>OU744287.1:7502500-8752500 GCA_916610205.1 Griposia aprilina
TATCCTATCACTTTTCCCAAGTTACTGAAAGCTTATTCAGTTTGACCTTAGATCAAACCTCAACTGCCCTTCAAAAACACTTTTTAGCACAATTTTAATAAATTGTGTACTTAATAATTTTCATTAGTATTTAGCGTTATCTTTTTATAATAGCTTCTCATTGTCGTTAACGTATCCAGATTTTAATTATTTCGCCATAAGAACGTACAAAATGGGCTTTTTCACAGGCACTTAGCGAACGACATTGCCCCGAGCGTTAATACAGCAAATACTGGGTAATTTGGCTTTCGGAATTACTGGTCAGAAAATATCGAGCACATAATTAAAGACAAGACATTTTCTATTCAATTTAACTATCATCGGATGTGTTGTATTCGTGTCATTTAATTCTATTATAAAGAAAGTTATGGAAAAGTTACCTTCTAGAACGTTCTAGATAAATCTTGAAGTTTCCACTTTTATGGGATAGAATTCACAATTTGTTCTCTCTCCTTTTCTATCAATCAACTTAGCCAATCGCAGTTCACTGTTGGACATAGGCCTCGCCGAGGTTGCGGTACAACATCTTGTCCTCCGTCCACCTTTTTAAGGTCGTCAATCCATCAAGCTAAGGGGTGTGCCACCCTACGCTTGGCGAAACGCGGTCTCCAACGACGATTCTCCAGTAATAGGATAATTTAAGTTCTCTTCAGTCTGTGAAAGAAGGAAATTATAACAAATCAAGACGTAGAAAGTAGTCGAATAGTCGAAAAGTAGTAAACGAATATAAGTGATGGAACTTTTTAGGGCTGATAGCATTTCATAAGGCAATAGCAATAAAAACTATATCTGTAATTCAGATTATGGCATTAATAAATAATCAAATTGTTATTCATATGACGTCATACATTCAAGTGTCTTAATTTTTTTTTTTACAAAAAGAACAACCGACTTCCAAAATAAAACACTACAAAGTGAAAAATAACTTTATTTTCGGAAGTCGGTGGCAAAAAACTAAAATACAGATCAAAGACACCGACTTCCGAAATTAAAGTTATTTTTTCACATTGTAGTGTTTTATTTTGAAAGTCGGTTGTTCTTTTTGTAAAAAAGTTTTTTAAGACGCTTAAATGTATGACGCCATATAGTATTTTTTGCAAAAAAGTTTTTTTTTTCACTTTTTGGTGGGTCAGATAATAATTTATCTAAGTTACAATAGCCTAATGTCAACTGCTCATCACCTTTTACAAAATATTTCTTTTCCCGATGCAGGGAAAAAAGGAGTTTATTGTTGAGGAGTTCTCTTGGTAAAAACCAAAAGAACTGGACCTGATGGTGAAGCCACAATCAGCTCCATTTCACCATATGCATTGTGACAAGCATAAATTGCTTAACAAACAATGAAAGAGTATTGCTAGAGATGACGCGATTACGCAACTTAAATTCAGTCTCAAATTGACGCACCAGCATGACTACGGTAGTGGTTGTCCTATGTAAAATTGAAATCTTAATTAGGTATTATTGTTGTACGAACTGCACATTTTGGCATATTGAACTGTATGAAGTAAGCCCAACAAACGGCAAATCGTTGAGGAATTCTCTTGACTGTCTATAGTCTCCATCATCAGACCTGTAATGGCACTTATAACCCATATGGGTACAAAGTTCTCATCAATATAAATGAAATAAGTCCAAACACAAGGTAGCTACTGTAAACCGTTGAGAAGTTCCCTTAACTATACTTCGTCTTCATCATCAGACCCTTAATGACAGTCACAACCCATCTAGGTGTAAAGTTCTCACCAATGCAAATTAATCCAGCCCTAACACAAGGTAACTGCTGTAATTCGTTAAGGAGTTCCGTCGACTGTCTATCGGCTCCATCATCAGATCGATTCCAGACCTTCATTAAATTGTAGTACTTTAAAATACTTAATGAAAAAATTTACAAACGTACTAGTCGGGCGTGGGTCGATCTTTATTCAGTGTTGTTACTTTATACATGATCATGGCTTTTATTTATTTATTTTCGTTTTCTAAACAATTTTGTATTGCTTTATTTTCTTATAATATTTTATTAGTATTTCATTTTTAAATTAATTTATTAATAATCCCCTAGTGGGATATAAAGATGTCCGTATGTGTGTCCGTGGCATCACAACGGGCCCTATCAGAATACCAGCGCTGCGGTACTTATTTTTTAAATATCGCAGCATTATGCTGAGATAGGAGCCTTTTTGGCCTCGCACAGGTTTTTTAATTCTTTATTGTTGTTTTAATTCTTGCCCGTTCTTCTCCATAGGTACCTACTACGCTTTGGAATGGGCAACTAGCTTCATCTTTCTGACTGACCGACCCCTTGACAATTCAAAAGTGCCTGTAATTGGTTTATTGAAATAAATGCTTTGAGTTTGAATCGTTAAGTTTGTTAGCTTAGAAATGCTCCTTTTTATTTTTTTACTCTTTGTATTCCCTGTGCGTGTCCCAAATAAAATATTTTTCTTTCTTCTTTTTTTCTATACCATGATAACCGATTCCCACGCAAGTTTTTAGTCACCGGTGCCACTTTCAGACTTCCTCTTATGTACTCATTCCTTATTCTATCCATTCACTTATCACCACACATCCCTCTTAGCATTCTCATCTCAGCTACATGCACTTGCTTTTCATTAATCTATTTTGTGGACCTAGATCATAATGTTAGGCCACAAAACAAAACAACGGTTAGACTTGCTGTCTTATATGTTGTTTTATAAATTTTCCCCTTAAGTTTAAGGGTAAAACGGGAGTCGCAGATTGTTCCCGTGACCTACTGCAATTTCATCCATCCAGTGTTAATGTTGGCTTAACAGTCCGATCTACTTCGTCATCGCTTTGCCTGAGTGAACGGAGATACCGAAAGTCGAAGCAGACCGGGAGTAGCGCGCCATCAAACGCTATAGCTCCAAAACTGCAGAGACCACTGAAATCGCAGAACATTTATTCAGTTTGTTCTGATGATTTTCAAGCCAACATTCTTCAGCTTCTGTTGCCAAATCTGCTCTGGATCTCAAGTCCATCTTCACCGACAAGAACAATGTCATCATCAAACAGCATGCAACAGGATGCCTCTTCCAGTATGTCAGACTGTATGTAAGTAAACCTACAGCCACACTGAACTCGTCGGTATTGCCAGCTGCCGACCGGACGTAGGCACTAGATTGACTGATACATAGCACGAATTAACTCTTCATACTGCCCGGGAAAACCATTCTCTTTCAAGGCCCGCCACAACACATCCCGAGGTACCCTACGCTTTCTTCAGATCAAAGAACACCAAGTTACAAGTTCTTGGGTACACGTTAGTACTTCTCGCACAATTAGCGGAGTGCAAAAGTGGCGTCCATTGTTCCTGGACCTGGCATAACACAAATTGGTTCTATTACTTTCTCTTATCTATTACTTTCTCTATTAGTTCTTATTAAAATCTGTTCTCTATTACTTTCTCCCATACCTTCATACTATGTGACATGAGCTTTAACTACTTAGCTTAGCTAACTTGTGATAGTTGTTGCAGTCCTGTACATCATCTTTATTCTTGAAGATGGGCACTAGTGAACTATTGCAACTTTTTTGTGGGATCACTCCTTGAAGATCAACAACTTATTTGAAAAATAAAATCAGTCACATACATCATTATTCTTTTAAACACTTCCATAATTCTACTGGTATATCATCTGGGCCTATGGCCTTTCCATTTTTCATATTTTGAAATGCCTTTCTTACTTCAGCCGTGCTAATTTACCTCACCCAACCCAACCTTACTTGTACTCTTTGAGCACACCATTCAATTTATTCCCTTTGTTCATTACCATTTCAAAATAAACCTTCCATCGTTCTTTTATTTCGTCATCTTTGGATAGAACCTTACCGATGCGGTGTCGTCCTTCATACATTTAATGTGAATTATATCTCTCGTTTTCCTTTTTCTTGCTTTTGTGATCCGGTAGAGCCCTTTCTGTCCAGTGAGTCATACAACTTCTCCTGTATCTTAGACCTGGAAAAGGCTACTGCCATTTTTGCCCCTCTATTCCATTCTTTATAAATCATCTTCTTATCTTCTTTCAAACTATCGTTCCCGTTTTCTATACTCTGCTATTCTTTAAACGCGTCTTTCATTTCTTTAAGAATCTTTTGCACGTCTTCATTCCACCGCCATGTGTCATTTTCTATCATATCTTTCCCTTTCGATTCTACAAACACATTTTTGCTGCTCTGCTTATATAATCCGTCATCTCTTTCCAACATTGATTCACAGACTTTTCTTCCATGCCCTCAATTTCAATTTCTAGGGCAGCAAAGTACAAACAGTCAACTGCACTTTTTACGCAATTTCCTTTTTTTCATAATTCGATTCAGAATTCTTGGTTCTACGAGTAGCATAGGACTTTTTTTCTGTTTAATTCAAAAAAAATACTAGTATTAAGTCACGACGTATATAAAGACAACTTCACCTTTTTATCACAAAGTGACGAGGTATACACGGCTACACATCAAGCTATACATTTCCCATTTACGCTGACCTCGCATTGAACGGAAATCCTATACAATGCGAGATTAGCTTATATTGGAAATGTATAGCTTGATGTGTAGCCGTGTGTACACACTGACATAATTATATCATTAGTCCGTGTATATGTCGGACAATCGACGTGTTTACCTGTTGTAAACAAATATATCAGTCACGTAGCCGTTTTAACGTCGGTTTTATAAACTTACGTTATTTTAGTGCAACAACAATAATAAGTCACGTCAAATAATAGTTAAATAAGGAAAATTATTACGTACTTTTATTTATTATAGCAATCAACTATGTAAAATACAAAATAATAGTAATATCTGTTTTAACATTTTAAATTATATAAACTTAATCAATGAGGAAGTCCCACGTAGAAGTGGACATCTACCACATTTTGGAAAAATATAATATTTTATAGTAATTGGCCTTAACGATTTCCTTGGTAATGCCATATCAACTAAATGTTGTAAGACAATAGAAGATAGCCTTCTTTTTCTAATATTTATCACAGTTTTGCGTTCAAATCCTCTCTTGTAAAGTCATGATTTTGTAGATAACCGTATACAGGATTATTGGTTATCTGTCGGCAGTCCTTTAAGGCGACAATAAGTGCTGCAGTACCTTGAGCGAGTGGGAGGAGCATGCGAAACTTTTTTAAGCGAATAAAATTGCGCAGAGCGTTAGCTTCTACCCGGACATTGGTCAGCGATGCACTGCCGCCCGTCGCCCGCAAGAGCCCCCGCTTCAACGCGCATCAAGTTTATTCGCAAAAACAACCTACCTTGATTCATCAAACACAATACAAATAAAAGCCGTATACAAAAATTTTGATAATTAAATTGTCTTTTAGATGGTGCAGATGTCATGAAAATATGCCTGATAGTTTTTGCGTGATTATCGTTTTTGTGTTCGCGTTAGATATTACATTACAAATTAATTACACTATGTAATAAAAATATAATTTCGAATATTCACATATGTACATAGAAATTACGAAAAAAAAGAGTCTAGTTTATCATATATTTTTTTCAAACAAATAAGACTATTCGCTTAGACGTGATGTTCAATTTGAAATCATTAAAAGTCATATATCTGCGCCTTAAAGGGATGTAGGAGAGGTTTTTTTGACCAAACACATTGTCAATGAATTCTTTTCAACAAAATTGCCCCTGATGACCCCTGTGTAATTGTCAACCATTTTCGAATAATTTGACTTTTTTTATTTACGGTACACAACTAAAAATTTATTTAAAAAAAGCAATGCATGTTTTTTTTATTATTATTATCTGCTTCTACTTCAATACATAATAATCAACCATAAAATGACAATTATCTTTAATTTTTTTTTTTACAAATCGTTACAATTTTCTATCATTTTGAGCAGGTTATTTGAGTAAAATAGTCGATTGCTAGTTATAGTATGTTTATACGCTAGTTGCACGGTAAACTCTGCTTGCGCGATTCAGGAATTTGCGTGACGTCAATGTGACGCGTAGCTCGCATGTGGCGATGTAGATACCGCTACAAAACCATGAGGCATATATCGAATTCGGTTTGCCTCAGGGCAGCATACTCGGCCCAACGTTGTTCTGGGGTACAACTGCCTATGCCAACTCCAGCCCCTCAAGGGCAACAATTTTATATTCGTATATGATACTACCCTCTTTTTTAGTAGACAGAGCTAGGGCGAACTTGACACTGCCCAAAATGGTTTTCACCAAGACTGCGAATGGTTCTGATCGAATATTCTGACGCTTAATGTTAATAAAACCAAATAAGTAAATTTTGTTCATAGATCGAATCAACTTCCTCAATCATAAATTGGCATTTACTGTCATGATTGTTTTCCTAACGTGACGTCCTTGTACAGTCCCGTTCTCCAAAGAATCGATTATATGAAATTCCTTGATATCATTATAGACCAATTCCTGCCCTTCAAACTCCATATAATTATATATAAGTCCTTGTGATCCGGCTCCGTAAATTATTCTACATCTTCAAAATGCTTAGACACTCAGCGGACCGGCGGGCTATTAAGACGATTTACGATGCTTTATGCCAATCCTTAATAGAGTACTGCATTACATCCTCGGAAGGTGCCGCAAAGACCTACCTTGTTGAAGTTGAGGGAGCACAGCGTGCCATTCTCAAAGTTGGCACTGGTCTCCCCTTCCTATTCCCAAACGTAGACCTTTTTAAAGACTGGGCTATACTCAATGTTAGGCAAACCTTCGTATTGCGGAAGGTGCTTAAAAAACCCTCTTTGTTGCAATACGATCCGAATCTGTATAGGGATAAGCGCTGGAAAGGCAGAACATGCCAAACAACCTTTTAGCTCTCTAAACCTGTTTATTTTTCTTCTTCTTTCTTGGACCATACCTGTATAATAAGGTAAATAACATCCTTAATATATGTCCTCAAACTAAACACAAAAGTAGAATTTCAGTCACTACATATTTGAAAACTCTAGACTATCAGGGAACTGAGACTTTGTCGATCCCTCTCAGATAGACTATCTCTACTTACTATTCATGCCGTCTGCTTAAGTACCATCAACCATACACGCACCAAACTCACTCGAGCAACCTCTCACATACACTCTTACATCTCTTTTATGCACTTTCTCTGGTTACTCACGCACAATCTGGTATTTCCACTAACCTTTTGTATTTTTTCATTTATATTTTGTTTCTTTATTCAGACTTAGTTAAGTATACTGCATTGTTATAATCAGAGATCGGATATTCGGATGCATATTTACCTAAATTTACTTTTTAGCTGTAAAAGTATGGAAGTGGCTACGTATTTTTTTTTTTTTGTGATATTCCATAGATGCCAGGAACACCGGAAATGCATAACTAGTCGGGAGTATAAGCTGAGACTTATAAAAAATATTTATTTTAAAAAAACCTGAGTTTATTGGATTGTCTAACTATTCAGATGCATATTTATTAAAAATATTAATGTTTAACCCCCGATTGCTTGGCTCAACGCTGGTCCTGCTCCACAAGGGCGCATAAAATAATTGATTAGCATTTGAAACTACTGTTGGAGCTGCTGAAGAGTTTAAAAACTTATCTTTGCATTGTATAAATTCAATGTTTTAGTATTGTATAATTGCATAGCACAGGTGTGAGTACTATGCACCTACTATAAAGCTACCATTTAATAGGTTTTTCTTTCATTGACTTGAATGTGCCCTGGCGGCTGAGAGTTTGTCATGCTCACTCTAATGTCTCGCTGGTGGTGGCGTGTGTGTTGGATCATTAAGTTCCCTTCAAAATGGTTGAGCTGAATGGTGCTGATCTATGCGTCATGTTCGTGAACGGGCGCCGTCAGTGGGGACTGGTCATTTCTTGGCTGCCACGGCTTATTTTAATTTAATTTAATATTTGAATTGCTTTTGGCTTTTTATTACGGACGCTTTTAACGTTCTGCATCGTTCTCACATGCATAATTTCAACATGAACGATGTAATCAATATTTTGTAACCATTTTTTGATTTAAAAGAGTGTCCATGGAGTTTCTTGCCCGTTCTTCTCCATAGGTACCTACTACGCTTTGGAATGGGTAACTAGCTTCATCTTTCTGACTGACCGACCCCTTGACAATTCAAAAGTGCCTGTAATTGGTTTATTTGAAATAAATGCTTTGAGTTTGAGTTTGAGTTTGATTCAAATATGTGTATGTAGGGCGTAAAAGGAGGGGTGGTGTGTTCGTTAAAGTTAAGATTTTTTCGAAACAACAGCGCATTTCAACAACAGCCAACTTCGCAACTTTAGGTGAATATGCATCCGAATATCCGATCTCTAGTTATAATGGTCCAAATCACTGGCATCTGCCGCGGGAGCGCCCCGGTGACCTGTAATACAGGTTTTATATAAACCTACTTCGGGCACTAGTCTCATAAAGTTACCTCCTTGTTCGTGCATTATTCTCAAATATTAGCATTAAGTTCATAACTTGTGTAGAGAAAATGAACATTTTATATTAAATTAAAATTAAATAAAAGTTATACAAAATGATATGCGAAATGCGAAAGCGTTATGCGATAGCGACCCAAAATGAACCAGTCTACCACTAACGGCACTTGTAATTGATCGTGAGAGCTTATCTAATAAGCTTAAGTCATTGGATCTTTTTAAAAGCGCTGGCCATGATGGTATTCCGCCCATATGTATATTTATGTGTGCCCCCGCTTAAGTATCCCTATTAATAATATTGATTTTTAATCGATTTCGCAGTTCTGGTGTTATCCCAGACTCCTCGAAAAAGCAAAGGTTATAGCAATTTATAAAAGTAATAAACAATATTCTCTGCGCCAAAATTTTTGAATCCCTAAATGCTATCTAGGATTCGTTATTAAGAATATTGCTGGTTTCAGGCGGAGTAGTACCAAGATCTTGTAGTGCAACTCTAATGTCCGTAATATCTTGGAGTACCGCAGTACAATTCTGAGACCGCATTATACGCACAATCTAAGACTGGGGCAAATACAAACGAGATTTCTTTGGCATTGTGGCGTTGTGGATTTCGTGAGTACCTATATAGTAAGGGAATTGGGGACCACTTACAAACAGATATATTAGAATGAAATACACTAGCACTGAATCTTAGGGGGTAGGTTCTTAAGTCTTTTAGGTCTTTCACTGGTATTTTCTGAGAAGGAAGGTACTGTCCTGGCTTTGTCTGACATCGTAGAAGGCGCGGTACACCTCGCAACGCTCGCCAAGGCTCCGTCAAGGCAAGCAGAGTGTGTGGATAGGCGTCTCAGACGCACGGTAGTGGTGCGGCCGGTGGTGGACAGTAGTGGCCACGTTTCCCAGGGCTGCAGATGGTGCACAGTACACCTCGCCACGCTCGCCAAGGCTCCATCGAGGCGAGCAGAGTGGGCGGATAGGCGCCTAAGGTGCACGGTAGTTTTTTTTTTTTTTTTTTTTGATTTTTTGAGTGGTGCGGGCGGCAGCAGGCAGTAGCGGGTAGACAGGCAGGTGTTCACACCACACCTGCTTTGGCTCCATCACAGCTAGTAGTGTGGTGCGGGCGGCAGCGGGCAGTAGCGGGTAGACAGGCAGGTGTTCACACCACAACTGCTGTGGCTCCATCACAGCGAGTAGTGTGGTGTGGGTAGGCAGCGGGCAGTAGCGGGTGGACAGCGTCCACACCACACCCGCTGTGGCTCCGTCACAGCGAGTGGTGTGGTACGTGCAGACAGCCTGCCCCGACGTCAGTGTGAATGCGGTTAGCGCATTCGTCCGGACGCTTGTAGAGGCGTCGGACCAGAAGTCATCGTAGAATAGTAGTCGCCTTATAGAACCCTGAAAATAGCGCAAAGGGGACGCTCGTGAGTTTCAGGAAGGATTCCTGTAATCCCATGCGAAGCTTGCAGTGTTTCCCAGCCAGCTTGAAGGAGCTATACACGAAAGCCAGCATGGAAAAGTGGAAGGCAAGGAAAGCTCACACATCGCAGCGGTTTACAGTGATTCAGCATGAAGTGAGCACATGGTTAAGTTAGGGTCGCTGCACTATGGAAAATAAAGGTCTGTTTCTGATTAAAAATCATTAACTTTTTTATTTCTGAATATTATGTTCTAAAATTTTGCACAAATATAGAATAGTGTATATGGCTTCAAATGGAATGTAATTTATTATGACTGAATTTAAAACCATATAAGTATTAAAAAATAAAACAAATTCAAAATTATCAAAAATGTCCAATATTTATTTTCTAACAAATAATACTATTATTTTAATGTTTACAAAAACCAAATATCATACAGTACATCAAAATTAAAATCTATTTAAAGAAAGAAAGAAAAATATTTTATTTGGGACACGCACAGAAAATACAAAGAGTAAAATAAAAAAAGGAGCATTTAAAACTAACAAAATTAACAATAAAAACAACAATAAACAATTTAAAAAAAACCTGTGCGAGGCCAAAAAGGCTGCTATCTCAGCATAAAGCTGCGATATTTAAGAAATAAGTATCGCAGCGCTGGTATTTTG
Source organism: Griposia aprilina (assembly GCA_916610205.1). Taxonomy (NCBI): domain Eukaryota; kingdom Metazoa; phylum Arthropoda; class Insecta; order Lepidoptera; family Noctuidae; genus Griposia; species Griposia aprilina. The sequence continues at coordinate 7,513,047 of OU744287.1, forward strand.
ATAGGGCCCGATATAAATAATAATTAAAAAAAAAATGTGATTAAAATCGAACACAGATTAATTAATTAATTGTAATGTTTACTAAATGTTGTGTTATTTTTCTTGATGAACTTCGGGATCTAAACTTAATTCGTTCACTTTCAAAAGCTCTAAGGTGTCTTCACCAAGTTCCTTCACGTTTTTAGTATACGGTTTTCTAATGCTGGTTATGTATTATGAAATACATCCTCGTTTGTAGCGGATCTTGAGCATTTTCTAGCATGATGTAGACGAAATTTTTTATAATTCTTATTACGAGATTCTTGCGCATCTTCCGAAAGTTGACCAATAGGGAGTACTGCAAAATGCTTTATGACACTTTCTCCATGAATCAAAATTTTGTGAACTGAAGATGGCATGTAGTATCATTCATAATTGCTCACATAGATCCTGGCAGTCTCCATAGCTTAACTGCCAAATTTTTCAGCATTTATCATTACACCCTATGAAAGAGCTTGCAGAATTATGTAAAGTCGTTTAATCAAATTTATATCCACTCCTGTAATTTCAGCTTGCAGCTTGCATTGTGAAAAAATCTTCTGCCAGTATTACCGTCATTAGAATTACCACTTACTTGTCTTGGTTTGTCGATGATCAATCTTCACGGAAACGCCTTTGTACCAGGGTTTTCATCTCTTACTTTAGTTGTTTCTTTTCTTCGCTTGTGGCTGACCATGTTTGGAAAGACAGATATGTAAAATCATTTCCATACAACGAATCCAGGCGTGCAAAGTAGACAGTCCGTATTGATAAGAGTCTTCATTTTCAGGCCTAGCAGTCACTTTAGTCAAATCGTTCATTTGGCATGGCGTAGCTCCACATATTGTACATGTGGAACCCGAAGGCGTATCTGTTAATACCTGAGCTACTTTGCCATCTATCATTGTAAGAAAGAGATCATGCTTCACTTGCATTCCCTCACCTTCTTTGTTAATTAATGATGGACCCAAAGAATTTATTTGACCTTTTATTTCATCCACAACAGCTTTAGTTTTCTCGGGAGTTTCTTTGCAAAATTCTATTAATAGGCCGGCAAAAACGAACAGATGAAGGTACCGCATTTTGCCAGACAACATCACCTGTTAGCTCGTTAATTTACTTTATAGGCACCAAAGAAGTGATAAATAAATTTGCATCAGAAATTAGTTCAGACTCTTCTGGCAGTTTCTGTTTGTACTGGCTTTGACTGGTTGAGCAATCACAGCCCCATTTACTGTATAGAAGTAAGTTATTCAATCTATTTCTATACACTGAATTTATTGTCAATATTCTAGCTGCAGTGTGATCTAATAAATATCTGTAATAATAAGTATCTAATAAGTATCTTGAAGTCTTACTATTTTTGTACTTGTGTCTGTAATTTCTATAGCTGAAGATGGTGGATAGCAAGTAGTTTTAACTTCTTGCACTTTGTAATATGGTGGAAACATAAAACATTTTCGTTCGTTCGTTAAATTTCTCAAGTACAAATATTGTGCTTTAGACCCAAGTCAATAAATACGCTCAATGCTTCTTCATCCGTTAACATTTTTGTCTGCCTTGCGTCTTCTATGAGACTCGAGAATAAGGTTTTATTTTCACTGTCAGCAAACCTTAATGTTTCCACAAGTTTAGCTTCTGTTCCTTCTCCTATCGAACGTAACCCTTGAAGATATGCAATATAGACGTGTTCAAATCCATATTCATTAAGTAACATTGTATTTTTTCTTCTTTTACTGGATTCTGACAAGTCTGAATAAGATACGCACGGTCTCCCACGTTTTCCAGAAGAAGTAGATGGTGTGGAGACGGTTGTAACGTCTTCAGATTTGGTAAAGTTGCTGAATATTCTGATTCCAACCAATTACTGTTTTTCATTAAAAATATATCCTTTTTCCGTGAAGCTTCTGTCCATCGTTTATTAAAAGCGGGAATAATATGTCTTTAAAAATCACTAAGGATGAAATATAAGTTGTCTTCAGATACATGATAATTTTCTTTTAAAACTGTTGATAATGCCTCCAATGATTTTCCTCCTTCGATATACGAAAGTATTATTTCACGTTTAGAACACTTGAAAGTAGACATTTTGAAGAGTCAATAAAACACGTAGTCATATTGTATTCGTAACAATTACACTTCTGTTAATTCCCCACTTTTCTGTTATTTACAATGAAATGAAACAACTGTTTATATACTATATGAAATATGAGGGTAGTGTGGATCTTGTTGATTAATATTTTCACACGCAACATGAGTGCAAAACCGATAAACGCCCTAATATCAATGATAAATTACAAAACTTACCGCAAACTATTGATGTAAACAGCAACATTTCAAAGCGCAATAGATAGCGAGCGGTTTTCTGACTTTTATCACATTTTTACTAATTACTCCGAAAATCGCAAATATCCGCAGCTTTTTTTTATTTGATTATGTTTAGTGATCGCTAGGCTACAAATCAACATTAAATGTAAAGCAGGGGTAAACGTGGGCAACTGTCAAAAGTCTCGATGAACTTTAAAAAAAACCTTGTTTTCATCATTTTTTATTTTGCAATTATTTTAAGGTAAACGTTAACATAATATTAAATACATATTAGTTGTTTCATATTATTCAAAAGACGAGGTTTCCAGAAATATATAATACATTATACCTTTTCCTGTAACGTATAACAATAAAATCAATTTGAAAGTGATGAAGTGAACGGGCGTCAGAACTATAAAGTTTGTGGTGTTGTAAAAAAATCATTTCATATAATATGTATAATTTTTTGACATTATAGTCTAGTTTGGTCCTTAAACTATTGAGTAAATAAAAAAAGCGACATTGACAATAACCATTTTTAATAAGCAGTTGTTCTACGATTTTCCACAGTGCGCTGCCTTGAACCATAGGGGTTACCATCGCACATGCGGCAAGGCAATTGAGCAAGCAGCTTGGCAGGCAGCGTGATTATACAATGTAGGCAAAGTAGAATGGAAGAAATACACAAGGTTCTCTCTAGTAAAAATATTATAATTACACAAAATAGGTCTCGGCTACCGGGACACAGATTAAGCATAAGACACAATAAAGTACTCACCCTAACACCAGGGGTTCAATGTATGAGATGGGCGACTAGCCAGGATAAGGGAAAGAATTATCTCGGGACACCTCTTTTATAGTCGTTAGAATGCTGTGTAGAGAAGTGACAGCGTTTATGCCATAGACAATTTGATAGTTAATTCATAGATAAATTAGTCACTTTTAGGACACCGACTAATTACACTACAGCATCTAGCTTATGCGTGTGAAGTTGCCAAAAGGAAATGGTCATATGAAGCTAGACTTTTCTTATACAAAATACTCCGATGCAAAATTAATTGCCCCAATTACTAAGCAAGTTTAGGGCTCCTGCGGCTGTCTACGAGGGAGTCTGCCCACGTGCTCCTATTACTCCCTTACTTTGTCGTCTCTCGGCTTTGTAAAATGTTAAACAGCTACAGCGATCTTGTTGCGTGCACTCTGACTCATTTCGCAAGTTCCACAGAATAATTACTGTTGTTGTAATTATGGTTATATAACTAATAATATAATTATATAAATAGTTTAAATTTCCTTTTTATTGAGTTTTGTTAAATATAAAAAAGTATCTGTATGTTTTATGTTGAAGGCTAATTTGCTTTAGATGATTATTTGTAAAATATTAATACCCCACGTAATTTAAAATTGTTTTATTTTGTTTTTTCTAGGTATTTAGTTATTAATTTTATAGTATAGTGCTTGTAGGCACATTTATTGCGTTTATGGGGCATGGTTTAAGCTATAATAAATTGTTACATTGACCTATAGATTTTAGTCAAACATAATTTTATAATTTTATAGGGATTCTGCATTTTGGCGTCGCTTGTCTCATCATCTAGTTTTGGTGTTTCTTCGATGTCACTTATTTGTGCTGCCACTTATTTTTTTTTACAATTTTAAGGAAGCTTATAGTCTAATACACGTAAATGGTAACGAAATAGTAAACAACTGACAATTGCTAATTACATGCTTCCACATTTATGAGGCCTATAAAATTAAAGGCAGCTAAACGCCATAAAGTCGTAAAATGAGTTAACTATGGCGCCATCTAGTTTAGGTTGTTGGACACGCTTTGGTGTATAACTTTTACTAACAAATGCACCTACGTCCCTAGCAAATTCAGTTCAAAAATAAAATATAGAGTTGCTACCTTGACAAAAATATTAGTTTTTGTAGCTTCCTGAACATTTCACATGCTTGCTTGCTTTTATAGTACTGCTTTTTGCTACAAGGCTAAAAGTCTCAAAAAAAGTCTAATTCTTCTTTTTGAGAATATCCCTTGATTACTAATCTGGCCTTATACTTGTCTAGATTACCGTCAGGATTGGTCTTGATCTTGAATATCCATCTGCAAGGAATAGGCTTTCTGCCTTTTGGTAATTCAACCAGTTCCCAGGTCTCTTTCTCCTTTATCGAAACAATTTCGTTATTGATGGCCTCTTGCCATTTGTCCCGATCTGCTCTGAACATAGCCGCTCTAAAGGTTGTAGGTTCATCACTGGGAACACTCGATTTCATGTTGCAGATATGATCTTTCTATCGACTCGGAGTTCTGAGATTAATCCGGTCTCTAAGAGTCATTTGACTTTCGCGCTCAATTTCATCTTGAGAGAGGTCCTCATAATTTTCCGCTTCCTCACCTTCAGATTCTACAGTGTCATGAAACTGTTCAGATTCTCCAGTGTCGATCTGATTTTGCTCTGCTGGAACATCATGCTCCTGTTGTGCATCTCGCTCTACATGAACTTCCTGCTCATTGATACCATTAAAGTGTGATGTCAAAGATGAATCATTTGTAGATGGTGGGCTGTTCTGGGCATCATTCTGTACCGTGATTTCCTGAAATCTCTCTTGTTGAAGATCTGGTAGCTCGTAATGATATATTCTGTTAGTTGAGGTTGAAGGTTGAGGATCATTCAGTGCGTCTTTCTTGCTAGGGTATCCAAGTAACGGTATCTCTTCAAACGTCACGTCTCTAGATCTCATCAATTTGTGATTGATTTTATCCCAAATCTTGTATCCTTCATCACCATCGTAACCAATTAATATTCCTATTTGAGCTTTCTTGTCTAGCTTCTTGCGTTTTGATTTAGGAATGTGGGCGTAGCATTTGCAACCAATGATTCTCAGGTGTTTGATACCCGGTTTCTTTCCATGCCATAGCTCATAGGGAGATTTTCCTTGTACACTTGACGAGCCAGTCTGATTTACACCCGGTTTGATGTTCTCTGCAGTGTTAATGAGCTCTGCCCAAAAACCTTGAGGTATCTCTTCATGAGCATGCTCGTGCTGCTTCTACTACTATCCGATTCTCTCTTTCAACGCAGCCAGCTTGTTCGTGAGTATGGGGCATCGTCATTCTCTGTTTTATGCCATGTTCATACAGGATCTTTCGAAATTGTTCATTATCAAATTCTCCACCGTTATCGCTCAATATTTCTTTTACAGTGTGACCTGCAGTTTTGACTTCAGCTCGCATTTGTTTGAGCTTTATCCATGCTTCAGACTTCTGTTTCAGGAAATATATGTAACGATAGCGAGTAAAGTCATCCTTGAACATTAAGAAATACCTAAACTTTTGTATTGAATATGCAAAAGGTCCACATATTATGTCGGTATGGATCAGCTCACCTGGTTGAGTTGCTTTTATCCTTGTACTAAACTTTTGCCTATGGGCCTTTCCATAAATACATCCTTCGCACAGATCTGTTTGAGTGCTTTCCACTTTTAATCCGAACTCTTTTTCTAGGATCTGTTTCACGTGTCTCTTATTTTGATGAGCGAGCCTCTCGTGATAAACTTGTAGAGGGTTAGTCATTGCCATGTTAATTTCAGGTTTCGGCGACAGACAATCAAATTTCAGCGTATAAAGTCCGCCATTTCTTTGCCTTGTACCTATTAACTTAACGGTTCCATCTACTTTTAGTGTACACTTGTCTGGCGTCGACTCAAAGATCGTGTTGTACGTGCGGTCGTGTGCAGCAAGAACAGAAAAAATATTATTTTTTATATTTGGGACGTACCATACATCTTTGAGTAGAATTTGCTGTCATCTTCCACAGATATCAGCCTCAGCATAGATGTTTCCCTTTCTTAATGCTTGTACAGTTTGACCGTTGGCTGCTGTCACTGTGTGTTGGCCTTTGAAGTATTCAAATGTCTCGAAAAAATCACCTGTATTCGTAACATGGCTTGTGGAACCATTGTCTACGAACCAATTCTCTTTATCTGCCACTTGAGTGTTTCCTATGGCCAAGACCTGTAGAGTGGCATTGACTGTGGTCGCCTCTTGGATGGCCTTCCGTCAGCAATCCATTTTCTACATTGTTTTACTCGATGTACTGTTTGTCCGCAATAGTTACATTTAATATATTTTTCTTTCTTCTTTTTACTTTTTGCAGTTTTCACGAATAGTGCTTCATTAGTGCTGTCAGTTACGGTTTTGTTCAGTACGATTTTTTCATGGGCACAGATTTGGGTAGTTAGATTTTCTACAGTTCTGTCTTTCTTAGTCATAAGTAGCCAACTTGATTTAAAGGCGAAGAATTCTGTTGGTAAAGTATCCAAAATCTTGCAGATCAGATAATTTTGAATCTAACTGACCGTTTAACTCATGCCAGATATTCTTCAGTGAAGAAATATATTCGCCATACCATGTTCTGGTTCTTTCTTGTAACTGAAGAATCGAAGACATAGATCATAGCTTTTATCTTCACTACTTTCTCTATATAATCTATTTAGTTCTCCCCATACCTCTTGTGAACTTGTAAGACGCATGATGTGCTTCAGAGTTTCATCTGTCATATTTGTCGTAATTAGAACTAAGGCTGCACTGTCAATATTCATGAATTCTTGCAAATCGTTTTTATATTTAGCTAGCTTAGCTTCTGCTGCGGGTGTTTGTGGTCTACATCGCCTACCTTCGATGATGTCTAAGCCAGGGATGGCTTTCATTACAACCATTGTTCTGTATCTCCATGATTTGAAGTTCTTTGAATCTAGGTGTCCTATCTTCACCCTTGATGATTCAACAATCGCCCTATCCATAGCGGTTGATAGCTCGTATCAGATTTCACAGTATGAAAATTCTCTTCTCAGACTTCAGAGTTCAGAGTATTTATTTGTAAACATAGGTTACAGATACACAGGTGTATGAGATGTTACATGTTTGTAAGTTCTCTATGTTTTGCCATTAAGCGTACAAATGTTAGTACATACAGTCATATCAATTTCAATTATTTCATTTCACAATATAAAGTAAGAATTATAGAAAAAGCTAGACTGTTAGATAAATCAATCTAATATTCTCATGACAATTAGTTAAATTTCAAATAAAATCTTCAATGTCAAAACAATTAGGTACCAAATTAATAAAATATTTGAAAAATGTCAAAAATTAAAATTTAAGATAAAACAGAATTGTCAAAAAATTAAAATAGGATAATGTCAATTAATCAAATTAATACAAGAGTGTCAAACAATGCATATCTTAAGGAGGGATTATAGAACTGTCATCCAAATAGTCCTTTATTGAGTAGTAACATTTATCAATTAAAATTTTCATAAGTACACTTTTGAATTTGTCCAGATTTAATGATTTTAATGTTTCAGGCAACTTGTTATATATTTTTGTTGCCATACAGAAAGTACTTTTATTCATTAGGGCTGTTTTGTGCGAGATGTGTGTTTTGACGTATATATTAGTTTCGTAGATGTATAGTCCAATGATGGTAGGGTAAGAATGTTTAGGCTTTTAAAGAACGGTTGACAACTGTCGGTGCTACGTAGGCCACACATAGATCTGATACATTTTTTTTGAACACTAAATACAAATTCTCTATTGACTGAGTTACCCCAATACATTATGCCATACCTGTGTTGATGCAACAAAACCGTGATATGCCATTAGTACCGATTCTAGGCTGACAGTCTTTGACAGTTTGTAAAGAACATATGCGAATTGACATTTTTTTTTACAATTTTGGTCTGTCTGGAATCTCCATGTCAAAGTTTTATCTATTATGATACCAAAGAATTTGGTGACAGTTGTTGATTCTATTTGAGTCCCCAAATAATTAATGTCAGGGATGTTACTCGGAACTCTCTGGTGAAAATGCATAATTTTAGTCTTTTCTAAATTTATAATAAGATTATTTTGGTCAAACCACGATATAATTGTATTTAATGTCATATTTATTTAATTTTCATAAGTCATAGGACCGTCGCATTTAACTACAATCGTGCTGTCGTCAGCAAATAGCACAATTGGATGGTTTATGTGTCCGGGAAGGTCATTAATGTACTGCAAGAATAGGGGAAGGCCTAGGACGCTGCGCTGAGGTACGCCGTATTTTACTGTCCTACATTTGGATCGATATTTCTTCTCGCAACCATCATTTGTGCAAATTTGTGTGATTTCTACATATTATTTTCTATTTGCCAAATAGGATTCTAACAGCTTAAGTATATTTCCCCTGATACCATATTTTTCAAGTTTGCTTAATAAAATTGCGTAATCTACATCATCGAAAGCCTTGGTTAAATCCATAAACATAGCACAAACATGATTTCTATTGTCCACATTTGATAGAACAGGAAGAAGAAGATCATGTATGGCCATATTAATTGTATTCTGTTTACGAAATCCCTTTTGTTCGTTGACTAATATATTTGACTTCTCTAGGTAAGTATAAAGGGATTTATAGATAACTTTCTCGAATATCTTTGAGATGACAGGTATCAAGGCAATAGGTCTGTAATTTTTTATGGTGTACATAATAAAGAGTATTCTATTCTATTTTATTCTGTAGTTAGCCATAAATTGCCTATCCTGTTTTTTGTTCAATGGTATAATTATGGAAGTTTTTAGTCCTTCGGGAAAAAGTCCATTAGATATACTCATGTTAATTATGTGACTGAGATGCGGAGCTATGTATCGAGCCGCTTCTTTTATAACTTTAGTGCATATTCCATCATAACCAACACTATTTGTATTTTTAAGTGAGTTAATATGGTAAACTATGTCTTGCGGTATAGTTGGTTCTATAAATAAAGAACTAGAAGTGTTTGAGAGTATAGGAATTCGTATTGCCTTATGTTTAGGTTCAATAACTTGGTCAACATAAAAATTGTTAAAAGACTCGGCTATTTCTAATGGGTTTGTTATTTGTTTTGAACTTGTTCGTATTTCTGTTATTGGCTCTTTAGGACAGAAGGTTTTAGAATTGTTAATGACTGTCCATGCCGCTTTCGATTTATTTTGGGAGGTTTTAATGTAATAGTTATTTTGTGATTTTTGTGTCAGTGATATGATTTTCTTTAATCTAGCAGAGTATATTTTGAATATATTTTTATTCTTATTTTTTGATATAGGCTTAGTTCTATACTGCCATAGCACTTGCCGTTTCTTTTTACTACATCTCCTTATCCCGTTAGAGATCCATTTTGCTTTTTTGGTAATCGATATTGCTCTCCTTTCATAAGGAAAACAGAGATTATAAAAAAATTGGAATCTCTCGGAACAAAAGAATGAAAAAGTTCTTTCCCAGAATAAAACTTCTGTCCTTATTCAATAATCTCACGCTCTGCTACCATATTAACGTTGTGAATACATAAATAAGGATAAGGAATCATATAACAGAATATTTATAATCAGCTAAATATATTTATTTTACTTTTGGTTACAGTAACATATATTTCAGTATAGTCAGATGTTTTCTCTCTATGATAAGCATAGAGTGAGGCTAAGAAGAAAGCTTTATACCTTAACAAGTGCGCTCTCCAGGGTTCTACGTCCAGGATTCTACGTCCTGGCTGACGACAGGGCAAACTCAATATAGCACGCTGCTCAATCTACACGCTGCTCCGAACGGCGCGGCGTGCTGACGCGTAGCCGATCTGCGTGCTACCGGCGTCCTGCGGTTTGCTACCGACGCACGCTAACTGCGGCCCTTCGAAGGCCTTACCAGCCTCTCGGGAGTCTGTGCGGACCAGCCTACCGGCTGCCCATAAATCCAAGGACGGTACCCTACTTAACAATAAGTGTGATAGTGTTCCGTACAGGTGAACTGTGACCTTACCCATGTTCAAGCCTACTCCTTCTGAACAATATAATATGTATGAAGATTACTCGTGTTTCTTTTATCTCTGTTAACTACCTACATATTAGTTAACGGCCTGCGCAGTCTACCTGCAAAGCCCAAGCCGTTACAGTAGAATGACATAAAAATATGTTAGATTTCAAAATTTAAAAAATAATTTAAGTACTTGTCGCCCTCTGGGGTCCCAGGCACACGCACTTGTGCTTGAACCCAGTGCCCTAGAAGGGGGCTATCCAGCTGAGCACGCTCAGGATGGTGTTGGCGCTCCTACGCGTGCTGGACAAGCGAAGCGATGCGGCGCCGCAGCACAGTGTGAAAGCCGTCTGTGTACACGTGCGCAAACATCGCAGACGCACTATAGTAGCGAATATATAATTATATATGAAGAAGACTTAATTTTTACCAGTGTCGTGGTAAAAACGTAGTTTGAAAATAACATGAAGCAATTGACAAGCTAAATAAATAAACATGATGATAATCACCAGTGTAGTGTGGTGTGGATGACCTCTTGCTACCGGTCGTGGTTCTGTCCATGATCGGAAGCGAGAGAACGTGGGTTGCGATCGTCTCTTTTTTGCGAGGAGGTGATCCATGCAATGGAGGCAACCCTGAAGCATACTTTTCACCGCACCCAAAAGAGCAGCTGGATGCCGGAGGGCGCTTAACGAACTCCGGCAACCTATAGCACCTGCAGCCGGCGAACTTGAGGCTGAGTCGTCGCTCGACTAGTCAGGTCCAAAGACGTAGCAATTGTTTGTTCTATGAGAGGACGTGCGGTCGTAGTATCGGCCGCACTTGATGATGAGGCTGAGGGACTCACTTCCACATACTTACGTCAGCGCCCACTAAAACAATCGCCGCTCGAACAGACGATATGCCTCGGAAGCGAATGCGTACTGAGTAGCTGCGTTTTCTTGTTTTTTTTTTTCCTAATTGGCAACTCGTAGTTGTAACCCTTAGAGGTCGTGGCTACTTAACCGGACTGTCCTGTGCGTGCCTTAAGCTAACTCAAAGCCTCCAGCCAGGGGCGAATTTCTTACATTACCAGGTCCAGGACCGCACGCTAAGGGCACCCCTTGTTGGTTACGAACCTCGGCTTAGGGCGTCACTGAGGGGAGGGCAGCAAGGTGGGACAGGCAGGATCGACTTTTGGTCATTATTATTATTAATCGAGGAATTTAAAGCTACAGGCTCAGCTGTTGCGCGGGCTGGCGCTTCGTCGAGCAAGGGTCGGAGGGGACAATTACGTCCGGGGCGTCCCGAGGGACTCGGCGGCGAGGTCAGAACGATGGCGGTCTGTGTTTGTGCACTGTACTGGTGGCCCTACTGCTCTCCTGGAGGAGGGTTATGGGGTCATAGGGGTCGGCTAGGGCATGCCTTGGATGGCGGGTACGACTGATACAGGAGAGGGTATAACTGGCAGCCTCGACAACCAGAGGGTTGTGATGTGAGGCCGCGGAATCAAAGAAACGCTTGGAAATGCGTTTCATGAATTGACAGATAGTGAGGATTTTAAGATCGAGATGGAGGATCTCGTTTCGAAAGAACCAAGGGGAACCGGATGCCCTACGGAGGAACCGGTTTTGGAGGGCCTGCATCCTATGGATGTGGTGGGGTTATGTGTGTGCGAAAACTACACTCGCATAGGTCATGATTGGCCGAATACACGCTGTGTAAATGCGCAATTTGCACTTGAGTGACAATTTGCTGCGTGCATTTAGTAGGGAATGGAGTCTACCGAGAGCGAAAGCGGCGCGCGAACGCGCCTGCTTTATATGATCAGCGAAGGAGAGGTGCTTTTCCAGGATGACACCCAAGTATTTGGCTCGCTTCTCCCAAGGGATAGGCTTGCCAAACATGGTGATCGGACTAAGGAGGAGCAGCTGCGCTGGCGTCGGCAATATTTATAGTGTTCGTGCAGGCGACGCTACACGCCGCACGCGTGCTAGAGTGAGAGGGTGCCCGTTCATCGTGGAACGTTAGTTAAGTTTTAATAATGTAGTTAATTTTGTATTCTGTTCTCCTATTGGTTGATTAAATATTAGGTGTCGTAGCATAGGAACTATTAGGACTCAAAATTGTATGTAAGGCAGGATTAAATTAGAAATAAAGACAATTACTATCGACAATATTCGAGTATTATTTCCCAACCTTCGGACCCCAACAAGGCCATGGCAGGCTATCTACCAGTCGGTGTCAGGATAACTACCAGTCGGTGGTGCGCGAGAATGTACGAGTAGGTATCTCCCGGGCCCCCAACTAATGGTTGGACCGAAGGTATCCATGAAGAATTCCCCAAAGCAAAAAAAAAGATAACACCAGTGTGTTTGCTTGGTCCCACGCTGGGCGCTACATTTTTTTGATAGTAGAAGGAGTTGCGAGTTCTCTCGCACAAAATGGTCCATTCAGTAATGTAATAGGTAACAAGTTTAATAATAAGATAAATAGCGATTAAAGAATCATTTATTTTTGTGTGATACATGGAGATACTTATTATGTTGCTTTCTTTCTTTATTTCTTTCTCCCTAGCTCGTAACATTCAAATATGCATTCATTCAATATTACGTGTTTAGTTTGACAAGGAGAACATGACTTTGACGTTTCGTTTTACGAAAAATGTGGACAATAAACCTACTTCTAAAGATATTTGCGTAAGTATTCATTAGTTGCAGTATTCATTATTATAATATTTATTTTTGTACCTCAATACTTCTCTAAGCATTGATTTTAAATAAAGTAAATGGCTAAATAATGTGCGACTGCCCCCTAGCAATGTATAAACTAAACATTGTACCTAGTAATATTATTATGTAATGCTGAATAGCTGAATATAAGTATTTCGAATGAAAAAGTTTCAGGAAATTTTCATATCGTTACAATTCTGAAAATAAAATCGTATAAGTAAACTCCTACGTCAATCGGTAAACAAAGTTCGACAAGGTAAAAAAAAGAAATGGCAAGGAAAATCACCCCCTACACATACATATTATACGCACTGATTAAACAAGGACACATAAAATATTCAAATAAAACAACAGCAACGATTTTTTTTATTTATTATGTAGCTACATGCATTATTTATTAAGAAGCAAAAGTGATACGTAGTAGATTGAGATCCACACTGCATACCCCTTTGGGAAACAGGCATGATGTATATGTTTGTATGTATTTGTAACTGAGGTTAGTTCCTCCCTGTGTAGACCCGTAATATGTACGCATGACGTTCTCGTTCATAGACTAAATGCATCTCATACACTGCACCTTATATTTTATAATCTAAGCACTGCACACAACCACCAGCAACGGGCACCCGGCTCGGGCCTCCAAGTCCCAAGTTCCTCGGCATCTTCCCTGCTGACTGACATACGGGTGTTGGCGACGTCGCGGTCGGCGGGGAAAAATATATTCGTCGCTCGAGCTTGACGCTATTGCCACAGCCAGTGACACAGCACTCTCGATGGCACTTGGTTCCGGGGCAGTGGCAGGACGGAGCTGAGCGACGAATCCGGAGGTGGTAGGCATGCACGGCGAGCTGCTATCTCGTCAACATAACATGGTTTTCATAATCTTCAATAATTCATTTGCATGGGTGGCCGAATTTGGCAGCCGTCATTCTTGATTTCTGGAGTTTTGTTTGGTTTTTTCATTGTAATGATGTTTATTGTTTGTTAATTTATTTATGATATTTATTCCATAAGGTTTTATCGTGATATTTGTACTTACTTATGTGATTTACGGAAACAAATAAATACGGCAATTAAGAGATATGAAAAGAAATTGACGTTGTTGACGTATCAGTATTTGTTTTTTATTTTCATAGATATGGATGGGATTGAACTTGGAGTGTAATAAAATTGTTTTGTAAAAAATACAATTTTACTTGTCGATCATTATTCTTTCAACATTTTTCGACAAAAAATAGTTACATAAATTGCTATATTTATTGGATCATTTGAAAAGAATATACAAAGAGTTTAATACATGTTCTGAAGCTTTCAGCTATTTTTTATTTGGTTCTAATCGAATCAAGTGAAATTGAAGATAATCAATTGTCAGTTTTTTCTGCCGCCACTATTCTTGTGCCGTTCTTTTTCTGAATATTGTCAATCATTTCTAGAAATCAGATGAAATGAATCCAAGAAATCAACGTTTTGAGAAGTTTTGAGGTACAAAAATAAATAATTTATGTAATTGTTAAAACAGTTTTTTTTCTGGCTACGCAAAATTTGCGTAACCAGAAAAAACTGTTTAAAGGTATTTCATATCTCTAACAGTAGGTTTATTCTCCACATTTTTCGTAAAACGAAACGTTAGAATCTTATGTTCTTCTTGTCAAGCAAAAATCATGGAAGAACAAGTAAAAAACTTTTAATTATTTGATTAGTTCACGAAAGTTCTAGGAGAATAATAAACACGTAATAATTATTGAATGAATATTTGAATGTTTCGAGCTAGTGAGAAATTTCTACACATGCTTAAGGCAGTCGCCCAAACTTCATTTAGCCATATATGTTCTTTATTTAAAACAGTGCAAAATGCTAGGTGTAGAATTGTATTGTATGTAAAAATCTTTTTTCAGCATTTTAGAGATTTGTTTGCCTCAGCATATTGAAGAGCGAATAAGCAGACGACATTTTCTGAAAAAAAAAAAAAAAAAAATTAGGTATTGGTATTTTGGAGACCTGATATTTTCTTTAACTTACTTCGGAAAATGTCTCAAGAGAAACATCTTTAAAACCAGGAGCCTGAAGTGGCAAAGGTCGTAACGAGCGTTGCATTATAAGGACCATGTAAGGACGTATCACGGGCCCTGCATTCCAGAAAGGAGTGCTCCAGCATGCATCACAAATAGATTTTACCTGAAAATGTAAATCGAGGATGGTTGTAAATCAAGGGATATTGAAAACTGCTTTTTGTATTTAGTTAACTTTGAGTGAATCAATAATAATTTTTAATACGTACCTTAATGGTAAGATATGTGCACATAAAACTCGGTATGAAATGCAGCACCATGGTAGTAACACCAAGTAGTAGAAGTATAGCTTGAAACTCGCCTTGGTCCAATTTCTAAAGAAAATAAATTATTTCTATGAAACCCTGTTCGCGTAATGAAAATAATGATAATTCATGGTAGATTAAGTACCTCTGCAAAACAGTAAGCAGTCAAACAAACCACAGGACCACACAATGTTTGTTCGTACAACAATAATTTCTTGTAGACAAGTGCATAATCTTCCATTAGGCTAAAATAAATAACGAAAATAAACAAATATTATACAAATCCAATAACTTTTGTTTTGAGTTAGGCATTCGATGCCTTTGTACCTGTACATAGATTGATGGTGAATCACGATGTCTCTCATTCGAGTCTCAATCAAATTAGAGAAATATTCACTTTCCTCTTTATTGGTGGTTGGATGTACGTCCACTAGAAGATCTTGGAGGCTCCATGTTATAATATCGACTTTCGACGTTATCTGCCTGATCCATAGTATTTGTGTTTGAAGCATAACTGAAATAGAACAGTTATAAATATGAGAACAGTTAAAAACAGAAACTAATACGGAAATGCAAAATTGCGTTTACAAACCAATCTTCATCTCCTTCTAACCTAACCTACTATTTATTAAATACTACTCACAAGTGTAATTATAGGCGTAAAGCAGGACAGTAATATTAGCAAACATGAATGCCATCTCATAGACTGGTGATTTATTAATATCGACGTTAGGCATCCACATTGGAAACAAAAGAGGTCTACTTTCTCCTGAATTGGCATCACCAGTAGCCAGAAAGTAAAAGAGCGAAAGATAAGCAAATATGTTCATCCCAATTGGGACAAGAGCATTGAATATACATGTGACTAAACAGATCTTCCAAGTTATCAGTTGAATCTCAAAATACCGTGCTCTGAAACAAGCACAAAAAATTTGATTAACTGTCTACAAATATTAAAACATTTAAAACAAGGAATATCTGCTGTAAATGCGCCAACTGGAGAGTTGCGAAATCTGCATAGATGTAACGAAAACAAAATTATAAGACTATAGCGAAACTAAAGAATATCTAAATACCAACCGGTATTTTGCTCCCTCCGTACAAATATAATGAAAATCTTCTTTCAATGCTCGCAACAAGTTGTGATACTGCGGTATATTTCTTCTTGTACAGGAGAGTATTAGCAACTTATAGCCTAATACAACAGTATAAGTTCCAGCCTCAGTCATATATGGTATGTCAAAGGTCTCCAGACCATGACAGAAGGCTGTTAGTGTGATTACTGTAGCTATGAGTGCAATAACGAAGAGGATAGCATTTTGATTGAAGTACCTGGAATTCATCATAGTATTGTCATTTGGTCAGTCACTTTGATGCCAATGCATAGGAAAAGCTTAGAATGAGCATCAAAGCTAGAGATGCCTTTTTGCAATAGCAGTTAGCATCTGTATTATAATATCATGTCTACAA
Organism: Griposia aprilina; assembly: GCA_916610205.1. Taxonomy (NCBI): domain Eukaryota; kingdom Metazoa; phylum Arthropoda; class Insecta; order Lepidoptera; family Noctuidae; genus Griposia; species Griposia aprilina. The sequence continues at coordinate 7,529,699 of OU744287.1, forward strand.
TTATTAGATCAGGAATAAGGGATGCGTCGTGTGGAAAGTTTTGAAAATGTATGTAAATGGCTTTGACAGTAGAAGAGAACCAAAGAAACAATAGATAGATGACATAAAAGATAGATGATATGTCAAAAAAGGGGTGAATACCAAGATGACGCCTGATAAAAATCTAAGGACGATGTTGGTACAGTTGTACCAACAAGAGTAACAAGATGGCAACTGCGTCGTCTACGAAATAGACAATCTTGTTACTCTTAAGGCGGAACCTTCAGGGTAGCCCGCAAAATTCATATTTTCTTAGGTTTTTTGCATTTTTCAGGTCGCTGTCAGGTTGTATTTTGATTAAAATATGATTCGCGACCGTAACAACTAAGGCCCTACAGAATTATAATCATTAGAATCAGCAATACATCTCTATAAGTTCATATTACCCTATTGAATGACTATTTCATGAAATCGTGACGTTTGGGGGCAATTCTAACTTAAGGAGTTGTATTGCTGATTCTAATGATTATAATTCTGTAAAGACATATTTGATACGGTCACGAATCATATTCAGATCACCATTAAACCTGATACTGACCTCTAAATTGCAAAAAACGTAAGAAAATTTGAATTTCGCGGGCTACTTTGGCACATGCCCCTTAAACTTACGTTGGTGGATCCTCGTTTCCGAGATTTGCAACTTTAAAAGCGACTAACACTCTGTAGAATGTCTGATGAAACTCAAAAGGATCGACATTGCCTGTAGATAAATCTAAATGATCTTTGTTGTAAAATGATTTAAATTTTTTGAACATGGCTACTGTTCAGTTTTAAGACAGTTGAATGTATGAAGTCGGAATAACAATCTGATTATTTATTAATGCCATATTCTGAATTAGAGATACAGTTTTTATTGCTATTGCCTTATGAAATGCTATCAGCCCTTTAGAGTTCCATCACTTATATTCCCACGTCTTGATTTGTTATAATTTCCTTCTTTCAGGGACTGAAGAGAACTTATTATCGTGTTACTGGAGTACCGTCTTTGGACACCACATTTCGGCAAGCGTAGGGTGGGACGTCCCCAAGCTAGATGGACCGACGACCGTAAGAAGGTGGCTGGGACAGACTAGATGCGGAAGGCAGAGGACAGGATTTTGTGCCGCATCCTGGGAGAGGCCTATGTCCAGCAGTGGACTGCGAATGGCTAAGTTGATTAATTGAAAGGAGAGATAACGAATTGTAAATTCTATCCCATAAAAGTGGAAACTTCAAGATTTATCAAGATTAGAATCACTATAATTGTTACAAAATTTTCATGCCGAATTTAGTAGGCGGATTATTAAGAACTATTGTGTATATGTTATTAAATCAGTAAAATACCATATTTCAGGAAAATAAATGAGTCTATCTATCTATTTAGAACGTTCTATATATGAACTTTTTCATAAGTTTCTATATAATAGAAATATAGGACACGAATACAACACATCCGATGATAGTTCAATTGAGTAGAAAATGTCTTGTCTTTTATTATGTGCTCGATATTTTCTGACCAGTAATTCCCAAAGCCAAATAACCCAGTATTTGCTGTATTATCGCTCGGGGCAATGTCGTTCGCTAAGTGCCTGTGAAAAAGCCCATTTTGTGCCGTTTTATGGGGAAATAATTAAACTCTGGATACGTTAGCGAGAATGATAAGCTATTATAAAAAGATAACGTTAAATACTAATGAAAATTATTAAGTACATACTTTATTACAATTGTGATAAAAAATGTTTTTGAAGGGCAGTTCAGGTTTGAACTAAGGTCAAACTGAATAAGGTTTAGTAACTTGGGAAAAGTGATAGGATAAGCAGTGATACAATATTGGATTGAGTGATACAATATTAAATAAAAACAAAAACGTACCTATAGGTGGGTGCTTTTTTATTTATAGTAGGTATAAAAGTAGAAACGGCTTCATCTGATTTATTTAGAAATCGTTTCTTGACTTTGGAACTATACTGTCAACATTGAAAAGAAATAGGTGGGTAGGTACACGGTTTATACAAACAGAGATAATATTTTACTGATTCACTTTTTTCTGAATTTTTACTGAACTTTTAGAATACTGAATATTCCTTTTTTATTTTATTTAGAAGTACACATACTTTTTATATGTTTAAGTTGGTGCCAACATAAACTCATTAGACTAAAGTCAAATTAAGACTGTAAAGTTGTCGTAACTTTGTTTTTCACGAATGATTTTCATCACCATTTATAGTCTTACACCCCTTTATGTAAATGTGCTGTGGTAGTTATTTTCCGGAATACAGCGCTCTGTTTCAATATCAAAAAAGCGAATTTTACCAGATAACGATTGTTTTTTTACCACCTGACTTTATTTATTCCAGCTTTTTAGCAGCAGTCTGTGCTTTTTACTCGATGGTTGAGCTAAAATTGAGGTCTAACATCAACTCAATGCCCTAAAGTTCCAGGCGGTCGGTAACTGGTACTGATGTGCTTCGGAAAATAGGGAAAAATTGAAACTACCTCCTTTTGGCAGTAAAAAGTCAAGGCCCGTGTTTTCTGAGCATTGAATTTGACCAGATTGTAGTAGGTATTTTCAGTTTTTGTACGTGTTTTTTCCTGTGAAGTGAAAATTAAAACAATTTTACAGGGATGCTACTGATGGCTTAAGACTATGTAAAACCAATCAGTGGAACGGAAACTTAATTTTTAGAGGTTGGCTTTGTTTCTTTATAACGGCCAGTACGATGTTAAAAATTAGTTCCAAATCGTCCATTACTGCTTTTATGTTTCGTCTCCATAAATTAGGGCATTCTTTAAGGCCTAAAAATGTTTGCGTGGCAATAAAATGACTGGAAGTGTCTTCTTTTATAGCGTGACATTTTCTGGGCTATCATTCCGATGGCCAATTATGGCAGAGCATTTAGCTGCAACGCTTCAAGAAGCTATGAAGTGGCTAGTAAAAAGCGTCCTTGGCTACGATAAAACGGCCATCAAATGGGAGGTCGCTAGTGTTTGAAAATGGCTGCTAATATTGGAGGAAATTAAATGATAAAAATATATTATGGGTAAGATCTCTTTGGAATGTAGACAAGTAGACGTTGAAGAGTAGAGGAAGACCAAAGAAATTATGGATGGACTGTGTGAAAGTTGAAATGACTAGAAAGGGAGTGACTACCGAGATGACGACTAATAAAAAGACATGTTGCGTCGACCCCGAATAAATTGGGATAAGGACACGAGAATGATGATCTCTCTAGAATGTCGATTGTTAGTCAAAACCTGTAATTAAGTATTATAAAAACTCAACATGAGCCTTTTGCGTGATAAATCTCTACATACCTGCACCATTTCGGCGGCTATTAAGTTAATATTCTCACCACGATTGACAATAATTCTACTGATTATAACAGTAGGTATGTTGTAATTTGTAACCAGATAAACGAAGAATGCTGCTGGCCTTGGCCTTGACATAGCCCCCACTAACCTTTTAACACCTTAGTGGGTGTACCGATACTAGGCAGAGGCATAATTTATGAATTTCTATAACAGCCGATCAATTCTGTAAAAAACTCACCATGACAATTTAAGTGAAGTTAGCTGTCATAGTCTCAATCCCAGCACCAGGTGGAGTGACAGCTCACTTCATGCTCACTTCACCTAAGTTTCCGCGGAGAGATTTTTACAGAATAGACCGGCTGATTTTGTCTAAATATAGTATAAGTATTTAATCGAAATAAACTCTTTTTTTTAATGCAATGTTAAAATAAAATAAAGATAAGGCACTGGGTCCTATTTTATAAGTGGCAGTAACTCGCTTCCGCTAAATGTTTTCAAGTAGCGTATCATAGTCGCTGCAGAATATATTTTAGTTCAATACTCAGAATAGCAAGGATATTGAATAAGAATTTCAGTTATAACGAAGAAACTGTAATATAATCACGTAAAGGTAATATTATTTAATGTCAACATGTAAAGGAAAGGACGTGATAAATGCCTAGTTCCTATTTTAAACCAATTTTACTTTTGCAGGGCCCATCAAAATGAATTTATAAATAGGCAAATTGTAACCTTATAGTTACCTATATGACGGAGAAGGTATGTCTCGCTCGTTATTTTCAGCCATATTTTAACTACTGTGGGCGTACTATGGGTAGTGTTGGTTATTGCGCAATATAAAAATTATTTGGAAAATCCAAAAGTGCACGACTCATAATGCTCATTTAATTATGAAATATAAAAAAAAAAAAAAAAAAACTTAAGTCGTTCAAAATTAATTGCCGAAAAAACAGCTGTAGTAGGAAGAAGGTACTGCACAAGCGCCCCTGGTGGAATAAATGTACATAATATCTATAGATATATCACCATCCATATGTTAATTTTCTATGGATATAAATAGATGTACAGTCTTGTAGTTTTCGTTTTTTATTAATTGTAATTAAACGACACTGAATTAATTAGCCATTTGCATTCAGTGACCTACAATTGTCGATAAGAATTTAAAAAAAAAAAATTACTTAAATAATGGATTTTTCACAAGTAAAGTGTTTCCGGGTTTCACACATGACGGACAGGATTTTTTTTTGACCTATTTTGGTGTTTTTTTCCAATTCTATTGCAGTAAATCAATTTTTAAAAAGTATGAAATTAATCTCCATTAAATTATCTCGACAATAGTATGCAAAATATCTTGATTCCGTGAACTAACAAGGCTATAATAATAAAAATAGCCGCCAAAATGAAGCGAAAAAAAAATTTCGATCGTAAAGCACTCTCTGATGCTTCGCATCATGAGTCGTGCAAAACCGTTTGCAGTTAAAATCAAGTTATAATTTACGATCAAATTAATCACACTAGCGAATCACACACTGTAGGTACACGACACAACTCTACGGAACGCGCGACAGTTTCTAAACGTGTTCACTGCTTAACCACCGACAACAATGTCTGCTGTACTCTGGTCAAGCGTTAGCTTTATAGACTCTGTACAACGCCACCTGGTGGCGCTGGCGTCCCGATTAGTCCAAGTCAAACGATTGATTTATCGTATTTCCGATATATAAATGATCATTTAAATATAAAACCAAAAGTTTGTCAAAATTGGTGAAGAATCACCACTTTTATCAATCAGTTGGTGATCATTTCACGCTGTTATTTGAGAGGAGGCTACTGTCCATATTTTAACATAATCCTTGAATCAACATTTACTATAAAGAAATTCATTTCTATGTCAACAAAACAATCCATAAAAAGTCCTAAAATAGAAACCGTTTCTACAAAACAAATTAGCCAACCATTGATTACCTCTCAATCCTTTAATACAAAGTCAGTTAAAACAAATTGCCCTTAGAGTAACACTTGAACGATACGCCGACCGTTTACAACTCCCGAGACACAGCTGGTTGTAGTTAAACCATAGCTTTATGTTACCGACACTTCTATAATGCTTCTGCCACACCTGCGTCGTTACACGCAAATTAACGCGTTAAATAAGACATCACTCAGTTGTGACCAATATTTAATACGTTAATTGAGATACATGTTATTGTTAATATCGTTTGATCTTAAACGATAACTCGGGTGGCTGTTTTTCCTTACATCAAAGGGTTTTCGCAAGTTTAATCAAAATCAAAATATTTTATTTCACATAAACCAACATGGGCACTTATGAAACGTCAGAAGCTAGGTGCACGGTTCAAATTGGTTGTTTCCTATGGAGAAGAGCCGGCAAGAAACTCCACCGTTACTATTTTAAAAATAAGGGGCTTTTACAATGTTTCCAATTACAGTGTTGATAGATATGGGAGGACAGTGTAGACCTGTCAACAAGTAACATGTACTCAACAAAATATAAAAAGGTCCACAAATACAGTCTACAAGTTAGGTCTACAATGTTCTCACATTCACAAAATATAAAAGAATCTATATAAAAAATAAAAGCCTATTTAGACTAAATGACATGATTGCCATTACTACTGTAACAAATCGGAATCAAAATCCTATCCACAAAAGCCATAAAATATATATGTCTATATAATAACGCATCAAGCCGCGTTGGCTACATTTGGGCTGTCTCATTCCATCCTCCACACACGCCGAGGAAGAGCCACAAAGTACCGCAGCAGCATATATCTCTATTTTGAACGTGGTTAATGCACTAACCTTTTAACCATAACTTTTGGCGCTGAACCACATTAATGTAGCCAATCGTTAGACACGAATGTTTTAACGCGATAATTAAGGCGCAGTTTGGCACAATCTATAAGATTAACACTCTCGCAGGTGTAGCAGGAGCTTTACCTACCCGTAATAATTACTGTTAGCCACAATTTGTAACAATTTAATCTGCTACTATCTGCAAGAGTCGGAAGTATTTTACAGTCTGTGAATTCGAGTTATGCGTTTGATATGAGTATCCCGCGTGGGTTCGGTTATGTATTTATGGAGCATCTGATATTTTAAAGGGGTTTAATCGCTTAATTGACTGAAAGCGACTTGTTTTCATTTTGGAATTCTGTTGTGAATACAGACGTAAACATTATTAATACGATATATTTGTTAAAAATGTATTTTATTGAGTTATGCGTAACTGCTGATTTTGTTTAAGTTATAATAATAATTTACAAGTTTCCTTTTTGAATACTCCGAAAAATTAAAAGGCAAGGTTATTTATTTTTACCCGTCCGGTTTTTTTTTTTTTGTTCCAAAAGGAAGACTTATAGGAAAGGGTTAAAGAAGGGGTAATCTGTAAGATTTACGCTTTAATTACATGTGTAATGTACTTAGTAATGACGTGTGACACGGCAATAACATAACAAAAAAAAATTATATCTATGTCTTGTTACCTTTTTATTCGGTAATATTGTCGTAGTTGGGTTTAAGTTCTTAACTTTCTTTTTTAATCAACTTACCAAATAGTAAAATAAAAAAAATCGGTGTGAGTTGGTTTGGCACTCACGAAAATTGATGTGTAAACATGTGAGCTCGCATCAGTTTGCTCACATAGACACGGCTCTTACGCTGACGTCATCTGACGCTCGAAGGCTTACGCTTACGCGTCTGACGCTCGAAGTCCCAGCTAGCCCCTACCGTAGACCGAGCGCTAAGATGTTTACACATCAAAAAATAAACATGCCAACATCCAATGGGTGACAAACTAAAAAAGTTTCGAACTACCTCGAGTAAAGCAGCTCAGAATTACATTACGCGTAATAGTATTGGCTGATTAGTAATCCAGTAAGCTGTGATTGGCTGTTGATTTGCAATTACATTCCGTTGGTCCGTAACGCGAGCTAGTTACGCTCACTATAGGTAATTACTTTTGTTACTGTGGAGTGTGGATATTTTTTCTGGTTCTATTTTAATTTTGGACTGTTTGCCTTTTAGCAGTCTAGTAGGTATCTATTATTTAGCTAAGAAGAGTATACCTTTGATAATATCAACAAAATAATTTTGAATATATAATGGTGTGTGGATCATAGGTAGCTATCTTATTTAAGTAAAAGCTGTGCTAAATAGATTACTTTTCCAAGACGTCGACGATTTTTCTATAAAGAAATTCTATGGAAAAATCTTTTTCACTGAACTTATAGGTACAAGGTGGCCGGGAGACATCGAGACACAAACTGTAACCATGAATGCGACACATAATTCTGGACCCCGTAGTGTAGAAATTTAAAAACGGTTTTCAAAAAATAGTAAAAGCTGTTTCATACAAACGCGCAATACTTTTAAATGCGGTCAAATGTCAACGCAGTGGAGTTCAGAATGATGTGCTGAATACCTGGTATTTAACAGGTTGCGCGACTATGACCCTGCCACCCTGGACGTAGGTAAAGTAAGCTTTTACTAATATTCAAACGCTTGAAATTTTACTCGAAAAAAATCCATGCAAGTTGAACTTCCTTCTGGCTTTTCCTCACTTATTGCTGTGTACCTTCTTACTATAAAACGGTGCTGCCTTATAAGGGATAGTAATACAAAATCAAAAAGTAGGTAGAGTCGAGAACCTCCTCGTTTTTTTGAAGTCAGTTAAAAATGAAGTAAGACTGCCTCGTTGGTATAGTGGTTGCCGCTACTGCTGAGTAGTACTGAGGTCCTGGGTTCGATTCCCAGGTCGGGCAAAGTGTTATTGGGTTTTTCCATCAGGAATTTCTTAGTAGCATCCCGGAATTTGGATTTGTTGACACAGCTATCGGCTCACCCCCTATTACATGGAACTTAATAAAGATAACTGGCGAAATAAAACTATTTTTCTTTCTTTCTTTCTAAATGTGGGTGTACTTCGAATAAACACCTCTGCCGTACCCTTCAGGGATTACAGGCATAATGATAATGTAAGTAATGTTAAATTAAACATTAAGGTAAACTCTGTGTAGTAAAATGAAAGGTTTTGGTAATTGAGATGTTTATTACTTATTATGTTGTAAGAGCTGAACTGATTTGGATAACATTTTGACGTAACTTTTACTTGTAAATAACGTAAATCCCCGAATCCCCCCCCTCGGATCCCGAATCGTTGTCTCTCCTTCTACCTTGAATCCATCCAAAGGTTGTCTGTAAAAGATCGCTTTTAGCGATAAGACCGCCCATGGTGTCGCCCTATGTAAAATTTCTACTTTTATATCTGTAATTTTTATGGTGTACATAATAAAGAGTTTTCTATTTTATTCTATTCTATTCTAAATGTATTACTTTTTATTTATGACTATAAAAAAGTTAAAGTATTTCAAGTTTCCCGTGGTTAGCTTTTAGGTATTGAGAGCTTTGAGGATGCAAATGTAACCAATAGTGTGTAACAATACTTTGATTTAAAAGAGTGTCCATGACGTTTCTTGCCCGTTCTTCTCCATAGGAACCTACTACACTTAGGAATAAGAAAATAGCTTCATGTTTCTGATTGACGAAGTTCTTGACAGTTCAAAAATGCCATTAAATGGTTCAATTGAAATAAATGGTTTAAATTTGAGCTTGGAGTCGGTATGACAACGTAATTTAAACGAAAGTTTAAATTGTCTATTGCTAAATTCAATTTAGATACCATATCGCAGTTTTTGGAGGCTTCAACTGTACCTAGACTTCAGACTTGTACTGCGACCTTCCGCATGATAAATTCATGAATAGGGTCCTCCGTTTGAATCCACAAACCGTTAACAATCCAATGGATGCAGAGTATGCAAAAAATAAGGCAACACATGCATTCCGGCCGGAATAATCCGGTTTCTACTAATCATCGTCAATGTTGAACGGAGGTAAAAGAGCTCAATTAGGACCGTGTCCGGTGCCGGATGCGAAAAATTAATATGTGTCCGTAATGGGGTCAGGACCGGAACGGTGGCAGAGACCGATCGTCCGGCCCGTTTTACTAGCAATTATACCTATAATCAAAACGACATGTGTTATGTGTTTCATGGTGTTTTGTTAGATTGATTCTTAATTTTCGGATTTTGTGGGTGTTTTATGATAGCTTAGTGGCGGTATGATATTAGGGGTGGAAATATAAGCAGCAGGTTTGACAAATGTACTTAGATTGGGCGTTATACGAAAAGAGGGGTTGATCTTATGAAATCAGTAAGTGATAAATGATCTTACTTCTGTAAGGAGGTATTATATACGTCAATAATATTTTAATAACTAGATGACGTCAGTGTTTCCGATCCGACTACTCTGAGAAGGACCACCGAAACAAACTCATACCTACCACAGGGTACGTCCATACAGATGGATTGATTCTCAGCGACAACCAACTGCTGTTGACCGACCAAAAGAACACCAACCAAAAAAGAGAAGGTTTTCCTAAGAAGATCTAGATCTTAAGATCTAAGAAGATCTAAAATTTGTTTTGATACGTTAAGGCTCCCATAACAAAGGCACCGAATGTCGCGCGACGAGCGGTGCCTTTGTGAAGTGCTGTCGCGTCGCGCTAGCGTGCACGAGCCTTAATATGGACTCAATACTCTCAATATTTTTTGCAGGTTACCTACATGAAGCAAAAATATTTAATAAAACACCTTCTAAACTCGATGTCTTGTAGCATAGTTTATTTTACTTACCTAATGATAAGTTAATGACTATCAATATTGTTCCTACTTCTAACTTCAAACATACTTCCGATACTCGTCCCAAAGAACGTTTATATGTATGCAACCAGTATTTCTCATTCTAAGTGAATAAAAGTTGTGTTTTTGAGAAATGAATGTCTTAAACCATAGATCCTAGAAGCTGCTCTTCCTATATTCTGAGAACTTTATTTTGGTATTATCTGTCTGTAGGAGTCTGACATACCCAGATAGATTAGAAATGTTTTACAACAACACTTAGGTATGTTTAATTGTTTATGCTTTAGTTTCTCGTAATGGATTACTCTTATCAACCACATAAGACCCAGTGATGAACAAACAGCAAAGGGATCTATTATAATAATATTTTGTTCAAAGCCCAGAGTTTCCATTCCACGTTAGTTTCATATGCAAGTGTGGTTTCAAGTTATCCTAGTGCACTTTGATATGAGCTTTTCTTTCTCAAGGGAAAAATAACGGGAGTGTAAATAAATGAAAGCCTTGTTTATAGTCCTTTAGGATTCCTGTTTCAGCACTAGGTACGCAAGCGTTGAAACTCAGGAAAGTAAATATACTTAAATGGGCTTTAAAATGTTTTCTAGCTGTGGCGATCCTAAATAGGTAAGAAAACAGAATCTGTTGAGACTCTTTAGTCAAGGCTTCAGTAGCCTAGTTTAAATTCGAGTAGTCCGAAGTAGTTTAACGAGAAAATATTTAGTTGCAAAGTTTTGAGCCCAATATCATTGTGATCGTAAGACTAAATATTGTTAAATGCATGTGAGAACTCTTATAGGGCACAATTTGCGACGCGTGAAGTGTTAATAATTTGGTTTCTTATAATCAGGTGATTTGTACCCTTAGCTCATTTAACCTGTACTGCTAAAAAATAAAGTTATTTGACTAATTAGGTACTCTTATCTAGTTAAATAACTTTGTTGCATATTTTCGTCCAGGAGATTCTTCTTACTTCCTAAATGAGTGTGTAGTTTATGATCCTTTATGTTTAACCCAATACTATATCCCAATTTAGTCATATCACAATCCAAAAATTAATCTGTCCAAATTAATTCACACAAACAGATGAACCAAACGTTATTTAGGCACTAAAGACTCAAGTAGCCATAGAGACTACGTCTATACGACTTATGTTGGTTAATCCAAAGTTAGTGTAATGAAAACGTGACTTATCTACGAGGCGCAGGCTGACACGGTGGGGCTTACGCTCTGAATGCTTGCACGTTTTCAGCCGCTGAACGATCACGTAAGGCATCGAGTTCTGAGCATAATGATCATCCGTGTGTCACTTCGACGTGGATCGGTTTACCTTATTAAGACGTATTATTTATTTTGAAAGTCTTATATTTTGTTACGTGTTTTTTTTGGAGTAAGTACCTTTTTGTAAAGTTGCATGGGTTATGGGTCCCTACATGCAATTTTACGGTTATATTCGGAAATGATGTAACAATTAAATAATATTTATATTTGGCCTAATAATATCAAACTGTAACTCGTAGTTTTGACCACTGAGGTCGTGGCTACTTAACCGGTCAATCCTGTGGTGCCTTAAGCTACTAACTTAAATCCTCCAGCCAGGGGCGAAATTCTTAAATACTAGGTGACCGCACGCTAAGGGCACCCCCTGTGGGGTACGAACCTCGGCTTAGGGCGTCACTGAGGGGAGGGCAGCAAGGTGGGACAGGCTGGATCGAATTTATAATATTGTTATTATACGTGGAAATTAAAGTTACAGGCTCAGCTACGGCGCGGGCTGGCGCGTCGTCGAGCAAGGGTCGGGAGGGGGTCGTGCCAAGTCAATTCATACTAACATTTATTCTGTTAGACTATTCCATGTGGTCTAGCCACCCCAACTCATCCCGTGGGTGTCGTAGGAGATGACTACGGGAACATGAGATCTAGCATACTGTTTTAGCGCTTTGGGTCACCCGCGCGGTGGCGGGTAAACCACCAACGAAAACAATCCCAAGGAGGGTTGGTGTCAGTTAGGCGACCGAACGTAAAACTGTGCAAAAAGTATTAGCAACACGAGTGAAAATGATTTGATGCGCGATAGGGCTAGGGCGTACCCCACCGGCGACGCATAGGTGCAGCACCCGGCTCCTGTGGGATAAATTTCTACATCTATATCTGTAATTTTTATGGTGTACCTACATAATAAAGAGTATTCTATTCTTAAAAAGTTAACAAAATTGCTACTGGACAAGTGTTACTATGCAATTAAAGATTTTGTTAAAGACAAAACTTTCTGTTAATGCTGTTTATGCTGCTTCTTTGTGATTTAATTTACTGACATTTTTATCTTTAGTTTAATCGTAATTCTAATTTTATATAATTTTTTACTAGATTTGGCTAAGTACTTCTTATCAGTCGTTACTATAATTGAAATATCATCTGCAAATAATATACATTTATGATTTAGAATATAGATATTATCATCTAAATAATGTAATATCTTTCTTATTGAGAAAACACGGTTATTTAGACAATAAAATACAGGTACACACCTATTCATTAAATGCCTAGTCAAATAACCCACCCCTAACTGTTCCCGGTGCAAAGGTGCCCAAAACGCTTGCTGCATTGCCACGTTGGATGGCAATGGCTAACCTTACCTTACCTTTTTTACTTTAATTTGTTGACATTTTGTAGTTTAATTTATTTGCATTGCCTAATTCCGAATGTTTTTGAATAATATGAGTATTTTTAATAATTATGGTAATATTGCTTAGTGAATGGAATGTAATTTTTGTCTTTGATTTTATGTTTTTTGTCTGGTAAAAATGTATTATATTAAATAATTTTGCATGCCGTAAGGCAAAAGTATATCAAAATAACCATCATATCTGTATACCTACATTATTGGCAAATAAATCATTTGTATTTCTATTTCTATTCTATGGACAAGAGTTGTCGCATCAGAACGTTCGAGTGCATCGTAGGAAGCTTGCTCGGAGTGTGAAAGAACTTTGATTGAGGTGTGCAAGCTGGACAAAGTGGAAGGGTGCCAAGGCTAGAGAGATAGAAAAAGGATATAAGTTTTATTACTGTGTCACAGGAACAATCTGCGACTGCGACATTACCCATAAACTTCAAGGGAAAATTTATAAAACAATGGTCAGACCTGCTGTCTTATATGGATCATAATATAAGGCCACAAACTGGATTAATGAAAGTCAACTGCATGCAGTTGAGATGAGAATGCTAAAATGGACGTGTGATGTTACGAGCATGGATAAAATAGGGAATGAGTACATAAGAGGAAGTCTGAAAGTGGCACCGGTGACTGAAAACGTGTGTGGGAATCGGTTATCATGGTATAAGCATGTGATGCGGAGGAATTAAGAAAATGTCGTGAAAAGAGTATAGAGTATGAATGTAGATGACTATAAGAGTAGGGGATGATCAAAGAAAAGTAGGATGGACTGTGTGAAAGATGATATGGCTAGAAAGGGGGCTACCGAGATGACGACTAATAGAGAAGTATAGAAGAACAGAGATGTTGCGCTGACTCCAAATAAATTGTAATAAGAGCAGGAGTATGAATTTATTCTGTTAGGCTATCTGAAGTGAAATATTACGACACAATAATTACATTACTCTCATATCCGACATTGTCTACAGTTTTATTACATACGTAAACATCTTTGTTGTGTAATTGTCACAGCTCCTAAATTGTATGTGGAGTGACGTTACGAATTAAGTGGACAAAATGTCCACCTTACATTGTTCATATGATTAATAGACCAGGGCTGAAAATAGTAAAAAGTGAAAAAAATATATAGTAGGATGAAACCATGGACAAGGAAGAGAATGTAACAAAAATGAAAGGAAAAATAATTTACAGGCGATCTGAGGTCAGGAAGTGGGGGGGGGGCGGTTTAAGGGTAAAAAACGGTTTATCTCGATTTCCGGCAAAACTATAAGTCCTATGGAAAAAAGCTAAATTTCAAAGTTGTAGGTACTACAAAGATCTACAACTGTTGTATTTTCACTTTTTTCACATAACCTCAAAATGTATGTGAAAAATTCAAATAACCAAGTTTTTGTCAATACATCTATGAAAACATCATGCACGTAAGAAAAACAAAATCTTTTCAGTAAAAGAGGTGAAAGACATAACTATATGACTAGAAATAGGGCCCAATTAGTTCAACCAGGTTTCAGACTGGCTAAAGTAGACTCATCCTTCATGGGGTACTGTTTAAAATGTTACAATAAAATACCTCCCCACGTACTCCAACTGAATGAAACAACATTTAAATCTTGTATAAAACGCACACTATGCAGCCAAGCATATTATAAGTTGTGGGATTACATCGCTGACAAAGATGCTTGGCTCAACGCTGGTCCTGCTCCACAGGGGCGCATAAATTAAATTAATTGATTAGCATTCGAAAATATTGTTGGAGCTGCTGAAGATTGTAAAAACTATCTTTGTATTGTATAATTTCAATCTCTTAACAATGTATAATTGCATGGCACATGTGTGAGCACTATGTACTTACCTACTATAAAGCCACCATTTACTAGGCTCGTCTTTCATTGACTTGAATGTGCCCTGGCGGCTGAGAGCATGTCATGCTCACTCAAATATCTCGCTGGTGGTGGCGTGTGTGTTGGATCATTAAGTTCACTTCAAAATGGTTGAGCTGAATGGTGCTGATCCATACGTCATGTTTGTGAACGGGCGCCGTCAGTAGGGACTGGTCATCTCTTGGCTGCCACGGCTTACTTTAATTTAAATTTTTGAATTGTTTTTTATCTTTTTTATTATGGATGATTTAAACGTGCACGTCTTTCTACATCGTTCTCACATTTTTTATTTCAACATGAACGATGTAAGCAATTTTTTTTTTGTACCTATAATGTTAAATGATAAATGATAAATGATTTTATTTCTGTAAGTAGGTTTATACAAACACTTTTACACGTCAATCATATTTTTAAAACTAGATGAGGTCGGCGTTTCCTATCTGACTACTCTGAGAAGAAAGGCCGAAACAAACTCAGAGGTCACAGTCTCTTTTAAAGTCCAGACATAATCTTGGTCAGATCATGTGAAGACCATGTAGATTTGTCTGAAATGGTCTTTTGAGGAAAAACCACACAGATTGAGTGGACCTGTCCAGTCAGTGCACGCATTTGTCAATCGTGGAGCTCAACTCAGAACATAAGGAGCTCGACCACTCGACGAACAATACCAAAGAACGGACATTTGGGTAGGCCGCATAAAGCACTCAAACTGCCATATTATCATTGAAACTACCTGAGAATGTGAAAAATAAAAATAAAAAATAAAAGTTACCTACATAGTCTTTACATTCACAATAAATAAATAATAATACTATACTTCACAAAGTAAATTGTCATGAAATTGTATATATAATAATTATGAAAATGTCAAAATTTATGTAAAATAAAAAACTAAAAAATATAGCAAAAATATAATATAATCAAAAAAAAAACAACATTCAATAGGCAAAAATTGGAGCAACTCAATCCCAAGCCTTTTTGTCCTCAATATAATCCTTAACGGTATAAAAAGCTTTCTGGCACAACATACGTTTAATTAATTATTTGAATTTATTAAGGCTTAGGTCTTGAACGTGGCTTGGAAGTTTATTATAAAAGCGAATACATTGACACCTGAACGAGCCGCCTATTTTTTTGTGCCTTGTTGTAGGTACAACAAATTTGTGTTTATTCCTAGTATTTATATTATGGATATCACTGTATTTTTTAAACAATTTTATATTTTTATGTGCATATAAAAGATTTTAATAAATATATTGAGAAGGCACAGTCATTACATTAATCTCCTTAAATTTCTCTCTGAGAGATTGTCTCGGACTTAATTTATAAATTGATCAAACAGCTCTTTTCTGCAAAATAAAAATAGTCTGAATGTCGGCGGCATTTCCCCATAACAGAATACCGTACGACATAACACTATAAAAATAGCTAAAGTACACTAAACGGGCTGTCTCTGTGTCGGTTAAATTACGAATTTTTCTAACAGCGTTTGCTGCGGAGCTTAGCTTTTTTGACAATTTATCTATATGTGGGCCCCACTGAAGCTTAGCATCCAAAGTTAAGCCCAAGAATACTGTGCTATCATCAGGATTCAATTCTTCGCCCTTCATTAATACATTCGTTTTCACCTGTCTGTTGCGTTTTTCATGAAACGTTAATCAGGAAACTCCGCCACTACGGGATCCGGAACACCGCTCTGGATCTTCTTACTTCATACTTGACTAATAGGATTCAGAGCGTTGACGTTAATGGAAAAAGATCTCCCGGATCTATAGTGACAGTGGGAGTCCCGCAGGGCTCAATTCTAGGTCCTTTCTTGTTTCTTATTTATATTAATGACTTGCCGTACCTCATAAAGGATAATCATGATATAGTGTTGTTTGCGGATGATACTTCACTTTTGTTTAAACTTAAACGTCAGCAGCTGGGTACTGACGATGTAAATAGCGCGATTTCAAAAGTAGTTTACTGGTTCAATGTCAATAATTTACTCCTTACCGAAAAAAAAAACCAAATGCATTAAGTTTACGCTACCTCGCGTTAGACAGGTGAAAACGAATGTATTAATGAAGGGCGAAGAATTGAATCCTGAAGATAGCACAGTATTCTTGGGCTTAACTTTGGATGTTAAGCTTCAGTGGGGCCCACATATAGATAAATTGTCAAAAAAGCTAAACTCCGCAGCATACGCTGTTAGAAAAATTCGTAATTTAACTGACACAGAGACAGCCCGTTTAGTGTACTTTAGCTATTTTTATAGTGTTATGTCGTACGGTATTCTGTTATGGGGAAATGCCGCCGACATTCAGACTATTTTTATTTTGCAGAAAAGAGCTGTTTGATCAATTTATAAATTAAGTCCGAGACAATCTCTCAGAGAGAAATTTAAGGAGATTAATGTAATGACTGTGCCTTCTCAATATATTTATGAAAATCTTTTATATGCACATAAAAATATAAAATTGTTTAAAAAATACAGTGATATCCATAATATAAATACTAGGAATAAACACAAATTTGTTGTACCTACAACAAGGCTCAAAAAAATAGGCGGCTCGTTCAGGTGTCAATGTATTCGCTTTTATAATAAACTTCCAAGCCACGTTCAAGATCTAAGCCTTAATAAATTCAAATAATTAATTAAACGTATGTTGTGCCAGAAAGCTTTTTATACCGTTAAGGATTATATTGAGGACAAAAAGTCTTGGGATTGAGTTGCTCCAATTTTTGCATACTGATTGTTATTTTTTTTTTTGATTATTTTATATTTTTGCAAAAAAAATTAGCTTTTTATTTTACATAAATTTTTACATTTTGATAATTATTATATATACAATTTCATGACAATTTACTTTGTGAAGTATAGTATTATTATTTATTTATTGTGAATGTGAGGACTATGTAGGTAACTTTTATTTTTTATTTTAATTTTTCACTTTCTCAGGTAGTTTCAATGATAATCTGGCAGTTTGAGTGCTTTATGCGGCCTACCCAAATGTCCTTTCTTCGGTATTGTTCGTTGAGTGGTTGAGCTCCTTAAGTTCTGAGTTGAGCTCCACGATTAGTGACAAATGCGTGCACTGACTGGACAGGTCCCCTCATTCTGTGTGGTTTTTCCTCAAAAGACCATTTCAGATACCAATCTACATGGTCTTCACATGATCTGACCAAGATTATGTCTGGACTTTAAAAGAGACTGTGACCTCTGAGTTTGTTTCGGCCTTTCTTCTCAGAGTAGTCAGATAGGAAACGCCGACCTCATCTAGTTTTAAAAAAATGATTGACGTGTAAAAGTGTTTGTATAAACCTACTTACAGAAATAAAATAATTTATCATTTATCATTTATTTATCTAACGTGAGGTAACGTAAACTTAATGCATTTGGTTTTTTTTTCGTTAAGGAGTAAATTATTGACATTAAACCAGTAAACTACTTTTGAAATCGCGCTATTTACATCGTCAGTAACCAGCTGCTGACGTTTAAGTTTAAACAAAGGTGAAGTATCATCCGCAAACAACACTATATCATGATTATACTTTATGCGGTACGGCAAGTCATTAATATATATAATAAACAAGGACCAAGAATTGAGCCCTGCGGGACTCCCACTGTCACTATAGATCCGGGAGATCTTTTTCCATTAACGTCAACGCTCTAAATCCTATTACTCAAGTATGAAGTAAGAAGATCCAGAGCGGTGTTCCGGATCCCGTAGTGGCGGAGTTTCCTGATTAACGTTTCATGAAAAACGCAATCAAATGCCTTGGACAAGTCACAAAAGATGCCCAAGGCATCGCATTTATCTTCCCATGCATTATAAATATGTCCTAAAAGTTCAACACCTGCATCAGTAGTTGAACGATTGATTGATTGATGTTGATTTAAAAGAGTGTCCATGGAGTTTCTTGCCCGTTCTTCTCCATAGGTACTTACTACGCTTTGGAATGGACAACTAGTTTCATTTTTCTGACTGACTGACCCTTTGACAATACAAAAGTGCCTATAATTGGTTTATTTGAAATAAATGCTTTGAGTTTGAGTTTGGTTTTTATGTCTATCTTTACAAAAAAAAAATTTTTTTTCATGAAATATTGTGAAAACTTACCGTTTTATGTCTCAAACACACCGTATATTTTTTTTTTTTATAATTTACTTTTCACTTTAAAAAAAATAGGAATTTTGGAAAATTGATTCGTTGTTTCCATAACTTGACTCAAAGATTTATCAATATTCGAGTTAAACAAACCACGCAGTAAAATCCTCCTGTGTAAAATTGACTACCCCTTTTCACCCCGTTAGAGGTAGATTTTCGAAGAACCCTGATACGCGTTATTCTTTATTTTTGGTCAATAGTAATTTTCGAGTTAATCGGACCGCGCTTTTAAAATTCTTCCATACAAACTTTGACACCCTTCAATACCTCTTTACTGGGTAGTTGAGAAAAGATTAAAACGACAAACTTTATAATTTACTTAGATTTGTATACGTGCCAAGTTTCAAGTCTATTAACTCAAGGAATAAGATTTTTCATACAACCCTAAAAAGTCGAATTTCCAAAAACCCATTCTTAATGCTCCACTACTTTATTAAAGGAAGCCGTGTGCAATATTTTATGTTCGTAGTCCCAGTAGTTTCGGCTGTGCGTTAATATGTCAGTCAGTTTCTCTTTTTATACATATGTAGATGACAGAAATCGATACAGTAATCGATTTTGAACAAACTACATTCTTAGTGTGCATTAATTCAGTTATACATTGTATAACGCTGTAACAGTAAGTTTACTTCCTAACTTACGAACATTACGCTTCACAGACTTACTATGAATATTCTTCCACAGATTTCCTCACCTTAATTTTCATCACCGAGTCATCAGAAACCATAAAACTATCCAAAATAAGATATTTAATTAGGCAATTACTCTCCACTGGGATCAACGACGGCGTATAACAGGGAATAAGACGAAGTAAGTATATCGGATTACAAAAAAATGTTTCCGTTAAAGATAATGGTCTTGTTTTTTCCGCTTTAGATGTTTTATTCGGTATATTTTGGACTTAGAAGCTAATAGCTGTTTCAGTGTAACGTGAATAACGTAATACATTTACGAAAATAATATTTCCTATATAAAACTAAACTTTTTATGGGATTATCTTATTAATAATAATTCATCTTAAAATAATTAATAAAAAAATAATTAATCTTAAAATTCTATAAACACTGCTGGGTACCTATTTAGTTCTCCTCCTAAAAACATTTCTAGATGTATTCGAATTAAGACTAGTTTGACATTAGGTATACTGTCAGGGAAATTAATTGTTTACTAAAATGGCACACTACGTCAATTCGCCGTGTTAAAGCCATTTCATACAACTGTCCTATAATGACAGATGTGATTTGAATACACGGACAAATTAAACTTGGTAGCTAATTATCTAAACAATTAATTTGCCTGACTTTACATAATTAGTAAGTTTTATTTTTGGCAGAGGTAGTTCTGGGTCCAATTCGCGTCCTATAAACTGACATCGTTATCAACCCCAGTCATGTTTGGGACACATAACATTTTCAGAAAAACTTAGCCATTTCAGAATTATAAAATCTGAATATGTAGTCGCGATTCGAGTCCGCGCCGTTTGTTTTCTTGAAAACGTTTGGTCACGACTATAACCTGACCTAACCTAATGAGAGGAGTTCCCTAAACAATCCTTAGTCAGTGCTAGCACTTTACCAGCCACTATCACGCCTAGCTTGCTCTAAACTAACTAATGAAAGGTGTTCACATTCACATCAAACTAAGCTGACTTAACTATAGGATTCTCCAACTCAGCCCAGTGTAGCACGCACAGTTTCGTGACGAGCGAAAGAAACGAGCCCACAGATAACACGACTGAGCAGAGCGCACCTATTTAAGCAATGAGCGAGCAAAGCGAGCCCGCCACTAGACAAATGAGTGCAACGCACAAGAATATTATTATTACACTAGGAAAGCTAGCAGAGCGAGCCTTCTCCACAAGACAAGCGATTGGAGGAAAACTACTCACGACAAGAGCGACCAAAGCGAGCCAACCTCCACCGCGGATGAGCGGAGCACAGCAAGTGGCGCTCATTAGTTTCGAAACTGTGCTCGCTTCGCTCGCTCTTCTCATGTAAAAGCTGGCTTTTGAATTCGCTCATAATTATACTTTTTAGGCTTAAGATGTAAAGTTTCTATTTTATTTTCGATTGTCTTTTTTTTACATTACGAGCGGACTTACAGCCGATGTGCAAACAATGTTTTTACATAGGTATTTGTAACAAATCAAACGGTTTCCGATGCTGCCGCAGCCACTATATTTGCTCGACACGAGACTTGGAAGGCTCATTTAAATGCTTATGAAGTAAGTTTTCACCAAATATGATATTTTTCAGTTCTGAGTAGATTTACGGCCGATATGACACGACACCTTACACTTTGTTGCTATCAGCAACAGATTTTCTTGGTTTCTGACACTGCCGATGCCCTAGCTATTGTATTTGCTCAGCACTAGACTTTTAGACCCATAGCATTATTTTAGATACAAGCTTTCTTCGATTAGGTTTTTTTGACGTGAATACGTCTTTAAAATTGGTTACATAGTGGGAGGCTAGTTAAAAAAACGAATGATAACGAAATCGTGGGTTACAGTTTTTAATGTTTGAACAATTTTACGGCCGATATGAGATGACATCTGAAACTATTTTGCTGTTGTCCACTTCATATTAATTTTTAACCTATTTTGGCCAATATTTTTGTTGTTTCTCTTTAGGTCCTAGTAGTGCTTTATCAATTCTTGACCACAACACCAGAATCACTGCTCTAACTAAACACGTTTTTGCGCTATACGAAATGGAATTTCAACACTTATCTAGTGGACATGAGAGGGATGCACGCATGTTCCTGCACTCGCAGTGTGACGTCATAGGCAAATTATATCCTGCCTCAAAATTGTTATAGATATGACCTATATTTTGAATGCTCAACCATTACTCTAGCATTAAAAACCTCGTAGTTATTAGCGGTTCAAATCTTACTTGTTTTTGTCGGTCAGAAATGTTGAACTTACCACCGAGTACATCGAGTGAAAATACGTTATAACGTCAACACTAACTTTACTTTGGCGATGGAGGTGCTGAACCGAACTTTTCCTATACCCAAACATCTTAGCTTAACATACAGGAGGGCAATTCTCGCGCATCACGCATTCGCTATTGTCGTTCGATTCGTACTTTCCCCTCGTAAAAATCAAGTTGAGCTATTCTAAGCATGTCGTTTCAAGCATTTCTCGTAGGAAAGACACTCGACATGCTTTAGTTTACATGCGACATGCAAAGAGTGGTCGGGACCAGAGATATATTCAAGGCAAAATCCCAGCAGTTACTTCAACAACGTGGGGAACGTTAACCCAAAAGTGTTATTGTTTATTTTATGGCTTGTTGGTCTACGATAACATGTAAACAGTGTCTGTTATTAGAGTACTAGCACGCATTATCATTTCCCGGCGCCGGCGTAGCTAAAACTGAATGCGCTGGGTAATTTAAGCGTCATATGTACGCACAAAACGAGTAAACAATAAAAAAACAATGTTTAATACATAATAGTAAAAATTCAGTGTATGTATTTTGCTTACAACAAAATATTCTAATTGGGGTTTTTGGGGCTGTGCGTTAATTCTGGAACATGTTGTATAAGCTTATTAAAATTTATAATACTTCCACTTATTTTCAACATTTTCGTCGTTTATTATATCAACTGTTTAGTTATCTGTTACCTACACTATTCTCATTCAAAGATGCCAACGGAGCCATACCTACGCAGAAACGTTAACTTTTAACAATATGAACTTTGTTAGTCAAGGTTATGTTCCGAGCAAGTTGCACTGCGATTACCTTGTTCGAGTTTCGGGCCAAACAGATACTCTAGATTTGTCTACCTACATTTGGAGTAGTGAAACTGTGTATAATAACAATGGTTTAGAAATATTTGGAAAGAGGCATCCTTTTGTTATCACAGAATAAGCAAGCTGAAGTGGCAATGGGCCGGCTATATTAGCCGTAGAACCGATGACCATTGGGGTAGACGTATTCTTGAGTGGAGACCGCTAATCAGCAAACATAAGGTAGGACGCCCTCAGGCTAGGCGGAGCGAAGATCTTTGAAGGGGGCCTGGGAGCAGCTAGATGAGAGTTGCCTACAATCAAGTTGAAAGGCGTGCTATAGAAGAGGCCTATGTCCAGCAGTGGGCTGCTGTAGGCTGATGATGATGATGATGATCCTTTTATTATTAGAAGCCGTTACTTTGTATGACTGCAGAATTTGGCATTATACCGGTGTAAGTGTTATTTATAGACCGTAAGTGTTATTTATAACCGATTACAGAAATGCTTGTTTCGATTTCTTATTAGAGCCCATAAAGTTCTAGATATTTTGGTTTTTTGATCATCCGATAGCCTAAAGGTCCATCTGCACGATTTGGCTTTAGGGAAAAAATAAAAGATTTGAAACCAAGCGTATCATCAATTTTTGTCTATTTGAATAAACAACGCGAATGTTCGAGTATCTGTGTAGGTATATCTACAGTATACAGGGTGGATTTTTGAGATGCGGCAGCAAGGGCAGCTACCTTACCCGTTGTAGCTACAGGAAAACGGTCTTTGGAGACGTTCCTTAACTTTTAGAGAAATTTTGATTTGCATTAACAGATTTTAAAAAAAATATAGTTAGCAGGAAAATGGGCAATTTTTATTTTTTCTTTTGTGCCATTCGATCATGTTTCATATAAGGATCAAAAACCTCTACTGGACCAACTGCGATATGAGTACTAGAAAAGTCAGAAATAGCAAAAAACTTTTCCCATACATTTCGTAGGAAATGAGACTACAACTTTCTCAGACTACTTTCTCTATGGGACCTACAACGTAATCGCGAAAAAGATATCAACTGTCTCATATAAATCTAACACCTACTCGACCCAAATGTATGGGAGGCTGATTATTTTTTCGCGATTACGATCTTGGTCCAATGAAGAAAACTGTTCAGTTCGATGATTCATTAAGTTCCCTTCAAAATGGTTGAGCTCACTGGTCCATACGTCATGTTTGTGAACGGGCGCCGTCAGTAGGGACTGGTCATCTCTTGGCTGCCACGACTTATTTAAATTAAAATTTTTGGTTTTTATTTTTAAAGTGAAACTTTTATTACATCGTCTCAATCTTTTTGGTCTGTGTGTTGCATGTCGCGTGACGGTCGGCCGCGGAGTAGGGAAAAAGTTTCACTTTTACCGTGGTTTCATAAAACCACACAATCCTTTTTTTTGTTTTTGTCTTTTTGATTTCGGATGCTTTTAACGTTAAAAGCATCCGAAATAAAAAAAGACTTGCACGTGCACCTCTTTCTACATTCTCGTTCTCACATTTATAATTTCAACATGAATGATGTAACCAATTTTTTTTTTGTAACTATATGTTGATTTAAAAGAGTGTCCATGGAGTTTCTTGCCCGTTCTTCTCCATAGGTAGCTACTACGCTTTGGAATGGGCAACTAGCTCCATTTTTCTGACTGACCGACCCCTTGACAATTTAAAAGTGCCTGTAATTGGTTTATTTGAAATAAATGCTAATATAAGGAAATAATTGATGATGAGTACCAAACCCTACAACATGACCACACCTTTCTAAGACATGCTGTATATACATAGATTGTATAATTCCCAGATATGTGTGTGTGTATGAAATGAAAACACTCTACAAAGACAACCCTACCTAAATAAATATGATAAATAATTCACGTAGTTTTCCGCACACTGTAACCCTATCAATGTCGCGTTGAACCCGACTTGTTTCTTCAAAATCTGTTCCCCATTTTTAGTAATGCGGTCACGTGTGTTGGGATAACCGTCTCCCGTTGTCAACAAATTGATATTTTTCAAATACATGTACAAACTCCCTCGAAGGTAGATAGGTATTAAAGGGGCACGATCAAAGATTACGTACAACATATTCTGATGTTTCTTGGGAATCGTTTTGTTTGGGTTGTGAAATTATATTTCGGCGTTGTTTAGATACCTACTTAGGCAGATTTTTGAAATGTCATTATTATTTTGTGAGTGGAAATGCCGGGAAACTCTATAAGGACATAAATAGTGACCTTATTGGTGATATTCTTTATAAAGGTCAGGTGCGTAGTACTACGTATGACCAGATGTAGGTATAAACATAAACGAAGTAAATGGAGTATGTTAGGATCGTAGGTGTTCTGTAGTTTCTGCCTACCATCCATGGGAAGAAAGCGTGAGTTTATGTATGTGTAGGTACTTATTTTCTGTAATGGAAAACGATGTATAGATAAATTGGCTTATTCCCAAAATCCCCCCTGAGAGAATCCCCCTTAGGGGGGAAAATGGAACCCAATGTAAAAAAAAGTCTCAAAATCCCCCTTTTCATTTCGACCTATTCCCATTTTCCCCCCTGGGAGATTAGGATTCCGATTCAATTAGTGTAATATTCAGAAATTCAAAATCTGTAACGTTTAATGTAAATTGAAAACGTCTACTATGTTATTAATATTTGTTTATTAATAAAAAAAAAAAGTGTTTTCTTCTTCTCCTTATGGACCTGCGTCGGGTAACCGCGACTGTTATTGTATCCTTTGGGTTAGGTTAGGTTAGAACAGTGACCATTAACGCGCAAAGGCGAGCGTGCGCAGCGAGCGTGCTGCGGGAGCGGCCGCCGAGCGCCAGATCCCCTCTATTGTTGGTGAATCCTTTGGGTTAGGTTAGGTTACAGTTTTACAAGGCGTTTTATGAGACTTTTTTTTTTTAGATTCCCATTTTCCCTCCTAGGGGGGATTACCAGGGGGGAATTTGGGACATATATTTTTTTAGATTCCCATTTTCCCCCTCAGGAGCACTTTCAGGGGAGATTTTGGGAACATTTTTTTTTTCGATTCCCGTTTTCCCCCCTAGATTATCAGTGGGGGATTTGAGATATATTTTTTTAGAGTCCCATTTTCCCCCTCAGGGGGGAATTTGGGAATAAGCCAGATAAATTGACGTCTATAGATAATTTAAAATAATTTTGTTCGTTTCTTTGTTTTTCAGTAGATCTTCGTGACCCCAAAGAAGCTCAGGCTAAGTTTCATTAATATTTTTTTGTTCCTAAGTTATTACCAAAGGCTGAAACTTCAGTTCATAATTTGTTCTGCATCCACCAAATTATCTATGTGGAGGTAGTTACTTACCGTAGTATTGAAATAAAAATAAAAATATAGGTAGTCATGAAGATTAACGACGGAAGTGAAAACTTAAAATAATGAAATAACAGTCGTTTTTCAAATGAATTTTAGAATCAAAAATTAGAATTTCATAATTTGTAAATTAAAATTCATCATCATTCTCCTGCCTTTATCCCAATTATTTTTTAAATTAAAATGATTAATAATTAATTAAAAAATATGTCTTATATATGTTAAATAATCATTTGACTTTGACTAATCGGGACGCCAGCGGCGCCACTAGGCGGCGCTCGACAGAATCTACAAAATAATGCTCGACCAATGAGTCAGAGTTTGTCGGTGGCGGTCAAACAGTGAACACGTTTAGAAACTGTCGTGCTTTCTGTATAGTCATATCGTGTACCCACAGTGTGTGATTCGCTACTGTGATTAATTTGTTCGTAAATTATAATTTGACTAGCTTCTGCCCGCGGCTTCGCCTGCATGGCTGTCGGAAATTATCCCACAGAAACGAAACGTGCTACCCGTATAAAAAGTAACCTATGTAAGATGCCAAGATGCCATCTATCTCCTTGCCAAATTTTATCAAAATCTGTTCAGTGGTTTAGGCGTGAAAAATTAATACACAGACAGAGTTAGTTTCGAATTTGTAATATTAGTACGGATTTGAACTGCAAACGGTTTATCTATTGCGCAATAACCAACACTTCCCATAGTACGCCCACAGTGGCTAAAATGTGGCTAATGATAACGAGAGAGACGTACCGTCTCCGTCATTTATGTATGTTTTCACTGCTGGCCAAGCGCAACACGTCATGCTCATAGCTGCAGATATACTGTTAAGATTAGCATGTGGAAAACCCATAAGATTTCCCCTACTGAAATTCGCTCAACGCGTCTATAGAAGTTTTCACTTAAAAAATGCAAGTGTATTTATTTTTGTTTATTTTTATTTTATGGCTTAGAAATGATAAATGATTTTATTTCTGTAAGTAGGTTTGCACAAACACTTTCACACGTCAATCATATTTAAAAAACTAGATGAGGTCGGCGTTTCCTATCTGCCTACTCTGAGAAGAAAGGTCGAAACAAACGCAGAGGTCACAGTCTCTTTTAAAGTCCAGAAATAATCATGGTCAGATCATGTGAAGACCATGTAGATATGTGTCTGAAATGGTCTTTTGAAAACCACACAGATTGGGTGGACCTGTCCAGTCAGCGCACGCATTTGTCAGTAATCGTGCAGCTCAACTCAGAACTTAAGGAACTCAACGATTCGATGAACAATACCTTGACACATTTGGACATTTGAGTAGGCCGCGGGCATAAATTACTCAAACTGCCAGATCATGACTAATACTAGCTGAGAAGAAAAAATAAGAAGGATAAAGATGAAGACATTACTAAGCTGCAACACATTAATTCAATAAGCTTACTATAAACTGTTGTATCAAACAATGAACTTTATTGACCAAAACTTACAATTTACGCTATATTCTATTTCGTAGCATTAATAAAAGTACACAATGTATCTTACAGCCGCGTAGTATTAAGTTATGTGCAAACTTAGTCTGGGAGCTAGTGGTCTACGGCGAGTATGCACAAAATCACTTCTAGAGGCGTGTTCATAACATTCTGTGTGAAACAAAGGAGTTCTTATTTTGTTAAAGGTAAAACAGTTTTACGTATATTTTTTTTTGGATAGTTTGAATAGATATTTGATTGTTTTATCTATTGTTAGTTTTTCATCATCTTTTAATAAATTGGTAAATTAAAACTTTTCTAATCAGGTGTGCTTTTCTTTTTTATGCTTATATTTATTAAAATAATAGGTGCAAGCTCTGGCTTGTTCTTCTATTCCTTTTCCTAAGTTATTTTATTGCATGAATGTGTACCCAATTAATGCAGCTGTTTTTAGAAATGCTGTGTTGGTGGTGTTTTCTATTTAAGTACTAGCAATCCGCCCCTGCTCCGGACAAGTTTTACGACTTGATAAAAGATTGAGAATCCTTTATAAGTAAGTTTCAATTGAATGATATAGTTCAAATATCTTCCGGAGAAAATTCCCTAAATGATGGTGAAATCGCATCAAAATCCATTGCGTAGCTTATAAGATCAACGCAGTCATACATTCAAACACAAAAGCGACTTTAATTTATAGTAACGTTAACTGGACTTCTCTGTTAGCAGATACTCTGTCAATTATAATGTTGACATTTAATTCATGATGTATCTCTGTCTGAACGTTGACTGATGTATGCGATGCCGACGTTTCCTAGTTTAATTGACCACGTACGATTTAAGTTCAGTTAAATCCGTCACGGCAATAAGATTAGTTTGATGTTGAGGTTTACTCTATGTCTTTGTATTGAATTGAGTGTGTTTATTTTATGAATTGGTAAGCAGGTTACTTAAAATATGCAGGACAGTTTTAAAATTATGATATGAATACTTACAATTTTTTCTTTCTGTGAAAAATGTCGCTTGAGAAGCACTGGGTCCTCGTCTACACCTGCCTACTGATTGGGGAGGCGGGATTAATTTTTTTGCAATATTAATTCTGTAGCTACGCTTTTTGTGCTTGGTTCTGTCATGCTTCAGTATTTTTGTCATAAATTAATGACGGTAACCCAACCCGCACTGGGCCCGTGTGGTGGATTATGGCCCACTCCCTCTCACAGAGAGGAGGCCTGTGTCTTAGCAGTGAGAACATTATAAGCTAATTGCGTTCCACGCTTTCAATCACAGTCTGAAACATTTTGAAGGATATTGCTAATCCATTGATTCATATGTTCGAAAAATTTGTCTGCTCAACAACTTATATAACGCAATGAATGCTATTAAACTGTCAAAATTAAAGTCATTGCTATACAGTTAGTGTATAACGCAATTACCTCGCAGATCTTTTTCCTAATACCAGGTATTTTACCCAGGTAGGTAAGCTATTTAAACACATAACTTATTTGCATACCTGCATCTTGTAATAGTTATAATGGAAATAATATTCAACTTTCTAACAGAAATTGTAGCAAGCTCACTTACATAAGTACTATGCGAAGAAAGGATCACGTAGAAAACTTTTAATAAAGTTAAACGAATACGTTTACTCTAGAGATATCCTTATGTCACTGAGGTTACTGAGACTCAAAGGGAGGTCCCTTTTATTCTCAGTAACTTTTGTGTCCACACTACTGTCGGTAAATATTAGTTTAAGTATTGTTTCATGTAGTTTTTAGGTAGTCGTGGCTAAATAATAACAGCCGCACGGGTCGATCGAAGGTTAAGCCACGCTTGCCTCGGTAAGTTCGTGGATGGGTGACCATCCATCCATGCCTAAGAAAGCACGTTAAGCCGTTGGTCCCGGCTATCATTCGTAGATCTTTGACAATCGTTACGGGTAGTCAGAAGGCTAATAACCTGAAAATCAGTCTTACCAAGGGGTATCGAGTTACCCAGTAACTGGGTTGTGGAGATCAGATAGGCAGTCTCTCTATATAAAATACTGGTATTCAGCTGCATCCGGTTAAATTGATTTTGTGGTTTTGAGAAGTGATCAATATTTGATTTTATGTTTTAGTGATTTTGTTGTTCTTTGTCTTGCATAAGCGTAAACATAATCATCCTATAATGTTCCCACTGCTGGGATACAGGCCTCCTCTCGTTGAGAGGGAGTGGGCCGTAATCCACCACGCGGGCCCAGTGCGGTTTGGTAGAGGTCACATTTCTTCGATTTTTTTGGTTCTAGGACATGCCGGTTTCCTCACGATGTTTTCTTTCGCCGTTTTGAGAGCAGTGATGATGAAATAATTTTCGACAAACTACAACTCGTAAGTCGCGGCCTTTACCACTTAGCCACCACTGCTCCCTTGTCTCGCTATTCTTTTTATCCTTGCATATTTTTTTGGATATGTGTTGTGATGAACCATTTTTTAGATTACATACATCTTTTATGGGGTACTGTGTTAAATGTTACAACAAAATATCTTGTGATATATTGCAATTAAATGAAAGAAAATTTAAAACTTATATTAAAAGTACACTTTGTAAACAAGCATATTACAAATTAGAAGATTATATCCTAGATAAGAATGTTTGGAAACATGCTGGTCCTGCTCCATAGCACAATCTAGAGTCTAGACAAAATCAAACTAGTTGCTGATTTAATTGTATAATTTTTATGACATTGTTCTTTACATTATGTAACTACTTTAACTCACACACAAAATTATTACTTGTGAAATTTTGGAAAAATCACGTACTTTTCAATATTTGTAAATATGTGAGCACCATGTATCTATCTCATAATTAATTTACCTATCATGCGTTATATTTAATTATTTTTACCTATTGTCGTATAGTAATTTTATTCTAGGTACATCGTCTTCACATATAATTAATGTATATATAATATTGTAAAACATTTTAAAAGAGTAACGGTGGAGTTTCTTGTCCATTCTTCTCCATAGGAAACTACCTTTTGGAAGGGGCAACTAGAATCAATTCTATTTTTTTGTAAATTTTGACGTTCAAAAATGCCTTTTATGTGCCTATTTGAAATAAATGATTTGACTTTTGACTTTGACTTTGATGTATTTTCCGGACGAACCGTAACCTCAAAGCGTAGCACGCCTCGACAGAATCGCAGGTGATGCGACGAACATGTATCGCAGACCAAAATGGACTTGCCGGTCTTGAACTCCAAGGATTCTATGCGGCTGGTAAAAGCAACCCAAAATCACGCAAGCCTGGTGAATAGTCCGGTACCCGAAAAAAACACCGGGAGCAGCCCTCTTAAACTGGTTCTACACCTACGACAAATAAAACAAGGTATTACACCAGAGAAAAAGCTAAAACTTCCGCTGAAAGAGAATTAAGTACATACCAAAATCGAAGAATATCTTACACCATTTGTGCGGAACTGAACAACGGTGGTATTAACGTAAACGAGGCAAAAATAGTATGTAAGGATCGTAGTAGGTGGTGTTCTGTAGTTTCTGCCTACCTGCATGGGAAGAAGGCGTGAGTTTATGTATGTATGAACAATATAACTTGGTTGACTGCAGATAACAGAACATAATAACTTGAAACTTGATTATGAATTAAAGTAAAGTATAATCAATAAAATTTACTTGGCTCAATTTAAAACTAGCTCTGTTTGCCGTAGACTTATCTGTCTTTGCATAGCTTAAAACTGAATAAATGTTCACCGCGCTAATTAAAACAAAAGAGCGCGAAATGGCTGAAATATGTTTTTTTTACGTTTTCGACCCCCATATCTTCGCCATTTCGAAAAAAATCGAAACTCTGAATCGACAAAAGAATTCCTCATAATTATAGAACCTATTCACAATATGTCACGAGAATCGGTTGAGAAATACGACCTGTTGAGGAGAACTGACAGACATCTGGACATCCGGATATACGAAAGCATTTTTACCCAAGCTGAAACGGGGACGCTTCGCTCGCGCTCCGCGCTCGCTTGGTCGGTCGAAAGTCGAAAATTTATAAAAATCGACTGGATTCAATTCCTATTTTTCAGCAACTTAAGTTTTTTTTTTCAATAATTAATTTTATTTAAGTTAGGTTTACATTTAATTAAAATTTTAAGATTTTAATAAAAAATGATGACTATGTGTTATAAGAAATAGTAAAAATAAATTATAGGTTGAAACAGCAGAGATCATGCTGCAGTAGGTACGAGGGCAGGAAAATTCATTGTTAAGGAAATATACTGGCAACTTAATTTGTCTGTATACAACTGTCATTCTTTGACAGTTATATGAAACGGCAAGTTGACGTAAGATGTCAATTTGTCAATTCTTAAATCTTTCAACTACATAGGGAAGAATAACATTAATTTGGTTAAGCACCCTTTAATACTATTTCGATTCAAAAACCAACGCTTCAATACAGAAATTTTACAGAGGCGTTATCGTGTTATACACCTGAATGTTCAGAGGTCTTACCATGGAATATCGTTCGAGTATCATCGATTGGGCGAAAATGTGTTCATATCTTTTTAGCAGGTAACCCCAACTTTAATAATTTTCTTACTTCAATCCTTTTAGGTAGATAGAAAGAGCTCTCTATACATGGCTTGTCCTGAGAAACTCTGTAGATGCTTCCGGTTTGAAGGGAACAGGCACATGCGACGCAAATTAAAGCAACAACAACTTAAAAAATACGGAGTTAATAAAATATTAAAAATAAATAATAAACATTATTTCTTATTATTAACTCCTTTATTTCATTAAGTATATACATATAAATTATATTTTTAAATATTAGAATATAAAAAATATAAAAACATTTAAAAATATAAAAAATAGTAACCCACTGGTATCGGGAACAGGGTCCAAGCTACAGGTCAGGGCCCAGAGAGAGGAACCTCCTAACAATGCGAGCCGTGTCCAGAAGTACCGCCTTTTGAATCAAGCCCTTGATCCAGCTGCTCAACGAGAGCCTCCTCAGGTGTTGGTCGAGGCTCTTCGCTATTAAGCCATTGGCTGTCCCGACTATCGGCACAATGATCGCTGAGTCCACGTCCCACATGTCGACAACCTCGCGAGCCAAGTCAAAACACTTGATTTGTTTATCTTTCTCGGCTTTCACGAGGTTCACGTCATGCGGGTTCGTTATGTCAACGATCATTGCGCGCCGCTCTCTTCGATCCACCACCACTATATCAGGTTTATTGGCAACAATAGTCCTGTCAGTGATGATGGATCGATCCCAGTACAATGTGATAGTTCCATTTTCGAGAAATGGGTCGGGCACATAGCTGTAGTACGGCACTTCCGATTCCACAAAGCTGTATTTCAGAGCAAGTTGCTGATGGATAATCCTGGCTACAAGGTTGTGTCTATGCAAGTATTCTTCGTTAGCTAGACGAGAACACCCAGAGATAATATGTCTAATTGATTCCCCCGGACGGTGGCATGCCCGACAGATGTCAACCGTACCGTCTTTCACAATAAATCTCCGGTAATTGTTCGTCATCAAAACTTCGTCCATAATTGCACAGACAAAACCTTCGGTTTCCCCAAAGAGGTCACCGAAACGTAGCCAGGCTACGGACGCTTGTAGATCTACATCGGGTCCATGTAGGGCCCGGAAAAAGCCTTTTTTTACCTTTATTATTAATATTAATAATTAATATTATTTATTAAATAATTTATTTAATGAATTTAACTCAACTCAATTCAAAGCATTTATTTCAAATAAACCAATTACAGGCACTTTTGAAATTCGCACGTCAAGGGGTCGGTCAGTCAGAAAGATGAAGCTTAGTTGCCCATTCCAAAGCGTAGTAGGTACCTATGGAGAAGAACGGCCAAGAAACTTCATGGACACTCTTTTAAATCAAAATATGGTTACAAAATCATTTTAA
The DNA here is from genome assembly GCA_916610205.1 of Griposia aprilina. Taxonomy (NCBI): domain Eukaryota; kingdom Metazoa; phylum Arthropoda; class Insecta; order Lepidoptera; family Noctuidae; genus Griposia; species Griposia aprilina. The sequence continues at coordinate 7,562,938 of OU744287.1, forward strand.
AAATAATCACATTTTTTTATAATTTTGTAATTTCTAAATTAATAAAGTAAACTTGCCCAATTTATATTATTATTTTTTTGTCTTTAATTTTAGCTAGGATGGCAGAAAGCGCTCCTGCACTGCGTCTTTCATTACGTCGTCCATAGGCGGCTATGACCATTAATAACGCTGCTTGGCGAATCAAATAAGTATGGTGGTTCACAAAGAGATCGATCGAACGATCACAAATAGCTGTTTAACCTCAATCTGCCTATTGAGGTCGGCTTCTAGTCTAACCGGATACAACTAAATAGATACCAGTATTTTACATGGAGCGAATGCCTATCTGACCTCCACAACCCAGTTCCTAGGTAACACAATACACCTTGGTAAGACTGGTTGTCAGACTTTTGGGCTTCTGACTGCCCGTAACGACTGTCAAAGATTTACGAATGCTTGCCGGGACCAACGGCTTCACGGGCTTTCCGAGGCACGTAGGCGTCACGATATCTAATGGATTAATAATTAATACCCATCCATGAACCAACTGCGGCAAGCGTAGCTTAACCTTCGATCGATTGGTGTGACTGTTATGATTTAGCCAAATAGTATATGCCATAGTAGTGTAATTACATTGCCACCCATACTTAAATTTTCAAATTGAAACACAGCAACGCAGATGGTGGAAATCAGTTTGGTGGTCCTTCCCCGGAAGAGCTTCTTAACAAAGAGCTGAACTACTAAAGCACTACTGTAGAATCCTGTTGATCCCGTATTTGAATTTATTATATCACTACACTGGCTCTTTGTCCTAATACCAAAAATTCGAAGACATGTGATATAGTGTATATAAATATATATAGTGTAGTGACGCGGGCCCAGTGCGGGTGCTGTGAGAGGGAGTGGGCCATAATCCACCGATTATGACCCACTCCCTCTCACAGAGAGCAGGCCTGTGTCCCAGCAGTGCGAACACTAAAGGCGGATTATGCTGGCTCATCACCACACCGGGCCTTTCGTGTAAGCACGCTTCACTTTCCACTGTTTCCCGCTATCCCGCCATTCATGGTGAACTGACAGTTGACATTAGTGACAGCTACCTCACAACTGAATATGTGCATGAGATAGTGTTTACATATATATTAAATGGATACACTACTCTACCCATTTAACATACTCCGTGCCATAGTAGTGGCTCAACTTTACATTTGAACGAAGCCCAATCACGCGTGCGCTCCGTCACGTCACAATAAGATAGCACCGCCATTGTCGTGTATTTTGTTCATATTGGAACGCCTATTATTTCGAGCGCCTTCCGTGGTCTGACAATGTTGTATCATTGTTAGATACGAGATGATAGTTGAATAACTTAACAATTGCGCGTTTGATGCCAGAAATAGATGACGGATAAACTACTATGTGATGTGTGTGTTTGCACATTAGGGATGTCCAAGCATTAATAATCAAACTAAAGTTTAAATTAAAGGCTTTATAAACAATTAATAAAACACAAAATTTTGCCCAACCAGTAAAGTAGTTTGCATAAACTCGTCATTAACGATAAGTAATTCTACAATTGATTCGATTTCAACATTTTTAAATTTGATAAAAGAACTATACGGTTTTATCTGCGGAGTTACCAAAACTCTTGATTATCACAATTGGGGGGTAGTAAAACAAAAGTTTTTCAAACTGTGCAGTGTGACATAATAATTATTAAATATAATAACTTGTTGTGAATAAAATAATAAGTTTTAAAGTTATTTATGAAAATAGATGGACAGAACAATGGTGAATTCTTATTTGAAATAAACTTGAACATCTAAAAGTGACACTTATACAAAATAAATTTAATTATTTATCTACTTTTTTTTTAACTATAATATTATCTAGTTAAGGCCGAGTAAAAAAATAATGTTTAATGAAAAGTTATTTGACTACTTCGTTCTAAAAGATTAGGAAATTGTTGGTTGGATTGGTTTAGTATTGCCATTTTATATTTATTTTCCTAAATAGTAGGTATAGCGTAATTGTCGGGGTGCTGTTATCATTTTTAGGTTGTTATTATATTAAAATGGAGTAAATGAATAAGTAACACATTTATATTGTTGTACCTATATCTAAGAATCGAAGTCGAATCGTTGAGCTCCTTAAGTCCTGACTTCCTGAGTTGAGCTGCACGATTACTGACAAATGCGTGCACTGACTGGACAGGTCCACTCAATCTGTGTGGTTCTTTCCTCAAAAGACCATTTCAGATACCAATCTACATGGTCTTCACATGATCTGACCAAGATTATGTCTGGACTTTAAAAGAGACTGTGACCTCTGAGTTTGTTTCGGCCTTTCTTCTCAGAGTAGTCAGATAGAAAACGCCGACCTCATCTAGTTTAAAAATATGATTGACGTGTAAAAGTGTTTGTACAAACCTACTTACAGAAATAAATCATTTATCATTTATTTAAGTTTATCCTGTGTTCTTACTTTAGATAAGCATATTGCAGTATAGTGGGAAAAAATATCAAATGTTATGGCAATTCTGAACTAAAGAGACTAGTACCTATTTAAAGTCAAAAGGAAAAAATATAGCTTGGTTGTTGACATTGACAACCGTTGACAGTTTACAACTCTTGACCAGATGCTTGCGCTCTGTCCTATGTTGTTCAAAAGTTCAACACTGAATCCGCCTCCACCTCCGCCTTCTCTAACGAAAAATCTTACACAATCTAGCTCAGAAAATGACGCTGAGTTTTATAATATATTTTTCATTTAAAGACGTAATAATTTAATTTCAAATAAAACAATGTATGGGAAGCTGCCATTGTTCTTTACCATACCCACCCTTTACTGGCCCTAAGCTTTTGAAGAAAAAAATACAGAAAAAGCTATTTACTTATACATTGCAGGAAAACTATAAGAAGTCTATGGTGTTTAATAATTTTAATAACATGGTAAATCTCTATTGTGTGTACAAACTTACATTTGCAGTTGTAATGTATGGGGAAACATATTTTTCAAACACAATGTTATGTTTGTTCTTGAGATAAACATGATAAATAACATATTGATTGTACGGAACCCTCTCCACGCGAGTTCAACTCGCACTTGTGCGGTTTTAATATGAATGTGTGGATATAATTCAAAATGGTAAGCGGTAAGCCAAGTCATTAAATATGTTTTAAATAACTTTTATTTATCTCACCCTCATAGGAAGAAGGCGTAAGTTTATGTATGTAATTCTATACCGGAAACCACAAGGTTATTGATTGCTAGATAAGTATAATCTTATACCTGTATGACCGCAGGTGGTTACTAGTGCAGTAGGTAAAGGCGAACGCAAATGGGCTTTTAGCCAGATATAATAGGTGCTTTAAAATACCTATTTGTGTTTTTGGAAAAATTGGGTACAATGAAATTTTGTAATTACAAGCTTAACAACCGGTCTATTTTGTAAAAATCTCATCTTGAAAATTATGATGGAGTTAGCTTGACGTGAGCTGTTATTCCACATGATGTTAAGGATTGACACTATTGACCTAGCTCACTTGAAGCTCACTTTACCTAGGTTTTTACGGTGATTTTTGTACAGCATATATCAGCTGTTCCCTTTTTGCTAGCATAGTGGAAGTAATCAATCAATATAATTATATAAAACACAAAAAATGTTTCTACCTATGTCCGTTATAGACTTTGAAACCATCCAACCGATGTGCTCCAAACCGTTTTATTAGAAAGTGAATAATGTGAAAATGGTTTTAGACTACTAAAACTATTTAATGTGACTGAGTGTGTATAAATATTTAGAATTATGAGTCTGTGAAACTTGAAATAAAATGATTATTATTATTATTATTAAAACAATGGAAAAAAAAACTTAAACTTCTTGAATGAACCGAATGAGCCTAATGTATTGTTTTATCGTAGAAGCACACGCCAGGTATCCGCTAGTATGCTATACTCGTATTACCAAACCTTATTTCGTCTACAAGGAAGAAAACAGCGAGAATGATTTTTTTTACCGATGTATATTGTGTTTTCATTTAAAAAATCCATGTAACATTAAGGTAGGCTCTGGCTCGTGGAAAAAAGTTTCAGAAACAGGTAGCAACCTTATGTTCCAAACAAAAAATAAAGAGAACAGTATCCATTTCCATATTTAAATCGATTGAACGAAGTTCAAACCCTAATCATTTAGCGACATTGAAGTCACGTACTGGCCAGCTGCAATGTTTTCGTTCCCAAACAAACGCAGTGCAAATGTTAAAATAAGTAAGACTGGCCACCGTCCGGTCAGATCCGGCGTCCCATGAATTTAGATTGCAAGTTTATTCCAAGTTCAAAATTCATCCAATACGCTCACGGCTATGTATGATTTGATGGGGGAAATATGCTCTAGAAATCTAGTGTATCATCAGCCTTCACCTTTAACTGACCCGAGGATTTCGGAGCGGGCATTTATGTTTTAGGGCTCGATTTATATATAAAACTGAATAAACCAAAAAATAAGAACACAGCGAAATGCCCAACGTATGAAATCATTTCGTTATAAATAAATAAATAATTAAATTATTCTTATATAAATCTAGTCGCTTCGTCCTAAAGTGCGAAGTAGGTACCTACAAATGACTTAACAAGAAGTTTTGACAGCCACCGTCGTATTTCAGACACCATATCGATTACATATAATAAAATATTATGTAGTAATGAAGTCAAAACTGTACATTGTTTTTTTTTTTAAAGTAATTGCTACAGGATGTGAGTCTGATGCAGAACATATAGCGTTTAGAATTTTTGTCTGTATGTATGTTCCGGATTGGCGCATAAACGTTCCAGTAGTACGTTCCCGTAGGATATTTTCCGACAAAGACGCGGACAAAGCCGCGGGCAAAAGCTAGGTTTGTAAATAAAAATGATAATTCCACACAACAAAGTCTTCAAAAATCTAAATCTAAAATCATTCATTCAAACTAGGCTGAGAATCAGCACTTTTATAACGTCAAAATTACATAAGACAGTCCCTCATAACGCCCGGCCTTCACCACTTCCTAGTGCTTAAACGGAGAAGAAGTGGCGCAACAAACTTTCCAGCTATCTGTTCAGTTAGAAAAACTGGATTCTATACAATAGTTAGTAATTAACATTACAAAACATAAAACATTAAATTAAATTATTTGCCATAATGTCAGCTAGCACACGCCAACAAAAACATTGAAAACTATTGTACGAGCTACGCTGTACTTACATGCAACTAATTTGCCCTACTTACAGTGAAACGTAGCAGTATTTAATCCAACATTAAGTATACATTGTTAATTTCAGTAGCATTAAAACCTTTCTACCGATCGGTTGTTTACTCATTCAACATAACATAACATCCCAATACACAACATCAACATAACATTTCACTGTTGGGAGTTACGCCCCAACATATGGTCCTTCGAGCAATTTAGTGTTGTGTGATTTATATCTTTTACGGTCGCGAATCGGTTGGACTGGTCTCTGACAAGCGAGTCACCCCAGTAACTAATTGAGAAGGCGCATATCGTAGAAGAGAAAGGTTGCACAATACCAAGAACCAGAAGTGTGGAGCGACAGTCGACGCTCGGAACAGAAGAGTTCATCTTGAAGTCAACAACAACAAACAACATGTCGTCAGCTGATTTATACCAGAATCAGAACGAACTGTACGACAACATAAAGAAGATCGGAATAAATATCAAGAAAGATGGTTGGGACAGAAAAAACGCCGACTATTTCAAACGCCGTAAGGCAATGTTAGAAAACTTGTGGTCAGAATACCAATTCAATCATGACCGGCTGTCTACGGAACAAAGTGTGAGTCATCCCTACTTTACGAATGACTGCTATAATATAGAGCTGCAGCCCTACAATGAAGTAAAGGAACTTATTCTTCAACAACACCATCAACTTACGACCCTCACTCGTTCTCCAAGGGAGCAATCGTTACTAACAAAAACATTGGGAGGTGCCAACAAACAAACAGGGGAAGGGACCTCAAAACTGGAACAAGAAGCCTTGAAGAGTGAGGTGGTAGAACAGGCTAGGGATGCCAATCAAGATGATCAAAACAGAGAACCATCACCTCCTCCTACTCGGCAAGAACAACAAAACGCTGCGAAAAAGGATACGGGATCCAACAGCAAGCTGGACGACATGGTGCGCAAACAGACGGCAAACTTTAAAGCTTTCATGAGAGCTATTGCGAACATACACGTAGAGTTTCTATCTGAAAAATGGGAATTTCAAGATGCTGCAAACACTACAAACGCGCTGGTCAGCAATTGACAACCTTCACTGGGAGATAGAGTGTGAAACCAACGGAGAGAAGATGATAGTGTACGAAGAACGCTACACCAGGTATGAAAACCAGTTCCATGAACTAAAAAAGGCTTTGAATACCAAAATGTGGTCCGCTCATCGTGAGAAAACAACACCGAAATTAGAGATACCAGTCTTCCACGGTAACTACAACCAGTGGATTCCATTTAAAGACCTCGGAAGCAATATACAATAACAATTCCCTTTCATCTGCTCAGAAGATGCAGTTCCTGAAGAGTAAGGTGCAAGGAGCAGCGGAACGCTTGATTCAACACCTACAGATAAGTTCGGATAACTACCTCGTGTGTTGGGAAATTCTCAATCACCGATATAATAATGAAAAACTTATCTTCACATCGCACATCAACATGCTTTTCAATCTGCCAAATATGCAACAACAGTCAGTGGCCCAAATAAAGAAAATCCATGACGTCAGCATAGAATGATTACATGCGATAAAGAATTTAGGAGTGGATGTCGACACTTGGGATCCGATTCTTGTACATATATTATCGCAGAAATTAGACGCTGACACACATGCAGAGTACAATAACTCGCTGAAGAATTGCCGAAAGCTGCCGATAGTGAAAGATCTGTTAGATTTCCTAGAAGCGAAGTTTACATCGTTGGAAACATCGCGCCGCAAACAAGAAAACAATGAAAAACCAAATACGTCATCGAGTCAACATCAAAATTCTTTGTACTCTAAAAAACAATACAGCAGTAATCAAGCAACTAGCAACAAGAAAATTACGAAATCAGCCCATGCGTCAACATTTCGATGCCCTCTTTGCGATGACGAACATGGCATGTACAATTGTGCAAAGTTTTTAGAAATGCCAAATCACTTAAAACTTAGCACAGTAAATAAAATGAACCTGTGCGTAAACAGCCTGTTCAGCCATAACAGAAAAATATGTAGGTCAGCTTACCGATGTCGCAAGTGCGCGGGTCAACATAATACATTGATACACGATGCATGTATTAAGAACAAAACAGAAAAACAAACAAATTCTTCCCATGTATCAAAGGATGATACTTCGGAGATACTATTAGCGACCGCTGTAGTAAACATAGAAACAGCTGATGGGACTCAAATCAACTTGCGAGCCCTCATCGATCAAGGATCTCAGATATCTTTGATCACGGAACATGCCGCTCAACTTCTCGGTGGCAAGCGCGAGAGATGCAAAGGAGTCATCTTTGGAGTTGGACAAAAGGAAAACCACTGCAAGGGAATGACAACAATTACTTGCAGTTCTGTCTACAACGACTTCAAGTTCCAAACGTCTGTCTTAATTATGAACAACTTGATTAAGAACCTGCCAAACAAGACCTTTGCAAAACCATCTTGGTCCCACATACAGAACATCCATCTAGCAGATCCAGACTTCCATAACAGTCGTCAGGTGGACTTACTATTTGGAGCAGAGATTTATTCGCAAATCATGCGAATCAGGAATAATAAAAGGCGATGACGTCACTCAACCTATCGCACAACAAACCTACCTAGGTTGGCTTTTATGCAGCAATGTCAAAACTTTTCACTGCAATGTGGTCATAAACAATCTGGAAGATATGAAACAGTTCTGGGAAACCGAAGACATCACGGATCAATCCAACCTATCGGTGGAGAATGAAACATGCATTGAATACTACAACAACACTACGCAACGCTTGGAGAGTGGGAAATATGAAGTCAGACTGCCAAGGAAGACTGAACTTGAGACCAGACTGGGATCGTCGAAGCCAATGGCTACCATCGCTTAAAACAACGAATATAGAAAAATATAATTAGGTATAGCACAGAACAAGAACAAAAAACAGACCATGTAAGGAAACAAGTCAATGTATCCCAGCATACCATAGAAAATCCAAGCCCAAATCGACGCAGGTCCTGCAGAAATTCCTCCAATCAACAATATCATAAACTTACCTCTACTGGTTTTAAAATATCTTCACAAGAATGAGACGGTAACAGAGCAGAGAGCATTACTGCAAGATCTTGGCAAACAAGTAGAACAAATGAAAGCCGCAACATCAGAAGACATCCTGTCAGATCATGCAACATACCACGATGTCCACCAATACGTTATCATCTACCTATTAGCTGCCGCAGCAGCATTTGCGGGCGTAATATACGCTTACAACCGCCTACGCAAACATTGGGTAAGTCGACGGACACCAGAAGCTCCATCTGTTCCCAACCCGATGCCCCGAAGGAGGTCAACCGCGAGCATCGTGGACAACGCCTTATTTGACGTCACAGACGACAGTAGCGCAGCGCACTTATCGAGTGCACGCGCACTCAACAAAGCAACGTCGCCTATTGCGCGTTGTAAATAACCATAATTAATAACTAAGTATTTAACTTTTTACATTTTAACTTTGTTTTGTAACAATTGCCGATGTACATTTAAGTTATCTTTGTGAGTGGGCAATATGTACGAGCTACGCTGTACATGCAACTAATTTGCCCTACTTAGAGTGAAACGTTGCTGTATTTAATCCAACATTAAGTGTACATTATTAACCTTATAACATGTTAATTTCAGTAGCATTAAAACCTTTCTACCGATCGGTTGTTTACTCATTCAACATACCATAACATCCCAATACACAACATCAACATAACATTTCACTGTTGGGAGTTACGCCCCAACAACTATACTCAAGCAGAAATAAATAATAAAAACGTAAACAAAACTTAATACCTAAATAAAAGCCTCCAGGTATAAAGGGCGTACCCGCTTACATATTCAATGCTGCGTAATGTTCATATAGCCTTTATCTTTTAAGTCACAAATGTTAAACTAGGACCTTAGAATTAAAATAAATAAACAGTTAATTACGAATAACAATAACAAAACCATAGTCAGCAAGACGATCTGGCACCACAAGCACACCCGTTCACGAGCATAACGCATTTATAGATATGTCTTAATTGAGATAGTAATGCTCAACAATAAAAAGATAAAAGCAACAAAATTAAGTTCACAAAATGGTTGCTTGGATGGTTGAGTTTATTTTCTTTTTTATATTTTATTGTGGATAGTTTTGAGTATTACTAACACTAGTCTATAAGAACATTGTTACTAACAAAATGGACACCATGGTCTGAAATAAACTAATTATTATTATTATTATTATAGTATGATTGAAACTTAATGGTGGCTCGGAACATGAGGCGAATCGCTGCGCAGTAACCAATGCACGTGTCAGCTGGGTGTGGGGGTGAGGTACTGCGCAGCGAATAGCGCACTTCACAGCCGCCATTAAGAGGCTTACAAGAGCTAAAGCGCGGTCACTGTCAGATTGCATAGAAAAGAAAGAGACGCGCGATGACACAACCCTGGTAATTTATTGCAAAATATGAAGCAATTATGGATTTACAAAAAATCTATTCATTGGATTAATAAATTAAAACACTATTACGTTAGCATGTTACTTGTAGAATAATCTGACAAAAAATCTGAATGTTTGCATGTATATTAGTATGATTTTTAATAGTTAATTTTTTTTTTTTGAGTTATCTTCGTGATTTTTTTCTATCATATCAAGTTAATTGTATTATGTTTTCAACACACCATCTAACTAGCATATATCCAGAAGAATATCATATATATGTTTCTGATTTTGGTTACTGCAGTGGATCATATATTTTTAGGCATTATAAATTTGCGTTTAGGTCATGTAGTCCCCTTAAGTTTAAATCGTACTGTAGTAGTTAATTGATTTTTCATTGATTTTGCAGCGAAATAACTCGCAAACACAAAATATCCTTAGTATCTATATCTATATCGAAATTAAGCACGTTTATAGATAATTATTTATCTAAAAACGTGCTTAATTTCGATAGCTTTAATTTAACAATTTAATTCTAACACGATAATTTTTTACGGCTGGCTGCCAGTGTTGTCAGCATCATGTCATTGTATTATTTGTATAGTGGCTTATCCCTTCGTCTGTTATCAGGGTAACACATGCGTTTAAACTCAAAGACGTCTGTCTAACATGACGGGTCGAACGCTTCCCAGAGTTACCCTATACTACAATTAAATGTGTCCTTGAGTATGAATCAGAGGAAGTATAGAGTTGGCAACGAGTCACAGAAATCTTAAGACCGCTTTTTAATAGGTGGTTGGCTGCTATGAAGACCTTATTGTCAAAGTAAAAATGTCTATAGGACACGTTAATATAGATATACCTACAGTCTGATTGTTACTACTGTATGTACCCAAAGCCAGGTAAATTAATTGTTTATCAAATTGACTACCAACTTAAGAGCCTTATGACACTGGAGATTTGCGAGCGTGTTTCCAGCGAGGCGATTGTTTAACGCGCTCGCTACGTGTGCGTAGCGAGCACGCGACGTGTGCGCAAAGTGTTCGCCGCTTTTGTGTACCAAGAGCGATTGACGTGAGTGTACAAGAGAGAGTGAGACAAGCGATTGTACAATATTGTGAAAACGCGGAGAACACGTCGCGTAGTCGCAGCGAGCTCGCTTCGAATCACAAATCTCTTCGCTGGAAACACGCTAGCAAATCGTCAGTGTGATAACGCTGTAAATTGTCCGTAAATTCAAATCGCAACTGTCATTCTTTGACAGTTTTATAGAAAGGTGAGAACGGCAAACAGGCGTCATGTGTCAACTTGTTTGTTCTTATTAAAAATCGTAGCAATAGTGCAGTCTTTTGTCTGCAAAATGTCAAAAACAATTACTTACTGGCGGAAGAGTAGTATTTCCGGAACCAGCTTAAAAACTAAGCATCAGAAAAAGCAAATAGAGTTTGCTTTCGAGAGGACTGTGTATTTAACATCTTAAAAATGTATAAATTTCAAACATAACTGCAGGTGATAACAGAAGTAGGCACTATTTAGTTAACCTACAATACAAGGTGGCAGGGACATCGACGTGCAAACTGAAATTATGAATTCAGCACATGATTCTAGACCCCCTATCGTAAAAAAATTTCATCGGTTATCAAAAAAAAACAGCTTTTTCATAGAAAAGTGCAACACCTGTGCGGTCAAAATGATTGGCAGAGTAAAAAAAAATAACTGACCAAAAATTTCAACGCAGGGGGATCCAGAATAATGTAATGAATCCATGGTAACAGGTTGTGCGACAATGTTCGTGCCACCCTGTATATTCAATTCTATTTTTATTTTCAAAAAAATAAAAACATTCTTACAAAAAAAAAATCGCCTTCAAAAAAAAAAAACACTACAAAGTGAAAAATAACTTTAATTTCGGAAATCGGTGTCTCTGTATCTGTATTTTGTTTTTTGCCCGCTACACAAGAACAAAAAAAATTACCTCTATATAATATTATTATAAACGGTCTATATCCCATTTATACGGACGGGCCTCAAAGGCTACAACTGTGTAGAGTTACTTCCAGTTTAATAGTGATCTAATAGAGCATCTCAAACGCCGACTCATAGATATTCAGTGTATGCTTTGACTTCTAAATCTAATAACAGATTCTGTGAGCACCGCGTTTATTGTAATAGGGCTCTTGAATCTCTTCCGCTTTCACGAAATAAATCACTGGTCTATTTTACTTGGTGAAATTGAGATTGTGGAGGTTACTTCGTAGTATCAAACCCAATTTTATTTGGTGAGTCGATTGTTCTTGGAAGCAAATTTTATGGGCGTGGGTTTTTTTTTTTCGAATATTTTCTTAACTTGTTCCAGGGGCCATAATTGTGCTATTATTATTTTAGATGAACTAAATTGGTAACTACTTTTCATAAGCCAATCGCCGGTCGTCATCTTCATCAACTTTATTGTAAATTTTTATTTAGGTATGAAAATCTTTAACTTCGTTTATTGAACATTTTAATTTAATGTATTGATTAATTTAAATTAATTCTATATTAGGTACGGTTGATTACGTGAATGTATTTTCAATATTATGTATTTTGTTTAGATAACTAATTTAATAGAATAAATAATATATTCATATTTACACTTCGTCGCTGTGTCCTCGAGATTTACATAATTCACCAGGTAGTATACTCCTAAATGTATTAAGCATCGAAGACAATATTTCTATGGATAAGTAAAAAAAAGGAAATTCCATAGATCGGTAATCCAGAGATATTCAGTATTTATTCATAGAGGTTAGATTATTTACGATTGGTTTTGTTTACACACCACTGAAATCACTCTATACAAAATAGTTTATAGCTAACGTAAATTACAAAAAGAATCAGTCTAGTCTCAAAATATATGACGGCACCGTATCAACGGTTTAATTAGATGCGCGAGCGTCACAAACTAATCAATTGCTGTAATTAACAGTTGTTGCATTGAAATTGCGTATTTCACCACAGTTTAATGACTACATGTAAACTGGTGAATTGAACTATTGTCAGGGAAAATACAATGTCTATTGATATAACTAGATAGTACCGCGGGTTTAGGGTAACTGCTTTGTTGGTCATGTGGATGCAAGCGTACGTCATGTAGTCTTGGGCTCGATCCCAGATCAGGCAAAGGGTTATTGGACCTTTTTGGGTTGGGTAACCACTGAAAATCAGCGCTGTGCTGTGGGGGTCCCCATAGCACAGCATCATGTTGAGTGGAAGCCTTCTTGTCACAGTCATGACGTGCAGTTGTCGACTATTTCTGTTTGTGCTCGTGATTATAGATCTATTTTGTTTTTATTTTTCTTTATTATTAGAGCTAATTCTCTTTTTTGATTGCACGTGTTTCTGTGACAAATAAACCTATTTTTATATCTTTCTTTCTTGTCCATTAGGAATTTTCTCATTAGTTCATGGCAAAAACTGAATGAAGCCGCCAGGTACAGCACCAAGTGAGCAACTGTATAGTGGAGCCGGTTTAATTTATGAACCACTAAGAAATCGCATATAACGTGACAAAGCCGAGAAACTGTTTTCTGTGCAATTTAGTTTGCCCTTTCTAAAATGTTGTGTACAAGGTTGATTATTTTTCTGTAATTAATCTTTCTACTTTATTTTTCCACCTCCACCTTAGATAAAATAGCCTCCGTTACATCCCTACTAGTGGCACAAAAAATAATTATATTGAGTCTCAACCAACCTCAACCAACTTCTCCGTATGTACCTACTACGCTACGCTTTGGAATGGGCAACTAGCTTCATCTTTCTGACTGACCGACCCCTTGACAATTCAAAAGTGCCTGTAATTGGTTTATTTGAAACAAATGCTTTGAATTTGAGTTTGAGTTTGACCCTGTGTTTGCTTGCCCATTATATCCACTCGGGGGATATATAAAAGGACATATTTTAGTTTGAACCTTAGAACATAACATTATATTCCTCATGCCACGTGATGTTTTCTGTCTTTTGTGTGGACCGAATAAATGTTGTATTTATTGTAGTAAAACTCAGGTCACTATGTTTTATAACTATTTTATTGCACAACCAATGTTACACAGCAAAATATAGCTAGTACACGTCACGATTCGAAATCCTCGCGCTCGCCAAGTGTTGTCGACTCATCATATCGATTCTAATGGTTCCTCAAATCGATTACACTTACCGTTATTCGGTTTATTTAATTTTATATTTAACTAGCTGTGCCCGCGACTGCGTCCGCGTGGAATAGTGTCTTTGGGTAGCATTTTTAATCATTTAGGCTAATTGTTTCACATTTTAGAGCAGTGGTGGCCCAGTGGTATCGGCCCCGACTTACGAGTTGTAGATCGTGGGTTCGAATCCAGGCAGGCGCTTTACTTTGTGTAAATAATTTCATCACCACTGCTCTCAAAACGGTGAAGGCAAACATCGTGAGGAAACCGGCATGTCCTAGAACCAAAAATTCGAAGAAATGTGACATCTACCAACCCGCACTGGGCCCGCGTGGTAGATTACAGCCCATTCCCTCTCAAAAAGAGGAGGCCTGTGTCCCAGCAGTGGGAACATTATAGGCTGATTATGCTGTTTCACATTTTGTAATGGCTCCGTAAATGTTACATCAGAATAGCTCTAATATTTTGTCTCTTGTCGCAAACTTATATACATTCAAATAAACCTTACATATTTTCATACAAACTTTCATCCCCTATTTCTTATTGTTATTACTATACACATTATTATACACACTTGAGGCTAAAACTTTTACAAACTTTGAATGTCATATTTATTTATATCAAATCAACAGCCTAAAAAATAAGTTTTAAGCTTCTAGCTCTAAAAATGACGATACTTCCCTACAACTTTTCATACCCCCTTTCAACCCCTTAAAACCCTATTTGCGCATTAAAAAGTAGCCTATGTCCTTTCTCAGGCTCTAGACTATCTGTGTACCAAATTTCATTTAAATCGGTTCAGTAGTTTTAGCGTGAAATCGCGACAGACAGACAGAGTTACTTTCGCATTTATAATATTAGTAAGGATTACTTAGGTACTTAAAATGGTTAATTAATTGCTAGTAAAAATCATAAACCTTACATTATCTATCTTTCATGAATTATGTTTCTTGGATAAGTACTTAAGCTATGGTTTCCTAGAAGATGGCTGCAGTGAAGACTGTCATGAAAATGATGGAACCGGGGTTTTGACTTGACGGTGTCAAAAACGCTCTCATTTTTTTTTCTTAGTTTTCGAATGCTGCACTTGTTGAGGTCATCACGTCAACGCTGGCTGTCGCTGAAAACCAGCGCTGGGGCTCTGTCTCGCATAGGGTCCTAGCATTATGCTGAGCGATTGCCGTTTTGCATAGATGTGACGCATATTTTCCCCCACATCGTTCTTTTTTGTATTTGTGTGTTTTTCTTTGCGTCATGTTTACCGCAAATAAACGTGTTTTCTTTCTTTTCTCTTGGGAAAAACACCAACTCACTTCCATAAATAACGTTTCGACTGTAAATTGCTGATGTGTAGCAGCCACGGCAACCTTAGGCAACACTATTATCTGTGAACTATTTTATACACCTTAAATTTCTTTCCTAAGAGTCGTTATTGATTTTGGTTCACAACTAATATGACCACATTATAGACAAAATTAACTTTCTATGTAAACATTTTGCTTGCACATTTTCACCGGCGCCGCCAGAAACAAAGGAAATGCGATTACACCGGAACCGGAAGTTAGTTTAAGTTAAGCGCGGGAAACATCCGCATTATGTGGACGACACGGAATAGTTGGTAAATGGAGAGGTGATAGGCATGAATAAGCAAGCGCAAGCAAGCGATATATTACTGTTCAGCTGGGTTCGATTCCCAGGTCGGGAAATGTGTTATTGGGTTTTTCCATCTGTAATTTCTCAGTAGCAGCTCGAAGTCTGGATTTGTGCCCCGTTGATGGCAATAGGCTAGTTTTGTTTACGGGACGTAAACATAACTGGCGAAATGTGGGTGTACTATAGGTACACCTCTGCCTAACGCTTTTGGGAATACTGGCGTGATGTTATGTTATGTGATGTCGTTATAGCACCTACTCGAACACGTCTTTTTTTTTTGGGTGGGAAATCATCATATGACCTCTCCCGCTCTGGGCTGAGCGGAAGGGTGTGTCAGACTCTTACTGACTAAAACCCAACCGTGTTTCTTCAGTTACCTGTGCGCCAGAGCCACGGTAACTCTTTAGAACAACCGCGACCCCGGCAGAATCGAACACGTCTAGTAGCAACATAAAGCTACATCATCATCTGCCTGCCTTTACCTCAACTATGTTGGATTAACTACAACAACAACTATGTTGTCGGATTCCAGTCTAACCGGATGCACCTGGATACTAGTATTTTAAATAGTGTGACTGCCTATCTGACCTCCACAACCTAGTTACTGGGTAATACGATATCCCTTGGTAAGACTGGTTGTCAGACTTTCGGGCATTTGACGACCCGTAACGACTTTCATATCCACGGATGACAGCCGGGATCAACGGCTTAGCGTGCTTTCCGAAGCACGAAGAGGTCTTGATATGTAATGGATGGTCACCCATCTACGAACCGACCGCGGCCCGTGCGGCTGTTGTTATTTTTTTTTTTTTTCTGAATAAAGACTCATAAAAGTTAAATGATTCCTCCAATTTACTCCCTACTCTGTGACACCCAGTCGATGTTATATTATTATTACCCACTTGAATACAGTTTAGTCATGGTCGTTTGGTTATTGAGTTTCAGTACAGAATGTCTAGTTAGTTATTAACTATAGATAGGCTAATATTGCTGGCAATTTGCGGTCAGTCCTGTTTGTAGCCGGTATGGACGTGTGATTATTAGGCGTTGCGTTACGTTATCTATCTGGATTTAGATAAGGTATGTTGTATTGGATCGTCTTCGGTGGATGGTGCACAAAACTTTTATGAATCCATCTATCTTTCCATATAAATAAAAATTAAATGTTGTAAAATGTTGTGTAAATTAACTGCCTCGTTGGTCTAGTGGTCGCAAGCGCTACTGCTGAGCATGAGGTCCTGGGTTCGATTCCCAGGTCGGGCAAAGTATTATTGCGTTTTTCCATCTGGCAATTCTCGGTAGCAGCCCGGAGTCTGGATTTGTGCCCGGTTGATGGCAATAGGCTCGCCCCCTATTACATGGGACTTGGGAAATGTGGGTGCCCTATAGGTACACCTCTGCCTTACCCTTCGGGGAATACAGGCGTGATGTTATGTTATGTTATGTTAAATGTTGTTCGTTGGTAAGCGTATCATTTGAGAACGGCTCGACCGATTTGGCAATTTTTTTTGTTTTAAATTGGGTTCGCAATAGCCCGAATAAGGTTTTTAGGGACAGAAAAATTGGGGAAAATTTGAAAATTGGGGTAAACTGTAACACGTCTTTTCTAAGGGATTTTTATATGGACTATTGTTTTGGACAGGACGACGACTGTTGGATCAGTTAGTTGAGAATAAAAGCCTCTTTGTATCTAACTCCGCCGCTAAGATAACCCACTAACCAAATTCTCATCGTAAAAAAGATTTAACGTACAGTGTTTTTATAAAAGGTAAAGGTGAAGTGTTTGTGAGTGTGTTTCATCAAGGCATGAGTTTTAACATTCGAGAACCCCAAATTAAGGCGGTTCCCCGACCAAACGACCTTGAGCGTTCGGTCTTTCTCTGTCCCGTCGCCGAGTCTCGCTCTGTTTCACTCCCTGCGCACCCTCATTTATCATAGAAATCACAAAAATGGAATTATTTTAATAAAAAAAGGCAAGCGATGTTTTGAAATAAAATAAAATAAATCGTGAATTATTTACTTTTTTAAATTATCTATCCATTAGTGTAATCCTCAAATTAATAGAACATCACCTTTAGCAAAAAATGCATGCAATAAATAATTTTAGTCACTTTTTTACAAGGAGATTTTAAATGTATTTAGGTATAACACAAAAACCAAATTAGAACGTGCAATATGATGATAGGATATCGAACATTAATAATGTGCTTTTAGATGTAGTTTATTACCCATAGTGAATGAGTTTATAGCCTCTGAATAACGCACTATGGCAAGGTTTTAGTACCGCCTTAAGGTTACAAGAGATGTGAGTGTGGGTTTAGTTGACAGTGGAAACTAGCAGTTAAGTGTCAATAGACTTATTCAAATAAATCAGCTCAGCCTATCGCAGTCCACTGCTGGACATAGGCCTCTCCCAGGCAAACGTAGTGTGGGACGCCCCTCAGCTACGGATAACCACTTAAAAAGGTGGCTTGGACAGACTGGATACGGAAGGCGGAGGACAGAATATTACGGCGCTGCCTGGGAGAAGCCTAATAGAGGTTTTAAATGAAACTAAATACTATTAATAGGTAATTATTAACAAAAGAATCACAATCCTCCAAGGAAATAGCGACACTTTAAGAGAAATCCATTCCATCCACACTAAGTTCATGAACTTAACAGGAAAAACTGCGTATAAACAGGGAATTGGGTAAATGAAACGGCCATCCATCCATCAAAGGGGTGACAAACCGTATCAGGATCGATTTGTGGCACATTGCTGTGAGACATATTGGTTTGGGTCATGCAAAGTCACGCGTGCCGGCAACATAAACGTGCCGTATTGTTGTAAGGGCGCGGACGCAACGAGTGCGGGGTGCAATAACAAGTGACAGTAAATAGTGCGAATTCTAAAACAAATGAAGCTCTATTTATTTATATAAAAGGAACAACAACTATAATTTATTTACAACCAGCTTAGGCCATGCGTTGCGATGCTTTTAAAACCTCCGGCGCGCACACAACCACTTACCAAAGTTTCATCACAATCGGTCGAGCTATTTTCGAGTTTTTGCGATACTAGCGAACGGCAATCGATTCTTATATATACCAGTAAGAAGAAGATAGAAACATGTTACATTTGATTTTTTAAAGGCCCGTCGTTTTGTGTAAATAATTCACTTAAAGGCGTACACAAGTCAAGCATATTAAAAAAAAAAAAACTACTAAATGAGATAGACCTATTCAGATCACGGTAGGTACGGTACAGTCAGGGAAATTAATTGTTATGCAAATGTAAACCTTACGTCAATTTTCCGAGTTATAGCTCTTTGATACAACTGTCTAAGTATGACAAATGTGATTTGATTATACGAACAATTTAAGTTAAGTTAAGTAAGTCTTTGCTTAACAATAAATTTCTATGACTGTACTGGTAAATTTTGACCTTTGATTAGAGCTAGAGAAGGTTTAGTTCGAGGAAAACCGTAATAAGTTATGATAATAAGTGACTAGGTGAAGTTATATACGAAAATATTTCTAACGTGCCTTCAATTAGTACCTCAGACATAATATACGTATCATCATATAATATAACTTGATGCTGTGTTTTCAAAGGTCAGATAACTTTTATCTGAGGAATAAATATGACGGCAGATATGTGGTGGCGTGTGTGTTGGATCATTAAGTTCCCTTCAAAATGGTTGAGCTGAATGGTGCTGATCCATGCGTCATGTTCGTGAACGGGCGCCGTCAGTAGGGACTGGTCATTTCTTAGCTGCCAAGGCTTATTTTAATTTAATTTAATATTTGAATTGTTTTTGTCTTTTTATTACCGACGCTTTTAACGTTCGGCATCGTTCTCACATGTATAATTTCAACATGAACGATGTAACCAATATTTTGTGACCATATTTTGATTTAAAACAGTGTCCATGGAGTTTCTTGGCCGTTCTTCTCCATAGGTACCTACCTACGCTTTGGAATGGGCAACTAGCTTCATCTTTCTGACTGAACGACCCCTTGACAATTCAAAAGTGCCTGGAAGTGGTTTATTTGAAATATTTTTTTTGAGTTTCTTTTTTTGGCAGTTTGTCATATTTCCTGCACAAAATTTGTCAAATCGCCATATTTATCCACAAATAAAAAATCTCTGAAGTTTGAAAAATCAGCCCTTAGTAAAAAAAACTATTATTTGTACACAATAAAAATAATTATATTTGTATCTTGTAGATTTCTAGATGTTTTCTCAGAGTCTTAGGTAGGTACGTTTCTGTGTTTATGGTGAATGCTGTGTATACCTGTAATATTGTATACCAGCATTTTTATTGTATTTTTGTTTACTATTAATTATTTATTATGTTGGTACTGTTGTTGGTGTACCATATAAATAAATAAATTTTGATTTTTGTTTTCGTTACATTTCAGGTTTTACCTACATTCAACTCTGGTGACGAGGTAACTACTCAAGTAGGTAAATATTGATATGGTAACATTTTACAGGCTCAAAATCGATAATTATAAATCTTTCATTGGCTTAGAAAAGTGCTCGTAAAACAGTTAAAGGATTTCTGCACACGATATAATATTTCCTGATTGATTAATTTTCTTAGATTCAGTTTGAAAATATCTTGAGTCATGTCTTAATTTACTGAAAAACAACTTTGAAAGTGAATTATTAGGTTCTCCTAAATACTTTTGCTGCCCGTTTTGACTGTCTTTTCGAAGATCAGTGGATAGGGCACCCATAGGGATCGGTAAGGAATAAGCATTAACAATACTAAAATAATTTATATGTACAATATTTTGTTACAAACACATTAAATACTAATACAAACTTAACTATTTTATAGAATAGAATATAATACTCTTTATTATGTACACCATAAAAATTACAGATATAAAAGTTGAAATAATAATATGATAATATGTAATGTTGTATTTTTATTGTAATTTTATGATTAATTATGTAACGTATATGGAGTTTACTCTGAATTAAATAAATTATTATATTAATTTACATAAATATTTACTTTCGTCTTTGTTAACAGTCAATTCAACGATTTTCGGTAGTAAACACGACTTTTCAACTTTCTACCGTGAACCCATAATTGGGTTTTTCTATTACAAAAGAAAATCCCAGTTATAGAGGCTTGAAACGTTCCCAATGAATAGGCCAGCCCCCTATCCCAGCGGGACTCAATACATCGGCAAACTGCGGGTATTCGATAATATACCTCTGCGAACCCCTCCGGGAATTATAGCCGTGAAGATTATTATGATATAATTTGTTTCAATACATTTTTCATGTCAGATCTTTGTCAGTTTGGAGGGTTTGATAAAAATACTGGTTGGCTACGGTTTATTTATCTTTTATAAGACGAATAGTAGCTTATAATGATAGTTCTTGCGTTTCGGGTTACTTATATGACCTGAAGGCCAATTTACGTATTTAAAAACGTACAAAATCAGTTTGCAATCTCATCTGAAAATCAAAGTCAAAAACTAGTCAATAATAGGTATCTATAGGTAAGTTACAGGTCTTTTTGACAGATTAAGAGTGAGATTATAATACGAAAGTTTTTAAATATACGGGAACTGCCCCTCAGTTATAAAACAAATATTTTGAGCCAGCTAAAATTTACCTTAGCACCAACACAAAAGCCTTTTCAGCAACACGTCAATCGCTGCGTTATCGCGATCATGTTGAGCTCAATATTTTCCCTCCAGTTGCAAATTGACAAGCGCTGAGCTGAAACCGCACGTGTGTAAAGGCCTTAAAGCTTGTTATGTTATAACAAAACGAAAGTTTGTTTAGCAATAACTATGCTCATAATGTAAAGTGAAGCAAATATCGACGGCCATTGAAATAAAATTGGCAAAAAGCTTGAAAATGTTTCGGTGGAGCTCGCATGTTTACCGTTGCCAGCTCTGTCGGTAAGTTCCGGCCATCGTTCGCTTAAACATTTCTCTTTTAAACGGTTATACATCACTAGCGACCCGCCCCTGCTTCGCATGGTTTTTACGACTTGACGAAACATCGAGATTTCTTTAGTATAGTACAGGGTCGGTCTCGACTAGACAGCGACGCTGTCGCAAACTACCGATCGCTAAATATTAAGGTGAATCCTCAGTTGTAGCCCGTCAAATTCAAATTTTCTTTAGTTTTTTGCAATTGCAGCTCTGTTTTACGTCGTATGTTGATCCAAATGCGATTCTCGACTGTGGGAATTATATATTTATCGAATTCAATTTCATATCAATCGTCAAATTCAAAGAAAAAATGAATTTGGAGGGCTACAACTGAGGATTCACCTTAATTTTTAGCGATCGGTAGTTTGCGACAGCGTCGCTATCTATGTCGAGACGAGACTGCTGGCCGTGGGTGGCAGGGACAATGACGCGCAAACTGTAACCATGAATTTAACAATGATTCTAGACCCCTAGCGTAGAAATGTTTAGTCGGTTATCAAAAAATAATCTGCTGTTGCATAGAAAAGTTAACCTACGCAGTCAAAATGTATATCATAATCAGCCTATAACGTTCCCACTGCTGGGACACAGGCCTTCTCTCTGTGAGAGGGACTGGGCTGTAATCCACCACGCGAGCCCGGTGCGGGTTGGTAGATGTCACATGTCTTCGAATTTTTGGTTCTAGGACATGCCAGTTTCCTCACAAACATTTTCCTTCACCGTTTTGAGAGCAGCGGTTATGAAATAATTTACACAAGGCTTGTCTAGGTTCGAACCTACGACCTACAACTCGTAAGTTGCGGCCGTTACCACTGAGCCACCACTGCTCAAATGTATGGTACAGCAATTTTTGTTTTTTAATCCCCGACGAATATTTTCAACGCAGGGGTTCAGAATCATGTACAGTCGCCAGCAGGTCAAGCTACACTAAACTGTCAAATTTCTCCAAACGATTTTAAACCATAAAATGTTGATGGTTAAGTTCAAAATCGAATGAGGAAATCTGACAGTTTGTGGTAACTCGATGTGCTGGCGACTGTACTGAATCCATGGTATCAGGTTGCGCGTCGATGTCTCTGCCACCCTGTATGTAATTTTAATATTAATGTATTATATACATAAACATTCCGGAATAAATTCTCTAAATGATTGTGAAAACGGTATCAAAATTCGTGGCGGAGTTTAGAAAAATAACGCGGACACACAGACATAAACGAACAACGACTTCATTTTATAATATGTAGAGGAGATACGGATGGCAGTAAATATAACAAAAATAACATAATAAATACTATCGGATGTTTCCAGATGTGAATACCTTTACCTGTTAGCGATTTCTCCTCAGAGCAATTACTTTTATGATTTCACGCGGAAGTTCAAGCTCTTGAGATTTTGGAATAGAAATATGATGTGCTTTCGTTTTATAAGGTAGGTTCTGATTTCAATGCTTTTATGTTTCAAAGGCCGTTTTCTGTTTCTCACAAAAGTATTTCATGAAAATGACATTTTCGGCGGGCCTTTCCACAAAATGGATCAGAAAACGTACTTGTGGATGCTGATTTCTAGTAGTTTGATTTGCTTATTGATTTCAACACCCGAAATTCTAAATTTAAATCACTTTAATTGGATTGGAGTTTCATTTGACAATATTGAGGTTAAAATATACCACAATTTTCGTCGATGATTTTGGAATTACAATTTAAGTAATGTTATTTAAACATTAATTGTATAAAGACGTGTTATTTATTCACTTTAGTAAGTGATTGAGTAGGATTTGTTTAGGTATACTTCATCAGATACTTTTGAAACAGACTATAGGTGGACACTGATCTTTAAATATATGTCGTCAATTTAAGTAAGTTTTTTTTTGCTGCATAATGCTTGCTTAATTGTAACCTTAATGGAAGAAGTCACTGGGTCCTGAAATACGGGTACTCTAACCTAGCTCTGGATCCATGGTCTAAATTTTTTCTGTAATCTGTTTATGGGAATAAAGATTTTTTCTCAAACATGCTTGGAAATTCGAGCATTATTTTAACAACCTTCTTCGAGATAAATCGAAAACGATGTACTGGTTAAATACATGCAAGTAGCGGCCGGCAATGTTATTAGTATGAAAATCCATATTTGTCGTGTTTAGCGGCCGAATAAAATACTATGAAAACTAATATCTGTCGTGTAATTTAAAAATGGAACGAACTTTTTACTTTGACCCATGGCAACCAAGGAGGTAACTTATCAAAGATTTTATTTAAATCTCGAACTGTCTTAGCAATTAGAGCTGTTTACAGTGAAAAAGAAACAAATGAACATGTTGGCGGGAGAAAAGTTATCGTTGTTCGTCATTGATTCTGAAATTTATAATTAATTTACTTAGTTTGAATTTCCGCGCATTATTTGAGAAAAGTACTATACAAGCCTTGGCCGCAACTAGGCATTGATGGACTCACGACTGACGTTCGTCCATCTATGTCTGTTGTCGGCCGCTGCAGTAATGTACTATTATATTTATATATTTTTAATCACTTACTAACTGTTGATTGGTTGACTAGCAAGGTACAAGATTATTTAGATTTCACAACGGATGGTTGTTTATGGGCGTGGCGGAACCCAAGTTGGCATTTATTACCTATGACTGCCCATAGTAAAAGTTGATTTTATGTGGTTTTCATTAACTGAAAATTAAGCCCTGTAAGCTTTTTTTATACATATTTTTTCGAAATATCTTAAAACACATAGATTTCTATGAGAAATAAAAACAATACTGAGCGCATAATTAATTTGGAAATTTAAGGAAGGTATGTTTCTCCTAATTTGATTCTTCTCAACACAACATTGATTTTAACCGCGTTACCGAGTTCACGTTTTGGACATCTGCCTAGTTTCGACCACAATTTAGTATGGCTAGCAAGAGCTTCCATTTTCAATTTAAATGCTTCATAAATAGTTTAGGTAAGCATCTAAAATATTCGAGTTATTCTTTAATTACTGCATTTTTTAAAAGCGGGTAGTAACCAAAATTGCCTATCTTCAATTTGATTTTTCATGAAATGAATAAGATTTAGGTATAAATTAAAAATAACACGAGTAACTACATGATATTTTCAAACTTTTTCTGGAACAGAAACACAAAATGTTATATTTTCTCGATTAAACAACATGACGAAGTTACCTCAAATTTTCACGTTTTTTCGATTTGTACAGATATTTTGAGACATACCTTCTCCGTCGTGACGGAGAGTATGTCTCTCTCGTTATTATCGGCCATATTTTAACTACTGTGGGCGTACTGTGGGTAGTTTTGGTTTTTTTTTTTTTTTTTTTAAATAATAAAAATATTTATTTCATAAAACAAGAACAAATTGCACTGTATACATTGTAGATTATAAATTTAACATTTGTCACACTATAAGCACAATTATATAGACACTATCTCTTAAACTAGGTCTAGCCTGTATCTTAAGAGATAGGGTTCAGCTATATGGGTACGGTGAAAGTTTAAATTCTGTAACAAGTGAAGCAGTGTCGATGTTACTAGAGCTTAAGTATGTTATGCTATTCTATGAAATAAATGTAGGTGTACTTAGTGTGTTGTGTATGTGAGTGAGAGTTCGCGTATGTGTGAGTAGGAGTGAGTCATGTGTATGCGTGTGTATGTGTGTGTATGTCTGTGTTTGTCATGCATGTGTGTGTGTGTATATGTACGTGGATTTTACAATTGTATTTTTACGATATATATGTTAGGAGATTCTCCGTTGTGAGGTAGTCTTGTTGTAGTAGCCATTGAGTGATTTTATGTTTTAGCGTGTGTCTGTTTAAATCAAGTATGTTTAGTATTTTGTGTAGTTTTTTATATATATAGGTACCTATGACGTAATATTGGCGTTTGGCAAATGCAGTTTTATGTGTTACATCTGATGGGACATTTGTGCGTTTTTTTGGGTTGGATCTGGGCATGGCTCTATGAGTTCTGAGGACAGACTGCAAGATAAACAGCTGTCTAACTGTTAATACCTTACATTCATCATAAAGTTGTTTGGTTGGATATAAGTACGGTTTCTTTGAGCCCGCTCTGCCCTCAGGAAATTTGTTTTAATAGCACCACCCCATGCAGTAATGCAATATCCGATAATCGACTGACACAGTGCAAAATAAACCATTTTTAATGTGTCTATGTCAGCCGAGTCTCTAAGGGATTTAAAAACATAAATTAGACGCATTGTCCTGCCAGTTATCATTTCCAGCTGGTTGTCCCATCGTAGACCGTCATCTATTTGAAGGCCTAGATACTTTACACAGTCCCTTCTAGCTAGTGTAGGACATGAACACGGTGTTAACGAGTTCAGGCAGGAGTGAGCAGTTACAATAAAGCTAAGCGGTGGTTTGGTGTTTCGTCGGATTGCAAAAGGAATGTAACAAGATTTGTCCAAGTTTAGCGTAAGTAGATTTTGGCGGAACCAGATCATAATACTATTTAGTGCTATTTCTGCCTTAGTTTTAACCTCTTCCCAAGTAGAACCCTATATGATAATTGCAGTATCGTCAGCGTATACGTAGATCTTGCAGTTTGGTAGTATCACCCTGCAAAGGTCATTTACATAAATTTGGAACAATGTGGGACCTAATATGCTTCCCTGGGGCACTCCGTATGTCACGATTTCTTCATTACTGAGATATGCACCTACTTTAACTTGCTGAGAGCGATTTTTGAGGTAATCACTGAAAATGTCGAGTGCTATGCCACGTATACCCAGAAGCTTCAATTTTGAGGTAAGTTTGGGGACAGAAACTGTCAAAAGCTTTCGACAGATCCAAAAATATACCCAAACACTTAGCCCCACTATCAAGTTTTCTTGCTACAAATTGTGTGACATCCAGTACAGCATCTTCCGTCGAAACCCCAGACTTGAAGCCATACTGGTTCTCGGCAATAATGCTATGTTTATGTAAAAAACACCTAAGTTGTCTGTTAAGGATCTCTTCAATAATTTTTGAAAGCGAAGGCAGGATGGAAATTGGTCTGTAATTGTTGGCACAGGTTCTGTTCCCGCTCTTATATATTGGATGGACTATAGCTTTTTTGAGTCCATCAGGAAACGTTCCTGATTGCAAACAAAGATTGCAGATGTAGGTGATTGGCGGCACTAGTATGTGGCGACAAATTTTCAGCAAGGTAGCTGATATTCCATCCCAACCTACAGGACAATCATTACGTAGTTGTAAGATGATTGTTTCTACCTTACCCACATCGGTGTCTAGTAGAACCAGGGAGCCAGCTGGGGGTGAAAAATGTAACTTTTCGGATCGATCACTGTCAGAGTAAGTATTTGAAGGATCGTGAGATTTTAATATGTTTGCCGATTTTTTTTTTCCAATATTACTAAAGAAGGAACATACTTGGTTCACGGAAGAGTGAGGATTATCACCTAGTTTTAACAATTCATCGGGACTGGTGCGTACTTTACGAGTATTAGTGATTTCTTTTAGGGTTTTCCAAAGAGCTTTGGGATTATTTTTTAATTTTTCAAGTTCACGTTTATCAAAGGCTATTTTAAGTTTCCGGAGCAAATTATTACAGAAGTTTCTATAGCGTGTATATGTTAATTTTAAAATTAAGTTATTTGGTGATTTATTTGATTTCATATGCAGCCTATCCCTATTTTTAATACATTTTAACAAGCCTGGTGTAATCCAGGATTTTATGGTTCTGTTTTTCTTAGGAATTGTAATTTTGGTAGTTTGTGGTGTTGTGTGTGTGTTGGTGTGTGTGTAGTTACTACGGAAGTTATTATTGATACAAACTTATTCAAGGCTTCGTTTGTATCATTAATCTTATAAACTTCAGATAAATTAATGTTTTCGAGTTCAGATTTAATGGCATCTAGATTAGGTCGAGAGATAGTGTATTTTTGCTTTCGAGTTGGGTTTGCGTTCGTTAACGTAAGTATAATTGGTTTATTGGTCGGTGATGTACGAATCAAGAATTAATGTGGTGGAAGGTAATTTGGACTTTAGTAAAATATGATCAAGACAGTTTTCTAGTCTTGTAGGTGTTAGGTGGGTAGGGAGTAGACCATGAGAAGCATTTTGGATAAGATATTCAAAACTATGGGGGTTCTTGTTACCCGGTTTTATGTCGATATTTAAATCACCGACAAGTGCGATACTTGGGAAAAGAGAAAGTTCCTCCAAGACATTATTTTAGCTGGTCAAGAAATTTTCTATTCGGTTTAATCGGTCGGTTATTGCGCAATAGGAAAACCGTTTGCAGTTCAAATCAAATTATAATGTACGATCAAATTAATCACACTAGCGAATCACACACTGTAGGTACATGACACAACTATACGGAACGCGTGACAGTTTCTAAACGTGTTCACTGCTTAACCACCAACAACAAACTCTGCTGTACTCTGGTCAAGCATTAGCGTTATAGACTCTGTGCAGCGCCACCTGGTGGCACCGGCGTCCCGATTAGTCAAGTCAACCGATTGATTTAACGTATTTCCGACATATACTTACATAAATCACAATGAGAAAAGTGTTACATTAAAATGACTTACTAATAGCTTTACGTCATTTACGTCGTCGCTCTACTTTATTACCTACTCTGTTTGTTGAACTAGCTTTTAACGGAATCGGCTTGATTGTTCATCTTCATGTGTTGTTGGTTATAAAATGGCTAGAGTGATGATTATAACTGTATTATCTATTTCTAATCATATTATAAATTAAAGTCGCTTTTCGCGTCTGTCCATGTGACCGCGTTGTTCTTTTACAGTACGCAACGGATTTTGATGCGTGCGGTTTTCACCATAATTTCTAGAATTTATTCCGAAAGGTTTCATGTGTAGGTATATTAAATTAATATTAAAATTACATCGCAAAAAAAAAAGAAAAGAAAAGAAAGAAAAGATCGCTTTTAGCGATAAGACCGCCTATTGTGTCACCCTATGTAAAATTTCTACTTTTATATCTGTAATTTTTATGGTGTACATAATAAAGAGTATTCTATTCTATTACATATAATTCCGAAATCTCTAAATTTCGTCAAGCTGTAAAAACCATACGAAGCAAGGGCAGGTCACTAGTTAAATAGGTACATAATATATTAGAGAGCGAAAATCCAATCCTGTCAATACATTTTCATCCGGGTTATGCCTTTAAAGTTGTAATTGCTAACAACTTTATTTTTATTTTTATTTTAGATGGGTTTGCTCTTGACTCAAGACCTGACCTTGATTAGAAAACAAAACGGAATAGGTACTAGAATATCTAGACCATACCAAATTCTGGCTAAAAATACTTGCAAATTAAGAAATAAAATACGTTTATTGGCATACTTATAAATTAATTATATTTAAAAAAAAAAAAAAATGCTTTGCCCTGGTCCGTAATTTTACCTTAGCTTTAAACCATTGTAAGATCTTTAAACAACATGGAATGAAAATACAGCTGTATGAATATAAACATAAAACCCCTTAAAAGTAATTTAAAAAATTACTCCTGCTACTAATTATTATCCTTACCTACGTCACGAATTTCTTCGATCAACGCCACGTATAACATCGAAATCCATCTTCATATAAAGAAACTTGCAGTGGCAGAGTACAGTAAAATAACAATTACTATAGAACTGCAACATTTTTGTTGTTCTAAACCTAATTCCATACAGATCTCGCATAAGATTATTTCCGTGCGCTCGGAAATAAAATGATTTCCGGCTGAAGTAGCGTTGTAGCTTGCTTACCTGTGTTTGTAAACTTGTGCTGTAATGTAAATTAAATATTATGTTTTACAAGGGTTTATTGTTACCATTATGTTCTTACAGAATATTTATTTAGTTTGATACCCAAGCATAGTCAGTTTAATGTTCAGAGGGGCTAGGAAAATTTGATTTATTTGTCACAGAATACGTGCAGATAAAACGATAATTGAAATAAAATAACAAAACAGATTTATAGAATATAACATGATACATTATTTTAAGAATAATGTAAAGCTTTTTTGTTCATTCAAACTTAGAAACTTGCTAGGACCACTTAAATTTATCATATTTTCCCCATGTGACTGACTAGTGACAAACTAAAATACTATCATCAGTTTGAAGAAAGTTTTTCCCATTTTCCCATTTCCATTAGAAGTTTATGTTCAATAAATAACAGGAGTTAACCTTTCCTAATTGATTGATGGATAGCTGTTGTGTGGCGTGCTTCGTGAACGCACCCCACCTCATAAGAAGTTCCGGGAACGCGTTTTACCATAATTTAATAATCTTAACAGTAAAGTTCAGGTTACGAATCGTATATCATGGGGGTAAATCTTATAGCTACAAGCTAGAAAACTTAGCAAAATGTAAGGAAAATCATTTTTTTAATAAACAAAGCACAAGTTCCCCCTCACATCCTACAAAGAATCTGAACTGTAAAAGCTCGGCCGTAGGATACAAGACGTAACGTTGCATAATATGGCGCGTGTTCAGCCAAAGTATTCGTTATGGTATTTGCTACACCTAGCCAACGGGGGCATACGTTTTTCGATATGACGCCGAACGTCAGGTGTTCATCTCGTGACCTACTTATCAAATTCTATTTTAAAACAACAGCTTTAAGTTTCAAACGGGAGTGTGATCGTGGTTGACGCTTGTGCCGTTTCGCTTGTGGGACGTCGGGAGCCCTCCCTCTAGGAGAGAGCGTTGCCGGCGGCGGAGAGCACTTGAGACTCTGGCGAGGTGATCCGAGTGGCGATATTCGCGAGTTGGGGGGTTCGCTCGCTGCATCCCTCTTGCTCGCGGACGCGGCCTGGCGGCGGGAGGCACCCGCACCGGCCCGGCGTCACTCACATCGTTTCGGTCTCCCCGATCGTGTGTCCGATCCTCTCCTACCCGCGACGTACGATCTCTCCGAAATCTACCGGTACTAAATCGAGCGTGCCGCGTCTAACGCGACGTTTATCAAAAAACATATCCCTTATTTGGTGAATTACCCTCCACGGTCCCATCACCAGCTCTCCGGACTACGGTCAGTAAAGTTTCATTTAATTATTAAGTTTTTGTTTTGGACTTTTCATAGTGAATTAAAGGACCGTTATATTTAAGACTTAACACGTGGTTAGTCGGCATTGTAGAATTCTGTAGGTCGGTGCAAATAAAGGATTGTTTGGATTGTGGTAAAGGAAAAGCGTCCTTATAGAAAAGCGGCCGGCTCCGCGCCGCCTGTCTCATTTGCATCCGCCAAGCACTAGGTGAGTACCTGCTGCGTCTGCTTTTTAAAATTCTTCTGGTTTTTTAAGTGTCCTTGAGGAGATCTTTCTTGGATAGCTTTAATCTTGACACAGCGTGATAGCTAAACAAACGGAGGGTCGTAACTTTAATTATTTTGTCGACATTCTAATTATTTTGCGGTGGGTAATCAGTGTAATTAAAATTTTATACAAACCTGCACCTGTCTGAAATTCTTTGTTTAAAAGTGGATGTTCAATTTTGTGTTGGTATTTTAAAGATCTACTAATTACGGACGCGATTTATGTTTGTCTATAATGAGGAATGTTTCCGTCTTTGTTGTCGACAGGATTTTTATTGCATGTATTTTTAATAATGTATTTCGGTACAATTCGAGAAGTTTTCATATTACACTGAACTGTACTCTGTAGCAGCGATGTTGATTGAAAAATGTCTAGCATAACTTAAGTGAAAGCTTTCTCTCTACAAAATTAATTTTAAATAGAGTAAGAAAATACCCATAGTTCCACATTAAACTATAGTTTCCAATTTATTATACAAAACGCAATAAATTTTGTAAAAGCGCGGGAAAGGGATAAGATTATTGCCGAAGTTTGAAACTTCCCTCTAATTTGGGTACAAACTAGTCTCAGCAACTATTAATTAAAAGGTAATAAATTACGTTTGAACAACGTCTTGTAACAATTCCATTTGGAATTATTCGACGACAATTTTATTAAGGCAAAGTTTTGTTGACTTTGGCTTGATTTTAATTTTCTTTTTTCTTTGAGTAGCGTAGGTACTTACTATTGTACCTACCTACCCAGTAGAACGTTCCTTAGTAACACTTGTTTTAAAGTATTTTGTTCAGAAAAAAAAAGTCGTCGAATCCACATACATTTGTGGCTAAGATATTAGATTGCGGAAGAGGTTTCAGAGAGAGCCACTAGTCCCGTGTGGTCGCATGGCTCAGATGGCTCTTGTGGCTCGGGTAGCTCGCCTGGCTCATGCATGTATGAACGTAAACTGATCTCTTCCATATTGGTATTAAGGCGGGTCAGTGAACACAGTACTGTGTGTCACCCTTGTAAATTCTTTGGGTTTCAGATGTCATACATATTCCGAAGATTAGATATTTTTTCTTACATTTACAGCGAGGTCTTTCATTGTCATGTAGTTAGTACTTAATTGACATTTTTAAAGTACTTTTTCTAGCTTATAAAGCGGTTTATGGTATAGTTATTGACTCAGGTACTTTTCGAAGGGCTACATAGATTTACATAAACTAAGTAGATATCCTATAAAACTTAGGTTTCCATGCAAATTTTGCACGATTTCCGTTACTTTTAGAGAGTCATGACTTATTTTCAACGCCATAAAACCACTGAACAACTAAAATAAACACAAACTTTTGCAAGTTACTCTAAAATTACCGTTTAAGTTAAAAAATAACAGATTATTTGACAGCAGCAGAGATTAGCAACAGTTCTTTTGTTCTTAAATCTTAGTTCAGTAACTTAAATGGGATGAAAAACACCTGGTTTTTGTACTCCCAATCCTCATAAAATATTGTCAAGAGTACTCATTGAAATAAAAGTTATCTCATTGAGTTTGTTTCATTCTGCCGGCACGTCATTATTGTAATGGACCCTAATGAATATTGATGGCTCTTTGATTCAATTACTTTTTGTGAAATTATTCACCTCTCGTTTTTGTTTTCATATTCAATATATTTCTTTTTTATTCAATTTAAAACTCTTCGATATGCTTGAGCAGGGGCGTTTCTCCGGCGCATTGTAGATACGTATAACACACACTTCATCGAATTGTACATTTTCGCGCTTACACATTTTAAGTTCAAAAAAAAGATGGCTGTCGGATCTTTAAAATAGCCATCTACTCGTAATACCTATTATTACAAAAATACGTACGAGTACTTCTTACTTTTCTGTATAATTAACGCACGCATTAACTTAGCTGTAAACCATTATTTCGCGGACATTGGTGTGGGTTACATGGTTACCTAGTTTTTATTCTGGCACACTTAAATTTTAATGTGTACCTGTTTTAATCACAACAAAGTATAAAAAATATGATTTTCAGTTCGTCCGAGAATTTGTCCCTTTTTTTGACGTTTATCGAGAACAAAAGAATGTACATCCAAATTTACAATTTGTTCGGAATTTTGTCTCTTTGTTTCGACGTTTTATCGAGAATAAAAGAATGTACTTATTTCCAATATTATTCCTACATCTTCCAACTAAATCTCGGCAACTTTGATTAAACACTGGATGACTGGAAATTGTCTTCTAACCCATCCTTTGACACTTTATCTTCATCCGGAAAATCCGTGAATATTCATGTCTGCTAAAAACACATTGGTAACACATGAAAAATAATTTCGACAAGTTAATAAAACGTCAGCAAAAACCAACTAAACCACAAACAACATACAGGGTGTTTGGCAGAATGTTGAACATACGAAAATGGTGGATAGGTGGGGTCATCTGCTACTTACTCAGCCCTAATTTATTTGATTTAAATAAAAAATTGAAATTAAGATTTAAGTATTTTTTACATCTTTCTGTAAGTTTGAGGAATCATAACTTTTTTTCTATTTAACATCTGAATAAAGCAATAATTTTATAAGAATCTGCCAACTTTATAGATTTAAAAAAAAAATGCCTGTTTTACCCATTTTTTATAAAAATTACACTTTAAAGTTTAGAAAGTGGTGAAACTAGAGGAAAGCAATTTAAAAAAAAATCGTATCCAGGGGCCCAGGGCCAAATAAATTAGGGTTGAGTAAGTAGCAGATGACCCCACCTATCCACCATTTTCGTATGTTCAACGTTTTGCCAAACACCCTGTGTAACTACTACTCTGAGAAAAAAACAACAAAAACGTCCCACAAATGTCAACAAAGTTATTTATTTCTGAAAATAAAATAAAATAAATACATCGCTAACTTTCCCCCTTTCGGCTCTTTAAAGGCTAAATTATATACGCTTGGGGTGCAAAAATGGAGACGTATACCACTATAGGGACCCGAGAGTTATAGTAGGCGACCTACATGGCTAGAAAGTGCTACTCTTTTCATATTTTATATTCCATTACATGAGACTGGGTTGCTGAATAGGTAGCTGTGGCCGCAACTTTTACGGAACATAGATACCTACTCCGATACAATCTATTGGTTCTTGGGAGAAAAATTACAAGGTCATGACATAGGTTTTTCTTCGGACGTGGGAATGGTCCGGGATGGAGGTAGTGATGTATAACTAACACTATAATTATATTTACGTTAACGGCTACTTTCCGTACTTATGTGCAGTTTTAGGGGATCAGTTTTAGTGATGTGTTTATTGACCTTTGATGCATTATTTCTGTGTTTGGTTTTCAAGTAAAAGTTATCGCCATCTATCAATCTGCCTAGCTTTTTTCCTGACTATGTTGGGGTCAGCTCCCAGTCGGCCCGGTCTAACCGGATGCAGCTGAATACCAGTACTTAGAATGGAGCGACTGCGTATCTGACCTCCGCAACCTAGTTCCTTGGTAACATGATACCCCTTGGTAAGACTGGTTGTCAAACTTTTGGGCTTCTGACTACCCGTAACGACTGTCTAAGATCTACGAATGGCAGCCGGGAAAGTGCATTCCGAGGCACGGAGGGGTCTTGATATGTAATGAATACCCATCCACGAACCGACCGCAGCACGCATAGCTTAACCTTCGATCGACCCGTGCGGCTGTTATTATTTAGTCACAAGCCCCTCATCTGCAATCAATATCATCATCATTATTCAAATCAGTCATCATTAGTCCACCGCTGAACGTATCTCCCAAAGCTATGCAATAAAAACATCGTTTTAATTGCTTCAGTAATTTTGTAAAGCCAGAAGGACATTAAGCTTAACGTCTGCTTAGAGAAAAGCCCCCAACTCATGCATACAAAATACTGTTATCATAAGAAATGAAATACTAATTCTAACAAAACATTACTTAGCTTCATACAATTTTGCACCGTAAATAATGATTTATTGTGACATATTTTATATTACATAATTACTGTTGCTACCTCAACTTTTAAGTAAGATAATACCCTGTCTAAAATAATGGCCTTCAAGAGCTCTTTGAGACGATGTCACTTTAATTTTGTTTCCCTTGACAATAAGCAAACCAGTGAGTCATCTAAGGACATCAATGTTTCAAATAGAATGTAATATTTGTACAACAAGAAGTTTCTTAGGAACTAGAGGTAAAATATGCAAGAAATCAAAAGTTTTTTTTCTCGAAAATATACTGTATATAAAAACTTTTTTACAAAAAAACAACCGACTTCCAAGAAAAAACACTAAAAGCCGTGAAAAATAACTTTAATTTCGGAAGTCGAGTGTCTTTGGTTTTTGTATTTTCGTATTTGGCCACCGACTTCCGAAATTAAAGTTATTTTTCACGGCTTTTAGTGTTTTTTCTTGAAAGTCGGTTGTTTTTTTGTAAAAAAGTTTTTATTTTTCACTTTTTAGTTGTGGTACCTACCCCACACATATTCGTGTACCACTACTTGATATGTAAATAACAGTCACAGGTAATTATTAAAACATTATCAATATAAACTAAGTGGAAAAAATATGCAGTATTAAGGATAACTCAAAAACTACTGGTCACACCTTGATCAAATTAAAATGGTGAACGTGTGAAGCACCAGCTATCAAATAAAAAAAGAATCATCCAAATCGGTTGACCCAGAAAAAAGTTCTGAGCTAACACAATAAAAAATAAAAATAAAACATAGAGACGAATTGAGAACCTCATCCTTTTTTTGAAGCCGGTTAAAAAGGGAAAAAGGTCAATAAGAAAAATCAAGAACTTACAAAGTTATTTACACTTCAACCACTTACTAAAAGTGAAGACACAAGATGCATCTTGCAAAACGATCTTGCTTACCCTCAGCCAACACTACTTATGCTGATTTTTGTTACTCAATCACTCATATCTACACGATGGCAGAGCGGATTTAGATAAAAATTCGCATACACATAGATCATGTCCTATGAAGTACTTTTTATTCGAGTACACCATAGCTTTTTTAGGATGCACTAGCAACAGCTGGTATAAATAAATAAAACTGTCGCAGTAACTACGGGCAATGCTTGAACCTACGTGATGCCGTCATGAAATGAATTGCTCAAAGAATAATGGAGGAACTTCTAGCAAAGGAATTATCTACATCCCTTTGTTATTGACATAAGCTTTTGCTTGCTTTCTCCCTGATCTTTGAGCAGAAGAAAAACACAAAGTGTACCCGTTGCTTTATTCCCACGCCGTGTTCAACCAATGGAAAGAGCTACTCCAATATTTGTTGATGAAGATTTGTTCTTGTGAATCAGTTAAGTAATCTGGTCCACTTCTTCGATAGATATGACGACACACACGATAGAAAAAAAAAGAAGAAAATAGTATATTCTACACAAACAAAACGCACATCCTAACTAATATTATACTTATAAATGCGAAAGTAAGTTTGTTTGTTTGTTTGTTACCTTTTCACGCCTAAACCACTAAACCGATCTTCCTGAAATTTTGCATATACGTTGTCAGGTGTATAGAAACGGACATAGCGTACCATTCATCCCGAAAAAAAATTACTGTTCCTGAGGAAAACAACAATAACGTTCTTATGATAATAGATGGCGCCACGTGTCTTTCGAATCATGATTGAATTATAACCCGAATTGATTGTCAAAGTCTAAATTAACGTGAGCAAAGCCGCGAGCAAAAGCTAGTTACAAAAAAAATACATAAAATATACACATACAAACTATCCAAAAGACTCGTATTCAAGCATTAAAAGTTTGTCCGTGGAGGTATTTTCTACACAATACTGATTGAATGGAACACTGCTTTATAAAAACTTATTTGCTACCAACTCATGAGACTTACTACCTACATGAAGATCAAAAAGAGATTATTGGAAATAAACTCAGAATATAAAAGGATTTGAACGCCTTGATACATGTAAGAAAATAAAAATAAATATACGCGGCATGAGACGGAAAATACTTCTCGAAAATTTAAAACAAAGATTTTTTTAAAGAAAAGTTATCTTATAGGTAAGTTTAATAAACTTGCTGTAATGCCCAAGACACCGGTGAGGCGAGTACAGTGCGCCAGTGACACTCACTACCGCGAATCGAAAGCCGCAATGGTTGCTTAGATTAATTTTTACTAAGCAACGTGTCGCTAAGCACTTGTAGCGACAGCATAAACAAATGAAGAAAAAAAAAATGATTTAGCTATTTCGGTTATTCTGTTTGAAATGAAAACTTCTTTATGCAGTGCGCTCTTTCTGAACAGTGAACTAAACTGAATCGCCACGCTCGGGTTGGTGACGCTGAATCGGGCATACTCGGCTCCAGTCTTAAGTTTTCACGTATATCGTGTTTTATAAGTGCATAACCTCTTTTTTTCGGTATGGGCTTGCTCCTGATCACGAAATAAAATGTTTCATAATTTGATTTTCTTACAAAAAGAGTAAAGAGTTTCCTAAAAAACGTTTACAAAACTAAGATGAAGATTTTTCAGAAAAATAAGCTTTAAAAATAAATTTAATACACTGTTAAATAATATTCAATTCACAATCTGAGCTGTTACAGTAGCCTGCTCATTTTCCTTGTTTGGTTTTTACCTCAAATAAAACAGATAATATCGGATTAAATCTTGAATGTCGGTGTTTAAATGTTGGCTTCCTCAAACTGGAACTTTCAATTTCGATGCAATTATATTTTTTTCCTCGAAAAATAGAACAATTTTTATTTTGAAATAAATATGGACACAAGGATTGGAAATATAATAGTTTTATTTTTTAAATCCCGGAATAGCTTATGGAAAATGTATACTTAATAACATATAGCGATACGATGTTATGGATTCTGAACACTCTAATAAGCGTAAAATAATTGGGGCCGTAATATAATACTAAACCGATTTGAAGAATTTATAAAAAAAAAAACGAAATCCGAACTATTAAAAAACTCGTGATAGCTTCATGATACTTAGATATATATTTATATATTCGTATGTAATATTATTGGCATAGTCACGATAATAGTTTTACCTATGTACAAGTTTTAGTAAAAGCTATTCATCTAATGGAACACATTAGAACACCATAAAATAAGAATTTCCATCCGATCTGAGTTCAAAGTGAGTTGTAAAATCGATTTTATTGCTTTCACATCATAAACTGCCGAACGCATTTTTACATCGATAGTACGTAGATAAGTACCCACTTCCTTCGTTATAGTACTTAAAATATACTCTGAGCAAGTTTCGTTGTTATCATCAATACCGCCCCACGTTTTATTGGCATTTAGACCACAGCTTCTGCGTGATTTTTTACTATTTTCCTAAAATGGCAATATAATGTGGGAAATGCCAAAAAATAATGAAATTTATAATAATGATGATTAGCCCGTTCCAAGTATGACTACAAACAGCAGACTTGAACAATAAAAGTTAAAAGAAAACTTGATTAATAATACTTTTCTTGAAAATAAGGCCGAAAGATCGAGATGTCGATCCCCTTACGTCGTGTAACACTAACGTCGTCGTCGTGTTACAAAAACACGGAAGTACTTTATCGGCAGAACATTCTAAAAACATGTACAACTTCTCAGCTATCCACCGAGATACAATAAGATACAAGATATCTACAAAAAAAAAAAAAAGTCAAATTACCCGAAAATGGTTGACATTTGCATAGGGGTAATTTGGTTGCAAATGACCTCTCCTACATCCTCTTAAGGGATTGCCGACATATAACCAATTATCCTATATAATATATCTACGTACGTATCGATTAATATTTTCAAAAAAAAAACGAATAGAAAAATCAAGTCCGATTGTTTTTGCCGTCCGTACATAACTGCGCTCGCGACCGACGTAGGAGCACGATAGTGTCAACAACCCGACGGGTCTTAGCGCAGTCTTCCTGAACAGGTTCCCCAGGACCAGTAGGTAATCCTTGTGAACAGGACTTATGTCATATAATGTCATGCTGATAATACACTTAACTATTTATTAGCTCCGGATTCCTACGTGCTGGTATTCGGTAATTATGTTCGGGTATTTGCACTGCAGGGGCGTTGAGCTGTATATAGATGATAGTATTATCGTCCTTATTTAATCATGATGTAAATACTATTACACAGAAGTTTTGTTTTAACGGTTTTTAGACCATGAAGGTTTGTCTTTCCATCCTAGTTTTCAACTCCACATGTTGCGATTCTTCTCATTTTATTTTATACCATAGTTTGCAGAGCGATTAATTCTGAAAACTAAAATGATGGGAAGAATGCCTTTGTACCAATGAACCGGAAATATTCATCAATGTAACTCGACAGACTAATATAATTACGGCATAATATAGACATGATATGCACAATCAGTGATGTTGACGGCTCAATGTTTGTGCACATATACAAATCAATGGCTGTATCAATGAAATAGATATGAGACTGAGTAGGTACCATTGTGGACTCTGACGGTGGATCACATTTCAACCTTATTACTAAGGGCATAAGGGTGAAACGTGGCCATGGTACGCGGTTGTACCTTATACCTAACCGCAAGCTTAGACTGGAACCGCAGATCACGACTATATAGTCGTGAACCTACTATTTTTCTATTCCGTGGATATCCACAGATTAAAAAAATAGTAGGTTAACAGTTCTTGTCGCCACTTCGCGGTTGGATTTGAGGTGAAGATTAATATTGTTTCTAGATATACAGTCAGCAAAAGAGATAAGTATCCAGGGTCGCCGGATACAGTTGAAGTTTAGTAAGAAACAGATGAATGTTTTCGAATGAAATTTAATTTGATAAATTACCAGTTTGTTTTCTATTAATTTTATTTTATTTAATTCAAAAACATTCATCGGAAAAAAAAAATCTTACTAAACTTCAACTATATCCGGCGACCCTGCAAACTTATCTCTTTTGTTGGCTGTACCTACTGTCATTGAAATTATTTAGATGTTACAGTCGGTGAGTGACTTCGGTGAGTGATTCTCTACATTCTAATATTTTGACGCAATGATTCAACTTTTAAAGTCCAAAATAATCTTGATTGATATTGATGACCCGCTATGTGTTAATTTAAACTAAAAATAAATTAGATATATCTTACGTGTAACTACGATATTGGCTAGATTCTAGAAATACTTTATTTCCGAAAAATCTATACTTACTTAGGCTTTTCAATGTTCTATTCAGTCTTTCAAACATTAATAAGGATACACAAAATCCAATTGATCAGTGATAGCTAAATAGAAGTTCCCTAATACATTTACTAGTACAATCTTTAGTAACTAGGTGCAATGAGATATTGACAAACTGCAATTATATAACATAAAACATAACATAACATCACGCCTGTATTCCCCGAAGGGTTAGGCAGAGGTGTACCTATAGCACACCCACATTTCGCCAGTTATGCTTAGGTCCCATGTAATAGGGGGCGAGCCTATTGCCATCAACCGGGCACAAATCCAGACTCCGGGCTGCTACCGAGAAATTCCAGATGGAAAAACCCGATAACACTTTGCCCGACCCGGGAATCGAACCCAGGACCTCATGCTCAGCAGTAGCGCTTGCGACCACTAGACCAACGAGGCAGTCAGTGCAATTATATATACTGTGACTATTGTGATTATTGTGTAATACCAACATAGATAATTTAATTTGAAACGGCAGCTAACAGGGACAGCATAAGCCGCTAGTACTGAAGTGTAGAATCTCTGGTTGAGCATGTTTATGTAACTAATTTAATTACTAGCGGATACCATCGCTATTGCTGTTGTAATTGGATTATATACGAGTATTATCTATTTGTGTATTCCAATTGTTCAAACATATGTGATAATGCGAAGAGCGACTATTTTGAGACG
This sequence comes from Griposia aprilina, assembly GCA_916610205.1. Classification (NCBI taxonomy): domain Eukaryota; kingdom Metazoa; phylum Arthropoda; class Insecta; order Lepidoptera; family Noctuidae; genus Griposia; species Griposia aprilina. Next base: position 7,603,557 of record OU744287.1, read on the forward strand.
GAATATTGGCGACCATTGCTAAGACTATGGTTGTACATTTTTTTTTTTTTTTAAGTTATGAATTTTAAAAGTGGCCCCATAATAGGAATTTCTCCTGTATTGTGGGTGCGTTTACTAATATTCAAACTCACATACACAACAACTGTTTGTAGATCATACAAATATTTTGTTCCGTGCGGGAATCGAGCCCGCGACACGCAACGCAGTAGTCAATCGCTTAACCACACCGCCAAAAATTATTGCATTAATTGTTTACGTACGGAAACAGTCAATCCTGTTAGGTATTTTACCGGAGCATACAACTCTTTTCTTTTGCGTGGGCAGAAAGGAATATAAAGAAAATACATTTAGGTACTTTAGCACAGACTAAAAGGCACACAACATATATACCGGTAAAACGGGGTGAATAGGAGAGTTACATTGCCTTTTTGACCCGGTAGAACCAAGTTTAGCTAAGCTTTGGTCAGCTTATAATCTATCTACGTTTTGCTGATGTATAATGCCTTTTAGTGTAGAGCCTATAATTGTCATATATACGATTGTTTTTCGTTACCAATCTTTATCTTTTTCTAACATAATGCAAGCAGTAGCATGCTGTGCCCTGTCTATTATGCCTCGTTTCGATTGACTAAAAGGATAGTCTGGACAATGTGGACATCACTGATTTTGCATCACGCATGCTTTTTGATGTCTAAACAATGAACTACAACTTGCTGCCAGTATTATCTAAATTAAAGCAATCAATTAAGTTCCCGATTCAATTTCTTGAAGGTACGGCAAAATCCAACCTCGGATATTCAAGGAACCTTTTGATACGTGAAATTTCTTGTTTCGACATAAAATATATCGTATGATACATAGCAATATTGTGACTTCCATTAGTGAAAGAATTTTCGGACTCCGAACAGTAGTTCGTAGTTTCAAACTCACGAATTTTACCTCTTTAGAATATTGTATATGGTATAGATTCCCATGAATACTCAAGGCCGTCGCAAGACCTTTTACTTCGTACTAAACCAAGGTGCCATAGAGTATACTTGGGTCATAAAAATGGCGCGCGTGACAAACACGCATTACGGTAACTGAGGGAATAAATTAGGTAAGTATCCTTGCACGGGCTGAAAAAGTGATACTTACATTGTATGAGTGGTCGTTTACATTCATTATGTAGGTAGTGTACGTAGTAGGTCCTACCTTAGAAGATAGTAGTAATATTTTTTAACAGACTTCAAAAAAAGGAGGAGGTTCTCAATTCGACTGCACGTTATTTTTTTTTAAATGTGTTTTAGCTCATAACTTTTTTCCGGTCGAACCGATTTGGATGTTTTTTTTTTGATAGTTAGTGCTTCACATGTAGTCCCATTTAAATTTGATGAAGTTCTGACCGGTAGTTTTTCAGTTATCCTTAATACTGCATATTTTTCCACTTAGTTTATATTGATGATGTTTTAATAATTACCTGTGACTGTGTTATTTACATATCAAGTTATTTTTCACGTTTTATAGTGTTTTTTTTTTGGAAGTCAGTTGTTTTTTTGTAAAAAAGTTTTTATTTAGAATAGCAAATACATATAAGCGAAGTGTAGGTATATATGACAGTTGTATGAACGTGGACGAAGTAAAAGGTATTGTAGAGGTATGAGGAACAGGGTGTAAAGTATACTCCTTCTCCATAGAAAAGGGAGGATTCTCCGACTAGACGGATATCGTGTCTGGTGGGCAACAGCCCAACGATTGACGTCGGGACGTTGTATATATTCTAGTTGAACAGTAAACTCTGCTTGCGCGATGCAGGATTTGCGTGACGTCAGGATGATGCGTAGTTCGCATGTAGCGTTGCACATGCCACCAGAGTATGTAAGAATTGTAGCTGGTAGTGTTCTATAGTTTCTGCTTAACCCCATGGGAATAACAGGTGTATGTTTGGAAACAATATAGGTAAATATACAGGGTGTAAAAAGACCCATCAAATAGCTGTCAACTACGCATTCTGTACATCAAACTAAGTAACATTGCAAAAAATTATTGCTGGGAAACGAATTTTATTTTTGGTGTGAAAATTTGCTGTTTACGGTAGTGCGCAATGTAATACACGTAAAATCGTGCTTATGGGTGCATGCAAAGATACAGGGGTCAGGGAGGACATTATAAACTCTTTTTCGTAAAAAACGTCAGTAAACGTTGGAATTTTGACCTTCAATATCTCCGTAACCCAGGTATGATCAAGTACAAAAAAATACAATGACGGGGAGTACAAGCGACTCTCGGCTTCGTTAATAATAATTAATTAATTACTTAGTCTTTTAACACTCGTTATAACGTTGTCCGCATTTGGGCATATTTTCATATGATATGTGGTTTTGTGACTGAATGCGATGCAATGAAAAGTAAAATGAAATAAAATAATTTTACATAGACATCATGAGCGAAAATCTTCCTTGCTGGTTTTATTTATTATATTATTGTGAATTCGTTCCAAAAAAGCTGTTTTAGTGGGACACAGGCCTCCTCTCTTAGAGAGGGAGTGGGCTGCAATCTACCACGCGGGCCCAGTGCGAGTTGGTAGATGTCAAATGTCTTCGAATTTTCGGTTCTAGGACATGCCGGTTTCCTCACGATGTTTTCCTTCACCGTTTTGAGAGCAGTGATAATGAAATTACTTACACAGAGTAAAGCGCCTGCCTGGGTTCGAACCCACGACTTACAACTCGTATGTCGCGGCCAATACCAATGGGCCACCACTGCTCACATAGTAGTAGATAGTAGCATTATTGCTTTAAAATTCATTAAAATTAAACTAAATAATTATTTCACATAATTAATAGTTACACTATAATAATTTCACATAATACCTGATTATTATTGTACCACTGCAAGGCAAAAGCGTTTTCTCATAAAGAGAAGGCGGAGCATTGATCACCACGCTTGCTTAAGACGGGTTGGTGATTTCAGACTTATTATAAATACATGATTATTCACGATGTTTTCCTTCACCTTCATTGATGAATATTACATTACCTACATTATAGTCACTGTTACAACCGCATGTACAAAAGCAGAGATGGCCAAACGTGCGCCCCGCTGTGCATTTGTCTGGCCCGAGTCTTTATGTGACGTCTGAAACTTATAGAACAAATATTTATAAGTTTACTCACAATACACTAATAGTGCGGTGTTTTAGTATTTAAATCTGATAAAAATGCGTACAGAATATTATAACCACTGATATAATCCCAGTTTTTTTAAAACAATGTCTTGTTAAGTCTTAAGATTAGTTTGTTGTTTATTTCAATCATATCAACTGACATCTTCAAAAATGTGATAGAAACAGAATTATGTTGTAAACGTGTTTAGCGCTAAACGTTTATTGGCGGTGCAAGTGGGCCTAAGTTACTGTTAATAGTAAATCTGATGGCAAATCTTTCTTTCTTTCAATCTTATTCTGTTGATATGATTGAAATTAACAACATACTAATCTTAAGATTGATGTTTAAAACTCGTTTAGCGCTAAACGTGTTAAGTGATTGGTGGTCCACTTGGGTCTTTATAAGGCTATCAGGAGCTAGGATTTTTTGGAACAGACTCTATTTAATTCACAACATTTATTTTTCGTGGAAAATCGGACAATTACTTCAAACTAATTATGAGATATAAAGGGGTTTACATAAAATAAAGGAACTATGCAGAAAGAAAAGCAAAAAGTAGTATGGACACTACGTATATGAACTTAAATATCTACTACACGTAATTAAAATTAACATTTGCTGCAGATTAAATAAACTTCTAAATCTTGCACACAACACCACAAAATCTGAAACAACAAAGTCTCAGCACTATGAACAGTTTCACAGCATATTATTTTACCTACAACTCAATATTCAGTGAGAAATAGGTCACCTTTGTGTGAGGTAGACCTATTAATATTTTTCTATTGAAAAATTCAAGCATGATTTTTTTCTTGTTTTACCTCCTATTGTGGGACTAACAACTGCTCCTATAAGCTGCTTTGACACTCACAAAAAAAAAATGTAGAAAATAATGATAAACGTCATAGAAACAAGCTCTGTGCATACCACATTAATAAAATAATGAACTACAGGAAAAACCCAACAAACTCCTCTTTCTAGGGTTCCGTACCCAATGGGTAACGGGACCCTATTACTAAGACTCCGCTGTCCGTCCGTCCGTCTGTCTGTCCGTCTGTCACCAGGCTGTATTTCATGAACCGTGATGGTTAGACGGTTGAAAATTTCACAGATGATGTGTTTCTGTTGCCGCAATAAAATAAATATTTAAGGGGGCTCCCATACAACAAACGTGATTTCTTTTGCGGTTTTTATAGATAATGGTACGCAACCCTTCGTGCGCGAGTCCGACTCGAACTTGGCCGGTTTTTAAAATTGGTTGAATCAAAACCGCCAGAGACGCTCGAAATTCAAATTTTCTAACGCTTTTTTAGTTTGTCAGGTTGCATGTTGATCAAAATATAATTTGTGGCCGTAAGAAATATGTTTTTACAGAATTGTAATCATGAGAATCTTCAATATAAACTCTACAAGTTTTAATTGCCATATTGAATGACTATTGCATGAATTAGGAGGTATTTCAAGTAAGAGTGTTGTACCTTAGAGAATGGTATCTTAGCGGATCCTGCTTTACAAAACAGTCCTATGGCTGAAAATAGTACCAACACCAAATCCTTCGAATTCCATAAGCAAATAGAAACGCCAACAGTTTTAACCAACATCCTTCAAAAAGGAAGATATATTATACAACGTCACAGAATTTGCACGGGATTTGTAAGTACAGGCAACCTATGACCTGTGTGAAGGAAAGGTATCATTTGTAAGGCTCAGAACAACAACCGCTAGCATCCGGTTTCGTGTGTCGACAAGACGTTTCCTCAAGGAGGGGAACATGCCATTACTGTATGAGGTACAGATTTGATTTAAGAACGGCTCAGTGGTAGATAAATACTAGATTCTGGATTGTGATTTTAGTTTCTCTTTTTAATTGAGAGTTACTACCGAGATGACGACTAATAGAAAAAATAAAAAAAAACATATTTTTTTTGTCTGGAAGAAAAAGACTACGCTGACTCCAAATAAATTGGGATATGGGCAGGAGCATGATGATGATGATTGTCTGATTAAGAAAAAAACGAAAAAAAACGAAAAAAAAATGCGTTTATTGGCAATGCAGCAACCAAATTACACCATAAAACTAAAAAACATCGGAAAACAAATGAAAAAATGCAAAAATTAATTTAATTTAAAAAACAATTCATAAAAAAAAATGTAAGAAACTTAATAGTAGATACTGTACAGTTAATATCACATCATCATCAGCCTTTATTCGTCCACTGCTGGACGTAGGCCTCTCCTAGTGAACGCCACTGAGCCCGATCCTCGGCTCTCCTCATCCAGTCTTTGCCAGCCGCCTTTCGCAAGACGTCACTCCACCTGGCCGGCGGGCGTCCCACACACACTACGTTTGCCTCAACGCGACCTCCACTCTAGAACTCGTTTTCCCCAATGATTGTAGGTTCTGCGAGAGATGTGACCAGCCCATTGCCACTTCAGCCAGCTTAGTCTTTGGGCTATGTCGGTTACCTTGGTTAATATCAAATACTACACAGTTAATATCACATTGGTACCGTATATCACTGACAAAGAGCTAATTTATAATGAGAAGATTAACATGAAATGTTTGCTGGATTTTTGACAGTCAGCCGGCGTCTAATAGTCACACTCCTAAACACGGCAAATTGCCAGTAAACTTTGGTGCATCTCCTCACTAATAAGTGTGATTTATTATTAAGAGTACGTATTGCCCCACAGCAGCGAAAATGCCTCTCTCCTCTCTTTCCACTTCTCTCGACGTAAGGCGACTAAAGACTAGACTTTGTTAAAGAAGTCTAGCTCATCTAGTCATCTCCGTCTGGAACTGTCTCGGGCATCTGGGCCTCGCCTGACTAATCACAAAAAAAGGCAATAAAATGACAAACAATAAATTCAAGACACGTGTAATGTGTCCTGAAATCTTCAAACAAGTGACAGGCGCTCAAGTTAATATGAAATGTCAAACTTTTTCACAATGCTTTGAAAATAATGAAGGATCCTAAGCTCAAAGTTCGCATAATTATCTTGCATACGTATCAACTTCCTGTTCCACAAATAAAGAAAACATCGTTTTCAGATGAAATATGAAATAAATCTTTTTTTGTTTCTAAGGCGATATCTAAGATGGAAATCAAGTAGCCTGGAAAAAATACTTAGAATTTTTAAGTCTGCAATAAAAACACTAAAAGACGTGTATACAAAGATACGCAAAATTTGCTATCTCTAAAAACTAAACGTTGCAAACAGATTTTTGCAACAAAAAATATGCCAAATGTTAAAAGGTACTTTACATTAGGAAAACTGGATCCAATTTATCTGTGCATTGAGCTACACGTTATTTTATTAATTTAGAGAGGCCATGTATATAATATATATTTCTAAAAACATAGGTTGGTAGGTATCATTAATTTTGATCCGACAACCGTTTCTTCATGATATTTGTCAGTCATTAATAGGTATCTACGTACATAGTAATAATTTTGATACACAGTTATAATTGGTTTTTGAATATCCATTCTATTTTAGGTTTCCACATTCAATTTAACTGCATAAAGTGATATTAAAGTAATAATATAGTAATAGTTAAATGGGTGATACATTGCGTTCCTAATTCGATTTTTTAAATATTATTTTATTTACATTACTCAACAATTCAAATCTCTAGCAGTTCACATTAGTACAACAACCAACGAGTATGCTACAATAGGTACTTACAATAACTGCAACTAAATATGTATAAATATCATACAGTAACTTCATCACTTTGTCGACTCAATAATTAAACCAGGCGCTGCCGCTGCCGCGGCTGTCAACACTTACTGTGGTACAAAAATAAAACCACAAAAAAGATTTCATCTTTATGAAAAACAAGCTGACCCGACAGACGTCCTGTCTTAACTATGAATGTCATATGTCGTTTAGTTTTAGTTTTGACTGTTGACTAAAACTAAAACTATCGACTCATTTATCAACCGATCCATCTGTGTTAAACGATATTTGCAGCGCGCATTCTGTCAATCGCTGACAGTTATTTCAAACAACTGACAGTTATGTAAAATTAATATTGGCGTTAAGTTTTCTTAAATTTTGTAACGTTCCAATCAACTTCCTTATTTTTTTATTTCATAAGATCATTCCCCTGACAATAACGAACACAACAAAAAAAAAAAACGTGAAATCGGTCCAGCCGTTCACGAGTGATGGCGTGACCAAGGGAAATAGGGATTAATTTTTATATATATAGATTTAAAATGCAACCAACGATTATAATTTCATAGACATTCAAAATTATTTAAAAGCCATCAAAATCAATGTACCGAATATCCCCCACAAAATCGCGATTGAAAATAGCCGTGTTTCCGCATGGACAAGGCGAATATTGCATTTTCACTCGGATGAAGTGTCAACTGCATTTTAAATAACTTAGTGGTCCAGGCTCAGCAGCCCATATTGATTTGTCGTATTTCTGGTTACTATTTTCGGCAGCATTGGTCAGAAAAGGCATTAATATTTATCCAGAAAGAGGGTCGTTGTTTTAAACTAAAAGAGATGACTTTTATGCAGACTAACTGTATAGTTCGGGGTTCACTGGCAAATAATATATTATAACCCAGCTTTAGGTAATATTTTATGCTATTCATGTCATCTCAACTTGGTGTTAACCTGTGAACCTGCTAACTGGACAACAAAAAAAAACTTATTTACAAAAAAACAACCGACTTCCAAAAAAAACACTAAAAGACGTGAAAAATAACTTTAATTTCGGAAGTCGGTGTCTTTGGTTTTGTATTTTCGTTTTTGGCCACCGACTTCCGAAATTAAAGTTATTTTTCACGTCTTTTAGTGTTTTTTTTGGAAGTCGGTTGTTTTTTTGTAAAAAAGTTTTTATTTTTCACTTTTTAGTTGCGATACCTACCCCACACAAATTCGTATACCACTACTTGGGGTGTAAATAACAGTGACAGGAAATTATTAACACATCATCCATATAAACTAAGTGAAAAAAATATGCAGTATTAAGGATAACTCAAAAACTACTGGTCAGACCTTGATCAAATTTAAATGGGACCACATGTAAAGTACCACCTATCAAATAAAAAAAGAATTATCCAAATTGGTTCACCCAGAAAAAAGTTCTGAGCTAACACACATAAAAAAAATTAAAAAACATACCGTCGAATTGAGAACCTCCTCCTTTTTGTGAAGTCGGTTAATAAATATTATCTATTTCTATTTTCAAATTGTTTAAAATACGCAAAGAATTTCATATTCCTTTGTTTTCTTTGAATTCAGTTAATTGTACGCATTTGTCGTTCGGAGACGAGGATACGTGATTACACGTCTTCATTTCAAACTAAATACCTACTTAAGTATTCTTTCTTATCAGCATATAGCTAGCTTAGTATTTCTTTTCTTAGCTTTTTTTTTTCTTTCTTTTCTTATTTTTCTTTCTTATAAGTCAGTATCCTGAGCACCCCAATGTCCATTGCACTCAACAAACGTGCAGTTTGAAGATTACGGTGCTCGGTCTCCTATATCGACGATGAAGTATCTAATAACTAACATTTTACTGATGTTCATTTAATTTCATATTCGTAGGTAAAATCTGAAAGACCTCGTATTTGCAAAGACATAAGGTCTGAAATTATTATCACAATCACAAGCGTTTCCTACATTTTTTTTTTAATACTAGTAACTTTTTCATTCAAAACTAAAAAATTCATTAAAAAACTATGCCTAGAAATGAAACATTTTTTATCGCCTCCTGTAAAATCATGGTTTTGTAGTTATTAGACATTGACACCGTCGATATGTACACCATATTCGGGGGCTTTAATGCCATGAATAATGGCTAGTAATATTGTATTTTTTTAAGCTATGTGAGTCTATATGAACTGCAATATCTAGACCGCAGATGAGTTCTAGTTCAAAACTAATGAGGAAATTCGAGTAGGTAGGTAAGACTGTGTACACACTGCTTCATTAATTGCCAATGGACTAGGTTAGTGTTGGTTCAACCATCATAAACGATTTAGTGAACGCCCTAAAAATGTTTCAGTAATTCTGTCGATACTCGTTGACATTCGCTGGCCTGGTCTGTACCCAGCTTTAACCGATAACATCGATACGTCCTTCACATTGGTAAAAAAAAATCTTGAACCGAAATACTCTTTCGTTTTCGACACAAGTCTGAATATTTAAAGTTTCTCCGCAGCCAATCATAGGTTTATGCATCAATTGTTAAATTTAAATTGGATTTCTGAACGGTCAAGTCTCGTTTTATTGAGATCGCTCCATTCAGAGTCACTGGTTTTAGTTATTGACTGTTTGCAGTGGTATCTGTCTGTCTTCTGAACTGAAGGGTGAGTACTCAACCCATTACGAGGACTTAGGAGAAATGGTATTAAATTTTACATTCTGTAACTATTTTAACTCACGCACTAAATTATTACTAGTTAAAATTTTAGAAAATCACCTACTTTTCAATATTTGTAAATATAATTATCTATTACATAATTAATTTACCTGTCATCGTTTTATATTTAATTATTTTAACCTAATATGGTATAGTAATTTTATTCTAGGTGCATCGTCTTCACATATATGTAAGTATATAATTAATGTATACAAAATATTGCAAAACATTTTAAACGAGTGACGGTGGAGTTTCTTGCCCATTCTTCTCCATACGAAACTACCTTTTGGAAGGGGCAATTAGAATCAATTCTATTGGCGTTCAAAAGTGCCTTTTATGTGCCTATTTGAAATAAGTGATTTGACTTTTGACTTTGACTTTAAAATATGGACAGGTATTTACAGTCTGGAGTCTGGATTTTTGCCCGGTTGATGGTAATAGGCTCGCCCCCTATTACATGGGACTTAAACATAACTAGCGATAAGTGGGTGTGCTATAGGTACACCTCTACCTAACCTTTCGGGAATTACAGGTGTGATGTTATGTTATGTTTTAAATTAAACTTGTTCTTTTTGTCTTTAAGAAGTCTTCTCTCCTGTACACTTTCAAATCCGGCGGCGCATGAGTCGTTGCACGGAATGTTACCACTTTATAAATATTATGTTTACATACATTTAGAACTAGGTATAGTGTATTTATTTTATTTCATATATTTTGTTTATTTTTAGTTTTCGTATGCTGCACTGGTTTTGACGTCATCACGTCAACGCCGGCCGTCGCTAAAAACCAGCGCTGGGGCTCTGTCTCGCATAGGGTCGTAGCATTATGCTGAGCGATTGCCGTTATGCCCTAACTCGTCCTTTTTTGTATTTGTGTTTTTCTTTGCGTCATGTTTACCGTAAATTAACGTATTTTCTTTCTTTCTTCTCTTTTTTATTTATTAATCCTTAATACAAACTAAGACTTGTATTTATGGACAGCAATCACAACAATCGATTAAAAAAATACTACATTTACACACCATCTAATTTGGCACAAAAATTTTCGATACAGCATTCGGTATTTCAGCATTTCATATTATCTATATGTAAGGGTTAATATTCTTTAAATTTTACTTCTGTTTTGATTTTAATAAAATATTAAGCTCAATAAAGAAGATTTAAAAAAAAAAACGTGTTTATCAACTTTTGTCGCAGACTCTACGTAACGGGTACCAATAAGAGATATTACCTACAGCTCTATACTTTGCAAGTTTATATTGTACCTAAGCTTTGTCTCCAAAAACACTGTATCAGGGCTTATTGCAATCGTCACAATAGCTAGACATAATAATACATTTAGTCGTCCGTCCCTCGCTCTCAATGTTTCGTTAAATATTCGAAACGGATTCAAAGAACATCAAAATAAATTTGTTTTACGGACTGAAGGGATTTTTATTATTTCTTTTTACAACCAACGACGCTGCGGAAAAGTGCGCACTTCTTTGATACGATTTAATTTAGCTCTGGCGACATAAATAATGTTACTGTATTTTCTTTTGCGCTTCCAAGGTTTGGTATTCAGGTGTAAACCCTTGTAACAATACAAAATGGGTTTGGATATGATTTTTATTTGATAGCCAATATGTCAAGTTTTGGGGTGTAAAGAGAGATTAGCACGTTCATTTTTTGCTCAAATTATTTTTACATAATAGTGTGAAACTGTATTTTCGTGTTGCTGATTTTTTTCAAGAAAAAATTAAAACCTTGAAAATATATTTTTTTTAAATAAAATATTAAAATTTCGAATAATTACTGAAAATTTTAAATAAAGAAAATATAAAAAGCAGAATAGACTTGTTGAAAATGGATTAAAAAGAAGCTATTGAAACAGAGCAAAAAAAAACACCTAGAAGTATCAAAAGTTGAGGTAAATTTATGGCCAAGTCTCAATTGACGTTACCCAACAAGTACCAGAAACTCAGTCCGAAAATATTTCAGTTAAGTTCATTTCCCTTGTTTTACATAATCAGAATTTTTCCGCGAGTTCCTGTCGATGTCTCCCTAGCCTCTATGCCGTATTTTCGTCAGTTGTCAATCTGTTACGCGTGACTGACTACACGTTTTTCTGATGGGCCTCGGGATCAAATTCGACAGATGCGGAAGCGATGTAGCTCGAACACAACCTTTACGAAAGTATGATCGTTTCATAACATATTTATTTATGATCCCTTTTTGTTGGAATTCGCTGTTTGTTTGAAGATATTTCTTTATCAAAACCCTCATCATAACTAGCCTTTAAACATCCACCAGCTAGCGATGGTCCTTCTGATTAGCAATGCAATTAATTGGGTTACCGTGCATTTGATATAATCAACGCTATTTGTTTTTTGTCAAAGCCTTTAAATATTTCCGTCGGCTTTTTCGTTTTTGGTTTGTCAGAATGTCAGAGCCCTGAAGTCTTACCTATCTACTGTGAAAGATTGAAGGGCAATGTCCGGGCATGACGCTGGATCATATCATATTTTGATAATTCCTTGCCTTTATTGACACCCCACATGCTAAGAAATAACAGTCATCTTCCCTTTCATAGTAGCAAAACCACACAAGATTATTGTACAATTTCACGTCTGTACGGTATTATAGGAGCTAGGAAGGTATGCGGCGGAAAACACAGTACAGATAACACTATGTATATGTTTGCTTATAAATTAACATCCTGTGTAAGTTGTGCGATATCTGAAGGGAAATTTGTGGTTGCTCTATGGTAGATCACTACCATACAATGCCATCACCATTGGTGGCGCATACAATGTGGTTATATTTAAAATCAGTGTTAGCATAATCAGTTTATAATATTCTAACTGGGGACACAGGCCTTCTCTCTGTGAAAGGGAGCGAAATGCAGTGCTAGAATACTTACTAATAAATTCAATAAGGAAATTTAGGCATTTATATACAATATTCGCCTTCTGTTTGTCTTTCTGTGTTAATGTCATACTGTGAAAGACAGGCACAGTAAGAAAGCATTCTACCACTTGGAGACGAGAACCTGCATTGGCAGCCAACACAAATATTGGCCGAAACGCAACAACTTTTTTTCGCAAACAAATAGAACGAGATGGTCCGCTATTCACGAATACAATTAATCTAGATGAAACCTTTTACCGCGGACTACTCTTACTTAACAAAATTCTTGTGGGAACTCCCATAGGTAGCGAGATAGCTATGATAAATTGCTAATGCATATTTTATGATTCTGTTATCTGGTTCACGCGGACGCACAATGCAACAGCCACAGGGGAATTTTTATTAACTGTTAAACCAACTATTATAGCTTTTAGTTAAAGCCCACGGGATGCTTTGCAGGGATCGGCGCTTTTACGACTGAAATGATACTGTGGTTTAGTTAGTCCCTGCATTTGACAGCTTATTTAATGGGTAGCTGAAACTAATTAGTCCTGAAGCTTTATCATGCTTCCTCACCTGAAGGTTTTGGTTGTATTGATGTTATTCATGCATAACAGCATAACCGGCCTATAATGTTCAAACTGCTGGGACACAGGTCTCCTCTCTTCGAGTGGCAGTGGGCCTAGTTCAGGTTGGTAGATGTCTCATATCTTAATTTTTTTGGTTCTGGGACATGCTGGTTTCCTCACGATGTTTTCCTTCACCGTTTTGAGAGCAGTGGTGATGAAATTATTTATACAAAATGAAGATTTTATTTATGTTATGACATAATTAAATTATTTTACTATCATCCTTTTGCCCTTTTATTTGTGGTTGGTTTTGGGGTTTGGGGTTGATGATTCTTTTCCCTTTTCGGTTCGGACGGTTCTTTTCCCTTTCTAGCAATTTTTCAATTCTTTTCAAGACTCTTTCAATACAAATATGTATTTTCTAAGTTTATCTTGGACATCACTGACGTCGTGAAGAAAGACATTGTCAGTAAACTTATCTATACAAATAAATTAAATTGAAGTAGCTGTTTGTAATATCAAAATAACACCTTTTTACTAAATGCATATATGAAAGTATATACGGTACTTATTTTTTTTTTAAATGGTCTGTATGTCTGTTTGTTCTGGCTAATCTCCGAAACGTCCGATTTTGACGGGACGTTCACTGCCAGATAGCTGATCTTATAAGGAGTAACTTAGGCTGCAGTAGCACGTTCTCGTGGGATAATTACCGACATCCACGCGGGTGAAACCGCGGGCAGCAGCTAGTAATTATTATAAGTCTGAAATCGCCAATCGGCCTCCAGCAAGCGTGGTGATCAATGCTCGTACTTTCTCTGTATGAGAAGAGGCCTTTGTCCTGCAATGGGACACTAGAACCAGTTTATTATTATTATTTAATATTATGATCTAGCAATCCTTGGAGTGTAAATGAGGTGCTATTCCACAAACGATGGGACACTTAATATCTTGTCCTACGTGTCAGCTGCCCGTTACAGGACCTGATGGACGCTAGGTATGGCGCCAAACACATAGCCCAATTCTTTGCCAAGTCCTTTTAGATTGCCATCGACACGCGAAGAAAAAAAAGATCATCTTTCACAAAATTCATACAATGTTTCCTGGGTTCTCTTTAGGTCCTGGCTAACTAATTAGTGCTAAAGTTCTAACAAGCTTCCAACACCTAAAAGTTGGTAGTTAGAATAACGACATTCATGCATGATACGACATAAGTTACTGAGTTTGTTACTATGGGAGTTCAAAGTGTTTTCAACTTCTCGTTCGAAGCATCATCGTTTATAAAAAGATTTCTAGTTATTTCATGCGTCTGCCTCATTTATTTGTCAGGTTATGTTTTGTTTTGCAATTTTAAACTCAAACTCAAAGCATTCATTTCAAATAAACCAATTACAGGCACTTTTGAATTGTCAAGGGGTCAGTCAGAAAAATTAAGCTAGTTCCCCATTCAAAAGCATAGTAGATACCTATGGAAAAGAACGGGCAAGACACTCCGTGGACGCTCTTTTAAATCAACATATAGTTACAAAAAAAAATTGGTTACATCATTCATGTTGAAATTATACATGTGAGAACGATGTAGAAAAACGTGCACGTTAAAAGCGTCCGTTTTTTTTTTTTTTTTTTTTTAATACTATAAAATATAAATAATAAAATAATATAAGCCGTGGCAGCCAAGAGATGACCAGTCCCTACTGACTGCGCCCGTTCACGAACATCGTATGGATCATTAATTAATATCATACTAATTATTTAAATATTTGTTATTATTATTCTCTAACAATTTTATTTTATTTACATAAGTAAACATAAATACACACATTGCAGTGTAAACTGATTTACATCCGTCACCTCACACTTCAAGTTCAGTTGAAAGCCATCGTCAAGCGCTAGTTGTCTAATATTTTTCCTGAACTGGACCTATTTGGCGCAGCCGCGAGGCACACTTTCCTGCTAATTACTCACAACGCACTTTACACTTTTTATTTGTTTTATTTTTCTTTTTTGTATTATGTTGTGTTGTGTCCTTTGTAGTCTGTGTTAATGAAATGAAAAAATAAAAACTTTGTTTTCATGACGAAAGCACAATCGCAAATATTGACATTAGATTAATGCCCTTATACACCGGAAAAAAGTTGCATAACACTTTTTGAGCAATATGATTATTGCGGGTAGCAATGTTGCTAGCCACATGGAATGTGTCGGTGTTATAAATAAATAAATAATTTATTTGCATAAAACATGGTACTTATAAAATGTTTTTAAATATAATTGTTATGGCACAAACATGTTCAGCTAGGATAAAACATAGCATGCAAAAAACTCAGGATTTTTCAAAATGTTACTTTTTTATCCATGATTCTTGCGTCGCCGTTGATCTGTTACCAACTAAGAAAACAAGCCAAAGAATCTAAATCATCAATGGCTGTTGTTAAAAGTACCTACTTATGTATCACGAGTGCACTTATACATAAACATGGATACAACATTACAGTCCTCTCGATAAATGATTTACGTATAAATATACAAACCGAATCGCACGATGATCTTCCTAGTCCTTTCCCAACTATTTTGGGGTTGGCTTCCGGTCTCACCGGATGCAGCTGAATACCAGTACGTGAAGCGACTGCCTATCTGACCTTCACAACCCAGTTACTGGGTTATATGATATCCCTTGGTGCGACTGGTTGTCACACTTTCGGGCTTCTGATGACCCGTAACGACTGCCAAAGATCCACGAATGACAGCCGGGACCAAGGGCTTAACGTGCTTTCTTGGGTCTTGATAGGTAAAGATGGTCACCCATCCACAGAACAACTGCGGCAAGCGTAGTTTAATTAAGAATCGCACGATACTTTAATTAATTTGATAACATTGGTCTGTGACGAGAACGCTTTTATTCAAATTCATATCAATATTCTGAAAAGGTATTAAGCTGAACATTGATATGTTTAATGACTTTATTGAATCGATCATTTTACAATCGAGCCATTAAGACTTAAGAGGTTTTTCGAACTTTATTTTAATAATGCGATAACTTTATTGTAGGTATAACGAGTTTGTGAGCCAAAATCCATGAACTGGATCCTTGAGATCCGATCAACCAAAGGACTAAAATTATGACAAGATGTTCTTTTTGCACTTGTGGACAGCAGCATGCCTACTAGGAAGATGTAGAATAATCTGAGTTATTATGTTCAAGTGCTTGGCGATCAGTATTTAGTTTAAGGAATGCCGGCAGTCTCGACATAGATAGCGACGCTGTCGCAAACTACCGATCGCTAAATATTACGGTGAATCCTCAGTTGTAGCCCGCCAAATTCAAATTTCCTTCGTCTTTTGCAAATTGTAGCTCTGTTTTATGTCAAAAGTTTATCAAAATGCGATTCTCGACTGTGGGAATTATATATTTATCTAATAATTATCATCAGTTTCATATCAATCGTCAAATTCAAAGAAAATTTGAATTTGGTGGACTACAACTGAGGATTCACCTTAATATTTAGCGATCGGTAGTTTGCGACAGCGTCGCTATCTATGTCGAGACTGCCGGCCCTGGTGTGGGCTGTTTAGCTAGCTGGCTCCACGTAGCTTCATTATGTTATGGTGGTTATAAAAGTTCCAGAAAATGCGCGCGCGCACACTTAATTATGAATATGTGATTTCAGCGGTGTCATCAAGCGAAGTGTCCTTCGTAAAATATATCGACTCCATACGTGCATTGCGAACGAAACTGCTTCGACATTAGCCGGAGATGGCCAAACTAAGTCCTCTTGTTCCTCGATCATTATGGGAAGGAAAGGGATGGATATAGGAGGCGACCGAATGCTCATCATAATACTTATAATTTCTTTTTATAAATTAATGTTTTTGCGTACTACGCTTTTTCGTCCTGTTGGTAGCAACGCTTTTAGCAGTATCGTTGGTTTGATTGAAGTCCTCCATAATACCACTTTGTTTTTTTTTTCAGTAGGTACTTGAAAAGACTTGGAAAACATGTCTAATCACATTTAAAACATGTATTTACAGAGTGATTTGAGCAATATATATTTATTTATCTTTGTTTCGATAGTTATGAATAAAGCAACTTTCTTAGAAATCGTTATTTACCTCACTCAAATTACAACGCTAAAATAAAATATTCTATCTACTAAAATAGAGAGATGTTCCCAGAATTATTACGTTAAAACATTTCAGTTTCTTTGATACGCAAATTGATATTTGAATACAGACGAAGCGGCAAAAATTTTACTTACATGTCCTTTACGATTTGAGGTGAAAGATCAAAGGAAGCGTAAAATTTACGACGAATTCATACAAAATGAGCTCACCTGCCATACCTATTGATATTAACACGAGAAAGAAGCGCGAGATTTTACGATAAAACTTCCACTTCGCTGATGGCGATAAGTCGTTTATTTTTTCCGTATTTTCATGTACTTACATATGTATCAAAGTGAAATTATTGTGAAGCATAACATCACGTCTGCATTCCCTAAACGTGTAGGCAGAAGTGTTGTTCTGTATAATACACCTAAATTTCGCTAGTTAACTTTGTCATAATTTTCATGTGAAAGTGGGTGATGTATATTATAACCCTAAACGGGTTAAAATCTATATATATAAATCTAGACCCCAAGCTGTGATATCGAGAATTTTAAATACTAGTCAGTACCACATTACTTTCAATTAATATTGTCATTGTTGTTTTATGCAATGTACAAGAAAGTGTTTAATAAATACTACAAGGTATAATTTAACATAACTATTTCATAACAAGAACGACAGATTTCTCCTTACCCAAAAAAAACTATCTTCACATACGTGTAACATGCTCTCCTATCTTAATTATAATTATCTAACACCCGAACACTTCGCACTTACAGTTCAAATGAACGAACTTTGTTTATGACCCTGGGATTTCCAATTAAACACAGTACAAGTTGTTTGCAATGTTTATATTGTTTAGTTGGTATTAGTTTCTACGTTAATACGTTCACTATAATGAGAGCAGTCATGGTGGTCCAGTGGTAACGGCCGCGACTTACGAGTTGTAGGTCGTAGGTTCGCTCCCAGACAAGCTCTGTAGTTTGTGTAAATTATTTCATCACCACTGCTCAAAACGGTGAAGGAAAATATTGTGAAGAAACCGGCATGTCCTAGAACCAACATTTTGAAGATATGTGACATCTCCCAACCCGCACTGGGCCTGCGTGTTGGATTACGGCCCACTCCCTCTCACTGAGAGGAGGCCTATGTCCCAGCAGTGGGAACATTATAGGCTGATAATGTTATTCTAATGTGAGTATGTAGGAGCAAAATTAGGTCATCTTCTCTTGCAACATCGCCTGTTCTCGAGTCCTCAATAATTATTAATTATCCGTAGGCTTTCGTACTTCATGCTCCTCTATGATGTAAGGTGAGCCTCCTGATGATCTATTCATGACATGTTCTTCATGATAAAAATAAATTTTGTACCCAATGAAGATACGCCACACGTCATTGTGAACCTTTTTCTTGTTATGTGTGATCTCTTCAGATGTCGCCCATTTAGCTTTTATTTTTATTTTTAAGTAAATAGTGTTATTTATTGTTAGTACGTCTTTACCCACTAACAATAAATTAAATACCCATAGCCAGTTTTTTTTTTAATGTTGGTTACTAAATGAATCTTTGTGTTACAACGATAAGCACTGTTCCAAATTATTTACTGGTGCTGAAACAACAGAACAGATTTACTTAGGTCTTTCTTTTAGGTTGGTACTAAAATAACCTCCTGAAACAATATTTTGTGTACAAATAAAACTCTTACCTAAATTATTAAAATATAACAATAACTTACACTGCTTTGTTAATCTGTTTATATTTACTTCATGGTTTGCTTATTCTTTGGCAGAGAGTGTAAACAATTGTTGGGTTATTTAATTTCGTAAGAACTCTGAATATATTATATTTAAATTCAATCTTATGGAAACTGACAGTAATAATTAATGTATTTAAAACAAACCAAAGATATACTTTACAATTTTTAATTTATCTTTTGGCCCTATCTTTACCTACACTAGAATAACTTTACGATGCTCCTTCTCCGCCATATAAAAGTCGTATAAAAGTTTGCGCCGTTCAATGCGATTCCGTGGATCACATTATTATCGGTTCAAGGTGCACTTCGTGTCAATATGAGAGTCGAATGCTCGTCTCAATATCTGAGAGCACCTACGTATGTAGGTGTGTGAGTGTGTAAGTGTGGGGTGTATTGTATGGGGGGGGTGTGTGTGCTTGATAGAGAGAGTGACGTTTGTCGCCGCTTCGGCACGTTAACGTCTCGACTTCGAGTGGATTTCATTGTTATTCAAACTGGTGTGGTAGTAGTATGCAGGTGTCTTTTAGAATTGGGGTAGCTATTATGATGCAACATTGATCTCTCGCTGGTGTAGGATAGATGCAGTTGTATTCAAAGAAAATTCTATTTGTATCCTGTAAATAAGTTTTTATTATATATCTGACTGCTGAGCAAAGATCTCTATCTCTTTCTAGTTAGCCCGTTACGTAAATAAAATTAACAAAAGAATGTGTACTTAAATTCGTAAGTGTGTAAGTGGCGCTTGTCACACGTGGTAAGACACGTTGTATCGTGAATTCATGACCTCAAATAGATTTCATTGTTTTCTTACAGCACAAATAGGGAAAACAGTTTTAGGTACCCTTCAGTAAATTAGGGTAACTTAGTCATTCGGGCTTCTCGTGTTAGTATTTTATTCAGTAAGTGGGAAATTGCGCTATTTGCCTGTTTACCGAGTTGAGCTACAATCTTGACGTGTGATATAGATATTTAAATATATTTACTTCTAAGAAATAAATTTCTAGATAGCAAAGTTGGTGCATCTGCATTATTTTCAAATATCTTTATTTAGTAAGGAACAATAAACAAATGCACTTATCCTAAGTTACATAAACTCCTTATAATTGAGGCACTTTATGAGGCTAGTGATTAACCTTTCAAAGCTTATGACAGATATGTAGTATTAACTGCTAGCAACATAAACTTAACACACAGTAATCATAGGTACATGATGACAATTTGCAAATTATTTAGTTATAATTTACTGATTGCAAGGTATAACAGATGCAAGGTGCAACTGCATCATGAGTAGTTTAAATTGCAAACTTGTCGCTTATACCCTTAACTTAAATATAAAAAAACAGCGACGACACGATTCCCTATATCACATCTAAAAGCTTTTACAACATAGGGATGTTCTAGTTAATCAAACGATTCGAATCCAATGACAAGTGACCGGCCGGTTCCATTTCGAGTGTTTGAACCAGTATAAATCGACTACTACAATGACAGCGCTTGGAGATCGAGCGCTGTGTTGAATGACAATGGAAGTTTGCAAAGTATTTGGCGCTTGGAACATAAAATTTGCTGCCACTTTGAGATCTTTGCATAGTTTACATCGCCTACGTTTGCTAAAGAGAAATATTATTAGCAACGTATTTTCGTTTTAAATCAAAAATCGTATAATTTATATGACCGAATTTTAATAGGTTAGCATTTTTAACTGTATTTTTTAAACAATTTTATAATACTTATCGCCCAGCATTCAATAGTTATCTACAGCTCCTTAGTGAAAGACAAAAAAAAATGTATAAAAACATTTCACCTTTGAAACGAACGTTTGTTATCAGTCCTCAAAGTCCTTTAACCATTTAAATAACTCAACAATCCTCGAGAAAAGTCTAGTGAAGCAGTAAAATAAAAATGAAAGATAAAAGATAACGTAAATACAGTTTCTACAAACGTAGTGACAAAAGAAGCTGACATCCGACGCTGTATGTTTTGTTTATAAAGAAAATATGAGTGCTAAGTCGAGTAAATGTATTTTTTTTTGTTCGAGAGATAGATTTTGTGTCGTCTTGTTATACAAAGAGGTCCATGCTTCAGCAACCCCCCTCTTTGATTTATTTTGATATGTAAAGAGGACAGACTTCGATTCATGATTTTTGAAGAAGAGGGCGAGGGTAACTTTTATTAATTACTGCTTTAGTGGTTGTGTTTTTTAATTTAATATTATGTTGTCAGAATCGAAAATAAGGTATGAAACCAATAAAATGACCAATATTAAAAAAATACTGATTAAAGTAGAGGCTGAACTTAAGTATTTTATCATTTTTTTTTTTTTAATATTCGGTAATAGTTGATCCTAGGAAAAATACTAAACTAAGATTTTTTTTAAATTCTAATATAGTCTTTCAGAGACTTTTTCTAACGGAAGACTATTTTAACGCTTTAACTAAAAACTAACAAACTTTAATTTAATTACATAATCTTACTGGTAAAGATACATGATAGAACATAATTGTGAAATTATATTAATTTCGATAGGCGGCATTAATAAGTACCGACGTAATAACTCCACACAGCCCTCATATTTATACAATTTAGGACCTTCCTCTACAAAATAGTTACCGAAGGTCTTCTTCAAAAAACTTATGGTATTACTTATGAACCAGCTAGCGAGATGAGAGTATCCTATAACTAAGCAGGTAGTTACACAAAATGGTATTTATCTGTTTTAATGTGTTAATTCGATAGATATTTTTCTTTTCAATAGACTATTTTGGGCACTGGAGGTGTTGCTAAATTTTGCATAAACATTGCTACCATTGCAGGGCAGCATTTTTTATTATACAATATGACCACGGACATATTACACTAAAATTACCTGGATTAATAAGATTGATTCCTTGCCCTATCTTTCGTATCCAATACCGTAGATACAATAGTTTAATGATGCCGAAGGTCTGCCCAGCTTGGGCGGAGCACCGCCGTGTGCTCGCGGATGCGATCGGCGTCGGCGATCTCTCGCGTCCGGCCTGGTCCGTGCCATGGTACGGAGCAAGAGGGCATGGGAAGCAGTAATGCTCGCGAAGGAGGAGGCGGAGTGCGTGGGGGAGAGGCAATCGTTGTGCCCTCACGGCCCTAGTCACTGCAGGAGGAGACACCGGGAGTCGACAGCCGATTCCAGGCCACCGTGGGCGCGGGCTTGCGGAAAGCGAGCAATAGGTAGCTCGCAGTCCGATAAGGACCAGGCCCGGGTCGATGGCGCATTGTGTTCCGCGCGCGCCTCAAAGAAATCTCAGCACCAATTTACGGGGTCCACTAGGGCCGATGCTTGCCAGGGTCGCGGATTGTTCGAAAGAGTTAGCGTGGTCCTGGACTCCTGGCATAAAGGCAATTGAAGGAACACGGGTGGGTTTTAGTCGGTAAAAGTCTGAAACGCCCTACTGCTCCGCCCAGAGCGGGAGAAGTTATTTGTTGATTTCCAAAGGGGGAAAAAAAGGATCCCCGGAAGCATACTTATCTTTGTCGTTCAATTTGCTAAGCGGATTTCTAGCCCTTAGTACACCCATATTTTTATGAGCCTTCTGCACTTGCTTATGCTATGGTTATTTGAAATATGGATCCTCTCTATACCATCGTAGACAGTTATTGGATTACGAGACCTGTGTGGTGCTCTTTGGCTAATAAAATCTGTTCAATGGAGCTGGCGCTTCTCTTCCGGCTACATAAAGATTATGTATTTTGAGGGAGTATGAGTAACAACAGAGCGTTTGTGGGATTTTTAAGCTGGTGGCACATTTCTAACAGCGATATGTAATTTATTTTACGGTTTAAACTGTCACTGTCAGATTGTAGCTAATGTAGCCACGATACAATTAGTAAAATGTAAAATAATCCACAAAAAAAATATAAGAAACATACCTAGTCAGTATTTTTAAATCAGTAAATATCTAAATATTGTCTGTTTCGACTATTTTCCTTTATAAAACCACATTTATGAAGATACTTGTAATATCTAATGAAAACGCAACATTTCTGTTTATAGTTTATGGGTATCTTATGCCAAGTTTTTTTAGTGATAACGACTATATTAAGCGCTTTACACACAATTCAACACCAATTCCTTGGAGCCCACTACTTGTAACATTACAGCCAATAACGTTATTGATGTTTGTTTACCGACCGTCGGTGTAAACAACCTTTTTATTGAACATACATGGAGCTACGATTTGTCAAGGGGAGTACCTACGACTGAAAGGGGGGAGAACGGGGTAGACTCGATGTTCACGCACTGTTTGAGCTCCTAGAAATCTCACAAGAGACCCTTATCCATTATTGGGAAAATGATTCAAAAATCACGGTCTAGTGATTTTTGTTTTTAAAATAAATGACTACTAGGTAAAGGCGTAAGACACTACTAAAGATTTATAATTTGAGTTTTTTTTTAAATGTAAAATAACATTGTTTTTTTAATATTTAAAACTAAGTTTATTTTATCGGTCGAATCATTCGGTCGCAATTTCATATCTTCATTTATTCAAATTGATTTTGTCTGTTACAGGTAATCTTCTAATTGATCACCGATTTATCACCAAATAAGAACAACAAAAAATCATCAACATTCAAGTAAGTAAGACAAAAGATAAAATCCACCTACCATAAAATCTTAACGCATTAATTTCCAAGTCACACATAATTAATAATTTTCCTATTAAAATGGCCATCACACGCATCATAAGGCTGTATATAGACAAGTACGACTACACGGCTATCCAGTTACCTTCGCTGACTAACGACACTCTCTAGGCGAGGGAGAGTTCCTGGCTTCGCAGTACATATAAAGCCTTTTTATAGGTCGTCAACCTGTCAGTATAAAGCCTAAGATATACCGCTACTGGAACAGCAAAGGCGGCTTTTTTTGCTGTGAGCTTGAGGCAAAGGTATTTTGCTGTAGCACAGGTTCTGTTTTCCTTAATGGATGTACTGTTAGGTTATTTAATTTGATGTGTCTGTGGAGTTTTTTAATGGACAGTTAGATTGTAGGTAAAATTAAAGGTTACA
The DNA here is from genome assembly GCA_916610205.1 of Griposia aprilina. Taxonomy (NCBI): domain Eukaryota; kingdom Metazoa; phylum Arthropoda; class Insecta; order Lepidoptera; family Noctuidae; genus Griposia; species Griposia aprilina. The sequence goes on from OU744287.1 coordinate 7,627,460, forward strand.
AGTCGAGTGTATTGAACTGTCAATAACAAAAGCGAGATAGCGTTCTTAATAATTAACCCTGCAAATGATTATTATTATTTCGTTATACAAGTAATTTTATCACAAATATAACTTTAGAGACGAGCTCATTGAAAAAAGTTTAGTTCCAATAACTGATTACAACATTTCAACATTTCAAATTATATTCATTGGATTTGATGTTGAATTAATTTAACTATCTAAATTTTAAGTATGTGTCACATAATATTGTGCAAAAATAGCGAAGCATTTCAAATGATTTTACTTGTATTGTACATTTGACGTTACTGATATATAATGACGTCTCCCAATTAAAGTAAAATTAAATAAATAAATTGATTATAAGGTGATTTTCATCCATAGCCAAACATATTTTTTTTTATTATAATCAATGAAATTATTACACAGAAAGAAAAACCGACTGTTATTATTAATAATTTTTATTTTTACTAGGTGATCCGGCAAACGTTGTCCTGTTCAAATTCCAATAATTGAATACAAAAATCCCATAGAAAAAAAGGGATTTTTAGTTTTTCCCAAATTTTTAAATTAACAAAATATTTTGCCATAAAAACCTAATTCAGACTATAACGAACATAATAAAACAAAAAATATCCAAATCGGCCCAGCCTTTCTCAAGTGACGTGCTTACCAACGAAAAGCTTTTTATTTTTATTTACTTAGATTTCTTATTCAATTTAATAACAGCTTGTTGTAATCACTCGTTGTGCTTGCTTTACGAACTTATAATGGTATCAAGTGCGTACATCTAGCAGATCAATGAGCCTGCCCTGCCAATGACCCACTCCCGTAGAAAGCGAATATTCCACTTATTGCTGCCTTCCTGGTACTTCTAGTTAAAGACGTATCACTTAAATGTGAAAACAGTAATTAACGGTGATACAGTTTTAATTAATTCTCTCTCTCTGATATCTAGAAATTAAAGAGGAATCGTATGTAACGAAGGCGGCGAAATGATTTTATACTGTTCCTTTTTGTCTGTCAAGTATCCAATTACATTTTACATTATTATAATATTGATTCTAATTCCTGAGGGCAGTGATCTATGAAGTGTGGGACAAAATTTAAGTAGAGGGTTTAAAACTGTTATAAGTATTAACTACATACAGTATTTAAGCGTCAACATAAAAACACATAAACCTAATAAAGTTTTATTTGTTTTTCCGATTCACACATAAAATGATAATAAAATCAGTTAATTACCGTCCGACTGCATGACAAAAAACTCTATTTATCCGACTTCAAAAAAAAGGAGGATCTTTTTATATGTTAGCTCAGAGCTTTTTTCTAGGTTAACTGATTTGGATGATTCTTTTTTTATTTGAAAGCTGGGGCTTCTCGTGTACTCCCATATACAATTGATTAAGTTCTAACCAGTAGAATCGTAGTAAAAAAGTTTTCATACAATATTTTTATCTCACGAAGCGACGCGTGCCTTATTTGTGGTAACCAAGTATACAAATACGCTGTGAAATATGTGCGTGAAGACGAGTTTTCTCTCAAGTCGTAAAAGCCGTGCAAAGCAAGGGCGAGTCGCTAGTTTACCCATAATTTAATTAAGTAGGTGCTGTTACAAGGTCATCCTGAAAACTAAGTTAGTAATATGTTTGTTTATTACTAAATTCATACGAAATAAACTAAATACCAAAAAGTTTTAACTATTCTGAATACAGAACTGTAATAACCAGCGAGAATGTTATCATAAATCGTAATTAATATATTTATTATGAATAAACTCATGACCCTTGGTAAACAGAATACATTAAACATGAAATCAGATGTGTACCTAGTGAATTATATATGTATCCTTGTGGAGTATGGAATATTATTGTTAGTTTGATAATTAAAAGTAAAAAGAAATGTGTAAAACAGTTTTCGAAAGGCAAATCACAGGTGTCATGAACAGAGATCGGATATTTGGATACATATTCACCTAAAGTTGAGATGTTGGCTAATATGGAATACGCTTTTGTATCGAAAACATTTCGCTAACATCAGATTTCAGTGACCAAACTGGACCAAATCATAGCGATTGAAAGGTAGTGATTAAAGTTGTTGTAGCCGAGGTAATATTTACGCCCAATCAGGTTATAGTACGTAATTTAATAACAGCGGTGGCGGCGGCGGTGGTGGTGGTGGTGGTGGTGGTGGTGGTGGCGTTCTGTAGTTTCTGCCTACCCCCATGGGACAAAGGCGTGAGTTTATGTATATATGTATGTATGTATGTTAATAAAAAAATAATTCTTTGAATTTATGTTTTTGTTTTACCTAACACACACCAGCCCTCCTCATCCTACATACACATATTTGCATCGGGGTTAAAGATTAATTTTAAATAAATATGCATATTATTTTTTTACAAAATAATATGTTTTAAGAAGCCTCTTCCTTTCATATCTAAAAATATCCGAATATCCGATCCCTGGTCATGAAACAAAGACAAGCAAGCAATAGAGCGTCACCTCGCAGTTCCCGGAATTCTAAGCAATAGCATTGGATATTGGAAATTAACCACCAAGGTCCTACATACTCAAAATGTTGACACAAATTCCACACATTACAACATAGGTGCAGAAAACGCACTAACAAGAACTTTGGCACTTCACTATTGTAGGTTGGCCCGAAGCCTAAAGGTTTTTAGAACTAGATTCTTAAAACCGTTGAAAAAAGACATTCAATACTTAGGTATAAAGGCAATGTCCACCCAAGTAAAAACTTATTAGAAAACAACAGAATACATTAGGTATGATCTAACTAAAAAAACGCTTACAGATTCGCAAATGCGCCGGCGCTTAGATATATCAAACATTTCAACCGTCCGACAACCCGGTCACTACATACATGCAGTATGTACTATAGGCACGCTCACTCATACAATCCGTACCCTAACTGCTAACAACATTTGCAATATTAATTATGCGAGCCGCCAGCTTGATGTTCCGGGTTAATAACAGACCATTCGGGATAGCATCGGGATTAAACAATATGTCTGCCCTAACTATTTAATGAAGCACACACATTACCCTCAAAAATGTTTCGTGATACCTATGTGTCACCCAGATTTTATAACAACAAGCGTTTTACGCGAAAAAAATACGAGGAAAATCGCGGAAGTTAAATTATATTTTGCTATAAATAGGGATGTTTCAAAGTAGGATTATTTTTTGTATCATGGGTTCGTTTTGAGAGTCTTACGTCTCGTCTCGTCGCGACTCTTGTAGAACAATTTCCATGAATTTTTCTTAGAAATTGGTCTACTAGAGTCGCGTCGTGCCTGTTTACGGGAGCCTTTACCGCCACAAAACTTCAAACAGGCCCAAAGAACCCCTGACGTAAAAGGCGTACCAACACCCAAAACTACCCCATTATAAAAATCACCCAAAGCTCGATTATACCAAAAAAATCAAGGCACACTTCATCAATTTGTTGATACCGAGTAAATTACTTACTTTGTGCGGAGACACATTAATCAATAAAGGATGATTAATGAAAGCCGGCACACGATCCCGATCGCTTGATGGATTAGCGCCCATATGGTTCTGCATAATTTGCTGAGTGCTGCCACCTGTGCCCTTGTTGTTTTATCTCCCTCCCACCAAACAAGTTAGCCGCTCGAAAAAAATCCCGTCGCGTAAGCATTATTTTTCTTGTTTAGATTACGAAATAAAAGTCGGAGGAAAACGAGCCAAATTAAATTTTCGTTTCCGTGGTCCTATTTATATTCGGAACGGTCGAGTGTAAATCTAAGATTTTGTAAATGATTGCACCTCAAAGTGGGTAACAAAATAAGTACTGGGAATATTCACCTGTCGCATTCGTTGTTGCTCTAAATAAGGAGGGGAATATTTTTTCTGTTCTCTTGTTAGAAACTTCTTTCAGGAATCTGTTAACAAGGTATAAGAAGACCTTTTCATCCGGTCGAAATGTTCGGTCGCCTCAAGCGGTTGTGGCACAGATTGGCAGCCGACAAATCCGTACAAATCCTGTGTGGCAAGCAAAGCTTTCCTCGGCTCGAAAAAAACGCGATTGATTCAAAACATTGCTAGGAAAACATTACATCGACCTAAATAAATGTAGTGCTCAATTTGGGATGATCTAATCTTCTTCTTGTTTTTATATGATCGAGTAATTCTATAAGATAGTCAATTATGTGTTGTGGTTAAAATTGTTGACTGAAAGCCCATTACATGGGACTTAATAACATCATCCGGAAACCTATTCACAAGCGGTTACACGGAACTGTAAATAGCTCTATAAATAAGTTCCAATCTAAATCAGGATGTCATACAATGTTGCTACGCGATTGGCGTACGGGCGTATAATTCCATAATACTCAATCTGTGTATGCAGACGGTGGCAGGCATCCATCTCCTGTCGACTGCCATCGGAAAACAATAGAATGCATTCCACGTCACACTCTGCGATGTAAAAGCACGAACTTCATGACTTTTGTGTTTTTTTTTAATGTTTTTTTTTCGTGCATTGGTCTAACGTAGATCTTTTGATGGAAGATTGATTAAAGAGAGCTTAATATACCCAAGATAAGTACCGAATATGAGAAGACTTAGTAGCCTTTTCTTTTCAGATGGTAAGGTAATATTTGATTTCGAATCGTTTCTCATTGATGGTTCGCAATAAAATTCCGACCTCTCAACCTAGATATTTTTCTAGGAAACTACTAAATTTCACAATGATTTATTCTGTTTCTAACAAGATTCTTTGGTACTTTTAAGGTCTCGCAATTCACTGTTAACGGTTACAGGAACTCAGGATCCAAGCTACCAGGCCGCCAGCGCTCAGACAGAGTAATAATTCGTATAAAACAGCTATGTACAATAATCTAACAATATTTTCAAGCTTTGACTACAAAAGCTTGCGTCAGTTGTCTTTGTAAGGCGCTTCCCAGACAATACCGACGTTCATGCCAATTATTTTTCTAGGGCTTCAGTTAGTTTCAGTGTGATACACTGGATGTTTATATGAAAACTATTATGCTTAGTTTTCCAAGCGAGCGATCACTTACTCGATTTATTTTTGTATGTAATTGGATACTATGCCACAATTTTCTTTGATTATTGTAGAATACAACATTACCCACAGTGTTTTTAATTGGATGAATCTATCTGCCTACGCTATATTTACTCCACAACACAATCCTACAACCAACAAAAATCTATGCCCAAGTAGCCTTAATCATACAACTAGATGCATGTACATACTTCGAATCGTACTCGAGCAAACCATAACAAAAAAAAAAGTTAATCCTAAAAAGAAAACAGCGTTAACCCACAAAAAGTAGAATTAAAGCTTGTAAAACTTGCGGTATTCATGTAGCGCACGGACTTATTTAATAACATTTTGTAGTCGGCTTTACGGTTTGTTTATGTAATTGTTATTGGGTGCCTAGGTGCTAAAAGCTGGCTTGCCCGTTGTAATTGTGCATATGCGGCGTCCCGAGTAACCGCTTGTTTAATTTTGCAAATGTTATTAGTAGGTGGGAAGGGACGCTAGCCGCGTGTCGCCGCGTCGCGTTGCGCCCGTGTGTCACGCTTGGGTACAAACAAGCCACGAACGTGGCTAATTAAGAGACTGTATACTGCAGCCTTTAACGTTAAATGGTGTACGTTATGATTCGATTGGTTTATTGAATGACTCTGTGTTATGAAGCTAAATAGATTGTTTCTACCTCATAAGTGTGAGAATTGTGATTTATTAATTCCGGAACTTAATATTAGGATCAATATATACTATAAATACACCAGCAACTACACCCCGTGCAGGTATCTGAAAGTCCGATGAAGTGTCTGCTGTCTAGGCTAGTCCAACATTAAATTTTACAAACAATCATAAAATGGAAGTGGATATGAGATTTAACGGCAGATTGAATAACTGTTTCAGAATTTTTAATTCGAGAGCTTGTTTTAGAGAACGAAAAGTGGGAAATCTATGCGCTAATCCAAGATAGACACTACCACGAATTTAATTAAAATTTGTTTCACCTTTCTAGCGCGTTTGTCGCGGTTTGCAGCCTACCGCTTACTCCCGTAATCCGTGATCATTTTTTTGCATTACAGATTTGTGGATGTTTTCCTACAGCTGCCATACAGCGACACTGTGGGTTTGTTATGTAAGTGGATGTTGCAAATATCGTTAACACATACATACATAATAATGATGCAGTCAACAGCATGATGTAGTTCTTTATAAATAATAGTCATCGAAATATTAGCTATATTCCATAAATTCTCGTTTTGAATAAACAATTGAATACATCCTAGAGCCTATAACGACTCTTTCTTGTAAAGTGACGTCACCGTCTCTCAACAATCAATTGCCATCAAAAACACAGCCTGACATTCAGCCAATACAGCTCAATAAGGCGTGTAGACACGAGAGGCTATAGACATGCTAATAAGTTGACTCTAGCTAGGGATGCACGACTGACAGCGCACAGAAGGTGGGGAATTTAAGTCCGTTGTAGTCTACACCCTGCCTTAGAACCATCAAGACGAGACCTCAGGAGAACTTCGGAATTAGTTTCAAGCATTCTCTTATTGTCGACTTATTACGATTGTTAGTTGGAATAAATGGACTACTATTAATTTTGAACGAGGAATATGCTAAATTCGTGGAAGTTATTTCGGATTAAGTGAGTTCGGTGAACTGTTGGAGGTATTTGTTTGGTTGATCACCTATGATTATTTATATCAGGTTTCCTGTAAATTATGAGTCGTTATTAGTACCTAAATGCTATCTGTGCCTCTAGCACCTTTTCTAGATACATCGAAGACCCAAAAAAAATTACCAGGGGAAGAGTATTTCTACAAACCAATTAATAATAAGCCGCCTTTTTACGTTATTATGCGGGAGAAATTTAAATAAAAAAATAAATAATCCTTTGTCCATCCATATATGTCGAAAATACGTTAAATCATTCGTTTGATTTTGACTAATCGGGACGCCAGCGCCACCAGGTGGCCCTGGATAGAGTCTATAACGCTAACGCTTGACCAGAGTAAAGCAGAGTTTGTTGTTGGCGGTTAAGCAGTGAACACGTTTAGAAACTGTCGCGCGTTCTGTATAGTTGTGTCGTGTACCTACAGTGTGTGATTCGCTAATTCCGAAAGGTTTATATATATAAACATTAAAATTAAACTTACATATAATAAAAAAACACGATGTTTTGTAAAGTCGTGAAAACCGTGCAAAGCCAAGTCGCTAGTTGACTATGAAGAAGGATTAATGGCAAATCCCGCACACAGGGCCAACATTTGGAATTAACTAGCTTTATAAGAATATTGAAACACACTATCTCTTACAAAATTTTATAACAAAATATGTAGCTAAATAAACGATTCAAAACATTTCTGAAAGGTAAATTGAAAAAAGAAACCCTGTATTGAAAGTTTCATCTGCAGTTTGTGAGACACGTCTCAGTCAATATTTAACCCGACACCGCTTCAAAGTTTCCGTTACACCAATTCAATAAGTTTTCCTACTACCTTCAATAAAACAGCAATGTCTTGCTTGCTTTGACTGCATTCGAGTTCTTTGTGCGAAAACTTTTGATTAGTTTCGAGACCCACCTAGACTTTGTTTATGGCTCCGAAGAATTACTGTTTATCGGACTTTGGGTGTGCTTTACTGTTGTCCAGTGTGTACTGGTATTTTATAGGAAGTTATTTTAAATAAATAAATAAATAGTAAAGATTTATTGGTCATTTAGGACTAACTAATATTATAAATGCGAAAGTAAGTTTGTTTGTTTGTTTGTTACCTTTTCACGCCGAAACCACTAAACCGATCATCCTGAAATTTTGCATATACGTTGTCAGATTTGTTGTACAGAAATGGATATAGGGTACCTTTCATCCTGAAAAAAAGTACTGTTCCCAAGGAAAACGACAATAACGTTCTTCTGATAATAGATGGCGCCACGTGTCATTCGAATCATGATTGAATTATAATATTGTAGAAACTTTTGTAGTATGTTAGAAGATGTATAATTTTTTATTTAAGTAGGTACCATAAACATTTTGTGAGTCTAGAGTGTCGATAGACCGGTTTTCATCCTCCTAACTATAATTCCCCGAACAACCCGAATTGATTGTCAAATTCTAAATTAACGCGATTGAAGCCGCAGGCAAAAGCTAGTATAATATAAAGCACAAACATAAAGGCATAAGGCATTCTGCCTCTTTGCTCTGCAGAGAGCGGGAAAGCTCCAACTCCATCCTGAAAACCATAGCGGGGAGGTACGATTCTCCTTTATTAGGTGATGTTGTTCGAAGATGTATCTTGAACAACAGCCTGGTTTCCAAATAGATAATAAGTTTAATAACATAGGTATAAGTTATGTTTTTATTTACTAACTCATATGGATGTTCCATATCCGAAGTAAAGTTTTTTTTTTATTAAGTTTCATAAGCTAGTTAGTGGGAACCGTACTGTTCTGTTAGGTAGGTTACGAAATAACTTGTGTTTAGGAGAAACAGTTCCTATCCCCGTCTTAAATGGTTAACTTATAATCAGAGATCGGATATTCGGATACCTAAAGTTAATTTTTAGCTATGAAAGAAACTATGGCTTCTTAAAATATTATTTTTGTAAAAAAAAAAACGGGATGCCAGGGACACCGGGAATGCATAACTAGTTGGGTGTATAGTATAGAAGTGAATTCAAAAAAAATATTTCTTTAAAAAAAACCCGTGATTCTTGGATTACATAACTATTCAGATGCATATTTACATAAAATTAATGTTTAACCCCCGACGCAAATTTGTGTATGTAGGGTGTAAGAGGAGGGGTGGTGTGTGTTAGTTAAAGTTAAAAAAAAATCGATACAGAAGCGCATTCCATATTAGCCGACATCTCAACTTTAGCTGAATGTGGATCCGAATATCCGATCTCTGCTTATAATAGCACGTATGTATATAGTAATCATTACAGCAAGCTACAAGATGAGAGACAAATAGGGTCAATTATTTTGTAAAGGAATATGTCTTCCTCGTTAATTTAGTTGTCGCACGGGTTACCTCTGAGCATGAGGTCCTGGCTTCTATTCCTAAGTCGAGCAAAGTGATATTGAATTTTCCGTCAGCAATTTCTCTGTAGCAGCCCGGATTCTAGATTTGTGCCCGGTTGATGGCAACCGGCACAAAGGCTACTCAGCTTACCCTCTTTTATGTGGGATATAAACTAACCCGCAAAAAACTTTTCTTACAAAAAAAACACTACATAGTGAAAAATATTTTTAATTTCGGAAGTCGGTGTCTTTGGATCTGTATTTTACTTTTTTTACCACCGACTTCCGAAATTAAAGTTATTTTTCACTTTGTAGTGTTTTTTTTTTATGTCGGTTGTTTTTTTTTTGTAAAAAGATTTTTATTTTTCACTTTTTAGTGAGCCAGCTATTAATTTATCTAAGTTACAATAGCCTAATGTCAACTACTCATCACCTTTTACAAAATATTCTTTTTCCCGAAGCAGGGACGTTAATTGTTGAGTAGTTCTCCTGGTAAGAACCAAAAGAACTGAAGCTGTTGATGAAGCCACCATCAGCACCATTTCACCATATTCATTGTGACGAGCTTAGATTGCTTAGCAACCATATTAAAGTAATCGAATCGTAACCCGTGAAATACTTATAATTCAGTAGTTCCGGTGGCCACCTTTGGTCTTCATCATCAGTTCCACTTCACCGAATGGTGCTTTCCGAGATTTGGGTATTTTTTATAGTAACTCGTGCATGCAAATGCACGAGTTACTATAAAAAATACCCAAATCGCTATAGGCGTGCCTGTAAAATTTGAGGATTTCCCTCGATTTCCATGGGATCCCTGCATCATATTCTTCACTTAGTGACAATGGGACCACCTCGAGAGTATACCCTTTCAAACAAAACAAAGAATTTTGCAAATCCGTCTATATATGACGGAGTTATGCCCGAACATACATAAAAAAAAATATTTATATAAAAATGTGGGTGTAGGTACTGCTCTGCATAACCCTTTGGGGAACACAGGCGTGATGTTATGGTCTATGAATTACAATAGCAATATTTTACACGATTAGTTGTCCTTATGAAGCTTAACAATTTTATTTTATCTATTATAAGTTATTTTATAATTATTATTATAAGTTCTTTTTTTATATTTTAAGTTTTTATTTTTATTATTAGATTACAATATCAATAGTTTACATGATTAGTTGTCCTTATGCAGCTTAACAATTTTATATTGGACGCAGCTCAGACGCAATGCAACTTTGCCTAATAAGCCCATCTTAAAAACTGCCTCATGGTCCAAAAGGTATTGCGAGAATCATAACGAAATACAAACGAGTAGCATTTTTTTTTGTTTTTTTTTTAAAGTTTGCCCCATACTAGAAATTTCTCCTGTTTTGTATGTGCGTTTACAAACATTCAAACTCACATACACAAACAGCCAGACCCGGAACAACTACTTGTAGATCATCAAATATTTGTTCCGTACGGGAATCGAACCCGCGACACGTAACGCAGCAGTCAATCGCTTAACCACTGCGCCAACCGTGCCGCCAACTTATGATAACATTGATGTACAAGTATGATGTAATTCTTTTGGTTTATTTTGTAGGCTTTGTTTTTAGGTTAGCTAGTTAGTAATTGCTGCCCACGCTCTTAACATATATAGCTAGGATTTTATGTGACTCGAATGTTCATTTATTATTTTTGGGAACTACACGCAAACACCTCAATATTTTATACTTACATTCTGCAGATATTTAATCTAGAATAGTTAACAGTTTCGGCAAAACAAGGCAACTAACAAACCAACACCAAAGCTTCTTAATTTAATAAATTAGTGAGATACGTAAGAGGTACCTAACGCTCAAACATGTTGAAAACACCTTTGAGAATACATGAAGGAAAATTATATTTTATAATCTCCAAGCTCTCAAACGATAAGTAAATTAAAGATTAGACTTCACATTTCTAATTCTCTTTATGCCTTATTTCTGACTAATTGAAATTATTAATCTGTCTGTCTGACCCATGAGCTTGTATTTAGGTTAAAGATTAAAGATATTTATTCTCAAAAGAAGACCCAAAGTCACTTACATGAGAACAATGCTTAAAATAAATTATGTATATATGACGGAGAAGGTACGTCTCTCTCGTTATTATAAGCCATATTTTAACTACTGTGGGCGTAATATAGGAAGTGTTGGTTATTGCGCAATAGAAAAAAAATTGCAGTTCAAATCAAATTATAATTTACGAACAAATTAATCACACTAGCGAATCACACACTTTAAGTACACAACTTTGTAGAACGCGCGACAGTTTCTAAACGTGTTCACTGCTTAGCCGCCAACAACAAACTCTGCTTTTTCTCTGCTCAAGCGTTACGTTATAGACTCTGTGGAGCGCCACCTGGTGGCGCTGGCGTCCCGATTGGTCAAAGTCAAACGATTGATTTAACGTATTTCCGACATTATATATAAACTTCGTAACAGACGTCCCAACCAAAAAAAAAAAAAAAGGGTGGCAATTATGATACAGTGCATCCAATGCATTCAGCTTTTATGAAGGGTGTTATTTGTGATTAAATACGCAGTCAATTGAGTTTTGAATGCATTCAATAAGTGTTTTTTTATGCATGAGAATTACCATGTTACATATAATTGTGCTCCTTCAAGAGTTAACATTAAAATATATTATACTTTCGTGCCCTTTGTAGTTCATACTTGGAGTTGATCTCATAATGAGAGTCGGTGAGTTTATTTTAGTCAGTTACCTTAAGTCACCTAATGACCTATCCAATATTTTTAGGTTCAATAAAATAGGTCAGTCTGCTGAAATATCGACAATTTTGTTGGGACTTATAAATTATCACTTGAGGGCCTTGTCGGATGTTTTTATAAGTTTTACTTTATACTACCGTGAATCTAAAATCATGAAATACCATAGGAACTCAATTTAAGCGGTAAACCACAACGGACAGTGTTACCAGAATCTATAACATTGCCTAATTATCCATTTCATCATCATAATTCTCGTGCCTATATCACAATTATTAATTTCCTTCCATACTTCTCTATTAGTTGTCATCTCAATAGTCACTCCCTCTCTAGCTATATCACCTTTCACACAGTCCGTCCATCGTTTGTTAGGTCTTCAATATCCTCGATAACCGTCCGCGTCCTTTCCATGATACATTATTTGAGTAGCAATATCTATTAGTACCAGTACTCGATGCTACGAAAATACCGTTCAAACTATTTATACACGGTTGTAGTGATGACTAATTTGTTCTGTCTACATATTATATATTCGGCGCGTACAAAATTTACTGTCACTTACATTAGAGTAACTCTTATCGTAGAAAACAAATCGTAAATGGATACGTTACGTCGTATTTTAAAATGTTGCGTTTTACAGAATAATTCGGGTTAAATTGCCTGTTTACGTACCTGTAAAATTGACTCATGTAATTAAAAAAGACTTGTCTCAATATTGACTCATGAAACAACTAGATACTGTAATTAAAAAGACTAGTCTCTTTAATCTGCAATTAATTAGTAGTACATTGGTAAACAGATTGGGTATAGTAAATGAGTTGAACTTCTTTTAATGCTAGGGCCACACCAACGGGAAACGCCGTTGCTTATCGCGATGATGGACGTTAACTGTAGGTGTAGCCAGCACTTATCGCGATAATTTGATAAGGGCATTCACATTGCCCTTTCACGTTAGGCGATAACTCGGGTGGCAGTATTTTTTGGTGCTTACATCAAAGAGATATAACGCGAGATTTATTAGGTTGAAGCGGCCACACTACGTTTGTCATTGTACACCGTGAGCGCGACGGGATCAAGGAAATTTAAGGAAGGAATATTAGCGCCAATTTTACCGCCATTTAAATGAGCACTGACGTTGACCGTTCCAAGTGTGGCCACTTAATTTTTCGCGTTAATTATTGGAATAATTAGCGCACGGTTTATGGCGAAGATGGGCATTGACGTTGACCGTTGGTGTGGCTCCAGCATAATATTAGTTCCGTTTTTCCTTTCAATACAGTTATCTTGATTACTTTAAAACACGGATTGAATCTTTTCATCTCGATAATATCTAAAAAATTTAGATAGTTATATTAATAAAGACGTATAGTGTAGATTGTATTGACCGAAATAAAAGTGTTTTTACATATAATTTCACTGTTATTTGACCAATATCATAATAACATTAAATCCCCCAATTTTCCGGTGGCTGCGTACATTATGATTTTGCATAAAATTCACGATTCTGTTTGCATAAGTAATTGAATGGAAAATATTTTTAGGTGGCTTGGTTTCACAGTTCAATGCTCGGATTGCCATTTCATTGTTTACAATGACTAATAATGTGATTTAAATACGTTTTACATCGAATCAAAAATGTTTGATGGTGTACAAAGTAAGCAATATGAACAAAGATAGCACTATGTCGACAATGTCAAATTTCCCCGTGGACAGTGTCAGCAATCAATCTGCCTAGCCTTGCCCAACTATGTTGGTATTGGTTTCCAGTTTAACCGAATGCTATCTGACCTCTACAACCCAGTAACTGGGTAACATGTTACCCCTTAGTAAGAATGGTTATCAGACATTTGGGTTTCTGACTACTCGGAAAGACCGTCAAAGATCTACTAATGACAACCGGGACCAACGGATTAACGTGATTTCCCTGCTTAAAGTGGTCTTTATTTGTAATGGATGGCCACCCATCCACAAACCGACCGCGGAAAGCGTAGCTTAACCTTCGATCGACCCGTGCGGCTATTATCATTTAGTCACGAACACCTACAGTGTCAGCAATAGAAGATTATTAGTTAAGTTTACTGTCGGTTAAAACAGCTGTACTAAACATAATATTTTAGGAACCTGAAAACTTTCCTAATCCCGTCTTTGCCTAGAAGCTCTAAGCAAAATTCGACAAAGCTCCATTTGCCAAAACATCGTCACAAACTTAGTAAAAGTTCCTAGTTTCGGGCATATTGAGATTGTATTACATAACGGATTGTTTCAAGAAGGGTCGTAGTCGCAATAAAGGCTGTTCAAACAGGCGCGACATGCGACGCGAATCGCACGTGACACAAAGGCACCGCTTTTCGTGCGACAGGCGGGGCTTTTGTGTCCCGTCGCGTGTTGAGCCTGTTTGAAGGAGCCTTAAATAGTTCATTAGTTTAAACACAATTCATATCGATGGCGGTATTACAGTACCTACAGTTGTTTGTAACTGAATATCGAATAGCTTCACTGAAACTGAATTGTTTGATCTGAAACTTTATTTATTTAATGAGGCAAAGTGTCAAATATTACCATACCTAGATGCCTATTGTAATAATATCAATATATTATCACGATAGGTACCTAGGTGTAAGATTTATAATTATATTTAACTTCAAATTTAAATTGCAGATATTTTACCTCGTAGATTATCAATGTACCTTCTTTTATTTCTAAAACTAGATAGGTGCTTTACTAACTATTTGTGTCAAAAAGACTTTATTTTTCCCTAAAACGCATCTTTCCGGGATCTAAGTAAGAAAATCTGCACCGAAGTAAACAAATATTTAAAAAAAAAACAGTCGAATTGAGAACCTTCTCCTTTTTTTGAAGTCGGTTAGTAAAAAAGTGTTCAAATCAAATCAAAATGTTTTATTTCACATAAACCAACATGGGCACTTATGAAACGTCAGAAGCTAGGTGCACGGTTTAAATCTGTTGTTTCCTATGGAGAAGAGCCGGCAAGAAACTCCACGGTTACTCTTTTAAAACTAAGGGGCTTTTACAATGTTTCCAATTACAGTGTTGATAGATATGGGAGGACAGTGTAGGCCTGTCAACAAGTAACAGGTACTCAACAAAATATAAAAAGGTCCACAAATCTACGGTCTACAATGTTCTCACATTCACAAAATATAGTAGAATCTATATAAAAATAAAAGCCTATTTAGACCAAATGACATGATTGCCATTACTACTGTAACAAATCGGAATTAAAATCCTATCCACAAAAGGCATAAATAAGGAGTTGAAATCAGAATCCGAGGTATATAAATGTCAAATAATGAGATTATGTCAATGAAGTAAGTAAAAAGAAACAAACAAAAAACTCCGTTGAGGATACTACTCTTCTCAACCCCGGATGTCTCTTGGAATCTATTATTTAATCTGTCTAACCTTGTCCCAAATATGTTAGGGTCAGATTCCAGTCCAACCAAATGCAGCTGAATACCAGTATTTTACATGGAGCGACTGCCTATCCGACCTCCACAGCTCAGCTACTGGGTAACACGATACCCATTGGTAAAACTATAGAGGTATGAGGAACAGGGTGTAAAGGTTACTCATACTCTAAGGAATAGGGAGGATCCTCCGACCAGACGGGTGTCGTGTCTGGTGAGCAACTGCCCGACAGTTGATGTCGAGACGTTATATATATGCTAGTACTGCGGTAAACTCTGCTTGCGCGATGCAGGATTTGCGTGGCGTCAGTATGACGTGTAGCTTGCATGTGGCGGTGTAGATACCGGTACAGTCTACAATCAGTCTTACCAAGGGATACTCGTTTTACTCAGTAACTCAGACTTTTGAGCTTCTGACTACCCGCAACGACTGTCAAAGATCTACCTATGGAAGACAGCCGGGACCAACAGCTTAACGTGCTTGCCGAGGCACGGAGAAGGGGTCTCGATATTAAATGGATGGTCACCCATCCATGAACTGACTGCGGCAAGCGTAGCTTAACCTTTGATCGACCCGTGCGGCTGTTATTGTTTCACCACGAGCACCTCTCTTAACTGAAGTCTCTTAACTGTCATGTCATACTAATATTTCACAACACTCCATTACAAACATAACAGAATTAAAACTTCAGCAACAAAAGACAACAAGAATTTTAAGAACAAGGTACGAAACTCAACAGAACGCGACATGTTGTCATAAACAACTTGTTCAAGTCCAACTTCAGTTTTAGCTCTAAAGCTGAGCACTGTTGCACTATTTTCTGAATAGGGTTGTGATGAAACCTCGCCTCCAACTCCGCGAGTGCGGAGCTTCGGCAAAAATCGTGCCTCCGCATCCGCATCAGCCTCAGTAAGTTTTTAAAGGAGTTGTCCCTCATCCTAATCGCTCTTCTATCAGAATACCAGCGCTGCGACACTTATTTTTTAAATGTCGCAGCATCATGCTGAGACTGGGGCCCTTTGGCCTCGTAAAGGACTTTCTGTTGTTATTTTCATTTTACTTTTGTTTTATTAGTGTGTTTAGTTTAGTTTGTGATAATCCTGTGCGAGTCCCAATAATACTTTTTCGTTCTTTCTTTCTCTTTCACTGCTAAGAATCGTAACTCCGTTTCAAATTGTTAACGGTTTTTCTCCATCTGTTATGATAAATGTCCTGGTGTAGTGCGGCGCTGATAGGTATCTCCAACTGTTCGGTTATTTGATCCGAGCACCGTTTTAGACTTCGGCCTTTAAGTCTTTTGCCATCTTTTTGGAACGAACTTCCTTAACGCGGCTTGTGGTAGAACTTGACTGGTAGAAATATTCACGTAAGGAAAAGGCGTTATGCCCCCTCCACTCCATTCTCTTTTTCTGAAGTGAGAGAGAGAAAGTGTGAATTTAATACGCGTTTTTTAATACAGAGCCATCTAGTATAAGTTTTTAGAAGCTCTCATGAAATTACCACACACAGTGGTATATGAGTGACAGAATGCGAGAAAACCCGTCCGAGCTAAAAGAAACTTCTAAATAAAAAGTCAGTTTCAAGGTCTCAAATTTCAAGTGTCAAACGTTTTTTATTTTTATTTTAAATCACATGTAAATTATGTTGTCTCATTATTGCAATTATGCAATGAAGGACTTTATCCTTGACGGGGGTCCTCCGACCGCACACGTTTATTTTTTCTGGCCCCTATAAACGTTCCATGTTGTTGGTACCTACCTCTGCGGGCAATGTGGCCGAGAAGTAACGAAAGGACCTGTTACGGAGCTCTAATAAAGGAAATTGGCTCTAAATCTAAGCGAACACCCTTTAATTTCGTTATTGATTATTATAGCTCGAAGTTTCAAGTTTTTGCTCCCATATCGCCGCCACCGCCAGATTTAGTACCAACTGAGAAATTGCAGAGAATTGCATTTTAATTTAAGAACCACTAAGAAATCGCCTAGAAGGTGACGAGGTCGCAAAACAGTATTTTTGTGGAATATTTATGTAATTTGCATCATAACTTGTTCTTCTTCTTTCTTCTTATCTAATAATTACTGTTCGTTAATCTCGCTAAAACTCGAAAAATGGCTCGACCACTTGTAATGAAACTTTGGTAAGCTGTTGTGTGCGCGCCGGAGAAGGTTTTAAAAGGAATTGTTACACAGGCCGGGTTGAGCTTGTTTATTTATATATACTTTGTTGTACACCAGAAAATACGTAACAAAAAAATACATTTAAAACATACAACAGGCGGCCTTATCGCATTCTGCCCCCTTCAAATTTTTGACTATAAATAGCTCGTTTTTTTTCATTAATGCTGTTTTTTTTCCACCACCACCTCCTCCACTAAAATGGTCACCGTTACATCCCTAGTTCTGACATGTGAAACGTTCAGACTGATTGCAATAAACTGTTTGAATCGAACGTGCGTCACTAGTGTGATGCAAGGTATTTCGTTTCTCCGTTTCGTGAATGGGGAGTAGGGAAATAGCGTTGCGTGTTTGACGATTTAGGCCCACTTTCAACGCCAATCACTAAACACATTTAGCGCTAAACGAGTTTAAAACTTAATTCTGTTTCTGTCAAATGTTTGAAGATGACAGAGACAAAATGATGCATAAAACTGGTTTAGCGCTAAACTTGTTTAGTGATTGGCGGTGCTAATAAGCCTTAGTTGTCTATTGGTTGTAATAGTTTCAAAAGGTATGCAACTATATTTTGAATTATAATGAAATATTGAGGAATTTTTGTCAATACTTCAAGAACTCACGTATTTTTTTCCATCACTGCTGAGGAACACCTAATGATCATTACAATGAATAGACGAAGTAACAATTTATTAGGCTACGAAAAAACCTAGATTATGACTACATTGCTAGAAGATGCGCCCCTATTAATATTCTCTTTTCCTATCGGCTAATAGTCCAAAACCTATCTAAGATTAATTTCCCATTCTTTATCCTACCCGCCAAATGCTTCTTTAATATTATGATAGAATGTTTTTCGAAACAGTTTCATCCGTAAACACGGGTCTCAAGTTGCCCAAAAGTCGTGAGCTCATTCTATTATCCTGCCCACCTAATCGGGGGAGTACGCCTGTGTTGTTATCCGTAGCGTAAACTCCCTTTGTGCAAAGTTCTGATGGCGTCATCCATCGGTTTGCCCAGGTAACAAACAACCGTCAACATAATAGAATGTCAAATGTAAACAAAAATATATATCTAGCCTTTTTGTGAACCCAGGTTTCTCAAAAGCCATTCCTTCTTATTACAAAACAAATTTTATCTTTTTTTATTTACATTTTTGAATTTCGAACTTTGAAAAAACAGGCAACTTAGTACCGAATTAAATTGGCAGTTTCGAAAAAAGAACTTTATTTCAAACACACATTCGTTCATTGAAAAACTGGCTTGCTGTTTTAAACCATGTTTAAAGAAAAACTTTGTTTTATAATAAAACCGTTTTAGTGTAACCTTTTGTCAAATCTCATATAACACATTAATGGTTATTGAAACGTTGATCAAATAACCACAACAGCTTATGAGATTTACGGAGAAAATCCTTGATCATTCTTTCAGAATCAAGCAGGAATGAAAGACACTTATTGGAAGTTTGATTTCTTGCAAATAGTAGGGGACCCTACTCAACTGTGAGTGCTTTGTAAAGGGTTTATTGGCATGTGCAGCATTCAATATATAATTATATACTACTCGTACAATCGCCAATATACTTACGAAGCATAGGCAGCGTGAGTAGAGATGTACTAAATAATATTTTCTCCCTTACCATGCATGTAGTAATGTAATTACTTAGGTAATTAAAAAGCCCATATACAGCGGTAAACATTCAAAAGCCACAAGTAATGATGTCGCGAAGCTTGTCAAATCATATATCTACATATATACCCACCAAAATTTATACACAAATCAATTTCAATTGAAGAATCTGGTAGATACTTTCATCTTGGGAGTGTATTAGAGGCGGACCGCCCAAACAAATATGAAAGTAACGGATTATGATCACATTTCCCTTTACAACCTTCCATAGCTTTATCCGTGGCACGTATACGACTAAGGGCGAGTGGAAAAAAGCCTTTTTCACATTCATTTTTTAGCGAAAGGGACCGTATAGTGAGTAGGGATACGTACATATGTCGTTACAATGACAAGTGAGTAAATATTTTATTATTCAGATTGGAACTGCATTTTGGGATTAAAATGGCCGTTGTCTGCTTTTATTTTGTACCTGTAGATTATTTGGTTATCCTTTTAGCTTGGGTAACCATCGTGCTGTTTTTGAAATGGATAGCTGTATCACTTTTATTTTTAACAGCAGGGTAATTTCGTAACACACTAACAGTAAGAATGGCTTTCAGTTTGACAGTTCATCAACATTCATTGCGTTATTTATGTTGTTGAGCAGTTTTTTTTTTTCAAACATATGAAGCAATGGATTGGCGATATTCTTCAAAATGATTCAAATTTTGTTTAATAGCGTGTTACACAATTTTAGGGTGCTGGTTTGATTTTCATTTTCATTTTTTGTCATGGAATTAGTAACTTTAAAGTACGTTTTTAACTAATATTGCGTGATGATTTGACATGACGTCGGTGTGTTTTTTTAGTAATCTGCACAACATCAAATTTTGGCCTAGTCTATGGTACATTTTTAAATTTAATATTCTTGATTCTTTGGAGGGAGTTTGAGCTGAAAGGGCTTCAAATTCCCGCCAAAGAAATCCCGAAGAAATTTAGTGAAGGAAATTAAATAAACTAAAGACTTGGCTAAAAGGTCTTAGCAACCAGGCCATAAAAATACTTATAAATTACTGATATTAATATTATTTGTAAATATGAGCTACTGAGTAATAAACACACTAAAACATTTCGTCGAAAGTAATAATTGCGAAAATTTGATTTTACGAATATCAAATTGTCAATTTAACTTTTCCATTCACAGATATCGGGATAAATACGTCTTCAATTCCAGGTAAAAGCTAATAACAAGTTATTGACTAAATCGAATAAATGGGATCTTCAAATGTATCTTAAATAATATTTATTATTTATGTTGTCACAACCTTGTATTGTTATACCCAGGTACCTACCTATAACATTACCTATGTAAAGATGATACCCAAGTTATTCGATACAAGGCGGATCCTCATTAGTTTTCAATAATCCAAGCTTAAACTTTAACATTACGTCACATAATCCGTTTTCTGTTACTATAATATATTATTTTGACGAAATACACCTTAAAAGTTACATGTCTCATTCTTCTCTAGTGGCCGCAAGCGCAACAGCTGATCGTAGGATCCTTCAGTTTCTATTCCCAGGTGGAGTAGTGTTTTTCGGTTTTTCGATTAGATATCTGGGTTTTTATTCTGGTTTTCCCGGGTAATGGCAAAAGGCTCTCCCACTTTTAATTCGGACTTAAACATAACTGACATTTGGGTTTAGGTACTTTAGATACGTGGAATTCTGGCTATCTCTATGGGTACAGCCGTGATGGTGTTATATCAGTTACAGACTCCATTTCACTGAAGGGATTACAGTCACACCTGACGAATACTGTCACAAATATATAAAAGGCGGTATTTAGTCACATGTGGCTTAAAGCGAAATTGGCGTTTATCGAGTTCTAAGAAAACCAAAACGGACAATAGCAGACTGAAATCGAAATCGAATCCACACAACGCTATCAGCTACGGTATGTCTACTCAATATTTTCGTGTTTTTTTTTCATTGTTTGACAGGCTTTTCACATTTACCTATAACGGGTTCTCACAATTTTCCCGGACGTTCAATAGGATAGGGCAAATTGACTCACATCTAAAATCAAGCTTGGCAGCAGAACGACAAAACCAATTTGTCAAATAAGTTTTCAGAAAATGAAGGCTCACTAAAGACATAACAAAAGATAACGTTCCCTTCGCAATAACTTGAAATATAGTCACGGTTGACACAAGTACCTACTTAGGGTACTTACGTTTTGATACAGGAAGCACAGGTTACAGAGCGAACCTTTGAATCTCAAATAAAAAATAACAAAGAAAAAGGGAATACAATCTTTGAACGCTTTTCTATTACGTAACAATGAAAGTTAGAGATGATTACAGCAAAGACTTTGAATTCAACTGTCTCTAGGTCTCAGCGGCTATTTAAGGATGAATAGATAGAGATTTAGTATACATATACAAGTTTCTCTTCGGCTTAGTTTGTTTGTTTTTGATTTCATAACAAAGAAATATAAAATACAAAGCATTCTTGAAGTAGTGCTTAGATGTTGTCTATTTCAAAAAAATGATCCAACAATGCAAACAAAACATTTTTTTCAGATATTGTCATTGTCCTTCAAAATACAACCCAAATTGCCAAAAACTGAATGATTAATTACTTCAAAAAAAAAACCCTTACAATTAAACCGAGTTTGATTGGACTCGCTATACTCACATGCATTATAGAAAAAAAAAACAAAATAAACAGAAAATTCATACTTCACAAACATCGATTTTACAAACGTCAATTTCAGTACACGGCTCCCAAAACCCGTCAATACTTGTAAGCCAGCATGTCAATATATTAACTAAACACGAATCCATCTGTACAATAATATTACCTTACACAAACGCGTATAGTTTGTCAGCTTGTGGTTTGCGGCGCTGACCACAGACTATCGGCGGCAATACGACGCCTACCTCGCATTTGTAGGGCAAACAAAGCATCGGAATCAATTCCCAATTGTAGGTTATTTTACATTATGTGGTCACTATTTTATGTATGTATTGAAACCTTTGGTTTTATTTTCCGTCAGGATGGGTTAACCGCGTAAGTGGTCATACTATATTTAATAAAATAAGACTTGTGTTACACCACAAAAGTAAACCTTGTAGACGTTCGTTTTTGATAACACTCTAAATAATAATAAACCAAACAAGTTCCTAATTAAAATAGACCACAATAACCGTAACTAAATTGAAAACAAAAAAGGCTCATTAGAAGTGCAAATTCTTTAATCCATGTCGAAACACATGGCGTGCGAACTGTTGATCACCATGTTTAATATTAAAGTATAGATGCGCGCTATACTGCCCATTCAACTGGCATAATCCCTTTCCCACCCCTAACGACGCCCAGGAGAACAGGGGAGAGACTCTTTGCCGAGACCGCATCGAGCAAAACAGAACCCATGTAACTAAATATGTACACGCTATAGTTACTCCTTCAAAATAGCGTCGCTCAAACGTTGTCAGTCAGAAAGCCTTCCCGAATTTGATTTCAAATAAATTAGAACCTTCAGAATTGCATCATTAAAGTGAGCACTGTTATTGGATTTCATGAACCAAATTGTAACTTCAAAATTTAATTTGGTGTAAAGGAACTCGGTAACACTTCATTTAATGGGTTGGTCCGCCAACTTTTACATCTGCAGCTTTGTGAGCCGCCGACACGTTATTATCAGAGGAAGTTTATGTAACATAAACATAACATCACGCCTGTATTCCCCGAAAGGTTAGGCAGAGGTGTACCTATAGTACACCCACATTTCGCCAGTTACGTTTAAGTCCCATGTAATAGGGGGCGAGCCTATAGCCATCAACCGGGCACAAATCCAGACTCCGAGCTGCCACTGAGAAGTCCCAGATGGAAAAACCAAATAACACTTTGCCCGACCCGGGAATCGAACCCGAGACCTCATGCTCAGCAGTAGCGCTTGCGACCACTAGACCAACGAGGCCGTCAAAGTTCATGACAAAAAAAAAAGTTAAGTAAGTAAAGGTAAGTTTAGTTAGGTAGTGAAGTTTATGTTTCATGTAAATAACGATTAGCGCATACAACACACGTAGATACTTAAAACGAAAACGTTTTCTACATCACGTTTTACAAATGTTTGCAAGTCGCAAGCTTTTGCAAAAGCATCGATTCCCATAAAACAAAAGACAGACTAAATGGGTGTATGTGCTAGACTGAGACTAAACGCAGGTCAATTATCGCCCAATAGCCGTAACTAATGTTCGGGAATACGCATCAATATCACCGTTTTGCGACCAGAAATTGCTAGTGCACAATGCTTCATGGAGTTCGCAGTACTGCATCCAGCCCCCAATACGCAACTGTACCAATTTCAAAGCTTTTTTTGCGACGGACAACACCTACTAAGTCGTATCGCCGGTGTAAATTCCACCTAAGTCGGGGGTTGTTTTTATAAAGCCTGACGTCAGTCCCTCAACCCGTGTGGGTAAAACATTTCGGGGATCAGTTTTCAAAGAAAATACGCTTTTCGGATCCGGTTTACTAGTGTGATGCGGGCTAGCCTCGTCGAGCCGTCGAGAGGGGCGAAGATTATAGCCGGTTTTTGTTCACGATTTTTTTCCCTCATGTATATTTGTTTAACTGAAGAAAACCGTAAGCTCGGATCCGTAAAGAATTTATTTACGCATTCATCCCGTTACTTATGTTAAGTCGGTAAAGAACTCTTTTTGGGTCAGCACGGTCTAAAGTGTTTAAAAATTATGTCTCTATTGTGGTTGAAGAAACAAGAAAATATGATAATTTTTGTTATACTCGTAACGGAGATTTGTCAATGAAAGCTTGGTAAATTAAAAACGGTGGGTAGGATACAAAAGTCCACGACATCCATGATTTTTCAAACTCCTTTTGAAAATGTATATTAATTAATGTAAGGGCGGTGCCTATATGTATCCGAAAATAAAAATATGCGCTTCCAAACATCTTTTATAATGCGCACAGCAAAAGAGTGGAATTCTCTACCTGCGCCTGTGTTTCCGACCGCATACTCGTACAACCCAAATCTCTTCAAAGTGAGAGTGAACAGGCTTCTTCTAGGTAAGCTCACTCCATCGTCGGCTTTGTCTCTATCATCTCTGACCTAGACTAGAGTCAAGAGCAAACACATCTAAAATAAAAAAAATAAAAAACATGTAGGTCCTTACTTTTATTCAATCAACAATAAAGTTACCTCAAGCAATCTACAACTATAGAAAATGCGTCAAAAAGCCGCGCCACTTGTACCCAATATACTTTACGACTACACACAATGACCACTCTTCACTAAAAAGGCCTATAAACTACAAATCCTGCCCACAGAGGTCGTATGTAACGTACCACGTGACGTCATCAGTCCTACACGGAGCATTTGCCACTGAATTATTTTTTTAAATCTTGCACAGCACACGTATTAAGGGAATTAATTTTACAGCGAACCGCGTTAACCCTGTAAATTTAATCAGCTTGCAAACAAATGACGAAGGTGGGAACCTCCACATTGCCATGGAAGCTCGGTCCACAGTTAATATGAAAATGCGGGTAACCAACGTGAAAATATGACGCCATTAATATATTGCACTTAGCGTCGGTGGGGAAAAACAACTATTAGGGAAGAATAATGAGAGCTGAACGCAGAGCATAATGTTAGCTCATTGCGGGTGAGTACCAGTAAGACATAATGATTGCTGGCTCATTGTCAATGTCAAGTTCGTTGGTACATTTTTACTTAAGTAGCTGAAACGTAATGAAGTGATTAATTGTTGGAGGTTTTAGGGAGTCATTTTGTCAATAATAATGATAATATCTTCTCATATTAGCATTACAGGCTACATGACTAAGGAAGGAATAGAAGACCGAGGAAATAGCAAGCTGTAATTCTTATGATTTTCCTATTTACTGAGTGGCCAACAACGGTATAGGCGCTTTACTTTGTGTTAATTATTTCATCACCACTGCTCTTAAAACTGTGAAGGAAAACATCGTGAGGAAACCGGCATGTCCAAGAACCAAAAAATCGAAGACATGTGACATCAACCAACCCGCACTGGGCCCGCGTGGTGGATTACAGCCCACTCCCTCTCACAGAGAGGAGGCCTGTATTCCAGCAGCTGGAACATTATAAGCTGATTATGCAACACGGTACCTACAACGAAAAAAATCCACCCTCACGGTAGTACCTTTCAATGTGAAAATAATTACGAGTCTATTTCAAAGCTTCAATTTGCCAATGAAAACCCGTCATTGGAAATAAATTGAATTTTGGGCAATCGTCAATCAATCCACGTAACCCTACCGACACATACAGCCTTCATTTCCATAAAATTATATCTACATAAACAATGAATATACAAAAGCATTAAATTTTAAAACATTCACAGTTTACTGAATCTTCATAGCCGCGCCAGCCGGAATTTGATATTGTAAATGCCAACACAAACAAGTTGATTGTTTCGCCATCATGCGAGCTCTCCTCCATTCCATTAATATTCCATTCTTATGGCCACCGAACCTTTGTTCTATTCCGCTAATTCGAAATAACATGAACGAATAAATACCCTTTTGTTATTTTATTGTTATACGTACTCGTATATTGTTCTTAAGAAACTAATTAATAAGCCTTTTTTGTCGTTGGCAATTTATGCGTAGCGCTTCAAGGGTTGCGAAAAGATTTTTTTTGGGTAAGTGGGACATGGGTTTTATTATAACTTTTTAGAAGATATATTTTTCAATTGTACGGTGCGCTTGTTCAGCTAGATAGCTACAAGGTTTAAATTAAAGTAAAAAACCCTTGTAGCTATGGATTGACGTCCATATTCCCTATATATTCACACAATCTTCACTCACACCGATTATAATATAACTTATAACTATTTGAGTGACTTAAATCTCCAAAAAGACTTCTACAACAAGCTGTTCTGAACACAAAATACCATAAACAATACGCTTTACAAGTGAAAATCCAATAATGTAATGACAACTGCAGTAATTGCCATTGAAAGATTAGCAAAGGGGTTAACTAATTAATTCAACCATCCATAAACAATGAAAATCCAGCTCCTAAATCTATAGTCATATTAGAAATTAAAGTCGCTTTTCCTATCTATCTGTGTGACCGCGTTGTTCTTCTAAACTATGCAACGGATTTTGATATAGTTTTCACCATAATTTAGAAAATATATTCCGGAAGGTATATGTGTATATTACACTAGCTGCGCTCCGCGGTTTCACCCGATTAAGTTTCGATTCCGTGAGAATATCGGGATAAAAAGTATCCTATATCCTAATCCAGGTCATGGTCTACCCATGTGCCAAATTTTATGCAAATTCGTTCAGCCGTTTTAGCGTGAAAGCGTAACAAACAAACATAAACATATAAAAAAGCTAATCTTTTCTCTTTATAATAGTTTAGATTAATATTAAACTTACATAAAGTAAAGAAATCTCGATGTTTTTTCAAGTCGTAAAACCGTGCAGAGCAGGGGCGGGTCCATTGGGGTAGTTGCATAACAAACTAACAGTAGGAATGGCTTTCATTTTGATAGTTCAACAAAATTCATTGCGTTATTTACGTTGTTTAGCAGGCAAATTTTTCGAACATAATTATGAAGCAATGGATTAGCAATATGCTTCAAAATGTTTCAGATTGTGATTTATAGTGTGTTAAGCAATCGGGGGGCTGTAGTGCTATTCTGTAAAAATGTCACCGTGAAAACTTAGGTGAAGTGAGCTGAGCATCGGGAATTAATATCCGATTCCCGGCCGCCGCTGGCGCGGGTTGCGGACGGCGAGCAATGGGTAGCTCGCCGTCCGGTAAGGACTAGGCCCGGGTCGATGGCGCGTTGTGTTCCACGCGCGCCTCAAAGAGATGTCAGCACACACTGACGGGATCCGCTAGGACAAATGCCTGCCAGGGTCGCGGGTTTGTCCGAAAGGGTTACCATGGCCCTGGCACAGAGGCAACTGAAGGAACACGGTTGGGTTTTAGTCAGTAAAATTCTGAAACGCCCTCCCGCCCCACCCAGAGCGCGAGAAGTTATATGATGATTACCAATTCAAAAAAAATAATGGTGAAGTGAGCTGTCATTCCCTATTGCATTCCATATTAAAACTATTGACATTTCACTTTAAGCTCACTTCACTTAAGTTTTCACGGTGAGTTTTTTACATAATAGCACTGCTGTTTATCCAGAACCACTTCGTTCAAAAACTCGATATACAAAAATCGAAAACGTTATTAATTTTGAGGGAAGCAGGTAGGTTACTGGAGGTATTCATTGAGCATTTATTGAAAAGCCGAGTGCACAGCTTTTCAAAAGGCGCGCTTGAATAGCTTCGTGGCGTAAGGCGACTCGACTATAGTTTAATGCCTTTTCATGCGTTGAATTTGTCGTTGGTTCTCAAATAATACTGTTATTTATGAGGTCTCACGCGGGGAAAATAAAGTTGAAGTGGACTTTACTGAGTACGATCAATTGGACTAAGAAATGTACCTACCTACCTGCTGTAAATAAATTATCCTTTTGATGAAATTTATCGTGACTAAGGTTGAGATGTATGACCATTTCTTTACTCGTGCGTCGACTTGTCCCCATCTCTATCTTGCTCTTGTAGTTGCAACAGTGACAGGAATAAAGGCTCAAGGCAAACAGGCGCAACGCGACTCTAGTAGAACACTTTCTATGAAAACTTAATGGAAATTGTTCAACAAGAGTCGTGTCGCGCTGTCGTGTCGCGCCTGCCTGCGGGAACCTTAACACTTACCCAGAGTACGTGTGCTAAGTAACGTTTTTAAAGTGTGGCTTCATCTCGGTATTAAAGTGTGGCTTTTAGTTTTGCTATGATATGGCCAGTTTGGATGGCAATGTTTTAATTTTTTACCATTGTATACATTAGTAGTTCAATTTAATAAATTAATAACACACACACATATACAAAAGTCACAAAAAATATTTTGAGAAACGTAACATTTTCCGGTAGGTATACGACGTGCTCCAGTAGGAATAATACTTCCCATAAAACTCTATAATGAATCGTCTTTGTCCACTTGCATACAATACAATGATCCCTCTTCAGAGTCGAGGGCATTCTTTTCGGTCCTCTCCTGAGAAAACTCAACCTTGACCTGAAATTTATATTATCTACCTTCCCCTAAGTAATAATGATGCCGCATTTTTTCAACTGAAAAGAAATATAATTATTTAAATGTAACTTTTTTTTTTTGTGGGTGGAAATCGTCAAATGACCTCTCCCGCTCCAGGCGGAGCGGAAGGGCGTGTCAGACTCTTACTGACTAAAACCCACCCGTGTTCCTTCAGTTGCCTGTGCGCCAGGGCCACGGTAACTCTTTCGAACAATCCGCAACCCCGGCAGGCATCGGCCCTATCGGACCCCGTCAATGATGCTGACATCTCTTTGAGGCGCGCGTGAAACACGACGCGCCGTCGACCCGGGCCTGGTCCTTACCGGACGGCGAACTGCCCATCGCTCGCCGTCCGCAAGCCCACGCCTATGGTGGCCGGGAGTCAGCAATCAACTCCCGACGCCCAGGGTGTCTCGCCCTGCGGCGACTAGGGGCGTGAGGGCGCAACGATTGCCTCACCCTCACGCGCTCCGCCTCCTCCTTCGCGAGCATTACTGCTTCGCAGAAGGAGGTGACGGCTTCCCATTCCCTCTCGCTCCGTACCATGGCCTGGACCGGGGCCGGACGCGAGATTGCCGCCGCCGATCGCCGCCACGAGGCCACGGCGGTGCGCCGCCCAAGCCGGGCAGACCTCCGCCATATGCTCCACCGTGTCCTCCGGTCGATCCACACAATGATAACACCCGGGCGTTTCCTCCCGCCTTATCCGAAACAAGAACCTCCCGAAACAGCCATGTCCGGTAAGGACCTGCGTCAGGCGGAAGGTGAGGACGCCGTGGCGCCTCTCAAGCCACTCCTCAAAGAGGGGACTTACCGCCGCAATTGTGGCGTGCCCAATTTAAATGTACCTAGGGTTTAGTTTAATTTAATCATAAATTAGATACGAACCTGTTCCATAAATTTTGTACCTACTACTTTTAAGTATTTCATTTGATGTCTAAAACTAACAAAGGTAGGTATTTTTTCCCCTTTATTAATAAGAACTAAAGTTCTTAATAATGTTTCAACAATCTAGCCTAATAGACTAATAAGCAACTTAACTTTTGCTTATTATTTTACGTGATAGATTACGTTATAACTAAGAATAGTGTATTCCTTAGCACTTTCTTAGAGTCTGATAATTAATAAAAACATTTTGTTCATGTGTTAAGGCTCGTGCCTGTATGTAGAAGCCTTTACATGTCTAGCACAGCATTGTTACCATTATTCATTCACTATATAAACACTACACTAACTCAAATGGTTCAGTTCTCTTTAGCAAAGTAAGGTATATGAATAACAATGTTTCTGGTTCTAACCAATTAACAAATGACTATCAAAAATATAATCTAGGTAACGGTAAAAGAGTTCCTGGAAGGACTTGGGGGAGGTACTGTTAGTCAAAGGTATAGCAGTGGAACAGTAAAACAATAATAATTCCTTTATTGTCAAGCAACTGAGGCCCATAGGGCAGGCCTATGTTGTTTCGAACGCCGCTGTTGCGACACACGCTGTTGCGAATTATTTTTCCACTGCCTCACAGGTTCGAAAGCTCATGGACTCGAATGAAGTAGTCGCGAAAGACGCTGTTTCGAAAAACATTTTCACTGCCTCATACGCTCGAATGCTTGTGATTTCGATTTATTTAGTCATAAAGTGTACAGAAAAGTATTTAAGCAGTAATTAAATAAAATCAACAAATTCTCTGTAAAAGATCGCTTTTAGCGATAAGACCGCCCATTGTGTCACCCTATGTAAAATTTCTACTTTTATATCTGTAATTTTTATGGTGTACATAATAAAGAGTATTCTATTCTATTCTATTCTAAATACTTTTCTGTACACTTTATGACTAAATAAATCGAAATCACAAGCATTCGAGCGTATGAGGCAGTGAAAATGTTTTTCGAAACAGCGTCTTTCGCGACTACTTCATTCGAGTCCATGAGCTTTCGAACCTGTGAGGCAGTGGAAAAATAATTCGCAACAGCGTGTGTCGCAACAGCGGCGTTCGAAACAACATAGGGGACCCGGCCCATAGATAAAATACACAAATTACAAAATAACAAACCAATACATAATAATACTAAAGCTTGTGTTAATAGATATTGCCTAAAACTATGTTAGTAGCACTAGCTTTTCCTTGTGATATTCGTATGTATATATATATATAAACCTGTGGTATTTGCCCGCGGAAGCGATGGAACACCACGTCCTGCGGCCAAAAGTCTTCTTCCAAGACGACGGACAAATAACAATTTGGTACTCGTACCACGAATGCTTTGTAGTTGACGTTACAGTGCGACGCCAGTAACTGCACCCTCGGCGTGTACCTTGTCTTCTGGCGCATGTACTCCACGATGTCCTCCGCCTTAGTGCTGAAGTGTAGGCGGGAGATGTACGCCGGTGGCTGAAACCGGTAAAGGCTAAGTAAATAAATAAACAATACCTTTCTGTAGCCAATCTTCACAGGTTTTGTATTATATTATATTTATCACAAAAGAGCAATATCAGTCTGAAAGTGCCGCCGATCATACATTATGTGATTCGGTTTAGGCGCTGCGCTATGAAAATTCTTCACATTCCAAAATGTCCATCCAGTTTATGGCTTCATTCTACTCCAAATAATTCCACTTTCAGTTTTAAACTACGGATGAGGAAATTTAAACAAGCTTTTTTAATTTAAAACAAGTTTGAACGAAAATTGGATGATACAAAATTGATACCCAATAGAGTTACTTTTATGTTTGTTTCCTTTTACCAACTTCAAACAGTATACCCGTAGCTTCTAGCAGTATTTCGAAAATCGGGCTATGAGATTCCTGTAAAACATTATTTATGTAATGAATACGTTGTACGAAATAATCCGTGAAATTCAGGATGCCGCGGAAGGCAGGCCCCGAGCCCCGACCCTGCTATTTGTTACTCGCAATATTTCGGTATGTAGGTACTTGCTGCGATGCATAATTTTCGACGATGCATCTTGACGTTACGCGTCGGAGCACTTTGCCTTGTGTAAATGGAATTTTCTGTTCTGGATTTTTCGGTTGCACGTTAGTAAATGTTGGTTATTTTTTAAGTGATGTAAGTATTTTTGTTGCAAATAGCAGGTGGAGTGAGATTTTATGATGCAAAGTATAACGTATCTTGAATTACCTACATTTGAAAACATGTTTTTTGTTTTCAATTACTCATGGCTATTACATGTGTTGCCCGCTTATGACAGTTTCAATCACATAGTGCCTGCCGTAATTTTTTAAGTACTTAGGTACCTAAGTATATTCTCACCCATACACTCTCTAAACCAGGAACAATACAGCAAAATGAAAAAACAACAATTCCATTGTACCAAAATAAACGTCTAAACGCGACCAAGTAACTCGCCGCCCATTTAAATGCAAGTCACAAAGTTTCCGCCGGTTGCAGGCAACACAGGGAACACTACGTAATCATGTTTATTAACCATTACGACCCTCTTACACGCTCATTCAACGAAGTTAATGTCCCTACCCTAACTCAAAACAGGCTAATTTTATGACAAGTAAAATTCATTAAATTAATACCTCGGAAAGGATTTGACGCGATTATAAAGAATGGCATGTTGTTAGGAAACAAAGGGCTGCACCTTTTGTATATTTTCGTACATTTTCGTACCTTTCATATATTTTCATTATCATGTTGTCATCCCCGGATATTCATCTCGTGTAATGAGTAGAACTTGGTCCTCATAAGCAGGCCTTTAATTTAATATGCAGAAACACTCGGTGTCAAAAAATTTGGGCCGCTTTCAATTATAATGTAATTACCTACTCATCTGATTTTGCGTGGGATTAGAACTGCGTCCTAACTGCACTAGTTCTTCTTTTTAGCGTATGGATGGCAATCTATACAGAATCAAACCAGAATTGGGCTACGAGCTTGGCACCTTCAGTAGCGTCCACCAGCTCCTGTAGCGTGCAGATAGCTGGACACGTTGACCACAATATTACGTGCCCCATTTTTTGTGGGACTGCACCACATTTACACTTCAGGGCGGAATCATCTATGAATCTCCACCTGAACAGGTTTTGTTTGCTTCGGCCTACCTGAGTCCGATGTCTATTTAAAGACTTCCAGGTAAGCCAGGGCAACTCATGTCCAGGTGGGAGATTTTCAGCAAGTGGAACGAATGGGTTGGGCAGGGAAACACTATCTCGCTACAGCTTGAGCCTTTCCTTAGACCGTTCGCCAGGAAATGGGCGGACACATTTTAAAAAACTATTGCGGCTTTTCAGCCATATTGTGATACGAGGATGTTATCGTGCAAAAGGAGTCGTGTGGCGGAAATCATCTTGGCCCTTTCAGTTGAGCTTGCCGCCGCTCTACGAACTTCTGGTGGCGCTATTCCAGCTAGTAGATACAGCATTTGCACTGAGTTTCGGTTTGAGGCAACCAGTGATGATCCGGCACATTTTGTTCAGAGCTGTATCCATTAAATTTGCATGAGATGAACTATTTCACACGGGGCACGCGAATTCACCTGCAGACAAGCGGGAATTCACCCAGCAGTCCGCATAACGTCAGACGAAGCACTCCACTTTGATGAGACTAGTCGTTCTTGCAGTTTTTGCTGAACGTTAAAGACATTTCCAGAGTAACACCAAGACATTCCGGGAAGTTGCTGTGCTTAATGGGCACCCCACCCCAAACGATGTTAAGTTTGCAGCCCGTTTCTCTGTTGCGAATATGGAATATACAAGACTGCGTTTTTCTCAGATACGGTTTGACTGAGTTTGTGAGGTAGTACGTGATTAAATCATCAAGAGCGTCTGACAAGTGGACCTCAACGTCTTCAAAGATGGTGGCTTGGGAGGTTATGGCAAGATCGTCTGCATAAAGGAAGCGGGACGTGTTCAGGCTGGATAGGTGGTCTTTGTTATAGATATTTAAGAAGAGCGGTGCCAAGACACTACTTAGGAGTAGACCGTATTTCTGCGCTCTCGAACGACTTTTTTCCGAGAGAAGGTGGACCTGAAAACGGCGGTTGTGGAGAATTTCTCAGAATATTCGAACAATATTGTGATCGACGATAAAGGTCCCCTCCACAATAACTGTTTGAGATTGACTGTATCGTAAGCAGCTGACAAGTCCACGAGTACAGTACCTTTGGCCTTAGCTGTCTCGAAACCATCCACAAAGTGTTGCACGAGTTTGAGGGTCTGGCTGCAGCAAAACTTGATGGGCCTAAAACCAGCTTGATCCGGGGTTAATTTCGGGTCAATAACGCTCGTAAGACGGCTTAGCAGCAGTCTCTCGAATAGCCTATATATATGACACAGTAGAGAGATTGGACGGAAGTTTGCACCAGTCAACTCATGATTTAACAGATATTTGTGTGAATTTCGCATGAGTTAAATTGGTGACAGTATGCCTCTTAATTATCCATTAATCCCACAGTCACCTTTTACGTATCGTAGAAAAATAAACAGCCCAATATTTTTCAGGAACATTCAAAACATACGATATGTTTTCTTCAGGTGCAAAAGCCAAATAAATGACTATGATAACATTTACAATCTGTTAGTTCGTAGGTAACGTGGAAGCGTATCTGCCGCATGATGGTAAACAGGCAATTTATTATGACATAACGTTTGTCGGAGGTACGCTAGAAATCTAGAATAGAGATACAGTGCCGTTCGTTTTATGTACTCGCATGCGAGATAATTTTTGATTCATGTGACTGTTAGTGTTAACACTTATCAATAGAAATACGTACCTATTGGTTCAGGTGTTTTCCAGTGATTCTGGTGAAAGTCTGTGGATTTATTGGGTACGGTTTAGTACTTTCGAATTAGTAAAGAGTTATTTTTCCTGTCACGAAGTTTAGATTTCTATAGGCTTACTCTTTGTCGGCACATTCATGTTTCTTAATGAGATCTTTACTTGTAAACAGTTTTGCTAATCAAGAAACTACTTTAAAGACGGCTAAAACCTTTGTCAAATGAGACTGGTAAGGTCCCAAAAGGGCCAAGAAATCACGAATGATTTCGTTTATTTGCAACGTGTTTTATTCATTGACATAAATAACGAAATATTCACAAGAGGTCTTAGAGATTTTTTTTGATCAGCGATGTGTGAAATAGTATCTTATACAAAATTCATGTTTAAAGTAATGTAGGTAATATAATTGTATACGACAGACCGCCTCGGTTTGCCCGTGAAGACATATTTTACGGCTGTTAACCCTTTAGGGTCAAATGTCGGAAAATCATCTAATAACGGGCCCTACAATTATATTGTAGTATAAAATATATCCGATGCTGTCATCGCAGCTTAGTCATCTTTACAGCTGCTATAATAATGCAGGGTTTATTAGAATTAGAATTAGTAGTATTAGATAGTTCCACTTCCTTTAACTACCTACGAGTATTAAACTATCCCATGAATGAATTATGATTTTATCTGAACTTTTTTTTTTACTGTCTTGCATACATTACGGTTTTTATATTAGAACAAAATGAGATTTATAAGAATAAATGATATATTTATTTCCTTTTTAGAAGCTGACTTACGTACCTTTAGCTTACAAACGTAAATATAACTACAGCTTAAATAATAACATTCACTAAGATTTTTTTTTCAAACAAGATACAATATTAAAAGCTAACAGTCTTAAAATAATAATGTACCTACAAAACTGTACATAAAAACCAGCCAAGTGCGAGTCGGACTGGCACACGAAGGGTACCATCGTAGGGTACCATCGTACAATATTTAACTTTTTTTTTTTAAACACCTTTTCTTTTATGGGGATCCCCTTTATTTTTTAACCGACTTCACAAAACGGAGGAGGTTCTCAATTCGCCTGTATGTTTTTTTTTTTATGTGTTTTAACTCAGAACTTTTTTCTGAGTGAACCGATTTGGATGATTCTTTTTTTATTTGATAGGTGGTGCTTTACATGTGGTCCCACTTAAATTTGACTAAGGTTTGACCAGTAGTTTTTGAGTTATCCTTAATACAGAATATTTTTTCCACATAGTTTATATGGATGATGTGTTAATAATTTCCTGTCCCTGTTATTTACACACCAAGTAGTGGTACACGAATTCGTGTGGGGTAGGTACCGCAACTAAAAAGTGAAAAATAAAAACTTTTTTCCAAAAAAACAACCGACTTCCAAAAAAACACTAAAAGACGTGAAAAATAACTTTAATTTCAGAAGTTGGGTTGTTTTTTTGGAAAAAAGTTTTTATTACTTTTTTATTTATTGGTATAGCGGCAATAGAAATACACACTGTGAAAATTTCAATTGTCTACCTATTACGGTTCATGAGATACAGCCCGCTGACAGACAGACGGACGAACGGACAGCGGAGGCTTAGTAATAGGGTAGCACCCTTTTGGTACGGAATACTAAAAATGAGGGGAAGGAATCAGAAAAAAAACGAGTTATTATATCCACGCTTACCTCCCATTAAAATATTTGCACCAAAGTATAGATACAATTTTTAAAAAGATTCTCACCAACTATTTGACACTTCTCTCTATATTTCGCCCGTCGGAGCCTCGTCACGTCCTCTCTAGACCATTAGCGGCAAACAGCGGGCAATACCAACGTGCTCATTTACTGCACTGCTAGCTAACACAACGTATTTTTAACCCCTGACGGAAACAGAGGGGTGATATAAGTTTAACGTGTGTATCTGTACATCTGTGTGTCTGTCTGTGGCATTGTATCTCCAAAATGGCTAAACCAATTTAGTATTTCTTTTTGTTTTTAATATTATTTTATACCGAAGAAAATATATTACTCAAAATTGAAATATTTTATTTCACATAAATCTACATGGGCACTTATGAAACGTCATAAGCTATATGCACAGTTCCAATTGCTCGTTTCTGTTTCATATGGAGAAGAGCCAGCAAGAAACTCCACGGTTACTCTTGTAGCGGTATCAACATCGCCACAAGCAAGCTACACGTCATACTGACGTCACGCAAATCTTGAATCGCGCAAGCAGAGTTTACCGCGCGACTGCATATATACAACGTCTCGACATCAACCGTCGGGCAGTTGCCCACCAGACACAACACCCGTCTGGTCGGAGGATTCTCCCTTTTCTATGGAGGTGTGAGTGAACTTTACACACTGTTCCTCATACCTCTATACTGGTGACCCCGAACTCTCACACCACCAACTCGAACTCGAACTCGATCGAACACGAACCCGATCTCGAACCCTCGAATTCTCTTCTCGAACTTGGAAACTCGAACTCTCTGCTCGAGCTTGGAAACTCGAACTCTTTTAAAAATAATTGGATTTCACAATATTTTCAAATTAAAGTGTTAATAGGTATGGGAGGACAGTGTAGGCCTGTCAACAAGTACCAGGTACTTAACAAAATAGAAAATGGTCTACAAATTTTCACCCTACAAGTAAGGCCTCCTACAACGGTCTCACATTCACAAAATATAGAAGAAAAAAAAAGAAGTTTTTTAAATACTATTTTATACTTTGCAGCTATCAGCGTTTTACTTTTTGTACTTTGTATTGTGTTATTGTTCCAAAATAAACGTTTTATTATTTTTATAATCTGTGAACAGCGCTCTGGGCTACATTATTACTTAAATTATATATGTTTTTCTGAATGCAATATTGCATAATGTAGCTGTTTGTTGTTCCTATTTAATAAAATAAAATAGAAGAATCTATATATAAGATAAATAAAATAATAAAAATAAAAGCCTATTTAAACCAAATGGCATGATTGCCATTACATTACTGCCTCGTTGGTCTAGTGGCTGCAAGTGATACTGCTGAGCATGAGGTCCTGCTGGGTTCAATTCCTAGGATCGCCCCCCTTTTACAATAGCACACATAATTGGCGAAATGTGAGTGTACAACAGGTGGGTAGGTACAACTCTGCCGCACCCTTCAGGGAAAACAGGCGTGATATTATAGCAATTATTTAGTATTCAGATTCATTCTTGTAAATAAATGAAATAAATAATTAATAGGGGTAAATAAAGTAAATTAATTAATTCATTTAATAGGGGTGTTTTTTTTGACACAGTTTCCCTACTCAAAACAGCATTTCAGACACCAATCTACATTGTCTTCACATTATCTGACCAAGATTATGTCTGGACTTTAAAAGAGACTGTGATCTCTGAGTTTGTTTCGGCCTTTCTTCTCAGAGTAGTCAGATAGGATACGCCAACCTCATCTAGTTTAAAAAATTTGATTGACATGTAAAAGTGTTTCTACACACCTACTTACAGAAATAAAATCTTCTGACGGTCTAAAATCGCCAATAACATCAGTGAGATAGCGTGGTGATCAGCGCTCGTCCCTCTACATACAGGGTGTAAAAAGACCCATCACTTAGCCGTCAACTACACATTCTGTACATCAAACTAAGTAACAGCACAAAAATAATTGCTGAAAATCTAATTTTATTTTTGGTGTGAAAAATCGCTGTTTACGGTAGTGCGCTACGAAACGCATGCAAAACATTGTGCTTATGGGTGCATGCAACGGTACGTGGGGGTACTTAAAGTTGTGTTATAACATTAAAAATCTGTTGTCGTGAAAAAACGCCAGTCAAAGTTGGTATTTTGACCTTCAATATCGCCGTAACCCGAAGGTTCCTTGGTATGGTCCAGTGCAAAACAATGTTACAATGACGGGGAGTACAAGTGACTCTCGGCTTCGTTAAGTGTCTTTTTACACTCGTTGTAGGTTTGCTTGAAACCAGTGGCTGTCCTGTGGCCAAAGTATGTTTGTCATTCGTTACAGTCAGTGCTCAAATGGCAAACTAATACCTGTATCGATTTACAGACCGAATTCAGGCTCCTGATTTTAAGCAAAGTGGCATTGGCCTTTGACAACCAACACCTTTGTGACAGGCTCTAGAGTCATATCTCTATACAGGGTTATTTTAAATTGGCTAGCTAAACTCCGCAGACGCGATAGGTCATGTCATATCGAAACATGATAAAACAAAAAAATTGATGATTTTTTTTTGTGGAGTCTACGACCGCCTTATCTCTTATCTCTTATCCCTTATCACTTGAAATAACAGTTTAAAAAAAATGTTTTTTTTTATGTAAACTTCACAGTCGTGGTAGGTATCGATATTTTAATGCAATAAAACATAAGAAAACAAAACAACAACAATACAATAAATTAAAAACAATATATATATATATATATATTAATTTTTTATTTTTCAATTTTTGACAATTCAAAAGTGCCTGTAAATGGTTTAATTGAAATAAATGCTTTGAGTTTGAGTTTGAAAACAGTTTTTCCCAACTCATACTTCATGAAACAAAACTTACAGCGGTCGATGACCTTCCAAAAAAAACATCAATTATTTTTTATCTTATTGTGTTTAGGTATCGATACCCATCGCGCTTGCGGGGTTTAGCTAGCCAATTTAAAATAGCCCAGTATTAGTGTTGATAATGTCGGTGACATGACATGTAACTCCATGTTCAAAGGAAAGCGTTTAAGATTATTTTATACAGAGATGAAAATCACCTATCGAAAATACATTTAGGTATAATATTCTAGGTGAAAATCAACACAAATTAAGCTTCCTTTGACGAAATATTTTCTCACTAACAGAAAACATTTTATGGGTATCTAGCCACGTGTAACCTCATATAGTAACCAATATTGATGTAAAAGTAAATAATCACAGGTGAAATGTTTCACGTATGTTGGTATATTATTTATTATTTACCGAAACTAGTTCATAGACGAGCGAACACAAGAGAGGAATATTAAATAAGACGTCGGGACCCATGAAACTGTACCTTCACTCGGAATTGAATCAGATTATTGAATGAGTGTGCTGCGACATACGATGTGTCTTTGCTTTGACGTGGATGTAAAGTTGCACTGTATACGGCAATGGAATTAGGTAACCATTTTGATGTATAAAAAAATTGTGACGTAGAGGTAGCTTACCCGGCAATTTATGTACTCGCAGTAAAAAACTTTTTTTTTTGAGATGGATTTGCTCTTGACTCTAGTCTAGGTCAGAGATAACAGAGACAAAGTCGACGATGGAGTGAGCTTACCCAGAAGAAGCCTGTTCACTCTCACTTTGAAGAGATTTGGGTTGTATGCGGTCGGAAACACAGACGCAGGTAGAGAGTTCCAATCTTTTGCTGTGCGCATTATAAAAGACATTTGGAAGCGCTTAGTGCGTATTGGTGGAATAGCAACTAGGTAGGAATGATAACTTGCAGTGTGTCTAGATGTCCGATGGTAGAAGGGGGCCGGTGGAATGAGGTCATGGAGTTCTTGGCCACACTCACCGAAGTACAATTTGTAGAAGACCGACAAGCAAGCAACCTTGACCTTTTACTTTCATTCTCTTTTGACTCTAAGTAGAGCTTGTTTTTTTTATTGCTGAATCGGTCGCCTCTTGACCTCGATGACGCCTGATGGAAAGCGGTGGATGTGGTCTATGATGGATCGATGTTTCTTTATTGCAGGAAAAAATACACCCAAAACCATGCCTTTGCCGACGGTTCAAAGAAAAGCTTAGACATTTTAGTTATTTTGTCTGGTCACATCCAGCATGGCATATCGTCGACCTCTTCAGATAATCAAGTTAGGGGCAGTTCAGTTTGCAGGACGAGTGGGTTAGTTTCATGCTGGACGTATTCCTAACGTTTTGAATATCTCATTTGAATGCAGTACTGATATCTCCTCTCAAACTAGTCTTACTTAATGTCTTTTAGCGAAAGCTTGTGAACTTAAGCTGTTTGTAATTACTTTATTTGCT
The DNA here is from genome assembly GCA_916610205.1 of Griposia aprilina. Lineage (NCBI taxonomy): Eukaryota > Metazoa > Arthropoda > Insecta > Lepidoptera > Noctuidae > Griposia > Griposia aprilina. Next base: position 7,667,431 of record OU744287.1, read on the forward strand.
CGTGTTATTTTTGAGTTGCAGGTACTTTTATACTTAGGAAGTTTCGCCTTTTGTTTTCACATTCTTTTCTGCCTTGTGAGTGAGTAGAATTTCCATTTATTTATTTGCTAACATGTAAAATACTGGGTCCGTCACTTTTCATTTAAGTCTCACACTCAAAAGAAAATCCTGTGAAATGATTTTTATATGCTTTTTGTAAAATTTTCTCTTTTATTATAATTAATACTTTATCCTTGGTTTAAATAGTTAAATTATATACTTTTCCAAATGTACACTATTTAAATTTTTTCGATAATTACAGAAAACCAAGTTTAAATCTTAAATAACCTAACAAGTACACATTTATTAACAATGCGTGTATTCGAAACTTTATTAAAATAATTACTAAACATGATCCTTTGTTCTCTATGTCCAGTTTCTAAATTAATTCTGCCACGTCATACAACGTACCTCGAAACTCTCGACCTTAACTATGTGCTTATAAATGAGAACAAAGTTTGAATTCACGCTTAGCTCATTATATTCTGAAGTAGTTAGTTAGATTTGTTGGCGAAATTTAAGTAACTGTTTTAAACAATGTAATTATTAGGGCTCTGTCTGGCCAGACTTAATAAGGTGATTTTAGCAGAACTATTCAACATTTTAAATCGGCATTAATTAGGTACCATGTATAAGTAAATGATAAAACGATAATGATAAATGATATTATTGCTCTAAGTAAGTTTGTACAAAAACTTTTACACTTCAATCATATTTTAAAAACTAGATGAGGTCGGCGTTTCCTGTCTGACTAATCTGAGAAGAAAGGCTGAAACAAACTAAAGCTAAGTAATCTTAGATCATCACTTCGTCTGGTTGACGTGTTACTTTTAATCAAATATGTACTAAAAAAAAAAAAAAAAAAAATTATGTACTCGGATAATCTTTTTTTTTATCCAGCACGCAATAGGGCAAGAAGGCGAGTAAGCTATAAAGTTGGTAGTGGATGATAAATTACAAATATATTTTTGCGGTTTTTAATCTCAGTTTTAAGCCTTATCTTTTTTAAAGTTTTTCTTTATTTTGTACCGCCTGAGGTATCACACACTGCACTTTTTAACCCGGGTAATTAAAAACAATGCACGAGGTCTGAGCTACGGCTCCAGACAGCTAGTTTACAAAATAGAAAATTAATATTATAAACCAACCTTTTCTCTTAGTATAATGTTCAGTATAATTTTCAACGCGTAATTTTCCTGGAAGTATCTTGTACCTGCCTTAACACAGTATGCTGCATGAGAAACGAGACATTTATGAATTCGATAAAACCAAGGAGTTAAAAAATAAACTATCTTTTCAAGCAGATTTACAGAGTTCCCCAAAGGTTATAAAGTGAAAATATATTTATTAAAAGAATATATTTTACTTTATTTATTGTAAAAGTTCTTAAAAGTAAAACCCTCTTGTGTTATTTGCTATAGAATAGTAAAAATATATTTTTTTTCTGGAAGGTAACATGTATTTTAAAATGTCTCATCAAAATGGCATAATTAATTTGGGACAAAGTACAGTACCTAGGTAGCCGAAAAAATCTGCTTCATCTGATCGCAAGTCTGTTACGAGATGATTAAGCACTAGGTAGGTACCGACTCTTCTGTTGTAAATATAAAAGAGGCAAAATAATTAAACATTTTCTACGTACAAACATATTCTAATTTCTTATTAATTAAATCCCTCCCGTGAGGGTACTTAATCCATTTTGTAGCTTACTAATACGCGACCAAAGACGACCCACATCTCAGTGTTGACGTAGGTACGCATCTCGTAGCTAAAAGTGAATATATTTACATATAATTATTAACATTGCGACGGCCCCTTAATTTACGTGGATATAATATGCATTGAACATTTATATTTCACGCTTCTGAGAATTTAATTAAAAGCTGTTATTATTTTTAGAGTTCCATACCTCATCAAAAATAAAAACGGAACCTTTGTAGGATCACTTCGTTGTCCGTCTGTCCGTCCGTCTGTTTGTCTGTCTGTCAAGACCCTTTTTCTCAGGAACGCGTGGAAGTATCAAGTTGAAATTAATATAAAATACGTTGGTCTACGGTCCCTTGGAATTAAAAAATCAAGCTCCTCAGGGCCCGTTGTTAACAGTTAAAACGCGTTTGTTAAAATGAAAATTTGTTAAAAATGACAGAAGCATGTTGTTTGACAAATGGTTAAGCTAACTACAGTTAAAAAATTGTCAATTTGCTATAAAAGTTAACCATACGCAGACAGAGTAGTTAAAATTTTACAGCTATTGACTATTGTTAAATTGACTAATGGTCATGTTTAACTATGTATCAAACAACGGGCCCTTAGTCAACGCAATAAAATATACTGCCCTTTATGCGACATATTTTGATACTACAATTACAAAACGTAGAATGCAGTAAAGTAATAATAAACACATAACAATATTTTACATGCTCCTACTTCTCACAAAGTGAACCCACGTCATGTTATTGAGTGGGTAGTGCAGGAATTCAATTCTGGAAGCCACATCTAGGAAACAAAGTGAAAACTTATTTTTATATAGAAAAGCTATTTAGGTACCTACGTAGCTACGTGACTGTACCGGATCTGAAAGTACGCAACGTATACTGCCTACAATTTCACCTTAGGGCTTAGGTAAAATTCTTCTCGAAGTTCAAAGCAGTCTGCCAAATTTTATCAAAAATCCGGTGAGTGGTGAAGCCATTAAAACCGCCAGTCAAACAGACTTACTGGCGCTTTTATAATATTAGTGAAATGAAAATAAAAAGCCATTGTTTCCCTGCTACAATATCAGACGTCATTTGATTAGTAAAAATCCTGTTTTCCAATATACTAGCTATATTGAAAAAACTGTTTTTTTCCTACAGTATGCGGAATCAAAAAATCTTTTCAAAACTCCGGCAAACCAAAAAAGAATACTATACACGAAAAAAAAAAAGTATTCTAACATGGATGTGAGCAGTAACATATTTAAAAAAAGAACATTTCGCACAGCGACGTGAACGTATGTATCAATAACGGAACACGGTATGGCTGATAACAACTCGTTCGGATGACACAGTTCAATTCCCAACAGTAATAAGTCGTAAATTTATATTTCGCCGCTGAACAAGTTAAAACACATTATCTATGTTTGTGTGAGAAAGTTTACAGGGGTATTTGAAGTATGGTTTAATTTAGACGATTAGTTTCCGTGAGTTCCGTGACCAGGGGGGCAATTCTACTAATTTACAAACGTTGCAATGGTCTCTTCATTGTGCGTTTCTGATAGATTTGCCATACAAAATCTGTCACCTAAGGGTCTTATAACACTTGCAGGCATTTCTTTTTAGGGTTCCATACACAAAGTGTGCCAACGGAACCCTATTACTAAAGCTCCGCTGTCCGTCCGTCCGTACATCTGTCTGTCAGCGGGCTGTATCTCAAGAACCGTTAAAGGTAGACAGTTGACATTTTCACAGATTGTGTATTTCTATTGCTGCTATAACAACAAATGAGGCCAATAAAATCAAAGTCCGCTAAATCCAAGTCTGTAAAATGTTCAGGAACCTACAAAAACTTATATTTTTGTCAAGGTAGCAACTCTATATTTTATTTTTGAACTGAATTTGCTGGCGTGTAGCTGCATTTTTAAGTAAAAATTAATACACCAAAGTGTGTCCGACTACCTAAACTAGATGGCGCCATAGTTAACACATTTTACGACTTTATGGCTTTTAGCTGCCTTTAATTTTATAGGCCAAAAATAATAAAAACAAAAAAAACTATGTTAAAAATTAAAGGCGGTCCCCATACAAGATACATTTTTTTTTTTATATCTAATGTTGAATATTGTACGGTGGTACGGGGAACCATTTTGTGCGGGTCCGACTCGCACATAACCGGTTTTTTCTTTTAAAAAGGAATTCTGTAAAAACTCACCTTTGAACTTGTGTACGTCTGTGTCAGTTGTCAATGTCAGAATCAAAACTTTTCGTGTTCACTGCGGATACAAAAGAGAATTCCATACCGCACTATCTTTTTTCCAGAATAAGCCTGCCTGCGCTGCGGAGCGAAACTTTCTAACTGAATATTATAGACCCTCCCATCATATTACAATCGACTTCATAATGCTTTATCACCCTAAGGTTGGATGTCAGACGCACATCATAAAACACTTTGTCTTTGTGGGAGTTAGATAGTTATGGAATTTTCAATTTACTGGGAATTGTTGTCATGTGAAGCAATAATAAGGTCGACTATGTCTTATTTCAGTAACTATCATTACATAAAAACAATTACGTACAGTAAAACTATTTTCTTAATGTCCCTCAGGGATCATCGCATTTCCGAATACAAACGAATGCTAATTTCTTGTTGCTTTGTTTTGACGTAACAACACAATAAAGTACTTAGTTCTGAATTCAAATTATTATACACAATAAATCTAATAATTGATAGACATAGAAATTAGCATTCGTATGTTTTCGGAAATGCGATGATTTCCGAGGGGCGTTAAGAAAATAGTTGTACTGTTCCATTATTATCAATTTATTACGTTAAAAAATAGTTGCGGTTTTGAGTGATTTCAATTTTACAACTTTACGGCTTAAAAAAGGGGCTCCTGGCTAAATGATACAGCCGCACGGGTCCATCGAAGGTTAAGTTACGCTTGCCGCGGTCAGTTCATGGATGGGTTACCATCCATTACATATCGAGACCCCTCCGTCCCACGGAAAGCACGTTAAGCCGTTGGTCCCGGCTGTCGTTCGTAGATATTTGATAGTCGTTACGGGTAGTCAGAAAGTCTGACAACTAGTTTTACCAAGGGGTATCGTGTTACCCAATAACTGGGTTGTGAGAGTCAGATAGGCAGTCGCGGTCAGAAGCTGACCCCTACATATAGGGTAGCAGGGACATGGATGCACAACTATTACCACGGTGGTTTAGTACACGATTCTGATCCTGACTGAAAAAAAAATCAACTTTAAATTTAAGAAATAATTAGAAAGTTAAGTCAGAAGATTTTTTTTCAGGTTGCAACCTGATTTTTTTTAATGCAGGTTGCGTTGAAATTTTTCATCGGTTATTAAAAAAAAAAAAGCTCTGCCATACATTTGGACCGCGTTGGTACTGCACTTTAATATAATAATATAACTTTTAATTCAGACATTATCACAGTCCATATTAATACACTTTAAGAAAAATATTAAGTACAGCTCTACAAACAATTTTCAATTAGAAAACATTACTTACACAACAGACTAGGTTTAATTATAACCACATAAGAAACCTAACTGATGGGCCAAATTCTAGCCACTAGACTATTAAAATAAAATTAATTGATCCATGCATTACAAAAATAATTAAATTAAAATATTATTAACATCTTCAGCTTCATATTACCCGTCTAACCAAAGATATCCATAGCGGAGAAGAGATCCTATCTGCTACAGTCCTCAGAATTCCGTTGCAGCTGCCACGCATTCTGCAGATCAGGGATACAGTTTTCTTGCGGATGACGGCATGAAAGCCATCAGTTCGATACAGCACAAACATTCCCGATGCACTTCAGAAGCGGGATTAAACAGCAGATATTTTTTTGATAAACGACGAAACATTTTTACGCTAGGGGGTGTAGCTCATGTGATGTATTCATGGCTTCAGTTTGCGCGTCGATGCTTTGCCACCCCTGTATTAGAAAAATGGTGAAGTGATTAGTGGACGGCATAAAGAAAGAAAAAAACAATTTCAACAGCTATCGGCTTTAGTTTAAGGAGCTTACTCGTACAAGAGCTAAAGCGCGGTCACTTTCGGATTGCATAGAAAAGAAAGAGACGCGCGATGACACAACTCTGGTAATTTATTGCAAAATATGAAGCAATTATGGATTTACAAAAAGTCTATTCATTGGACTAAAAAATTAAAACACTAATACGTTAGTATGTTGCTTGTAGAATAATCTGACAAAAAATCTGAATGTTTGCATGTATATTAATTAGTATGGTTTTTAACCGTTAAAAATTTTTTTTGGAGTTATATTCGTGTTTTTTTTCTATCGCATCAAGTTAACTGTATTATGTTTTCAACACACTATCTAACTAGCATATATCCTGCAGAATATCATATATTTTTCTGATTTTGGTTACTGCAGTGGATCATATATTTTTAGGCATTATAAATTTGCGTTTAGGTCATGTAGTCCCCTTAATGCGACTATGCAAGCAGCTGACTTAAGTACCTACTATAAACTTCTCGAACAAAACTTGTAACATACATTGGTAACAACATTTCAATCGGCTTGTGTATGACGAACTTCAATATAAATCATGTTTAGAAATGTCATCTGCATACAAGTCATTTCCAAGAATGTTTGAGTCGGTTTATAAAGTTACTTGAAACGGTTGGATATCAGTATTGAAGGTATTAAACTATGTAGGTAGATGCAAGTCCCTACAGGGTATTCTACTTATATTTTGACGGACATTTTAATACACATTAGCAGCTAATTAGCTGTTGCATGTGGCTTATAAATAATAATAATAATATATTTTTAAATGTAAAAGAAATATGTATTAGTAATTAATGAAATAAAAATATGTCGGGTTTGAAACATACCATAATAATATGATGTCAGTGTTAATTGATATTTTTAGTTTAGAGCAGTAGACGAAGTGTTTCCATATAGTTGCAGAACAATGCTTCATTCGACCCTCAAAAATAATATTACTGTAAATAAAAATAATCAGTTGAATGTCAGACACCGAAAATAACCTTGTCAGAATTCGTAAGCCGCGGCCGTAGCTCTACCTACGCAAGCTACGCCGTAGCCATTTTCGTAGCACGACGGATGCGCGAGCGCTACCGCGCAAGGCCTTTGTAATAAGCAGTACATTAATATTTAGCAAATCTGTATAACTTTTTTTATATCATGTTTTCGTTGATATTGGTTACTGGCTTCCCAATCTCATTAATATTATTCAGTAAATTTTCTTACATAATTCCCTAATTCCTAATTGATTACCTGAGTAGGTTTTTTTACTTAGTTCCCTTCAATTAGGTACTTACAAACTAAAAACAGTAGTTACAGTTTCTTAACATTTTGGGTTGATTGACCTCCCCACTAAACAATTAGGCTCGACCCAATGTTTCAAGATGTACGTAAACAAAATTTATTACCTCTTAAATTGGCCATTATCAGTAATCCATATTTACTAGCGAGCCTAACATAGTTTCTAACTATCAACTCCCATTTCTCATTTCTCAATCCGAATTAGGTAAACTTTGTTTTTTTTTATAATAAATCACGTTATATTTTTGTGAAAATGAGGGATTTTAGAACCGGTCGAAGTGGCGGCGCTTGGGGCAGACCTATGTCTAGCAGTTGACGTGTTTTGGCTGAAATGTGAAGGGATCCTGAACACGTGCTTACTGATAAAACTCAAAGTAGATAAGGGATTAATTAATTATTATTCTAGTTTATACAAAATCTGTACACGGACCACCGAAACATCTTAAGTATCCTACCCATTACAGGGAACCTGCCTCTTGACAATTTTAAGTCATAATATTGTTTGGCATAACGTTTCCGCATAACTTTTATTAGCATAATACTGTGGCATGAAAATAATTTGGCATAATGCAATGGTTAGGTTAAGTTATGGCAATAAATACTATGGAAAAACATTTATGCGTACCTAATAATATTATGTAAAGTGATCATTATGCTGAATTTCGTTACGCCAATGTTATATTATGCTTTAAAGTTTAATGCAAACGGATAGGGAACCCCATCGCACTTTTACAATATTTATGAAAATGAACTCATACTCAATTTAACACTACTTTCTTTACGAGTATGTCCCCACCAAAAATATAAGCAAAAATTCTCGAACCCACTAGCATTTTATTGAGTTTGCACATGCATCACAACGCACGGTTTACGGTCAAGCGCCACCAGACACGTGCACTATAACGTTGTACAATCAATATTAGATGACCCGTCTTTTCTGAAGGCACGTGCTCACTCAAACGGACTTCATTATTATTGTTTTTATTTGGGTGCTGCATCTCTCACCCTGAGTTATGATGTCGAGTAGTGTCATCTACAAAATTTTAACATATATTTTTATTAGACAGTTTTAAAATATGAATTTGACTTTATTCTGCTATCAACACTCATCTTTGATTTTCTTCGCGTCATGTTGCACCTAGGTGCAACCATGGTCTAAAAAACAAGGTCTGGTATTCCGGGAGTGATACATGCTTACGTCACTATCCAGTTGCCACTTTATTGCAACAAAACACGAATTATGGAAACATTTTCAGTCACCATTTAATTAAAAAATGTATAATAAAAAGCATTTAAATTGTCGTTTCGTTTTTCTAATCAAACGAAACAATTCAATTTAAACATATACCAACGTAATTGTTAGTTAAAACCTCATTGTTTTACCAGATTCGCACAGGTAATAAAGGCGGTTGGGGAGTTATTAATACACACTACTGGTAACAGGGGTGATGACGTAGGCTTGTGTCTTTCACGTGACCACTGTGTCTCGGAATGCTATACCTGGCGAAGTATATTACTATACCATTGGTGACACATGACGTGAAGAGTAGGTACAGTAAAGAAAGTGCAGTGAAAACAAAGATGAGTGTAAAAAGCATAGTGGCCTCGTGTTCGAAATTTAAGTCTAGAGCCTAGACTTAAACTTCGAATATGAGGGCACTATGCTTTTAGACAAAGAACGTGGTCAAGTAACTTATGTACTTATTAAAAAATCTTAAATTCATTCACTGACAGACAACTCACAGCATTAACCGCGGGTATATAATTAAGAAACTTATCACAACGGTTTCTCATATTCCGAAGGTTAAGAAATTTTTGAACATTTTCAAATCAATTCATTTATTTCTATGCAAACATGGGTATAGTACATAGGTGATTTTATAATAAAGTTCTCCATATTTTACCGTCAGGTGGACATGCAAAGGTTTACAATTCCAAATCATGTAACTCCTTATATAAATGAAAATAATATTTTGAAAATGGCTGCTAGGAGAAAGTTACATATGGCTAGTTTACTGTTCGGAGTAGTCACTACACAAAAACCACACTATCTATTTGAGAAGTTGAGTTGGAGACAGAGCGAATACGAACCACGTTTCTCTACCAAGCCTCTTTGTATATCATTACATAGGACCGTAGCATTCCGAGGGAGCTTCAGATACGCCGCCACGCACTGTTGGAATAACCTTCCTCCACCAGTAAGAGTCCTGAGAACAAAAAAGCATTTTTTGAGTATTTTAAGGAAATATTTCATGCAGATTCAGCAGTCCACATGATTTTAAAACTAGATCTGGTAACAATAGATGCTCTTTTTGTACTTACCTCAAGGATCACGGCCTACGGGCAATGGATATGGCTATCCAACAGTGTGAGTGGCTTCTGTCTGATTCCTTCCTGGTTAGGTCCGGCCTGTGTCAGTATCACAGGAGGAATTGGAGTCCTCAATTATCTGGGTAGTGTTTACTGTGTGTCTTTCTGAAGCTGTATTATCTAGGTGGGACAAAGGGTAAGATATACATTAGTGTCAGAAGGATTAAAAAAAATATTTAATGTAGGGCTGGGTTTCTTTCTCAATTTTGTAATTGTTTATTTTTGTCAATACTTAATGCAATTGCTAATATCTCTAATAATACTTACCGTTAAGATCAGGAGGCTTGGAGGGCAGTTTGGTTTGGCACTCCTTTGGTATGTCGATGGATCTTGCTCCTTGGTCAATCGAAGGATCTATGATTCATTCGGCCCACTAAAATAATATTACAGGATCCATAAAAACACTATCAAGCCGTACTAATGGGCTAATTTACCGGTTTGACCGAAAAAGCATGGTTGTCGTGTGCCAACGCCATGCTTCAATGATTGCCGTAGTATGCAAATGGCGGCCATCGCAATTCCCATGGTGCAAAAAAATTATGTTGTACCAATGAGGATTAAATTACATAATTATTGAGTATTGTTACTGAATCGAAATTATAGTTACAAAAATAGTATTTATAGGAAAACACACCACACTTTATCTAAACAACAGCTAGAGATAATGCTTAGATTTTTTATATTTATTTTTATTGTGATATGTTTTATGTATTTATTAAAAGTTACACATAATACAGATATTTAAACATATATATATATTTATCTAGAAGTACAAACCATGTTCAGCTAGAATCGTACTTAGTTCTGTAGAAAATAATACTTTCCAGATATAATATGTCACGCAGGAGGACGTCATTACGTCATTCGAGAGGTAGTTGCTGAAAATCAGCGCTGTTGACGATAGGTTCGTCCGAAGTCACAGCATTTTGCTGAGCAACGACCTGTTCTTGCACAGATGCGACGCACGGCTAATTTGTTCATAATATTGTTGTTTTTTTTGTTACAAAGTAATCATTTTTTCACTCTGCTATCGGCATTTTGTTTTTGTTTTCATCGTTTGTTTGTTGTCATTTGCGAGTGTCGTAACACAGAGCAAATTATGTAACCTTGCAGAGCAAAATGTATTGTCTTTGGTCCCTGGCCATGGACAAAATTTTAAACCTTTTAATTTTTTGGTACGAGGCTTTTGGCTACATTCTATGTTTGTATTATTATTAATGTAATTTTTTTGTAATGTGCGTTTTGTTTGTGCAGAATAAACTATTTTTCTTTCGTTCTTTCTTTCTTTCAAATAAAAAATCAAAAGTAGATGGCAGATATAACTATATATATATATATATATATGTGTGACCGAGAAGGTACGTCTCTCTCGTTATTATCAGCCATATTTTAACTACTGTGGGCGTACTATGGGTAGTGTATGGGTAGTGGCTTGCAGTTCAAATCAAATTATAACTTACGATCAAATTAATCACACTTGTGAATCACACACTGTAGGTACACGACAACTATACGGAACGCGCGAGAGTTTCTAAACGTCTCCACTACTTACCCGTCAACAACAAACTCTGCTGTACTCTGGTCAAGCGTTAGCGTTATTGACTCTGTCTAGCGCCACCTGGTGTCGCTGGCGTCCCGATTAGTCAAAGTGAAACGATTAATTTAACGTATTCCCGACATATATATTAAAAATGACAGTGTGGTCACAGCAATCATCCCCTAAATAGGAAATGAAAGTTTGTGAAGAAGTTACCACACAGAAGTTATCACATCGGGCACACGGCTTGTATTTAATAAAATAGCACAAGTACATTCTGTATAATAAACACATAGATGAAACTAGGTCACATTAAATAAAAATACCCAACATACAACAAAAGCAGTATTAAAAAAGCTTGTTAACAGACTACGTTACCTACAATTGGTAACTCTAGATACAAAAATGTTCGCAACGCCAACACGTTTGACATTGTTTTTAGTAATACAATAATTTTTCGATGAGTACTACAACGCTTGTTATGTCACGCACATGTCGTGTTTCGTTGTAAAACATGTGAATAGCGTATAAAATTCAAAAGCGTGTCAGTTTTATTTGTTGGTACAGTAAATGGGAACAAAATATCGTCAGTTACTTTTTTTATATAGCATTTTTGGGTTGAGTCTAATTCGGATTTGGTCAACTAGGTGCGTTTGAGTATAATCGGAGGGTAGCTCGAGCTCGGAATTGTGCCTAGTGATTGGTTAAAGGATCCGTCCCAATCAAATTAAACCTAATATCGTTTTCGGATACAATTACGTACATGATTCACAGATCATCGATGAAGGCAAATGAACGAGGTGAATGGAGTAGGTTGAACGTATTATAATATTACGACACTATTTTGGTCATTTACTCCGACCTCATAAATCTAATGATCGAAAGGGCTACTTCTGAGCATAGCTCCTGGATTTGATTCTCAGGTCGGGCAAAATTTTACTGGGTTTTCCGATCAGGAATTTCTCAGCCTGGAGTCTGGAGTTATGCCCGATTGATGGCAATATAAGCTGGCCCCCTTACATGGGACTTTAAAATAACTGGCGAAATGTGGGTGTTGTACTGTGCTGTACGCCTCTGGCCTACCCGTGTAATGTTATTTTTTTATATAAGGTAGCTTCAAAGCTCACAGTAAGTATACCATTATTAATATCAAAAACATTACGCCAATAACGAAGTAGACAGAAAAATAAGAATGGCAGAGAGTGACATAATTATGAATATACATGGTTTATGTGTATGTTGGTAATGTTCCGTTCATTATTGAACGTGTTTTTCCGCATAAAACACTCAACAACAAAAACATGAAAAGCTGCACCACGCTACGTAGTGATGCGTCAGTTTGCGATGCAAAAGGCTGCGCGGCCGGAAACTGGCTGCCGCTAGAATTTCCCTATCCATATTTGATCGGATTTACTCGACAACACTTACCTCGTCCACAAACTCCCGTCAAGGTGCTTTATATATCGAAAAATTCTCTTTGGTAACCATATTTGGTAGACTCGAAGATTTGACGCTATGGCGGAAGTATTTGGTGAAAATTGTACTCATTTTGTGGAGTGCCTGTTGGGTTTCTTAAGTGTTTTATTGGGTTTAAATAGATCTTTAAGAATGGTTTGACGACATTTAATCTTGAGTCTTTAGTCATGCTTAGATTCACTTGCGAAATCTCTTTTATCATCGCACTTGATGGGTCTCTTATAATAAAATTAAGTCTAGAGAGACTCTTAAATCTTTAAATAAATGGGAAATCTAGTTCAAAAGCGAAGATGTAATAGCAGTGATCTAATATTTTTATTTTAGTCAAAGTACTAACACTAAATCACCCGACAGTTTACTTCCAGTTCACCGGCCAAATTCGATTATAACAACAGACTTATCAAATTTGCATTATTCATAGCGATTGCAAACTATTAAATCTGTTGGGTACAGCAATAAACCACTGCACTAACTTACTGTAACTTACTACAAGTTGATTCCTAGCTACTAGATCCGAAGCCGCTGGTTTATACTCAGTTACGAAGTTTCATTCAAACATCACATCATCTAATATTCTAGCTAACGTTGTACGTCTTTGAATTCATTGTCTTACGTTTAGTTCTTAAATAATTGGCTGCAGTAGCGAAAGATTCTGTAAAACCAAAGATTTAAATGGTAAGGTTTGCCCTCACCGTATATAAGTCACGCGAAAAGTGTCAAAATCGAGAAGAATGAGCTCTCACATCCCTTTTCCAGTCAAGGGGTTTCCAAGGGTTTCCAGTCAAATCAAGTCACTGCGACACTATTTGTATTAGAGGTGTCAAAACGAAATAGAAACACGACCATCTATCGAGTCGATGGGGCGAATCTAATGATTTAAATCTTTGTCTAAGATGAATCCTCAAATGTAGCCCGCCAAATTCAAATTTTATTTGTTTTTTTTTCAAATTGCAGCACTGTTTTACATCATATGTTAATCAAAACGCTATTCGCGACTGTTGGAATGATATATTTACACGTAGCGAAGAGTCAATTTATATAAAAGGTAAGCCGGAGGATATATCTTTAATGTAATTATATTATTTGTCTTTAGAATACTCGTACTGACTGTGCCATTTTTTAAAGGGAAGCCGGTAGGAATCCAGTTGTATGGAATCTTCGCCACTGATATTTATTGAATAACAAACATCAATTTCATAAAAATCGTCTATATTTGGAAATTTGTTCCACCTAAAAAAATTCATATGACATATTCTTAGGTGAGACAAATTTTGACGATTTTGACGTGGGGAAATATATTATTTCTAAAGTCGCGAATCGCATTTTGATCAACATATGGTGCAAAACAGACCTGCAATTTGCAAAAAACCAAAGAAAATTATAATTTGGCGGGCTATAGCTGAGGATTCACTTCAAGATCATTCCTTTCAGCTTCTCATTCTTAAAATAGCAATTGCCAGTGTCCCCAGCCCCGTGTGATTACTTTACCTTACTTCACTAAAAGGAGGTTTCTCTTCCAGTAAAATAGAACTAAGTAATTATGAAAAGTTGACTGCTGTTCTAAGCCATTTTTTTTTTTTTTTTTGGGTGGGAAGTTATCAAATGACCTCTCCCGCTCTGGGCGGAGCGGAAGGGCGTGTCAGACTCTTACTGACTAAAACCCACCCGTGTTCCTTCAGTTGCCTGTGCGCCAGGGCCACGGTAACTCTTTCGAACAATCCGCGACCCCGGCAGGCATTGGCCCTATCGTACCCCGTCAATTATGCTGACATCTGATTGAGGCGCGCGTGGAACACAACGCGCCATCGACCCGGGCCTGGTCCTTACCGGACGGCGAGCTGGCTGTTCTAAGCCCTAATAACAACTTCATACAATCACCTATTACGTAGTTAGCTGTGCGTGTCCATAATGACTATATTTGCTTACGGATGTTTATTGTGGCGGTCGACTATGTCAATCGGTTTCATGTTCAGTTGTAGGCAATTATGGGTTAAATAATCTGTGATCGTAGGGAACTATTGTCATTTTCGTTAAGTGTTTATCTTTAAAGATAACCAGAAACAGAAAACAACAACCAACTTGGCACACAGAGGCTTATTCATAAACGTTGTTTAAAAAGGTACGTTTAAACGTAAAAAAAATGTGGTTGAGCAGACGTTAATCATAACTTAACTATTAGCAACGTTCGTAAATAAAGCCTACAGTATTTGAGAGTAGCGATAAAAAGACGTGCAAAACGAAATGATTAAAATTATTCACTGTCCTTTTTAACACATTAAAACGCTTCCGCCAATTAACCCACCTACTTAATTTCATGAAAACATTTTACAAAAATTCCTCGAGACTCATTTCTTTCGACGCGATTTGTACTAATTAAGCTTGTTTTCTCTTCTAATTATCTCCTGAATATTCACCGGACGAAATCACTTGACCCCAAAATTGTTAGAGATATTGTTTGTTTACGCTCCAGAGGTTAGGCGGAAAACAATGAATACTTTTTTTGTAAGCAAACGGCGATGGGAACAGGTAATGAATATGCTGAAACAAAGGAGCCAAATGCGGGGACTCATTAGGCATTCAGTCGTTGTGCCTGCCTTAAAAATCATTTACAAAAGTCTTGATGAATTTTAGTCTTGTTTATTTCAAACAAAATTCTTTAACTTGTAACATTGTTTTTATTTTTTGTTACTTCCGCGCTTGTAATTTTTCCTTTTTGTTACTTCCGCGCTTATAATTTTTCCTTTTTGGAACTTCCACGCTTGTCCGTAACATCACGGTTATTAAATTTATGGCATTTAACGTTACGGAACATTACATTGAATTTCATAACGAATTCCCAACTTGGATTTGTTGACAGCCAGCTGTCTGGGAAATTAGGTAAATAATTGTTATGAGTTGTGGAAGGCAGATAAAATGTAAAGGCGCTATGTTATGTTACTTAATACGAGTATAACATTTTATGGTTCATTAAATAGTTTATACTTAATAAAAAAATAACTTGTGGGTTGCTAATACAATGCGATCTTATCTCGCTATTTCACATAGTATAACAAAAGTTGTAAAATAACACTAAGTTCAAATTTTCCTACGTTTAGTAAAACTTTTAAATAGCTAGTTCTTAACTACACAAAAAATTAAAATAACGTATACGTGTAAACAATAACTATGGTTACAGTAAAGTTATTTCCTCACCAAAGCTTAAAGTGACCCGGGATTGGAAGGGCTAAAAACGACTATTTCATATTTTTTTTACGTTTAATAAATCTTTTGTAGATAGTTCTTGCCTACTCAAAATTTAACATAACGTATACGTGTAAACAATAGCTATGGTTACAGTAAAGTTATGTCTTCACCAAAGCTTAAAGTGACCCTGGATTGGAAAGGCTAAAAACGATTAATGACAAAATTAAATTTGGTCAAACCTTTTACCAAAACACTGAATTATGGAGTTACTAAAAGATATTGAAAGCTTTCAGTGAAGTTTGCGGTATAATTACCTTTAAATATGTAAATCGATGTAAACAGTTTACCTCGTTTACCTTAGGTAAAACATAATAATGCCGCTCAATTTATGTTGAAGGAAACTGAGAGAACAACGGTATTCTTTTATGCTTTAACGTCTTGTGGCTCAACAATGCCAGTTCAATACGTTTTAATGAGTTTTCTTTGGATTAATGTTCTTTAGTATATTAAAAGGTTGTCAGCGAGTCATGTTGGATTCGATAAAAGTGTCATTAACCTTTTATATGATAAAATCAGCCATCATTGACCAAGTCAGAGATTAAATGCCTGAACGTTAGTAAGAAAAAAATATATTTGGCGAAGACTAAGGCACACAATTAACACTTTGCAGGACACTAAGCGCTCCCCGACGTAATAACAATAAAAATTCTATTGTATCTCATTCAGTGTTCTACAAGCGATTAAGAATATGCCTACATTTGTAGCGATATCTACATCGCCACATGTGACCTACGCGTAAGGGCGCGTGGGGCAGTTGCCCACCAGACACGACACTCGTCTGGTCGAAGGATCCTCCCTTTTTTATGGAGGTATGAGTGAACTTTACCTGTTCCTCATATCTCTATACATTCTTGGACCACCAGCCCTTCTGCTAAGCATGCTTCATGTTTATCTTGCCCTTATCGCAGTTTATTTGCAGTCAACGCAGCATGGTTATAATGCCAAAATTACCATGCTGTCTTTTTCCTCATGGGACTCTAATCAAAGATAAACCTACCTGCCTTCAACCAGGGTATACATACACAAAGTACAGTATAACCTCCAGGAAAGACTAAATTGCATCGTTAAACCCCCAGGGGTTCAAGTTTGACTGCCACACTGCGTTTAGTGATTGCAAAATTTAACTTTCAATTGAAAACTGAGCTTTTCCGCTTGTGTATACTAATATAATTTAAAGCTGCGGCAAAACTTTGTACGGGGCCGGAATACTGAAAATATGACACACTCTATATATATACATTGCATAGAGACCTGAACATTAAACATTCGTGTATATTTTCACGGTTTTTAAGTCGTGACAAGCTTTGCAATGTTTCGTGTATAACCGCAACTTGAAATTTTGTTCGTTTTCATTTCGCATGTTGAACCATCATTTTTAGATATTTGGCATCTTACACACGGAACAGAATAGACGCAAATTTATAAGCCAAATGTGACGCTGACAACATGAACACAGCTTTCACCATAATATTACTTAGATTACCACTTCTGCTCTCAAAAGAACTCAAGTCTACTATTGTAGAATACAATCTTCAACTCAACTCAATTTAAAGCATTTATTTCAAACTAGCTTTTGCCCGCAGCTTCGCTCGCGTTAATTTAGATTTTGACAATCAATTCGGGTTATAATTCAATCATGATTCGAAAGACACGTGGCGCCATCTATTATCATAAGAACGTTATTGTTGTTTTCCTCGGGAACAGTACTTTTTTTCGGGATGAACAGGTAGCCTATGTCTGTTTCTGTATACCTGACAACGTATATGCAAAATATCAGGATAATCGGTTCAGTGGTTTAGGCGTGGAAAGGTAACAAACAAACAAACAAACTTACTTTCGCATTTTTAATATTAGTTAGGAAGTTAGGATAAATCAACTACAGGCACTTTTGAATTTTCAAGGGGTCGGTCGGTCAGATAGATGAAGCTAGTTGCCCATTCCAAAAAAATTTAGGTAGGTACGGAAAAGAACGGGCAAGAAACTCTATGGACACTTTCTTAAATGGAAATATTGTTACAATTTATTTTTATTTTATTTCATCATAGTTTCAACAGCACCGAAATAAATAGCCTTTGAGTATTACTTTCCCAGCTTACGCAGAAATATTTACGGTAAAAATCCTTCAAAATAATGTAAAAGTGCTTATTGAATAAACTATTTTCGGTTTCATTACGCACGCCACATGTCGCCAATACCCATATTTTAAGGTAATCACGTGCGACTTGTATCGTAGGTATGAATACACATGTATACCTCGTACCTCTTTATATACGGTGCCATTCAAGCTTCATTCACGTTAAGGATCCGATACTGTGAATATACTGTTAGATATTAATACTGTTCTTGACGTAGTGTATAGAAAACTGGTCTGGCAATACCGTTATGCCAACCTGACAGTTACGCACGAAATTGAATTGCTTTCACAGATAAATTCTAAAGATATATACAATTATCCTTGTAACGACGTCCGATCAAATTTTCGGCTCCATTTCATCTAGCAATTATCTTTACAGTAATGAAGTTGCTTCCACGTAATTATTGCGACCTAGATTCGATATTCAAAAATGTGAACGTTTCCAAATTTATTCTCGCATAAAAGCCATAAAATAAAGCGTGTTGAGCCAACTTATTTCAAAAGGAACAAACTGTAATATTTTCTGCTTCGTAATTTGCTTGTATTGTTAATGCGAATACGATAGCTTGTAAATTAGCATGCTGCTCAAAATTCTATTTGCACAATTTCACTTCTTAGCCAACTTTGCTGAATGGGTGCCATCGCGACGTAAGAAGTACAAATTCAACTTCTGAATGCAATCAACTGAAAAATGTTACGGCACTTAGCTACACAAGGATTCTATGTCAAAAAATTTGTTCGAAAAAAGTTAAATAATAAATTCTTAAACAAAATTTTACATAATGGCAGGCTCCTTTACAATTCCGAAAGATTCGTTTAAAGTAATTCAGCATTGTCTATTCGATTGTACCTTTTTCAAAGTGTGAAATTAATTCAAATTAATTAGCATTCAAACAAGGATTATTGTTCTGGGGAACGCGTTTAGAATTTCTTAAAAATAAAACTCAAATACAATTGGGCGCGTTTATTAAGTTACTGAACTTTTCAATGTCCTTTGTTTTGTATTGTGTATTATTAGACCAACCGTTGTAAGTTCCTAAATTGGGTCTATCATTTTCCTCTTCTCTTCGTTATTTAGAAATTGATTGACTGGTGGCTCAGGTGATTGAAAGTAGTAGAATGCCATCCAATGGTATCAATTGTCAGACCTTGGAGGCAAAGTTGAAAAGTTTCACGTGCCTGTAAATTTGCCAGCAGTCTTCAAGTTTTAAAAGCTAAGCAGAAACAGGATGATAGCACTCTTTCATAATATGCTCTCCAGAAGAATATTTTCGCAAGAGGCTCTAAATACTGTCAAAAGATATAAATTAAATTAGACCTCACAGCATGAAAAATATTTACGTCCCAACCTACTTAGATCATATAGGCGTACTTTGATCATAAAAACGGAGGGTTAGTAAGAGAGGTCGTGTGTATGCGTGGCCATATGTAAATGTAACGATAACACGCTTTAAGGGTCAATAAACTGTTACCTCCTCACTTTTACGACATGATAAGTGTATTGCTTGTCTTATATCTTCGCCCGCCATTAGTTTTTGGGTCACGTTGCCTCTTACTGACGTTATGTATTGTTTTTGTTACAGATTGGACAACGGGATTTACTGTTCAGGTAAGGACTTTTTAGCTTCAGGCTTTTTGGAGGGTGTGGAGTAAATCAAAATATCGTGCACTTTTGACAGTACTTGGGGACGTTATTAGAAGGTAGGGACTGTGGGAATGCTACGTGTACCTAACAATAACTGGGGGAACGTAAAGGTAAGGCAATACACGTAGTATTCTTTAGAATGTAACTATATTTTATCAAGGAATTATACACCGACAGGCCCTAGCTCTGCCTGTCTACTTCTTAAACAAACTACCATAATTTTTCCTGCCAAAGCTTATTTCAAACTTACTTGACTGTTCGAGGCAAACCAGCTATAATATATTACCAGCCTGTCAACTTAAGGTTGATACATGCAGACAATCTCTACAGTACTAACTGGGGTATCTATAATTAAAATCATCTTTAAAAAAAAAACGATAATAATAATAATAATAATAATATATCTTTATTTCAGACATACGTCCATACATTTTAACACAAATAAAACGTTAGTAGGGTTGTTAGTAGAACACATAAAAATACAACTAAACAGGGTGTTAGTAATTTGTTAGTACAAAAATCCAGATCTTAGTAGTATATAATACAACTACTACTCAGTCTATTTCCTGTTACTGAGCAAGTGAACACTCGCCCAGTAAACCGTAAACGGACCGTTTATTTTGCACGCTAACGCTCTGAGGACAGTGTTGGTGCTACCACGGACCCTGCTCATCATCGATGCGGTTCTTTTTCTGATGATAGAGAAGAAATCATCGATGGAAGCTCCCGCAAACATTTCGGAAGCACTGCAATACCTGGGTTTCTTCAACACTGCCCTCAGAGCATCATTGTACTGAACACGCAGGGCGTTGTAAGCCCGCCGCGTAAAATTGATCCACAGACTGCACGTGTAGAATGACTGACAGAAGGCTCTGAAAAGTAACAGTTTTACATCTGTAGTACATCGTGCGAATCTGCGGGCCAACATATTGCAGCGGACTGCCAACGCCCGCCGTTCCCTCTCTAAGTCTGCATCATCCTGTCGGCGATCCGTCAGCATGTGACCCAAGTATTTTGCTTCAGTCACCCTCACTAATGACGACCCCCCGAACCTAATTGGTGGCACATTTGACGGAGCTTTGTTCCCCGCCTTGAATACCATGAGGACAGTCTTACTAGCATTATACTTGAGTCCATGCGACGTGGCATACGCTTCACAAATGCCCAGAAGTCTTCTCAGCGCGCTCACTGACGGGCTCAGCAGAACCATGTCGTCAAGAATCAAGTCACCAGAGCAGAATATATTCAAAAGATCTGTTACAATTTTATTATTATTACTTTTATTGGAATGAAAATGTTTTCATTTTCAATACTGAATTTAAAAAAATTCATTAAAGCTTCCAAGTTAAATTCAGATGTTGCTATTGTGAAATCGAAACAAAACAACGCATGACGCTACAAATGAATGCGAAAATTAATATACAATAATGAATGTAGGTTGTGTTTAATTATTATCACTATCATGTCATTTGTTACTTATATTACGGTAAATAACTGGAGAAATAAAGCTGTAAAATCAAGCACATAGCACAGCACAGATTTTTACTTTTGAATCAGATTTTTTAGAATTCGCACTTAACAACATTTTTAGGTAATGTCTTTATTTCAGCGCGGCAGCGTAGAATTTGAGAGAGCATAAAGCGAGCAAATTGAATTTATAAAGCGATTGCCCAATATTTTTGTCTCCCATTGTTTAGTTCCGTAACATACTGTATACAAACAAACAAATACACAGCTATACCACATAGCTGCTAACAGCTATTCAATACGCTTGCTGAGTCGAGATGTGATCGAGCCGAGTGCCACAATTAGGTGGCAATGCCGTATTAGGTGGCAATTCCGTATTAGGTTGCAATACCCTACCAGGGCCTTGTTCCCGGAATTGACGTAAGGATTAGCTCATCAACAATATTGATTGTCCCGGTATTGTGTGTCATATACATAACACATTGGGTTGACCAACTACAGGTGTGTTCAATTAATTCCGCTAGGTCATTTAATTACCGTTATGTTCCATGTTTTGGTACTAATTAGATGTCTTTTTTAAGTACAGAAGAGTACTGAAACACATAAACATAACATAAGATCACGCCTGTAATCCCTGAAAGGTTAAGCAGAGGTGTTAGTACAACTATATTTCGCCAGTTATGTTCAAGTCCCATGTAATAGGGGGCGAGCATATTGCCATCAACCGGGCACAAATCCAGACTACTATCTGCTACTAAGAAATTCCTGATGGAAAAACACAATAACACTTTGCCCAACCTGGGAATCGAACCCAGTACGTACCTCATGCTAATCAGTTGCACTTCCGACCAGTCAGCTACTGAAACATTACATAAAAGTAGAATTTAATAAATACTTATAGCTTTTTGGCGCAATAACAGAACCCATAAGTGAAATCGTCTTCTACGGGGTAATTGCATAACACACTAACAGTAGGAATGGATTTCATTTTGACAGTTCAACAACATTCATTGCGTTATTTACGTTGTTGAGCAGACAATTTTCT
The DNA here is from genome assembly GCA_916610205.1 of Griposia aprilina. NCBI lineage: Eukaryota > Metazoa > Arthropoda > Insecta > Lepidoptera > Noctuidae > Griposia > Griposia aprilina. The sequence goes on from OU744287.1 coordinate 7,689,426, forward strand.
CGAACATATGAAGCAATGGATTAGCAATAGGTTTCAAAATGATCCAGATTGTGATTGATAGTTTGTTACGCAATTAGGTTGCTAGTCATGGATGATAATGACAGTCGTTTTTAAGGAGTAGGTTTATTTTGAAAGTAAAAATTTTCATGAAAATAACGGAGTAGGTATAAAAACCTCAGTTGCCAAAACAAAAATCCGCAATGTCATAGCTCGGCGAATAAAACATTAAACCATAAATTCTATCTTAAAAACACTTTTCAACGTTAAGAGGCGATGCCAACGAAGAGCGCAACCATTAATATAAATGACAACTTTGCCCACAAATGTTGACAATTAACGTGTAAGAGCGTGTAAGTCATAGTGCAGTGTTGGCATTTTTTGCCACTTCCCCAGTTTTCTCCATTTGTCTGTAGAAATACATTATGCTACATAATGGAATAGTTCCCTACACATTTTACGATAGTTTTTATTACGTGCTAGTGTCTGAACTAGGCTTTTTTTTTGAACGAAACTACTACTACTGGTAGATAAATAACTAAATTATGCCTCATGTTGTTAGTTCTTATCCAACTCCTTTTTTTCCTACATTAATATTATCTACATTTCTTAATAATTGATTACAATCTAGCCTAAATGATAATAAGCAATCTACTCTAACTTATTATTTTACGTGACAGATTATTTTATAACTAAAAATAGTGTCAATTTGCACTTTTACGTAATTCCGTAGCGCTTTCTTACGAGTCTGATTATTAATAAAAAACACTTAGTTCATGTACACTTTAATTCCAGCTGCTGAGCAAATCATTTTTAAGAGTTTCTGCGAAAGGCCTTCGTTACTGTTCCCTTTTCCCAGCAATGGGACGAACATACAAATGTTCGTCCCGTTGCTGGGAAAAGGGCTTTCTCATCTCTTCATGTATGTCTGTCTATTGACTATGCCCATGATTTCAAACTGTTTTTTTAAATTTCAATAACCTTTAGAAGTTCACAAACTCCTGCTACATTTCCAACAAACTCAGTACCCTTAAAGATTACTTAGCCTATTCGATTGGCTGCTCAAGAGGTAGATAACAAGTCTTAGAACTTTAAGATCAGTAGTCGCGGAAGCAATGAGTCGTAACATCCATGTTTATACATCTGCACTGCAAGCGAGTAATGAACGGAGGCAAAGGAAGCTCCGAGAGAAAGTTACTGCTTTTTATAAGGTTCCTTTTTTTCTCCTACGACCTATTAACGCAGTCAGAATAACATTTTCTTAAATGGCTCGGTTCTGCTTGTAGCTACGAGTATAATAAAAATTCACTTGTGTAAAATTAAAAGACTGATTTAGCAATTTTTCAGTTAGGTGTCTGAAACATTTATTGAATATGTAGGGTACTAACTTTTTTCTCAACTAAATATGATTTTTATTCCTGCAATAGTTAGTTCAGACAAATATTAAAACAAAATATTTAGTTAAACGTTGCGTAGGTACCCACAAGAAAATTCATCTAAGTTTATGAATAAAACTGAGATTTTATAAAGCACTATTTTCTGCTCGCGGCTTCGCCCGCGTGAATATCGGGAATTATCCCACGGGAATGTGCTACCGGGACAAAAAGTAGCCTAATATCCTTCCTTATCTATCTCCTTGCCAAATATTATCGAAATCCGTTCAGTGGTTTAGGCGTGAAAAGGTTACATACAGACAGTTACTTTCCAATTTATAATATTAGTATGGATTTTCTGAATACTTAGAATTAAAAAACGAAACTAAATATCTTCCAATATTTCTAAACAAATACATAATAGTTATTCACAATTGAATATAAATAAGGCATCGATCATCGACATCTGTACCTATTGGCATGAAGGCATTATTTTCGATTTTGACGTGTGCGCCGTGTGAGAGAAGCTATTGTTGCTTGATAGAGCGGTAAGCTTGCCTGGATGTTAATAGACATTCGATGTTTAATTACCTCTCGTAGTCTACGTCTTCCTATGGTTCAAAACGTTTATCAACAATTAATCTTAATCGTGGGCCCGTTTTCATTGATCGTGTATTATATTGGAGTAGGTTAATTTATGATGAACAGTGGTAGAATCCTTAGAAAGGTTATGGTGGCCCTTAAGTCCCAATTTGGATGATTCTTTTTTTAATTGATAGGTGGTGCTTCACATGTGGTCCCATTTAAATTTGATCAAGGTCTGACCAGGAGTTTTTGAGTTATCTTTAATACTGCATATTTTTTCCACTTAGTTTATATGGATGATGTGTTAATAATTTCCTTTCACTGTTATTTACACACAAAGTAGTGGTAAACGAATTTGTGTGGGGTAGGAACCGCAACTAAAAAATTAAAAATAAAAACTTTTTTACAAAAAAACAACCGACTTCCAAAAAAAAACACTAAAAGACGTGAAAAATAACTTTAATTTCGGAAGTCGGTGGCCAATAACGACAATACAAAACCAAAGACACCGACTTCCGAAATTAAAGTTATTTTTCACGTCTTTTAGTGTTTTTTTTGGAAGTCGGTTGTTTTTTTGTAAAAAAGTTTTTTTGTGGTGTCAATTCATCGATCGGTTTAATATAAAGAAAGGTACTTAGGTTTATTCTGTTGTGTGTTGTCAAACACAAAATAATCCAATTTTATTTTATTTTTGTTATTCTTAATTGTGGTGCTTGACGCGATCTCCAATAAAGTCGAGTTGTACAACGAAATAATTATTTACACTGTGGACTCCACTCAACGAAATTGTGTAATCCGTCTTATCGAAATCCATAGAGTTGAGAACATCACAGAGACAGACGATCCGATATTGCGAATTACGCTTGAGTGAAGTCTTTTAATTAAGGCGGGTGGAACGTCAGTGCACACCGTTTGGAACACCCCATCAATTTCTGCTTGACTTCTGATTGTTTGAGCCAAGCTCGTTAGCAAACGACGTACGGCCAACCCTAGTGACACAAGGTGCAGCCCTACCGACACAGGGTGCAACCCCAGACGACCGATAACACGCACTGGGCCCGATATTGAGCTGCTTTTACCTCCATCCCAGTTCATTGTTTATGCTTGACGTGACGAAAGTAATTACTTATTTGATACTGCTACTGAACTAATTTTCACATTTATTGCCGTCGTATAACGATGACGGTAGATTAATTACGCGATCGGTATTTCAAGTATTTGTTTTATTGTCGGGTTTCAAAATGGATAGTAAAATTACGTCTGAGCCTCTTTTACTTTTTAATCGATTTTTTGAAGACATCTGGTGAGTAGGTATTTGGTACGTCGACATTTATCAAGATGATACTTTTTCAGCAAAACTATTTGTGGTATTTTGACAACGCAAAAATCACACGAATCTTAAATTTTCAACAGAAGATTTTTCAGATCTGTGTTTCGCATTTGTTCTTTTATTTCTTAAATAAAAAGAGCTTCATCATAGGGCTTTTGCCCTAGCCTTGTCCCAATATAATATTCACGCCATTAAAATTCTCAAACAAGCGCTTTGAGCTCTTGTCCACTTCTAAAAACCGGCCAAGTGCGAGTCGAACTCGCACACGAAGGGTATCATACCACCGTATAATAGACAATTTTTTTTTTTAAACACGTTTCTTATATGACCCCCTTTAATTTTTACTTTATGTTATTCGTTGTTATAGCGACAATAGACATACACACTGTGAACATTTAAATTATTACGGTTGATGAGATACAGCCCGCTGACAGACAGACGGACGAACCGACCGACAGCGGAGGCTTACTAATAGGTCCTCTTGGCACCCTTTAGGTACGGAACCCAAAAAACTATGTTTTTTTTTTCACACACTCACACATTAACGGACTTCCAAAGTCAGCACTTTGTAGCTAACGTGTAAGAACGGTCATATTTCGGTGATTGTAATTGTTTAGACTTAGCTTTTATTATTTTTAATGTGAGCATTATACAGGGTGGCATCGACATCGTCGCGAAACCTGTTACCATGGATTCAGTACGTAATTCTGAACCCCCAGCGCTGAAGTTTATCGTGGGTTATTTATTTTTAAACATTTGTTTCTTACAAAACTACAATACCTACGCGGTCAAAACGTATGGAACAGCAAATATTATTTTTAAGGCGCAGATATACGACTTTTAATGATTTCAAATTGAACATCACGTCTAACCGAATAGTCTTATTTGTTTAAAAAAATATATGATAAACTAGACTATTTTCTTCGAATTTCATATGTGAATATCTGAAATTGTGTTTTTATAACATAGTGTAATTTAATTTGTAAAGTAATGTCTAACGTGATCACAAAAACGATAATTACGCAAATACTATGGGGCGTATTTTCATGAAATCTGCACCATCTAAAAGACAATTTAATTACCCAAATTTTTGTATACGGCTTTTATTTGTATTGTGTTTGATAAATCAAGGTGGGTTGTTTTTGCGAATAAACTTGATGCCCGTTGAAGCGGGGACTCTTGCGGACGACGGGCGGCAGTGCATCGCTGACCAATGTCCGGGTAGACGCTAAAGCTCTCTGCAATTTTATTCGCTTAAAAGTTTCGCATGCTCCTCCCACTCGCTCAAGGTCGCTGGCAGTTATTGTCGCCTTAATAACAAAAAAATTCAACGCAGTGGTGTTCAGAATCATGTACTGAATCCATGGTAACAGGTTGGACGTCGATGTCCCTGCCACTCTGTATAATTACTATATATAGTATAGTAAAGAAAATGGAGGTGGTGTTATTGAGTTTTTCCATCTGGAATTTCTCAGTATCGCCTGGAGTCTGGATTTTTGCCCGGTGGATGGCAATAGACTCGCCCCCTTTTACATGGGACTTAAACATAACTTGGAAAATTAGGGTGTACCTACTAAAGGTACACCTCTGCCTAACTGTGCGGGGAATACAGGTGTGATGAGCGTGTGTATGGGTATGTGTGTGTGTGTGTAATGTGTGTGTGTGGGCATGTGATGTGAGGTTATGTGTGTGTGTGCGTGTGTGTGTGTGTGTGTGTTTGGCGTGTTATGTGTAACGAAAATGGTGGGAAAATGCAAACATAAAATACCGTTACAACACAATACGCCTGTATTCCCGATACTCTGACGCCCGCGGCAGTGATCAAATATTAAATAAAATACAGAGTAGCTACCTACTAATTTATTAAATTACTTCGACAAAGCATTCCTCTTACAAAAGTTATAACTAAATTATATCGGGACCGTGATGCCTCTCTAAGAGACTGGCTAATCTGACCTCATGAAACTTGCATTCCGTTCTTTCCCGTCAAGACAAGTTTTGTTCAAGTTTTGGGAAATTTGTTGGTTGTTTTATTTATCAGTTCATTTCCAAGTATTGTTGGAAGCCATTAGGTTTATTTACAAGTACTTACGTACCTGACAGTGTTAGAAACTTTTCGGATGTTACAGATAGTGCAACACATCAGTGCACGCGGCGCTATGTGTGGGTAAACCTTTTGTAAACCACGTGTTGCTCGGACGACGACTGCCGCGTCACTGCCACCCAAATTAAAGCTGTATAATTATATTCATTATAGTTCGAGCAAACTTTATGAGCTCTCGGAAGTTGCAGCGAGTGGTTGCGCAGTATGCATAATAATATAAGTGTCTAAAGGAACTCTCTCACTCTCATTCAACTGTACCATGCGAGGTTTCGTTCTTGGGCCTACGTTCAGCGGGCTCATAAAGTTTTGCGCGAACTGTACAAGCGCACGCACACATGGCGCCGCGCGCACAGATGAGTAGAACTATCTGTACATTTAAAGCAAATTGAAAAAAAAACTTATCTCACCTCCGTATAGTTCATTCGCAGACAAAGACGTTGGTCTCAAAATTAAAGGGTTGCTCATTGAATACTTTATTAAGGCGATACCCCGAGCAAAACTTTGTGAAAGTGCGTTATTAAGCAGCTATTAACTGATTAATTAAGAGTAATAAACTAGGTACATCTAAAAGCACATTATTAATGTTCGTTCTTAATTGTTTTTATGTGTTGTAAATACATTTAAAATCTCGTTGTAAAAAAGTGATTAAAATTATTGATTACATGCATCTGTTCTTAAAGGTGACATTCTAATAATTTAAGGATTACACTAATGGATAGATAATTAAAAAATCTAAATAATTGTCGTTTTATTTTATTTCAAAGCTCACGTGTTTTTTTTATTAAAATAATTCCACAATTTTTGAGAATTCAATGATAAATGGGCGTGCGCAGGGAGCGGGACAACGCGAGACTCAGCGAAGGAACAGAGAAGGACCGAACGCTCAAGTTCGTTTCGTCAGGGAAGCGCCTTAACGTGCAGTGATAAGAATACTCAAGCGATCCCCTCAGCCACCTATGCTTAAAAGTCAGCAGAAATGCTAATCGAATAACTTTCCTTTACAGAAAATAAATTTTAGAAATCGGCGTCGAAACGGGTTTTTGAAGCAGATTTTTTCATGAAACAATTTTCACAACGTTAAATGTTTCAACATACTTATTCTAAACAAGACTTTATTTCTGGGAATTCTCTTTTCATAAACCCAAATCGTGCTTTTATTCTCTTTTATTCAATTACCGAAATTGTTTTACAAGCACACAAAGCAGTGGTCCTTATTCGGGTTCCAACGTATTTCATATTCATACGACCTATACCTACATATTATAACATAAGTATTGAAATACATTTTAAGGCAGTCTCTTTGAAGCGTATTTACTTTCGTATAACCCTAAATTGCGACTGTTCTGACACGACTCTGTATATCTTGGTTAATTATTCGCTAACGTATGCAGCAAAGAGGGATTCTGTTTAAATAACAAATGTCTGCATCCAAGTGTTATGAACATGAAACATTGTGTTGTGAAGCCAGTTACGTCTGCTAACACGCCGGTCAGAAGGTCAAGGGACCTTTTTGGCCTGGCGCCACTAAATCGTCTGTGAATGTCGAGACCGGTACGTAAGGGTTACCCTCTGATTACTGTAAGCTCTACCAGATAGATAGCATACATCGTTTACCTTTGATATAATTTTCATTTTGTATGCTTAAATTATCTTGTATGATGGTACTACTTACTTAATAGTACACACAGCGGTACACAGGTAAGACCAAATTTTCGGTGCTTTTCCTATTATTATGATGCTACCAATAATTTTTATGGAATTTGTAATCATTGAAAACAGCAGTTTGATCTCTCTTTTCGAGGGCTCCGTACAGGAATTGAACCTGCGATAAGTAGGTCGAAACCATAAGATTATGCCTAACGGGAAACTACAAAAAAAAAAAAAAACTTAGGTATTTATGTAATTTAGGTAATACACGAAACGGTAAAATATCTCCAAACGATGTTAAACCTTAAAATGTTGATAGCTAAGTTCAAAATCGAATGAGAAAACTGACAGTTTGTGGTAAATTTATTTGATGTCGACTGTACCTACATTTAAATTCCAAGAAAGAAGCAGTTTGTACAATATTTCAACAAAAGAAGCAAAGCTTCTTGTTTTCATTACTCCTAATTAAATAAGAACTTAATTAGAATGAAAGAAAACAAGAAGCTTTGCTCTTTGTCATGCTAAGATGAAGTTAACTATTAATTTTATAAAAGTCTAACTAAAAGAAAATAAATTTATTTGACCCAGGGCCGGCAGTCTCGACTAGAATAGCGACGCTGTCGCAAACTACCGATCGCTAAATATTAAGGTGAAACCTCTGTGGCAGCCCGCAAAATTCAAATTTTCTTTAATTTTTTGCAAATTGCAGCTCTGTTTTACGTCGTATGTTGATCAAAATGGGATTCTGGACTGTGGGAATTATATATTTATCGAATAATAATAATTAATTTCATATCAATCGTCAAATTCATAGAAAATTTGATTTTGGCGGGCGACAACTGAGGTTTCACCTTAATATTTAGCGATCGGTAGTTTGCGACAGCGACGCTATCTATGTCGAGACTGCCGGCCCATGTTAAGCACACAACATTCACACAAACACAAAAAAACGTAAAATAGTAGGTATTCAGCATAAATGCCAGACAACTAGTGCCTGACGCTGGTTTTCAACTGGACCCTATGTTACGAGGAGTCTTACGGAACTACAGAAAACTTTATCCTACCTTTAACTTAACTGAGACCAACAATAATTATATTTTGCAAAACTACAATAAATAAATCTACAAGGTTCTCTCCACTGCAATAATGATCAAAAACTTTAAATGTATAACATAATGTCACACATGAATTACCCGAAAAGGTAGGCTTTTTTTTGGGTTGGAATTCATCAAATAACTTCTCCAGCTCTGGGCAGAGCGGGAGGGCTTGTTAGACTTTTACTGACTAAAACCTACCCGTGTTCCTTCAGTTGCCTGTGTGACAGGACCACGGTAACCCTTTCGGACAAACCCGCGACCCTGGCGGGGCCAAACGGACCCCGTAAATGTGTGCTGACATCTCTTAGAGGCGCAGGCTGAGATGTACCTACAGTTCATCTGAATTTCGTAATGTACCGTTAAAGTCCTAGTCCTAGTCCAAGCCTATAGGAAACTAAAGGACCTAAACGTAAGTTTTATAATGCCTAAAAGTATATGATCCACTATAGTAAACAAAATCAGGAAAATGTATGATGTTCTTCAGGATATATGCTAGTTAGCTAGTGTGTTGAAAACATAATACAACTAAATTGATATGAGAGAAATAAACATCTTTTAACGAAAACCATACTAATATACATGCTGATTTTTTGTCAGTTTATTGTACAAGCAACATATTAACGTAATAGTATTTTAATTTTTTAGACCAATCAATAGATTTTTTGTAAATAGATAATTGCTTCATATTTTCCAATAAATGAACAGCGTAGTGTCATCGCGCATATTTTTATTTTCTATCCAATCCGACAGTGACCGCGCTTTAGCTGTTGTCAGCCTCTTAACCGAACATAAACCCAGACACCAGGCTGCCCCGATGATTTCCTAATGGAAAAATATAAGGAAATTACACTATTACCCGACCTGGGGTCCAACTCAGCTCAAGAGTTTGTAGACACCAATCGCTTTCACCAACTACACCACGATTCTCTTTGAATTTAATTCAATGGAAAACATCATCCTCAATATTCTCAGTTATTATATCTCGGATTAAATGACTAAATAAACAAACTCGGGTACTAAGTAATTATCTCACAACAGAAGTAGAGACAAAGAGCCAACAGAATCGCACGGAGCTTGCGGTTGCTGCAAACTTAAAAAGTAACGTAGAATCCAGGTGGGGTAAGTGCAAATTTTCAATGTGTTCCGGATCATTAAGCTACTTACTGGTCGTAGTCTCACGCATCGGGGATCTACGTTCGAATCTTGATCACGAATTGCTGCTGGTGTAATTCAACTAATGAATACGGTTTCTGAATTTGAATTTTGATTGAATGTTTTGTTGGTAAAATATTATTCAAGAATTAAGGATAAAATATTCAAATATAGGTTAGGTTAGGTACCTTCGTACGAAGGTACCTAGAAAAGACAAGACAATATTGATATCCTATCAAGACCTCAGAATCTCAAATTCTGTTATGGGTGGTGTTACTTTTGTTTTGCGGGCGATTTACGGCAAACACTGCCTGTAATAATAAAAGGAACACGCGCCGATGGCATCAGGACATGCGTTGAAACTTTCAATTTACGAACAAACATGATAGCCCATTTGATCGACAACTACCAAATAATACCAGCCTATTATTATCCACTGCAAGACAAAGGCCTCTTCTCATACAGAGAAGGCACGAGCAATCACCACGCTTGCTCAATAGTAGCTCTAGGTTCCCTCACGACGTTTTTCTTCACCGATATGACGTCAGAAATGTCCAAAGTACAATCAGAAAATAGTTGTAAAGATGAGACTGATATTATTTATTTATTTGCTAACATGTAAAACACTGTTTAGTTGTCATGTATAAAAGAAATATGGCACAGTATTATGACATGTAGGTACCCTGTATGGGCACTGCATATTTTATATATCAAATTATTAAATTACATAATATAAAATTGATCATAATTATTACAATTTATTACATTATACTAAACATCAATCAGTAATTTATTACATTTTATTTTAAAATAAATCATTATTGTCAATTCTTTAATTAATTTTAGTCACTTATGTAATACTGTCGTTATCCGACATCTAGCCGATTTTCAACTTTCGATGCTATTCTGATTAATATAGCATCTAAAGTTGAAAATCGCCCAGATGTCGGATAACGGCATTTTAGATATACCACGGCAGAATTTAGTACATATATTTATTCATTATTTCACATTTACGTCAAGCATATATCAAGCTCGATCGATTCACAATTTGTCAGTTTTAAATTCCTCAACGGTATAGTAGCCTTTCTCTATTAAGAGGGCGCACAAGGGTCCAGTAGCGTGACTCCTTTAAAAAAATATTATCTCGTGACTGAGAAGGAACTATGAATAACGGCTTGCAAGGAGCCTCGGTAAGTGTGTCTAGAATTTCCTAATATTATTATAAACTTTCATATTGAGACACGAAGTAACAAAATACGATCTATATGAATGTGGCCGCTTTTCTTCAGATCAAATTTCCTTGTTCCTTCTCAGTCACAACATAATATTTTTTTAAAGGAGTGGCGCTAGTGGACCGTCGTGCGCCCTCTTAACAAAGATTTCAACTGTTTCGAAAAACTTTGTCATTTGCTAGGGATTTTAAATTTTCCGGTAGCGTATTAAATATGTTAGCTAGTCTTCAGTATGGGCTTTTCCCTATAACTTTTAAGTTTATGATGGGTAATACAAATCTATTCTTGTGCCGTCGGCGTCGGTTATAGTTTTCATCTAGCTCGATATTAGATTTGAAGAGGTGCCTATTTTTTCCAACGAATATACAACTTTCCAGTAGGTATATTATATTGCTGGTAGTGTAAGAATTTGTTGTTTAATAAAGTACGGCCTACAACTCTCTCGTTAATCTATTAGGTAATAGCATTTAGCAATAGCTAGAAAATGCTCCTCAATCCTCTTACTTACATCACTTTTCCCGTAAAACAATGCATATAAACAAGTCTATATTATTATGGATAGCTATATTACCATTTATCTATTGTGAAATGAAGTAGATATACGTATAAATCGGCGAAGAGAATAACCGTTGAGTACAATAAAACAAAACGATCAAACAGCCAGTATGTAGCTGTTAAGTGGTGTAACACGGTCGAGCTACTAGCTAGTGATGCTGCATTTAATACTAGCACTCAATAAATAAACTTATCATAATTTATGAATTTAACTTAAGTGTTTACACAATTGAAGTATCAATACCAAAATACTGTTTAATTTTGACGACTTTACAACTTGGAAACCCATTGCTGATCCCCTTGTTGTTGCAGTTGTCTTAGCCATCAACCATTTGACACCAGGTTGGTCCGTACGTTTATTTGATAACGTAATATTATAAAGTAACAACCGAATAAAAACTGGCACAATGTGGGTGTAGGTACTATAGGTACACCTCTGCCTAACTCAACGGGGAATAGAGGCGTGATGATGACAGTTATACTAATAACACAACAGCTTAAGTGAAAACTAATATTAGTAAAAAACATCTGAACCCAACTTACAATCATACAAGATCGTATAACATAGACGAGAAGAGGGAGTTACCGGTACCTCGTATTATTTCGTGCCGCACTCGCCTCGACACACTAGATAACAAATACTGCCGTAGTCGAGTACTCGAGCGAGCAACTCTCCCGTTCGAACAAACACTAATACGGAGAAATGTTGTGCTAATCGGCTCTGCACTAATGGCGATGCCCCATTTTCTTTTTAAAATGTTTTATTCTGTTCAAAGCTCAGTAAAATATAAACTGTTCGTTCCTTTAAAATATATCGTGAACGATATTTCATGGAAATATTTATCTACTGATAAAAAAATTGCTCATTATTTTTTATGGAAGTCTTTGAACATAAAAGTATTTAATTAGTACTAAGTTTCTCTTATAGCACACAATCTGGATTCATTTTAATGTGAAACTTTTCTTGGTACAAGTAGGTACCACCAACTCAAATAAACGCTTCAGTAATTCTGTAAGGTACTTACTTATTCGAAGTTCTCGCAAAACCGTTTACGTGTGTTTATTACTGTGGGTTTCAGTGTTTCAGTACTACAGTAAAAACTTTTGAGTAAGTGAATGACGTGTGTAAATTATGTTTGGGGCTAAAATTAATTTGAATATATACGAGTAAAAACAATCGGGTACTAAGCTCTCATGACCAGCAGCTCGTTTAGAGTCCAACTCGCAATAGAAAATCAGTTCCAGACGTGTGTACTTAATTCAAATTTTAATTAGGTTGGTACTCGACCCACGCCGTGTCATCGCGTGATAACAAAATATGTCTCCGTCAGGTAACGTTGAATTACTGTAATTTGTTTTTTAATTTTCGAACAAAAAGTGGAACATTGGAGAAGAAGAATATGAAAGAAATTAATGTTTAGGTTTCGGTAGCCGGAATACCGGCGAACCGAGCGTTTTCACTTTCATTCAGATAATTTTCCGTAAATCAGAAATTTCCCGCAAGTAATTAAAATTGATAGAATCGTGCCATTGGTATTTAGTTGCTTTCAGGGGAATTGTAGGACTTGGAGTTCAGTTTCATCCCTGCAAGTTTAAACTTTGTGGCAACTTGCAAACTTGCAAACTTCATCGTTTTTGACTTGTTATTCGAGATGGGGTTGGATTTTACAATGACGAGGCCGAAATGATATGAGTTTGTGAAAGCTGAAAGTTATCAAGATATCTTTTGACGAGGGTTTGTTAAAAAGGAACAAATTGTACTTAGTGGAATCTGCATTAATTCCATTAGCCGTGAGTTTGTGAGGCGAGTGGTTCTCATCAAGTCTCGCGGTTAATGTATCAAGTCAGTAGCGATTTTGCTAATGCCTAAGAGTAGGGTCGCCTCGGGATTGGTCAGTTTACCTTTTACCTAAAGGTTTTGACGCAGATTAATGGTTTTGCGTTATTCGGTAATATGACGTGAAACAAACACTGCGTCTATATTTCATAGGGTGTTAATAGTCGGGTTTTGTATGACTCTTCAAAAAGTAGGGATATGTTACTAAATAGGTATGTAAGCACCAAAAAACAGGCCAAGGTTGAGTGCATACATATACAGGATGGATTTTTGAGATGGGGCAGTATTGGCTGATACCTTAACCGTTCTAGCTACAGCAAAACGGTCTTAGTACACTAACCTTATCTTGTGGAGAAATTTTGATCTGCATTCACAGATTTTGTAAAATTGTACAGTCAGCAAGAAAATGGGCAGTTTTCACAAAAACATTTTTTATTGCCAATCGATCCTGTTTCTTATAAGGATCAAAAATCTCTATTGGACCAACTGAGGTTTGAGAACTAGAAAAGTTAGAAATCGCAAAAAACTTTACCCATACATTTCGTAGAAAATGAGAATCCATTATTTTTTTTTATGATGGATAGATTGACTGCTATTACGAAAACTGGCCGAAAATAAACAAATAAAAATTAAACTTGAATTTCGAACGAATAGGAGTCATAATTTTATTTGCTTTGAAAACAAATTCTTGATCTTAACGAATTCTTGATTCGCTGACAAAAATGACCTCAGATAACTTAGAACGTTAAGGCTTGTTAAAATTCTTTTTTATTAAACGGTTTAAAAAAAAATGCTTCTAAAATGAATTTCCTGTAGCTACAACGGTAAGGTTCCTGTCCTTACTGCCCCATCTCAAAAATCCATCCTATAGTTAGGTTGTAGTTAGGTAGTTCAAGTTCTGTTATTATTTTGTTATGGTTGGCTGTTCAGTAGTTTCTATGTTGAAAACAAACAAACAAACAACAAACATCTAGTTCTACTACTAAATATCAAGGAGCTTCATTCACTCCGATTGATCTTTGAAATGAGTAAAGAACTTAACAATTTCATTCGTCTAATACCTGCTGAGCATGTTTATTTAATATTTTCTGGGAACTCGAATTAAGTACCGAACTAGGTACTTTTTTTTTGGATATATTTTATTCTACTTATTTGGACTACATGATATTAATAGGATGCTTTCAATGTTGAAAAAAAATATAACATTAGATAAGGACAAAATAAGGTGTATTCAGAACATTTTTGAGATTTATTTACATCACGCAGGTGGCTACTTATTAATTTAATTTATATATAATTAATTTATAGCATGCTTACCTTTGTCTCTTGGTAAAACTTGCTCGGGATCAAGAACACAAATTATGTTTTATTAGTAAAAATATTTTTATATCCAGTTTTTACAACGCATAGCGAAATACATTTCTTTCACAGAAATTGAAAATACTACAATTAATAAGACCACCCGTAACAAAATTTTATCCACCACCCGACCACAACATACGTTCAAAAATGCACTGAAAAAAATATCTGTAAACCGTTCGTCCATTTGATAAGAGTGCTTGGTGACATGTTCAATTTACTCTGATTGACTTGACGGCAGACTCGACACTCGATACTTGGTGATTGAAATCCCGATTCCGACGATAAACTCGATTTAGTGTTTGATCGTATCTGTAACTAAAAACGGGGCGAATTAGGTTCGGCCGTCGGAGCCGGACCTTAAATAGATTAAGAGCATAAAAAAAAAAAAAACGTTTTTTTGTTTGACTTTCGAATTCGATTTTGCTGCTGAAGATTCTATAGTCTATTCAACATGCTTTCATACTTGTTTTACCAGATGTAGGTCCTTTGTCTGCAATTTGTGGTTGAGAGTTTCTCGTTGCGTTGTATAATAAAAGTTAGAAAATAGAACATGGCGGGTTTCTCGTCTTACTATTAAAATATTTTACTTTGTCAGCTACAAGTTATATAAACCATCAGTGCATTAAATCGAAAGACATATTGAGCAAAAAAAATATTTATAACATCAAGTAAGACTATTTTCTGAAGATCAATTTCGATTTACGAATACTTAAACATTGAAATGATTGCCCTTCAATTCCATTAATGTACGTCGAGGTAAACGACATTTGCCCACTCGTGTGAGTGAGCAGTGTTTGCCAATTCCTGTTAATGTCAATAGCGTCACATATTGAAGATTTCCTCCCTATATTTTTATACACGTAACGAGCTCATTTTCGTCCAGAGCGCAAGCGTCATGTTCCCGCTAACAAGATTTGTGTAAACAAGTCTCAAACCAGTATGGCAATGAAGCCATATGTTCAACATAAATGAATATTTGATTTTGTTTGTGATGCTTAAAAGTTGTGCTACCAAAGAAATTTCGCTGATAAGTAATTTCGTCTTTAATATAGCTCCGTTTTCGAGAAACTCATTCTGTCATAAATATTTATATTAAGGTAGCTACTTGTCGTATTGTGTAGAACATCTTAGGAGCGAAAGAATATTGCGAAAACAACTAAAAGTATCAAGTAAACGTCGGCAATAAAATTAAATGAGATAGTAAAGGAAAATCTTATATCATGTAAACGGATAGCCGCAAAGAGAAGCAGGCTTCAGTCGCAGCGAAGGCGATATTAATTTTTCTTCTGAACTAGCAATAAAATCCATGCTAATTACGGGCAAATGCTCTTTATTTTATCTGCAATATTAATTAATTATGACTTAATACCTATCTGCAGATTGCGACTTTATTCGAACCGTATTAACGTTAAGCTGACTTTTTTAAATGAATGTTTAATCTGGATTACTAAATAAAACCACATCATTGCAAATATTGCGATTATTTACGTATACTACAATAATACAGGGAGTAGGTACCAATCCAAAAAGTTTGTGAATAAGTTTTATTTCGTGTAGGTTCAATAAGTTTCAATGGGATATTCTTGTTTACCTAAACTCTTTTCTTTTTATATCTCCTCTGTAGTAAACAAAGAAGATAAGTTCTAATTTATTTACCTTTTTTTGTACTAACTGTCTTATTTAGATAACTTATACACATACATACATACATAAAGTCACGCCTTCATGCCATGGGGGTAGGCAGAAACTACAGAACGCCACCTGCTACATACTCCTTTTGCCTCGTTTACGTTCATACATCTGGTCATACACGCACGCCGGTTGGGAGTATTACGCACCTGACCTTTCTGAAGAACATCACCAATAAGGTCACTATATGTCCTTCTAGGGCGTTCTCTCCCGGCATTTCCACTTTCAACTTCTAAACAATAGTATTTATCTAATAGGAACATTAAAGCCTACTTATATTAAAAAGTGACTAGGTACCCTTTTTTTGTTAAAAAAATAGCTGTATAATCCAGAAAATAACATTAGGCGTAACAGCTCTTAAGCCTACATTAAAGTGCTCAACTTTAGAAGACCAAAGTTGAGCTACAGATATTATTTATTTTTTGGCCTAAGTAAGGGCAACACCGTCTTCCTGTCACAAACATTGCGTTCAAAAACACCACCAAAAAAAAAATGAAACAAAGCAAGTTGAGCAATAGACCAGAAAAACAAGATCGAAGAAGGAAAATCAAACTAGAAACCTCTTAAACGCTCTTAAACGGGAAGTCTTTGAGGCGCAACTAAAAAATTCTAAACTTGTCGCCTCGTCTTCTCACTTCGTTAAATTGAATAAAAAAAGTGTTTGTGTACAAAGTGAGCCGATAATCGATTCTGTTGAATATTTCAAACACTGGGGAACGTGATGAAAATAAAATATACAATACTAGCTTTTGCCCTTGGATTCGCCCGCGTGGAGATCGGAAATTATCCCACAGGAACGTACTACCGGGATAAAAAGTTTGCCATGTGTCAATCCAGGTTACAAACTATCTGTGTGTCAAACAGCCAAATCTGTTAAGCGGTTTTAGCGCCTATCTGCCTATCTGGAACATATTGCTCATAGGCAAAGAAAGGTGACATAACAAAACAAAATTGCAAACTTAATTCAAATGTTCTTACGTTTTTTGCAATTTGCAGGTCAGTATCAGGTTGAATGGTGATCTAAATATGATTCGCGCCCGTATCAAATATGGCTTTACAGAATTATAACCATTAGAATCAGCAATACAACTCCTTAAGTTAGAATTGCCCTCAAACGTCATATCATGAAATAGTCATTCAATAGGGTAATATGAACTTATAGAGATGTATTGCTGATTCTAATGATTATAATTCTGTAAAGCCATATTTGTTATGATCGCGAATCATATTTTAATCAAAATACAACCCGACAGTGACCTGAAAATTGCAAAAAACGTAAGAAAATTTGAATTTCGCGGACTACTCTGAACGTTCCGCCTTAACGCAGCAAACTTTATTATTTTTGCTACAATAACGACATGATGCTATGCCTAAAAATTAAGGAGCTAGAAAGATGTGTCTTTATGCTTAGTCGCAGTCTTACCGCTAATTTTAAACTTTTAAATCATCATATCCAAAAATGTCTCTGTTTGAATTATGACAAGCTTCTCGAAAATGAACGAATTATATCATAGACAAACAGACAAACAGACAAAAATTCTTCGTTACTATTGTATTATATGTATTTTTTGTATAATGGTCGCGGTATGACACCTCTATACTCTATTGTCGTGCATTTTAAGACCAGCTGAAGTTTGTTTAGGTAACAATGCTTAACAATGCTAATGGTTTTCATAATGGCGCCCTATTTTAAACATTTTGTAAAAAGGGATGCTTTTCTTCTGCTATTTGTAAGGAGCATTATTTATGCTTTATACAGGAATGTTTTTGTATCTTAATTTTTTTTATAAGTAGGTATAGTATTTTTAGCTTTAGTCAAAAATGAAGATAAGTCAAAAGGTTGTAATACAGTGAAGGTTTCCTGTAGGGTTGCCAACCCTACTATATAATATAATTAGCCATATTCGAGGCCTAAATTCTATATTTAAAAATAATATATAAGTGACGGAGAAGGTAAGTCTCTTTCGTTATCATCAGCCATATTTTATTTAACTACTGCGGGCGTACTATGGGAAGTGTTGGTTATTGCGTAATAGAAAAACCGTTTGCAGTTCAAATCCAATTATAATTTACGATCAAATTAATGACACAAAAACTTTTTTTTTATGCCGTTCGATCATGTTTCATATAAGGATCAAAAACCTCTATTGGACCAACTGACCCCCCCCGACCCTTGCTGGACGACGCGCCAGCCCGCGCCGTAGCTGAGCCTGTAGCTTTAAATTCCCCTTATAATAATAATATAATTTAGATCCAGCCTGTCCCACCTTGCTGCCCTCCCCTCAGTGACGCCCTAAGCCGAGGTTCGTACCCCACAGGGGGTGCCCTTAGCGTGCGGTCACCTAGTACTTAAGAATTTCGCCCCTGGCTGGAGGCTTTAAGTTAGTAGCTTAAGGCACCCACAGGCCTGCCCGGTTAAGTAGCCAGGACCTCAGTGGTCAAAACTACGAGCTGCCCAATAGGAAAAAAAAAAAAAAATTGGACCAACTGAAGTTTGAGTACTAGAAAAGTCAGAAACCGCCAAAAACTTTTCCCATAAATTTCGAAGGAAATGAGACTACAACATACAGTTTTACCATCGATAAACTGACAGCTACAAAAGAGACTTATCTAAAAACAAATGAAAAATAATAACTTCAGTTCATTTTATTAAAAGTCCTACATAAAAAAATCAGGACTGTGTGGTGGCTATGGTATAGGACCATTTCCTATCCACGGCTTCCCGAATTACCGGTTCAAATTAGAACGGGTTTGGCGGCTGTTGTGTGGCGGAGGGCCATCTTTATCTTGCGAGGTTATTTTTGTCACAGAACTTCAGAAATCATAAGCTACCAGACCACAGACTATCTCGATTCTGTTTTCAAAACAAATTAAATTATGTCGCGTATTTGTTCGAAATATTCTTTTTTTTTTCTTTTTTTTTTTCGCCCAGTCTTCATTGTACCTAGCAGTTAGTCTATCCATAGTAAAAAAAGTAAGTTGTAGTCTCCTTTCCTACGAAATGTGTGGGATATTTTTATTGCGATTTCTGACTTTTCTAGTAGGCACTCAAACCTCAGTTGGTCCAATAGAGCTTTTCGATCCTTAATAAAACATGATGAATGGCATAAAAAAAAGTTTTTGTGAAAATTTCCCATTTTCCCGTTGACTGTACATCTTTTTCAAAATCTGTGAATGCAAATCAAAATTTCTCAAAAAGTTAAGAGAAGTTTCATAAGACCATTTTCCTGTTGCTACAACGGTTAAGGTAGAGCTACCCTTGCTGCCCCATCTCAAAAATCCACGAAACTACAATATTTTCGAAAAAAAAAAAAAACATTATTTTATTAAAATAGGTTTCAAATAAAACGCAGCCATAATCTGTTTTTGAAATTTGTATTTAGAAATTTAGTTTAATAAAACTCAGGCTATTGCTCTTTCTGAACAAAAATGTGTTGCTAATTCTACCTACTGCAAAAAAATGGCAACAAGTATTGCTCAGTGATTCTGAATATTCTTATATTTTCAAAATAGTATAATTTCTTCTTTCTATACCAGCAACTTCAGCTTTAACTGAGCGCATATTTTAGTGATGAATACAAAATCTCGAGATGAACGCAATATTATTATATAATATTATAGTGCTGTATTAATCTCGTAAACGTTGCCTATTTCGTAACCATAATTAATTTTTATAGTTTTATAATAACTATTAATTATTTTTTATGTCTCTTATATAACTATATAAGAGATATAAAAAAAAACATATCTGTTATATATTTTTTATTTTTGCTTTGAACATACTAGGTATATTTAATATAAAAAAAACTTGGCATCCCTAGTTTCCCGTGAAGTGATTTTCGATGTTTTAAATATTGAGCCATATTTGTTAATAATTAAAACTTTATGTACAAGTCAAAAAAAACTACTGTACAAAGGCGGACTTAATGCCTGAGGTATTTGCTATCAGTCCAGTTGTATATGTACACACGGCTACACATCAAACCATACATTTCCAGTTTACGCTGACCTTGCATTGTACGGAAATCCTCTAGAATGGCAGATTAGCTTATACTGGAAATGTATAGCTTGATGTGTAGCCGTGTGTACCTACTAACCTGTCATTTAATTTTTGTGCCTACCTATACGTAACAAATAGTTATCTACACAGTGTAAAATAAAATCAAAACTTTGCAGTAAATTTGTTTTAGATACTTGTGGTACAAATAGTCCAGCACCAAGAAACAATGGTACCAAATCAACAGCTTGTTCCCAACGAGTCACACCTCAACTGGTAACAGTGTGACTCGTTGGGAATGTTTTGGATAATAATTCCCAACGAGTCACAGTTACTGTTACACTGTTACTATATCATCATCATATCATCTATCGCCACGAAATATTTTCGTTCTCAGATAAACAAAAATTGTTCCCAGGTATTTGGTACAACTTGGGGCACCCCGACTCGGACAGGTTAGGTTAGAAGGGGACGGCGGGGTCTGAAAGACCCCGCCGTCCCCTTCGTGGTTATTTTTTTTTAAACCGCCCAGAAGTAGGAGTCCCGCGAAGCGGGACTCCGTCGGCTACGCCTCATTATTGTTGAAATACTTATTAGGACACACCTTGATACCCTAAATCAAGGTGGGATCATCCCAACGAGTAACAGTGTAACAGTAACTGTGACTCGTTGGGAATTATTATCCAAAACATTCCCAACGAGTCACACTGTTACCCGTTGAGGTGTGACTCGTTGGGAACAAGCGAAATCAACGTTGTAATCAAAACTCAAATCCGTAAATGTTTTCATAAATTAAATCGACAAAAACTAGTTCAATTATTAACCACGTTCAAAACTGTGATTGTCGATAAACCACAAATGACATTCCATTGACCGGAGGTGTCACATTTATCTCTGTACCTACGCTCTATTCTAAATTTCTAACTGAATTTAAATAATTATTACTGAGATTATGAATTTCGAATTTTGAAATCGACATCTAAATAAACAAAAATGAAATACTGTTCTAAAATGTTTGTAATAATCCGAATAAGATTTTTATTTGTTGTGCTCAGGTAGGGAAACATATTTTCTTGCCTGGTCATCCTCTGCGTGGAGTGTGCATTATTGTATTGTATTTTATTTTATTTTGTACCTACCTATATCTACTACTAACACTAGAATATAAGTTGTTTTTGTAATACTAACATAATATGGATCTCTGTTGTCTGTAATAAATGAATTTTAATTTTAATTTAATTTAATTTATGGAAAGAAAGACCGGAAAATATTGCCAGCAAATTATCCGGGAAAAAAAAACCGGGAAGCATTCCCGGTTTTTCCGGAGAAACTGAACGTAATTTTTTCAAAGAAATCTTTGTATGACCTATTGAAATCTGGAAAGGACCTGTCGGGTCGACAAGTTAGGTGTATTTTTTTTTAGTTTGTTGAATAAATTATGCTAAAAATAATTGAACACTAGATTTTGGTGTATGAACTTACGTAGTTGGCGTTAGTAGGTACCTAATGGAATCAGACAAAAGGGTTATTAAAAAAAATACACCAAGCAGGGTTCGCACAACAGGAACAAGGTTGTTTTACATAATTAAAGCTTTCATAATTCACTTTTAATTTGAATTAAATTAAGCTTCTAATTCTAACGACGTACATTAATGGATAAAATTTGCTTCGAGCTTTAGGTCACCCCAAGATTTGGTATAATTTCCACCGCAAAGAGAATATTTTTACTGTACTTTTCCGCAACAAAACTTTGACTTCGACCTCGATTTTTATACAAAATTTTCACCAGGTAACAAGAATGCACTCAGAGATTTATGTGACCACCCTACTCTCCCTATTAATGCTTTAACGTCCATATATTCCTTAAGAACGTATTATTTCAATTCTATTAAGGAAATTAACTTAGAAAAATACCACGTTTATAAAGGCATTAGATACTGTTTTAATAAGGTAAACTGGGAAACGTCATCAAGTATTCCCGTACCTGTCATACAGAAAATAAGTTATCATTACCGTGTTCATTACCTCCATTTAGTGACAGAGTAATGATAGAAATCGTTACGCGTTTATTAATATCATGTACCAAACTACCAACTCGCTTACGTCGTCATTTCGCGAGTGGCATTCGTGGCGTATAATTTCTAAACAGAACGCGCCAGTCTCCCGTCAAAATATCGTCTGAGCACCGTTGTGTGACATAAATACACAAATGTACGTAAGTGTGTGTGCGGGTTATTGATTCATGCCGCTGGAATTTATGCTTGCTCCCTTGCTCTTAATCAAAACTACATCAGTGTAAAAGGGAAGGCCTAGCAGGTGGAAAACTAACCACGTGGCTAAATACCTTTGCTGGCAGAAGTTGTGCTGTTATCTTGGCTTCGCTACGCGCATGTTTTTTTTTCATTTCACGTGTTTGTTTTATTTTTGTTTTTCATTAGATACAAAAAGTCGCTTGTCATCCACGCTCCATTCCCAAATAGCAATTATGTAATTATTGAATTTTCAGCACAGATTTCAGTAAATATTTAACACATAAAAAATATTCTGGCCTTACGCAAACCGCGACAGTCACGTTCAAAAACGGGAAAAACGGCAAAAATTCTCGAAAGTCGAAACCTTATTATAAAAATATTTATTATCTTAAATCATAAGTGGCGCCGTTGTATATAAATACTGTTCTGGGATAACAATAGCTTGTTCCTAGCAGAGTAACATGTAGCGGTTCGTGTTAGGGCTGCTCCATGTTCACGAGTGCCCGAAAGCGACAAAGCAATCACGATGCTAAAACAAATAGTCTAAACGACTAATTAGTTTGTTCTATCGTTCGAGTGTACGCGGGTGTTACACCCTTGCTTTCGGGACATCCACGGTAGGTACCTCAGCTACCTACTTACTCAAATACTACAAGCAAATAAACACTGTCTTTAATTCGTTTATTGAGTTGTATTGTCTCAAATGTTAGTTAACTTGAATATAAAATCATGCAAGCTTTAAAGGGTTGATGTGACCCAATTTTGACAGTAGCGTGTTCCTACGCATTCTTGGGTGGATTTCCCAAATGGTAAATTTATTGGGCCTGTTCATAATTTGTTTTGGGTCTGAGTGTTTGTGCATGTATTACAAAATAATGAGAGCGACATAAAAAAAAAAATGTTTCAAAACAAAGCTATCGTAAATTCTATAATCACAAAAAGAATCCATGCTGAAAATTGTAACGTTATGACTTAGTGTACAAATGAATTTGAAATTTTAATAACCTTGTATATTTTATTAATCGAGAATTCACCCATTCAACCTGAAAATCGCACAACAGAATTAATTTACCCTTTTGTAAACCTATAGGAGAATAGGTATAATACATGATTAATGTTTGTAGCTATTCGTAAGTTCCTACGTATCAATAGAACAATAAATTGGGCTTATTCAATGTGTTTAAATCGATTATATGATCTCTTTTGTGAATATACTAAGTTGTTACAAAAAGTTACATTACAGATGTTGATTTAGCAACGAGTACAAAGTCACGCAACACGAATAATGTCAAATAACAAATGAACATCAAACAATATTGTGTGAACATACAAGGTGGCGACGACATTAAGAGGGAAGCGCCAGGGTAGCCCGCGAAATTCAAATTGTGTTACGTTTTTTGCAATTTGCAGGTCACTGTCAGGTTGTATTTTGATTAAAATATGACTCTCGACCGTAACAAATATGGTTTTACAGAATTATAATAATTAGAATCGGCAATACATCTCTGTAAGTTCATATTACCCTATTGAATGATTATTTCATGAAATCATGACATTAGAGGGCAATTCTAACCTAAGGAGTTGCATTGCTGATTCTAATGATTATAATTCTGTAAAGCCATATTTGATACGGTCGCGAATCATATTTAGATCTCCATACAATCTGATACTGACCTGCAAATTACAAAAAAAACGTAAGAAAATTTGAATTTCGCGGGCTACCTTGGCGCATCTCTCTTAAACTGCTTACATCTAATGCCGTTCCCAGTCTGCATACGAAAATTCAATTTAATATATCCAATAGTTCAGTCCCTATAGCTAGTCAAAGATTGACAAAATCCGTAGTCGGCACATCACAGCTATTTAGTTTGTTTAAAAAAAAAACTTTTTTAATTTCGATGTTCGGATTTTTTTGATAGTTCCAAAATACTCTTATGAATTAGTATTGCCAGTATGTTCATTTATTGTCCTATTTTTGTCTCCATATTGTATAAAGAGTAACAAAAGAACGTTAGTAGTACAAAAAAAAACAAAGGAATGTACCCAGAGTTATGAAGTCACAGCTAGAACTCGTTAACATGGTGAAACCGGTTTCGTAGACCTGCACCGATTTTCATAATTTCAGGCTGTCCCCAATATTCGTATGAAAACGATTTGACATGCTCTCTCAAGCGAGCAGTCGTACACCAATGTTTGAGCTCAGCATCGTTGCTGTAGTAAGATTGATCTGCGTAGTCATTCACTCCGGGGCTCTCACTAGGAAATGATCAAAGAAAATCACAATGAACCTACAGGTAAAAAGGTCCTTAAGTTAGCGGCTCAAACCGATCAAGTAAAGCTTAACCGAGGCATCACCGGCGGACCCCGGCCTAGTGGACCTCATTAAAAAATCGCAACAAATTAGCTATTCTCAGTGTTGCCTTCATTTCTCAAATTCCTCATTCTCATAAGTTCGCAAAAGCATTAAATTTTCACGAAATTGCTTTCAAACTTTTCCCCTCTCAATAAGCTGCAAACTCAATTTCCGAAGGCATAGTTTTGATCACATAGTTCGTTGTTGTATATTAATTTACCTGGTTACGTTGTATAAGTAGGTATGCTCAGTTAACTAGTTGAGTAATTATTTCAAAATTTGCGTCGAGAGTTGGCGCGCCATTAAAACCACAAACATTCAATAATTTGAAAGGTTTTTTTTTATATCTAAATTGCCTACTGTGGCTTATATTCATTCAGCAACCACTTTATCCGGGTGTCAGAATTGAAAATGAGCCGGGTTCCGTTTATGGAGCAGTACATACGTAGTATTGAGTCAGACGTTGAATGCCTGCCGCGGCGGGACGAATATAGAGGAAGCCGGAGTTGCCTTAATAATTCAACAGTGCAATGCTTTTACAAAACCTGTCGGCGTCAATCCTAATTTAGCGCCAGCGATCGACTCGCTTTCGGAAAGTGTCGTTAGACAAACGTAATGGAACTCTGCTGTTCTAGCAGAGCAGCTCATTTCGCTACTGAGCGAATCGCTTGGCCGGTTTTGGATAAATTATTTTGTTTTCAGCACATTGTCAGTGGTAAATGGTTTGACTCCCCTTATCCGGTTTTGGTTTGACTATTTCGGGTTATTTGTTTATGTTTCGGTTTGATTATTTAATGTTGTCGAGTCATAAATATAGTTTGCTTAATTATAATTCTGTGCAATAATGACTGATATAGAAACACTATACAGAGTGGCAGGGACATTGTCGCGCAACCTGTTACCATGGAATTAGTACTCCTACGTACATGATTCTACCCCCTCTGGTTTGTAATTTTTCGCCGATTATTTAAAAAAAAATGCTATTCCATAAATTTTTACCGCGTAGGTATTGCACTTTTCTATGAAACAGCTGTTTTTTTTTTGTTAACCTACGAAAAAATACTACGCTAGGGGGTTTGGGGTGGGGTGTGAATCATGGTTACAGTCCCTGCCACCTTGTATTGAACACAGCAGAGCACGAAGTAAAGGAACATACCAACTCGAAACTGACAGAAGAAAATTCTACTTTTCGCGTGTATTTTTCGTGACGTATGGACTCGTAATATAAAATATGACGTAAGACATGGTATCAAATATTTGGAGGATCATTCTGATGTGGGGACGAAGGTAAAACATATTAGGATCAGCTGGTTATTATTCCGCTCAATAGATAAGAGCCATCTGGGAGGAATTGGATCCGCTAGTAAGTAATGAGCTACTTTATGTCGAGGTATTATTGCGGACGTATATACATATTAATATAATTATAGTCTAAATGGAACCTTTAAGTATTTAATTATAAACGTGGTTATAGTATAATTGCTAGGTACAATTTTAATCTAGTAAGAACTTCGATGTTTATTTTAATTATTAAGTACCTATTAAAATTATAAAACAAATTAGTTCCCCGTATAAAACAAGTGTTTTCAATTAATAATTAAAATTGTTTAATACTTTTTGAAAATGTAATTAAGTGCTTTATAAGTACTGAAAGTGTATTAATGTTACGCAAATACAACTGATTATGCGAGATCAACCTATCCTCTCACATTTTTATCACATTTTCTAGATAGAAACATGTACTTTGCAGGTAAGTAGACAGTAACCAACAAATGTTTTAAAACCAACAAAAAAGTTGATAAAGGCGCCACAAACGACACTACGTGTCTGCGTTGAAAACATAAATCTAGTTTGGCGGCATAAGATTGCTTAATTTCGCCCAAGTCGCGCCTGCTCCGTGAAAATGTGTGTTAAGAGCGCGTACACGGGTCCACTAGCGCCACTCCTTTAAAAAAATATTATCTCGTGACTGAGAAGGAATTTTGAAAAACGGCTCAATAAGCCACCAAGATTTTTCTAATACCTTTTAACTTTCATATTGAGACACGAAGCAACAAAATTCGATCTAAACAAAAGCGGCCAAATTCCTTTAGATCGTATTTTGTTGCTTCGTGTCTCAATATGAAAGTTTATAAAAGGTATTAGAAAATTCTAGACACACTTACCGAGGTCGCTTATTGAGCCGTTTTTCAAAATTCCTTCTCAGTCACGAGATAATATTTTTTTAAAGGAATGGCGCTAGTGGACCCGTGTGCGCCCTCATAAAATATAAAATAACTTAGTTTCCCGTAAGAAACAAGTGTTTCCAATTAATAATTAAAAATGTTCAATACTTTTTGAAAATGTAATTAATTGCTTTACTTATACTGAAAGTGTATTTATTAATGTTACGCAAATACAACTGATTATGCGACTTCAACCTATCATTTTACATTTTTTATCATAATATGTTCTCGATAGCAACGTGCCTTATTTTGCAGGCAAGTAGACAGTAACCAGCAAATATTTTAAAAATCTAATTAAGATCTTATACTGTAAGTGTATTAATGTTACGCAAATAAAACTAATTATGCGACTTCAACCTATCATTCCACATTTTTTATCACATTTTGTTGATATAAACTTATCTTACTTTGCAGGCAATAAGACAGTAACCAGCAAATGTTTTAAAACCAACAAACAAAGTTGATAAACGCGCCCCAAACGACACTACGTGTCTACGTTGCAGACACAAATCTAGTTTGGCGGCGTAAGATTGCTTAAACTTCACCCAAGTCGCACACCTGCAGTTGCTCCAGAGTTAATTTACATTAACTTGTGACGTGTTCAGTACTTGAGAACTTTATTGTGGACTTAGTCGCACGGGTAACGTTAAAAGAACAGCTTAGAGCCTTTTTTTGTAAGCGAAACAGTTAAAGGCACAGTCAGGGAAATTAGTTGTTGAGCAACTTAAATTCTCCGTATTTCAAATTACTTTTATTTTATTGAGAAGGAACAACAAACAGCTACAATATAAAACATGAAATACACAAAACAAATATACAATATTGTAGCCCAAAACGCTGTTCACAGATTAACTATGGGACAAAAATAATAAAATAATAATCACTAGGTTTACAAATATGTTTCTTTTTTTTACTAACTTATTACCTGCCGCGTTTAAGAACTAAATAGTATTTATGAAAGAAATGTTACGAAATAGATAAATATAGAAAAAATATTCAAGAGAGCTCTATAGGTATAAGATTTTCGAACTTATAGGGAGCACATGCAAAAATATCTACATGTTCGAAAGTCCTATTGTAGGAATCGACCATTCTGCGAACAGGCGAACGCCAGAGTTGGATTTACAAGCGCCCACTGAAAATAATCTACCAGCGCGCACCTTACGCTTGTGGACTGTCCTAGGAACCGCATAACATATTGGACAGTTCAATGCAGTCAAATTTATTTCTAACAATATTATATAGATTCATGGCTTCTTAGTACTTTCGTCTATTTTTAAGTGTTGCGAGCATATACTTTCCAAGGAAATCTTGGTAAGGCAAATAATATCCATGACATCTTCAATGCATGGTACGCAGGAATTTATATTGAACACACTCAATCATTTCAACATACTTTTTGTAGAGCGCACATGAGACTTATACTGGCAAATATAGGAAGAAGGCTTTTTAAAATAGACTGTTGATTGCATTACAAATCCGTAAAGTTGATACGCTTTATTAACAATCTTTCCTATGTGTAGGTCCAAGCAAAGCTTGGAATCAAGAAGAACACCGAGATCCACTTTAAGCAGGGGGGCGTTGCACAACGTGTATGTATAGTTTATTTTAGTTTTATTTTTTGTGAAATTTATGAAGTTACATTTGGGTAAACTTAGTTGCAACTTATTTTCCTGCCAATAACAGGATAGTAGGTCCAAATCTTGTTGCAGCAGAGGCAGTAATTCGTTTGTCGAATGGCTCTATATACCTTGAGGTCGTCGGCATATAGTAAAAATTTTGTATTGCGAAAGCATTGGCTGATGTCATTAATATACAACATAAACAAAAGGGGACCTAGTATAGAGCCTTGAGGCACACCAGAGGTCACCTGTGCGATGTTAGATTGGTGACCATTGATTACAACCCTCTGACTGCGATTGGTAATATAAGAGGTAAATCACCTCAGAAGATTACCACGGATTCCGTTGAAAGCTATTTTATTTAGTAGTATTTCATGGTCTACCTTGTTAAAAGCCTTACAGAAGTCTGTATACACTGCATTCACTTGTATACGGCTGTCAACACAATCAAACAAAAAGCTAGAAAATAATAATAAATTAGTATTGGTCGACCGCCGTTTAACGAAACAGTACAGGATAAATTTCATTATGGACTAACCTTTCAAATAGTTTGGACAAGGCAGGCAGGATGGAAATGGGACGATAGTGTTTCACGCTGCGTTTGGATCCACTTTTGTGAACGGGCACAATATACACATGCTTCCAAAGTTTAAGTAAAACTCCCTCGGATATACATTTATTATAAATAATAAATAGAGGCTTGCAGATGGAAGTCGAACTATTCCTAAAGAAGTAAGGTGAAAGTCCATCAGGACCAGGGCCTTTCGCTGGATCTAGGGATTTAAGCTCATTTAATATGTTCTCTTCACTAAAAGAAAGGTCGCAAATAGAGACATCGTGTAGGGCGTTGTTGTCCTGCGGAGGCTTCCATTGAAGCAGCGCAGGAGATGTCGGTTCATATACCCAGTAAAAAAGTCAGAAAACATATTACATACCATCATTTGTTTCAGCATTTTTAAAAGAAGCTTAGATAGGATTCCAGGTTTATCTTTTCGATTAGAAACATAGGTCCAGAAATGTTTTATATTTTTACTTAGACTGTACTCTACAGAACTGATGTACGAACCGAAATACATAAGACATGTATCCTTAAACTGTTTTCTATAGTTTGAAAAGGATTCATAGTCAGAAATGTTATTATACTTTTTCCATTTAATCCATGCCTTTTGTTTTTTTTTTTGAGATAGTTATGAGAGAACGAGAAAACCATACGGGATAGCTAACTGATCTAGGTCGAGCCAATGGAGTGTCTTGTTTAATAATATTATCTATCTCAGTGTAGAATTTAGCCAGAGCCGCTTCAGATTTCATAGGGCATAGCAGTTCAGACCAGTTAAGTTGCTGTATGTTCTGATTAATATTGTCAAAGTTAGCCCTGTGAAAACAATATTTGCGGAGAGGAGTTTTAGTCATTGGGGTGATTTTGACGTTGAAACAGGTTTCACACATCAGGACAGGATGGTAGGTGTTAATCGGAAGTAATGTAGTTGAGATATGAGAAACATTACAGGGGTTATTGGAAATGGCTAGGTCAAGAATTTTACCTTTGTCATTCACTATATTGTTAAATTGAGAAGCACCCAGAACTGAAATCAAGATATTTAAATTTGCGCAAGCCGAATATGATGTAGCAGTGTTCGAGATATCTGTTGCAGAGGATACTAGCCAATTAGCTTCCGGTAGATTATAGTCTCCTATAACAAAGAAACCATCAACACTAGAATGGACTAACACTTCTTGTAGCAATTCAAAATGCTTGTCATACACAAAAGTAGAAGTCTTAGGTAGTATGTAAGCAGCACTCACAAAGTGTATTTTATTGTTGACAGTACTGGGCAACTCAACCATAATGTGTTGTTCAATGTGAGTGTGTGAAAGATCACTATACTGTTTTAATGAGAGACCTAATTTTTAATCTTATAAACAAATAGGTTGAATTCATTAGATACAAGATCGGATAAAAAACGGTAGACAATATACGAACACAATAAAACATGCACAGTAAAAATACAAATTAAACAGCAGACTATAATTAATGTTGACATTCTGTATATCAGTCGTTTCAGAAGGCTTTAGCATAAACCTAACGACAAAGAAATAAGTAGGTATCCCATACCTTACTAAAACATGTTTTTAATGAGATCTTTGCCATTCATTTAAAGTCTCTTTAATAAACATTTAAACCTGTTTAAATCCCCAAATATTAAAGTTTCGGATGTAATGTAATGGCCCTATTTTCAAGAGACACGAATTTGAAGAAAATTACAAAGAAAATTATCATCCTTGAAACATCTATGTAATTGCTCCTATTGTTTGAGAAGTACTCTAATAACAAAGTGAACAAGATAATCACAGTGTTTCACCCATTGTCCTAATAGTACCCAATAGCGTTAATTATCCACGATTTATGAACGTTAAGCACAAACATTTAATTAATATAATTACAAATGACTGTACAATTATTGAAATAGCTACGAATGAGGGTGCGAACTCTTGAACGTAAACATTAAGTTCGTCAAAAGGGACAATCAAAAGGTCCCTCAGATGGCCTTGTAACAAGGAAACTCTAATTAATTGAAATGTTTATGATCTCAGCCTCGCGGCCTATCAGTCTGGAAGGCAACTCGTAGATAAAATTAACAAGTTTATCGAACTTGGATGAAACTATGAAAGTCGTATTCAACATCAACAGAAATAGTTTTGTAAACAATATTGTAGTGCTGGGTATTTAATGGGTAAATATTTACTGTTAAACAGGTGGGTTTCTAAAGCTAGCTTTAGTTATTTAAGTGTAATTTTAGCTGGGAAACATTCAGAGGGTTTGATCACGTCAGGCGTTAATTGATATATAGTGATAATTCAGGGACTCCAAGGAGAATTGTAATTGGTTTAACAGTGTTATTACATTTGGCTATTAGGGATTCCTTACTATCTCCGATCTATTCAACTGGTAGATATTATAGTTTATGAAGTTTTTATTTTGAAAGAATATATTTTTTACATAGTAAGGCGGGTGTAAAAAGACACGTAACGAAGCTGGGAGTCACTTGTACTCCCCGTCATTGTTATCATTTTTTTCTGCTAGACCATATCCGGGACCCCCTTCTGGTTACGGAGATATTGAAGGACAAAAATCCAACTTTTACTGACGTTTTTTTTTTACATAAAGAAGTTTTTAATGTTATAACACAACTTTAAATACCGCCACGATCCTTGTACAATTGCATGCACCCATAAGCACAATGTTTTCCGTGTATTACATTGCGCACTACCCCAAACATCAAATTTTCACACCAAAACTAAAAGTCGTTTCCAAGCAATTATTTTTGTGCAATGTTACTTAGTTTGTGTACAGAACGCGTAGTTGACGGCTATATCATGGGTCTTTTTACACCCTGTATAAGCTAACAGACTAAAAATAATAATAAAAATGTATTTAATAAGTATCAAAATAAATAAACGAAATAATAATAATATGAACATGTATAAATACATGAGCATGTGAGTAAATATGATTCACTGTTAACAAATCTTAACCACCGACCTCATCTAGTTTTTAAAATATGATTGACGCATAAAAGTGTTTGTACAAACCTACTTACAGAAATAACATCATTTATCACTTACTCTACCTACTATTTGATGTCGTAGTTTAGATGTTTTGATTGGTTACTCAATTACGCCAATTGATATAGTTGAGCTACAATTTACAGAAGCCAAATGGATTAGTAAATACATTGCTTTCCATTCCGGAACATTGGCAAGATTTTGCGCGGGCAGAAAAAATATGATGGAAAAACATGTATTGTCTTGCGTTGGAAGCAATATTCTTAAGGGGACTACATGACCTAAACGCAAATTTATAATGCCTAAAAATATATGATCCACTGCAGTAACCAAAATCAGAAAAATATATGATATTCTTCTGGATATATGCTAGTTAGATAGTATATTGAAAATATAATACAATTAACTTGATATGATAGAAAAAAATCACGATGGTACCTCTAAAAAAATATACTAATATCCATGCAAACATTCAGATTTTTTGTCACGTTATTCTACAAGTAACATACTAACGTGATAGTGTTTTAATTTTTTAATCTTATGAATAGATTTTTTGTATATCCATAATTGCTTCATATTTTGCAATAAATTACCAGCGTTTTGTCATCGCGCGCTCTTTCTTTTCTATGCAATCCGACAGTGACCGCGCTTTACCTCTTGTAAGCCTCTTAAGTATTGTTTTTTTTTCGATAACTGAGAAATGGTACAGGCATTTAATAAGGTTGTCTTTAAAAGATCGCTTTTAGCTGTAAGGCCGCCCATTGTTTGTATCGTTGTGGTAACATAACTAATGTTGTAACACTTAACCGTGTACATAATAAGAGTACTCTATTTAATAAATTATATAACGCATAATATGATTAGTATTAAAGCCCACAAAAACCACATGATTCACACTCGAATAGCCGAATAGAAATAAAACTCCTCATTTCTGAGCACATAAATATTAAAACAAGTTTCTATGCCAAATCCTTTTGATGTCTATTTTCATACATTTAATTCAATCAAAGTTAGGTGTGCTATAATCACGGTATGTAATCCCCTCGAGCCACATTGCAAGGGTTTTGTTTATAAGTTTAAAATAGTTCCGGATTTCCTTAACATTCGCTAAGCTTAATGTTACGTAGAAGGGTGTTATCCCCGTACAATTGTAACAGAATTGAGGAAAAGGTATAAATTTAAATTATTTGGTATAGTAATAATATATGTACCTAGTATGACGTCACCTGGAAGTATATTGTTATTTATGGGGTAAGTATAAATTATAGGTAAAATTAAAAAGCCCCCGACACAAAAAGAGCTGATGACCTGGAAACGGCTGAACCGATTTTGATAAAACATGTCTAAGAACCACCGATAGAAAACCTGCTTTCAAATGAAAAAAACCGCTTCCAAATCGGTTGACCCGTATAAGAGATACGATGCCACAGACAGACACACACACATAGCGGTCGAACTTATAACAGCCCTCTTTATGCGTTGGGGGTTAAAAAACGAATAAGATTATATTTGACATAACACCTACTTACCTAATATTGCATCTCTACTGTTTGTTTAGTCTGAAAAGTAGTACTTGAAAGCAAAAAGTTGTAGATTAGTAAATTTTATGAAATTATTTTCTACGTCCAATTTGTGTACTTTAATCAACAATAAATAAAAAACTGGTTACAGCCCCATTTCTTTCATCTTTCAATGTAATGCCAGGTGACATCATATTTTATGCCCCTTCAAGGGAGTTTCCTTCCTAAGGTACGTGTCGGTTTTTTATAAATAAGGACCATTATCCCTCGACGGCTCCATTCGAGGTGTTTAATGTAGTGCCGAGCTGCCCTTTGCCCTTGTTCCATTAATAATAGGATCGCGCAATCGAGATTAACAACCTAAATTAAAAATCAATAACAATCGTAACAGATGAACGTTCTCGAGAATTGTTTCGAATTCTGCTCAATAATTTGGAAACATCCTTGTATATAATTATTTATCTTGTAATTGTTGAAACGGTATAATTAATAATTATTCATATTCATAAATATATTTTATTGACGGATAAAGTTCAGAAATATTTTTTGTTTTGTTTAGCAAAGGAATTAAAAATATTTTACAACATGTTGAAAAACTGAAATATTGTCCAGTACAGCGACCGATGCAGCCAATCGGCCTGAATCCTTCATTCCGGAATTTATTATTAATAAAAATCAGTTTCCTGCTCGCAGTTCTGCTATACGTGTTTCACATTATAATCGCAAAAGGTTCACAGATAAAATG
Organism: Griposia aprilina; assembly: GCA_916610205.1. Classification (NCBI taxonomy): domain Eukaryota; kingdom Metazoa; phylum Arthropoda; class Insecta; order Lepidoptera; family Noctuidae; genus Griposia; species Griposia aprilina. The sequence continues at coordinate 7,723,670 of OU744287.1, forward strand.
CAAAGCAAACAACAAAAATAAAGAAAAAAGAAAAAATGTTATCAGCCAGCCCTTCCGATGACGCACGCACAAAGAGGGCAGGGATCATAAAGATCAGTGTTTTCTTTGGAAATGTTTAATGTTATACATTCCTGTATATTCAAGTATTTATGTAACCACTTCAGGAATCTTTGAACTTTCCTCTTTTTGCCTTTTCATAACTACTTCTCATTAGATGTTCCATCCCTCTCTGTAACATAAAAAAACTTTTTTACAAAAAAACAACCGACTTCCAAGAAAAACACAAAAATACTTGAAAAATAACTTTAATTTCGGAAGTCGGGGTCTTTGGTTTTCTATTTTCGCTTTTGACCACCGACTTCCGAAATTAAAGTAATTATTCACGTTTTTTTGTGTTTTTCTTGGAAGTCGATTGTTTTTTTTTGTAAAAAAGTTTTTATTTTTTAATTTTTTGTTTTGGTACCTACCCCATACAATTCGTATATATATGATATGTAAATAAAACTGACAGGAAATTATCAAAACATGATCATTATCAATATAAACAAAGTCGAAAAAATACGCAGTATTAAGGAGAACTCAAAAACTGCTGATCAGAATTCGATCAAATTTATATCGGACCACATGTGAAGCAGCAACTTTCAAATAAAAAAAGAATCAACTAAATCGGTTCTTCTTTTAATTTTAGTCTTTTAGTTTTTTTTTTAACTGTTGAGTTAATTAAAAAAATACTCAATACTCAATCATTTATTGCATTCCACAATGTGGTTAGGTGGTAAGTAAACATTAGTTGTAGGTACCAATCGTGGCCCATGTCGGGCACAGCAAAATAAAAATTTGAAGGAAGAAGACTTATTTATACATGCAAAAAAAAACTTATTCTAAGTAAAATTAAAGGTAACATTCTATTAATTATTAATTAAATTAATTAAATCTAAATTTACAATTTAATTTAATAATTAATTAATAAAATGTAAAATGTAAATTAATTAATTTTATTTTTTATTTTTATTTATTGTTTTTTTTTAAATACATGTTATATTCTTTATAAGCTCGTGATAAAATATTATTAATACAAATACAAAACGTGAACTCAATCAAACTTTTCATCCACTATTCAAAACAAATAACTTTTAGCTATATAATCGCTGAAAATAATAGATACCATAATGTTCGAAAATCCGGAAACAATACCTATTTGATTTTAAAACGTGTGTAAACTTATAAAGAGAACATTATATCTTTAAATCGGGATTCTTTGAAACTGATAAAAGTTGAAATAGATTTGTTACCTAGCTGTCGGGGTCATGTTCGGAAATAACGAGACTTTAACAACGGATGCAGGTTTCAAAGAATAACATCACTGACTTTTGTATTATGTACCTACTTATTGATAAGATAAAACCATAATTTTTTTTCGTATCGAAGATATATTTTGAAAAACGTGCAGCTGCTGTTGTAATGCAGTATACTGATGATTAGAATTTTACTAGCTCCCTTCTCCCTAAGAATACCTAAGACCATAGGTGATCTTCTTTTATAAACTAAACTCATTACATTTTTTTTTTTTTTTTGGGAAGTGGAATTTGGGCTTTTCAAAATTGTTGGGACGACATGAAGTGAGGGTAAATGAAAACTACACTCTTGACTGCAGCGATCAAAACCCAAGCGCTGGCTTAAAATAGATAGTAGACAAACACACAAACACACCCTCACACATACAAATCAATAAATGTATTTGACGCTAAATGTATTTAAAGATCACACTGTCTCTGTCATCTTCAAACGTTTGACTGAAATGGAACGATGTTTCAAATTCGTTTAGCGCTAAATGCATTAAGTGATTTGTGGTGCAAGTAGGCTTAAGTATATTTTTATAATAACAATGCCAGTATTATCTCTATGTAAATTATTTCAATCTGTTCATTGTTTTAGAGTGTTCCTCTAACAATATCATTCCATCCCTTTGAGTGTCGTACTAATTCGATAAACTTTGCTATTTTTGTTTTGTTTAAAATTTTGCACGGCTTTCCGTCTAACGTGTCCTGTGCAGATTCCTATGCGATATAAATCTCCTCTCTGAAAGGCACATCAATCGGAAATATGAGATTTTTCCGTGAAGCCTTGTCACAAAGCAAGCAAATAAAGTTTTCGACGTTTCGGAAAACTTACTTTGTGACGGCTGACTTTCGGAAAAAATTCAAACTGAACAGAATTTTGGCTGTGTGGTCTTCGGCCAAATATGCCACTCACTCTTCCCATTAAATAAGCGAATGATGGTTTACGCTAGAAAGCAGTGGTTTTTAATACAATAATTTGGAAGGCCTGGTAGGAATTGAACATGTAGTAGGTATCATTCCGTTCCTCTTAGAGCATTCGCAGAAAGCCAGAAACCACATTCATGTAACAGCTTTCAAAACCCAATCGGATTCGGAAATCTGAAAACCGAGCGAATACGGTTTTCAACCACAACAACCAGAACAGCACGAACGACCAGTCAGCCAGCAATTTTCACAAAATACCATGATTAAAATGACTTGTTACATTTAATTCATAGACCTCAAACACGACTTCAATCTTATTTTTTTCTGTACATTCTGCATAATTATATTCAATTGTTTTCGTACAGGAAATTCTGTTTTCTTTAGTATATACAGGATATATTGAAAACTTGCCCCATCTCGAAACAGGACGTAACTATTACATAATAATAAACATTTATTTCAGTTCTTTTTTTCTTTTTTTTTTATAATCATGATAAATTGTCATTTCCCAAATGTAAATTTTGAAAATAATCGTGTAATTATCGTCTTAGTGCAAACTAAGTTATTGCCTTCAAATAGACACGAATTATCATGGTTCCATTAAAAAATAAATTAAAAAACAGTATCAATTTTAGCGCGCGCCCAAAGAGCAAAACATTCATCGAGGAGTTCACAACGTTGGCAACGCGCTGAGCTAGCGGTCATTTACCTAATTTTGACCGTTCCTACGAAAAAAAGGGCGCGCGACGTTGCCAAATCGCTTGCCTATGCGCACGTTTGTGCATCCCTTTCCTTTCGCTCGGCCGATACACATGCTCTAAATTTTCTTTTTAACACATTGATATAAATATTTTAATTTGGCGCACCTATTCAATTTCATGTTGTATATATATATACATAGTTTTCTTTTTACTTTCTATGATTGTGTTTAGTTTAGTTTGTGATCTTCCTGTGCTAGTCCCAATAAATATGTTTTCTTTATTTTTTTCTGACTTTATTACTGCATTATGTGTATCAGCTCCCGAAAATAATTTCTAGATTGAAATTCAGTTTTATGAAGTGATTACGGAACTCATTCCACTTCATGCATGTAAGTCTAGAAACTTTGCATTCTCATTATAATGTGGGGGAACATGGAAATATGCTAACTTGAGTTTAACTTATTATCTGATAGCTTTTATGGAACACGTTATAAGAAGTTACAAGTTTTAGTCGTAAGTGAATATGTCGGATCGATTATTTGCGAACGATATTATGCATAAGTGGAGTTACTAGTTTCTAATTTAATTTTTGTTACCTCTCATGCATTGATTGACCTGAATGGAATGTTGAAAATATAAATCTTCAGAAAGTCGTCAGACCATGGAAAGCAGAAAGTTACATTTCTTATACCTAAGCTTTACTGTTATGAAGGTAGGTGAAAAAACATATAGAGGTATGAGGAACGGGTGTAAATTTCACTCATCCTCTATAGAAAAGGGAGGATCCTTTGACCAGACGGGTGCCGTGTCTTGTGGGCAACTGCCCGACTATTAATGTCGGGACGTTGTATATGCTAGTTACGCTGTAAACTCTACTTGCGCGATGCAGAGTTTTCCGTGACGTCAGTATGTTGCGTAGTTCACATGTGGCGTTGTAGATGCCGCCACAATCGCATGAGCTGGTTCCTGTAAAAATACCTACCCGCGGCGCGTCACATTCTTCTTTTTTTTTATCATGACGCGCTGTTGCCAACCTTGATTAAAGCACAAACTTATCTATCAAAGTATTCTTGTTTGCTAATAAAATTACTACACAGTAATTAAAAATATCGTAACTCAGATATGCCACATTTCACTTCTGCCCAAATACAAGCGACAACCTGTGAGTGAAATCCTGTGGTTACTTAGCAGTTATACAAAGGGTAAGTCGAAGATGTAGGCGCAAATTGCTCTTAGCCGTGGTGATGTACTGGTAAACGCATTAGACGTCCTGATGGAGCAATCAGCCCGACACTCTAACTTTAATGGACTAGATTTAAAATCGATGTCGTAAGTGACGCGAAACGCGAAGGTGGGTTTCGGCACGTTGCTTATCGATTTTCTTAAGTTTTAGTTAAGTTTACTTAAGTAAGCACCTAAGTAGTTTTAATATTAAGAAAATGTGTTGTCTTCTTTTTAAGGTTTTTTTATATGAAACGAAAAACTGATTGTTAATTAATGTGGTGTTATATTTTAGTCTAAAATATTACCTTAGTAATTTGCATTTATAAGTTAAATTTGTACATTTACAAACAGTTACCAATTTCTGAAAAAGCGATAAATATTTATATATTTTTTACTCCAGGTAATGCAAAAAAACATGTAAAAGTCAGTTCCCTAGACTCTAATTAAAAAAGTCTTTTACTTACATTAGTATCCGTCATCAAGTTAATATAATAAGAATTTTCTGGGACTAAATTTATGTATTTGTGTCCTATAAATCAGCTACAAACAAACTAAATTTTATTAGAAAATATCGTATCTATTTTATAAACAGTATTTGATGTGCGGCGGCCAAGGACCTCTAGCCGTAGATGTTAGTGTACGGAAATGAGAGAACTTCACTTTCTACAGTGAAAAGCTGGGAAAGTTGACATCGCGATGTAACGTTGTAAACTATTTTCATCGCGATGTAACTATGTAAACTATCTTCATCGCGATGTAACTATGTCACCCATCTATTACTATATTACCTATTCATATATTGTGGGCCGAACAAGTTCTTATTTTAAAATGGTAGCGCTACGATGTTAGACAATTATCAGGAGCCAGTTACAAACTTGAAAAGTTTCTAAAATAGTTAACCTTTTTCTATTTTATTTTATTTAAATTTACAGTGTTTTTATGTTATCAACCTATTGGCCAAATTTTGTTTGTAATGAGAAGACATTTCAAAAATTATTTAATTTAAAAACAGCGCTCTGTTTTTCCGAAAACTTATGACAACTTTTAATATCCTAATCCTAATATTATAAATGCGAAAGTAAGTTTGTTTATTTGTTTCGCTTTCACGCTAAAACGGCTGAACGGATTTAGATGAATTTTGGCACATGGGTAGACCCTAGCCTGAAGGACATAGGCTTCTTTTCATCCTGGATCACAGACGAAGTCGCAGGCTACAGCTAGTTATAAATAAATATGGTTTGAAAATATTTAGCTAACAAAAATATTCATTAGAATGAGACTTAACCAGATTATTTTCAGTACATAACAAGACAGCGCTTTCGGAAATTAAACAGATATAATTTTATCTCACTTATGTTATTAATGAAACTAATCGGGCAAATCCTAATACAAACAACAAAATAAAACTGTAAACAATAACAAACATCTTTAATCAAGAAACAGGCTTTTGAGAGTTATTTAACGTTGTTACCCATACCAACATAGGTAGATACTTATAGTTACTGAGTTCTGGCACAGAGGATGTTTCGTGGAGTGGCGCCCCGAGCGACGACTCTGAACATTTGTGTTGTGAACCCTCTCAGCGTTCACCTACATCCATCGTGCCATCGTGGCTATACTTGACATACAGTCGAATGTTTACATTGACTTACGACAGTATTCACCTTAAGAACGGTAAGGTTTTGATGAACGGACATCTTTCGTAGTTAAGTTAGACAGAATATTATATTAAGGGGACTACATGACCTAAACGCAAATTTATAATGCCTAAAAATATATGATCCACTGCAGTAACCAAAATCAGAAAAATATATGATATTCTTCTGGATATATTCTAGATAAATAGTGTGTTGAAAACATAATACAATTAATTTGATATGATAGAAACAAATCACGAAGATACCTCTAAAAAAATATTTTAACAATTAAAAACCATACTAATATACATGCAAACATTCAGATTTTTTGTCAGATTATTCTAAAAGTAACATACTAATGTAATAGTGTTTTAGTTTTTTAGTCCAATGTGATTTTTTGTAAATCCATAATTGCTTCATATTTTGCAATTAATTACCAGCGTTGTGTCATCGCGCGTCTCTTTCATCTTTTCTATGCAATCCGACAGTGACCGCGCTTTAGCTCTTGTAAGCCTCTTAAACTTACTAAAAATTACATCAAGTAAATCAAGATTGTACCTACAAGTAAATATACCTACCATTGCAAGCTTACAAATGACACAATAGAGAGAAAGGAAGAAACAGATAGAAAATAAATTTATTTGACCCAATAAAAATGAAAACAATTAAAAATAATACAGCTCGACATACACAACAAAATATTACCTAAATTAAAATAATCCAGAACCTGACCAACTATGTATTACAATTTTAGTTGGCAACAATTTTGTAGTTGAAAAAAGAAAATACCTTTAAAAGTTACATAATTGTTAGCTCTTTGAAGTTAAAGCTGTCTAAAACAGTCGTACCTATCTAAAAATCGAGCAAAAATAAATATGCCACATTTTATTTCTTATAATCCGTAATATCTAATCTGTAATGTCAAGAGCACGGTTACTGTCTTGTTTTGATGTTTGACAGTTATAATATCCGTCGTTCTCAGAAAACGTTTCTTGCTCCGAGAGAGTGGCTACCTGTCTGCCACTTCAGCGAAACAAGATGGTGGAATGTCAAAAATCACTTTTTCTACTTGGCATCTTACTGAAAGTTTTTTATCCTGACTACTGACTGAAGGCTTTAACTCCAAGACATTTTTCGTAAGTTTTGACGTCAAAATCTTAATGTTTATTTTGTTTTGTTTCAGGTAAGACTCGTCCACCGGTTTTCTTCTAAGGATTAAGTATAATAAAAGGTATTGTATTTTTGTTTATGTTTTCCTTTTGTAAGGATCGGAATACGTTCAGCCTATTTTATATTGTATAAATCAATGTGATAACATAAATAACTATTTAAATGATAAATGATTTTATTTCCGTAAGTAGGTTTGTACAAACACTTTTACACGTCAATCATATTTTAAAAACTAGATGAGGTCGGCGTTTCCTATCTGATAACTGTGGTAATCAGATAGGAAACGCCGACCTCATCTTTTCCTCATCATTTCTTCTCAGAAGAAGAAAGGCCAAAACAAACTCCGAGGTCACAGTCTCTTTTAAAGTCCAGATGTAATCTTGGTCAGATCATGTGAAGACCATTTAGATTTGTGTCTGAAATGGTCTTTTGAGGAAAAACCACATAGATTGAGTGGACCTGTCCAGTCAGTGCACGCATTTGTCAGTAATCGTGCAGCTCAACTCAGAACTTAAGGAGCTCAACGATAAAGCTTCGTAAGCAAAATAACCGTACATTTAGGTTAATCCGCCTAGCCGTTTCCCAACTATATTGGTGTTGGCGTTCAGTCTAACCGGATATTCCAGTATTTTAAATGGAGCAACTGTCTATCTGACCTCCACAACCCAGTAACCGGGTAACACGATACCCCTTGGTGAGACTGGTTGTCAGACTTTTGGGCTTCTGACCCGTAACGACTGTCAAAAGATCTACGAATGACAGCTGGGACATACGGCTTAACGTTTTTTCAGAGACATGGAGGGGTCTCTATATGTAATGGATGGTCAACCGATGGTGGCAACCGTAGCTGAACCTTCTATCGATCCGTGTGGCTGTTATTATTTAGCCACGAGCCCCTTTTTTGCCGTAATTACACTTAGGTACCTACTGTAAAATACGTTCCTAGTAGTGGTCAAAATACCGCAAAAAGATATTCGCCCAATTTACTTTTTGGCCCGTTCCACGCTTATCTTGATCGATTGTAGAAAATCATATTGAGTTTCGAGTTACAGAGAAAGACTATTTAAAGAATAGTGAAATGTGAAACATTATGAGGGCATTGTGCTTTTAATAGTACAACTAATATTTAATAGCACAACCAAAGAAAGAAAGAAAAAAAGAAAATTATTTTATTTGGGACACGCACAGGAAATACAAAGAGTAAATAAAAATAAAAATAATAATAAAAAAGAGCATTTAACATTTAACAACGTTACATTAATGGAAAATTCTCCGAATGAGCTTTTCATTGAATAAACACATATTGAAAAATAATAAATATCGAAATTAATTCAAAAATAACATCGATTAGTGAGTATATCAACTTGGAAATATGTGAATAAATATTATGTTCTTTAATAGGAATCATAAACTATTTTGGAGTATCTCATAATAATGACGTGGCTGTAAAGTTTTTATATCGGAATGGAAATCACGCTATTAGGAAAGACATTAATTCTCGACTGACGACGCGACGTTACGATATAGGTACAAGATAAGTATACTTATATAACCATTATAACTTTAAAAAAAACATCAACTACATTTTTACTCAAAAAACGAGTACAGAAAGGCATTATACCGGATGACTTGGAGATCCTTCTTCTATTAAAATATCCACATTTAAAACTTCTGAAATTTAAAATGATGTTTTCCTTCTAAACCAAAGAATTTCATAATGAAATCTCTTTGGATAAGCCCTTTTTGAAAGCTTTTCAACTTCCGATCAGGTTGGCAGTTCTCTTAATACATTTAACAAAGAATGGTCGGCTTGAATTATAAATTTACCATTCCGTTTCCTTGAATTTAAAATAATATTTCATAAAATAGATCTGATCTTTATCCAAAACAAACACAGATGACTGGATTTTTACCCTATATTTTATAGGCAAAAGTGAAAGAAGAAATTGTAAAGACCGTGTTTGAGAGCAATCGGATAAACTCAAAAAAAAACTCAAAACTCAAAGCATTTATTTCAAATAAACCAATTACAGGCACTTATGAATTGTCAATGGGTCGGTCAGTCAGAAGGATGAAGCTAGTTGCCCATTCCAAAGCATAGGTACCTATGGAAAGAACGGGCAGGAAACTCCACGGACACTCTTTTAAATCAAAATATAAACAGGGTGGGACATCAAGCGAAAAAAGCAACGAAACTGTATTACCTATGTGTTTGGGATCTTGAAGGAAACCACTTGTTTTGCTTGATTATCGTATATTATGAACACTGTTTTACACTAGTACTCGTACAAGTCACAAGGCTATTTAAATATTGAAACTATTTAATTCTAATATTGTGGCGAGAGACGTGTGCCACGTGTGAGTCATGAGGTTAGAAGGGTAGGTGTGAACCAAGCTGTACGCGCCCAGTTAGCAGTGTAGCATAGAACACTTCAGCATGCAGCAGTAAGTCAATAGGACCCGGCATGAAGAATGTGGTGAATGTGAATGGTCAGCCAGAGCTTGAGCTTGTTTGTCTGGGATATGCCACTATGTACATTGTACTTTTAGGTATCACCAGAGATATTTGAAGTAAAAAGAGATAAGTTAACTAGTGTAATAAATTAGTCATCAAACTGGAGTCAAGTTTGATTCATCTCCTATAACTCCTCTCACTGTGGCCAAGACACCTTTAGCCATCATCGATCCTATGAGTCTGTGGGATCGGCAGTGAGAAAACCATTTCCTGTGTGCATTGCCCGACAAAACCCTATTCCTTCCCAAATTCTGTCTGTTACCGTAGGTCTCCTTGTAACAGACTTTCCGCACGTAAAACCAACGTAACTTACGTTTGGTATGGTTTTTATGGAAGGTTAGGGCGTCAGGATGACTAGGGTGCTAGGTAATTACTATAGGGCTAGGTTTTTAGTCATTAGGGTCTTAGGTAACTAAAAGGTACCAGGTAGGGATGTCGGAAGTGAAAAAAAATCGATATGTCGATGTATCGATATTGATTAAAATATCAATATCGACCTCATTATATCTAGGAAAAAATATCGATATATCGGTATGATTTCACAGAGAATATTCGTGCTCTAAAAATTAATTCATTTGGCCTATCATCAATCATCTTACATTACTAGATAAATACTAAAGAGTTGCCAACTTTTAAAAATATGTTATTTTAAAAAAAGTATTCCTTTTTAGGATTTTTTAATCTTAAAACTTATTAATGTTTATTGGTCTTAAAAAAATATCGATTTTTATACCTTTTCGATACTTAGAATTTTATATCGATACATCGATAAATCGAAATATTAAATATCACTCAAAAATATCGATACATTGATAAAATAATATCGATATATCGATGTATCGATATTTTTTCAACAAGCCTAGTACCAGGCTCGATTGTCTCAAATATAGCCACATTTGGAATAACGGCCGTACTAATCTGTAAAGCTGTAAGTCCTGGTGCGTACAATACGGTTATACTCGCTCCGCAACTGACATGTCAAAACTTGGATAGCTAGCCAAGTTACTTAATCGTCTTTTCTCTTTTTTGCTCCCAATAATTACCACGTACCGTCCACGGGTCATCTAATATAGTGTAAGATTGTGCAGTTTTTGAAGATCGAATGTTGGGTAGGTAACCTTTGTACCTCTTTTTACTTATATCATTGGTTACCACTAACTGTCGCGAACTGCACAAATACACATATCATTTTAATACGTCGTAATTTAGTAGCACGCGGCTTTAGACAGGGACGTATTGTTACGACGCACGTCTTATCAGATAGTTTGGATGCTAAACTTCGCTAACACTTCCTTACGGCAGCTCGAGCACGCATCACTTACGTAATGGCAAGAAATGTGCCACGGATTTTGTCGTATTTTGCACTTACTACGTGTGTTATCTGTATTAGAACCTTGAATATGCTTTCATTTTTTTTTCTTTATGAGCTTGTTTCTGGCAGCAGACTAAATTGAGGCAAAATTAAATAATATTTTATTGATATTGAGACATCATAGATAGACTGCCGCGGGGTCGCGGATTGTTCGAAAGAGTTACCGTGGCCCTGGCGCACAGGCAACTGAAGGAACACGGGTGAGTTTTAGTCAGTAAGAGTCTGACACGCCCTCCCGCTCCGCCCAGAGCAGGAGGGGTCATTTGATGATTTTCCCACCCATAAAAAAAGGCGTCTTTGATAGAAGCGTATTATTTACAACGCACCTAAAACACATCACTTTTTCAATTAGAAAACTAATACCAAACAAATCAATTAACTAATAGACATACATACATAACATCACGCCTGTATTCCCCGAAGGGTTAGGCAGCGGTGTACCTATAGCACACCCACATTTCGCCAGTTATGTTTAAGTCCCATGTAATAGGGGGCGAGCCTATTGCCATCAACCGGGCACAAATCCAGACTCCGGGCTGCCACCGCTAATAGACTAACAAGAAATTAATATCGACCACTCAAAAAATGGTTCCCATACGATATAGGACTATTAGGATTGGCTGTGTGACTGTTACTCACTTAACATCAGCCGGCGTCACAGACGGAAGCGTAGACCGTATTGTTTACGATGCACCTATTATCTGTCACGCTAAAGCACCAAAACATAACATTTATTTCCTAACTAGCTTCTGCCCGCGGCTCCGCCCACGTGATTGTCAGGAATTATCGCACGGGAATATACCTACTACCGGGACAAGTAGCCTATGTTAACCGTTTTCAGCTATCTGCCAGTGACAGTCCCATCAAAATTGGTCCAGCCGTTTCGAAGATTAGCCGGAACAAACAGACAGAGAGACAGGAAAACAAAAATGTTTAAAAATTGTGTTTTTTTTTATAAGTGCAGTATATACATTTAATGATAAATGATAAATGATAAATGATTTTATTTCTGTAAGTAGGTTTGTACAAACACTTTTACACGTCAATCATATTTTTAAACTAGATGAGGTCGGCGTTTCCTATCTGACTACTCTGAGAAGAAAGGCCGAAACAAACTCAGAGGTCACATTCATATGGATTTCGTAAAAGGCTCTTATTTTGACATTACACACAGATACTTGAAATTTATTTATTCACTTAAAGATGTATAGGTACCACAGAAAACAGACTTTTGCTAGGATAGAACCAATATCAAACAAATCAATTAACTAATAGGCTTACTAGAAATAAACAAATATTTAAATCTATATATATAAAAATGAATCCCTATTTCCCTTGGTCACGCCATCACGCGTAAACGGCTGGACCGATTTCACTTTTTTGTGTTCGTTATTGTCAGGAGAAGGATCTTATGAAATAAAAAAATAAGGAAGTTGATTGGAACGTTACAAAATTTAAGAAAACTTAACGCCAATATTAATTTTACACAACTGTCAGTTGTTTGAAATAACTGTCAGCGATTGACAGAATGCGCGCTGCAAATATCGTTCAACACAGATGGATCGGTTGATAAATGAGTCGATAGTTTTAGTTTTAGTCAATAGTCAAAACTAAAACTAAACGACATATGACATTCATAGTTAAGACAGGACAACGTCTGTCCGGTCAGCTTGTACCTAATAAAAAATAATACTTTATAATATCCTATCTTAAACCTACTAACAAAGTAAAAATACCTAACAAATCAATTACAAACAAATATCGAACGCTCAAAAATGTTGCCCACTCGCTATAGGATTATTAGGATAGGCTGTGTGACGCTCACGCGCTTGTCGTCAGCCGGCGTCACACACGGAAGCGTATTGTTTACGACGCATCTCTTATCTGTCACGCTGAACGACCAAAACATAACGCCACTTCGAATTTATGAACTCGCTCGATATTCGTTTATAAATATGACGAGCTACGAGTATACTCGAAAGGTTTAGGTAGTTAAATAAAGGTAAACAAAAAAAAACACGTGACTCATAGATGTTAAACCTTTTATTTCAAACGTTAAAATCATATTATTTTGAGTCGTATCGCTCTATTCTGAATCTGAATTTGAGGAACTATCTGTCACATTAATAATAAAGCGTTCAGTGATATCATCAATTATTTTGTCTAATTTAAACATTTTCTGTTCTTCTTTTATTACATGACCCTCGCAACTTTTCCAATTCTCAGCAGAAACATTAGCTAAAGCCTCTGGCAAAAGAATGTTTAGGTCAGACATTTTAAAAGTTTTATTTTTCTCGGCTACAAACCCTTTAACTTGAGCCCATATTAACTCAATTGAATTGCGCTCACAGTGTGGTATGGTGGCAGCCGCAATTCAGTGCCACCATATAACATTTTTTTCTAATTCATCCACAACTTATAAGGCATCTGGTTAACCGACTAAACGTAATACCTGCTACTTCAGTTGCCATACTACATCACAGGTGTACTCTTCAATTTAGAAACGTTATCTAATTCGTTGTATTTTCTAAAAAGGTTTAGGGAACCTGTCTTTTTGGGCTCTTTACAATAGACAGATTACAAAATATTATACTATTTTATAAATCTAACAAAAAAAGTGAAGAGTATAGTTTACGAATAAATGATAAAGTTTAACATACATTAATAAAAGAGAAAACTATCGTATAAATCGCAAATAACTTTAATTTTGTGGTAACGTATTTTTAAACAAGAAAGTGTCAACTATAAAAAACCCTTTTTACGATTTGTTTACCTTTATTTAACTACCTAAACCTTTCGAGTATAGTTACATTGGTAGAGACTATATTTGATGATATTTTTCACAAAATTATATGTCATTGATGTATTACGTACTTATTTGATTCTGAAACAGCGTAGGTAATACTGTATTAATATAAATCTCTCGTATTCTATAAAACCGTATGTAATCTGTGTCATGTGTCACATGTGTAGAAATAATAAATTTGGCAGTGTGAATAATAAGATTTTGTTTGCAGAGCTTACACAATCAATTAATATACGATCACTGAATTTAGTTTACTTTCCAAAAAAAATATCCCACCAACAATACCAAAGAACAACGCAACTACATAGAAGTTAAGTCATTTACAAACACAAAAGCAAAGATCTAAATACGTAAGTATCCGTTCAATAATAGACTATGAATTTCTAATACTATTTCTGTAGCTCGTCGTTGCCAGCAGAGTACCGGAGCGGGGCAGGGGGGAAGTAACGTCTGAAAGCATAATATGATATTATTGCCAAAATAATAACGCAGAGTAGACAACACCGCATCTTCCCCTGTTAGGGCTGAGCTACGTACGTCAGTTCATTTTGTAATACAGTTACATTTGTATACGCGGCTGTTTCCTGTAACTTGAGTTCGTCAGTCTTGTTGGATGTTTGGAAATTATTTTGATGGTTGGATTTTTTTTTACGTATCTTCTTTTTATAAACTTTTACTTCCGAAATTGGTAGTAGCATGACACCATTTCTTTTGACGTTGATAAACAAGAAAGTTTTCTATGATCATTTTCTTCTAGTGGACAAAATGGTATAGTCAAAATTGTACGTAGCTGAGTCATCCCTGAAGATTGACTTCAAAATTAAACGTCGTAGATTATGTATAGTGGACGGCACGATACGGTAGAGTTTAATCGTTGGACAGGTGCGTGTGACATGACCGCTGGTCGGTACTATCGCATTCTATTTATTGCCCTCAGCTACAGTTAGCGGCGGTGCCACTAAGCATCCGTCACGACTCACTAGCAATCAATTTAACATTTATGGTGGCATCCGCATAACCTTTTGAGTCTATTGTTTCCTATTTATTATAAGCAAGCGGTAATAAGTTACTGAAAATGAGTCGGCTCTTTAGATCCTAGTCGTAAAATAAAAAAAAACGACAATTCGATTTTCAAATACCTACTCGTTTTAAATTTAAAACTAAATAAATTATTATTAATTTAGAGTCACAAAACTTTTACAAAATTCTTCCAAGAAGGCTTTTCTCAAGGAGTAACAAAATCCGAACGCCTGTCACTCTTCGATCCTTCTAAATTTAAACATTGAAATGGGTGACGTCATAACAGAGTTGACGCGTCTCATTCCGCGACTTCCCGGCTTGTCAGACACAAAATGGAGCGGAGGCAGGGCCTTTTGTACTTGTAGGCTTTGTGTGCAAAGTAAGCTTCCTACCGAAGCATCTGTGCGATGATGAAACTTGCCAGACAACGCTTTTAAGCACGCTTTATGTCTCGAATTAAAACTTTAAAGGAGGAAATTAAACGTCCAAAAAATTGTGCATGTTACACTCACGGCCTGTTTGTTGTTTGGTCTCGGGAGGGGGTTGAATTGTATCTACTTTTTGTCACAGTGGCGTTCGCATACAAGTAACTCGCTCGAACGGAGACTCTCTTGTTCGTGTAGAGACATCGTCAATTCAACATCTTATGGAGACGTCTAGCCTCGTGATATAGAGAGATAGGTTTAAAGATGATAATTAGTGTGTAAGCTTTATGATCACATTGCCAAAGAATCGTAGACATCAGACCTTTCTTTTGAATAAGTATTACCACACTTAACATTTTATAATACAAGAAAACATATAACTAAATATTTACAAACAAACGAAACGGTCCCTTATCAATTAATCATCACGTACAACACTTATTACTTAAACAAATACACGAAAACACAATAACCCAAAACACCAAGTGAACTAACAACCATAGCTTAATCAAAGTACCACAGTTTCACAGCAGCAAAATTATCATTGCCGCTATGTATATTTCCAACCCTCTCTTACAGAACAAATTCCACTTGTCAAAATGTTCACGCTATGTACACGGGAATCACAAAGCGACACGCTTACAAAGAACGGGCCCTAACAAATGGTTCCGTCAAGCCGGTGTTTGTGTAATGCGCGGTTGGACGGCATCCCACTATCAACTGTGATATTACACATGTTTCTTTTCAACACGTAAACTACGCCTATAGTCATGTTAATTTGAGTACTGATACCATCCACAACATTGCCGGTCGACTGGGTTTTAACATGATGGTTGTGATAAAACTTGCCTAAATATTTCGGGGTGTTTTTTTCTGCAAAGGCCACAAACAGACTTAGTCCGAGAGTAATTTTGCAATTGCACCTCCTGATTGCAATAAAAGCTTCACATACTGAATTACTGAGCTTAAACTCGTATTAGCGATAAAGACTTCATGATTAGTTACTTGATGCAACGCGACAGAAATCCGATAGTCATTTATTTGACGTGCATACGTTGCATTTCTGAGTTCTGCCGAACCGACAAATCAGAATACTGACTAATCAACTAGCCTAATCGAAGGCTCATGTTCCTAGTAGATGAAACCTCAAAAGCTGATATTAGATGAACGTTACGACACCCAATGTGAGATCGGAATGAAACAGCTGAACAAAAGTAGGTAACGTTCTATGTATTTGGACAATCGGGGAGATGAACTGGATATTATGGTTTGTTCGTGTACTTAACAGCAGGAGCCCTGAAAGTTTCTTCATTAGAATTGTTTAACCTACTCAAATTTCTTCCACGAAATGTTAATTTATTTTCCCAGTTGTCTGACTGAATATAATGGATGCGTCGGTTGCTAACTACTTTTAAAGGGTGTTTGAGCTTCTAATTTAATAAAAATGCCTGCGCTTGACAAAAAGGGAAAAACAATCACTCATTTTACAGAACGAATGCATCAAAAGTGTCCTACAAAGGTATTTTAATATACGTAGAAGAAGTATAAAAAAAACCTTAAAGTTTTCTTATTACCCGGGCGCTTTCTATCTCATGTCACATTTTCTACAACGTGAAGATTAAACGTATTGTTCTGTCACTCAGAGAATCGCGTTACTGATTTTTTTTCTCCATGTAACATGAACGAGCTGTGTAACCAGAGCGTTGCGCGTCCCTTAACTATTTATAACAGCGTTCAGCCCATTTACACTCTGACAGTAAGTGGATCTTGATGTACTTACCTAGATAATGTGATACCTTGATATTAGACCGTTACAATTTGTCTTGCATGTTTCATACAAGTTACGGAGCACGCTATTATAATATGAATAAGATACGGTACAAATCTTTGCGTGGTGTTGGCGAGATGCCAAAATTTGACAGAGTTTCGGACCACCGAGCGGCTGACCTGTGCCATTACCAGCTTTCTCCGTTTAACTATTTTGTGTTTAGGTATTTGTAGCCTATTTCAGAATGTGAAAGAAGGTTCTTGAAATTCTTATTACAACAGTTACAATCTGGCTCCCAACCAAAGACGTTGTTGTTGTAAAAGAGGTTTATGAGAATGAGTAGACACAGAGGTTGGACAACATTGTCCTTTTTTGCGTCCGCAAATTTGTCTGCTAACCATGTGATCATGACGATTTTCCCTTTGACCGTATTATATTAGGTCTTTACCTATGAAATTGCCGTTCTGCAGTACTGGCCATTTCAAATCAAAATAATTTTTGTTTGGCTAAGAATTCTAATTTCAAATTAATTTTATTTTAAAAACATGGATTTTTTTTTCTAAAAGTAGTCATTTCTTTATTGATTAGTGTTACATTTTCATCGCATTTCAATCTTTTTCGTCATCATGGATACGTTAAAAATTCGAGTAATTATGGAATATGAGTACCGTCGTGGCAGCAACGCGGCACAAGCGGCACGCAACATCAACGACGTTTACGGAGCTAACACTACAAACCAACGCACCACCTGTTATTGGTTTGCTCGCTTCCGTTCTGGAAATTTCGACCTGAAAAATGAACCTCGCGGTCGTCCGAAGACTTTGGTCGACAATGACGAATTAAAGGCGATTGTGGAAGCTGATGATACACAATCTACGGCTGAATTAGCAGCAGCTTTCGACGTTAGCGTCAAAACAATATTGGTCCATTTGCGTCAAATTGGCAAGGTAAAAAAGCTTGACAAATGGGTGCCCCACGAACTCAATGATCGCCAGCGCGAAGTACGCGTCGAGACGTGCCTTGCACTGCTCAACAGACACACAAATGAAGGAATTTTGAACCGCATTGTTACCTGCGATGAAAAATGGATTCTGTTTGATAACCGTAAGCGCTCAGCAAGTTGGTTGGATCCTGGTTCAGCACCTAAACAATGCCCTAAACGAAAACTTACCCCTAGAAAAGTGATGGTCACTGTTTGGTGGTCTAGCGCCGGTGTGATTCATCACAGCTTCTTACCAAACGGGGTGAGCATTACTGCAGATGTGTACTGTGAAGAACTGAACACAATGATGGAGAAGCTGGCGCATCTCCAACCAGCATTGGTCAATCGCTCGTCTCCGCTGCTCCTGCACGACAACGCGCGACCTCATACTGCACAGCAGACGGTCTCCAAGTTGCAAGAACTGGGGTTGGAAGCTCTCCGTCATCCGCCCTACTCACCAGACCTTGCGCCTACAGACTACTACTTTTTCCAGAATTTGGATAACTTCTTGGCGGGAAAAAAATTTAATACCCGAGAGGCAGTACAAAATGCCTTTGAAGAATTTGTTGCCTCCCGTCCAGCTGATTTCTTTAAGAAGGGCATCAATAAACTGCCACTGCGATGGCAAAGATGCATTGATTGCATGGGTGATTACTTCGATTAATACAAATAAAAAATTCATGAAAAAAATTCGTTTAAATTTTTTCATACAAAACGGCAATTTCATAGGTAAAGACCTATTATTAACTGGAAGAGCATTGTGCCTGCCGTAAGTAAGATAAGAGATAATACTTAATAAATGGTAAAGTTCCATTATTGTTGAAAAGAAAATGAGCTTCGGAGTTACACTGACGCAAGTAGATTCTTTCGTCCTTAGTAATAAGATATCATCTATGTACCCAGGTGATCTTGCCAATCTGATATTGCACACCGTCTAGACTTATTAAACCTAGCCGTGTAAATTGAATTTCTTAACTGACCTGAAATATGGAAACTTACCAGGATTATGTCAATAAAATTTCTTGGGATAAATTGATTTGTTGGAACAGTGTTGCTAAAAATTTTGATTCTATGGTACGACATTATTGAACTAACGTTCACGTTTTGTAAAGGTTATTTCCTAATAACTATGATACTCGCGTAGCAAAGTTGTCGATGCCCTAAATAGTTTAATACACGGCATTATGTTAGCTAATTTAATATAGTTTGATCGTCGATAGTTGTAGCATCTAGATAGAGTGTAGACATGGCTGAACTTGAAATATAGAGTATGTCGGGGTTAGTTCGGCGCTAGGGCCGCTAGGATAATGCTGTACGAGTTAAATTCCCGCTAATTTGGTAGTATATTTTAATGCTAACTTGATTGAATGCGAATTTGAGTCGTAGGTCGAACAGACTTAGATTGCTACAATGTTCGACTGAGGAAACCATGCTTGGTTCTGAGGTTACTATTCAAATAGGGAACTGCTTGCTTGCTGCTTGATTGGGTTAGCCCAATCTAAGCAACCGAATCTTAGTTACACAGAGTAAATAAACGGAATTCAGTAATTATTTTTGCAAAGACCACAGTTTCAACATGTCGCCTGATTACTAGCTTTCGCCCGCGGCTCTACCCACGTGGAAATCAGAGACGATCCAACAGTAAGTGCAGCTGCTAAGGCGTGAAAAGGTAGCAAACAGACGGACAGAGTTACCTTCACATTTTTTAATATTAGTATAGATGGATACCGAAACGTTTGAGTGTAAGCACTTCATCTCTCCTCGTGTCAACACGAACTATACAAGAAAAGCTCACTCCATTGTGAAAAGATTAACCAGCATGGTTGATAGTGGATTATTAGTGGTGCTGCCTGCCCCGAGAGTACCGGACGTAGGTAGGTACTTATGTATCGTTACTTATGGGGTTTAATACCTACTTAATTTTGTGTACTCATTAGTCATACAGAATTAGTAGATACTTACATTGCAGCATTGCATCATTATTCTACGATATGCAGATCATGCTGTAATTAAACAACAATTATGCTACCCGTGTATTAATTACAATACAAGCAAACATTAAATTATTGTTGTGCAAAATTAAATTTATCTACCCAAAAGGAAATTAAGTAGACGAAATAATATGATTAAAGAATTAATTTTACTCAACATTCCGACAAATCAACTGAAATATTATTAATATATTTTCGATTTATTCGAGTCGTTATATAACTATTTAAGTTCAATATCTCCGATCATTTTATAAATTGTTTAAATTCGTTGTTCTTTTGCTTTTTGTAGTTGTAGGTATCTATTTATTTTCTAAGAAACACTTCATAGATCTTTAGATTATAGAATCTGAAGTTAGACTTAATGGACTCAACTTACGTTGCCGTACTCATGAGCCAAATAATCATAGTTTCATTCCGTCAACAAAAAATGAAAAGAAAGGTGACGTAACCGATTTCAGTAAAGATAACAGTAAGATTATACCTAACCGTAAGCTGTTCTTTGAACGCTTCATGATTAGAAGTGGAAGACTACCTACGGGCTGAAAATAATAATTGCACCTGCCATATTTTGTCTCTGCATCATCCTAAGGTAGACTGGTAGAAAATGCCTGAGACAATAATATAATAATATTGAATAATATACCTACTTGTACACCGCAATCATACACCATGGTACATTGAATAGGGCGGTTTCATCTGATTATTCTGCGTATCCACTCACGCGCCCCATTGCAAAAATTAGTAATTTTTGAAATCCGTGAAACGCCCCCATCTTCATTATTTCACCACTTCAAACTGTCAGCGGACAGCACGTTTGTTTTTTATTTTTTTGAATTTTATGCGTGGACCCACCCCTTCTGTTTCATGTTTTTTGGAAAGGTGGTTAAATTTTGAATTTTTGTTTCGAAAGCCATGTGTGTGTATCGGACGTAAGAATAAAATTATCTGTGGTTGAAAATAAGTTTGCGAAGTGTACTGTGGGCTGTCAATCTGCCATTTCGTCGTCGCGGATTCTAAGATACACAATTAAACGGTAAGTAATGATTATAATCAACATTATATACCATTTTGTTCGTGATTTAACGCTCTTTCGAGTTATCTATACTACATTTGAATTTCGAGTTTTAAAATCGTTCCTATAATTAGAAATATGTTTCATTGTTGTCTGAAAAATTCTTAGCTCTTGAAAAACGTAATAAAAACGAATCTATTACTACTTTTTACGTAAATTAATGTGTATTAACCATGTAGCCTGGTTAATTACGAACAGTTTGGTACCAATATTATATCATTTCGTTGTGATTTCAAAGTACAAAATCTAATTGCAAAAACCAATAGCCAATTTTTTTCGAAGCACGCGGCGTGGCGTAGTTCATTGACACGGATTAAAGAAACCTATTCATGATAAATTGTGGTTATTCTTCTCTCTTGAAACCTTTGAGTTCTGATTTGTGATAATTACTCAAAAAAAAAAAACAATCTCGATTTTTGCCATATTTTTCAGAAAAAATGCAAAATGGATAATATTATTCAAGGACAGGGTGGCAGGCGAGGCTCAGCAGGTCGCAGGCGCTCGCGAGGGCGAGGGCGATGCCTATTTGGAGAGAGGTATAGTGTATAATGTATATCAAATACATAAGTACCTGTTTGAAAAGAGGTATAGTAGCTGTATAAAAAGTATATATCTAATACATTTCTCTCTCAAAGAGAGGAGCCCTGTGTCCCAGCAGTGGGAACTTGATAGGCTAGTTACACATACCATCGAACTGATTACCTAACTTAACGGGATCAACTTTGAAATCAAATTGTTCTCTCAACTTCTTAACTCAAATTGTATATAATATAATACATTTCCCTCTCAAAGAGAGGAGCCCTGTGTCCCAGCAGTGAGAACATTATAGGCTGATTACACTACATAGCATCGAACTGAAAAACTTAACGGGATCAACTTCAAAATCAAATTGTTCTATCAACTTGTTATCTCAAATTGTATATAATCTAATACCTTTCCCTCTCAAAGAGAGGAGCCCTGTGTCCCAGCAGTGGGAACATTCTAGGCTGATTACGCTACATAGCATCGAACTGAAAAACTTAACGGGATCAACTTCGAAATCAAATTGTTCTCTCAACTTCTTAACTCATATTGTTTTTTTTTCAGTACACCTGCAGGGCCAGCGCCAGAGGCAGAGCCAGCGCCAGGGCCTTCTGAGCTCTGTCCCGCAGCACCCAGTCCCGCAACACCCAGCCCCGCAGCACCCATGCTGACCCCGGCTGAAGAGTATGTGTTCATATCTTTATTTGCATTTCATAATGTTTGAAGATCTTACAATGGGCTTAAAGCTAAGGCACAATTATGGACCCTGTAGGGCACAGCAAAAAGTATAAAATTAATGTTTTAAATAGAATTAATACTTAATTAATTATGGATTTTCTGTAGTTTCTGCCTACCCCCATGGGAAGAAGGCGTGAGTTTATTTATGTATGTATGTTTTGAAACATGTCCTTAGTATTAAATAACTAAATTATTACATTTATTATTCTTGTTTAAATTAAAACTTATTTGATAATAAAATGTACTAGAATATTTATGTATGTAGGTATGAATGTGAATGTATAGTTTTGAATGTATGGGGATTTTGTGTCCTGTAAACATTATATAATATTTACATAACATCACGCCTGTATTCCCCGAAGGGTTAGGCAGAGGTGTACCTATAGAACACCCACATTTCGCCAGTTATGTTTAAGTCCCATGTAATAGGGGGCGAGCCTATTGCCATCAACCAGGCACAAATCCAGACTCCGGGTTGCTACCGAGAAATTCCAGATGGAAAAACCCAATAGCACTTTGCCCGACCTGGGAATCGAACCCAGGACCTCATGCTCAGCAGTAGCGCTTGCGACCACTAGACCAACGAGGCATTTCATAATATGTATATAAATATTGATGTTTATACTTATTACAGACTTATGAAGCAGAAAAAAAATATAGGTACTCCAGGCAGAAACCCGACGTGTAGCTCCTTCCCAGCTTTCGCCATTTGTACTCTTGTTGCCAGTCTGCCGGCTGTCTGGCTGGGTTTGATTGGAGGCGCACACTTGTATTTGTCCGTGTTTATGTTAACTTGCATGTAATTGTGTAGCCTATGTTGGTGATCCAATGATAAACAAATAAATGACTACTTGTGAAATAAAAGTTATAATTACGTTGTACATTTTTTATTTTTTATCCTTAATTATACCCCAATACACTTAATACTGGCCGATACTCGACAATTAATTGCATACATGCAATATTTAAAGTTACAATATTAAAATTACACACATTTTCAGTAAATTTCAAACAAACAAACTATACACATAACCCTTTCTTGGTAGTCAGGTAAAAATAATAAACATCCGTGAATAGCGCGCTTTATTCTCACGCTCAAAATGGCCGCCATGACTCATTCTCGAGAGTATATTCCCGCGATGTTATTATTCTTTGTATTTCAAAACTTTGGAGAAAATAGTAAATATTATGATGGCATTGTGTAGTTAATGAATGGGACTTCATTTTTTGTAAAAAAAAACATAGGGTCAACGCTTTAGTTAGTGAAATAAAACAGATTTTATTATTTATTTGCGAATAAAAAAAAAACTACGTCATATATAGTTCTAAAACAAAATGTATAATCAAGCCTGGTCTGTCCACTATATGAAACAGTCATTAGTTTACTATCAGTTCATAGAAATATTTCGTGTAGAAGTCGTGTATAAGTGGCTAGGCGCACGGCGCGCGCCGACAAAAAATGTTCGCGGGCATTTCGGCCTACGTCACGCGTAAGTACAAGCGCGTGAGTGGGTATACATACTACACACAAGATTCAAATTCAAATGCCTAGATATACGCCGGGCGAAAAGTTTCTGCTGGCGGGAAGGGATTGTGTTTTGTTTTCGTCGTGTTTGATGAGAGGGGTAGGCAAAGAGGCGCGGGGGAAACTTGATTTTTTTCTGTCTTGCTGCGCCCTCTTAAGTCGGAATATAAACAGTATTTTTAGTTGTGCAAAATAAATAATATATATATATAATAAATAAGTATTAATAGTAAATATTGACTAAAGAGAAACATTTTCCTCTTACTCATAAAACTGGCCTACCATTTGCAGACATATTTGCCCCATCGTATCAATTTCGGCGCTTACCGCAAGAAACAAACTTGAACGATCGTGGCAAATTATGATGAATGGACTACCCTAACCCATGTCATCATAATATATTGACATGATAGCTTCTTTAGTAACACGCCACATGCTGCTCCGGTAAATACTTTTTGTTATTTACTCTCCTAACTTGATGAATGTTCGAAGAAGATATCGTAGAGCTTAGGAATTGGTCTAAGAAAATCTAGATCCTAAGTTTCTTAGACCAATTCGTAAGGTAGATTGTGGTATATGGGAGCAAAGTCTAGCTTTCATATTGTAAGTTATATTAATTATGTTTTTGGTTTTAATTATGCTGAAACGGAAAATCTTTTAACATTCAACTGTTAAAGTTTCATCATCTCATACACACTTACACTCATCACATGCATACTTACACTCATCACATACACACACACTCATCACATACATACTTACACTCATCACATACACACACACTCATCACACTCACTCATCACATACACACACACTCATCACATACATACTTACACTCATCACATACACACACACTCATCACACTCACTCATCACATACATACTTACACCCATCACATTCACACATACATTTGGTTACCTTTTAGTCCTAAGTTTAATTAATTAATTATACGTAAACCGTTGCATTTGTTATTATAGTTTATATTCCTTATTGTCTGTCGAAAGAGACTGGATCCTGCGACACAGGGTATCCTAGTGCGGATCCAGTGTCTTACCTAAGTATTGTAACACACGTTTATGAATCAATGAAACCTTTATTATTATTAGTATACAGTGTGAAAGTGATAAATTTAATTAATTAAAGTGTTTTTTTAAGGTGTTGAGGTGTACTTCTTTTTATAATAAAAAGTACACTTAAAACCTTACGATAGATGATAAATGATTTTATTTCTGTAAACACTTTTACACGTCCAAATTGATTCATTGTATAGGTATTTACCTGTACCTGTATTAACAATATATTCGTAAAAAAATTAAAAAAATACCGCTGAAGTCTCAAACGAAACTTAACTTTATTTAAAGTCAACTTCACATTTTAGAGGTAAATTTATTTAATCAATATAAATAAATAACAATATACGAGCTAACACTAAAATATATATATTATGTACAAGTATATAATAAAAAAAGGGAAGAGTTCTTTTTACCTATTGTGGTATAGTAATTTTATTCTACATATAATTATATATTTAACGTATACATAATATTGTAATACATTTTTAAAAGAGTAACGGTGGAGTTTCTTGCCCATCCTTCTCCATACGAAACTACCTTTTGGAAGGGGCAACTAGAATCAATTCTATTTTTTTGATGTTTAAAACTGCCTTTTATGTGCCTATTTGAAATAAATGATTTGACTTTGACCTTGACTTTGGCATCAAGAAATTGATCCGCATCGCTGTCAATGGAATAAGTGCCCGAAATGCTGGCAGCATTGCCACGTTGGATGGCAACGCTGATTCTTTAGGCTAAAAATAGGCCAGCCCTCTGGTCACATGAAGAGTCGATCTACCGCTTGGCGATGTCCCGAAATATTCGATGAGCACTCTGACCCCAAGGCCTTAGTGTTTCAACCCCAAACGGCTCAAACATACTTATAGCACCCAATAAGGTTGTTATACTTGCGTCTGAGGTTTGCTCCTGCAGCAGCCGCCCCAGCACAGCCTATTGTGCTAGGAAGATGGGAAGGCGCGAGGGTCAAGACACAGGTTGCATCCCACACCAAAGGCCTACCCAACTTCTAAGGCATTATGGTCATTCCATCTGGCCTCTTCCCATAGTCACGTGCCAAGCCATTGAGTACAAAAACAGCCGGTACCGGTAACAGGCGGTGGCAAGACCACGACGTCATTAATGCTGGCGTGCCGTGTTATCTGGCCTGCGGTCTTGCTGCAGAATAGGCCATGGTATCCGAGGCTTTGGATTGTGGATTTGGTTTTAGGAATTCGGCTGGTGGAAAGTGCAGAAGTAGATTAGTAGTCATCATTAGAGTAGGTACCAAGCAAAAACCAATTTTATTTTCAACAACACTCTTTAAGTTAGCAAAACATTTTCATAATCCTTTGTTCACTGTTTAGCTATTATTTATTTGCAGACTAAAGCACTGAATGCCCATTTCCCGCAAGAGACCGCAAACGGCCATAATTAAGTTTTAAAGCACAATACGGCCTAACTAATAGCGCAATAAGACCGCTAGTTACTGCTGTGATCACATACCTGCTAATCCTTTAGAGGCAGTATAGGAAAACTGATTGTAAATCAAAATGTATGTATCTATTCCTTAATTTTTGATATTGCACCTACCACTGTTTGTCTTTGTATCACCCAAAGGATGACTGTTAAAAAATACCTGTGACATTTGTGTTCATAAAGTATTAAATAATTAAATATAATTATGTAATTACATATAATGTATTGTAATGTAACCTTCCAGAATAATTTCATAATCCGAGTTTCATACTTGAACCTTTTCCAGACAATTACAAATTCAACAAAAAAATAATTAGCCTAATAGGTGCAGCCGCTTTAAAGTTATGCGCGGGCAAACATTAAGCTATTGATTTTTATTTATATGTCGGAAATAAGTTAAATCAATCGTTTCACTTGACTAATCGGGACGCCGGTGCCACCAGGTGGCGCTGGACTGAGTCTTTAACGCTAACGCTTGACCAGAGAAAAGCAGAGTTTATTGTTGGCGGGTAAGCAATGAAGACGTTTAGATACTGTCGTGCGTTCCGTATAGTTGTGTCGGGTACCTGCAGTGTGTGATTCGCTAGTGTGATTAATTTGATCGTACATTATAATTTGATTTGAACTGTAAAACGGTTTTTGTATTGCGCAATAACCAACATTACCCACAGTACGCCCACAGTAGTTAAAATATGTCTGATAATAAAGAGAGAGTCATATCTTCTCCGTCATATAATAGGTTGGGGAAAAAGTTTCTTCGCATATTTTAAGAAAATTCAAAAAAAAAAATAGTTTATTTACATTTAACTAAAGTATGTAGGTACCATTTTGTTCGATAACTTTTTGCCATCTTGTAGGTAGGGACATGATCCCTGTTTAGCCGCACAGAAACAATTTACCTAATTGAATCGCGATCGCTATGTCAACTAATCGATATTTGTTAATTAACTCGTCACTAGATGGCGTTGCTCTATTTCGATCGATTTGTACATCGCGGTGTCAAGAGTCTCCGCCGATAATATAAGGGCTTTGTACTAAGATAGCTTGTTAACCACTTCAATTCTAAGGTGTAACCACTACATCTACGAATAAACCAGACTTGAGGTTAAGTGTCGGTGTTTTATGGTCCGCACTCCCAAGTAGAAAGTGAAATTATAGTTTCATTCAACCCCCTATTTACTAACCCCCTAAGTCGAGGGTTATTCAATCCCATTTCTATAGAAATTTTGGGACTTTGATCAAAATACCGCGACAAGTGGTTTTGGCAGTCCTCTCGTGCTGTTAACCTGACACTGCCTAAAGAATTCTGAAGAGACCGAAACAGGTGGAAATCTGAAGGTGCAAGGTCAGGAGTATACGGTGGATGCATTAACACCTCCCAGCCAAACTCTCTTAATTTTTGCTGAGTGGCTAAAGATGTGTGAGGTCTAGCGTTATCATGATGAAAAACCACACCCCTTCTGTTGATTAATTCCGGCCGCTTTCTCTCAACTTCTTGCTTTAATCTCATCAGTTGTTCGCAGTAGAGTTCAGAATCGATGGTTCTGCCTGGTGGTAACAGCTCATAATGAATAATGCCCTTCCAATCCCACCACACACACAGCATCACCTTGTTGCGAGTTAACCCGGGTTTCGCCACAGTCTGTGAAGCCTGACCGGCCTTTGACCACGACCTTTTTCGCACGTTCTTGTCGTACATGATCCACTTTTCATCACCAGTTATCTTCTAGTATAGTTCTTCAAAAATGGTTCGGTTTCATTACGTCGTAATAAAGAATCACAAATGAGTACACGGTTCATTAGGTTTCTTTCAGTGAGCTCGTGAGGTACCCAAATATCGAGCTTTTTTGTGTACCTACCCAGTTCCTTTTAAATGTGCCAAAACTGTTTTGTGGTCAATTCCCAGTTCTTCAGCTACGTCGTAACTACTGATATGCCGATCTTGCTCCACTTTTTCAAAAATGGCATCCATTTTATCCGTAATAGACCAGAGCGACGTGCATCTTTGACATCAAAATTTCTGGATTGAAAACGCTTAAACCAAATTTGTGCTACTCTCACAGACACTGCACTAGGTCCATAAACATCGCAATTTTTTTTCGCGGCTTGCGTTGCATTTTTACCTTTTTTGTAGTAAAATTTTAAAATGTATCGAATTTCTTCATTAGATTCACTCATCTTGACGGTACGAAAAACAAATGAAAATCACACATTTTCCTAATTTAAATTTCGAATTATGTTCTTTAAAATTTAAACTTTCAAAGATACCAAAACCAGCCAGATGAAATTGTATAGCCAAAGAGATTTTATTACAAGTTCATACATACTATAATGCGAAAAGACTTTTTCCCCAACCTAATATATAATTATGTGTGTATTGTCTTGTATGGCTAAAGGCTGAAATAAAGAAACGAAAGAAAACTAGCTCATTCTGCACAAAGAAAACAACAAGCTACACCCTCGAAGCTTAACTTGACTCTTTTAGGTATTTGGAACTTAGTACTACACTCATTGAAGTAGCGAATAAACATTTGTGCTGTTTCCAATTAACATAGAATCGGTAATAGTACAAGTTTTGTAGAATTAGTTACAGTGACTCAGAAAATAAGACGTGAAACAGAGAGGGAGTACATAAGTATCATACCTGCAATAGACGATATGAGAAACTTGAACAATCCAGTATTTCGACAGTTGCTTCAAACACAAACTTTTAAACTCCACTAAGTTTTCATTCAGCAATGCAAAATTAAAAAAAAAAAAACAACTCTCTACCCTTTGCGAAACCTGAGCCGCCAATGTCAATAAAACATTTTCTCTTTCATCGAATCATCCACCTTTAAAGGCTTTGTTGTCATTTGGATATCGGTTTATTTCATTGGCTGTTAACGGATCTAGTGGCCGTGGTTCACCAATCACGTTAATCCGTAGTAGAGTAAAAGCGGGACGCGAAAGAATGGACAGACGGGCGGCCCAATCAATTACAGGAGGATTTGAAGCGGCTGCCGATCGTTCCAACGTACGCCTCTGTCGAATTATGCACCTGTCTGAAATCGGACTTTGAATGTAAGATATTAATATTGGTATTCCCTCTATTGACCCATCGAGAAGTAAGGGGGATTATTAGTATCTCCCGTTGCGCAGTACCTTTGATAAGCGTTATCATTGTAGATACTAGAAATGTGCCTTAAGGGGACTACATGACCTAAACGCAAATTTATAATGCCTAAAAATATATGATCCACTGCAGTAACCAAAATCAGAAAATATATGATATTCTACAGGATATATGCTAGTTAGATAGTGTGTTGAAAACAGATACCTCTAAAAATATTTTTAACGATTAAAAAGCATACTAATATACATGCAAAAATTCTGATTTTTGTCAGATTATTCTACAAGCAACATACTAACGTAATAGTGTTTTAATTTTTTAGTCCAATGAATAGATTTTTTGTAAATCCATAATTGCTTCATATTTTGCAATAAATTACCAGCGTTGTGTCATCGCGCGGCTCTTTCTTGTCTATGCAATCTGACAGTGACCGCGCTTTAGCTCTTGTAATCCCCATAACAACAATCTTTGTCTGGGTCCAGTCTAATTTTGTGGTCTGAGAGTGTGTGTGGTCTGAGACCTTCCAGAGAAAGCAAAGGGATATGTGAGTTTGTGTGTAAGAATTTGACTACTACTTACTTACATAGTATGTTAGTTGATCTTAGCAGCTCAGCTCCAATAAATCCGGGTAAACGCTCTACCTGTGCTAATCCATTGACACATCATTCGAGATAAGGAGCCCAAAAACCTTACAGAACACGGCAGCATGAGACCATTAAAGACATCTTACCAAAGGTCGCCTGAAATATAGCATGAAAGCATGAAATGAAGCATGAAAGTAGAATAAATTTTGTGGAAATGGGTTCCTTGCGAAGCATGTGTGATGTGACTATGAATGATAGGCTGAAGAATGATGTGGTAAGGCAACGGTGCGGTTTAAAAGAAGATGTAGTGACAAAAATTGTAAAGAGATAGTATGCTATGGTTTGGTCATGTTGAGAGGATAAATGAAAGGCGACTAACAAAAGGTATAACACAAGGCAGATGTGAGTGGAAACGCCGGGAGGGGACACCCGAGGAAGACATATGGTGACCTTATTGGTGATGTTCTTCAGATAGGTCAGGTGCGTAGTACTCGCAATCGGCGTGCGTGTATGACCAAATGTATGAACGTAAACGAGACAAAAGGAGTATATAAGGATCGTAGCAGGAGGCGTTCTATAGTTTCTGTGTACCGCCATGGCAAGAAGGCATGAGTTTATGTATGTATGTATGAAGCTTGAAATCTCGTATCTCCTTAGCTCCCATACATAAAACCAAATATTTGCTAAAGCCTGTATGTCTGTACATACATACAATGGCATATTAACCTCACAGGAAGAACACGACTTCCTTTATGAAATGTAGTAGCAAACGATTATATTCAGATGTGGAGCTCCGTGTCTACATATTTGATACTCAACTCCTACGTGCTCGTTACCCACCAAAATGTAATAAAGTAAATGGACTCGAAAATTATCTCATGCTCTCTCAAATTCAGCGACGTAACATGAACATTTTTATCATAATTCTGTTGTCTATTACAAATGTAGGAACCTTTTGTGGGATTTAACGAGCGAATCCGTCTGCGTTCGGAAAATAGGACCCTGTGTCGTAGTTTTGTGTTTTAGAATATTTATGGATGGTTTCGTTTTACTTATATGTCAATTTTAAAATTCCTTTTATATCTCATAGTTTCGAGCAAAATGTAATTTTTTATAATTTTGAAGACAAAATAAAACTAAGCTTGCAATCTGTCCTTAGATCATTTTTGAAAAATAAGTTTTCTGTTGACACCTTCCAAGTGAATTTAAAATACTTGTTTTCTCCACAAAATATAAAATTATTGGAGTGGAGAGGCAAGATGTTATCACAGAATCCCCCTCGAGGATCAATCATTTTCAATAACTAAACGTCGCATAAAATGAAAAAAAAAAAAATGGGTTCGCTTTTTAAATCTTTTCTTTTCTCCTTCAAATTTAATAATTGTCGCAGTTAATTAACGAATACTTTCAAATAAAGAATGTAAAAAACAAAATGGAGGGACGATAGTGAATCGTCGTGGTGAGGTCTAATAATAATCTGATAAAATGTTAAGAGGAAGGAAAAACGGAAGAGTAATAATGTCGGCGGTAAAAAGTGGTCGGTTGCAAATAGTATCAGACCGAAGCTAAGTGATTTGTTGTGTTGCGGTCAATCGCACTTTGCGTTGGTTTCTTATAGTTCCTAACACCAGAGTGACTTTGAAACTTTGACCACTAGGCTGTCGTCCTCTTAGAAAATAGTTCGTAGTTGACCTTTTATTTTGATTAAATAGTTTTGTTAAGTTCTTTTTCTATATCAGATGTTAGCCAGTCAAGCAGAGGCAGTTGTTAGTCGAATTGAGTGTGACGTGGTCAGATGATCATCATAATCCTGCCCTTTGCCCAATTTATTTGGGATGGCAGTTGATTTTCTTCTGCCGTACATCTCTTTTAACAGTCATCTCAGTGTGAATGAACGAATGAATGAATGATATATGATATATTTATTTGCAAGAATATAAGTAGTTATCAAGTTCTTATGATCTATGGGTTTCACTATATTCGGCATTTCAGCCGTACAAATATTGAGATTTTACATATTGGTTATAAAGCATGTGTGTATTATTTCTAATAAAACGGCCAAGTGCGAATCCGGCTCGCACATGGAGGGTTCCGTACCATAGGGCAGAAACACACATTTCTTGTATGGAAACTCACTTTAATTTTTAACTGTATTTTATTTTTTGTTGTTATAGTGTCAATAGAAATACACACTGAAAATTTCAACTCTCTACCTATAAAGGTTAATAAGATACAGCCTGCTGGTAGATAGACGGATGGACAGCGCAGGCTTAGTAATAGGGTTCCGTTGACACCCTTTGGGTAAGGAACCCTTAAAATGGATAAAACTTACATATTGAAACACGAAGCAACAAAATTCGATCTTAAGAAAAGCGGCCACATTCCTCTAGATCATATTTTGTTGCTTCGTGTCTCAATATGAAAGTTTATAAAGGGTATTAGAAGGGTGCTGATTGAGCCGTTATTCAAAACTCCTTCTCAGTCACGAGGTAATATTTTTTTAAAGGAGTGGTGCTAATGGACCGGAGTGCGCCCTCTTAATAAATGTAAAAAAAATGGTAAACACCAATAAAATAACTAAAGTAAATATTGGTGCCGATTCTCTTGTCACAAATGCCGCTTAACTAGACAAAAAATCACTAAAATTTGGTTTATTCCTGCTGTCAAACGACAATTTTCCATTCTGAAATACACTAAAGTGACACAACTTAACTATATTTTAGTTTGACAGCACTAAGACGACACTGCGCTATTAATTTAATGAAAATGCCAATTTTGCTATTCTGCGATTTGACGTTTTTCACCCAAAATTTTGATTGTATAACCAAATCTGAGTATTTATAATTGCGATTAAAAAATAGTAGAATAAAATTAGTTGTCATGAACTAAAATTCACACCAACACCTCGAGTTCAGGTGCAAAAACAGTACTGTATCTTTGTATTCTTTTATTTTGCTCATATCTCGAAAATGTTGTGTCCCATCGCAAAAATAATGAAAATTTCGACCTCCTTTAAGAAAAACACATAAACTCAACATGTAGGTAATAATTTTTCGTATTTCCATATAAAAAGTGCAAAATTCCATAAAAAAAACACGTCGAGGCTGACCAACCTGCGCGCATCCGGCTCTAAAAAAAATTCACGGGGTAGGGCAAACAAATACCACGTGGAGTCGCGATTGTCAAATTCGATTTTAGTTGTGTCAAAATTATTTCAAAATTTAGAGTTTTTTTTTGCAGAATAGCTTTAAGATTCTCATAGCCAAAAATTAAGGAATTTTAGTGATAGTTTAGTTAGTTTAGTTCGGTGTACAAGAGAATCGGCACCAATACCTTCCTAAGTATTTAAAGTAGGTAGGTACGTTTAAAATTGGTGTTTTTTTAATTTGACCAACGCAAAGAGTTTCGATGTAACACAAAGATCGTCGGCTTATTTTCAATTTATTCAGTATTGTTATAGCTAGAATTATAATAATTCTGTAATGGAATGAATGAATGAATGGAAGAGTACATTTTCTTCAGCTTACGCATTTCATTTGATTCATTATGGAGGACTTTGGCTCTGGTAGGTAAATAATCACTTAATTCTATTGTTTCTTTAAAGAAGTCTATCAAAAGATGAAAACTGTTGAATGAAAAAAACTTTGGCCTAAAACCACTTAAAGCTGAGCCAGGAATGAATATTGACATATATGGAGTCAACTTTTAGCTTACTATAAGAATAACTAAAATAACTCACATTTAGTCAACAGTTTACTGATCGTGAATAGTTATACGCACAAGACCGCTGATTCAAAATAGCTGACCCGATTTCAGCCAGGAATAAACGTCAAAAACTATTAAAAAAACATGTTTTATTAGGAAGAGCTACTTAATAAAAATCTTAAATTTACAGAGGTATGAGGAACAGGGTGTAAAGTTCACTCATACCTCCATTGAAAAGGGAGGATCCTCCGACCAGACGGGTGTTGTGTCTAGTGGGCAACTGCCCGACGAATGATGTAGGGACGTTGTATATAATGCTAGTTGCGCGGTAAACTCTACTTGCGCGTTGCAGGCTTTTGCGTGACGTCAGTATATTACATAGTTCGCATGTGGTGTTGCCACAAATTCATTAATTCACTGACAGATCACGCACAGCCTAAACTGCTAGGTCTAGAATCGTTACATTTTGCCCAAGAGTTCCTTTTATAACGAAAGTGAGGATTTTTGAAAATTCATCCATTTAATAGGGGATGAAAGTTTGTATGGAAGTTCGTCATTTTCGGGAAAATAGCGTGTAAACAGATAAATCAAGCAGGTCAACATGCATCAGAAGATCAATTAAACAAACAATTAATTTCCTGTTCTTCCTCACGTTAATTTTGTTGAGCCTATCACAACAGCGAACTATTCGCCAGTGTACCAACACAGGCCCAACGCCCGCGAACAAAGAAAACGGATAATTAAAGCCAAGCAACGAGAAAAGAGAATTTTAATGAGCCCCGACGTTTGCCACGTAATAAGACTTTATTATAACCATAAAAAATCCAGTAATTAAATAATAAAGATGGGGAAGAAATGCTTCGGTACACATTTTGACATAAATATTTTGTGATGATTCGTCGAGGCAAATTGTTTGCGACAAACAAGTAGGTACTTGAATGATATTAAAATTACGTTTTAATGTGACTCGATATCTAATTGGATAAATTAATGTTTTGGTGACGCATGCAAACATTATTTATTTTGAAGAGCACTTTATACGGGGAAGGTCGGGCAAAGCTAATTGTAGATGGCGGGATCATAGCTAGGTCCGTATGGCCTACAATAAATTTGACATTTCGTTCATTCGTTCCATTTTGTGTTCATTCATGAGTTTGGTTTTATTTAATTATTTCCGGGTATTTCAATATTTTCATTCAAGTATTTGACATGGAAAGTTTCAGAATTTTAAACCTTAAGTATTTCCTCGTAATCACTTTCTTCAAAATGATTCCGACAGAAACTCGAACACTGTTTAATTAAAAAAAAATCTCTCCGAATAGCTTTAAACCACAATCTTCTAATTTTAGGATCTTTCTGGAGAAGGTGGATATTTCAGAGTACTTAGGAATACAACAATGCGTCATTTTCGCAAAAAATAAATAAATGATAAATGATAAATGATTTTATTTCTGTAAGTAGGTTTGTACAAACACTTTTACACGTTAATCATATTTTTAAACTAGATGAGGTCGGCGTTTCCTATCTGACTACTCTGAGAAGAAAGGCCGAAACAAACTCAGAGGTCACAATCTCTTTTAAAGTCCAGACATAATCTTGGTCAGATCATGTGAAGACCATGTAGATTGGTATCTGAAATGGTCTTTTGAGGAAAGAACCACACAGATTGAGTGGACCTGTCCAGTCAGTGCACGCATTTGTCAGTAATCGTGCAGCTCAACTCAGGAAGTCAGGACTTAAGGAGCTCAACGATTCGACGAACAATACCAAAGAAAGGACATTTGGGTAGGCCACATAAATTACTCAATCTGCCAGATCATGATTAAAATTTACTGCGAAAAAAAAGCAATGACCCACATAATCCTCACATTCACAATAATTAAAATAACATAATACTTTACAAGTAAATACTCATGTCATTGTGTATATAAAATTCAACAATGTCAATGAGTATATAAAAAATCGGTCATAATGTTTGAGAACCATGTAGATTGGTATCTAAAATGGTCTTTTGAGGAAAGAACCACACAGATTAAGTGGACCTGTCCAGTCAGTGCACGCATTTGTCAGTAACCGTGCAGCTCAACTCAGAACTTAAGGAGCTCAACGCTTCGACGAACAATACCAAAGAAAGGACATTTGGGTAGGCCGCATAAACTACTTAAACTGCCAGATCAAGAATATAACTGAAACAATGACCCACATAGTCCTAATATTCTCAATAATGAAAATAATATAATACTTTTTACAGTAAATATTCATGTCTAAAATAGCTAGCAAATTAAAATCAACATTCACCGTGTAAATTTATTGGAGCAGCTCAATCCCAAGCCTTTTTGTCCTCAATATAGTCTTTAACAGTATAATAGGCTTTCTGGCATAGTTTCCGTTTTATAAAAGATTTGAATTTATTAAAGCTTAGATCTTGAATGTGGCTAGGAAGTTTATTATAAAAACGTATACATTGGCATCTAAACGAGCCACCTATTTTCTTGAGCCTGGTTGAAGGAACAATAAATTTGTGTTTGTTTCTAGTATTTATATTGTGGATATCACTGTATTTTTTAAACAGATTAATTTTTCATGTGCATACAAAAGATTTTCATAAATATACTAAGAAGGCACAGTAATTATATTAATCTCTTTAAATTTATCTCTGAGGGAGTGTCTGGGACTTAATTTATAGATTGAACGAATTGCCCTTTTTTTTAAAACAAAAATTGTCTGGATATCGGCGGAATTTCCCCACAACAGAATACCGTACGACATCACACTATGAAAATAACTAAAGTATACTAAACGGGCTGTCTCTAAATCAGTTAAACCACGATTTTTTCTAACGGCGTATGTTGCAGAGCTAAGCTTTTTTGACAATTTATCTATGTGGGGGCCCCATTGAAGCTTGGTATCCAAAGTTATGCCTAAGAAAACTGTGGTATTTTCGGGTTTCAGCACTTCACCCTTTATGAGAACAGTAGTTTCTACTTGTCTAACATGAGGTATCGTAAACTTAATACATTTAGTTTTTTTCTCGTTAAGAAGTAGGTTATTAACATTAAACTAGTTAACTACTATTGCAAGGGCGCTATTTACATTGTCAGTAATCAGCTGCTGACGTTTCAGTTTAAATGAAAATGAGGTGTCGTCTGCAAATAACATTATATCATGTTTATCCTTTATGAGGTAAGGCAAGTCATTTATATAAATAAGAAATAAAAATGGCCCAAGAATTGAGCCCTGGGGGACCCCCATTCTTACTACCGATCCGGGTGATCTTTTTCCATTAACATCAACTCTCTGAATCCTATCACTTAAGTAAGAAGTAAGAAGATCCAGAGAGGCGTTTCGGATTCCGTAGTGGTGCAGTTTCATGAAGAACACAATCGAATGCCTTGGACAAATCGCAAAAGATTCCCAAAGCATCGCATTTGTCCTCCCATGCATCATAAACATGTCCTAAAAGTTCAACTCCGGCATCAGTAGTCGAACGACCCCTCGTAAAACCGAACTGTTTGTTATGCAGTAATTTGTGTTTATTAAAAAATCCTTGCATTTGATTCAAAATAAGTTTTTCAAAAATTTTACTAAAGGTAGGTAGTACTGAAATAGGTCTATAATTAGTAGGGTCTGATGTACTACCCGATTTAAATAACGGTATTATTTTACTGTTTTTCATAAGATCAGGAAACTCACCACGGTCAATACAATTATTAAAAATAACAGCTAAACTAGGTGCTACAATGTTTATTATTATCGACTTAGCAACGTCCACAGAATTACCCCATAGATCTGCGGTGTTTTTAACATTAAATGTGCGAAAGGTTTTAATTATATCTTTGCAGGTGACATATTGGAAATGAAATTCAGAATCACAAACAGGAACGTTTTCCTTAAGTAAAGACTCTGCAGCAGTGGGTGATGAGTTTAGAGATTTAGTAGTGGATACGGGAACATCTGCAAATAAATTTTCAAAGGCGGCGACGACTTGTGAATCTGAATTAATTATATTGTCATCAATATCAAGCCTGTAGTTACTACATCGGTGGCATGACCTTCCCGTTTCGCTGTTAATGATACTCCATGTCATTTTAATTACATTACTACTATTTTTAATTTTTGATTTCAAATAACGTGACTTGGCCATACTACAAACTTTTTTTAAATAATTTTGAATAATTCTTAACATATAAATTAAATTCAGCAGTGTTTATACAAGTCCGTTCATCATATAATTCATAAAGTCGTTTTCTACTTTTATGTATACCAATGGTGGCCCAGTCACTGAAGGAAGCGTTACTATTCACCGAGAAAGTCTTTGGTATGAATGTGTTATCAAATTGTGTGCAATACATATTAAAAAAATCATTATATTGTTCATTAGGGTCATCATTAGTCGAGAAAAATGGTAATGTACTTAAAAGCTTAGTTTTAAATGTTTCCAAGCGATTACTAGTTTTTGGGTTAACAGTGATATCTTTTTTAATAACTTTTTTGTTAATATTAGGAATAATGATCAATTGTCCGCAATGATCAGAGTCTATTAAATTAATAATTTCTTTATGGTTTTTTTTTTTTTTTTTTTGGATGGGAAATCATCAAATGACCTCTCCCGCTCTGGGCGGAGCGGAAGGGCGTGTCAGACTCTTACTGACTAAAACCCACCCGTGTTCCTTCAGTTGCCTGTGCGCCAGGGCCACGGTAACTCTTTCGAACAATCCGCGACCCCGGCAGGCATCGGCCCTATCGGACCCCGTCAATTATGCTGACAACTCTTTGAGGCGCGCGTGGAACACAACGCGCCGTCGACCCGGGCCTGGTCCTTACCGGACGGCGAGCTGCCCATTGCTCGCCGTCCGCAGGCCCGCGCCTACGGTGGCCGGGAGTCGGCTATGGACTCCCGACGCCCAGGGTGTCTCCTCCTGCGGCGACTAGGGGCGTGAGGGCGCAATGATTGCCTCTCCCTCACGCGCTCCGCCTCCTCCTTCGCGAGCATTACTGCTTCGCAGAAGGAGGTGACTGCTTCCCATTCTCTCTCGCTCCGTACTATGGCCTGAACCAGGGCCGGACGCGAGAGATCGCCGCCGCCGATCGCCGCCACGAGGACACGGCGAATTTATGGGTTGGTGTAACATCTGTGTAAATGTTATCTAGGCATGTGGCACTAGTGGGAGTTATTCTAGTGGGCTCCAAAAATTGGTTAGCAAGATTGTATGACTGAAACAAACTTATAATTTTAGTACTTAACTCAGAATTTTCTAACAAATTAACATTAAAATCACCACAAGTTATGATAGACTTGTTTGAATTACAAATTTTGTGCAACATTTCATCCATAACCTTTTCAAAACATTCATACAATCCTGAAGGTGGTCTGTACACACTTAATATAATGAACTGCTTCAATTCTATACAGGCTATTTCAATTGTCCGCTCAACAGATAGGCTCACAATATCCTTGCGGTCTTTAAATTTAAGATGGTTATTTACTATAATTAATGAGCCACCATGTATATCATTTACTCTGCTGAACGAACTACCAACCTGGTGATTACTAAAATTGAACATGAACTTGTGGCTTTTACGCCAATGTTCTGTCACACAAAGAATATCTATATTGCTATAATTCAGGAATAATTCTACTTCTAAATCTTTCTTCAAAAACCCTTGAGCCCTATCATACGCGTTCCGGAGTCAGTCAAGGATCAATTCTGGGACCGCTTCTCTTCTTGATAATGATTAATGACCTTCCTTCAGTTATTCATCACGCTAGAAGTCTATTATACGCAGATGATTTAAAACTCTTTTCCGAAATTAATTCTGAAGTCGATAGTCTGGCGCTGCAGCGTGATATTGAGGCAATAGTGGAGTGGGCTGTAAAGAACAAAATGGAATTTAATTCTTCCAAATGCTTCGTCATGAGTTTTACTCGAGCACGAAACCCTATCACCTTTACTTATAAAATTAATGGTAGCACTATTACTAGAACATCCTGAATGAAGGATCTTGGTGTCACATTTGACAACAAGCTAACGTTTCATGATCACATGGCAACGGTAGCAAAAGATTCATTTAGGCGATTAGGTTTCATTCTGCGCAATGCTAAAGATTTTAGCAACATCAGCGCTATTAAATCTATTTTTAATGTACTTGTTCGTAGCAAACTGGAGTCCAGTGCATGCGTCTGGAACCCGCACGAAAAGAAGTATACTTTACTTTTAGAAAAGGTACAAAAGGCTTATCTTAGGTATCTTTATAAACGCTTGAATGGATATTATCCGTTTATGTACCCTTCGAACTTTCTTTTAGGCTGTTTAGGTTACAATTCTCTCGAGGTTAGAAGAAAAAATTACCAAATCATTAATATGTGTAAGATCCTTCACGGAAAAACAGATGCACCTGAATTGCATGACGAACTGTCCCATCTGTTTGCTCCGATTAACTATAACCGTGGCAGAAGGCACAGATTGTTCGCCGTACCTTGGAGTCGAACCGTCGCTCGAGCCCAGTCTCCTGTCCCTCGCACACTCTCTGCGCTCAACGCTCTCTTGGACGCTATGCCTCACTGTGATGTGTTTGCGGATGAATGGAAAAAGATATTGTCAACATGTCTGGAGTATTGTGAGATGAGCGTATGACTGTAGAGTAGCTGTATACTTTTGCTTTCTTTTTTTCTTTTTATACTTAAACGTGTTGTATCTTTAACTAATGTAATTGGCCTTTGGCCGTTTTATGTTAAAGTAAAAATAAATAAATAAATAAATAAATTGAATGTTTTGATGCACCAGGTTGATACTATTTAATTTATTTACGCTTCCATTTGATTTATTATTTGCCTTTGTTACACATTTGCAAGAGGTTGCCTCTATTGTCCTAATATCTAATTTAAATGATGATCAATGTCATTAATTTTGACCAAATTATTGGCAGAATTTATTGATAAGTTATTGCATTGCTCAAAAGAAGCAATTTGTTTAGAATAAAACCACCTAACGCCTTATATTACTATCTTGTGTTGGGAACTAGGTACGACAGCGCCATTTTGACAGCTGCCTTCCCCATTGATCGGAATCTATTCAAATATTTAGAAATAAATACAAATGAGGAATGAAGACTATAACGATAACCACCGAATAAGCTGTTTTCTCAAAACTAATTCAAAAATTCAAAATCTTAACGGATGTTAATTGAATAGACTGCCTCATCTACTACACTAAATTATAGCTGGAGAAAACCGATAGAATTTTTGGAAGTGCCAAAGGCTTCCTCACTTCTCAAAGGCAGCCGGTTCGCATATAAATTGACGAATTTGCCTCCATTTACACCTTGCTGTCATGCAGGCCGCTCGTCTGAGCCCCAGCTCGTTAATAATTTATAATGTTTTCAGATTATACACATGAATGCTTCCTAGCTAATTTCATAGGCTACGAACGTAAAATTCATTCATTCTCGTTCTTATACAACGCTGAATCCTTGCTCCGTTTTAATAAAACTTTTGCGAACAAAACAGAATGCTATATAGTCAAACCATAGAAAAGCAAATAATTAAGTTGGTAAAGAATTTATCCTCGTACAAACAAGGTACTTCAAACATAGACCTCCAAATTTTACTCAAGATTTATTATCGTGTGTATTTAATTGGGGCCTTATTTGGCTGCCAAGTACAGAAATTAATGATCAGATCGGAATAATTAGTACGTTATTCTTTGTCGGATCAATATCGGTTCATAGTAGCCGTGACCCGGACACATGTTTAGCGGAAAAAAGCGAAATTAAACGAATAGTGGAATAAAGGACTCTCCAGATTGTGACAAGCAGACGTGTTTAAGTAGCAGGCCGTGCAGGCTCATAATAAGAGGGTTTCATCAGGGCAGCTTCGGAACACGCGGCCGGACTCGCACCTTATCTTCTAATCATAAAATCTCCACCTGTAATACTGTTGTAATAAACAGATAGATAGGAACTAATTTGAATATTTAGTAATAAAGAAAATCATAAAAGCGCTTTTGCTCTCTCCTACTTAGTTAAAACTAGCTGCTGCTCGCGACTTCGTCAGTAATAAAAAAGTAGCCTATGACTTTACCCGGGTCATGGTCTATTTGTGTGCCAAATTTCATCCACATCTGTTCAGCCGTTTTGGCGTGACAGCGTAACAAACAAACATACTTACATTCGCATTTGTAATATTATAGTTAGGAAGTTAGGATTAGGATTTTGCTGTGCCCGACAGGGTCCATAGATGTTTATATTTATTAATACTTACCATCTGTATGTGTACATTATGGAATGCAGTAAAGCTTAATTGAACCTTTACTATTTTCAGCCGACTTCTAAAAGGTGGGTCTGAAAACAATGCGCGTACCTATACCTACGCATGTCTATCATAAAGCAAAACCGGTGGAAGACTGTGGCTTCCCTAACGATTATATTATTTTGCTAATTGGTTTTTCATCTTAGCTGAAGATTTGTTTACATTGTATATATAGACAAGAGCAAA
This sequence comes from Griposia aprilina, assembly GCA_916610205.1. Lineage (NCBI taxonomy): Eukaryota > Metazoa > Arthropoda > Insecta > Lepidoptera > Noctuidae > Griposia > Griposia aprilina. The sequence continues at coordinate 7,765,825 of OU744287.1, forward strand.
AGTGAAGTTTGCTGATTGTTTGCATGTAGGTCAATTAAATACAGTGTGGTTGAGTGACTGCCGAGAGTTACACCGGCGACGTGGAGCTGATAATCAAAACACTTAGTCATATAAAAAAACAAAATTCAAAATATTTTATATAAACTAATCATTATTGTTTATTATTAGCAGTGATCGGAGTAGGTAGATTGATTTTTAGTACTTGTATCATAAATGCACACAGAAAGAATAACATGGATAAGCCATTTTTCCGGAAAGTAATTCCGGTATTTCCGGATTCAATTAAATATTGTTAATGTTGGTAGTGATATTATTACTACTCAATTCAAAATTTAAAGGAAGGTATCAAAACTAAATTAATTCATTATTTATCTGTTGAATAATAAAAACAATCGAATTCCGATCGAAGCTTTAATATTTTTTTTTTTATTAATTGCTCATTTTATTACAATTCCTACCTTTTTTTTGAGGATGGCAAATCATCAAATGACTCCTTCCACTCTGGCAGAATACAATTCCTACATAAGTTCCGGTTTTTTTTTAATAATCCACCAATTCCGGAGGAATGTTCATAGTAATATATACGTTTCGGATCAATGACCCCAGTTCAATCTACCTACTCCGATCACTGATTATTAGGTATGCTATTATTTCGTAACTAATATTTTAGCTGCGAAAGTTTGTTTATTAATCGACTTCAAAAAAAGGAGGAGGTTGTCAATTCGTCTGTATGTTTTTTTTTTTTAATGTGTGTTAGCTCAGAACGATTTGGATGATTCTTTTTTTATTTGATAGCTGGTGCTTCACATGTGGTCCCATTTAAATTTGATCAAGGTCTGAGCAGCAGTTTTTGAGTTATCCTTAATACTGCATATTTTTTCCACTTAGTTTTTATTGATGTGTTAATAATTTCCTATCACTGTTATTTACATACCAAGTAGTGCTATACGAATTTGTGTGGGGTAGGTACCGCAACTAAAAAGTTAAAAATAAAAACTTTTTTACAAAAATACAACCAACTTCCAAAAAAAACACTAAAAGACGTGAAAAATAACTTTAATTTCGGAAGTCGGTGTCTTTGGTTTTGTATTTTCGTTTTTTTTTGTTATGTTGTCACGACAAAACGGCTGAACGTTTTTGGATGAATTTTGGCACACATATAGACCATCACCTAGGTAAGGATGTGGACTACTTTTCAAATTGGATCTCAGACGAAGAAATTCGTTTTTTTGTATGTTTGTACATTTGTTTGTTACGTTTTCACGTTAAAACGGCTGAACAGATTTAGATGAAATTTGGCACACAGGTAGACCATGACCTGGATAAGGATATAAGATACCTTTTATCCCGATATTCCCATGGGATCGAGACTTATCTAGGTGACTACGCGGGGTGCAGCTAGTTTCACATAAACCTATGTGGGCACTTATGAATAGGGATAAAACGATACGAGTAAATACAACTACATACTCGATACTTTTCTCCGATACCAAGTACTTTTAGTATCGATAATTTGAAATTAAGTATCGAGTAGGTATCGGTCAAAAGTACTCATATCAGTATGCCAATGTCACTATTTCATTTTAACATTGATAAAAAATTGCATATTTATCGTAGAGCGGAACCTTCAGGGTAGCCCGCGAATTTAAAATTTTAATTTTTATAATTTTGTACTTATCAATAAAGAATACCTACCAATACTTTTTACGATTTTTTCTCTAAATTTTCCAAAAACTATTTGATAAGAGTAAGTATCGATAGTTTTCAATTGATACTGAGTAAGTATCGATACTTGACGACCGATACAGTATCGAGTAAAAGAAAGATACCTCAATGGTATCGTTCCATCCCTACTTATGAAACTTCAGAAGCTGGGTGCACGTTTCCAATTGGTCGTTTCCTATGGCGAAGAGCCGGCAAGAAACTCCACGAATACGCTTTAAAAATATTTGGATTATACAATGTTTTCAAATAACACTGTTAATAGGTATGGGAGGACAGTGTAAGCATCACTCAGTCACTATCAATTGATAAGCCGTCAACAGTGACATGATGCGATCTTTCAAGTGATTAAGTCAAAATGGAGGGATAATTAATATTCTGTTTTTAGAAATTCCATTCAATATTTCGATTAACCGATAGAGATTTCAATTTCCTTTAGTCACGTGCGCCGGGATATCAGATCCAGCGGTTGGCTCCGTCGGTAATGAGCAAGCGGATGGCAATTTCGCTAGATGGGCTTTTGGTACGGGAGCCTGTTTTTATGTCAATGTGCTTTTAATATGTCTACCTCGCTTGTGTCAAGACTTAAGGTGCTGCGTATTTGATCGACTATCACGCTACTTTTTCCAGTTCACTTTTTATTTTTATGCTTTTACCGATGTGAAAATTAAGTGACAAAACAGGATTTTTCCTAAACTTTCCGAATGTTTGTATCTTATTAGAGATTTAAATTCTTAATGAAATCAGGAGGTCTATATCAAAATTCATTTTTTCTTGAATAATACAAGTGGTTCACACGTCGAAAAACTAACTTAGGAAATCCCATAGGACACTTTCAAGCAGATACGGCGGACCCGAAACGGTGGGTAGCTACTAAATTGAGTTGGTCATGAAAAATGCAAATGATAAAACGAAGGGTCTCAGGCAAAAAGTAAATATTTTCCCTTCAGGGATATATGTATGGTATTTTTTTGAAAAATTGGGTCAAACGAAAGGTTGGGTCCTGTTTGATTTGGGCGAAGATATCTAATGAAAATTCAATATTAATTAGAAAACTTAATTATGTTATATCAGTTTGGGGGTTTTGTTTGGTTCACTTAACAATTATCGAGGGATAATTGAAGTTTATGCTCAGCTTGGTTGCGGCAGGCGATCCGGCTGGCGTGGCGTGTGTGCGTCGGATAACTGAACGTAGCCCTCCATCCGTCAGGTTAGTTAATTTACGATTTAGTTGGCTTATTAGCTGTCATCAGGAGGCAACATGTTCCGCAGATGCTGAATTGTTTCGGTAATTTTAAAAGGTTAAACGGGTACAAACAGGCGCAATACAAAGGCACCGCCTGTCGTGCGACTAGTGGTGCCTTCGTGTCGCGTGCGAGTTGTATCGCGTCTCGCGCCAGTTTGAAGGAGCCTTAAAGACGGTGCTTTAAGGCTTTAAGAGCCTTAAATTGGATGTAAAATGGTTTTTACAACCAATTTAAGGCTTTATGAGCTTGGGTGGAGTTTGCTGATATAGTACTCAATAGGTCAGGATTACGAATTTATAAAGGGATTCATCATGAGAATAAGCAGTTGCATTACTAGAAATAATTAAACTGTATCTAATCGCCAATTGACTAGCTACCGCATGCCCAGAATCATTCAATGAATCATAGTTCATCCCACAAATGCTCACAGACATGACTGAATTTTATGAAGACTCATTAGCTACCTACCTGTCAGTACTTACAAACACTCCACATCTTACATCATCATCTTTATCTTATCGTGTTAAGGCTCCTACAAAGAGACGCGACATGCAACGCGACACAAAAGCACCGCCTGTCGCGCGACGAGTGGTGCCTTTACGTCGCGTGCGATTCGTGTCGCGTATCGCGCCTGTTTAGGAGCCTTTATGCTCTACATCTTTTTACAACACAAACATTAATTTGAAAATATGATATTTACTAGCTCATCATTATAATATTAGGTACGTCTATTATTCAATAAATACAAGTATATCTACATATCATTATTTTAAGATACGCCTATTGTTGTAGGTTCTTAGTAATAGTAACATAAGCCTCATTAAAATCTACGCTGTAGTTCTGCAAAAACAGATGAATATCGCGAAGGGATTGAATTCAATCTCAGCTCTAATTGTACTCTGAGGTTTAATTGTTGCAATTCGCAAATGATGTACTGAAACTTGAATGAGGGGTGAAAGAGTTTTAATACATAATAGTTGTACATACAGTCGGCGTTTGATTAAAGTACCTAGCTAGATTAAAGTAAGTAGCTAGCCGCCGACCGTATTAAATACGATGTATAGATATTTTAAGTTTAGTTGCCAATAAACACCATCAAAGACAGACGCTTGTTTAATTGTGACACCTACTCGCCAAACGAAATCAAACCTTAACCTACACAACATAATGGTCATAATCGAACCAGATCATTAGTGAAGTGAATACAAAAGAACCACATTCCATCAGAGATAAGAAGCCGGCGAGTGCATCGTAAAGCGTAAACAAAGTGATTAGTGATTTTTAACAAGTTTATAATATTGAAGATTAACTTGACTCACAATGAAATATGTCTAAGGCCCGTATTAATAAACGTTCCTCAATGACGTGCTCAAGTGCGTAATCATTTGATACGCCATTATTACGATATCAGCATCTCAAGATCATTGCTAATTAATAAACACATGAAAACAGTATCTCAGTTACCAAGATCAGCTCCTCAATGAGCTGTACTTGATGGCTTGATTTCGTGAACGATTACGTCACATTGACCGAAGTTTAGAATGACATGCATCACATTTCATTATTTTATGTAGTAAGATTTATTGAAATACTTGTATTTTGTTAAAACTTTAATGGATAGCGCTGTATCACGTTATAAAGTTGTTTTCTACCCAAGAAAGCCTTAAATTGTAAAAAAATGTGTATTTATTTCCCATTTTTTATAAAAAAAAATATTACTTATTTTTTTTTTTAATATTTATATTTTTGTTGTGATAAATGTATTATGTCACCATAAACAAGCTGAAATATGAATTTATTAGATTACATTTTGACATAAATATATTGGGTTTTAAAATTACATTAATTGGATTTATATGGTACCTACTACTTTTAAAGTTTATTTATTTATTATACTTTATACAACTAAAGAAGTACATTTGTGGACTTAATGGCTTTGTGTTATACCTATAAATAGTAATTAAATAAATTATACTTATGATAAATGTATTTACAATATTTACATAGGTAGATAGGTACCTACCTGAAATGATGCTGTAGCATAAAACCGGTCATAAAATATCGTCTTAGTAGGTACTCTATTTCATCGTAATAATTCATTTCACCCAAAATATTTTTAAACTCCATGTTTCGCGCTACTAATCACGACCTTAGGTCACGGACTGCCTACACTCAGGTTTACGCATCTCGAGTACTCACACCTATTGTATACTTAAGTGTAGAGTTCCGTTTATTAATCAGTCCATCACTCGGCTGATAACGTAAGCCCAAGCCGTAACTTAATTACACAAATTATTATATTTATTAAAACGGTCATGATCTCAAGGTTGTTATCAAGTGCGACCTCTTGGGCTGAGGAACGTTTATTAATACGGGCGTAAATCAGCCGAAGAAGCACTAGGTATATTGGAAGATACGGCAGAATTACTAAAGAAGACACAAATAAACTTACGAAAATGTCCCAAGCAACGTTTAACTAAAGGATACGTTCAATCTAGAATTCAATGCCTCGAAGAATACTGGAAAACATTTAACAGTGCGCACCAAGAATTGGCGAAGGTAACACCAAGAGATAAACGTATTTTGATGCCGTATTTTCTTAATGAAGAGTTTTTTATTTACGAAGATCTTTATTTGTGTTTGCTGGGTGCATTACGCGACATGTTAGAAAAATTAACTAGACCATCGCAATCGATGAACATCGATAACGCGGATGAAGATAATCAACAGACACAAGTGAGACTGCCACGTATAACAATACCTACGTTTTCTGGAACTTATGAAGATTGGCCTGCGTTTAAAGATTTATATGTTTCATTAGTACATGATAACAAGTCACTAAGCAACGTTCAAAAGTTGCATTATTTAAAAACCAGCATAAGCGGTGAAGCAGCGAACCTACTTAAACATATACAAGTAACTGAAAGTAACTATTTACAAGCATGGGAAACTTTAAGAAATCGTTACGGCAATAGAAGATTGATAATCAACTTAATGTTGAAGAGATTAGTTTTCCAAAAAAAGGCGAATGCTCAATCAGCCAGTCAATTGAAGTCAATTTGGGATACAACTTCTGAAATCTTAGACAACCTTAAAAACTCGAACATGAACACCGACTCCTGGGATCCTATTATCATTTTTCTGGTTGTGCAGAAGCTGGACCCGGAGTCACACAAGGACTGGGAAGAGCACGCCTACAAGGCCAATCCAGACGAATTACCTACATGGAATGAGTTGAAGACTTTCCTAGATGGAAAATTTCGTGCATTAGAACTAATAACACCTTCAACGTTAGCTACGCGGGAAAAACCCCCTAAAGAACGAAGTGCATTCCATGTTTCAACGAATGAAACAGAAATTACGTGTATAATGTGTAAAGAGAATCATATCCTGTCTCACTGCAAGTTGTTTGCGAAGATGCAGCCAGATGAACGATTTGATTGTGTAAAGAATAACAAGCTCTGTTTTAACTACCTGGCATCACGACATTCGGTCTTCAAATGCCGTGTTCCAATGTCCTGTCGCACGTGTAAACGACGCCATAATACTCTCATACATCTAAAAAAGAAGACGGATACTTCGGCATCATTAGAAACTGTACAAGCGGCGCCGACAGCATCAAATCAAGCAGATGTAGAAGTAAAGGTGCAAGTTAATACAATGATTGCGTCGCACTACAATGCCAGAAAAGATATAGGAATGCTAGCAACAGCAATGGTGATAGTAAAGAGTGAACAAGGACACACCATTGTGCTCAAGGCACTCATAGATCCAGGATCACAAGCCTGCTTTATAAGTGAAAAGGCGGCACAACAATTGGACTGCGTTATGTAATAACGAATTAAGCGACGAAATCGAAAAAAATGAGTTATGAATGCAGATCGACTATAGGTATGATAAACTATGTATTCAGCTATTTTTGTGTTCAAAAATCTCTCTTACGGCCTTATAATAAGGGATTGAATCAAGCGACATTTCGATCTTTGCTAGAATTTGTGCACACATTCGTTTTGTATTAAAGAATTATGCGTCAAAGTTACAGTTACAAACAGTTTTCAAATTGCATAAACGAATTAAACACGTCCACGATGAAGATAATTCAGTTTTGCCTTCTGATTTAACCGTTTTTAAACCGCAGCATCGAATTAACCACCTAAAATGGTATTTAATTCGTTAATGCGTATCACCATCACGCGCAATCTTGAATAAAATAATCAAGAATATTTTATACCAAATTTAATCTACAAAGGAAAAAGCCACAGTAAGACACGTGTAATAAGTGCGCCCTATTTGCTGTAAAAATCAGAGATACTACTTCACAAGAAACCAAATTAAATTTAGGGAAGGAAAGAGAGCAGCACCATAAAGAAGCCGAAGACGCACGTGCAATGAAAAGACAAGATATAACTTTGGCTAAGACTTATGATCATATTGAAACCCTGACATTTGATATGGAAAAAACACTGCCACTGCCAAGAATTCCAACCAACATCGTATTTTACAAACGCCAACTGTGGCTTTACAACTGCGTTGTGCATTCAGGAAAAACCGGTTAAGGGTTTTGTTACGTCTGGGTGGAAGGAATAGCAGGCAGGGGAGCACAAGAAGTAGGCTCCACTTTACGCAAACATATATCTTTAAATCTAGACTCAAAAGTCAAAGAACTAATCCTATGGTCAGACTCCTGTGGTGGCCAGAACCGAAATATTAAGTTGACTCTGCTACTATTTGCAGTACTAGAAGAAAATGACAACCTAGAAAAAATCACCCTACGATTTATGGTCCCTGGGCATAGCTTCTTAGAAAATGATAGCGAGTTTAGTGATATCGAATCAGCGTTAAAAACCCATACTCGGCTTTACACTCCACAAGACTACATTAATGTGATGTCCAGTTGTCGTAAGAGAAACAAGTTAATAGCTAATAAAATGGAAAGTTTAGACTTTGTCGGAGTTTCTAAAATGCTGAAGACAATTATAGTGAATAGAAAAAAAGATATAGAAGGAAATCCTATAAGCTGGTTGAAAACTAAAGAAATAAACATTTTTAAGGATAGACCTGGTCGGATATTTCTTTCAACCTGTCATGGCGGTCAAACCCATGAAGTAGATCTTAATAAAAGACCAAAAAGAGGGGCAATAAATAACCCATTGACATTATCAAGGCATTATGAGCAACTTTGGCCACAAGGAAAACCTATTTCTCAACCGAAGCTAGATGATATAAAATCCCTCTTTCATCTCATACTATCTGATGCGAGAAAATATTACGAAAATTTAACTGGATCTCGTGATTTAGAAGATGATGTTGAAGGTTTTGATGGATCCATTGATTTTGAAGTAGAAGATGAAGAATAAAAAATAATATGGTACAGTGTATAGGTAATTAATAAAAGAAAAAAAAGGAATAAAATTATTAGTAAGATGTAGAAGTGTTACAACATTTGTTTTGTTTAAGTAAATTTTGTTAAAATAACTGGATTTAATCTTATGTTCCAATTTATTTCACCCGAAAAAAATCGCAATAAAGTATCAAACGACAATAATGCCGTATAGTACGTTATTGATAAATAAAATGGTCTGAATATGGCTTAAAACACATTAACAAATTAAGCGGAAAAATGGCTATAACTACAAAACTGTATAGTTTAGCCTTATATTTTTTTAACTAATGTGAACTTATACATATTTTATATGTTCAGAATAAAAATTATACTCTTGACATATTAAATGTATGCACAGCGACCATTTTAAGTTTGAAATTTTTAAAGCTCAGTTTCTCAGGATTCGTTAAATGGCGCTTAATCGGTTCTTACATAACGCAGTCCAATTAAAACTCAAAAGGCAGCTAACTAATTGCATAGTAACTGGAATGGAATCCATAAAGGTCGCTGTCAAGCATGAAGTAAGCATAGAAGTTTTATCACGATGGGAATCAAATTTCGTTCTACTTATACAAGCCTACGTGATGTCCAAGCACTTGACAGTACAATTACCAGCAAATACATGGTCAACAAACAAATGGCCACATTTGACAGATCTAGACCTGGCAGACCCAAGGTATGGAGTGTCAGGGAACATCGATCTGCTTCTAGACGTACAGGTTTACGCGAAAATATTACATGAAGGTTTAATAAAAGGTCCACCAGGGTCACCTACCCAAGGTTGGTTCTCTGAGCTATAATAGCTCAGAGAACCAACCTTGGGTGGATAATATTTGGTGAAATAAGCGTAAAAACAAATGCAAAAGAAAAATGTTTAATGGCGATAAATGAACAAGTCGATTTGAAAGAACTATTGAAAACGATGTGGGAGTTAGAAACGGATGCAAAAAGGAAATTTACTATAGAAGAACAATTATGCGAAGAGATATATGAAAAAACACATACAAGAAACAATGAAGGACAATACATAGTAAAATTACCCTTTAAAAACGACAACATAAAATCTCCCGACGGAAACACAAGAGAGGTAGCATTAAACAGGTTCCTGCAACTGGAGAAAAGACTGAACAAAAATCCTGACCTGAAAGAAGAGAATACAAAAAGGTTATTGAAGAATATATACACTTAAAACATATAGAAAAGGTACCACAACATGAAATAAACACAAAAAGGTCTGTTTACTTACCCCACCACGCAGTAATCAGGAACGATAAAGAAAGCACGAAGACTCGTGTCGTTTTTGACGCCTCCTGCAAGGGTTACAATGGAGTTTCCATAAACGACGAGTTACTAGCAGGTCCTGTTCTACAAGATGATTTGCGAGACCTAATAGTAAAATGGCGAACACATGCAGTATGTTTTGTTTCTGACATACAGAAAATGTACCGAATGGTTTTGGTAGCCCAAGAAGACACCGATTACCAAAGAATACTGTGGCGAAGCGATTCATCTGAAATCATTCAAGATTTAAGACTCCTGACTGTAACTTTCGGTACAGCGTCAGCGCCGTATTTAGCAATAAAAACACTTATGCAACTTGCTAACGATGAAGGTGCCAAGTATCCTGAAGCAGCTAGGGTGTTACAAGAAGATTTGTATGTGGATGACGTTATGTCAGGATGTGACGATTTAGAGCAAGCCATTAAAATAAGCAAAGACTTGAAGACTTTATTACTACTAGGCGGCTTTCAGCTAAAAAAGTGGTCGTCAAACAACAGAGATTTTTTTAAATCCATAGATCCAGAGGACAGATCTATTAATGCACAGTTGGATTTAAATATAGATGGTACCATAAAGGCTTTAGGGATACAATGGAACTTAGGCAGCGATCAGCTTGAATACCAACTGAACCTAGTTCCCCTTCCTGTGATTGTTACGAAGCGAAATATACTGTCAGATGTCCAAAAGCTCTTTGATCTGCTCGGCTGGATAGCGCCATGCATTGTACAAGCAAAAAATTTTATTCAGAAGCTCTGGCAAACTAAAGTTGATTGGGATTAAGAAATTACGCCAGCTATAAAATATGAGTGGAAAACCATACGTGAAGACATGGCTTACGTTAATGGAATAAAAATAGAGCTATGGATGGGCACATACAATTTAAACAAGAACAGCATACAACTGCACGGTTTTAGTGATGCATCGATGAAAGCATACGCAGCAGTTGTGTACTGTCGCGTACATTATTCGGATGGTACAGTTAAAACCTCATTGATTGCCGCACGGACGCGTGTTGCGCCGTTGAAGACCATATCGCTGCCAAGACTTGAGTTGTGTGGAGCTGTTTTGGTGTCGAGACTATTAAAACAATTTTCGACAACTATGAAGATCCCATCACCTAATGTTTTTGCTTGGACTGATTCCTCAATCGTCATTGCTTGGCTACAAAAGGAGCCTTACAAGTGGAAGACTTTCGTTGCCAATCGTACGGTTGAAATAACTAGCAATGTCTCGAAAGAACAATGGTATCACGTACAATCGCAAGATAACCCCGCTGATATAGCGTCTAGAGGGGCACTAGTATCAAAGTTGAAAACATGTGTTTTATGGTGGAAAGGTCCAGAATGGCTTTCAAAGAGAGATATTTATTTTACAAAACCAGAAATCATACCTACAGAACTAGAAAAGAAGACAATTGTACAAACCTTTACAATGACCAAAAATGAAAAAGAAGAGAGTAGATTGTCAGAACAATTTGAAAGATGGAAAGATAGAGAAGAAAGGAGATTTTTAAAACACAAAGAGTTTAAAGAAGACATAGATAGTTCTTTGACAACAGAAGAATTAGAAGATGCACTAAACATATGCATAAAAAGGGTACAAGGTGAAGAATATGTAGAAGAAATTGAGTCTCTAAGGAAGGGAAAACAAGTTAAAAGAACTAGCACATTGAAGACTTTAGATCCGTACTTAGACGAGTTACAGATGCTTCGGGTTGGCGGACGCCTAAGACACGCTAACATAATGGATCAAAGTAAGCATCCAATCATATTAGGTCATAGAAACAAACTAACTCCTTTGATCATTGCTGATGCATACTCAAGAACCTTACACGGTGGAATCCAACTAATGTTGAGCTATTTGAGATCGAAGTATTGGATAACGCGAGCTAAGGCACAAGTCAAACAATACGTACACCGATGCTTAGTTTGTGCTAAACAGAATGCGACTGCTAGAACTCAAGTAATGGGTGACTTGCCAAAGGTTCGTGTGACACCAGCTCGGCCATTTCTACATTCCGGCGTCGATTTTGCTGGACCCTTACAAGTTCTATGGAGCAAGGAAATAGGATTTAAAACACATAAGGCATACATCTCAATTTTTGTTTGGAAGGCCATTCATTTGGAATTGGTTAGAGATATGACGTCAGAGGCTTTTATCGGCGTATATAAAAGATTCTGTGCACGAAGAGACAAGTGTGCTCATTTATGGAGTGACCAGGGGAGGAATTTCGTTGGTGCGAACAAAGAATTAGTAGCCATGTGGAAGTAAGCAAGTTTGGAGTTCTCTGGAGCAATCGCAGACACGCTTGCATCTGATGGCACTCAATGGCATTTTATTCCTGCGTACAGTCCAAACTTCGGTGGTCTCTGGGAAGCAGGAGTAAAATCCACGAAATATCACTTGAAACGAATACTCACTAGCAATTTAACGTATGAGGAGATGTCGACAGTGCTGTGTGAGATAGAGGCTTGCTTAAACTCTAGGCCTTTGTGCCCCCAAGATGATTTGGATAATGAAAATATTGAGCCATTAACACCTGGGCACTTTTTAATTGGAGAGGCACCCATAGTCATACCTAGTCCAAATTTACAAAATTAGAAAGTGCAAACGTTATCGCGATGGCAACACGTCCAAAATTTGTTGCATGATTTTTGGTCTAGATGGCAACAAGAATATTTATCTAGATTGCAACAACGCCCAAAATGGCTCAAACGAGTAAATGAGTTTGAAGTTGGTAATATTGTTTTGATCAAGCAAGAGAACATACCACCAGGCAAGTGGTTGCTGGGACGAGTAGTAAGCAAACATCCAGGACCAGATGGTTGCACAAGAGTTTATAGTGTAAAGAGCGGTGGCGATATAGTAAAGAGAACCGTGTTTAAGCTCTGTCCACTGCCAGTGGATACTGGCGCTCATTAATCCAACCTTTGAGTGTTGATCATTCATGTATAATAACGCATAGTTGATTAATTTGAAAGGACTCATATAGTCCTTTGGTGGGCGGCTTATGTTGAAGCATTTTAATACATAATAGTTGTACATACAGTCCACGTTTGATTAAAGTACCTTAGTAGCTAGCCGCCGACCGTATTAAATACGATGTATAGATATTTTAAGTTTAGTTGCCAATAAACACCATCAAAGACAGACGCTTGTTTAATTGTGACACCTACTCGCCAAACGAAATCAAACCTTAACCTACACAACAGTATACCATCACGAATTTCCCGAAGGGTTAAGTAGAGGTCAACCAACATTAGACCTACGAATGTAGATATAACATTTTATATGAAAGGGGTTAACTAGAGGGGAAAAAATCTTGTGTTTAGGAGCTAGCTTAACTCACACGTTTGGCGAGAAATTTGGTCAAGGCAGAGACCTTTTATTTACAAAAGGTCTCTGCCTTGACCAAATTTCTCGCCAAACGTGTTAGTTAAATCGAGCCAAATGCCTATTAGGCACCTCAATATTGCTATATTTTCGACGTAAACAAATCTAGATATCTATTTTGTTTCCCAATATAATAAGTTTTTATGAACGCTTAATAATCATCGTGTACCGGACGGGCGTGATCGCTGGACGCGACGTGCATTTAGGAGGTCGTAGTACCTATCCAGAATATACAGCATCCGAATAGGCCCCTCACTGCCTCAGCGGCGCTGACGTCCTGTACCGACAGGTTGCAGATATTTTCCGAGTGTAACTATATCCTGTAGTCTATGTGGAAACGGGTATGTTTTGAAGAAGTAATAACACAGAAACTTCACTTTTATGGGGTTTTATTTGGAAGCACTAGATGATATAGAGTACATTATCCATGACTACTAATGTAGGGTGAACCAACAAGTAAATGATAAATGATTTTATTTCTGTAAGTAGGTTTGTACAAACACTTTTACACGTCAATCATATTTTTTAAACTAGATGAGGTCGGCGTTTCCTATCTGACTACTCTGAGAAGAAAGGCCGAAAGAAACTCAGAGGTCACAGTCTCTTTTAAAGTCCAGACATAATCTTGGTCAGATCATGTGAGGACCATGTAGATTGGTATCTAAAATGGTCTTTTGAGGAAAGAACCACACAGATTGAGTGGACCTGTCCAGTCAATGCGCGCATTTGTCAGTAATCGTGCAGCTCAACTCAAGAAGTCAGGACTTAAGGGGGACGTAGCGGGCGTACAATGAAGAAATGTTGATTCACTAGATGATAGGTGACTACTACATGGACATGTTGATTCACTACATGTTAAGTGACTACTACAAGGATATGTGAAGAGACCTTTTACACATTCGGAGTGTGGAAAAACTATTTCATAATGATTAAATTCGTGCAATCGTGCAAACACAGGTGTGCTACTGCGTAGTGATTCAGAGTAGAAAAAACCCTTGTGCGTCATTACTTTACAACATGGAAGTAGTTTAACAGCGTGGGAAAAATTCCAATTAAAATATTGAAATAACTACTTTCTGTACACTTGGTTATTTTCCAGTTAAACTAATAGCGATCTACTTTTACCTAATAAAACTAATAATAACTTAACTTAGACCATTACAACTTGGTTTTTCAGGGCGTGACGCGCCTCTGAAAGCAGGGTGGATAAATCATATTTACGAACTTAACGAACTATTAGTGTTACAACTTATAAACTCAATCGAATACGCTTTTCTCATGGACTAGATACCTAAAGGTTAGGTCCAGGGCTAAGTCTTGGTCTAGGGTACTTGGACTTCACTAAAAAAACTTTAAATTACGACTATATAGTCCACTTAATTGAGATTATAACGGTTGTACTTACGATTTGTTTGTAAAATCACTATCTTATGTATCATTCTAAGTTTTTACACAATTCTAAACATTATTTATGGTTTTGCTGATACATCGTCGCAAACATATCGAATCTAAGTGTCGGTCTGTGTGACCGCGATGCACAGTGTTATAAGAAACCCATTTTTCGGAAATCCCATTTTTATAAAATAAAATACTGATAGATATAATTACTTAAATGCAAGATTTCGTCCCTCCGTTTAGCTCGCTATTTAGTTTATGTGAAAAAAAAAAAATGAAAATCGTCCAATTTTTATCCGGACGTTTAGCAAAAAAAAAATATTACTCTTATACTAAACATGATACGCAAAAATATGTTAAAAGCATCGACGGCGTCTCTTATTCTGCATATTTTAGAGCTCAAATGAACCTATTAACTTTCTTAGATCCAAATATATACGAGTTTTTTGGTTTTTATTTTTTATTCTCGAAAAATCCGCCGTACTGGGATAAGTTATTTTGACGATTTACAAAAAGTTATTACTCAAAAAGTAGATGTGCTACCTAAACGGGGATACAAAATTTTGCATCTAAATGGTTATTACTATCAGATTTTTTTATAAAAATGCGATGTGCGAAACATGGGCTTCTTAAAACACTGTGCGGTGTTCTTCTAAAGTCCGCAAGTCCGCAACGGATATTAATGCGGTTGTCACTATCATTTAGAGCATTTATTCCAGAAGGTTTATGTGTATAATACACTAATATATTAAAAAGAAATCTCGATATTTTGTCAAGTCTAGTGGCAGTCGAGGCGAGTCGGTAGTAAAATATAAATCATTCTAAATTAGGTAACTCGTACCTACTAAACTCTTAAACATTTATCCTGTCTTCTCAACATAACATGAATCGATTCACAACCCTCCAGTCTTCATAAGATGGAGCTAACTCTCATTTAAACATTTATGCCGGGCATTATTTTGTCTAGAGCAAGGAACACTAAAGCTATGCTCAAATAAGAATACACCTGCAGAACATTAAACAATGTAGAAGATCAGGTCGCGGAAAAATAGAATTTGTTTTTTTTTCAAAACGTTTTAGACTTTTTTTGGATGGGAGTCCGGCTATACAGGGTCAAATTAAATTAGCAAGCGAAACTTCGGTTAGTTAGTGTATTCACTTGAAGCTTGAATTAACAGCGGTCGTTGACCCCTAAAAAAACAGCCTCAAATCTTTTTATTTTAATTTTATCGTTTTAGATATCGATACACATCACGTCTGCGGAGTTTCGCTAGCTAATTTAATTTGACCCTGTATTTGAACGTTGGTACTTATATTGTGACAAGGTATTCCTGTACGCACGACTACATATCAATTTTCAGTATAAGCTAACTTCTCATTATACGAAAAGCAGCTCAGCTATAACTGGAATGTAGTCGTGTGTACATATTACTTAGTCTGGCCATAAATACTGTTACAGTTAAAAATAAGAAAGATATTTACATTTGAATTTGGAATCTGTCATTTTTATACGATTGTTCATTGAGTTTTCTAATTTTGGCGCCAATACATTGTACAATATTTTGCGATATTAAAATGGAGTGGGGTGATAAAGAGAACCGAATCGCTGTGATTGCATTACACAAAGTTGGTATGGAGCCAAACGCAATTTTTAAAACTCTCCTTACGCTTGGTATTAGTCAAATGTTTGTGTACCGGGCTATTAATAGGTACAATGAGACCTCCTCTGTTTGTGACAGAAAAAGATCTGGCCGTCCACGTAGTGTTCGTACGAAAAAGGTGGTCAAAGCAGTAAGGGAAAGAATTCGAAGAAATCCTGTCCGAAAGCAAAAGATTTTATCTCGGGAGATGAAGATAGCACCCAGAACCATATCGCGTATTTTAAAAGATGACTTAGGACTTGCAGCCTATAAGAGATGCACTGGTAATTTTTAACTGATAATTTAAAAAAGAATAGGGTGGTAAAATCGAAACAACTACTGAAGCGGTACGCAAAGGGAGGTCACAGAATTTTTTTGTTTACGGATGAGAAAATCTTTACAATTGAGCAACATTTTAACAAACAAAATGACCGTATTTATGCTCAAAGCTCTAGGGAAGCTTCCCAATTAGTTGTCAGAGTGCAACGTGGGCATTATTCGACTTTAGTGATGGTTTGGTGGGGTGTTAGCTATGAAGGAGTGACTGAGCCATATTTTTGTGAAAAAGGTATCAAAACATCGGCACAAGTGTATCAAGATACCATTTTTGAGAAGGTAGTTAAGCCCCTTAACAACACCATCTTCAATAACCAAGTATGGTCCTTCCAACAAGACTCGGCGCCGGGTCATAAAGCTCGGTCCACGCAGTCTTGGTTGGAAGTGAACGTTTCGGACTTCATCAGAGCTGAAGACAGGCCGTCGTCTAGTCCCGATCTTAATCCGCTGGATTATGATTTATGGTCAGTTTTAGAGAGTATGGCTTGCTCTAAACGCCATGATAATTTGGAGTCCCTAAAACAATCCATACGATTGACAGTGAAGAATTTTCCCATGGAAAGAGTGCGTGCTTCTATTGATAACTGGCCTCAACGTTTAAAGGACTGTATTGCAGCCAATGGAGACCACTTCGAATAAGCTTTTTATATTTTAAATTGTTTTATATTTATGTATTAAACTAACACACTGTAAAAGTAATAAATATTATTTGCAATAAAAAATATTTTTTTTTCTTCGTGACAATATTTATGGCAAGACTAGGTATATGGTACCAATTGACTGCAATTATATTAAAAACATTGCTGTTTCCATAACTAAGGTAAAATAATAAAGAGATGAGTTGTTAGAAGATAGGCTGGAAAAAGAAAGATTACACACTTTATAAAACTAGCTACTACTGGGGTACCACTATTGGGCCATGGCCTGCCTCCATTCATTCCATCTCTCACAATATTGTTCTACTACTTACCAATCCTATAGAAAGACATCCAAGTGGTCACACCATAGATATCTACCTACTATAAAGGATGATTTCCACCAAACGGCTCGCATTGCATCGGATCGGAAAGGATACGAACGGATGCGGCGACAGCCAATCGCGTCCGGCAGGATGTCGACGCATACGATCGGCTCCGTACCGTCGCTTGCGAGCGTATCCGTTTCTGCGCCTAGACAAATAGTTTAAATCATACCGTGTTGACTACCGTGTGTTCCAATTTTTGAAAATAGTTGAGGTTGAAGTGGTATTGTTGGCTATTGCATTAGAAAATAATCATAAAACACAGAAGAGGAAAAGAAAGATACGACGACAGGCGAACGGAGCCACTCGCGTGTCGCAGCATACTTTCGGCTACGATCGCGTGTCGGGGAAGACACCCGCGGTCAAGCAGCTGTGCACGGCTTGGTAATATAGGCTCAATACTGTGTACACGATTTAATATCGTTTAAAGATTGTATAATCCGTTCCGATCCGATGCGATGCGAGCCGTTTGGTGGAAATCATCCTTAAGTCGGTACCCCGACCAAAACCTTGTCATAGTGCGTTATTCAGAGGCTATTAACTCATGGATTACACTAATGGATAAATAATTAAAAAATCTAAATAATTCACGTTTTATTTAATTTCAAAACATCGCTTGTCTTTTTTTATTAAAATAATTTCATTATTTTTGTGAATTTTATGATAAATGAGCTTGCGTAGGGAGCGAGACAGAGTGAGACTCAGCAACGGGACAGAGAAGGACCAAACGCTCAAGGTCGTTTGGTCGGGGAAGCGCCTTAAGAAACTATGCTTTAGACCACGTACGCACGGACGTAAAAATATCTGGGCAGGATTTTATCGCGCACTGGACTTTCAACTCTCGGTGTTGAACCGAGCATTGAGAATCCAACAGAGTGCATTCCAGCTCGTAGAAAACACACTGTTGAATTTTCAGCGCTAAGCAGTGTATTGAAGAACCAGTGCGCGGTAAAATCCCGCCACGATAAATTGACGTCCGTGCGGGCATGGACTTACTTAATAATTATATCGCCAATAATTATGTCACAGCTTTGCAAAGAGAGGCTTTCCCTGTTTCCATTTTTCTTACTACTTATCTATGAACATATTATAAAAGCACTAATTAATTAACATATCTGCCAAGCACCTAATTATTGAAGCAAGTCGTAATTACTCAAAGAAAGATTGTCATTAATTGGTGTTCGCGTTACGTATACAAACAATGAACAAATAGGTATTAATTAAATATTCACTTCTCAATAACTTGTTTGTTCTGACGTCTGCCTAATTGGATACTTCAACATAATAGTGTTCACGCTGAAATTATTCTGTTCGCAATTTTCGAAAATAATTAATAATATTATAAACAAGCCTTGCGCCCGATGGGAATTCTCATCGGCAAAAATGACGATCTTCCGTAGAAACTTCCACACAAACTTTCACTTTTACGTTCGATTTTTCAAATATTTTGTTTCATACTTGAAGCTTTTCCAGACAATTACGAATACAACAAAAAAAGAATTAGCCTAATAGGTGCAGCCGCTTTAAAGTGATGCGCCGGTAAACATTTTTCGGTATTGATATTTATTTATATGTCGGAAATATATTAAATCAATCGTTTGACTTGACTAATCGGGACGCCGCCGGTGCTACCAGCTGGCGCTAGACAGAGTCTATAACGCTAGCACTTGACCAGAGTTAAAGCAGAGTTTATTGTTGGCGGTTAAGCAGTGAAGACGTTTAGAAACTGTCGCGCGTTCCGTATAGTTGTGTCGTGTACCTACAGTGAAGTACAGTGTGTGATTCGTTAGTGTGATTAATTTGATCGTAAATTATAATTTGATTTGAACTGGAAACGGGTATTCTATTGCGCAATAACCAACATTACCCATAGTACGCCCACAGTAGTTAAAATATGGCTGATAATAACGAGAGAGACGTACCTTCTCCGTCATAAATATACTAGCTAATGCAAGCATGCGTTAAAGTGCCTTTTTTTCTAACCACCCGTGTATTAGATCGAACAAACAATAAAATAAAAAAACAAATCGGTTAAGCCGTTTTTTAGTTTAGCGAGACTAACGAACATCAATAGATTTGTATATACATATAAGAAGATAGTTAGGCATTGTCAATTTGACAGCCCTTACTTTTTCTCAGATATTTTATGGCATCTAGCACAGAATAAATAATAATAGTACTGATGCTTCTAGTCTAATCAAATTAATACGGTCAAATATCAGATCTTTTCTTTTTGAAGATAAAGACAGGTCATACACAAAAATTTAAAATAAAGTGTTCGGATATTGTAAAATCGTTTTGGTAAAAAAATTACTCGCTTGAACTATTTATTTTCTTTGACTGATTATTAATGGATTATTCGATGCAAACATAAAGGATTTTTAGTTACGGTTTAATTATTGTTATTCAATGTTTAATGAAAAAAGTCCCCTCCTGTAGACTGTTCGGATACTGAATACTGGACTTTAAGTGGCAATTAAAAACATTCAACATTTAGTTTTTCCATAGGTCTTCTTGCTACAATTTCCAACATATACTTAGGTTTACATTAAATTATTTATCAAAATATTCACGGTGTTTATTAGTGTAATAAAATTAATAAACATGTGTTCTCAATTTCTTGGTCTCTTCCTGTCGACGCATAAAATGGGTCAAAAATCTGCATTTAAAGGAACCTCTTTTAGTTTTTATTTTTTAGGTTGGTAGCATTGTTGTCTCTGTCAGTCGTCGATTAAAAGTTTTACAACGGCGTTCGCAAATTATTACAAAAACATATTTTTAATCAATAACACAAGTTTTTGTCAAACCTCAGTGGGTCTTTCCTTGGTGACGTGTTGAAAAGTAAGTACAATGATTACAAATGTTTAATTATATTGGCTATGTATATTTTAGGGAGTGATGTACAAATGCTCGTTTGTTGGATTTCGAACCTCAAAAACAAGCCCGCTATCTTTTATTAACTATGTGTATATCTCTCCTATAGAAATCTTTTCTGTAGAATCAGAAGGCAAATCGTAGAATCAGAAGGCTAATCTTCAAATCAGAAGACTGATTCATCAATGGAAACATTTCTCCGAAAAAAGCGACCAATTCCTAATATATGGGTGATTCCGATGATGAAGCCATATTTTTATATTTCTTCTACAGGAGGATATGTCTTTTATGTGGACATTCTTTGTTTTTTTTTATCCTAATTTGATTGTTTTGATTAGGTATACATATTATTAATGATTATGATTAAGAAAAATAAGTATTAATGATGAAAGTCAAATTTGGCATGGTTGTTTTGCATAAGATATTAAATTAAAGTATATTTCTGTTATAGGTATTCTGTAGACTAAGCGATCTCACCTGTAGACATTGAATATAAAAAATGTGATTTTTGTCGAAATTAATGAAGACTGACCTATTTTGATATTTTTGTAAGGTTGTTAACGATTACTTTTAAATAAATACCAACTTCCAAATCGCTAAGTGACTTTTTTTTTTTTTTACTTTTTGAGACTCGTTTTTGTGTATGACCCAGACCTACTTTGGGAATCCCGGACAATAACAGGGTTATAATTATAACTAAATAGCTTCTGCAGATTTTTTTCGTTTTTAACCCCGACGCAAAAAGAGGAGTGTTATAAGTTTGAACACTATGTCAGTGTGTCTGTCTATAGCACCGTAGCTGATTTGAATGCGGTTTTTTTTTATTTGAAAGCAGGTTTTCTAGCGGTGTTCCTAGACATGTTTTATCAAAATCGGTTCAGCCGTTTCAAGGTCATCAGCTTTTTTTTGGGTCGTAGGATTTTAATTTTTACCTATTGTAATATAAAACATCAATCCTATGGCACTCAGTACCTAATACTGTAGCTTCCGATCAGTGAAAGAATTTTTGAAATCGGATCAGAGTTCCAAAGATTACCCTACATACAAACTCACTTTACCTTTTTTAACCGACTTCCCAAAAAGGAGGAGGTTCTGAATTCATCTGTATGTTTTTTTTTATTTTTATGTGTGTTAGCTCAGAATTTTTTTCTGGGTGAACCGATTTGGACGATTCTTTTTTTATTTGATAGGTGGTGCTTCACATGTGGTCCCATTTAAATTTGATCAAGGTCTGACCAGTAGTTTTTGAGTTATCCTTAATACTGTAGATTTTTTCCACTTAGTTTATATGGATGATGTGTTAATAATTTCCTGTCACCGTTATTTACACACCAAGTAGGGGTATACGAATTTGTGTGGGGTAGGTACTGCAACTAAAAAGTGAAAAATAAAAACTTTTTTACAAAAAAACAACCGACTTCCAAAAAAAACACTAAAAGACGTGAAAAATAACTTTAATTTCGGAAGTCGGTGGCCAAACACGAAAATACAAAACCAAAGGCACCGACTTCCGAAATTAAAGTTATTTTTCACGTCTTTTAGTGTTTTTTTTTGGAAGTCGGTTGTTTTTTTGTAAAAAAGTTTTTATTTCCACTTAGTTTATATGGATGATGTGTTAATAATTTCCTGTCACTGTTATTTACTCACCAAGTAGTGGTAGACGAATTTGTGTGGGGTAGGTACCGCCACTAAAAAGTGAAAAATAAAATCTTTTTACAAAAAAACAACCGACTTCCAAAAAAAACACTAAAATACGTCAAAAATAATTTTAATTTCGGAAGTCGGTGTTTTTGGTGTTATATTTTCGATTTTGGCCACCGACTTCCGAAATTTAAGTTATTTGTCACGTCTTTTAGTGTTTTTTTTGGAAGTCGGTTGTTTTTTTGTAAAAAAGTTTTTATTTTTCACGTTTTAGTTGCGGTACCTACCCCACACAAATTCGTATAGCACTACTTGGTATGTAAATAACAGTGTTAGGAAATTATTAACACATCAATAAAAACTAAGTGGAAAAAATATGCAGTATTAAGGATAACTCAAAAACTGCTGCTCAGACCTTGATCAAATTTAAATGGGATCACATGTGAAGCACCAGCTATCAAATAAAAAAAGAATCATCCAAATCGGTACACCCAGAAAAAAGTTCTGAGCTAACACACATAAAAAAAAATTAAAAAAAAACATACAGACGAATTGAGAACCTCCTCCTTTTTGTGAAGTCGGTTAAATACAAAAGCAAAGACACCGACTTCCGAAATTAAAGTTATTTTTGACGTCTTTTAGTGTTTTTTTTATAAAACTAGCTTCTGTCTGCGATTTCGTCCGCGTGAAATTTCTTGTTCCCCGGACCCACCTCGTCGCATCGCATCGCCTGCCCGCACTACTACTTCGTTTTCGCTTAGCGTTCATTCTGAGTTTTTCTTTTTGCTCTGCTCCTAAGGGACCTAGTGTGATGTTAAGGTGGTATCCCGACCAAAACCTTGCTATAGTGCGTTATTCAGAGGCTATTAACTCATTCACTATGGGCAATGAACTACATGTAAAAGCACATTATTAATTTTCGATATCCTATCCTCACATTACACGTTTTTATTTGCTTTTATATGTTATAAATATATTTAAAATCTCCTCGTAAACAAGTGACTAAATTTTTTGATTGCATGCATCTTCTGCTAAAGGTGACGTTCTATTAATTTGAGGATTACACTAATAGATAGATAATTTAAAAATCTACATAATTCACGTTTTATTTTATTTCAAAACATCGCTTGTCTTATTTTTTATTTTTTTGAGAATTCTATGATATATGACATATAAATGAGCGTGCGCAGGGAGCGAGACAGAGCGAGACTCAGCGACGGGACAGAGAAGGACCGAACGCTCAAGGTCGTTAGTTCGGGGAAGCGCCTTAAATAGCCTTCCTCAAGAATTGGTCGAACAAATGCAAAAATAATTTTTGAAAGCCGACTGGTAGTTCCAGATATTAAGTACCAAAATTTGTTTGTTTATAAGTTTGAATGTTACTACATACAAACTTATAAACAAACAAATTATGTCCTCCTAATATTATAAATGTGAAAGTTTGTGAGGATGGATGGATGGATGGATGGATAGGTGGATGTTTGTTACTCTTCCTTTCAAATTTGGAACGCAGATAGTTTATAACCTGCAGGATTAACATGTAGGATACTTTTTATCCCGGTAGTACGTTCCCGTGGGATAATTTCTGACCTCCACATGGGCGAAGCCGCGGGCAAAAGCTAGTAATATTATATACGTATATGACGGAGAAGGTACGAGTCTCTCGTTATCATCAGCCATAATATATTATATTTAAGTACCGTTTGCAGTTCAAACCAAATTATAATTTACGATCAAAGTAATCAACTAATCACACTAGCAATTCGCAAACTGTAGGTTCACGACACAACTATACGGAACGCGCGACAGTTTGTAAACGTGTTCACTGTTTGACCGCCACCGACCAACCCTTTTTTTTTTTTTTTTTTTTTTTTTTTTCGCTGAGAAATGCTTTATGCATTCCCGCTCGTGGGGGGACGAGACGGGATATGTGGGACTCCTGTCGGAATGACAGTATACCCACTAAAACTCAGCGGTGTTCCCACATCGCCGTGATGGGAAGGCCATGGGAATCCGGCTCAGCCTTTGCATCCACAACCCTCCCGGCGCGTGCCCGCCTAGCTGGCGGGCCCCGCATTCCCCCCAGCTTGGGGGGCTACGGGAATGGCCGGGAACACCTGGCCATTCCCGTCCGACACTGGTGGAGGCCTGTGCAATACAGGCAAAGGCGCCCCCGCACCCGCTGCCTGCTGGCCTCCACCTGGGAGGAGTCGGAGATGACTATCAAACTGACGTCTCCTTCGACCCCTCCTCCGCCTTCGGAGCGCCGCCGCGTGAGGATCGTCCTCCCGCGCGCGCTCAGCCGCCTCCTTCTGGGACATGACGTGTTCGCAGAAGGAGGCGACTGCCGCCCAGGACCTCTCATCCTGCAGCATGGCATTAACCAAGCCGGGAAGTGAGAGGTCCGGTCCGATCACCGCGATGAGACTGCGGCGCGTCTCGGACCACGACGGGCACACCTCGAGGGTGTGCTGCGCCGTGTCGTCCACCGCGCCACAGTCGTGGCACGACGGCGTCTCCTCCCGTCCTATCCGGTGCAGGTACGATCCGAAGCAACCGTGTCCGGACAGCACCTGCACCAGACGGAACGAGAGAAACCCATGCGACCGCTCGAGCCAGTCTCGCAACACTGGCCCAATCGCGTCTAGGGTTCGGCGGCCAAAAGCTGCGGTGGCGAGCTCCCCCGTCCAATGGAGGACGATGGCATCCCTCGCCTCCCGCCGGACGGCCTCCCGCTCTTCCGGGGCTGGGCGTTCTCCTCCCGCTCTCCGCCCCGCCGTCCATTCATATACTCTGGCGAGCACCCACGCCTCGAGTTCCCAAGGAGGGGTGCCGGCCAGAGCACATGCTGCCGCGAAGCCCACTGTGCGGTAGGCCCGCGCCGCCCGCTGGGCTATGGCCCTTTGGGGCGCCCGCAAGGCGGCGGCGTTCTCCCTCCTTTGGAGGGAGTCCTCCCAGATAGGAGCCCCGTAAAGGGCCATACTCCTCAAGATGCCGGCGTAAAGTTGCCGGCATCGCGCGCTGGGCCTCCCCAAGTTGGGTAGCAGCCACGAGAGCGCGCCTGCGGCCTTCAGCAGGCGCGACGACAGCCCGCTAAAATGCGGACCGAAGCGCCACCTGCTGTCGAGTACAAGGCCCAGATATTTCATCTGGGCCTTCACCTCAATTCTGATGCCCTCCACGAAAATGTGGGCATCAGGTGGGGGGCGCCGCCGAGGCCCGTGGAAGAACACGGCCTCGGTCTTGTGCAGCGCCACCGTTAAACCTAGGCGGCGGATCCTCCCCGCGACCAAGGATCCACCCGCCGAGGCCAGATTGGCCGCCTCCCTAAAACTCCCCCCCCGGGCGGTGAGGAGAGTGTCATCCGCATAGCAGATGACACTCGTGCCCCGAAGGAGAGTTCCCCGCAAGAGCCAATCATAGGCGATGTTCCAGAGGACAGGTCCTATGACTGACCCCTGCGGAACGCCGGCTTCGACGGCGTACCGCCGGACTTGGCCAGCCCTATTAACGAGGACGATCGTCCGATCCTCTAGGTAGCTGGCCAGCAGACGACGCATGTATAGGGGCACTCCGTGGAATCGGAGTGCCTCTAGGATGGTGGAGTGGGGAACGGAGTTGAAGGCATTGGCTATATCGAATGACACAGCCAACAATCCGTCCCTCGCCTCCATCGCCCCCTTCACCTGGCCCTTGAGGCGGGCCAGCGCGTCCACCGTGGAGCGCTCAGCCCGAAAACCGAACTGAGCGTCCGACAAGTCCGGCCCGATACTCCGCAGGTGGCTGTTTAGGCGGCCAGCGATTATCGCCTCGAACATTTTGCCGACCTCATCGAGCAGAACGATGGGCCGGAATGCCGAGGGGGAGTCCGCCGGGCGGCCCTCCTTGCGAAGGAGGCACAACTGCCCCTCCTTCCACGGTTTCGGGAACCTCCCAAACGCAAGACATGCGCTGAAGAGGTCCCGAAACCTCTCCTCCATTTGAGTGGCAGCGATCGCCACCACTCTTGCCGGAACACCGTCGGGGCCCGGAGCCGTCTTCTTGGCGCGGATGTGGACAATCGCCGCGCGGAGTTCCAACTCCGTGACAGGGGGGGCCTCCTCTTCTTCCTCAGCTGGCGGAGCTATCCCTAGCGGTGCGCCCATCACTGGTGGGGTGAAGTTGTCCCTGCACGGGAATAGGGACTGAACCACCCCATCCAAGAATGAGGGCTCCAGGGTCTCGGCCACTGGGGGACCAAAGGGGCGCAATTTGTTGCGCGCCGCCTTATAAGGTCTCCCGTAGGGGTCTCTGTCGAGACCCTCCAGCATCTCCGCTCTCGCCGAGTCTCTGGCGGCGGCGATGGCCCTATCGAGGACCATTTTTGCCTCCACATACACCTCATAGAGGTGGTCCTCGTTGGCGTGAGCTCGTCGACGCCGCCGCCGGCTTCGCGTGTAGGCCCTTCTTGCCTCCACACACGCTGCTCGTAGCCCCGCCAGCTCCACCGACCACCAGTACACGGCGCGCCTGGGTAGTGGTCGGCGAGACCGAGGCATGCTAGAGTTGCATACCTCGGTCAGAGACCCCCTCAGGCGCCCCGTCACGGTATCCACATCCAGGCCGGCGGAAGGCGGCGAAAACCAATCCTGGATGAACGCCGCCTCCCCTGCTGCCTCCCTGTTCAGGCGGGTGAGAGCCCACCGCGGGAACGGCGATCGCCCCGAGAGGGGCCGCGTCTCTCCGGGGCCACCGGTGGAGATATCGAACCGTATGTAGCGGTGGTCCGACATAGTCTCCACCAGGTCCACCCGCCAGTTTAATACGCGCGCGGCCAACGCAGGGGTGGCGAAAGTGACGTCCACTATTGAGCCACCCTGCCGCCGCACGCATGTCTGGACGCTTCCTCTATTCAAGAGGGAGAGTCCAGAGGAGGCTGCCCACATCTCCACTGCCCGCCCGCGAGCGTCGGTGGCCGGGCTACCCCAGTTCACCGACTTGGCATTCAGGTCTCCCAGTACGGAGACCTGACGCGGCGCCGCCCTGCCGACCACGGCGGCCAGGACTCCGAGATAGTTCTCGAAGTCCTGAAGAGGGCGGTTTGGGGAGAAATAGACGCCCACAAGGGCTAATTCTCCCCACGCGGCAGCCACGTATCCCGGTCCCTTCTCTAATAGCGAGAGGGGAGGGGAGTCTGTGGAAGACCGCGCCGCTAGTGCCACCAAGCCGTCCTCGTCACCCAGCCAGCTGCCCGGGATTGAGTAGGGCTCGGCGACCACCGCTACGTTCACCAACCACTCGGCCATGACCTGCACCACCAAGTCCTGGGCTGCCCTGCAGTGATTGGCGTTCGCCTGGAGGATGTGGTAGTTGGAAACCATTATTCCAACATCCCACATCCCTCCTCGGCTACCGCCGCTGGAGCTACAGCGGCGACGACGGCGGTGGTGGTAGCAGCAGGGCGAACCTGCGCCGGCACTATGCCCTTCCTCGCGGGCGGCTTGCAGCTCCTGCCCGTCATCCTGTGGTCCGCGGGGCGGCCACTGGCAGCACACGCCGCGCAGCGTAGCGTGGCAGCGCGGCAAGCGGCACTCTTGTGTCCCTCCTGCCCGCACCGGAAGCAAGACTCTCCCCAGTCGGACTTGGAGGGACACGTGGCTCGGGTGTGGCCGAACGCAAAGCACTTGAAACAGCGCATAGGCTGGTCTTCAAGTGGCCGGACCACAGCCGAGCTGAGCCCCACAAGCAGCCGTCCTTTGGTCGCAGTAAGGACGGCCCCGGCCGCAGCGACTGGGCACTCGACGCGGATGGTGCCCATGCCGCGGCGCCCGGGCCTGATAGCTCCACCCTTCACTGCGCCAGCGTCGCAGCCTCCGGCCGTTGCAACGGCCGCCACCACGTCCTCTTTGGTGACCGAATCGTCCAGATCGGCCACCTCCAAGGCTGCGGTCTTTACAGGCCTGACGACTGTTGCCGCATCCGCGATGACCTCCTGCAGCATTCCCGCGAAGAGGTCCGCGTTTGCGCCGCGCTGCTCCCCCGAAAACTCGAAAATTCGAGCCCCGGCCAGGGTACGGCGGCACGTGATGTTGCCGATCCCCAGGCGGGAGGGATCCGCGTTGGTACGAGCCCGTCTTAGGATGGACTCGTACGTCTCGCCCCTCTCCACGGCCTCCGGGGTGATGGTCACCACGACCGCCGCGGTTTTGGGAGGAACCAGCTTCTTCCCGCCGCCGGCTAGACCCTTTTTCGCCGCTGGGGCAGTTGCACTGAGGTTGGGGGTGGACCTTTGCCCTTTTCCTCCCCTGACCACTTTCGTCCACGGCGGGTTGGACGGGGTGGTGGAGGGAAGAAGGGCGTCCTCTTCCTGCGAGTTCCGGGGGGCTGCTGCTGGAGTGGCAGACGACCCGGACGCTCCCTCCGCGCTCGTGGTGGGCGTTTGAGAGGGCGTGCTCCTCTTGCCCTTGCCCTTGCCCTTGGAGGGCTTCTGGGCCCGGGGCTGCTCGCCCGATGCCGGGCCTCCCAGAGGCGCAGGTTCCGGCTCCGTCGGCGGTGGACTCTTATCCGCCGCTAGCGGCGGGCGGAGCCGCTTCTCGGGCAAGAGTCGGTCCTCAATGCCCGCGAAGCAGCCTCTGATGAAGGCCCTCTCCTCCATGACAACCCCGCGGATTATTGCCTCG
Source organism: Griposia aprilina (assembly GCA_916610205.1). Taxonomy (NCBI): domain Eukaryota; kingdom Metazoa; phylum Arthropoda; class Insecta; order Lepidoptera; family Noctuidae; genus Griposia; species Griposia aprilina. The sequence continues at coordinate 7,794,417 of OU744287.1, forward strand.
AGGCTGGCTGGGGAAGAGGGGTCCTCTACCCCCGTACCTGGGGCAGATTGGGCAGGCCCGGCCGTGACCTCAGCCAGCTTCTGGTGTAGCTGGCTGACCTCCGCTTGCAGGCGATCCACCTTCGCCTGCAGCTGCCGCGTCTCGTCTGTGGCCGTCCGCTTCACCAGCTCCAATACGATGCCGTGCATGCTGGCGGCCCGGCATTTGAGAGCCTTCTGGAAGGTCCCCTTCAAATTGGAGGACTTTGAGGCGACCTCCAGGACCTCCTCCTTGTCCTCCTCTGCCATGCGCTCCAATTCCGCCAGGGAGTGGTCAGCATATAGCACATTAGACGCACCATAGCCAGCCCTCGACCTGGCGGCTTGCGCCTGCCGCTCCTTTGCGGCGACCCTCTCCTCCAGGTCTTCCTGGAGTTGCACCCGTTTCGTCAGATTTAGCTGGCGCTCGGCGTCCACTAAGCCCACATCGTGAGTAAAAGCCGAAGCAGAAGTCGAAGCCTTTTTAGACTTCGACTTCTTCTTCGACCTACTTGCAACCGACTCCGAGGAACCCCCAGACCCGAACCTTAGATCGGCCCTCTTCCGCTTGGGGCGGTCGTTTTCGGCCGCCGACGTGTCCATATTGGACTCGTCAGCGTCCGACAACTCGTCCGGCCTGCTGAAAAAGCTGGCCACAGACGGTGCGCGGTCAGCTTCCGACGCCAAAGCGCCGCCGGCGTGGCCCTGAGAAGGGCCGTTGAGTTGGCCCTGAGAAGGGCCGTTGCCACCGACCAACAACCCTGCTTTAACTTTGGTCGACCGTTATGTTGTAGACTCTATCGAGCGCCGCCTGGTGGCGCTGGCGTCCCGATTAGACAAAGTCAAACAATTGACTTAACGTATTCCCGATGTATATTTCATATATTAGTATAAATAAGGTAGGTAGGTATAAACTATTTTTATTTTCTTTTCTTCTTTTTCTTTCTAGATAAGTTTAGGCTTTCGACTTCGCGTTAAGGCTGCAAACAGGCGCGATGCGACGCGACGGTGTGACACGATTCTGTTAGAACAATTTCCTTGGACTTTTCATAGAAATTGTTCTACTAGAGTCGCGTCGTGCTGTCACGTTATGCCTGTCTCCGGGAGCCTTTATGTGACTGAAAATACGCAGCAGCAGATACTCGACAACAATATTGATTGCGTTTCAGTTTTCATCGACTGATTTTATTGCAAACCCAGCTTCGAAGCACCTAGTTTATTAAAATAATAAAAGTTTGTGGTTGAGTTTATTCCACAATATTCTATTATTATGTTCAGTGGTGCTTTGTTCAGAAATTGAATAGTCATCATAATATTACGAATAAGTAGTAAAAATACTTACTCGGTCTGTTTTATTTCATCATATTGATGTGGTATGGTCTTTTTAGTACCTACTTAATAATTTCCACTGCCTACCAGATGTTCAAAGTGCTATTAACCCTTCGTATGAACGTGGATCCATGCGAGACACAATGGCTTTTTAATTATTTCCGTAATAACGGCATTCAACCAGTTAATTACACTACAACTCTCTCTTGTCTATTACAATATTCTAGTATGCATTTCGTGGAAAACGAGCAAGATTCTGCTTTCAAGAGAGAGAAGTTCTCAAAACTGACGTACCTTACCTACCTACAATTTCATTCGAATATGACTGACAAAATAACTTCAAACATTAATTTAGTAGCTTCGTAATAAACCCGCAGAATTCTTGATTTATTAATCACCATATTTGTCAAGCGCCTAATCTTTTGATATCACTTAATCCAAACTGAATAAATTAAACGTTTCCCTTATGGAAATAATTGGTGGATAAAGCCGGCAGAAGCCGGCGAATGCCTACATTTCTCACATTTATTTACGTTATCTGATTTCATAACCTCCAATCCGCGGCTTATCGTAAACGTTTACAAGTTGGCCAATAAATTTTCAAATAAATGTTTATTAAAACCCTTGTTTTGGCAAATAATTAAACACATTAAATTCTCCTCGGAGACAGATTGTTGAACGAGAACTGATGTATGCTCTTACGTCTGATCTCGTTATGTTATTCGCGTCGCTTAGCATCTGTTGGATTGCCTCATTATTAAAAACAGTCATTCTTTGAGTTAAAACGAAAATGAAACTTGAATTTCAAACGAACGACACGTGTAAAATTCCACTTCCATTTTCAAAATGTCTATTCTAGGTCACAATGTGGAGAGCTAGCTCTATCTATTTCTTTGTTAAGTGTTACTTACATTTCTCAACAGTGCAAGATTTATTTTCTCTTTTAGCAAGTCCGAGCTAATAGTTTAAACTTCTGCAGTGTTTAAAAACTTAAGAGCTCAAGCTCTAAAGTTGTTTTCATTAGTGCAATCTCTTTTAATCTTGAATCAACGCGCACTCTCCGCGACGCCGTTAAAGGGCCTGAGACCCACTTGATGGTAATTCCGTTAATAGATTCCTTGCTCAAATGAAGCAGTGGTTCCGAACCTCATCCCACTAAACTGTTATACCGGAAACTCATTACGGCTTAAACCAGCTAAGAAATCTTATAATCTTTTCCTTGAAAATTGAAAATCTTGAATAATTGAATATTAAAATTATTTGAAGCAAAAGCTTTTTCATCTTCCTCGTTCTTCCTGCAAGTTTTCTTTCACAGCTATTCAATTTAATACGAGATCATGAGAAAGCAGGAAATAAACTAAGTACTTAATAAGTTTAAAAAAAACTTCATAAAAATTACAATTTGAATATCAATTTAGAGGAAAGCTCATGTTTGTTAATGATCGTGCAAGAATCTAAATTGCGTTAATTCAATGTTACGATCCATAACAAAATTACGACAGTAAATAAAACGTCCATTTTCCTCAAATTGAATGTAAAATATATGGCTCCGGTGTAGATACTGCTGTTGGACAGTTTCCAGTGCCACATTTTTGCCTTACGTTACGACTGCTCCGACTAAAAGGAAGTAAGACATCATTTTATTACACCTGACTTTCAGAGTGCTGTAGATAGAAATGTCATAAATTACTGAAAATTTTATTAAAGTATGACCGTATTTGTACGAATTACCTAGATTTTACGACAATACGTGAATCATAGGCTGTTAATTAATGTCTTATATTAAAAACATTTTCTGTCATAAAAATGTATAACACTGAAATACTTCAACACCTGATTCCATATTGCAGGCTATTAAATAGCCAACATTTCTCATTAGTTAACCGTTCGCCCTCGCTTAACCCGCTTCCCCCGAACCATTACCTAAAAATGGCCATTCTTGCTAATATCGGACCGCAGGGAAGATTTGTGCGGAGTATTATTAAAGGCTTTCGTTGCAAATAACCGCAAATAAAATGAAGCAGTTCAATACGGCGCAAAAATATCGCGTAAATCAGTCTGACAAAAGTTTAGCTTATACCTTCATCTCTATTGTCTCTTTATGATTAAAATTTACCTGGGGCGAGGGTACGGAGTTTTAAAATGAGACCCGAAACTTGTGCGCCGTAGTTCCCAGGTTCGAAGGCATGAAACAAACAGAGCCCCGACGTAGGTACGGCTAATGTAAAAAGTTTCAGGAGGTGGTAACGCTGTTGTTTGCGCACAAAACACCGAACTGCGCGACGATCATCTAAATATTTTCACGGAAACCGGAACTTGACTGAACCGTTTGGTTTTTGAACAGCCTTTGTTTATAAACACTCGATAACTTTTGTTGTCCTTTCACTTCTTTTACATTATAATTACTAACATAGAAACTTAATATTATAAAGGACTAGCTGTTGCCCGCGACTTCGTCTGCGATCCAGGTTGAAAAGTAGCTTATTTTCTTTACCAGCACGCGTAGTATGACCACCATAGAAACGGGTTTTGTCGACGGAAGAATAGACAAAATGACAGATTGTAGTAAAAATATCTTTAGAAATCTGTCAACAATCTGTAATTTTGTCTATTCTCCGTCGACAAAACCCGTTTCTATGGTGGTCTTGCTACGCCTGCAGGGCATGGTCTATCTGTGTGCAAAATTTCATCAAAATCGGTTCAGTAGTTTTTGCGTAAGAGTAACAAACATCCATCCATCCATCCTCACAAACTTTCACATTTATAATATTAGTAGAATTCACAAAACCTAGTTCTTATGACAAAAGCTCAATGTATGTTTTGGTTAGAAAACCGCTGAAAATTAAGCCGCCATCTTTTCACTTTTTATTTCCGTCTTCAGTACTATAATCATTTTCATGGCTCTTTTACTAACAAGGCTGTGTGACTACCCTTTGTGCGCTGTAAGTATTTATTCCTTTAAAATGAATATACAAGACGAGGGTAGGTATTTTCTTTTGGAGTCCAGCCAAGTTCGTGAGTTGGTAATATTTTTTAAATTCAATTTCGGTGAAGCCACAGTCCTGTATCCAGTCGGCTTAATGTACACCTGCTGAACATTTAAATGAGATACTACTCCTGCTATTTATTTATTTATTACAGGGAATATATTCACAGAGGTTACAATGTAAATAGTTTTTAGTGACTTTGAGCTCTATTTTTCGAGATAAATGGTATCAATAAAATAGTTTGTGGTTGTATTCAATATCTTGCTTGATTGTTTTATAGGTACCTACGTATATTATTTATACCTATCTGCCGGGGTCGCGGATTGTTCGAAAGAGTTACCGTGGCCCTGGCGCACAGGCAACTGAAGGAACACGGGTGGGTTTTAGTCAGTAAGAGTCTGACACGCCCTCCCGCTCCGCCCATAGCGGAAGAGGTCATTGATGATTTCCCACCCAAAAAAAATAATGTACCTACGTAAGAAACAATGTTATTATTATTTTGGAAAATAATAACATAAAATTTTCTTAGTGATTGAATTTAATAGACATGAAAAGAGGTTAGGCAGTACATAATTAAATAGTAATATTTTCCCTTATTATGTAGGTACTTGCATAGATGCTATGAAAATAGAGCTAAATTCAATTAATTCGCTACTTCATCCCAAACGTTGTTAATGAAGTTTCTACCCACACGAATAAATACACACTGCAAATCTTGAAAAAACACATTCATATTTGTAGAAACTATGAAAAAAAAACTCGGCTAGCATTAAAATGAAGTTAATAAAACACACTATTCATAGCGCATAAAAGGCTGGGAGTGATCCCTTAATAACGTGCGGGCGCATCCTGGCTTCATTAGAGCGGTTAAGCCCCACTCCCACCTGCCCGCGAGCTGTGTTAAACTTTATGAAAAAATCGCATAATTTTCATATTACTCCACGTACACATAACACCCCGTAACCCACAAAAGATCGCTATAACTCTTCATTTAAAAAGTTTGCAACAATCTGCGACATAACGCCGTGTTACAGATAATCCGATTTGATAAAACTTAGAAACTTAGAAGCTGAGTAGTTGCCAGATAATCTCCCTGTAACAAAGTTGTATCCAAATTCCAATACAAGTACATATTACAAGTGTTCCCTATCAAACTTTGGACCCACTTATACAGAGCAAGGTTTAGAGAACGTGTAATTTCAAAAGTGGGGCTTTTTTATTTGCGTAACAATGCAACTAGCTTTGTATTCTTGTCGTGACAATCCTATGAGAGCCCACTGTTCGTTGGGGTCGTGCTGAAAGCCACGTTAATTACGACTTTTCACGGCGCACCGCAGCGGCTAGTTGAAAAAAAATAAGCTATCCGTAACTCGGAAACTTCTATCGCATAGTTGAATATATTTTAACTCCTCTCGGGTAAACAAAGTTGGCAGAAATCCTGTTGTTGGCCACGTTAGGGCTCCCGCAAACAGGCGCGACGCAACAGCGCGACGCGACTCTAGTAGAACAATTCCTCTGAAAACTTCATGGAAATTATTCTACAAAACTTTTTTACAAAAAAAACAACCGATTACAAAATAAAAACTAAAAAAGTGAAAAATAACTTTAATTTTGGAAGTCGGTGTCTTTGGTTTTTGTATTTTCGTTTTTTGCCACCGACTTCCGAAATTAAGTTATTTGTCACTTTTTAGTGTTTTTTTTTTTGGAAATCGGTTGTTGTTTTTTTCTTTTTTTTTCACTTTTTAGTTATCCCTACCAAACCTACCCCACACAAATTCGTATACCAACTACTTGATATGTAAATAACAGTGACAGGAAATTATTAAAACATCATCAATATACTCGTATACAGGGTTATTTTTCAAAGACCAGCCAAATTTAAGGGTGTGGTATAGACCATCAGACTGAACAATTTTCTCCTTGGGACCAATATCGTAATCGCGAAAAAAAAATCAGCGGTCCTATACATTTGGGTCGAGTAGGTATTGAAGTTTTGTATGGGACAGTTTATAAATTTTTCGCGATGATGATATTGGTCCCATGGAGAGAGTTGTTCAGTTTGATGGTCTGTACCACATCCTTAAATTTGGCTGGTCTTTGAAAACTAACCCTGTATATCAAGTGGAAAAAATACGCATTATTAAGGATAACTCAAAAACTACTGGTCAGACATTGATCAAATTTATATAAGACTACATGAGAAGCATGAGCTTTCAAATAAAAAAAAATCATTCAAATAGGTTCACCCAGAAAAAAAATCTGAGATAACACAAATATAAATAAAAAATACAGTCGAATTGAGAACCTCCTCCTTTTTTTAAAGTCGGTAAAAATATCGCGTCGCGCTATCGCGTCATGGCTGCCTGTGGTAGCCTTTAGGCAGGGCCACCTTCTAAATTCTGAGCGGGAAGCCTCCCGATTTCAATTCACCTGTACAAAATACTAACGCGTTGCCAGATAAACCCTGAACTGGCTTGCAAATAAAGTCTATTTATTATTAAACATGAGAGCAGTGCAGTGGTGGCCCAGTGGTAACGGCCACGACTTACGAGTTGTACTTTGTAGGTATGAACCCAGACAGGCAATTTACTTTGTGTCCTAAATTATTTCATCACCACTACTCTCAAAACGGTGAAGGTATTGGAATATGAACATAAACCTAACTGTTGTTTCTGAACGATTCGCGCGCCGCAATAATAGAGCGTTTCTCAACGCACACTTCCTATGTCATCGGTTAACATCGCTCTTCTACTTGAATCTTATATTCCATTGGTTGTAACCGTTTCTATTAAACTAGTTCTTCATACTTTATATATATTTTTTATTACAATAGAAGGAAAACATCGTGAGGAAAACGGCCTGAAAAAATGTCCTAGTACCAAAAATTCGAAGACATGGTGACATCTACCAACCCGCACTGGGCCCGCGTGGTGGATAACAGCCCATTCCCTCTCACTGGGAAGAGACTTGTGTCCTAGCAGTGGGAACATTATAGATTGATTATGTATTTGATAAATTAATTCATTAGTTCATTTCAAGTCGTTGTATTTGCTCCAAGTTCTCGAGATCGAGCATGTTTTAACTTCATACGCCATTTTATTTCAAACTTTCTGTTGATGTTTTACCCAATCAATTTGATCCAGTTCGTCTTAAGACGGTTTAATTACAATTTCGCGTAAAAAGAATCCCGCGCCCGCAGCGAGGAGTGAAAATAAATATCTAAAGTTATTGAATGAAAACTAAGTTCTATAATACAATCCAGAAAATGAGTGTTCAAATGAAAAGAAAATAAGAATGAGGTTTACATTTGTAATTGTTTTATAATGTTAACTAAAAATTTGGACTTTTTATTGATAGCCGATACAAATATAGAGGTAGGTATGAGGGATAGGGTGTAAAGTTCACTCATACCTCTGTAGCGGTATCTACATCGCCACATGCAAGCTACACGTCATACTGACGTCACGCAAATCCTGCATCGTGCAAGCAGAGTTTACCGCGCGACTAGCATACTCGTATATACGAGTACTACGTCCCGACATCAACCATCGGGCAGTTGCCCACCAGACACAACACCCGTCTGGTCGGAGGATCCTCCCTTTTCTATAGAGTATGTGTGAACTTTACACCCTGTTCCTCATACCTGTACACCTCCATAGAAAACGGAGGATTCTCCAGCCAGACAGGTATCGTGTCTGGTGGACAACTGCCCTACTTTCGATGTAAGGACATTGTATATAGTTGCCCGGTAAACTCTGCTTGCGCGATGCAGGATTTTGCGTGACGTCAGTGTGACGAGTAGCTCGCATGTGGCGATGTAGATACATAATAATATATCGTAATAAGTAATTTAGAAAACTGTATCAAATAATTTAACCTCAAATTGAAACCTTCATTTAAAATATTTTCACAGGTAATTGCTATTGGAATCTAATAGCTAAGTCTAAAGGTACCAACTAAATCCTATTTTCTGAGACACTTGGTAACTTTTATGAATAATACTCAATCATTTTTAATTAGACGAAATTAGTAGAACAAACATTCTATTCCCTTTCATCTCATGTTTGCTATATCATTTTGACAGCGCCTTTCCAGAATCTTAAATTAAGCCGGAAAACCTCGTTTCAATAGAATTTTAAGGCCTTTTATTAAAAGATCTAAATACCGACTTCAGCTTCTTTGAGCGAATTCTTCTTAAAAAAAAAATTATGGAGATTAAATGTTTTTAATTTTATTTTTAGTTCTTTGTTTCATTAACCCAAGTCCTTCTTTTGGGCTTAAACCTCGTCTTTACGCAAGATATAGGTAATCTTCCAATAATTCCCTTCTTGGCCTAGGTTCTAATTTCAGTTGTGATTATCAAAAATCCGTATTTGGAGTTTAACTCAACTTTAATTAAAAACGTCAACGAAAACATCACTTTAGGTCTTTCAGGACTTGTTTCGAAATTTTCGGACGGAGACTACTTAACTACTTGATAATGGTAGAGAATCATCTTTCAAATAAGTTAATGCAAACATTTCAACGACGAACGCTGCAGTGAAACGGGTCATAAGCCTTATGAATCATATAGGTGACCATCCCAGAAACCTATTTTATTAATTCATCAGTCCACCGAAAATATACTTTAATATAAATATACTTAAAGTAGTGTTTACCGTGTCCTAGGGTCTTAAACCTGAAGAGTTTTTCAGTTTAATCTTCCCAAAACCCTCTTTTTCATGTGTTACAGTTGCTACAAGAATATTAGCCTAACACTGTCCCACTGCAGGGCTAAGGCATCTTCTCATACAGAGAAGGAACGAGCATTGGTCACCGCGCTTGACGGGTTGGGGATAACAGACTACCTAATATTATAATGGGGCATCGACTGGGCACGCCACAATTGCGGCGGTAAGTCCCCTCTTTGAGGAGTGGCTTAAAAGGCGCCACGGCGTCCTCACCTTCCGCCTGACACAGGTCCTCAACAGACATGGCTGTTTTGGAAGGTTCCTGTTCCAGATAAGCGGGAGAAAACGCCCGGGTATTTCCATTGTGTGGATCGCCCAGAGGACACGGTGGAGCATACGGTGGAGGTCTGCGCGGCTTGGGCGGAGAACCACCGTGTCCTCGCGGAGGCGATCGGCGACGGCTGTCTCTCACGTCCGGCCCTAGTCCAGGCCATGGTACGGAGCGGGAGAGCATGGGAAGCCGTCACCTCCTTCTGCTAAGCAGTAATACTCGCGAAGGAGGAGGCGTGCGCCTGAGGTTGAGGCAATTGTTGCGCCCTCACGCCCCTAGTCGCCGCAGGAGGAGACACCCTTGACGTCGGGCGATAGCCAATTCCCGACCACCGTAGACGCGGGCTTGCGGATGGCGAGCAATGGGTAGCTCGCCGTCCGGTAAAGACCAGGCCCGGGTCGACGGCGCGTTGTGTTCCACGCGCGCGTCAAAGAGATGACAGCACCAATTGACGGTTTCCGTTAGGGCCGATGCCTGCCGGGGTCGCGGATTGTTCGAAAGAGTTACCGTGGCCCTGTCACACAAACAACTAAAGGAACACGGGTGGGTATTAGTCAGTAAAAATCTGAAACGGAGCCCCTTCCCATCCAAAAAAAATATAATTAAAAAGCACACGCTTCTGAAGAATCGTGTGCTTAATTCATGGTAACAGGTTGCGCGTCGATGTCCCTGTATTAATGGAAGTATTAGCTTTTGCCAGCGGCTTCGCCCGCGTGGTGTCGGAAATTATCACGGAACGTGCTACTGGTACAAAAAGTAGCTTAAGTTAATCCTTATAGCATCAGCTATCTGCCAGTAAAAGTCCCGTCAAAATCCGTTCAGCCGTTACGGAGATTAGCCGGAACAAGCAGACAGATAGAGAGACAGACAAAACCTTTAAAAATTGTTTTTTTTGTCTTAAGTACCATTTATATGTACTTTCTTATACATTTAGTAAAAAGCTGTAATTTTGATATTACAAACAGACACTTCAATTTTATTCATTTGTTATGATAAGTTCAGGTTTCCTTGCGATGTTTTTCTTCACTAATATCAGTAATGTCCGATGCGTAATACATTGTACATGGCATTAATTAAGTGGATTAAGCCCAATAATGACGTACCACAAACAACAGTAAAACCAGTTTCTCATCCGCATCAGTCCCGGCGACAATAAAACAGCTTACCGAGTTAGGTGTTAATACGATTTACTTTTATTAAAGTTGTTCCATTGTTTGCTTGCAGTTGCCCCAAGCGGTCGAGACGAGATATTAGTGTCGACACGAATATAATAATACGAATTATTATACTTTCCCTCGCAATTTTAAAAGATGGCGGATTGTTCTGTTCTGTTGCTAAAGTGCGCGCAATATAAGTCTGCACGCGTGTTTGACCTTCAAGACTACAAGATATCCCTGCCAGCACTTTTAATTACTTTCGGCATAATGATGGCGATTAACTACTTTGAGAAACACGGAACGCACCACACTCTCTTGACACCTGATATAAACGTCGAGATGGCGTCAAACGATTATTTCCGATTTTGGTCGCGTACATACTTATTTTGCGCGCGCTCTACCGTAAAGTAATGCAATGCCTTGCTAAGTGTTGGGTGGAATGTAATAGGTTTCTTTTATTTTGTTGCTGGAACATTCATTGTACTTGTTGCTGACAGATAGATCTTGAGAGACTGCCTTTGGTCGAGTGGTAGCAGGCGTTACTGCTAAGCATGAGGTCCTATTTTTTATCCCCAGGTCGGGCAAGGTGTTATTGGGTTCTTCCATCAGAAACTTCTCAGTCGCAGCCCAGAGTCTGGATTTGTGCCCGGTTAATGGCAATAGGCTATCACTTTTTATTTTTTATTATTTGTGTTTTGTGTTTCACGTACTGTGTCCAAATAAACTTTATTCTTTCTTTTCTTTCTTTCTTTCCCTATTATTAATACGTATTTTTGTGGATGTGACCTGCAACGAATTTTACCTACGTGGGCAGCGTAGTTTGCAATCACTACGAGTAATCTTTTCGGCCAGTATTGGATTTTGTAGCGAACCCATGTTCCTAGAACCGGATGCCTTACATTTAGGATTTGATGATGAAATTGTTTTCCGGGAATTTGTTTAATTATGGAAACCTGACACAGTCACACTCTAATAAGGGTAGGCCTAAAACCTTATGCATTAGTTCTCCTCAGTTACTTTTATAGCTACCCTCATAAAATAAAAATATTTTTCTTCATATTTTCGTTAACGACATAATGGGGTTCCTTTAAGCTCTTAATATTTCATTTACATTGACGTCAGGCCTGCTCGCACCCCTAATTCTGGCAGACAAGTATTTTAGTGTTCACTCACTTACAGCTCGTCGATGACGGAATTGGGTCCCATGAGATTAAGGGCGAGCCTAACGCCATTTACCGGCGCAATTGCACCTCCGGGCTGACAGAAACACCCAATACCACTTTGCATGCCCTGGGGATCGAACCCAATACCAAAGGCTCGAGAGATACTGTCTGTATCAATCTGTTATTCAGTCACTGCAGTAAAGGCTTCTTTTCATAGATAGAAGGAACGGGCGTTGATGACCACGCTTCTTTAATGGGTCCTGGCAAAAGCTTTGGTTTCTTCATGATGGTTTCCTTAACCATAGGAAAATTAACGCGAAGTTGAAGAATTCATAATGTGCTAGTAGTAGGAAATAGTCGGAAAGGAAATGTCGACTCCAAATAGCTTATTTTTTTTTAAGTTACGTAGCAGTGATTCCGGTATCCTATTTAAAGGATAAACAAATTAATTTAATTGCTAGGCTGGCTTCGGTACCAGTTAGTCTGTAACTTAAAGTTGTACTAGGAAAAAACTACAGTTTAAATATAGAATAAATGAAATTCGCTTCATAAAATGCTAACAGAACGAGGCGAAAAAAAACTACGTCTGGAAATAAAAGCGTGAAATAGCGTGGAATGTGACTGTTGTTTCCATCACATTACAATTTTCCAACTGAGAAGGTATCCACTCAGGTATTCGATATTGAATAAACTATAAAAGATCAATATTTTCTCAGTGGTTCGACATCCCAAACGTCCTCAATACAACAATGGTTCTAGTTCGGATCCTGCACAAGTTTGCGTAGGACGTGGACTCATTCACTCCCATCAATCCCTTACTTCCATTATTTGTTTACTTTCCAAAAAACGAAATGTCACATCTACTCAGATTATCCAATAGATTTTTCACCTTAATCTCTTGCCCTTAAGTTCCACGTTTAACTCCAAACGTCTAAGGACTATCCAATGCTCAGATTTTCGGATGGTCGAGGTCGTTCGTTTCGTAAATCCGAGGAAAAGACTTTCAATTTTACAAAGGGGTGCGCGGAACATTAAATTTGTTTTAGAATGTTACGAGTACTTACTCCACTAAAAGCGGATTGCACCAAACTTTTATACCTAGAGTAAGTCTTATCCATAGATTTCTTTTTTTGAATTTTTGACAGTTTTTCCATACTAGAACTGTCAGATGTCAATTTTACTCCACGGAAAAAGATATCTGACTTTGGTGAAATCAGCCTTAAGTCAAACTGGAACTTATAATAACTAAACGTGAGTTTCCAGCCGGCTAAACATGTCACATTGTACGCGGTAATGATGTCAACCACATTTTTAAGCCTGTGCTTTAAGTCGTGATAAATGAGCCCGCCATGTGCAACAGTGCTTAATCAAAACTTCAATTAAATTTTCGTAATACCTTTCGTCGAGCGCCCTCGCCCGGGAGAGCACACAAATTAATACCTACGCTCCGGAATATGTTTTAATTTCGATATATCATGATAGTAGCTGATGAGTTTCGCTTAAATTAAAACGTACTGTCGGAGGCTTCATTGTGGACGTTTACGTTGCTTCAACACATTCTATTTACTCTCTGCGAATGAAACAACAAAGTTTAAACAAAGTTGTTCTACATTAAAATTGTGAATTAAGAATAGTCGAGAAAAATAAAGTTCTCAATTAAACACAATTCAGGCGAGCAGACTTTAGTTTATTTTTTCATTCGTATAAATGATCTTGGTGGCAAAGTTTGTTAATACTAATAAACGGCTCGGCAAAGGCGCCAACTCTTCGCGTTTCGCACCATTTGTCTCGGGAGGTAACGAGGACCGACTAATGGGGTCCCGGTCGAACCTTAGTAATTTAGAAAAACGATTCTTAAGATAGACGACTTCCCGTTTTATTTACTCCTGAAAATGTGGAGAACAACCGTGTGTATGTGCGGGCTGTGGTCATACCGACTCGTAACGTGTGTTTTAGATTTACACTGATCAAGAAAGCTTTGCACCATTTCACGAATTAAGCTTGTTTTAAATAAAGTTACTGCTTGCTTGAAATTAAGCCAAGTTACGATCAAATACTTATCTAAACTGAGTCTGATGTTATAAACACATCTTTTTATGACAAACTAGCTGTACCCGGCCTGGCTTCGCACAGGGAGCACTAAGTATCTAACACCTACCCTACCTACCTTACCTACCTACCTACCTACCTACCCTACCTACCCTAAACGGGGTGAATAGGAACGCAGAGGTGAATCGGAACGAAACTTGAAAAGGGATTTTAACATTTAAATACCTACTGTAAATTGTTTCCAACAAGAGCACTTAAATCTTTAAAATTATAATAGGTACAGTAAACACATGAGTCTTTTTGACAACACACTATATTATTTCAATGTTAAAATCCCTATCAAAGTTTAGTTCCGATTCACCCCTGTGTTCCTAGTCAGCCCATTTGACGGTATCTATAAACTATACACTACAGTCTCATCGCTTTTTGGTATCCAACCACCTTTTATTTCAATGTTTGCCATCTAATCTCTCCGCAACCACTGAACAAATTAATATGTTTACCAATGAGGCAGACGAAATGGAGTACCTAAGCAAGCAAATGCTTTTTACCTCCAAAATATGTGCACGGAAGCGGGAGCTCGGAGCACAAGATGCCATAACTTCTCCTTGGAACCGAGGACCATATCAGGTAGATTGTGGTTAGTAGAGCTTGTCTTACCTTATCTAGACTTCATAAAAGTTATGGTTAGTTAGTAATAACAGAATGAACCTCACAATAATAATCTTTAACACGTTCTCTGCTTATGTAACACTTTTCCGGGCATTTATTTCATAATCAGCCTATACTGTTCCCACTGCTGGGAAACAGGCCTCCTCTCCTCGAGAGGGAGTGGGCTGTTATTTACCACGTGGGCCCAGTACGGGTTGGTACATGTCACATGTCATCGATTCTTTTTTGGTTTGAACATGCCGTTTCCTCACGATGTTTTCCTTCACTGTTTTGAGAGCAGTGGTGATGAAATTATTTACACAAAGTAAAGCGCCTGCCTGGGTTCAAATCCATTACCTACAACTCGTAAGTCGGGGCCGTTACCACTGGGTCACCACTGCTGAGAATATATGATGAGCCACAATAGAAGTTTTATTGTCATCTCGGCTATTATGATCCGTTCAGTGGCTTGGACTTTGTTTCAATAATATTTTTATATGCGTACCTAAAAGCCATGTGGCCGATGGGATGACGAACTTCCATACAAACTTTCATCCCCTATTTACTCACTTTAGGGAATGAATTTTCAAAAATCCTTCCTTTGTGCTCAGTTTTCTTAATATGACGAAGTCTTGGGCAAAATTTCGGGATGACGAACTTCCATACAAACTTTTATCCCCTATTTACCCGATTTATGGCCCCTTGTTTGATACATAGTTAAAAATGACCAATACTCAATTTATCAAGTAGTCACTTGACAATATAGTTAAATTTTAACTACTCTGTCTACGCATAGTTAAATTTCATAGCAAGTTGTAAATTTTTTAACTATAGTTAGCTTAACCATTTGTCAAACAACATACTCATGTAATTTTTAACAAATTGTTAGTGTAACTAACGCATTTTAACTATTAGTATGTTTGACTACTGATCAAACAACGGGCCCTTAGGGAATGAGATTTCAAAAATCCTTCCTTTATGCTCAGTTTTGTTATATGAGGAATTCTTGTACAAAATGTCATCCTTCTAAACCCAGCGATTATACGGTGTCTGTCGATGAATGAATGAATTTAAGATTATTATTACGTAGATGTATGCGGCACCAGCAGGGTGCTTGCAAATTATAAGTATTATATACATCAAAGTACCTAAATTTCAAAGTGCGTACCAAAAGACCAGTTCCTTATTTTTTATATCAGCGCCCTCTCCGGAATCCACTCGTGTGAAACCTCCGTTGATTATGCCAATACCTCCTGCGACCGTTCTTTGAAACTATGACGGAGAGTCACGTCCAACAGTGGACGTTTACGACCTGTTGAGATTGATTGATTGATCCCAACGACTCCGGTACGTACCTCCGCTGAATACAGAACATACTTTTTTAATTTTTGTGCCTTCATCGAAGGAAAAGCTTCAAAGTTGTTCGTTTAAAATTAAGCTTTTGTGTAAGACCTTTGTAATAGACTTTGGACAAGACCTATTTTATTTTTCTATAAAATAAAGTTACGCTGGAATATAATTTTTATGTTTCTTTAAAATTATTTATTTTTAGTGTACGCAGATTTAGCTTTACATTTTACTAAACAAAATAGCCTTGAACTATATAATAAATATATTTTATTTGGGACAATATTTACAGTCCATATTAATACAATTTTAGAATAACATTATAGCACTACTTAACAATTTTAGAATAACATTATAGCACTACTTAACAATTTTAGAATAACATTATAGCACTACTTAACAATTTTAGAATAACATTATAGCACTACTTAACAATTTTAGAATAACATTATAGCACTACTTAACAATTTTAGAATAACATTATAGCACTATTTAACAATTTATAATTTCCAATCAGACTATAGGTTAACAATCCTGCGGTGGAATTGCGTAGCACACTAACAGTAGAAATGGCTTTCATTTTGACAGTTCAACAACATTCATTGCGTTATTTCCGTTGTTGAGCAAACACATCTTTCGAACATATCAAGCAATGGATTAGCAATATCCTTCAAAATGGGGATCCTGCCGTTTTGCCGAAAAGATTTTGCCAAAAGTTCACTAGCCAAACAAATTTTAGCAACCTTTTTTATAGCAACCTTTTTTATACCAATGCAATGTTTGGAATGATTTTAGTACGCACATTTTCATTTGGTCAAATTTTTACTTGGTAGAATATTACCAAGGATAATGCCATTAAGGCATTTGGTCTTTAATCAAATAATTTATTACATCAAACAATATTTAGACAATAAACGTTTGGTCTAATGAGTTGTTATGACAAAAAATATAAAGGCAAAATTAAGTTTTTTTGGGAATTATTTAAAAAATGCAATTTTATTTTAATATAATCATTTATTCAAGGGTAAAAAAGCAAGGGTGGGATAGGATGCAAGAGCGAGCGAAGCGAGCTCGGGACTTATGGCACCCCGACTCGGACAGGTTAGGTTAGAAGGGGATGGTGGATGTCTTTCAGACCCCGCCATCCCCTTCGTGGTTATTTATTTTTTAAACCACCCAGGATAGGATAAGTAGGATCCCCACCTTGCGGGGCTCCGTCGTCTAAGCCTTATAATAGAAATGGTAAATTGAAAACTGACGATACTAAATATTTGGCTTATTTTATTTTGCGTAAACGATGTTATACCAACTGAAATATTTGACTACATAAAAATTGGTAATAGTACTAGTTGGTAAACAAGTTATTTTTTAAATATTCACTTGCCAAACATTAGGTTTGCGTTACAATTATTTGTGAAGAGATTTTTTGCTAAGTAATAATTTGGCAAATTAAATTATGCGGAAAATTGTTTGGGAAGTGATAATTTGGCAATTTCTTTTCGATGAAACAGGGAAGACCCTTCAAAATGATTCAGATTCTGATTGATAGTATGTTATGAAATTAGGGTGCTGTACTAAAACCTTGAGGCTGTAAACCTAAATCAATCACCATTGTTTGCGCGAGGGTCAAAGTCCTACACCACCGAATTTAGATCTCTAATTCAACCGGTTTCTGAAAGCCTAATTTAATCTGCTGCCAGATCTCATGTCCAGAGATTCGATTAGCTGCTGTTATTTCGGTCATTCATTTAGTAATCCTATCAGCAGTAGCTTTAGATTTACTTAACAAAAGATTTTGTAAATCTGTTGTTAAATCTCTGTTGTTGTTGTTGGCAGTCAATAGAAAAATGTTAAGTGTATTTCTGTGAAATAAACTAAAAATGTTAAGTGTATTTCACAGAAATGCACTTAACTTTTTTCTATTGAGAGCCTCGGCGGTCCAGCAGTCGCAAGCTGAGCATGACGTCCTGGGTTAGATTTCCAAGTCGGGCAAAGGTTATTGGGCTTTGCCATGACTAATTTCTCAGTAGCAGCACGTAGTTTGGATTTCTGCCCCGTTGATGTCAACACGCTCGCCCCCTAAGGGACATGTCACTTAAACATAACTGGCGAAATGTGGGTGTACTAAGGTACATTTCTGCCGAGCCCTTCGGCGAATACAGGCGTGATGATATGCTATGTTATTTACAGAAATACACTCAACATTATTCTATTTAGGGCCGAGTTATCAATCGTCACATAACTTACTCGTATATCTGAATAATAAATATGGCGGATTAGAAAATATGTCAAATTGTGTGAAAATGTGTCATTATAGGTAAAAAAACTTGAGACGCAATGGAATACATTTCTGGAGCGCAGTGGAACTACCCGTTTTTATTTATTCTTCAGATAAAAGTTGTGCAACTATAAAAAAATCTGCGTTACATGACTTAGCGACTTAGGAAGTAGGTATGCATTACTACATATCAAGCTATACCTACATATTCAGTATAATGCTGACTTCTCATTGTATGAAAAGCATATGCAATGCGAGATCAGCTAAAACTGGAAATGTATAGCTTGATATGTAGCCCCGTATACTCGGCTGGCAAAGATAGACGAACCAAAACATCCTCAAAACCAATAAATCAGTTTAAACATTAATTATGTAATTACTAACACTACGCACTTACAAAAAGAACTCTGCCGTTATTGGCTGAACGCAAACATCATTCTACACAAGAAGTTTGTTTAGGACTGTCGATACAAACCAATAGACAGCTAGATTAACCACTTAACTATCGTGTTCCAGACCACTGGGCTTGTATCGTGTTTCAGATTTACTTGTAGCGATGTTATTTGAAGATTTTTATTTTGTTTTGTGCCTATATTGTGTTTAACAACGTGTGACAACGTTAGCGGCCATTATAACAAAACCAAATTTGTATTTAGAAGGTTTTAAAAACCATCGAAACAATTTTGAATGTCGAACTTTATATAATAGTCTATTTACAATCGTTATACTGTTCAACATAATAACACAATCCAACATAAAAGCCAAATAAGTGAACAGTATTAAGCGATAGACAGAGAATACAAAAATAAGAGATCTTTGTTAACATTGGACGTAATGATAACTTTAAGGTAGGTACTTATTTATAACTACGTTAATTATTGTTAACGGGATTTTTGACGTGAATTTTATGGGATCGATAGTTTTATTCATTTTGTAAAACCGCCCTGTGATGAGTTCATGATTGAGCGCCGTCGGTCGAGACCGAACCAGGCGCAAAATTCCGGAAAATGCACGAATTTCACAGAATATCAAGGGCGAAGTTCACCAATGAATCTGAATGCGATCAGCACATCTAAACCGCGTTCAAGAGATTTCAGTGATTGACACTGACATCTCTTGAACGCGGTTTAAATAAGCTGATCGCGTTCAGTTTCATTGGTGAATAATTTATCCAAAATACTGACGAAATTTAAAAAAACGAACATTAGACCTTCTCGAAATACTTAATTTGGTCTCTTCGTACCTGAAGAAACAGTAAAGCCACGGACACAATCATTAGTCGTGTTTTGTCGTGACGCCGCGCCGGATAAACCAGTCAAAATCACAACCGAGTTTTGATTGGCACAGTAACACTGCGTCAGAAGGCGTCACGACACGACACAACACAGTAATGGGAATCTGGCTTTATTCTTTCACTATATTTACAAATTACATAGATAAAAATATGTAAATATAAAAATTATTTAATCAATAAACAACACAGACTAGAATAACAGTGAGAAATAAGGTAAATTCAAAATATGTACCGACTTAATAATAGGTACCCTAATTACTGTTTCCTCATGTTACTAAGTAACATTAAGTTCCCCGAAAGTGAGACGTATCTCAGAGAACACTTAACTTTGTACATTTCGTTCACTCTCCATACAAAATATTGATCTAAAAAAACAACCGACTTCCAAAAAAAAAACACTAAAAGACGTGAAAAATAACTTTAATTTCGGAACTCGGTGTCTTTGGTTTTGTATTTTCGTTTATGGCCACCGACTTCCGAAATTAAAGTTATTTTTCACGTCTTTTAGTGTTTTTTTTGGAAGTCGGTTGTTTTTTTGTAAAAAAGTTGTTATTTTTCACTTTTTAGTTGCGGTACCTACCCTACACAAATTCGTATACCACTACTTGGTGTGACAGGAAATGGTGGTGATGGTGGTGGTGGTGGGTGTGGGTGGACAGTGACAGGAAATTATTAACACATCGTCCTTATAAACTAAGTGAAAAAAATATGCATTATTAAGGATAAATCAAAAACTACTGGCCAGACCTTGATCAAATTTAAATGGGACCACATGTGATGCACCACCTATCAAATAAAAAAATAATCATCCAAATCGGTTCACCCAGAAAATTGCTCTGAGCTAACACACATAAAAAAAAAAAACCTACAGACGAATCGTTTTTGTGAAGTCGGTTAAAAAAGAAATGACTGCACTTATTATTTAATCTGTCCGAAAGTCACTAGAATAACTCTATGGCCGCCTTGCACCACAAATTACATCATGCATTTAGCCCTAAACGAGTTTAAAATATTGTTTTATTTCTGTTAATCGTTTGAGGATGACAGAGACAAAAATATATTTTAAATACGTTTATATCGTTATAATTATGCATTTCGTAATTTCTGGTTCAAGCGGGCGTAAACGACAGAATGTACGAATAAATAGGCGTTTCCAAATAAAAGGAAAGGAAATGGTTGATATTATTAAAAAAAAAAACTAATCAAAAACTGGCAATAAAATATACCTTATTATTAATTAATGAAAATATTTTTAAAGGTATTTTCTCAGATTCGTAAAAAAATATTTTGTATGAAGAAGCAGTGTAATTCTGCCTCCTTAGGTAATGGTACTTAGCGATTTAATGCCCTGGTAGAAAACAAGGTAAATTGCCCACTTTTGGGGCACTAATTGTTAATAACAACACTTCACTACATCCTTGTTTATCTATGGTAAAGGATCCTAAATAATTCCAACGTTTCTTGTTTCAGACTACAGCTCATCCCGCATTCAATACGGTCCCAGCAATCTAATTGGGTAAGTACTTTTCAACTAATTAATGATCAAATTACGTGTTTGTAATTTATCGTTTCATGTTTCGGAATTAAAAAGACAGACGTCTTTTGTTTAAGGTGAATCCTCTATCGGTAGCCCGCCAAATTCAAATTTTGTTTAGTTTTTGCAAATAGCAGCTTTACTTTACGTCGTATGTTGATCAAAATGAGATTTGCGACTGTAGGAATACGGTGCCTTTGGTTTTGTATTTTCGTGTTTGGCCACCGACTTCCGAAATGAAAGTTATTTTTCACGTCTTTTAGTGTTTTTTTGGAAGTCGGTTGTTTTTTTGTAAAAAAGTTTTTATTTTTCACTTTTTAGTTGCGGTACCTACCCCACACAAATTCGTATACCACTACTTGGTGTGTAAATAACAGTGACAGGAAATTATTAACACATCATCCATATAAACTAAGTGGAAAAAATCTGCAGTATTAAGGATAACTCAAAAACTACTGGCCAGACCTTGATCAAATTTAAATAGGACCACATGTGAAGCACGACCTATCAAATAAAAAAAGAATCATCCAAATCGGTTCACCCAGAAAAAAGTTATGAGCTAACACACATAAAAAAAAAATAAAAAAAAACATACAGACGAATTGAGAACCTCCTCCTTTTTGTGAAGTCGGTTAAAAACAGAGCTGCAATTTGCAAAACAACCAAAGAAATTTTGAATTTGGCGGGCTACAACTGAGGGTTCACCTTAAGTATTCTTGTGTCTGTATACCCGGAATCAATATAACGTATAATACAAAACAAGTTGATTTACAACTAAGATCAATTAGAATAATACAAAGGAATACGACATTAAAATGACAAATAATTAAAATTAGATTTATTGCTCTATTCTTATACTTAACATTTAACCGAGACATTTAAACTAACTCAATAATTTCTTCAATTAATTATTGTTCCGTCTGAACTAAATTACTAATCTTATTGGCTGTTGCTAAAGCCAACAATGTTCAACCCAATTGATTCAATTTGGTTGAAAGGTGCAAAATTGAAAAGCACAGGCAGTGAATGATTCTCTGTTTTGTTTAAGAGCAAAATAACGCACAATTGCTAATCGTTAATTATTTTTTTCATGAAATTGACAAAGAGTTTAGGCATAAAATAAAAATAACATGAGTGGTATTGCCATACTTAATGTGAAACAGAAATATAACACAACTATAACAATTATTGCTGTTCACAAAAACGATGCAATTTACTTGCTGCATCTAAATTAAAATGCAATAGTGAACCGTGTATCATTATTCATTACAAAACATGTTAAAAAAAAACATAATCAAAACATTATTGTGACGGAATAAGAGAGGTGTCCCCGATCACACTTGGCAATATTGTTTATATAGGGTGTCTGACAGCCGGCGAGTTGCCGGCTTAAACCGTCTGCGGCGACATCACAGGAGTTTCGTATGACAATGAGATAAGCCGGGAAAAAGCGCGACAACGTTATTGTACTGGAGAGGATTAAAGCTAGGCGGCTGTTTTACAATATTACGTATGAGTCATAGAGAATAGAGGTATTGGTTTACTACTTGATATCGTTTTGTAGGGATAGAAAAAGGCTCAGAAATAGGATCTTGATCCTCAGTTACTACACGACATTTTCAACAGTTTTTTTTATGTTAAAAGTGTATGAAAGGATTGTAGCAGGTGGCGTTCTGTAGTTTATGCCTATCCCCATGGTAAAAAGGCGTGAGTTTATGTATAGTACGTATGTTTTTTTTTTTTGTTAAATTAAGGTTAAGGTACACACCTTAACAAAAAAAAAAACCTAAACATACCTCTTTAGTTTAGTTGAACCATGGTTCGATTAGTTTTCTTTATTCAAAATAATCAGTAACTAAGCAGCTATTCTCTATTCACAACGAATTCAACAACACAAACCTAATCGTCCCCAGCAACCTCATAAATAATATCAAACTGACCACATCAAAGTTCCACAAGATCTCCATCCAGTGCAATCATTTATTATTCAGATACCTACCGACGGCCGTAAGTAAATAACAGCTGCATTGAGAGTAAGACGGGCGAGCTATTACCTACAATATTTAGCCCTACGGACCGTTCAGTCTGAAGTCTGTCAGAAATCTGAACGCCTGGTATCTGCTAGTTACATTTCGGTACGGTTGAGAAGATATCAATTATTTGGGAGTCAATACAAGGCAGCCGGCCGTCCCACGATGCTATCGAATTGCAGGAAGTCAACTTGCTTTGAATTTGTAAGATGCAGATATAAATTACAGGTGTAGTTGCAGAGATAATAAACCTGGGGAGACGTGGAAAATAGAGGTGGCTATCTGGTTTTAGAGCATATTGAACACGAATTTATTCCTTTGTGACCAATTTTAGATATCGCAATAAATATTGTAGGAGCTGCCGGTCTCGTATTGTTAAAATCTCACCGTGAAAACGTTGCTGAAGTGAGCTCCAATTGAGCTGTCAGTCCCTAGCATCAGGTTGAATGACGCCTCACTTCAATCTCACTTCACATCACCAAAATTTTGACAGTGAGATTTTTACAAAATAGACCGGCTGTTGTATCAAGGAGTATCAATTTCCTATTCAAATAGCATGCCTGCTCTATGAGCAATAAGTCTCTATGGTATAAGTACAGTCCGTCAAGCTATCACAAACTGTAAGATTTTCTCATTCAATTTTGAACTTAACATTCAACATTTTAAGGTTTAAAATCGGTTGGAGAAATTTGTCAGATTCGTGTAGCTTAACCTGCAGGCAACTGTACCTATAGCATCTAAAAACGTATTTTACACAACTAACAAACGTACTGACAACTAAAACTATTTTTCTTTTATCTTAATTTTTTTTTTTTTTACTTACGTCTACCATTACAGGTTAACCCCAATGCGATAAATGCACATAAAACTAACTTAATTTAAACTAACATCTATAACTAATTATAAACAATGCATTCCTTGTGAAAGGAAGAGAGACTTCACTCGGAGAACAACAGAATACTTATTTTCTACCACGCTATTTAACACCCCCAAAAACCACATTTGGCAGCGTAGTTGCCCGTAAAATTTCAATCAAAATAAAACTCATGAACCTGTTAGTTAGCACCTAACTAAAGCGAAATACTGTTTACATAATTCTGATTGTACAATCATACTATAATATTCAGTATAAACATCAATTACTTCATAAATTCGTAGCTAGCAGTCGGAAGCTCAGTACGAAGCTCTTATTTCATTAAACACGGAGGGAACAATTACCAAATACACCGGTAGTTATTAATTCCCCTAATTACCCCACTTTTACAGTGAGAGAGTTGGAAGGGGGTGAAACGTGAATATTACGGGGTATGTAATTCTAGCTCAATTAGTCCGGGCTTAGGTTCTAAACTAGTGTTCATACGAGAGGTAAGTCTAGTTGTTTGTTTCCCTGGTGTTAAGGGGTGTGTGTTTCTGTAACTCTCTTTCATAAATACAAAGTTTAAATCAGCATGATATTACGTTGTGATAATATTTATATTTATGGCAAAAAGCTTTTATTTTCCTAACTTTAAATAAGGTATTCATCTTATTTATATACACCGTTACATTTTGATAGTTTTAATCCTTAAGGCGGAACCTTCAGGGTTGCCCGCGAAATTCAAATTTTCTTACGTTTTTTGCAATTTGCAGGTCACTGTCAGGTTGTATTTTGAATAAAATATGATTCGTGACCGTAACCAATATGGCTTTAGAGAATTATAATCATTAGAATCAGCAATACATCTCTATAAGTTCATATTACCCCATTGAATGACTACCTATTTCATGAAATCATGACATTTGAGGGCAATTCTAACTTAAGGAGTTGTATTGCTGATTCTAATGATTATAATTCTGTAAAGCCATATTTGATACGGTCGCGAATCATGTTTAGATCACCATACAACCTGATACTGACCTGCAAATTGCAAAAAACGTAAAAAAAAATTGAATTTCGCGGGCTACCTTGGCGCATGCCCCTTAAACTTGGACATTGTACTCAT
Organism: Griposia aprilina; assembly: GCA_916610205.1. Classification (NCBI taxonomy): domain Eukaryota; kingdom Metazoa; phylum Arthropoda; class Insecta; order Lepidoptera; family Noctuidae; genus Griposia; species Griposia aprilina. The sequence goes on from OU744287.1 coordinate 7,819,236, forward strand.
CATTATGAACAACTTTTACTATGGGAACAACACAGAAATTTGTGAAAAAAATATCAGCTATTCCATACATTTATGTTCGCATAAGTCGACATGATTTATGGATCAGCAGATTTTTTTTTCATGATGTCCGTGTTGGTCCGTAAAGGATTAAATAAAACTTTTAAAATATAACGGTGTATAGATAAAGTAACCGTCTTTATTAAAATCTTGTTTAGATAATTAAGTACTTCATTTATCATACCTTACCAAAGAAGATTTTTCAGGCTTCCCTAGAATCTGTAGATAAGTAGGTACTAACTAAATGTATACATATTTAGCCCCAAATCGTTATTTTTGTAGTTGTGTGTTCTTCTCTGCGTCATGTTTACCGTAAATAAACGTATTTTCTTTCTTTCTTTTCTTTCTTTAACTCATAATTTTATGAATTGATGGGGTTTCTTGAGGGGTTTGGTAAAGCTGCGTGTAAAAATGGGAAAAAGTTATATTATTTATAGAACTTATTTATACTCGAAGAACTTTTTTCTCATTTTTACACGCAGCTTTACCAAACCCCTCAAGGTTAAGCACATAACGACAACACGATACTTAAGTGCGCCGCCAGTGTATAAAGCACGAGTACAAAGTTAGTCTACGGTCAAACTAACGCGAGGATGCACAGTGCGACACTAAAACACACTTTACCTTGTGTAAGTTTGCCGCTAAAACAGCTCAAACACCCACCGAGCAAGCATTTATTATTTTAACTTGATATTACCGCGAATTTCCTCTTAGTTACGTTTTTTAATCGTGTTCTAAGATAAAAAGCTGCGTAATCTATCATTTTAGAAAAAAAATGTTCGTTTTTATGTAATCGAGTTTAGGCTGTACGAAACTGTTCTGATAATCTCGCTTGGCTCTTTCTTAAATCGCAGAACCGTCAACAAATAAACGCAACAACCGCAAAATTTACCTTTGTACGTATTTTTCTGTTCCTTTCTTCCTGTCTGTTTATGTGTGTATATAAATAAAGTTTTTTTTATAAGTATACATCAATTTAATCAATCAATCTGCCTATATATCCTATTTCCAACTATGTTGGGGTCAGATTCCAGTCTTAACCGGATGCAGCTGAATACCGGTATTTTACATGGAGCCACTACCTATCTGACCTCTACAACCCAGTTACTGGGTAACATGATATGCCTTGGTAAGACTGGTTGTCAGACTTTTGAGCTTCTAACTACCCGTAATGACTGTCAAAGATCTACGAATGACAGCCGGGACAAACGGCTTAACGTGATTTACGAGGCACTGAGGGGTCTCGGGGTCTCGATATGTAATTTATGGTCATCCATCCACGAACTGACCGCGGTAAGCGTAGCTTAACCTACGATCGACCCGTGCGACTATTATCATTTCGCCACGAGCCACTCAAACGAATACCGACCTATATAAAACGAATAGCTTACATAAAATCATTGTAAAACCGATGGACTACGAAATTTTTATACAGAATTCATGACTCTGTAAAACCCCGCATGCATATGTATTCACTTTTTCGGACTTATTAATTTTCCATTAATGCAAACAGAATCAGTTGAGCATCTGACTTTTAAAGTAGAAATTTTTTAAACAATGATTAATCAAAAAACCTTTTGGACTAACATTGTGAATCGAAATTTTAACTCAATTCCGCACTACAAATAAACCGCACCAGGGTTAATTGGCGTAAAAATAACGATGTAATTGAAATTTACACGTTGTTGAAAGTAATATAGGCTTGGTAATATTTTATAATTACATGGCTGATGTACGCACGACTACATATCGAAATGATTGTTGTTGAACTGTGATCTAAATGAAAGCCATTCCTACTGTTACTGTGTTACGTAATTACCCCGCTGGCTGTACAACCAACACGAAAGTTTATAGAACTGTTACCTACATTGCTGAAAACCAATTTTCTTGATTGTGATGTATTAAACATAGTATCATGTCCTAATTATCATATCACAAGTACACACGGCTACATATCAAGCTATACATTTCCAGTTTTCGCTGACCTCGCATTGTATAGGCTTTTCGTACAATGACAAGTCAGCTTATACTGGAAATGTATAGCTTGATATGTAGCCGTGTGTACTTGTGATATGATAATTAGGACATGATACTATGTTTAATACATCACAATCAAGAAAATCGGTTTTCAGCAATGTAGGTAACAGTTCTATAAACTTTCGTGTTGGTTGTACAGCCAGCGGGGTAATTACGTAACACAGTAACAGTAGGAATAGCTTTCATTTTGACAGTTCAACAACATTCATTGCGTTATTTACGTTGTTCAGCAGACAAATGTTTCGAACTTATGAAGCAATGGATTAGCAATAGGCCTTAAAATGATTCGGATGTGATAGATAGTGTGTTACGTAATTAGGGCGCAGGAATGAGTGTACCTAATCCGAACTTGACAAATAAAATTGAAATAAAATCTTTCAGGAACATGTAAAACAAGTAATCAAAGAACAGGTTCTATAGTAAAACTAATTAAATTCAACTTGACTTCTTTTGTGCCAGGATCACAAATTACATTTACTTCATCAATCTGCCTACCTTATCCCAACTACGATGGGGTCAGCTTCCAGTCTTACCGGATGTAGCTGAATACCGGTATTTTACATGGAGCGACTGCCTATCTAACTTCCGCAACCCAGTTACTGGATAACACGATACCCCTTGGTAAGACTGGTTGTCAGACTTTTGGGCTTCTGACTATGTAACGCCTGTCAAATATCTACGAATAGGGGTCTCGATATGTAATGGATGGTCACCCATCCACGAACCGACCGTGGCAAGCATAGCTTAACCTTCGATCGACCCATACGGCTGTTATTATTTAGTCACGAACCGCTTTTATTTTATAGCACCTATTAATGCGACACGCCTGAGCGCATCTGAGCAAGAAAATGTGTAATTACAAAAACTCTAGAGCTAAAACTTTAGAATTTGTGGACTAAAGAAGATATTAAAGTACCTAAATCACTTTCTTCTTTACTTTAGTGCCTACTCGATAAAGATAATTAACCCTCGAAAATAACGAGCCGGCCATCTTTGTTTTAACAGACAATGTTTCTTAAGTTGCTGTAAAATTACTTTTGTTATGCTTTAAAAGTGAGTGCTCAAAATTGCTGCTTTGTTTCTGAAATCGTGCTGTACAGTACCTACAATGTTTATTTAACGTAATAGGATACCTCTGATTCATAACAACTAAGTTGATTTATGGCCGATTACTGTAATTGACGGACCGTTATTGGTTAAAATCTTAAGACTCTTGTATCTTTACCGATAGACCTCATAGCTTTGCATAGTAGATACTCCCATATAGAAGTAGCTATCACAGGTAAAATTAACTTACAAATCTATTTATATGCCTAGTTTGGCAATAATACATGCTACCATTGGTACGGTAAACGATTCGTTTTTGTTTATAGGAACCAAGCATTAAACATTACATAATTATATACGCTATCATTCTATATTGGCGCCATAATCTGCACAAAACATCCAATCATAAGGTTTAATATTCTTAGAATAAGATATGAATGTCGTTTATCTGTTTTGTTTGTGTTAGCTTAGTCAGATTATAACGTTCCCACTGCTGAGACAGAGGCACTGACGACAATATAAACTAGGGTGACACAGGCCTCCTCTCTGTGAGACGGAGTGGGCTGTAATCCACCACACGTTAGTAGTACGTTAGTAGTTAGTAGATACTCTTCTGTATTCTGAGGGTAGATATCACATGTCTTCGAATTTTTAGTTTTGAGAGCAGTGGTGATGACACAAAGTAAAGAGCCTGCCTGGGTTCGAGCTCACGACCTACAACACGTAAGTTGCAGCCGTTACCACTGAGCCATCCACTGCTCTGTGTTTATAAAGAAATTTCAAAATCAAAAAGAAAAGAATCGGACGAGGAAGCGAATCAACTTTTTTGGTAGAGGTTCTTACATGAGGTGGTTACATTACATCATTAATTGCGTATTTTTTTTTTAATTTAGGTGTAATGTAATAAAAACCAATCAAAAAGTTTTATTCTGTGATTAGATTGAATTTAAACATATAGGCTAAGAATCTATGTAGATAGACTTTAATAGTAGAATAGATAGCATAACATCCACCACAAAGCTATTTGTCAAAGTTATCGTTCCTTTTACCATCAACGATGAAATTAGTCTTTAAAAATGAAACCACTATGCTTGAAAGGCAATATCGCCATATTATATAAAAGAATAGCCTATATAAAACTGTTACGCGAAATATTGAATAGTAAAACTTCCTGAGAGCGTTCATATAAATGAGAATATTAGTAGAAATATTTTATGTGGCCATTGTGGGCGGGAACTTAAGCAAGATTTCCTCGGGGGCCACAATTTATAATCAGCACCATGTTTCATTAATCTCCAGTAGTTGCTCGATAATGCATGTGAGTTTGTAAAATTATATGGAGTACTTAGAAAAAATTGTTGCGATATCGGAAAACACAGCGTGACTAAGAAAGGTCCGGGCCTCGACATAGATAGCGACGCTGTCGCAAACTACCGATCGCTAAATAATAAGGTGAAACCTCAGTCGTAGCCCGCCAAATTCAAATTCTCTTAGAATTTGTCGATTGATATGAAATTGATGATTATTATCCGTTAAATATATAAATCCCACCAAAGTCGAGAATCGCAATTTGATCAACATACGACGGAAAACAGAGCTGTAATTTGCAAAAACCTAAAGAAAATTTAAAACTTTCCGGCTACAACTGAGGATTCAACTTAATATTTAGCGATCGGTAGTTTGCGACAGAGTCGCTATCTAGTCGGGACTACCGGCCCTGGTCGTATATACGGGTGTAATACATACTATCAAACTGGATAACTTTCTCCATGGAACAAACATCGTAATCGTAAAAAAAATATCAGCTGCCCCATAGAAAACTACAATTCCTTCTCGACCCAAATGTACAGACCATTTTACTCGTCTAACAAAAAAATATATATATATGTTTCAGTGTGTTTACTTCATGATGAAAACTCTCGACGGAAAATGACAAAAGAGTAGTGTGAAAAATATTTGGAATATTTTCAAGCGATGTTGCAGTTCAAAAAGTTCGTTTGAAGTCCATGCGTCGAGGTGTGACATGACATTCCCTCAAAGAGAATGTGCATTTTAACGCCTGCAAAGGCAGTACCTACTGGATATACTTCGAACTAAATAAAGTTGTTTACTAACATTATGTAATATTTAAAAGAAGTGTCAAAGCTCGTATGAAAATTGCTTTCTAAACCTTTTTTGTATCATAGGTGCTAGAGATTTTTGCAGGACTCTATTTTGTTAAATATTATTTGAAATATAATTGTCAACCAGAACTAAAATTTTAAGGTTTCCTTTTTTACATAGTTGTACACAATATAATTATGTTAACTGGTATATTGTATTTAAGATTTGCAATTATGAATTAAAAGTACTGTAATAAATAAGTAAATATCTATAAAGTAGGTACTTACTAATTCCATGGTTTATAGAACGTAGTGACAGCTAGAACCTGTCAATTTTAAGGTGAACACAAACCTCTAGCAACATATTTAGCGGTCTATAGAACCAGTACTTTAGCAGTTGGGAAAATATTTATGAGCGGAACCTTTTCTCTGGGCTTTTTATACCCGTATAATGTGAGGAATTTACTGCCCTTATCCTTTAATGTAATTGAATTTAAAAAATCGATAAGATACTATACATATTTCGGTAAACGATCGGTCATTAAGGACTTTTTAATAAAAAATATATAATATCTAAATTATTAATATTATACAGAGCAAATATTAGATTTTTTGTATGTTTGTTTGTTACGCTTTCACGCTAAAACGGCTGAACGGATTTAGATGAAATTTGGGGGACTTAGACTTGAGACTTATGGGGGTGAAACCGCGGACCGCAGCTCGTCATGTATAAAAGTTGTAGGTAATTAAGATAACTGAAAACATTCTTTTCGCGATTTCTGGGTTAGTCCAATAGTGAAAGTTTTTCATAATGATGAGTACAATGGCGCCTTTTCAGGTCTTCATTTATTTCAATTTCACCTTGATTACCTACTATAGATACTTACACCTCTGCCTAAGCCTTCAGGGAAAAAGGTGTGATGTTTTGTAGGTATTTTAAATGATAAATGATTTTATTTCTGTAAGTAGGTTTGTACAAACACTTTTACACGTCAATCATATTTTAAAAACTAGATGAGGTCAGCGTCTCCTATCTGAGAAGAAATGCCGAAACAAACTCAGAGGTCACAGTCTCTTTTAAAACTCCAGACATAGGCTTGGTCAAGTCTTGCGAAAACCATGTAGATTTGTGTCTGAAAAGGTCTTTTGAGGAAAAACCACAAAGATTGAGTGGACGTGTCCAGTCAGTGCACGCATTTGTCAGTAATCGTGCAGCTCAACTCAGAACTTAAGAAGCTCAACGATTCGACGAACAATACCAAAGAAAGGACATTTGGGCAGGCCGCATAAATTACTCAAACTGCCAAACATGTTTAACACTAAAAGAGAAGAAAATATTTTGTTTTTGACCTGTATTATGTTACCTTGTATAAATCAGACGTGGTGTACGCGGTTTTTAATTGGTGTTTCAATGTTTTATCGCTTCTATTTATTTAATTGAACGTTTGAATTTCGTTGCAATGAAATATGGATCTCGTTGATTAACTTTCAATGAATCAGTTTACCAAAATCAGTTGGAATTCGTATGTTGAAACATTGGTTACGAATATTTATTGTGACCGTTAATGTAACCGGTATTTGGTTTATGTTATATCTATCTGTGTTGGACATGGAAAGGAAATTAGACTTATAAATAAGCTTACGCCATTACAGGGGACTTAAACATAACTGGTGAAATGTGGAAGTACTATAAGGTGCGCCTGTATACTATAGGTACACCTCTGCTTAACCCTTTGTGGAGTACCTACAGGCGTGATGTTACGTTATGTTAAATAAGCTTATTAATGATCACACAACGATAATTCAACATAGCCAAGCAAATCCCTAAAACAAATTCAAATTCCGAATTCTATTCAAACATTTTCAAATACCGAACCGATACCAGGAAACTGAGAGCGAAAAACCAAAATTCGCAGACGGAGTTGCATAGTTACCTGCGTGGCGCTACCGGCCGCCGTCCGCAACCAAACTACCGCTAATTAGTTAGGTATTTCTCGCGAAAACTTCAATTAATTCCGTCAAAGCCACCACTGGCGGTCCGCTAGCCTTTTTGTTGGCGAGAAAAGTCAAAGAAGCGCGAAAATTGGAATGAAGTAATGAAATTTCTATTGGCGAGCCGTTTAGAAATCCCACGATTTCTTTCGTCCCTTTGATTCCTTTTTGGTTAATCTGGACCGATTAAGTTTATATTCGTGGTTCAATGATTTTGTTTGGGCTTTAAAGCTGGTCAATTAAGTGGGATTAAGTTGTTTAATGAGACTTGGGCTCTCTCAAAATATGTTTGAATACCTTCTGAAATTGATTCTCAAAAAATCAAATACACACGGGGGAATGTTCCGAGTTGAAAAGATGTAGATACCAACAGAGGGAGGGAATCTGAAAATATATTATCATCCAAAATATCAATTGCATACATTTTACACGCTAATGTATATTATTATTATATGTACTACATTTCTGTACAGCCATAAAAATGGCAGCACAGCAAGGCGCGAACTCATGGAAGCGTCGCCGTCTACGGACGTCGGGATAATCTCATTGAAAGATTTGATTTTCCGCTAAATTACATAACAGTAATGAAATACTTTCCCGGGATCCCGGGAACCCGGAGATATTGAAAGAACTCTACGCTGATCATATTAAATGTTCACACGTTTTTGTTTTGTTTATTCATAAAAGTTACAACTTAAGTTATGGTTTTTTTTTTAAGGAATTCCAATGCCTCGTGAAGGACGATAGAACTGTCCATCGTCGGGAAAGAGAAAATATATATTTGTTTATTTTTATTTTTATGGAACTTATAAACATATATAAAAGATGAAACCCATTGAATACACAAGAGCATTTAATAAACTTTGGATACAATAAATAAATAAACCCCTAAACTCACAAACAGTCACTAAACAACCAATAAGCCCTAGTCCTCAAAACACACGAATTCAAATCCGTACACGTCTCAATAATACAGTCAAGTACAGTTTTGACGTAACACTAGTTCCAGCAAACTTGAACATTTCATTAGTATAGAGCAATAGCTTATAAGTGGAATGTTTCACAGTTTAAGCGGGATATCGTCCTCATCCCCCACACCCACTCTCGCGAGGGTATATTCCGTGCCTCTTATTCAATTTGTGAGCGAATCAGTCCCGCCAACACGATTATCTTCCACGTCGAGATTTATATGCTCACAAGAGAGCTTTTTCAGAGGTTTTGCTCCAAGAATGTTGCAAAAAATTTCATATTTGAAGCTTGTGAATGTCGACATTTATTTGTGAACTATTATGTTTTGTGAGCTTTCTTTCTTGTGTTTGTTCAATTCGCGTGAGTTCTTTGTCAAATAGAAATGTTTTATTTATGTGAGATGTTATTTTGAGACTCTAAATCGTATAAAAGGCAACCCATAACTTGAATGAAGTCAAAGAGCGCTTCTCCAGAAACGTAAATGCAACTATTAACTATTAGTCTCGCTTTATTGGCTCATTGTGCTCGCAGCGAGTCCGTGAGAAAGCAACTAGTACTTTTCTATAATGGGATAGCACTTGGCACATGTACAGAGCTCAGAGCAAGAGGCCACTCGGCTTGGTAAATATTTGCCCAATAATTGCGAGTCCTCAGTTACCCTGCAGGAATAAATATTCGCGCTCCCTGTGGGGAACGTCGTACATTCCTTTAATTCAAAGCATTTCTTTATTGGAGAAGAAAAAGTCATGGAGCTTATTGTTTTATTAACGAATAACTTCGAGGATTCAGCCTGTGGTTTGTTTGTTTACTTGCCCCAATAGAAATCAAGTTATCTGTTTTGTTTTGGAGATGTAATGTTAAATATTTCGTGATATAAAGCTGTAGTAGTAACGTAATTAAACTCGTCAAAGTTGTGTAACAGTTGATGCATGGCTAGTAGATTAGTTTGTTATTAAATAAAGTACTCTCATAATCTGTACAATGTTCATAATGTGTGGATTGTAAATAGTTACTAACTTCAACAATAAAGCTTTTCGCAGAACATTGTAAGGATAATTGGAACGTATTGAATTCCAGATTCCAGACAAAGGTTGAAAAATTACTTTTTATTAGCTTTATTCAGTGAACTGAATTCTTTATTTTATTAGGATATTGAATATAAACTGGGGCCGATGGATGCCTCGACTGAACGTTCATAGCTGGAGATTGTGTCTATTATGGCCGCAATTCAGCAGACGGGCAAATCGTCTGCGGCGATTTCCATCACCGCCCTTTTCCGTCGTTGTCCCCACTTTAAGCGATACTTTACAATTTTATCTGTTGTTTATTATACGACTTCTACAGAGGTTTCTGTAGGGACAAGAATATGACAATGGTATCATCAACAGATTTGTTTAGCTAAGATTTTGGGTTATATGGATTCGGAGAGTTTTTTATTGAGTATGCTTATTCTAGGTACGCACGACTACATTATCAAGCTATACATTTCCAGTATAAGCTGACTTCTAAGAAAGAAGAAGTAAGAAAGAAAAGAAGAAAGGAAGAAGAGAAGAAAAGAAAAGAAGAAAACTTCGTAAGAAAAGCCTCTCGTTTTCACATATAATTACCCAATATTAATGTATACAAAATATTGTAATACATTTTAAAAGAAAGTCTTTGTAGTTTCTTGCCTATTCATCTCCATACGAAACTACCATTAGGAAGGAGTGCCTAGAATCAATTCTAGTTTCTGGAAAATTTTGACGTTCAAAAGCGCCTTCTAATGATCTACTTGAAATATATGATTTGACTTTGGCAGTACGAGTATTGGTTGACAGTTTTACATGTGTAGGTAAATGAATACTTAAGGCGGAACCTTCAGGGTAGCCCGCGAAATTCAAACATTCTTACGTCTTTTGCAATTTGCAGGTCACTGACAGGTTGTATTTTGATTAAAATATTATTCGCGACCGTAACAAATATGGCTTTACAGAACTATAATCATTAGAATCAGCAATACATCTCTTTATGTTCATATTACCCTATTGAATGACTATTTCATGAAATCATGACGTTTGAGGGCAATTCTAACTTAAAGAGTTGTATTGCTAATTCTAATGATTATAATTCTGTAAAGCCATATTTGATACGGTCGCGAATCATATTTAGATCACCATACAACCTGATACTGACCTACAAATTGCAAAAAACGTAAGAAAATTTTAATTTCGCGGGCTACTTTGGCGCATCCCCCTTAAGATCCCATTGCCAATCGATTGAGTTAATCCCTATGTACCTACCTATAGTAACACACTCAATTAGTAACACCATATTATGCGAATATGTTTAGCGTCTAATTACGTAAACAGCTTAAAATAATAAATTCAATATGTGAATTGAATTAATACTAAGACGTAGGTAATAATAAATTCATTACATAATGTGCACCAAATCAGTATTGTAAGGACAATCAACCGCACGTCTACGTTACAATTTGTCATTGACAACCTTTTAATGATGTAGCAGTAAGGGCAGTTTTCGTAGTCCAAATGTTAGCATCAACTGAGGGCCTAACAAAGTAGCATTCGATTAGCGATGGCGCTAGTAGAAAAGTTAAAATGTATGGGGTTGACATAAGCTATCGAAATGTCACGTGATCATATGTCAACGAATAAAAATTAGCTAGACAATGTTAACAACATTCGATTATGAAATGAATCGACAGCGTCGAAAGATTAGGTACTTCCACAGAGATGCATAGCCAAGAGACACTTTTTGACGAGCGTTATCGCTAGTTTTTGGAATCATTAGCGAAAGCGATAGCGATTGTAGAAATAGAATCGCTCCGAAGCGAATGCCGTTTGTCTAGGCCCTCTGTACAGCCAATTAGTGAGCGTTAATTATTTGCAAAGTTAATCTAGGTTAGCTTTGAGGAAAGGATTGCTGTGAATAAACAAATATTGTTTGTTTTGTGAGTCTCAGGAGAATGTTTTGAAGTGTTTCTAGATGAAGTGGTTTTACTATAGATATGTCATGTGTAATAATGCGTTGGTAATGTCTTCTTGGAAATTTACGGGTTCCCTTAACCCGTAAATTTGTCTAAAAAGGCATATATTTGTCAGCGAAATAATATCTTGTACTGATAATTTATTCACACGAAACGTAATATCGTTTATTACGTTTCGCGTGAATAAATTATCAGTACAAGATATTATTGTACCTTACCTTACCTTACACTGCCTCGTTCGTCTAGTAGTAGCAAGCGCGACTATTGAACATGAGGTCCTCGATTTGATTCTCCGGTCGGGCCTTTGCCTGTTATAGGGTTTTCCATCTGGAATTTGTCAATCGCAGCCCGGTGTCTGGTTTTGTGACCGTTTGATGGCAATAGGCTCGCCCCCTATTACATAGGATTTCAACATAAATGGTGAAATGAGGGTGTACTATTCATGGCAGGAAATTGTTCACACCAACCAAGAAAATTAATAAGTTGGGTATACATAGACTACTCGAATTTCAACTTGGTACAGAATTTATGTCATAATTTTAAAAGCTACGTACGTCAAATTATTTCATAATTTTGAGCAGGAGCGGTTGTGTTCAAAGAACCGTACTTACACAGAAACACGCAAACATTTCAGTTAACTTGTAACGACTTCAGGAAATTATGTCACACGCCAATTAATCGGGTTGCACTACTGCGAACTTTGATTACACTGTGTCCGGACTTGTGAATGTAGAATACGTTGTATTCAAAATTGATGAGACTCTAGATTAGATAGAAATTATTTCTTACTAGCTAATGCTCGGCATGCGTTGCGATGTCTTTTTCCTTTTTTTGTCAGGAACCTTACCCGACGCGCACACAACAATTTACCAAAGTTGCATCACAATCGGTCTAACGTTTTACGAGTTTTTGCGAGAGTAACGCACGGCAATTGATTTTTATATACATGGTTATTTTTAATTCGACATATTCCTCGCAAGACGTCATAGCAGGGTCAAAATGCAACAAATTCAGCCACTAAATGTTCTGTGGTTAGTTCAGTAGTTTTGGAGTTAGTTCGATTTTTAGTTTTTTTTTAATGAAACATCCAATTTAAAAATGATTTACGGCGCGACTATATTGGAATTTAAGTTATTGTCATAGCCGAGGCCGTGGCAGATCCTTGTTAATAATGAAAAATGCCTAAAACTTTGGCAAAGATCACTAATAAATCATTATATTTTTCATAATTTTTATTAGACAAAAATTACGAAAAAAAGAACTAAATTTCGGTAGAACATTTAGTGGCTTAATTTGTTTCATTTCAATCCTACTATGACATCCTGCAAAGAATACGGCGAGTTACAAATAACCCTGAATATAGAAGGTAGAAGATATTTAAGAAGATAGATGTAGGTTTAAAATATTAAATCAAAACTACTTCAACTTCTACCACATAAGGACATAATTCTATTCTATGATATAGACTTAGTTATAGGGTTTACCTTATCTAAAGATGTCAAAAAAATACCCAAGATAAGGTAAAATGTCAAAAGATAATTCAACTTTTTAACATCATTTTGACCTTTATTTAAAAAGCCCGACCTCCTCGTCATTTACTAAAAATAAACCTATCTACATCCACATTACTCGATAGATTCGAATCAATTTCCAATATTCCAAATATTTTACGTAGATTTAACATAAAATCCTTTCATAAATAAAATATGAACCTTATTGTTTTCAAAAGCAATATCAATATTAAAAAAAGAACTCTTTACGAATTCAAATATTCCAAATAACAGATTTTACGTAAGTGAGACAATTTATAACTTAAAAATGTAAGGGCTAAATTGACATCACTAGAGTTTATAAAAGAGGAAATTCACAGAAATTTTCATGTTTCTGCTCGGTAGATCTTCGAAATTAAATTAGCATTTAGTGGATATCAGATCAAATTGGTTTCCCGTGGGCTCAATCGAGTTCATGTTTATTTATGAGACCCTAAAAGGATGCGGTAATAATATGCTGAGCTCAAAGAATTTACATAACTAATTTGGTGCTTAAGAGAGTATAGTTAAATATTTAACTGAACCGATTGGATTTAACTGTGAAATCTATTGTTGTTTGTGATTCTATACCTACTTAAGATTATCTAGTTATATATATTGAATCACCCGAAAGTCTCCGAAACACGTCTACTGCTGGAAGTGACACGCCACAACCCCTACTACCCCGAGACACGCCACAACGACCATTCTAAATATAATTATTATAATTTTCAGCCAGTTTCTTAACATTTTATTAATGTAAAAACAGAAACAAAAAAAGAAAACGTATTTATTGGAACTCGCACATGATTATCGCAAACTAAACTAAACACACTCTTAATAACAAAAAAAAAACACAAGTAAAATGAAAATAAAAACAGACATTTAAAAATATGCGTCGCAGCGCTGGAATTCTGATACCCCGCTTCTGGTATTCCGCTGCTACGATGTCACAGGCAGATGCAGAAATAAACAAAATATAAAATAAAATAAAAATTAGAATTATGTGTGAGTGACATATTATTTAAAAATATATATAATTTATGTAATCCGCGTGTCAGCACCCGACGTAACACCAATTACTTTTCCTGTGCATTTAGTATCTGTGGCACTCTATGGCATCGCTGTGACAAGAAAACAGACGCAGGCGCGGCACTCCGACTCCGGCAAATAAAATTAAAAAAACATTACGGGCGAGAGTAGGTTTATTATTTGATTATTGGTGTCTAATGCACATTATTACTATAATTATTACAGTGAAAAGTGCTCTGTGGTAGTCAATTAACGGAATTTGGAGAAATAAAGATAAAGTTATGTTAGGAGTACCTAGTATAAGAATTTAAATTTTCACAAATGAAAAGCTACGAAAAAGATAAAAAACAAAATGCGAAACGACCACTGAGACTTCTGTACCTGTTCTGTTCAGGGAACAATCGCGTTCAGCGAACAATGTATCTACTTAATAAAATCTTAAATTCATTCATTCACTGACGAGACAAAGCACGGCCAATACTGCTGGGTCTAAAAGCATGAAAATTTAAGCAAATCGAATACGTATAGATAACGAAAATGATTTGCGATTTTGAAAATTCATCCCCTAAACAGGTGAAGGGGGACGCGCCAAGGTAGCCCGCGAAATTCAAATTTTCTTACGTTTTTTTGCAATTTGCAGGTCAGTATCCGGTTGTATGGTGATCTAAATATGATTCGCGACCGTATCAACTAAGGTTTTACAGAATTATAATCATTAGAATCAGCAATACAATTCCTTAAGTTAGAATTGCCCTCAAATGTCATGATTTCATGAAATACTCATCAATAGGGTAATATGAACTTATAGAGATGTATTGCTGATTCCAATGATTATAATTCTGTAATGCCGTATTTGTTACGGTCGCGAATCATATTTTAATCAAAATACAACCTGACAGTGACCTGCAAATTGCAAAAAACGTAACAAAATTTGAATTTCGCGGGCTACCCTGAAGGTTCCGCCTTAAATAGGATCAAAGTTGGTATGGATGATCGTCATTGTTGTCGATGGGAAATCCCAACGTGTACACGGCTTGTATAGAAATAAATACCCAGAATAACCGTAGGTATTTAACCAGTAACATCAAATAGAAAATGCGTAAGCAAGTTTTTCTCTTTGTAACTATAAACTGCCAAGCCGATTTTGATAAAAGGCGACAGAGGTAACTGGAAACCCAAAGAACATTGCGTATTTTTTTTTATTCCGTTTGAAGACGGAGCTGTACTACTGACTTCATTGCTAGTACCTAATTTTATATACCTACTGTTATTCAGTCATATGAGTTGGCAACTTGTCAATTATTATAATGACTACGACAAAGTTATCACGTCGTTTATGTCGGCTTCTTATAAAATAGTAGAAAGCCTAGTCTGTTGTGGCCGATGTGGGACATTAATATGGTCCCAATGCAGGATAAGTATGGTAATATTTGATCGCCAAGCGTCCGATCGTGTAGGTACATGTCAAATGTCCATACTTACGTAGGATAGGTAAAAAATATGAAGCAGTCACGTCTAACAGATACAGACATTTCAGTTTTCTACTAATATCAATATTCAATTGTATCCAGCCAGTAACATATTTTAAGTTATTACCTGTATATTTAAGAGCGCTTACACGGGTCCACTAGCGCCACTCCTTTAAAAAATTCGATCTAAATGAATGTCGCCGTTTTTTTTTAGATCGAATTTTGTTGCTTCGTGTCTCAATATGAAAGTTTATAAAAGGTATTAGAAAATTCTTGACACACTTACCGAGGTCGCTTATTGAGCCGTTTTTCAAAATTCCTTCTCAGTCACGAGATAATATTTTTTTAAAGGAGTGGCACTAGTAGACCCGTTTAAACGCTCTTAAGAGGCAGAATTTTAAAAAGCTCGAAAACTAAAGCTCCATCTTTTTCAATACATTTTGTCGACAATACATAGGTTTTTACTCCCTACTTTTTATCGTCTTTTATAAATAAAGTGTATTACTAGCACTCCATTAACACCACAATAAATAACACATTTTCCTTATGTGACTGTAACAAATTACATGAGGTTAGAAAGCATCATGTATATTGCTTTGCGGTCCAATAAGAAATAAGAATGGGCCTCTCCATAGCGTCCCGAGAGAATCACTGGGGCCTTCGTGAAATATACCTTTACTACAAACTCAATAGATCTAAGCTGCTACGTATTATTTATACCACACATCTGTAAAACCTCTCCCAGGTTTGAAAAAACTAACGGAAAACAAATGAAAATGCGATTGCCAAAAAAAAAATTTCGTTTCATGTCGCAAATTCCGTTTCTGTTTTTACAAATCTTTTGAGGCTCTATTTTCGCTGTCATCGCCAGACGCTTATGCGTATTTCTAAATTAAATTGTTTTTTACAATATTTTTTCGTTTTTTTAATCTAAAAACTGTATTTAATCGGGAGATTCTGATGTCCCAAATATAACCCTGAAGCCCTACACTCGCATCTCAATTTATGCAAAAATGGTCTTTATTTAGATTATATTATTTTATACTCAAAAAAATATTAGTTAGGTACGTGGGTATGATATTTCTGTTCGTTTAATTACTTTTAGATCCAAAACAACAAAACCATTATCTTATACAAACGGTAGCTATAGCTCTACACAAAATTAATATCAGTCGGTACACACAAGCTACAAAAGCCTTCATCACGAACATGCACCTAAAACCTTCGTCACGGAACTATGACGAAACACACCACAAACATGTCGATAACACGTCCTCATTTTAAAGTTAGTTAGAACACCCAAGCAAAGATGGTGGTCGCGTCTATCAGTCGTCAGTATCGTCTGTCGTTTCATAAAAGCATCGTTATATCTAGAGCAGTAAGGTGTAAGGTATAATATACATTTATCAGAACAGGCTGCCTTGCGACATCGACAGTGACAAGTGTTTCCGTGAGTGCCGACCGTTGTGCCTAACAATAGCCTACCTCTACCCTACATCTCTTCCCGCACTATCTGCTAGTCTCTTTCTGTGTAATTTCTAAAGGGTTCCGTTCCACTATCAGTGTCCTGTATCTCCTTGACGTTTGACGAATCAATGAACTTTAGTTTGTCAATCTATTTGGGTTTTGTACACACTGTTTGATTTATTTATCTCTGTCCTAAATCAAATGTTGTTACTCGAATTTGACGTTACGTTAAACTGAAATCATGTTATGTTTAATTGAACAGTGATTCTTGACAGTTTCTGGCAGTTGATACTATAGACAGAAGCGTACTTTTTTCAGATAAAATTTTATTATATAAATCTCGAAATGATATCTACGAACAAACGAAAATATAGAAGTCCGAAAAATAATTTCTTTTTATATTAAAAACGAACTTCAAAGTAAGCATAAAGAACGGCTATTCAAACATTTTAACTTCTGTGCGAATTTTCCACTAAATAAGCAGCAGTAGCCTGTTAGTCATTTTTGTGAAACGATATAATTTTTACACCGAAATTGTTTTGACGCGTTTCGGGGAAAAGGTTAATTTTCCATCAGACATTTTAAATTTTCCGGAACATTGTCGTATGTTAATAATAAAGCGTGACAAATAATTTTGAAGTTGAAAGAGATAAAGTTTTCTCATTGCAGCAAAGGAACAAGTTCATAATTATTTGTTAGCCTCAACGAACTACTGCGCAATTTTAATTGAAACAAAACAACCGAAATATGAGACTCGCTTGACCCGCCATTGAGAAGTTAACTTAGTGCTGTATTGCAGTTCACGGGAACAATTTTATCTTTGCTTTGTTCTATGACAACGAGAATCAGTTCCGCGCTTTCCGATTCAATAAATCGGAATCAAAGTTCGCAGACTCGCGTCAAATATTCGGATAAAATGAAATTGAATAGTAAATACAGTGTTACAGTTCGTTTCAGGATCCTTCAGAAATTACGTTAGTTGTTCCCAGCGCTGCGGAAAGTTAAATTACTTTTGCGTATGTTTTTTTTTTACCTGAATTTATATGAAATGTTTTGAACGGCTAGTTTTCAGAATACACTGATCTTCGCCTGTAATTTTAAAATTCAAAGCATTCGTTGGTGAAAGATATTACTATTGACATTTAGAGTGCCACCACAGCATTACCTGTCAGTGTACATAGCCTATGAGGGGGCAGATAGAAAATAATATTTTATAGTTTTGGAATAGACAAGGGCGTCACAAGTGTCGGGATTTTTTCCAGACATTTCAAAAAAACACTCTTCATTTTTATCACAAAGACAGCCTCAAATCTACACGTGTCATGTGCTTAACTTTATTCAGTGTCACGTTTAGAGAAAAAAATGTTTGGTTTCTGAGAATACAACTAGGTTATAAAGGACTTGACCAATAGCGTATTTGGCAAATTTCATATTTCGATTTGCGAACTACAGCTTTGACCAATATCAAATGTGACGAATTGCCGATTTGACGAATATCCGACATGACCAATGTCGTTCAACCCAAATAAAGGTGATATGACGTCAATTAAAATAGAGCTTTTTTATATTCTAAATAGGTGACGTCAATTAAAATAGAGCTTTTTTATATTATAAATAGGTGACATGACGTCAATTAAAATAGAGTTTTTTGATATTATAAATAGGTGATATGTCGTGAATTAAAATAGAGCTTTTTTCATATTATAAATAGGTGACATGACTTGAATTAAAATAGAGCTTTTTTATATTATAAATAGGTAGGTGACATGACGTGAATTAAAATAGAGATTTTTTAATATTATAAATGAAACAGCCTCGTTAGTCTGCTCTAAGTTTTCTATTAGGTATTTCACAGTAGCTACCCGAGTCTAGATTTGTACTCGGTTGATGGCAATACGCTCGCCCCTATTACACGGGACTTAAACATTTAAAGCTTTTTTTTTTTCTCAGTTTTTTTTCTAATCATGATCTGGCAGTTTGAGTAATTTTTGCGGCCTACCCAAATGTCCTTTCTTTAGTATTATTGCTCGTCGAATCGTTGAGCTCCTTAAGTTCCAAGTTGAGCTGCACGATTATTGACAAATGCGTGCACTGACTGAAGAGGTCCACTCAATCTGTGTGGCTTTTTCTTCAAAAGACCATTTCAGACACAAATCTAAATGGTCTTCACATGATCTGACCAAGATTATGTCTGGACTTTAAAAGAGACTGTGACCTCTGAGTTTCTTTCTTCTCAGAGTAGTCCGATAGGAAACGCCAACCTCATCGAGTTTAAAAAATATGATTGACGTGTAAAAGTGTTTGCTCAAACTTACTTACAGAAATAAAATAATCTATCATTTATCAGTTCTGGCGAAATGTGGGTATACTATAGGTACACCTCTGCCTAACCCTTCGGGGTGAAGGGACATGAAAACGAGACATACACACAGTTATGTTACCAACAATGGAGCCCCAAATATTTCAATTCAAACATGTCTGAAACAGCAACGAAAGTTACGTTATTACAAAACTGTCGCAGTAACCTAAATTCTATCGAGCAGGTTCAATTAAAAAGTGCCGATACTAATTAAAGTACAGTTTGGCCTGGTCGGTGTCACGAAGTTACCTGGTTGGTCTAACGGCTGACTTTGTCAAAACGAAAATTAGTTTCCAAATTCTGATGAAAACTTTAATTGATTCGTCAGAGCCAATATGTGAGAGTGGTCGCTTAATTGAAAACTCTATGAGTCCGCTCGCCATGTTTGAGTGTAACTTTTGTAATGATTATTTGACATGTAAAGTAAATAGATTGATGACCCATTTAGCGACCAAGTAGGTACATACATAGGTACCGACATTTACATTTGAACAGGATGTTTCATCCGAACTCATGTAGGTACCTAATCATCGAATGTATTAAATAAAAACAAAATAATAAATAACAACTTTATACGGTTCAGGAAAACACTGTACAATATTAAAAAACCGGCCAAGTGCGAGTTGGACCCGCGCACGAAGGGTTCCGTACCATTATAAATAAAACGGCAAAAAAAAAAAAATGTCTGTTGTATGGGAGCCCCACTTAAATATTATTTTTTATGTTTTTTAGTATTTGTTGTTATAGCGGCAACAGACATACATCATCTGTGAAAATTTCAACTGTCTAACTATCACAGTTCATGAGATATAGCCTGGTGACAGACGGACAGCGGAGTCTTAGTAATAGGGTCCCGTTTTACCCTTTGGGTACGGAACCCTAAAACATAAACTAATTATAGATTACATAGGACATTAAGCATACTCCTAAGATCCAAAAGAAGAGATAGATTATTAAGGCGCTTCCCTGACCAAACGACCTTGAGCGTTCGGTCCTTTTCTGTCCCGTCGCTGAGTCTCGCTCTGTCTCGCTCCCTCCGCATGCTCATTTATCATAAAATTCACAAAAATAATGAAATTATTTGAATAAAAAAAGACAAGTGAAGTTTTAAAATAAAATAAAACGTGCATTATTTAGATTTTTAAATTATCTATCCATTAGTGTAATCCTCAAATGAATAGAACGTCACCTATAGCAAAAGATGCATGCAATCAATAATTTTAGTCACTTTTTTACAAGGAGATTTTAGATGTATTTATAACACATAAAAACAAATAAGAACGTGCAATGTGATGATAGGATATCGAACATTAATAATGTGCTTTTAGATGTAGTTTATTACCCATAGTGAATGAGATATTAGCCTCTGAATAACGCACTATGACAAGGTTTTGGTCGGGGTACCGCCTTAATCCTGAGGACATTCGCGCAGAGGTTCGATTGCCAGTACCTGAAACATTGCTGTATGGTTCACATACTGAGCTACGAGTATCAAGGTCGGTAATGTGTTTATGTGGTATTTTTAATTCTGTGTTTTTATTTATAGTTTAATGTGTGTGTTTATTTTATTTTTAATTTGGTAAAACATTTTGAGCATATGATCCTTGTTGGTCGAAATAAACTTTTTTTTTTTTATACGTCCTATTCTCTTCCTATTCGTAGTGTTAAGATGAATCATAAAGTTTTCATAAAATAGTGTCAAATATTATTTTGCTACTTACGTCATCATCTGCCTAGTCTTTTCCCAATTATGTTGCGGTCGGCTTCTAGTCTAACCGGATGCAGCTGAATACCAGTATTTTATATGGAGACTGCTTAGCTGACCTCCACAACCCAGTTATTGGGTAATACGATACCCCTTGGTAAGACTGGTTGTCAGACTTTTAGGCTTCTGACGACCCGTTACGACTGTGAAATATAATATATTTTGCTACTTACGTGTGATATCTAAATTTAATCAGTTGGAGATATTAACTTAATTAACTCTCAAAATAATAAAAATAAAAACAAGACACACGTCGTACTGTCACAGCAGATCAAAGGGTTTAAAGATATGTTTCAAGTTTGAAGACACTGTATATTCGGATGGGCGCAGTGTTCTATACAGGGTGTCAGAGGTTTCACTACATGATTCTGGACCTTCCTGCGTTGAAAATCATCGCCGGTTATTTAAAAAAAAAATTGCTGTGCCATACAATTCGACGAGGTCCACTTTTTTTATAAAACAGCAGATTTTTTTTATTACCTACGAAATATTTCTACATGACTGTGTTGAATTCATGGTTTTAGTTTGCGCGTGAATGTTCCTGCCACCCTGTATACAATGTATGGGTGTGGACATGCATTTACCTGCCGTCACGTTTTATCCAGGATTAGGCTGTATCCGAAGCGACAGGTAATGCATATGAATATGAAACTAATAGGTACCTATCTATGTATATGAAGGATTTTCATAAAACAGGCAACAGTTTTGGTAACCACAAAATAATAACGTTTTTACTTTTTTTTATCTTTTTTGCATGCACGTGTTTCTGTGACAAATAAAGCAATTTTTCTTTCTGTCGTTCGTGTGTAATAAATGAGCCATTTTCACTTCTTTAATAAATACATTTCAAACCTTATAACCCAGTGCCCCGGAATACTGAAATATCTCCTAAAACCATTTACAGTGTTTCGTGATTCATTTCAGAATTTTGAAGTTCACTTCCATGTTCTGCTTAGGTTTAATTAAAAGCTTAACTTTGACCTTTAGGTACGAAACATAGGTACCAATGAAATATCATGTATCTAACTTTGTTTTTACTTTGAACATTAGTATAGTTATACATACAAAATGCCGTCTGTAAACCCCGAATAATAAATACAACATACCCAAATCGAGACTTGAGGCTGCAACTAACAAAATTCATAATGGTAAATCCCCATAAAGTTTTTCCTGTCTGAGGATGGGACCTATAGAACCCTATGCTCAACAGTCAAGCTTATGATCAGTAGACCAACAATACAGTCTGACGTTTTGACAGAAAAGAAAGGAAATGCATTTATTTAGTACAGAGTAAAATACACACAAAATTTTCAGTAAACTAAGTTTTAAAAAAATGTAATGCGTAGTGACCTATTAATATGTTACTTGAAATAAACCTACGTTGTAGTTTTTCTACAAATATAAGCAAGTGCTTCAGATATACATAGCTATAAATAGACAACATTACAAGGGGCGCAAGTGAGGTCGTATTATTGTTTGGCGAGCCTTTCTTCTTAGCGTGTAGTCTTGGAATCTGATTAATAGCAGCAATATTTGGCGCTTGTATGAACCGCAAGAATTGTTCTACGGCCCAGCTGGAGTTTGTGTTTCTACTTAGGGTGAATTTCACCAATGAAACTGAACTCAATTTACACATCTAAACCGAGTTCAAGAGGCTGTCAGTGTCAATATTCTATAGCAGTGATGACATTGACAGCTCTTGAACGTGGTTTAGATTAGCTGATCGCGTTTAGCTTCAATGGTGAAATTCGCCCATAATATATACCTTCTCGTCTTAAGGCTGCGACGCACAGCGCGACGCTACTCTAGAAGAACAATTTCTATGAAAACTTCATGCAAATGTTTTACCAGAATCGTGTTGCACCGTCGCGTCGCGCCTGTCTGCAAGAGCCCTTATGGTTTTCAATGATGCATGATTAGGTTTGAAAACTTTTTGTAGCTTTTAAAGACTCCTAATAAACTTTTTAAGCGTTTATTGTATAAATGAAAAAGTAAAATTAAAATTTTACTTTCTTTAGTAAAAAAGTACGCTTTGCTGACTGAAAGCTTGTGCAATTTTCGATTCAACACTAAAAATACAAGAGAAATTGGTAAAATAAAAGTTTTTATTGGTAAATGAATAAAATGTCACAAATAAAAAGGTTCCTAATCTTGATGGTTACGATAAGAGATTTTACATACTTACAACTTCTGACGGCTATCAAGTTGTGATACTTCACTTCTGTTTCACTTCTGTTGTTTCGAACCCAGGACCCCACGCTCTAAAGTCGCGCTTGCGGCCACGAGACCAACTGGGCAGTTAGGGCGAGAGTGAGAGAAGAGAGAGTGCACCTGTGTATGCGCATACACTTGTGCACTATAATATCTCCCGCGCCGAAGACTAGTCTCCGTTGAGATTGGCCGCCAAGGCCAAAATTCGGTTTGGACGACTATACTATACTTCTATTGTTTATGGCAGATTTCAGTACTATTCAGTAACATCATTATAAAAGAGTGAGTCTTTTAAAAAAATACAAAAATAACACGTTTTTATAACAACTAAATCTAAATCCCACTTATAATCTAACCGCCTTTATTTTCCCGCGGTTCAAAACAAAAGAAAAAACAAAATGGCCACGCTTAGCTAAAAGTATCTTCATAATTCTAAATCGTCTGTATAATAATGTGCATATTTTTTAACTTCCCAAGAAGACGGAGAATGTTATCCTTCAATCCGAAAATTTGTGAGTCATTTTATAAAGGGAATAAGCCCCTATTTTGTACATTGTTTATTTTGTGGTACTCTGCCTATACAGGATGTCCCAGAAATCGACCGGCGTATGGTGGTGATAGCTTTGGTCAAGCCCTCCCAATATAATAAAAAATGTTCCGCAAAATCTTATCGTTTTCGAGTTAGTTAAAAAATATTTGAGGAAAAAAATCATATAATAGTGAATTTATGTTGAATTTGTAAGTTTTATGGAGAATCAAAGGTAATTACGGATAGAGTAACTATTTAATAATATTTTGATGGAAAATTGAATTAATAAATTGATTTTATTTACACATGAGAGTCAAAAGAATGACTCATGGCGGTTATAATTATTTTTAAATCTAATATATCTCGAAAACTATAAGATACAAGCTGACCCGACAGACGTTGTCCTGTCTTAACTATGTATGTCATATTTCAAACAACTGACAGTTATGTAAAATTAATATTGGCGTTAAGTTTTCTTAAATTTTGTAACGTTCCGATCAACTTCCTTACTTTTTCTTTTTAAATATCTTATTTTCTCTTTAAGATCCTTCTCCTGGCAATAACGAACACAACAAAAAAAAAAAGTGAATTCGGTCCAGCCGTTCACGCGTGATGGCGTGACCAAGGGAAATAGGGATTCATTTTTATATATATATATATAAGTATAGATTGCGGAACATTTGTTTTGTATTGCGTTTTATTATTTTGGAAGGGTTTGACCAAAGCTATCACCACCTACAGTATGTCGGTCGGTTTCTTGGACACCCTGTATACCTTTAAAATGATAGCTTATTCATCAATTTGCATTGTTAATTTTCACCGTATAATTGCTTGATCAATAACATGAATGTTTGAATAGAAATCCGTAAATGCTTATAAATCGAGATGTCATATTATCATCATGGTATGGAATTATCTCACTTTTGGGATAATTATCGTTTCTATTTTTGTCTATTACGAGTTAATTAATCTCTGAATTTTTCGGTTGACCTGTAACTGTGGCTTTTGCAGCAGCTGTAACTTCATATTTTATTAATGGACGCTGTCATAGGAACCGCTGTTGAAATCCACATTCGGGGTAAACAAATTGTATGTTCTCTACTCCTCCCGGCCTAAAATTTATATATGAGAGCGATGTGTTGATTTTCCACCAACACTACATTCTTAGATATTTCGCGCCAAAACGGATTGAATGATCCCACTCGCCTTGCTTCATAGACGCAATCCTACAATCCTCTTGGAATTGATAATTGATAAGTGATTTTAAATGATGACAAAGATTTTTTTCAAAACACTTTTATACGTCAATCATATTTTTTAAACTAAAAGATATCGGCGGTTTCTATCTGACTACTCTGAAAAGAAAGGCCGAAACAAACTCAAAGGTCACAGTCTCTTTTAAAGTCCAGACATATTCTTGCTCAGATCATTGAGAAGACCTTGTAGATTAGTGTCTGTAATGGTCTTTTTACCTGTTCCTGTTTACCTGTCTGTTACAAATGTTTGCGAATATTGAAAACCATTAACATGACGTCTATCCATAATTTTATGCGGTATGCTGTATTTACATGTCACCCGTAAGGCTGTGCACTTTGCTGAGCAAGGTTGCATAGCGTTTATTAATACTTACTGCTGCTAACACTTGTAGCGGTATCAACATCGCCACATGCGAGCTACAGGTAATACTGACATCACGCAATTCCTGCAACGCGCAAGCAGAGTTTACCGCGCGACTAGCATATATGCAACGTCCCGACATCAACCGTCGGGCAGTTGCCCACCAGACACAACACTGGTCTGGTCGGAGGATCCTCCCTTTTCCATAGAGTATGAGTGAACTTTACACCCTGTTCCTCATACCTCTATACACTCATTTAAATTAGAATTTTGAAGATGTTTCTCAAAAACTCATCTCTTTCTTCATCTTAAAACCGGCCGAGCGCGAGTTAGACTCGTACACGAAGGGCTCCGTAACACCGTACAATATTTAACTCTACATTTTTTTTGGCACCTTCTTTAATTTTTAACTTTTTTTATTTTTATTATTTATTGTTATAGCGGCGATGGCAATACACACTCTGTGAAAATTTCAACTGTCTACCTATTACGGTTCTGTATCTCATCGATACAGCCCGCTGACCGATAGACGGAGGGCGGCCAGACAGCGGAGCCTTAGTAATAGGGTTCCGTTGGCACCCTTTGGGTACGAAACCCTAAAAATACCAGATTATGCAACAAGCGTGTCTGGAATTCTACTAAGGTACCCAGAAGGATCCCGTGACCCCACACACTTTCATAGCCGCAATCCTACACTACAGGCCACAATCCTACATTAGGCCTCAAACATTAGTTGGCCGGGATTACAAATGTTTGCGGATAGGTCTGCGGTAGCTATTGAAAACGATCGGCATGTTAAGAGGGTACCTATTTATTTAGCAGTCTCCCGGGATGAACAGAGCTACGGCCAACGATAGCTTATTTGCCAATTTGCATCATTAATGTGGAACGCTTAATTGATTTAATATGTAAATGTTGCGATAAAATTTTGTTAGCTGTTAACATCTATTATTTTGTGTAGTGATTTCAGTGGAAAATGTAAGGACGTGTCTATTTAGTTCCGTAAACACGGTGCTGAGTTTTAGGCCTTAAAATTACCTCTAAAATGAACGTTCGCGCGGAATATTGCCATTATCGTCACACTTGGCATATGTATAGTGAGATTAATTTATGTTGGTTCCTTCGCTCATATTTGTGAAAATGAATGCCTGTAAATTGAACATTCATACTTCTTGTGGAAGTGTGCATAAGAAATATATTTATATGATGTCGATTAAAGTATACAACCATATTCCACGTGTGTTGAGAGAACTTCCCTTATATACGTTTCAAAAGCAAATGAAATTGTGGTTACTAGAGAATTGTTTTTATACCTTAGGTTTTTTTTTTGTAAGACTTAATTTGTGACCTATTATTATTATGTTTTGACTGTGTTTAAATTTTCGCATGCCTCCTATGGGTACGATGTGTAAAGCATTATGTATCGTGCACACTGGCGCGACGCGACAGCGTACACAAAGGCACCGCGTGCAGCGCGACGGGCGGCGCCTTTGTGTCGGGCTGTCGCGTCGCGCCAGTGTGTACGAGCCTTTATACTTCCTAGTAACACCCATTGTACCATATCTCTGGCGAAATAAATTATTTTTTTATGATTTATGTAATAAAAAGCCCACTAGTGCAAAAAAACCTTTTCTATTTCTCGAATTAACTACTAAGTAAACCTGAACCTCCTCTGACCTAAATTTTACTTTAAGAAATATGTTAGTTATGTATCAAACAATACATTTTGCTGTGCCCTAACAGAGCCTACAACGGCTCTTAGCTCTAAGCCTTTGTTTCACATTGTGGAACCCAAATAAACGAACAAGAATATAAATAAAGATATAATTTTTTGACTCTCGTTCCTACTCAATACAGACGCTTTTTGACTGTCAAAAAGCGTTGACAGATTAGAATCGAAATAGCTCTGGCATTTAGCGTGAGAGTTTAGTTGCTGAAAAAACATTTCACGTACGAACCGATGTTAACCAACATAGCCTACATGTCAGGCCACTAAATTCGCCAGCTGACCTACATGTCCGTCCCTGTACCTCAGAATGACGTCACTGGCTTATCTCTACTGTTAACACGGCCGCTGACATGTTATGCCGTTGCAAATTCTACTTAGCTTTAATCAGCTACGTAGTTGGTTTTGAATATCTATGAATGTTTCTTAGAGAGTCTAGAGGTGTAACTTTTGTGTCGCTGAGCATGCCAATATTTTCAGTTACGTTATAGAAAAACTATAAACTAATAACTACTAACATTTGCGTAATTACCCAACAACTAAAACTAATATAACAGTCGCCAGTACATCGAGTTACCACAAACAGACAGATTTTCTCATTCGATTTTGAACTGAACCGTCAACATTTTAAGCTTTAAAATCTTTTGGAGAAATTTGACAGTTTCGTGTAGCTTGGACCTGCTGGCGATTGTACGCTAATAAGCTTTTTAAACTGTTCAGTGGTTTTATTTCTTGCAGAAGGAAAATGAGATAAGTATTGTCTATACTAATGGCTCCTCAACCTCCGCCTCCTGTTGCCTTTTAAAATCTCCTGACCTGTCATAGCAGACAGTGACAGACAGATAAATCAAAAATATGAAAACTTTGAATTGAACTGTGTCTCACCGAGGAAATGTATGGAAAGTCAATATTGAACGAACAAACTGCATTCGCATAAAAAGGGGAACGCATTTTCATTCACGATTAACTTTAAGGTACCAGGACTTCATAAATGCTTGGAGCACTTCGAATTCTTACGAGAGAGCACGTTGTTGTCTGCAAACGGCTCGTCAGTTCGCGCGCCAATGTTAATTGTCTAGCCTGGCAGCCTTTTTTTTTTTTTTTTTTTTTTTGTATTTTTTTTTTTTTGTTTTTTTTTTTTTTTTGGGTGGGAAATCATCAAATGACCTCTCCCGCTCTGGGCGGAGCGGAAGGGCGTGTCAGACTCTTACTGACTAAAACCCACCCGTGTTCCTTCAGTTGCCTGTGCGCCAGGGCCACGGTAACTCTTTCGAACAATCCGCGACCCCGGCAGGCATCGGCCCTATTGGACCCCTTCAATGATGCTGACATCTCTTTGAGGCGCGCGTGGAACACGACGCGCCGTCGACCCGGGCCTGGTCCTTACCGGACGGCGAGCTGCCCATTGCTCGCCGTCCGCAAGCCCGCGCCTACGGTGGCCGGGAGTCGGCAATTGACTCCCGACGCCCAGGGTGTCTCCTCCTGCGGCGACTAGGGGCGTGAGGGCGCAACGATTGCCGCACCCTCACGCGCTCCGCCTCCTCCTTCGCGAGCATTACTGCTTCACAGAAGGAGGTGACGGCTTCCCATTCCCTCTCGCTCCGTACCATGGCCTGTACCAGGGCCGGACGCGAGAGATCGCCGCCGCCGATCGCCGCCACGAGGACACGGCACTGACTGGCAGCCTGGTATTGTAATACTGTAGAATTTAAACAATGCCGCTTTTCTTTCATCTGAGGTTTATTTTTAAATACCGTTTGATAGGCCACTTAGGGATGAATAACTCCAAATTACAAGTAATGGAGGATTTTATGCATAAGCCGCTGTTTTTTTACTCCAGCTATTGTTTAATAAATATTTTGTGTATTGTGCTTTCACTTTCACTCCCAAAAGATAAGTAGGTATCATGTTTATGTAATGTAAGGTTCCAATTGTTATCATTCTTTGAATTACCATTTTTAGCCATTCTGATCGAGTTACTTTTAGATCAGCATCCAAAAGCCACAGTATTAAAACTTAATCGAGATGTGCTGAGATGGAAACTATAAGCTCCAAGCTTTCTTAAATATTTGCACAAGAAGGCTTTCCTCTGGCTCTTGCAGCGAATTTTTCAGTTTGTTACAAAAGTTGGGATAGAATTAGCATTTATCGTCTATAGACAGGATTAAATATCTCTGCAAGTTGCATTTTTATAAAGAAAATTTGCAAACACAGGAACAAAGTTTCACAGTCGATGCTCTCAGTTTTAGTTATGTTAAAACGCGTAGGTAGTGCTGGGTATGTAAATACAATTCAATTTGAAAAAAGTGTTAGTGGCTCGCCAACAAATCCACACGTAGTGAATGAATATTACCTCTCACTGAAAGTTTTGAATGATAGTGGAATACGACCAATATTCAATCTGTTTGATCAATTGAAACATTATACAGGGTGACTTGTAATTTCACGTATTCCTTCCAGGACGTGATAGTGTGACCCATTTGCAACAATTAAGCACCCCCATAAAGCCTAGGTGAAAATTAGTGAAATTCGAGAAAACCCAATGTTTGTGTATTATTTAAAATTTCCCAGAATTCGTCACTATACATCACTTTTCTCTTAACTGTCAAATAGAATAGCAATGGAGACTATTCAATTTGACGAATTCTGGGTTTTCAATAATACACAAAAATTGGGTTTTCTTGAATTCCATGAATTTTTCCCTAGGCTTTATGGGGTGCTTAATTGTTGCAAATGGGTCAGACTATCATATCCTGAAAGCAATACGTCAAATTACAAGTCACCCTGTATAGTCGATTTGTATAAAAAGTTTAGCAAATACAAATTAAAAAACGCTGTTACATATGCACATATAGGTAGGTAATACCTAGATGGATACTCAATGTATCAAAACTCATACTGAACTAACAGAATCCAAAAAGCCAAACAAAATGTCCACAAAAAATAACCCTTTGAATACAGCGCCACTTTTCCGAAGGGGAGCGAATGACGAAATTTGATTCGACAGGCATTTCGTTTCGGCTAATAAAAGGGGATGTTTCGTTTGATCCGGTTTCAAACAATATAGATTAGCACTTCACAACAAACTACGAGAACCTGAAAGGTATTATTAATATTGTACAACAGATAAAATGTTTCGCGACCAGCTTAGACGTCGGAGATGAAATTACTTGTCTTTTCGAAACCAATAGAGCTTACGTCGAAACCAATTTCTTTTGGACTATCATCTAGATTAGAAACCTTTTTGATCTTGTTTATATTGATTAGAAAACTGACGTTATTTAATAAGTTCAGATGATATAAGATTCTTCATTAACATATTATATTAGGTTGTGATTAAATTCCTTATCATCGCTTTAAAGCCGTCACCGGCACAGCGGGCGGGGATTGTCTGAGTTTGTCAGCACTTTCCTTGCTTTTTGATGCTTGACGAAAACTCCATAGGGTACCTACCTACGTACTTTTGCTACTGTGGACCCTCATTTAATATGGTAGCAATCCGTTTATTTATTATTAAAATACGTGACATTATACTTACTTTTATGATTCGATCAATTACTTAATAATTCGATCTCCTGTCTTGTCTTTATTGCACGTTCCCCTTGTCCTCGGGTGGAGTTTCCCAACATAAAAGTAATTTACATAAAAAATTGTTACAAAATGTTTCCGTTAAGGTAATCCCCTAATTTCACGGAAGTGTACGAACATAAGAAGATAAAAGCTTCTGTGTAACTGATCCTTTCCAACACTTGTCAATAATAAACAAATTTTAATGTTTACCTTATAGCACACACGATTCCCAAATACGTAAATAATGGCTCATTTACAAAAGGGTATGTAAATGAATTTCGACGTGTTCGGTACTGTAAAAGCTTTTAGCTTAAACTCCGTATATATCACATATATATACATTTCGCATTTCTTTCTTAACAAAAAATCACAATGCAATCACGCGACGTTTCCGTTTGTATAAATATTTTTTATTCGGGATACATCTGCGCTTTCTCATACCCTTGTCTTGTCGTTTACCCTATCCGATATTCTATATTTGTTATACTTTGTAATAAATATCTATGTCAACTGTATTTGAATAACATTAGAAGTTTTTGAAATAAACCAAAAATAATAGATCTTCAGATTTACTTGTATATTGTCGACGTTCATGGGTGGTCACTTGAACGGTCTCCTCATAGAATGCTGCAATGAAATGATCTCATAACCCATAGGTAGTTGGAAACTACAAACTGTACTCGAATTTGAATTGAATCATATTAGTTCTTTTTACTGCGACTGTATTTGAAATTGCTGGTAAGTCTATGATAATTATATTGCTAGACATCAAAAAAACTTAAATTTAAATGTCAACGAATAGTAATTTCGTGAAATAGCTGCATATAGTTTCAGGTTCCGAGTGCAGATCCGTAATGCAACCGTATTGGATACTTGACTACACTTTAAGATCGTTCTTTATTTTTATGATCTTCTGTGAACGTCTGATAGGCGCTAAATCACATCGCGGAAAATAAAAAGTTCAAATGGTCTTTTCATTTTCATTGAACGTTAAATCTTCGTTCGTATTCCTTGCATTTATCGGGAAACTAAGATTTAAATGCACAAGGCAAATACAACTGCAGGCATTTTGTTGCGTCATTTAATTAAAGTGGCAATAGGATGGCCACTAGGTAGACCCTTTTAAAACGAGGCAGGATAAAAGAGTAATGGGTCGGTTATTTTATAATTGGAGCACATGACCAGATGATTTCAGTTGAGACTGCACACCACTGAACGTGGTATTGGATCGCGTTCAGGCTTGGTGAATTGTTGTTCTTTCCAAGTTGTGTGGAAACAACGGGCCGAGACACGCCGATATCTGGAGCTTGCTTTTGAGAAAACCTGTAGTAGATAACTCAATTCGACTTATGCCTTTTGATCGAGATAATGAGGAATTACAGAAAGAGCCAGCAAGTTAGCGGATGTGTTTTATGAAAGAAAAAGGAGTGAATGATATAGAGTGACGGCTGACAGGGGGGGAATAGAAGAAAAAATCGTGTTGTGGCGACCCCGAGTAATATGGGACAAGAATAGAATAGAATACTCTTTATTACCTACACCATAAAAATTACAGATATATCTGTAATTCTGTTCTTGTGTAAACTTGATGTTGGGATTAAATAAACAAATATCAAAGGAAATATTGACTGTATACTTTATGTTTGTGGCTACTGGCTACTATGGATAAGTTAAGAATATTCCGTGTATTTTTGCATTCGAAGTTTTATCGATAGTTAAATCATCAATTTAATTTCTACATTTATATATAAATGTAGAAATTGATGACGAGTGCAAGAAGTTGATGATCATGATGAATGAGTAATTAAAGCTTAGGTAAATTTATTCAATTTTAGTGATTTAAATAAAAATATATCTCATTTAAATCCATTGATGGTCTTCCATTGCATTTAACTGACTTATGCTCGGTTCCTATAAACAAAAACGAATCGTTTTGCTTACCAATAGCATTCTTTATTGCCAAAGTGGGCATTTATATAGATTCGTAAGCTAATTTTACCTGTGATAGCTACTTCCATTTGGGAGGGGTTACTATGCAAAGCTATGAGGTGTTTGCTTCATTATTGGTGAAGATACCAGAGTCTTAATTTTAAACAATAACGGTCCGTAAATTATAGGAATCTTCCATTAGTAAAACCAAGAGGTATATTCCGCTATGCTAATCATCACGTGTATTCGGTTCATGTTTATTTATTCACAACTCTGAATTGACATTAACATCGGCCGGAAATGGACCTAGTCAATTATTTGACAATGTCCGAGTGTGCTCTGATTTTAGCTATCCGGACGTTTGAGAGTATTATCATTCAAATCAATTTCTACTTATATATCGTATTAGTCTATAAACGTCCGCTGTTGAATATGGGCCACTTAATAAGCTGTAAAATAATTACTTAAATGTTTATACGGTGTTTATCTTTCAAACTCAAACTCGACGCGTTTATTTCAATTAAACCATTTACAGGTACTTTGGAATTTTCAAAGAGTCGATCAGTTAGTCAGAAAGTTGAGTCTAAATAAATATATGCAATTTCAACAAGCATTACTATTTAGTTTCAATTCTACCAAAAAAGTAAAAGAAAGGTGCCGTAATGTTACCAGAACAAATTTTCTCTTTCTTTTGACTCAAATAACCAGCAATTTAAACAATCACTAACTCAGCCAATTCTCGCCCACTTATCACAAAACTTTCCTATTTGGCTATTTCTTTTATTCTACGGACATCTGTCCACTTTCCGGCGCCCGGACCCTTTGTCCGACCCTCGTCGTCCGGCACTATTTACCTGTCAATCGCTTCATAGTTCTTGTCAATATTTTTGTTTTTAATGTTTGATTTTTGTTTTTGATTGCATTTGTATGGCTGTACAAAGATCTTTTGGCGCGTGGTCGAAATAGGACCTAAGGTCGCCATCTTGTTTTTCAATACACATCACATCATCTGCATCATCATTTAATTATTTTTTTTCATTTAATTAGTCACAATTTTATTTAGGGTTTTTATCTGTTTGAATTTTAAAATAGTTTATATTTTTTTTAATGTATGTGTGAAATACTATGGACTAGATTTATGTCTGAAGTAAATAAATAATTATTATTTTATTATATCACAAAACAATTTCACAAATTAAATGTCTACCAACAGCAACGGTCTGTCAACGTTATTCGAGTGCCACAAGATTCTTGTAGCAGTGTATACCTAAACGCAAAATAAAATGTCTGTGACAAGGATTTAAAATGTTAACAGCCTTTTAGGTTTTAAGGCTCCCGGCACGACGCAATAGCGCGACGCGACTCTAGTGGAATAATTTCTATGAAAACTTCATGGAAATTGATCTACCAGAGTCGCATCTCGACGTCGCGAGCCTAAAAGGCTGTTAAAATTTTAAATCCTTGTGACAGACATTTTATTTTAGACCCTTTAGTTGTAGTTTCATTTTTACCATCTTGGTTATTTTTTGCCAGCCTGACAGTCACTGGCAAAATTTAGCTATAGATAAAAGGAAAGATTTAACTCTCGATAAAACTTCGAATGCCAAAAATACACAGAAGATTCTTAACTTATCCATAGTAGCCAGTAGCCACGAACATAAAGTATACAGTCAATATTTCCTTTTATATTTGTTTATTTAATACCAACATCAAGTTTACACAAAAAAAAAATTGGGCCACGGGTGCTTATTATAGGAGAGGACACCGAAAAGAGGTTCTTAAGAAAAATTTTGGTATAACACAAAAGACATTTTGCCTCGTGAACCCACTCTGAGACGTCAAGTGTAGCCAGGGATTAAAGCCGCGAGGGTAGCTTCGCAAATACTTACAAAATATTATAGAAATAGGTTTAGGTTTGTAAATCTGGGTTTATCTTTGCTTGAGGTAAAAGCTACTGCGGCAATACAGTGATTACGTGAAAAATCTGCCAAAAATTGTTTTATTGTATCACTAAAATCATAATCATACTTAATCATAATCATTTATTTATTTGTTAACATAGGTGTTTATAAAATACAGATCTTAGCTTACATGAAATTGAGCGCTATGTTATACCATGAGGCGTACAAATATGGTATAACCCGTGAAAACTGATTTAAAACTCTTTTTTTATTAAACTTTTTAGATGACTTATAAAGGTTTTTGATGTTATTGTTATATTTTAGCAAATCTACTAAGTAAATCTTATTTGCCTCTACTTTATATCTTCCTTCAAGAAACAACGTCAAAAAGTGTAGTGCCACAGATAAATGTCACAACCACTCAATGACCAAGCAGCCACTCAGTGCCACCAATAAATGTACACACACGTACAGATACAAATATTTTCCGCTCGAATGGTTGGTTACCCCTGCGTTAACCGCGGCAATGCTCTCCGCTCTCAGCCCGTGAAGTAGACGCGTGATTCGCGATCCCTGGGGACCGAAAGGTTACATCACATTACCTTACGGAAACCAAGTACCGGAAAACTCACATACAAACTTAATAATAAACGCGATTTTGACAACCATAATATATCAATATCGTGAGTAAAAAATTTTATTTTTCAAAGATAATTTCTGCTTGAAGAATTCTGTTTATGTAATTAGGGATTTGAACCTGTCTATTCGGGTCTGTCTGCCTAAAATTACAACGTATATATTTTATTTGGCAACCCTAAAAATAATGTTAACGTTACAGAGATATCATGTTTTTATTTTATTCAGCAACCCTGGGATTTAGAAGGAAAACATAAATATACAATTAAAGCGGAGTAAGCTCAGGCTACGTAACATAGGACATGGTCTACCCCGGGGCAATTCTCTTTTTTGGAAGCCCTTTTACACAGGGTAACTTTATAAAAAACGACGGTAACAAAAGAAAAAATATTTGACCCGGTTTTTTTTTGCAACATGACCCATTCTCCATATAATAGACTTTCGTGACTGACTGATTGACAGACAGGCATGAAATTCGGAAGATATGTTTCATAGAAAATGTAGAGAGGGGGCGAATATTTGTCGAAAGTTCACCCCTGAACGGGTAACAAAGGTTATTTTCGAACGAAGTCACTGGCGTAATAGAAGAAGTCAAAAGCATTATAAACAAACAAAATAGCTGGCGCAAGTAACAAAATATTTGAGAACCCAATATCCTAGATTTAATAAGAACCGCCAGTCGACGCAACAAAAACATGAAATAATAAAAACAGCTGTAGTTAGTTCCGTACATAAAGCATACACCTTAATGGCATTAGTTAACACCTAACTAGACGTTTTAATTAAATTTTACTCTACATTGTAACAATTTAACGCCGGCCATGTTATAAAAAGTAATGTTAATAAGATCCCGGCCCTGTTTTACGCAGGTTGTAAATCAGGCCTCTTTTCATTTTGGCAGAGGTGTCTGATCATTTCTTTTCCGCTTAGGGAGGAATTAAACTTGTCTATGGGCAATTGTGAGCTTCCTTCGCGCTTTAAAAATTAAAAGAGCCGCCTTTGCCGCGGCTTGTGACGTAATTAGAAAATATCACGTGGGGTGACCATGGTTTATGAGTGACGTAATAATATATTGTGACAAGCACGTTAACTTTTATTAAACTTTGTTAAAGAACTTGGGTGTGTTTATTTTTAATTAGTTTGCCTCATTTTGATTCGAAGTCTTAAACTCATCCAAGTCTCTGCTGAACAATTTTAAATAAATTAAGTGTTTAGCTTCAACTTCGATTCGTAAAGGCATTACGGCAAGCAAGCCAATTTTTTTGAACTTGCTTGAAATGTTACACAAACTTCTGTCCGAGATTTCATCGGCATGAAATTTATTATTTTAACATAAAATTTATCATATGGTACTCGGCAAAACTGCAGCTTCCCTAATGAGAAAGAATTTTCAGAATCAGATCAGCAGTAGTTCCGAAGATTACCCCCTAGATAAGATACGATAAGAAGATATTTTTATTTGTCAAAAACACGTGTAAGTTTACAATGAGTAAGAAAGATTACAAAAAAAAAAATTACGACATGTTTTGCCTACAAATACAATAATAATATAAATCAAAGTACAAAAATCATAAAGTTGCGTAACCTTACATATAAACTCATAAATTTTACCTCATTATAATATTCCTCATTTAACTGAGATCTTGCGCTATCTCTCTTCCAACCAGACGTCCCAATACACAGTACCTACTATAAACAAAAACCATCCCTTCTAAAGGGCTGATGCACAGTCAGTATTTCACTTTCACAGCACTTCGTTTCAAATCTAACTGCACCTTTATCTTACGTATCATCTAAGTTAGGGCCACAACTCAGTTTTATAGTGGCAATCGTTTATGGACACCCTAAGCTGTAACTTTTCAAGTTGATCATATATATTTGCCACGATAAACGGTTTCAATTAAAACTCTCAAAGTTATAGCTTTGAAATTGAGGTAGCCCTAACTCTGCAGGTTTGAGATTTTATGCTTGATTTATGTGAAGGTACGTAAGATTTTTTTGTTTTTAATTTTTCGATTGATACACGTAGTACCTATATATCAATAAGATTCTATCATTATTACAGGATTTATTGTTCACTAATGCAATTTATTACTAAGGCCAGATAATTATCAAAACATCCAGATTGCAGTGCTTTAATCAAGTTAAATATTCACGTACTTAGGTGTTATACACCTTGCGGCATAGATACTGTAATAATGACGAAAAAACGGCAAAAATAATAATTGTGTAGTTTAAAAAATCTAACCAGTCAAACAGACAAACACGAAAAGCGACTTTGTTTTCGTATAAAAACGCTCTTGACGCCAATTCACAGATTTTTTTAAAGCTCATTAGCCTTTTTTGATGTACACTACTAGTGTGCTGTTACCCCTCCAACTAGAGTATGAGTTTTGATCGAAATTACGACCTCTTGCTGGTCATTCCTTATCTCCGTTGTTTTCCACATTTATCATTAATGGTACTTCGTCAAAATATTTTATATGCTGATTAATGATCAGTCTTTCAGACAACAAACACTTTCCTAATTAGAAATTTACAAAATCACTAATTAAAATCGACATCATTATCAAAAAGCTAACAACCAACACCGGCTCATTGATTGATGCGTCAAAACGGGTATTTCGCCCCTCTTAAACCAAAATTTCACCCCGCTCAGTCATAGGTAAATGAAAACGGATTAGTGTTGTTCCTAGTGGCAATGAGCTAGCAAACAACCACTAAATATGCGAGCTACGACCTTTAACAGCTCACCACTAAACCTAGCTTTGTGTGAAACGAGCGGAATAAATGCTGATGGCGCTACGAGTTTTTCCCACCTAATAAGAGAAAATGAGCGAAAGATATAATAAATAAATCATCTTCATTATTTGCTACACAAAAGAAACGCTAAGACGCTAGCAGTTATTATCTTTATTTTTCAGTATTTTTCACGCTATATTATGCTCACAAAATTGTATTTACTAAAAGTATAATATATACTGAAAAACTGCCTCGTTGGTCAAGTGGTCGCAAACGCTACTGCTGAGCATGAGGTCCTGGGTTCGATTCCCGGGGCGGGCAAAGTGTTATCGGGTTTTTCCATCTGGAATTTCTCAGTAGCAGCCCGGAGTCTGGATTTGTGTCCGGTTGATGGCAATAGGCTCGCACCCTATTACATGGGACTTAAACATAACTGGCGAAATGTGGGTGTGCATAGGTACACCTCTGCCTAACCCTTCGGGGAATTCAGGCGTGATGTTATGTGTTATGTGTGTGTATAATATATAATTTATTTTTGCGATTCTACTTTTTTGGTCTAAGTTAAGGTCTACATCTATAGGTCGACTTAGAAAGGTCCAGGACTAATTTTTTAATAACAACGCTTACAAATTACAGAGAAATAAATACACTTAATTAAATGTACGTAAAACAGAAAATTATTTATGTTCTTGACACTTGACAGCTGTATACGACAGGCGTCTAAAAGTACCGACTTCAGTGATGAAAGGATGCGAGCCGGTAATGTAAAATTAATCAACCCCCAATTTACCCGCGTCTCAATCAAGACTCTCGCAAATTAACTTTTTGACTGAATTATTAGACCCTTCAATTATGACTCCTCGAAACCATGCACTTAACTTTCCATAGAGCAGAAAATGCTCTTTTAATATCTGAGGTCGAAATTCTGAACAACGAAAATCTAATAAAATAACGTCGGCTCTACAAACTCGTGTCTACGCAGCTCAGATATTTGTTCAAGCCGTATCATATGCATGCCTTCATGTTCTCGAACTAAAATTAAATTCCCTCGATTTTCAAAGTTCTATAACCAAGGATTCTTCCGAAACACTGCGAGTACAGAATACTACACAATTTCGTAAACTTAGGGGAGAGAGAGAGACAGTTGGTACGTACTACCATTGTTATGCTGTATGAATGTGTGAGTGACATGACTTCTGAAAATTTGTCAAAGACCAAGCGACAGTTGTACCGAGAGTGGAAATTCCTGTGTTGCAAACTCCAGTAAGCAGAGACAACCGCACGCACGCCTCACCCACGTCACACTATTGAAAAGTCCCTCACTGAGGAATGTTTAACCACATATACTATTAATTGACTTGAGATACTACGGTAGGTAACTTTAAACCAAATGTAAGGCTTTCAATTGGAATGATGTTAAGTTTACATTAATAACATAGGTATTATGATGAGTTTCCACCAGAGCAGATGTATAAATAGGCCCTTGTGATATAACATCACTTTAACTCCGTTAAATAGATAAGACTTTAAATCAAGAATGAAAATAAAACGAAGTAAACTATTAATCAGCAACTACTATTTACTATCTGGGGGCACGGTAGTGCCCCCGCCAAGTCGAGCGCGAAGCAAACACTGCCGTACCATCCTTTACTGGAACCATTTCGCCGCATTTTCAGTCCCCTATTTGAGAACCTCTGGATAAGACCAGAACTCAGAAATTTTCGTCATCCAGTAAGCTATAATCACATACTTAAAATCCAAAATTTCAAGTATGTAGGTCATTTAGTTCCGAAGTTAAGCGAAAGCAAAGTTTCGCATTTATGACACTCACACACTCACTCACTCATGATCATCAGAATAGAACTAGTACTTCCCATAAACTCAGAGAGCTGAAATTTGGTACAGAGTTAGGGTTTAATGGCCACATAAAGGGAAAACTATAAAAATGAGGATAATCGAAGATCTGGAGTACCTGGTGACCCTGATTAGAAAACACAAGAGCCCAACCAAACTATTGGAGATCGACATACCGCCTCGCCTTTACAAAAAATATTCAACTTGGTGGGCCGCTTCATTTGATGTCAAAAATCGAAGGTCTGAAGTATCTGATGAAGAACCCTCAGCTGGTCTCAGCTATATTAGAGGTATGGTAATGCCCCCTTCTACTATTGATACATAAAAAAATCGACTGTCATTGCAAAAATCCAGCGTAGTGGGACACATCTTCTAATTTAATCTAGCCTATAGCGTCCCACTGCTGGGCGAATGCCTCCCCTTCTGCTTTTAATACGCATATAAATAAAATTAAAGGAAAAGTCTGGATAAGACTAGACTGGCTTTTATATTATACTTACAAGTTTACAAGAAGAAATAGTCGAACGATTAACTTTATTCTACTCGAACATTACACAAATTAAATAAACAAATTACACTAAAATATTAATTTTGCTCAAAATTTTGTCAAAATATAATGCATTGGACTAAGAGTGGCGGTGATACCTGCACACGTCGCTAGATGGCGCTGACTGTATTTTAAAACGCGCTTACGTTTGTTTTTCCGATAACCTTATATGGCGAAGTGGCAACCGGCCGCGTTACAGTCGTTTACGACATTCTTCTACTGCGCTTGAAAACGTTTGCTAGGGATTAGGAGGGATTATTTGCATTTCGTTGATTTCGCTTATTATTTCGTGAGCGTTTGCTAAGGTTAATTAGCAGGTTGTTATTATAACAATTCGAAGATTTGAATAGGTTAGGAATTTTATGATTAGTGACGGATTACTGATTATTACTTAATTATTAGATTTAAAAGAAGTTTTAATTGAATACTTTATTTAATTGTTAGTTATTTAGTACTCTTAGTTTTCTAGATTTAATTTACAGTTAGGCAGTACTTCGAATCGTGTTCGTGTTATAAGTACTTTTCTAGTATTCTAGGTTTAGATTATTTAGTTAGATATACACAAAATTCTCTAAAATAGACTAAAAATCACTAAAATTTAGTTTATTCCTGTCATAAGACGATTTCTCATTCTGAAATAGACTAAAGTGACACAACTTAACTATATTTTAGTTTGACAGCACTAAGATGGTACTGATTTATTAGTTTAGTGAAAATGGCAATTTTGCTATTCTGAATTTGACGTTTTTCACCTAAAATTTTGGTTGTCTTAACTAAATCTGGCTATTTTTAATCGCGATTAAAAAGTTGTGGAATAAAATTAGTTGTCATGAACTAAGATTCACCACAACATCTCGACTTCAGGGGCAAAAACAGTACTGTTTTTTTATTTTTATTTTGCTTATATCTCGAAAACGGTGTGTCCTATCGCAAAAATAATGAAAATTTCGACCCCCTTTATGAAACTCTTAAACCCATATAACTCTACATGAAGGTATTTTTTTTTAAATATTTTCCATACAAAAGTGAAAAATTCCATATAAAACACGCCGAGGCTGCGCCCCATGCGCGCCTCCGGCTCTAAAGAAAAATCGCGGGGTAGGGCAAACAAGTACCATGTGGGGTCGCGATTGTCAAATTTAATTTTAGTTGTGTCAAAATGATTTTTAAATTTAGAGATATATTATTGCAGAATAGCTTTAAGATTCTCATAGCCAAAAGTAAGGAATTTTAGTGATAGTTTAGTTAGTTTAGTTCGGTATACAAGAGAATCGGCACCATTATTTCGTTTCGTTTAAAAATATCATTAATTTAGCTGTATTTCAGTACTAGGTAGGTAATACCTTTGAAAACAATCATCAACAACAACAATACCACCACCACCGAACCGACCACCGAATACAACCGGCTGAGGCGTAAATACCGCGCCGATCTTTCAGAAATTAAACCGTCTAAACCGTCTAAAAGAATAAATAATGAACGCGAATGGGCAATACGAAAAACTGTTGCTACTGTACAAGAATCAGAACCGGAAAAAAAGAAAAGAAAGATTTGTAATAATAAAAGAACTGCTCCTAAAAAGAAAAAAACTGTGTCAAATAAGAAAATCTAATAAAATAAATCAATATGTCCACGTTTCTACAAAAAGAAGTGAAATCCCACCAAAAACATTCTGTAAAAAACTAGCCAAGTCTCGATGGAGCTGCTTGTTTATCTCTAAAAAGTAATGAAATCTAGACTAAATCGTGCCAAGTCTAAGGTTCCTTACTGCGATTTCTTTATTATTATAGTTATGTTGTGTGACTTGGCCGTTGAAGGGTACACAAGGGTACAAAACCAGGTGCTCCATGACACCATTGCACCAATCTGTCGCCAGAACCGCTACCCATTGACGATGGAAAATTGCCACTTGGAAAACGTTGATTCAATAACCAGTCAATTGTAGGCTTGATAAAGCTGCGTATTTCAATAATACTTATGTATAGGCGAGCCTGAAACAAACAGTATAAAAAAAATATTTCCAGTACAGACGGACTTCTAATCATCGATAGAAGTCCGTCTGTACGTCTATTTTATGTTAGATCGGTGGTCGATATGACGCTCCAAAAAGAAGAGAGCAGAAGTCAGCATTGTCAATGCTGAATGCATGTGGTGCACAATCAAAAACAGCCTAAAATGAGACACTAGCGTCCAATTACCAATACCAGTATGGGCTATTATCTCGCTTAATAAACATAGGTAGTTACAACAGATATAACATTACGTGTAAACAAAATTGACTTGTACCCACTAACGTATAAAGAATGTTCAACGGCCAAGTCACACAACATTAACTATAATAATAAAGAAATCGCAGTAAGGAACCTTAGACTTGGCACGATTTTGTCTAGATTTCATTAATTTTTAGAGATAAACAAGC
The DNA here is from genome assembly GCA_916610205.1 of Griposia aprilina. NCBI lineage: Eukaryota > Metazoa > Arthropoda > Insecta > Lepidoptera > Noctuidae > Griposia > Griposia aprilina. The sequence continues at coordinate 7,861,728 of OU744287.1, forward strand.
AGCTCCATCGAGACTTGGCTAGTTTTTTACTGAATGTTTTTGGTGGGTTAAATTCTACATTTATAACTGTAATTCGCATGGTACTTATATCTACGCAATAAACTCGATATCGGAAAACGAGTTGTGGATCTCAAATGGAGTTGGGTGGGACACCTGGCAAGGCGCAGTGATGACAGGTGGAGTAAGGCAGTGACCGAGAGGCGTCCAAGGACTGGAAGACGAACTTTCGGTCGTCCGGCGGTGAGATGGGTGGACAATATTGTTGCCATCGCGGGTAGAATCTGGATGAGGCTGGCAGCGAAGCGTGGAGATCGGCACATGAAAAGAGAGGGCGATGCTCAGCAGTGGGTACTGTCAGGCTTGGGATGATGATGATGATCTACGTAATAAAGAGTATTCTATTATTTTATTTTATTTATTGGGGAAAACAAACAATTACACATTTAGAATTACAAAAGGATAGGGTACAGAAATTATACAAATGTGAAATCAACTACGTTCTCCACAGATACACAATGAGACAATTTGGTTGCGTTGTAAACGATAAAAAAGAGGAATATTAATAGTAAAATATCAATAAAACATAAAGCTGTAAATTATATTCTATTTCAGATGAAAAGTCACTATATATTAGGTCGGGGAACAAGTTCTGTCGTATTTTTTTTAATATACAAATTCAAGACTAAGAGCTCGTGTGGTACCCAAATATCGACCTTTTTTGTACATACACCCAGACTTTTTCAAATGGGTCTAAACTGTTTTGTGGTCAACCCCTAACTGTTTATCTATGTCATAACTACTAATATCGGCGACTTTGCTCCACTTTATCAAAAATGGCATCGACTTTATTCGTAAAAGGGCGACCAGAGCGAGCTGCTGCTGCGATCTTTAACATCCAAATTCCCGGACTGAAATCGCTTGAACCAACTTTGTGCTACTCTTACCGATACGGCGTTAAGTATACAAACGTCACATTTTTTTCTTCGAAGCTTGTATCGCATATTTCCGTTTTTTTAACCGACTTCTAAAAAAGGAGGAGGTTCTCAATTTCACTGTTTTTTTTTTATGTGTGTTATCTCAGAACTTTTTTCTGGGTGAACCGATTTGGATGAATCTTTTTTTATTTAAAAGCTGGTGCTTCACATGTAGTCCATTTAAATGTGATTTAAATTCAAGTTTTGAACAGTGGTTTTTGAGTTATCTGTTATAATGCATATTTTTTCCACTTAGTTTATATTTATGATGTTTTAATAATTTCCTGTCACTGCTATTTACACATCAATTACTAGTATTCGGATCTGTGTGGGGTAAGTACCACAACTAAAAGGTGAAAAATAAAAACTTTTTTACAAAAAAACAACCGACTTCCAACAAAAACACAAAAAATCATGAAAAATAACTTTAATTTCGGAAGTCGATGGCTAAAAACGAAAATAATTTAACTACCTAATAACTTTGCTTCTGTATTTTCGTTTTTGGCCACCGACTTCCGAAATTAAAGTTATTTTTCACGTCTTTTAGTGTTTTTTTTTGGAAGTCGGTTGTTTTTTTAACCGATTTCACAAAAAGGAGGAGGTTCTCAATTCAACTGTATGTTTTTTTTTTTTGTAAAAAAGTTTTTATTTTTCACTTTTTAGTTGCGGTACCTACCCCACACAAATTCGTATACCACTACTTGATGTGTAAATAACAGTGACAGGAAATTATTAACACATCATCCATATAAACTAAGTGGAATAATACGCAGTATTAAGGATAACTCAAAAACTACTGGTCAGACCTTGATCAAATTTAAATGGGACCACATGTGAAGCACCACCTTTCAAATAAAAAACGAATCATCCAAATCGGTTCACCCAGAAAAAAGTTCTGAGCTAACACACATAAAAAAACAAAAGATACAGATGAATTGAGAACCTCCTCCTTTTTGTGAAGTTGGTTAAAAACCAAAGACACCTACTTCCGAAATTAAAGTTTTTTTTCATTATTTTTTGTGTTTTTGTTGCAAGTCGGTTGATTTTTTAAAAAAAGATTTTTGAAGTAAACTTCAAAATTGCTCGAATTTCTTCGTAGATCACTCATTTAGGCGGACAGAAAAACTATTGAAAAATGGCGGAAAATCATTATACTTTTAATTATATATTTTTTAATGACTTCTCTTTAATAGTATCAAAACCAGCCAAATAAAAACAGTAGGTACAGCCAAATAGATTTTACTACAACTTTATACCTATACTGGGGGGTGTACTGTAGGAGCACCTCTGCCTAACCCTTCGGGGAATACAGGCGTGATGTTATGTGTGTTATGTTTATACCTATAAAATACGACATAACTTTTTCCCCGATCTATTACGTTTAATCCATTATCCGAACAAATCGAGACAATTCATTTTATGTCAAGCTATAAAGCAAATAATTTCTACTGGACCATCATTTTTATATTCTTCATCACTGCCGTGTTCCTCGCAATTATTTTAAGAGAGAAAGAGTCAAGAACGTATTAAATTAAGCGCAGTACCACCCTAGGTATCACAAACTCGTCGAACTAAGAAACTCTTCTCCAAAATTATTGATTGTATACTTAAGTAAACAACTTCAATTAAAAACCAATTGTCTTGAAGTGAGTTCAAGCATTCTCTTTCAAACAGATCTCTGGTCTCCCAACATGTTAAGGCGGCCTAAGCAACGAGTACCAACGAGATACCTGCTTAATCCGATTACTTCGCTCCGGAATATTAGATTACTACACGAGGGAAATATGTCTAAACACTAGCTATAGTACTTATACAATCTGGTGCAAGCTTCTCGTATTGTGAGGCAGAGGGATATAAATTCAACCTCAAATTCTTGAAACTTGTCATAACTTTGCTATTATTGTTTGTTCTATGTTGCGCTGCGATAACTATTTAATTATTAGCTTTGAATTTGCTTTTGTAAGCTAAATAAACATAACGTATTAAAGCAACAAAATTAATAAGGCATTTTTTATATGAAGTACCTATTTTAAGAGTTTTTGAATAGCTCTATAATGTCAGAACTGGAAGATAGGGAGAAAACATGGTCTGGTAATTTGTAAAATAGCATGAGCTTTGAAACACATTTTTTTTTTGTGTTTGTCTTGTCGCAGGTCAACTTAGGAGGTTGTCAGCTGCTTAACCGGTCATGCCTGTGGTGGCCCTAATAAATTAAGGCCCCCAGCCAGGGCTTAAACGACTTACAAACTAGGCGACAACACGCTAAGGGCACCCCCTACGGGATACGAGCCTCGGCTTAGGGCGTCGCTGGGAGAGGGCAGCAAGGGACAGGCTGGATCGGAATTATTTGAAACACAAGCGCTGCATTGACTTTCTATATCTATAGATCTGGGGGCACAGCCGTACTATCCTTTTCTCGAAGTAACAGACAGCACTTTTCGCCACCTTTCTTTTTTTGGGTGGTATATTATCAAATAGTTGCTATTCCACCAATTCGCACTAAGCGCGTCCAAACATCTTTTATAATGCGCACAGCAAAAGACTGGAATTCTCTACCTGCGCCTGTGTTTCCGACCGCATACAACCCAAATCTCTTCAAAGTGAGAGTGAACGGGCTTCTTCTGGGTAAGCTCACTCCATCGTCGACTTTGTCTCTGTCATCTCTGACCTAGACTAGAGTCAAGAGCAAACCCATCTAAACTAAAAAAATAAAAAATAACTTCTCTCTCCCTGTAACAACGTTGTGTATAAAGCAAGATGTTTGACATACTATAGATATTATAAAGTCGCTTTTTGTATCTGTCTGTGTGAGCGCGTAGTTCTTCTAAATTACGCAACGGATTTTGATACGGTTTTTACGATCATTTAGAGAATTTATCACGAAAGGTTTATGTGTATAATACATTATTATTAAACTTACACAATAATAAAGTAAACTCGACATGCTTTCAAGTCGTAAAAACGATGCGAAGCAGGGCCGGATTGTTAGTTCAAGATAAACAATGCAGAGTGCACTCTCCGATCAATTTTGACATCACGTCATCAATCAATTAGAATCAAAGGTAGGTTGACAGGCTTGCAGATGGATGATAGAGCTATGCGGTGGTAGTTAAAATAGCATAATTGAATTTATTTCTTTACAAATATAAGTTATACAGGAAACTTGCGCAAAACCTAGCTCCCTTTGCTTGTAAAACAATTAATTAGGTAATAATTACTCAGGACTTGAAAAATATCATAATCTTACAATATCGTTTTACATTGACAGCTGTTTTGTTTGCACTGCTGAATTTCTGAAATATTGAAACGTGAGTAATTTTTTCGTAACAAAGGCGATTGTAAGCCCACTTTGATATTTAAAAGATCCGCCCGAATTAATAGTTTTTCTGGACCAGTCAAAATTATATTCTGTTACCCGATTGATAAGCCTACAGATTTTTGTTATCGTTGCGATTCTGTAAACCATTAAATTAATGTGCGTCTATTTCTCGTAACAAACATAGTTTAATAACTTACCAGCCTTCAGCTTGGGGTAGGAACTGTGAAAGCAAGCCTACCGCCTTTCGGCCGCAGGACGTGGTGTTCCGTCGCTTCCGCGGACAAGTACCACAAGGCAGCTCAAGGACAAGCTATCCTACATAATTTTAAACTATTTTTAACACAAGTTTTGTTTTATACTTTATATTAAGTTAGTTTGTAAGGTATGTCTATGGGCCATTTTGCCTGAAATAAATGTTTTATTATTATATTATTATTATTTGATAAATCACAATGACAAACAACAACACAACACAATCACAACACACAACAACAACACAATTCACAATTGAGAATTTCATTTACTAGCTTCCACCCGCGGCTTCGCCTGCGTGGTATGTCAATAAAGAGTAGTATATGTCCTTTTCCAGGGATCAAAGTATCTCCATACCAAATTTCATCAAAATCGGTCCGGCCGTTTCGGAGATTATCCGGAACAAACAGACAGTCAGACATACTAAAATGTAAAAAATTGTTTTAAAACTTTTTTACAAAAAATTAAACCGACGAAAAAAGAAACTGAAAAGCAAAAAATAAATCTTTCAGTCTAACTAAGCTCTTAAATTAATGTAAATTACAAATTTTGAGTCGGCGCCAAACAATCACCGCAGATCGATGAACGACGATCAATCAAGCTGCCATAAGTTTTCATGGCGCCTTGTATGTTTGGCGCCGACTCAAAATTTGTAATTTACATTAATTTAAGAGCTTAGTTAGACTGAAAGATTTATTTTTTGCTTTTCAGTTTCTTTTTTCGTCGGTTTAATTTTTTGTAAAAAAGTTTATATTTCTCGCTTTTCAGTTTCCGTTTCAAATAAATGAACTTATTTATTTATTTAGGACTACCAACAATGGCTTACACTATAGATGTCTTTAAAAAAAACATGAAATGAAAACTTAGTACAGTGGATTAATTAGGTACTTTAAGGTAAACACCACATTACCCAAATTAAATTATGTTAATTGACAACTTGGGTACATGACAACTTTTCAAGCAATCTTAATACCGGAGAAAAATATGCTAGATTCAAAAGTCATCATAAAGGTTTCATAACAAATCAGACAAACATTCAAGAATTTTAGATTTCAGCTTAGGGAATCAAAGTGTAAATCGATTAGATCGCTATTACATAGTAAAACCTTGCAAAACCTAGCATATAGACAGTTATATGCTATACCGATTTTCTCTGTGGAGGACAAAGAGTAGTAACAGGTCTACGCGGAATTCATGACGGACGGAGCACGCAAGATATTGAGTGCGAGCAGTGGAGGCTAGTCGATAATTCCTTTATGAAATTTACATAAAAACATTGCGTCGTTTAAACATCTTCGTTCTTCTAAAGTGTTGAAGAAATTCAAGCTATTTTTTTTAATAAGAAGATGTCTTTTTAGCTATGCCAACAGAAACAGCTAGATGCCAATCAAAGCGTTTTTGAACGTGTTCTAGACGCAAACTATTCGTAGCACAGTGCGGCCGCCACATCATATTACAGTATTCTGCTACATATCAACTACAAAGTGTAAAGTACACTGTCTTATGACAAAAACCCAGCATCTTGGACGCTTTTTTGGGGCTTGTATTTAAACGCCTACCAGAAAAGTGCCTATTTTACTACCAACAAATTCGAAATACCTGCCAGAATGGATAAATGCTTACCAAATTGTGTTTCATAAAGTATTGTAGAAATGAACCTTTTTTCCTTTTTATTCTATGCCATAAAGATTTATAAACGTCTTTTAATTTCTTACTACCTGCCAAGATAGCTCGACGGAGCCCCGCTTAGCGTGGCTCCTATTTCTGTAACCAACCAAACCTCGGGGTGCCCCTGACGTCGGTCGGCGTGGGTTAGGGTTAATAAGCAGGTCGACGGAGCCCCGCTTCGCGGGGCTCCTATTTCTGTCTAAAGGGTTTAAAGGAACCTAGCCAACCGAACCTCGGGGTGCCCCTGATGTCGACCTTCTATGGTTAGATTTGGTAAGCATTTATCCATTTTGGTAGGCAATAAGAATATAAATACAACACGTACAATTATTCTAATGAGTAATGATAATTATTTTGGAACTTAAGGCGTTGTTGTTTAGGCACCTCGGTATAGAGAGGGTTTATTTTATTTGAAGTTAACATATTTTACTTTGGTACTTAGTCTTAGAGTGATATTTTCTAGAACTGTTTGTGGTACATACTTGTAATAAGGAGTGTTCATATCTTGTATGAGTTTATATTTGAGTGCTAGTTTTTGATGGATGACTTTTGCTACCTGATTGTGTCTATGTGTATAGTCTGTTTTAATATTATTATTATTATTATTATTACTTTGCCTTTAATTATAAGATTATTTGTTCCCGTATATTTAACGTAGTAACACTTCATTGAGTTCAAATACATTTTTTTTATTTTTGCACCATTCATCATCATCATCATCAGCCTATATTCATCCACTACTGGACGTAAGCCTCTCCTAGTGAACGCCATTGAGCCCGATCCTTGGCTCTCGTCATCCAGCCTCTGCTAGCCGCATTTCGCAAGCCGTCAGTCCACCTGGCCGGCGGGCGCCCCACACTACGTTTGCCTAAACGCGTTCTCCACTCTTGAACTTCAACGAGAGATGTGACCAGCCCATTGCAGCTTCAGCTTGCTTAGTCTTTGGGCTATGTCGATTACCTTGGTTCTCTGGTGGTTAACGTCGTTTTGGATTTTATCCTTCAGAGAGACTCCAAGCATAGCTCTCTCCATAGCTCGCTGAGTGACTTTAAACTTATGGACCAGTCTCACCGTGAGTGTCGACGTTTCTACTCCGTAAGTCGTAACCAGTAGGACACACGCGTTGAAGACTGTCGTCTTTGGGCACTGCGGTATAGACGAGGAGAAGACCTGATGAAGTTTACCAAATGCTGCCCATCCCAGCTGAATCCTACTATCGACTTCCCTCTCAAAATTGAGATGGGCCTATAGTTTTTATGTTGAAATTATTATCCCATTTATGTATCGTCACCATCTTTGCCACTTTCCATTTTATAGGCAATATGCCAGAAGTTAAGGATTTGCTGTTTATAGCTGTAATAAATATTACCTTTATTAATTTAAAAGCCTTTGAATGTTTTGAGTATGCTCTCACTGCTAATATTTAGAACTTCCCTCGACTGCCTTCCGTACCCAACATCACACCCTCTATGACAGTCATGCTAGGCTTAAAGTTCTCATCAAGATGAATGAAATAAGCCCAAACACGATCTAACTGCTGTAAGCTGTCGAGGAGCCCTCTCGACTGTCTTCCGTCTCCATCATCAGATGATCTTCAGGTCTCTTTTTTGTTGAAGCATCATTAGAACTACGTATATGTGCCAAGTTTCAACAGAATCCGTTCACAAGGGAACATTCTGTAGGTGAAAAATCATTTAACCCCTATTTTTCTACCCTTAGGGGTGGATTTCGTTTTTCAATTTTAAATGGGACCTACTTTGGGGTATACTCTTTCCATTAAAAAAAGAATCATCAAAATCGGACTACTCGGTAAAAAGTTATGCGTGGTCATACATAAAAAAAAAAAAAAAAAAATATATATATATATATACGGGTCGACTTGAGAACCTCCTCCTTTTTTTTTCGTCGGTTAAAAAAGCTGTTATTTTGACATTACAAATAGATACCTCAATTTCATTTATTTTGTATTTATTGTATATGTATTTGTATATGGATAGAGAGGCATTTACCTACTCTGACAAATATTGTCCCTATCGATCTTGGCAGATGATTCTTAATGTTTTCCGATCATTTTGTTACTTTATTCCGGTGATAATATCAAACGTTGTTTGCTGAGTTAAATATAACTTTAATATCTTCAAACCCCTGTTGTCAAAGAAGCTGATTACGGTGTTAAAGCCGCTGGGAGTGTCAAGTAACTTGAAATGATTGTGTTTTTAGAAAATCTTATTTAATTTTATTTTATTTATTTATTTAACCATTTATGTACAGACAGTAAGAAAGGAACAGAAAAATACGTACAAAAGTGATGCTTATTTCCAAAGAAAACTTCCAGCATAGGAGAGTATTTATAAAAGATGTAGACAGCGTGGGTAAGAATAGAAGAGAAAACAAAATACATAAAATCGAAAACAATTTTCCAAATTAAATATAAACATACAATATGAGAATGTACTTACATACAAACATAGCTCTAAAATAAATATCAGTAAAATATAATGTAAGTTAAATTATAAATACATAAGCAATGATGACAAAGTGGAAAGTAGTGGTCTGTCACTCTATTGCACGACTCATGATGCGAAGCATCAGAGAGTGCTTTACGATCGAAAAAATTTTTTCGCCTTATTTTGGCGGCTATTTTTATTATTATAGCCTTGTTAGTTCACGGAATCAAGATATTTTGCATACTATTGTCGAGATAATTTAATGGAGATTAATTTCATACTTTTTAAAAATTGATTTACTGCAATAGAATTGGAAAAAACACCAAAATAGGTCAATTTTTTTTCCTGTCCGTCATGTGTGAAACCCGGAAACACTATAACTTGTGAAAAAAACCATTATTTGAGTTTTTTTTTTTTTAAATTCTAATCGACGATTGTAGGTCACTGAATGCGAATGATTAATTAATTCAGTGTCGTTTAATTGCAATTAATAAAAAACGAAAACTACAAGACTGTCCATAGAAAATTAACATATGGATGGTGATATATCTATAGATATTATGTACATTTATTCCACCAGGGGCGCTTGTGCAGTACCTTCTTCCTACTACAGCTGTTTTTTCGGCAATTAATTTTGAACGACTTAAGTTTTTTTTGTTTTTTTATATTTCATAATTAAATGAGCATTATGAGTCGTGCACTTTTGGATTTTCCAATTTTTTTTAAATACTGCAACAGTTTAGCAGTTCTTAATGTCAGGCGGAAGTGAATTCCACAACCGAACCGCGTGCACGGTGAAAGAGTAGGAGTAGAAGTCGGTTGAGTGGAGAGGGGCATTGAGGAGATTTTTAAGATGCGACCTGCAAGGCGCATCAAAAGGACAGGTAGGAGAAGCGTTCCTGCAGATAAGATGGCGTCTTCTATTGGTCGCCATAGATAACTTATCTATGTGGAAGATTACTGCCGTGGTCGTGACTAAGGGCAAGATATACATCGCACTTTCATTTTATATCATCAGCCTATTATTCGCCCACTGCAAGACAAAGGCCCCTTCTCATACAGAGTAGGCATGAGCATTGTTCACCACGCTTGCTCAAAACAGGTTGTCGATTTCAGACTTATACGAACTAACAGCTTCTGCCCCGCGACTTCGATTTACTAAAATTACAGCCACATTTTTATAAAACTTTCTATAAAACCTACTACGTTTGTTGCTTTAGTTTCAGCATCCAAAATCTAAAGAGATTCAAGAGTAGTGACTCAATAAATCGACTGTCCGGCTGGGGGCGCCCTCGAATACTATGAAGATGACACCGTAACGAAAATTTTGCACATAATTTTGATTTCGACCTCTTTTTACTCCCGAAAACCATAAAAATTGCACCCTCGCTTTAGAATCAATACAGTATTTAAGTGTGTATCATTAAAAAAAACTTATTACAAAAACAATATCGATGGTCTAGAAGACAGATGTTTTAAGTGCAGTTTTGGTAATTTTTTAGGAGAGCAGTTTAAAAAAAGTTACATAACATAACATCACGCCTGTATTCTCCGAAGGGTTAGGCAGAGGTGTACCTATAGCACACCCACATTTCGCCAGTTATGTTTAAGTCCCATGTAATAGGGGGCGAGCCTATTGCCATCAACCGGGCACAAATCCAGACTCCGGGCTGCTACCGAGAAATTCCAGATGGAAAAACCCGATAACACTTTGCCCGACCCGGGAATCGAACCCAGGACCTTATGCTCAGCAGAAACGCTTGCGACCACTAGACCAACGAGGCAGAAAAAAGTTGTAAGTTTTAAACGCTATTACACAAAAATGTGCAATGATAGAGCAGTGGTGGCCCAGTGGTATCGGCCCCGACTTACGAGTTGTGGGTCGTGGGTTCGAACCCAGGCAGGCGCTTTACTTTGTGTAAATAATTTCATCACCACTGCTCTCAAAACGGTGAAGGAAAACATCGTGAGGAAACCGGCATGTCCTAGAACCAAAAATTCGAAGACATGTGACATCTACCAACCCGCACTGGGCCCGCGTGGTAGATTACTGCCCATTCCCTCTCAAAAAGAGAGGAGGCCTGTGTCCTAGCAGTGGGAACATTATAGGCTGATTATGTGCAATGATAGAGTGTTTATTATAAAACCGTTAAGTAGAGTACATTAAAAAACACTACAAAGTGCAAAATAACTTTATTTTGGAGTCGTTAGCAAGAAATTATTATTACACTTTGAAGTGTTTTGTTTTTGAATTCGGAAAAAGTTTTTAATTTTTTAACCGGCTGCGCCCCGCTGCTTCACCCGCATACGTTTCAATCCCGTAGGAATATTGGGATAAAACTCTATGTAATTCTCCAGGTCACATGACTTGGAGAATGACATAGAATAGTTCTACCCATGTGCCAAATTTCATCGAAATCCGTTCAGCCGTTTTAGCGTGAAAGCGTATCAAACAAACTTTCGCATTAGTTAGGATTAGGATAATGTTTGTGTTGAGGAGAAGTTTGCTGTATGTTTTTGTTACATAAAGAAGCTCCTGCTCGTCAGCTTGACAGAAAACATAGCTTTAATAAAAAAAACAACTAAATTCACTTATAGACCACGCACAGCCTAAGACGCTGGGTCAACAAGCATGACCTTTTGCACAAGAGTTCCTAATACAACGAAGGTGAACACAAAGGAAGGATTTCTGAAAATTTATCCCTGAAAAGGGATGAATGTTTATATGGAAGTTCGTAATTTTTGCCGATAGATAATCCCATCGGGCACACGACTTGTTTATTCATAAAAGACGAAACAGAACATACTTCTTGCTAGAACTACTTGAGAAACAACCCTACCCCGGGATTTAAAATCTTATACTCGAAAGTTGTAATTTTTAACACGAAAACTCAATTCTATCTAGTCCCACCTGCTATTATTTGTAACATAACACCACAAAGCCAACCTTTGAAAAAAAAAACTATTTTTACTAAAGAAAGAAAAGAAAGAAAGAAAAATATTTTATTTGGAACACGCACAGGAAATACAAAGTGTAAAAAATTAAATAAAAAAGGAGCATTTAAAACTAACAAAATTAACAATAAAAACAACAACAAACAATTAATAAAAAATAAAAAAATAAACCTGTGCGAGGCCAAAAAGGCTCCTATCTCAGCATAAAGCTGCGATATTTAAAAAAAAATAAGTACTGCAGAGCTGGTATTCTGATAGGACCCGTTGTGATGCCACGGACACACATACGGACATCCTTATATCCCATTAGGGGAAAAAATAACAAAAAACTAAAACTAAAACATTCTAACACAACTAAAATATTCTATTTAAAACGCTTCCCCATGCATGTCAAGGTATTCCGATTGAAAGGCGTCGTCCGCGTCGGCGCCGTTGTGAATTTTTCCAAGGCAACATAAACTTTGCGTTGCATCTCTTTTACAAGAGTAAGTTCTTTTATGAGACGTTGCAGACACCGTGAATGACGACGCGACTCACGAAGCAATTAAAACTTGCATGCACGTGTGTGTACAAACGTAATTAGTGTAGTTGCTACTGCCATCAACTGTTTTGACAAGTACATTTCTTGGTGTGTGATTGAAGGACTATTTTAAAGCGGTATGGGATTTTACGGGGTTGAATCTAAAACTGTTATTAAAATTTTATCGCACATACCAACAACAACAACAACAACAACAAAAATTAACAAAACAACAAAAACATTAAAGAACAACAACAGCAACAGCAGAACAGCGGCGATCAACAGCTGTATAGAAATGGTTTTGTCATTCTTTCATAGCTCATGACCTGCAAAGTTTAGTCATCTAAGATGTGTGATGAATTATTTATTCGTAGAGTAGATAGACGCTTTTAGATTGAACGATAAACAGTGGGTCCTGGTACTCAAGAGGTAACCTAAAATTATCACAACTAGTCAGAAGTCTGAATGTCTGACAACTGCGGGGTATTTGCGTAACTCACTAACAGTAGGTAGATTAGCTTTCATTTTGACAGTTCAACAACATTCATTGCGTTATTTACATTGTTGAGCAGACAAATTTTTGAACCTAGGAAGCAATAGGCTTCAAAATGATTCAGATTGTGATAGATGGTGTGTTACGTAATTAGGGTGCTGGTCTAACCATAGACGTTTGGAGGTGAAAGAGCTCCGAGGCAGATGCTATGATAAGATATTCAGCCGCATACTTATGGCAATACTGAAATCTATTTCTCTTATTATCTGCTTCGTTGTTCTAGTGGTCGCAAGCGCTACTGCTGAGCATGAGGTCCTGGGTTTGATTCCCGTGTCGGGCAAAGTGTTACCGGGTTTTCCCATCTGGAATTTCTCGGTAGCAGCCCGGAGTCTGGATTTGTGCCCGGTTGATGGCAATAGGCTCGCCCCCTATTACATGGGACTTAAACATAACTGGCGAAATGTGGGTGTGCTATAGGTACACCTCTGCCTAACCCTTCGGGGAATACAGGCGTGATGTTATGTATGTATGTATGTGAAATCTATTATTTCAGTCGACATTCCTAAAAATAGTTAAGTCAAAATTGTAAAGGACGACGAAATTATTTAAAAAATCTCGAACCTAATCACATTAAAAACATTATTATACAAAATAAAAAAATTGTGAGATGGCAGGGATTAGGTCACATTAAGAGGTTTAACTGTCTACGCCATCACTTCATGTCACACAATGTCCATGTTTTCAGGTAAGTTGATATTCGCCTAAGAAGGGCATTGACCTCGAACGTAAGTATATAACAAAGCGCGTACTTACGTAGTACGATTAAAGTGCTGTATACAAAGTTATGTAAAGCTTATGTTATTTCTATTGAAGTGTATATTATTTAGAGTAGGAGCTTAAATTATTTGGTGTTCGTAGTTAAGCTGTGTACCCATTTGATGATGTTTACGGTATATTTTTTGTATTATATTCATTATATATATTTATTGTAGTATATTCTTTGGACTCTAGTCTGTAGGTGAATTCCTCGTACAAATATTAAAGAAAAAAAAAACAATAAAGCATTGCAGTCTAGCTGGGGACCACTAAATCGATGAGGACTTTCTAAGTTCCATTTCTAGGTCGAATAAGCTTTCATTGGCTGAACAGTCTCAGCAATTTTTCATCCCCTAAGGGTTAACATTTTGTTGCAATGTTTTTACAACGATTTTTATTTTGGTATTGCATTATTTACAGGTAAATGTTAGTATCGAGCTTACAGTTTCCGATTATTAATTGCGTTACCTTCTCGCTAGACAATAGGCTGTCTAATATACATATTACTTTACTAACCTCCTTACTAATAATAGTTGTATAGTATAGCGTCTGTATGGTTTCAAAGCGCTTGTCTTCTTCTTTCGAAATTCAAATTGCTGACGAGTGAAAGAAAGAAATCGGTGTGTAACTATACACCAGGGCAGTCTCGACGTAGATAGCGACGCTGTCGCAAACTACCGATCGCTAAATATTAAGGTGAAACCTCAGTTGTAGCCCGCCGAATTCAAATTTTCTTTGAATTTGACTATTGATATGAAATTGATGATTATTATTCGATAAATATATAATTCCCACAGTAGAGCTGCAATTTGCAAAGAATTAAAGAAGATTTGAATTTTAGGTAGTTTGCGACAGCGTCGCTATCTAGTGGAGACTGCCGGCCCTGATATAATACGTTTATTAGTAAGGAGGCATGTGTCGGCCCCAGGCGAGTCAACAATCCATCACCTGCAGTCGATTCACACAATGGTTACATTTCCCATTCTGTTTCTCTATAATCCCACGATGCGTCATATAATCCAGCAGCTTCCTTCCACAGCCCACCCAGACTGCACAACGCTACATTAATAACTGCTCTAGTCATTAACCTCCGTCATCATTGCTGGTCTCGTATGCAATTATCTGTGGGCCACTCACCCAACCCCGGACATGAACAGTTATCACGAGTTACACTACATCACAAACAGCTCGTAATATCGGGTATTCGGGCCGTATCACAATTGGCTCGGATCTGAAAACGAAACGGGAAGGTGTACACTGTAAAACGGCTGTCGAAAGGTAAATACTAATAAACTATTTCAATATTGTTGAACGTGGCTCTACAGTAGCTTTGCGCGTTATGGTCCAACGAGCATGCAATAAATAATATACGTACTTTCTCTACGGAATAATTGGTTTCACTGTACATATGTGTTCTCAGCCGTGAATACGCCAAAACGTGAATAGTATATTTATTCGTGAATGTTTTCCTCCGCTGTATTGCTGGTCTGTATACATAAGTTCAGAAGTTGTAGACTCTTTCCATGGTTTTCATTTCGCGGACGCTAGAAAATGTAAACAGGAGAGCAAATAGACTTTGCGCTTTGAGAATATGTCGTAACACAAAAGGCTGAAACATGAAAAAAGCTGTATTTCTAACCAAAAATACTTGATAGCTACGAATATTTCTTGAAAGAACTTACATATAAATACTGTACAAAGTCTTTCTATGTATTATATTATATACATTGTATTATATGTATTGTACTATTCTATGTATTGTATTATTTTATACGAAAAGAACATTCCTTCCTATATGTACTGTGATACCTGTTCATTTAACTTTGGTAGAGCTCATCCATCAATCGGCGAATTGAACCATTTGCTATTCTGAAGTGAGTTCGTATTTATACACGACAGATTTATTCTATTCCTTTGCCTTATTTATTTTAAGGAAATAATGAATCTAAATGAAACAATAAAGGCTCCCGCAGACAGGCGCGACGTACGTCGTGTATAACAATAAAACATAAATTCTCCACCGTGTTTTAAAATTAAAATGGAATAGGTCATTAGTGTGAGTAAATGATAAACTAAAACTTCTTACTGAAATCTAAATAATAAGGGCGCAAAAAATACAAATAAAACAGCAACGTACCTAATTTCAATGATTAAAATTTATCTGCTTGAACATGTTATTTATTTAAAAAAACAATTCCATAATCTCCTACATTTATAAAACAAAGTAACAAATACATAATTAGCTGTAGTCTACACTAACTAAGTAAGTCGTAATCATTAGCGTCTAATCCTGCATACACTATCTTAATATGATGTAGGTACATATGCATTGTAGACTTATATATAGTATACAGAATATTCAGAGATAGCGCCCGCACGGAACCGAATCAATCGCTACAGAATGCTAGATATCAATCGGTATATATACTGGTATATATACGTACATGTCAATACACTGATTGGTAGAATTGCTCACATGAATTCCTGAGGCATAAGACGACACAACTAATAGGAGGTTGTGGATCAGATGTGGGTTAAATGTGCATTTGTGTTTGAGTCGTGTGTTGAACTTGGTCGTAAGTTATTTGATATTCACACGTACAGTACAACTATTTTCTTAATGTGCCTCGGCAACCTTCGTGTTTCGTCAGTCGTTGGATTTCTATCAGTTGCCCTTTGCACTTGGTGCAGACCGGACGCTCTCAATCGACTTGAAAGTATATACAGTTGTATGCTCTCAATCGACTTGAAAGTATATACAGTTGTTAATACTCTTTTAACTTAAGGTAATTTATTTAAAAAAATGTAAGGAAAATGGCGAAGTTTGCCGAGGGACATTAAGAAAATAGTTGTACTGTACAATGATATAGGTGACTTGTCAAACATTTATGATATATTTACAGTTAGCGATTTAGTTTTAGTTGAAATCCTAACTAATATTATAAAAACATAACATAACATCACGCCTGTAGTCCCCGAAGGGTTAGGCAGAGGTGTACCTATAGTACACCCACATTTCGCCAGTTATGTTTTAAGTCCCATGTAATAGGGGGCGAGCCTATTGCCATCAACCGGGCACAAATCCAGACTCCGGGCTACTACTGAGAAATTCCAGATGGAAAACCCAATAACACTTTGCCCGACCCGGGAATCGAACCCCAGACCTCATGCTCAGCAGTAGCGCTTGCGATCACTAGACCAACGAGGCAGGCATATTATAATTGCGAAAGTAAGTTTGTTTGTTTGTTACCTTTCCACGCCTAAACCACTGAATCGATCATCCTGAAATTTTGCATATACGTTGTCAGGTGTACTGAAATGGACATAGGGTACCTTTCATCCCGAAAAAAGTACTGTTCCCGAGGAAAACAAAAATAACGTTCTTATGATAATAGATGGTGCCACGTGTCTTTCGAATCATAATTGAATTATAACCCGAATTGATTGTCAAAGTCCAAATTAACGCGAGCGAAGCCGGAGGCAAAAGCTAGTGTTGAATAAAAGCTTTCCTATGATAAGCGATTGCGATGGTAGACAGCCATTTAATTTTATAGAAATCGTTATAGTACTCGGAATTACCAAATCTCTTGAATATGTTCATAGCTTTATACATGGTTTGTCAAAAAATTTGAAAAGCTCCCTTGATTATAAACGTAAGCTTTTTTTTACCTGTAATTTTTATGGTGTACATAATACAGAGTATTCTATTTTATTCTATACACTTCCATTTGAGGTCTTCAATGTGCACAAAATTGTTAAATTAAATTAAAAGTAGAATTCAATGTAAAATTACAAAATAAAGAACTGCCAACCCATTTTGTAGATAGAAGTGACATAATAAATAACCTTTAGGGCTGTAATCCTCGACAGGTTAGGAAAAATTGACCTGTCATACTCCGAAACTTTTCCGACGAAAATATTAGGTCCCCTGTGCTGTGATGGGGGCGAGTTGTTACCGGTCTTTGGTTCAACCCTAAATTGTAATTGAGAATTATTTTTGAAAGACAAACATAATTAGCTATCCCTTGACTAAATATTTGATGGCTCTAAGTTAGATTTTACTGCCTTATGCCTAAAGCCAGCGGGGTTATTACGTAACACACTAACAGAATGGGTTTCATTTTGACAGTTCAACAACATTCATTGCGTTATTTACGTTGTTGAGCAGACACATTTTTCGAACATATGAAGCAATGGATTAGCAATAGGCTTAAAAATGATTCAGATTCTGATACTCAGTGTGTTACGTAATTAGAATGCTGGTATACAAGGTGCCATTTAAGGCGCTTCCCTGACCAAACGACCTTGAGCGTTCGGTCCTTCTCTGTCCCGTCGCTGAGTCTCGCTTTGTCTCGCTTTGTCTCGCTCCCTCCGCACGCTCATTTATGATAAAATTCACAAAAATAATGAAATTATTTGAATAAAAAAAGACAAGTAAAGTTTTAAAATAAAATAAAACGTGCATTATTTAGATTTTTAAATTATCTATCCATTAGTGTAATCCTCAAATGAATAGAACGTCGCCTTTAGCAAAAGATGCATGCAATCAATAATTTTAGTCACTTTTTTACAAGGAGATTTCAGATGAATTTATAACACATAAAAACAAATAAGAACGTGCAATGTGATGATAGGATATCGAACATTAATAATGTGCTTTTAGATGTAGTTTATTACCCATAGTGAATGAGTTAATAGCCTCTGAATAACGCACTTTGACAAGGTTTTGGTCGGGGTACCGCCTTAATTGTCCTGCATACCTACCTAACAAAAATTGAAGCAACAATAAAAGTTACACCGTCTAAAGAGTGTTTACACGATGCAAGTCATTTGTTGCATCAATAACATTGAATGCCACTGGCAAGAAACTTTCATCGTGTAAATGGGGCTTAAATCTTAAATCATAGCTTTGGCGGACTGTGCTTGTGCTCTGTTTTTCTGTATGAAAAGATGTTTAGAGTACATAGGTAATCAAGCGGTATATTAAGAGGCTTACATGAGCTAAAGCGCGGTCACTGTCGGATTGCATAGAAAAGAAAGAGACGCGCGATGACACAACGCTGGTAATATTTATTGCAAAATATGAAGCAATTTTGGATTTACAAAAAATCTATTCATTGGACTAAAAAATTAAAACACTATTACGTTAGTATGTTACTTGTAGAATAATCTGACAAAAAATCTGAATGTTTGCATGTATGATTTTTAATCGTTAAAACATTTTTTTAGAGGTGTCTTCGTGTTTTTTTCTATCATATCAAGTTAATTGTATTATATTTTCAACACACTATCTAACTAGCATATTTATATCCAGAAGAATATCATATATTTTTAGGCATTATAAATTGGCGTTTAAGTCATGTAGTCCCCTTAAGTTATTAATTAATTACACTCAAATATTGTTTGTATCGTTATAGGTAATTATAGTCCGTCCAGCCAAGTCAGTCTGGTGGTCTGGCCAGCCTTATACAAAGTGGTATCGTGTTACCCAGTAACTGGTTTGTGGGTGTCAGATATGCAGTCGCTCGATGTAAAATACTGACATGCAGTTGCATCCGGTTAGACTAGAAGCCAACCCCCACATAGTTGGGGTAAGACTACGCAGATAAATTTATAGGTAATTATATTAAATTCATCCATAAATTGGGAAAGATACCATAACATATCCAGAGAACACTCCACATAATATAATATCAGAAAACCAAAGTTACGCCATTTCAGTTTATTAACCGTCCTTGTTATTCTGTTTAAGTGAAGTACCGGATAATAATCTCTCGTTGCTCAGGGCGGTAAGGGGTCTCGTCATCAATTACCCTTGCCGACCTAATCTATTTATTTACTGTCAATTTACATGCACCCACTTTCTCATTTCTTAGTTCCGTACGTTAACTAAGTGAACAATAAAGTTAGCAGGTGACAAATGCAAGAAAATTGAGTCGAATAGCAAGAATAATGTTTCGACAACTTTAATTAGGTGTTTGCAAAGTATGACTTAAAATAGCGAGAGGGAATGTCAACTGAGATTAAGCAGCGGAATCTGGAAGTTCGTTTAAAAACCGATTGTTTTATATTAGAGGATTATTAACTTTAATTGGTTCCCGACCGTGGGTTGAAATGACAGTCTCTGTAAGCTTCCTGAAACTGTATAATTCACGAGCCTATCAGAATACTTTAATTAAAATAATAAAGTTACCAAGTCGGCAAAGTTTTAAGTAGATATTTTTTGTATAAAGCCAGCATTTTCGCATAAATACCTTTAATTAGTCAGTCATTAATTTAAATAGATTCTATGAGGAGAGGAAGGAGGGGCCTGTAGTCGATTGCTTCGCATAATTGATAGAGCTCTAACGAAATTAATATGTGTACAGTACAGTAAATATTATTCAATTTAATGAAGCATTCGTTTGTGTTAACTGAAATAAGATTTATTCAATATTTGCATGCAATATGATCCCGTCTGTTCTGTGCCGTTGCAAGAAAAATACAATTAATTTAATAATTGAAAAAATATTTTTTTATATTTTCGAATAACAGGGCTGCTGTTGAACAGTCTTTGATTATCTTTTGACTGCAATAAAGTTCAGTCGGAAGTGAAATGATTTTTTGATAAGAGTAACGAAAGGGTCGTAACGGAACTCCTTTGTTGTCACCCTATAGCTACCGTCTGTCCATCTGTCCGTCAGAGGCTTTTGAAACGCGACATTAATAATATAATATGTAATGGTACCGACTTAGTATGTAAAGAGGCCATTATTATTTAGATCCTGGGTTCGATACCGTTTGGGCACGATTAGTAGGGTAAAAAAAACAGGGAAAGTTTTAAATAATTCTACCCTAACTTATACCTAATCTCATTTTAATTCAATCAATTCAGTCACATTTGAATGTAATCTGAGATTGATATTATTTATTTATTCCCCTTGAGAATATTTATAGTACTTACTGTTTTAAGTTTAATTTTTTTTTTAAATGTACTCCGCACTAGGACTTAGCGCAAAAACGCTGCAGAAACTGTCTGCGCCAACCAGCGTTGACAACCAGCGCTTTTTGGCGCCAAGAAGCGCTGGCATATCGGCACGGGTTACCAACGTTCTACATGAATCAGTGTGTCCACTTAATTGCCCTAAATTCTTTAGAAATTATCCCTAAAAATCCCTTTTTTTTTACTTCAAAATTCTTTAATTTAGGGCGCACGATTATTAGAAGAAAAACTTTTTAATTTTTTGCGCATATTTCTTAGTATCTTTACTTGCAGCTGACTTTTCTCCTTTATCTTTAGATGAAGAAGGCACTTGCTCATTAGCATCACCCGTGTCTTCCATTTTCAAATATAAAAACAATGAATTAGGATAATACAATTAGTTACTATTGTTTCGCGACCGATAGAAAAATAGCAATCGAAAATAATCTATAAATCTTGTTACTAATTTATGATGTCCTTTACAACAAAGGTAAATAGTACTATCCAAAAGGTAAACTAACATTGGTCGGATTATAATACGAAACTAATTTGGGGAATCCCCTAATAGGTAGAGCCATAGAGCATAGAATAAATAGGGTTACCACATCAAGTTATTTTTGCCCTAAAATTCCCTAAATCCCTGTCGCAATAAAACAAGCCCCAAGCTGTACATGAAATAAGTAGATTCGCCCTAAAAAAGGGCGAAATCCCTAAAAGTGGAAACACTGACATGAATACACCCTTACCTACCCTGTACTTATGGGGGATTCTAAGCTATAACCCGCCAATTTTTTTTTTTTTTTTTGCAAATTGCAGCTCTGTTTTACGTCGTATCGTCGTACTTTGGAAATTTATTCTACCTTAGAATTTTCACAATATTTCATTTATAAAAATTCTTAAATTGAACAACTTTCCAAAGTTTGACGATTGCATGAAATTAGTGTTTATTATTCAGTAAATATATCATTCCTACAGTCACGAATCGCATTTTGATCGACATACGACGTAAAACAGAGCTGTAATTTGCAAAAAAACTGAAGGAAATTTGAATTTGGCGGGCTACAGCTGAGGGTTCACCTTAAGCACCGGCCCCCTTCTACCATCTAACATCTAGGCGCACTGCAAGTTACCATCCTTACATAGTTGCTATTCCACCAATTAGCACTAAGCGCTTCCAAACATCTTTTATAATGCGCACAGCAAAAGAGTGGAATTATCTACCTGCGCCTGTGTTTCCGTCCGCATACAACCCAAATCTCTTCAAAGTTAGAGTGAACAGGCTTCTTCTGGGTAAGCTCACTCCATCGTCGACTTTGTCTCTTTCATCTCTGACCTAGACTAGAGTCAAAAGCAAATCCATCTAAAATAAAATAAAAAATGTAGGTATGATGGTTGCAGCAACAGACGTATAGCTCTCACGTTACGGTTAGCCTTGGATCTACATTTCGTACGAGAATCGAACCCCCTTCTGCCACTGCGATACCTAATCAAAATGTCAAAAAAGATGGAGATAAAGTCGAATACCAACTTAAATTGTCCGTATATTCAAATCACACCTCTCATTCTTTGACAGTTGTATGAAATGGCTATAACACGGCAAATTGTGGTCAGGTGTCAATTTGCTTAACGATAAATTTATCTGATTGTACCTTTCAACTTTTAATAAATATTAGGTACCTTATTCCATTGAAATCCATTATATCACTAAGGCTCAGAGAGAACCAAAATAGCCTTCATATTTCAAAGAAAATAAAACATTTGATTTACAATACTCTAAGTAATTTCGTCAAAGAAGTCAATATTCTATAGAAAACAGAACCGATTTCCTAATACTTAGTAATAAATGATTGATTCAGGTCTCGTAAACGATTCAATTAGGCGTTTTTAGAGAAGCCCTTCACGAAAATACCTTCGTAATTGGTCCTGAAACTCTCTGAATAGCTTAACAAATTACTCACACAATTACTTACTAAGCAAAATACATATCATGGAAAGGAAGCTCTCAATATGTGCTGAATAAACGGATATTGGAAGAAAGAAAGAAATAAAATTTTAAATAATTTGATATCTTACCTTGTTTTATCCTTCATTAAAAAGAAACAGGTTCTTAATAATTATATAATATATAAGACTAATAGCCAATTCAAACTCAAAACTCAAACTCAAAGCATTAATTTCAAATAAACCAATTACAGGCACTTTTGAATTGTCAAGGGGTCGATCAGCCAGAAAGATGAAGCTAGTTGCCCATTCCAAAGCCTAGTAGGTACCTATGGAGAAAAACGGGCAAGAAACTCCATGGACTCTTTTAAATCAAAATATGGTTACAAAATATTGGTTAAATCGTTCATGTTAAAATTATACATGTGAGAACGATGCAGAACTTTAAAAGCGTCCGTAATAAAAAGACAAAAACAATTCAAATATTAAATTAAATTAAAATAAGCCGTGGCAGCTAAGAAATGACCAGTCCCTACTGACGGCGCCCGTTCACGAACATGACGCATGGATCAGCACCATTCAGCTCAACCATTTTGAAGGGAACATAATGATTGACAATTTTAATATAACTTATTAAAATGATAATTAATTTAAAACTTAGAATAGTGTTGATTGTACTTTACACAAGTCCGTTCCACTTTCTTAGAGTCTGATTTAAGGATATAAACACTTTGTTCATGTGTTATTTTATTATGTGTGTCATTTTCACTATTATTTCTACACTTTATATACCTACCTATACTTAATTCATAATTGAATAGTCTTTGAAGTATTCACTACAACCAAGTTTCGTTGCACTTTGGACTGATGTTAACCGGACTTTCGTTACTTCCTGGACCTCTGTAATATACCTATCAAAGAATGTGATTATTCATCAAATTTTTTCGTTACAGATTGAATTGTGAAGAACACAGCATTGGAAGAACAGTCTTATTATCATGTGAGTATACAAAACTTTTGATGATATTAGTTAGGTTAATATTAATAGCTAGTTAACTTAAAGGCTGGTAATTGAGTATAAAATGTCCGTATTCTTGTGACTGCCTACGGCTGTGCCATCTCCCTTAATGCTCGGTTCATATAAACAAAAACGAATCGTTTCGCTTACCAATCCAATGGTAGCATTTTTCAAAGCCAAACTGGTCATATAAATAGATTCGTAAGCTAATTTTACCTGTGATGGCTACTGGTATATGAGAGGGTCTACTATGCAAAACTATGAGGTATTTGCTTCATTATTGATAAAGATACAAGAGTCTTAATTTTAACCAATAACGGTCCGTAAATTATAGGAATTGGCCATAAGCCCGTTGTGCAGGGCCAGCATGTTGGGCCGAAAAATCGGATCTCCAACGGTCGCTGTTTAACAACGAACTGAATAAGACGCCAACGCAACGCCGCCAACGCCAACGCGACGCCAACGCAACTGTTTGCCGAGCGCGCCAAGATCTTTTGATGTGTGCACGAAAACGTTGGCCCAACATGCTGGTTCAGCACCTTGGCCCAATGTGTACAGCGGCCATCAGATATTGCTTTTAGAAAAACAAAGAGCTTTCCATAAAATACTCGCAATTATCAAGTCGGTCTTCGATCTGAAATCAATATTAGATATTTTTAATAACAACCTTTACCCGTATCCGTACCCTTAGTCAAACATGAAAGTGAACGCTTGTTTGCCGTATTTTTATTCGAATTTTATCACGAAGTGAACACGACATTCGAATAAATTTGCATAAAACGAATGGACATGCGAATAGTCCCCCATCAATGACTCTTTATGCGATGTAACGGTTGTTTAGAAACAATTCAAAGGTTATCATAACATCATAACATAACCACACGCCTCTATTCCCGAAAAGGATAGACAGAGATGTATCTAGATATTTACAGTACCTACAACTACATTTCGCCAGTTATGTAATAGGGGGCGAGCCTATTGCCATCAATCGGGCACAAATCCAGACTCCGGCTGCTACTGAAAAATTCCAGATAGAAAAACCCAATAACACTTTGCCCGACCTAGGAATCGAATCCAGAACCTCATGCTCAAAAGTAGCGCTTGCGACCTCTTGAACAAACTGGGCAGTCAAACTACTCCATAAGATGAATTGGTAAATTTTGAATGAAATAAGCTTAGGTACAACGCTGTCTCGTCATATGTCACACAGAAATATTAATGTAACCCGCAACTAAGATTAAAACGGACCGAGGCGAAGCGATATTTCATTCGCGAGGCGCAATGTTACTCGTAAACTTTTCAATATCAAGCAACAAATAACTCGAGCGACGTTTAGGGATATGTTTTCTAAACATGCGTTTCATTAAACGTTTCGTTTTTAATTGTTGCAACTTGGAACCTTAATTGCGTAACATAGGTACTATCAGTCACAATCTGAATCATTTTGAAACCTATTGCTAATCCATTGCTTCATAATACTTATGTTCGTAAAAGTCTGCTCAACAACGTAAATAACGCAATGAATGTTGTTGAACTGTCAAAATGAAACCCGTTCCTACTGTCAGTGTTTTACGCAATTACCCCGCTGGTTTAGGCAAAAACCTTTTTAGGGATGCCTGTAGACTCTATAAAGTTTTCAGAAAGTAGGTACAATGATCAAAGTCCCTTCTTAGCTGTTGTTTGGTTGATTTAAATTTACAACAACCAGTTATCACTGAACCAAAAAACTGAAAACACAAAAAAGGGTTTTAGAACAA
Source organism: Griposia aprilina (assembly GCA_916610205.1). Lineage (NCBI taxonomy): Eukaryota > Metazoa > Arthropoda > Insecta > Lepidoptera > Noctuidae > Griposia > Griposia aprilina. The sequence continues at coordinate 7,886,849 of OU744287.1, forward strand.
CTGGACTCTATAATATGCAATTCCCTTTAAAACACTGATTTTTGTACTTCTGCCATTCTGAACTACTAAATTAGAAAAGTTTAACAAAAAACTCTCACACGTTCCAAAACATCACTAAACAATTACCGTCCAATCCTGCACTCTCATCTCACGCCCAAGCGTGCACTCTCATCTCACGTCCAAGCGTGCACAAACACTACTCTTACTTATTAGGTATCGTCCAATAATTACCTCAACTACGTATACACCTAGCTAGAGGATACCTATCTAATCACAAGACAAATGACAATGGAGGCCACTTAAGCTGATCCGTCCACGCGAGATTATCCGCATCTTGTTGTTGCTATGTACACACTTGTCCTGGATAATCCCTATCATTATGTGGATGAAGATCTTATTTCTGGGAACGTATATAATGGTAGATTAGTTGAGGTCTAATTGTTTTATTTTTCTGGAAAATTTTGTACGGTGGGTAGGTACTTAATTGCTTTGTAGGTAAGGACGTGTAGAGTATTTTAATAGGTACCTACTTGCAGGATACCGGCTGGTACTAACACCCGTGCCATATTCTACTGGTAGAGCTTTCTAGGGTGTAAACGTATCAATGTTTAGGACTACAGCGTTTAAATAAGTAAATAACTATTTACAAGCAAAAACAATAAAGTTAATATGTAAGTTGTCTAAAGCATTTAAAAAAAAAAACATCGACGTCCGATGCGCATTCACTCCGAACAATCTGTATGTACATGCTGTAGCTATAGAAGGGTCAACCTTTATTTCAATATATCCCACATTTCCAATAACGAAACGACGTGTTTTCCGAAAACATCGAAAAACAAACTCGAAATATCTAGGGTTAGGTAGGTATACAACCCGAAATCATCATTAAAATTAAACGCCGCCGCGCCGCGCCGGGTCGGGAGGACGATTCGGCTCGTCGGCTCTCGGCCCTCGGCCTTCGGCTTTCGGTGTCACAACGGTGTCATGTGAGAATATCGTTGTAAATAAATTGTTGGCCACCGCGGTGACCGTTGTCATGAGATTATGTGCCCCTGTGACGTGTGATCCATTACTTTTCATTTTTCATATAACGTACTGTGATCTATCACGATTAGTTGTGTTATTCGAGACCACTATAGTAGGTATCTACTAGGATAGTATGAAGGCACCTACATACCTAGGGTTACCAAATTTCGAAATTAAAATAGTCTTGACAAAGAGCCGGACATTTGTAATTTTCTTAAAAAGTCCGGAAAAATAAGAAGACCGGACAAAGTCCGGACGGGGGGCCAAAAAGCCTTAATATTTCAGGACAAATCCGGATAGATGGTATCCGGAATTCCGGACCTATACCTAATATTGATTTGATTTAATGAGCAACAAGTAGTCTTTTTCAATTAGTCTTTTTTATAGCTGTCAGTATATCAATGGTAAAACAGTAAGTCGTAGACTCATTTCCTACGAAGTATATGGGAAAAGTTTATTGCGATTTCTGACTTTTCTAGTACTGAAACCTTCGTTGGTCTGATAGAGGTTTTTGATCCTTATATAAAACATGATCGATTAGCATAAAAAAAAGTTTTTGTGAAAATTGCCCATCTTCTCTCTCATTGAAAGTCTCCTAAGACCGTTTTCCTGTACGTACAATGGTTAAGGTAGCCTTTGCTGCCCCATCTCAAAAATCTACCCTGTATAGGTACTCACCTTTACCTAGGTTAAACAGTAACAATAGCATTACATCTAACATTTTATGTAATAGTAATACTGTTTTCTTATATTGCAATAATACAAACTGGAACATTTGATTTGTGCATTATTATTCCCAATTTTAATTTTTGTTCACTTCGAAAAGAGAAACAAATTCGTTCAGAATTCAAATGAAAAGTTACACATTGGAAACAATTTTCTATTAAAAAAAAACTTTTCCGGGTTTCGCAAGCAATCAATGAATCTTTGTAGCGGGTATCACATCTCCGCCGCGAGACCATAGCAGCGAAATCGTAGAAGGTAGTTCCGTCACGACTTAATATCCGTTGTAAGACAAGCGAAACAGAGGGCCTAGACAAATGGCATTCGCTTCGGAGCGATTCTATTTCTACAATCGCTATCGCTTTCGCTAATGATTCCAAAAACTAGCAATAACGTTCGTCAAAAAGTGTCCCTTGGCTATGCATCTCTGTGGAAGTACCTAATCTTTCGACGCTGTCGATTCATTTCATAATCGAATGTTGTTAACATTGTCTAGCTAATTTTTATTCGTTGACCTATGATGACGTGACATTTCGATAGCTTATGTCAACCCCATACATTTTAGCTTTTCTACTAGCGTTATCGTTAATCGAATGTTACTTTGTCTAGGCCCTCAGTTACACCTCTGCGCTCAGCCCGCTATTGTTGCGGTACCGCGTTTGTTTTTCACGTACCTACCATCTGTAGCAGTCGACAAGTTTAAAAAGCGAACCTTGTTTTTTTTTTTGATAGTTGGGTTCATTTTACGGAAAATCTAATCTAAGAGGTCCGAAGTAGACCTATACCTACTGTATTGCTAAGTCGAAAGCGAAACTTTGTGCTAAGTACAATTCAACTGACTTTCATGATGGTCCGCTACTCGAATGGCGCCATGATGTAGGTACCTTTATGTAGTAGATAATGTTTCTTAGCGAAATTCGTAAAGCAGTTTTCCACCATTATTTTCGCGGCGGAGGTGTGCTGAGGCTCTGTAGCTAGCTAATCGGGGTTTTATGATAAGAGGCTAGCCTGGAATAAAACGTTATTTCCGTGTCTGTACATTTTTAGTAAAAAAAAAAACAACTGTAGGTAGCACCTGTGTTTGTACCTTGTTGCTATACCAAAAACTGACTCCCTTCCTTGTATAATTTTGTTTTTATATATACTTATATAATATATAATTTTGTTATTCGGCTTCTAAAAAAACTTGGTAAGCAGGAATAATTTTACTATTTTTCTCTGACAAAAAAAAACAAGAAACTCTCGACAACAGCCAAGTAAAAAAATGCTGTGTTACTTCAATAAGAACTTGGGTACTTTTACAAAGTAAAGACTTTTCATGACCCTAGACGATTTTCAATTAAAAGCTTTTCAATTTTACTCTTTTATGTCTCACGGAAACTTGCGAGCGTTTTCCCAGTTCTATAATCGAAGATTGTTTGTTCACTTATATTCCTCTTAAAGTTTTTCATCCAGCTTTTCAAGGGTTAGTCAGGGTCTTACTTAAAGCTTTTGTCAATCTTCCAACGCTGAGGAAAACGTCACTTGTTTTAAAATATTAAAACCCTACCAGACAGATATATCCACCATTTGAAATAAAACAGCCAATATATTGGGCCCCTAATGCCTTAAGTGTGCAGCACTTTGGGCACGCCACAATTGCGGCGGTAAGTCTACTCTTTGAGGAGTAGATTGAGAGGCGCTACGGCGGCCTCACCTTCCGCCTGACGCAAGTCCTCACCGGATACGGCTGTTTCGGAAGGTGCCTGTCTCTGATAAGGCGGGAGGAAATGCCCGGGTGTTAACATTGTGTGGATCGCCCGGAGGACACGGTGCAGCATACGGTGGAGGTCTGCCCGGCTTGGGCGGAGCTCCGCCGTGTCCTCACGGAGACGATCGGCGGCGGCGATCTCTAACGGCCGGCCTTGGTCCAGGCCACGGTATGGAGCGAGAGTGCATGGGAAGCCGTCACCTCCTTCTGCGAAGCAGTAATGCTCGCGAAGAAGGAGGCGGAACGCTTGAAGGAGAGCCAATCTTTGCGCCCTCACGCCCCTAGTCACCGCAGGAGACGCCCTGGGCGTCGGGAATCAATAGCCGATTCCCGGCCACCGTAGGCGCGAGCTTGCGGACGGCGAGCAATGGGCAGCTCGCCGTCCGGTAAGAAACAGGTCCGGGTCGACGGCTGCGCGTCGTGTTCCACGCGTGCCTCAAAGAGATTTCAGCACACATTGACGGGGTCCGTTAGGGCCGATGCCTACCGGGGTCGCGGGTTTTTCCGAAAGGGTTACCGTGCGTGGCCCTGGTACACAGGCAACTGAAGGAACATGGGTGGATTTTAGTTTGTAAAAGTCTGACATGCCCTCCCGCTCTGCCCAGAGCGGGAGAAGTAATTTGATCATTTCCCACCCAAAAAATAAATAAAACGTGTGCAGCACTTGATTCCAAAAGTCAGATATTATTAGGGCTATTATTCTGATCAGAGCCCCTGATTATTTTTAACCGACTTCCAAAAAGGAGGAGGTTATAATCATATCTATGTTCCTACCCCTAAACCAAAATTAAACATTTTAAACAAAAATCAAAACATTAGAAAATCTCTAAGTACACATAAAGCTGTCCCCAACTAGTCTAGAGTTAGATCTATTTACGTGCAGTTTACCTCAGGAAATATTCCGTCGACCGACAATAAACGGGGAACGAATTTGCATGGGACAAAGCATTCAGCTTCAATATTGGCGTGCGGGACCAACGGGTTTTTTGTTCATCTCTTCCTATAAAAACCCCTTTAGAATTTTATTCAGTATTTTAAAAATCTTGCAGTTAGATTAGAATAGGTATTCTATAGGTAGGTGTGCCTATTGTTTATGATATTCCTCGCAGTACAATGTTGTATCAATAAATACTTAATATTTTTGATTGCGTTTTCGATACCTAACTATGACTTTTTATTGGGTGATCTAGTTTTGTGAGGGTTGTTTAGTGAAGTACCTAGTAGGTAACTCTCTACTAGATTTCTACACTCAGTGAACTCACATCTAAAGATCACTATGTGAACCTACTTACCTCTATCTATAATATCTTGAGGTGCGTAGGTACTGTCATTTTATCACGAGAGTCATGCATGAGACACTGTTTGTAAAACTTTCTCCACATAACGACTGAAGAAACGAAATATTTTTAACTCATTAAGTACGTAGGTAGGTACCTACGTTTGGCAGCCAGGCGTAGCGTAGTGACCAGTATTATAAAGATGCTCTGTGGTAGTGACATTTTAACGTCTGCCAAGCAGAGTCAATGTTCTTGAAGCGATCTCAGGGTGAGACTGTTTATCAGTTGACAAGTCAGTAACTATGAGAAAGAAAAGAAAATTATGTAGTACCTACATCCACACATGGCGAGGTGTCCAGTTATGAACATTTCGGGCCCTAAAGTCACAATTTACTGCACAGCAAAGAAGGCCAAAAGTGCAAAATATTCAGACCGTGTATGATATCTACCTATGAACATGAACACGTCTTTATAAATAATAAATACCTTGTGGGACGTTTAAGGTGTACCGTTATGCGGATTATGGGTGCACGTTCCCACAAACACACAACAGCTGTCTCTAAGTTTACTGCCCACTCCCTCGATGGTAGTCGAAAGGACTGTGACTATGTTTAGTAACGAATGTTTCAACAGTCAAGTAATAGCATGTGCAACTTAAGTACCTACGTGAAGTAAAATTCTAAAGTCGATTGCCAGGTCGGGGTGAGGTGCTATTGGGTTTTCTCTTTGAACACTTACAATAATTGGTAATATGCAGCAGGATTTGGAGTTATGCCAAATAAATGCCAAAAGGCTTGCGTGGGAAATGCAACAGTACTAACATCATTTAACTCTGCCTACTCCTTCAGAAAATAGAAACGTGATGTAAGAAGCCTGAAGATGCGCACAGTGAAATAATGAAATATAGACATAACAATACCATAACAATTCAGATAACAATGTTTGAACAATTATTTAAAACTCGGCGCCAGGTCTTACAGCTTTATTTACAAACATCAACAACCTCAAACAACCTTTTTTATCGATAAGTAGATCGTCTATGCGGGCACTAACTGTTTTACCGACAAAAACGTCTTCTGTCAAAATTCGTTTCTCGCTGCCACCAGGGGCGCTGTAGTCAGCTTTTCCCTCTATCCTCTATTGTTTATGACAATTACAAGCTTCACACCGACGCGTCACCGTCGGGTTTTATTTTAATTTTATAATTATATGTGACAAAGAAAATTGTGATAAGTGTGATTTTTATACACATCTTGGTGATAATATTAGTGTTAAGATTTGTTAAGTTATTGTTGCAACGTGGAAAACAAACGAGGTAAGAAAGTTGTTGAAACTCGACTGTCGGGAGAATTGTTTGGGATTTCTGGGATCGATAACCTGGTCGGCTAGCCATGAGGCGCGACGCTGAGGTTATGTCGCGAGCCGCGAACAGGTATCGGAGTTCAAGTAACGGTCCCTCCGTCCGGAGCGGGCCGCCTCGCGTTACAGCCGCAGAATCCGGTCGTACCTAAGACCAGTTAGTTCATAATAGCGTCTAGATCCTCATTTGCCGTCCTCATTCCGTTACGCTTGCCATCGACCGTCACTGTAAATAAATATTCGGTAATCGGCTTCGCTTTTAAAAATCGCCGAGTGCCCATACACCCTGTACCTTTAGTTCGCTCGAGACCTATGGACGTTCCTTTTGAGATGTGCGCCTGTTTTCCAGCTTACCCTGCCTGCAGTGCGTGCCACGAGCCCCAGAGTCCCAGCCATTAGATTGAGTGGAGTGTCCCCTGTGCCCACACGTAGCCCTGTACGCAGCCAAAATTCCGCGAGACACTACGGACACCTCCTCCAGCATGGAACTGGAGAAACCCCCTACTCTCCACGAGGAAGACTCCAAAGTTACCCTCACAATCAGACTGATTATGCAGGGGAAGGTAAGAGAATGAACACTTGATTATTTTTCAAAATTGGCACTGTTTTCAAAATATTTTGAATTATTTTCAAATTGTGAAAGTGTACACTTTACCTTCTTCTAAATTCCACTTTAGTACAAAAAGGAATGTGGTATTTTTGACTAATGTAGTGTAAACAAAGTAGTTTTTAATGTGTCTGTTTCCCAACACCAATAAGTAGTTGTAGTAATTAGTTCCTGTAGTAGAAATTTAAATTTAGCTTGCATTTAAACTAATTAAGTAGGTACATCATTTGCTATTTTAGCAAAGCGGGCTTACATGTGCTTATGTTTATAATTTTACTAAAAACCGTAGCCAGTAAAAGTATAAAGTAAGTTTTATGAAGTTTAATTCATTATGTGAAACAAATACATAAAAGTTTAGTTGATGATATTCAAACTTTTTGGGACGCAATTCAATAATGAGAAGGCAAAGCCATTAAGGTTTCATTTGTACTACCTAATACTAAAACTAAAAACACCTTTTATACATATATTGACATACATGTTACTAATTGTTTTGATTTCTAAGTCAGATAAACAATGATCCAAATCATCCTCAAGTCCAACAGTATATTAGTATTGAATGTTTTCAGTTGCATTGTTTAATAGACACTTGAATTATTAGACATATGAAATGAATAAACACTAGGGGAATTATAAAAATGTCAACACTTTGCTTACATTTTACAACTAAATAAACAAGCATAATTAATTTATGTAAGTACTTCTTACTACTTCTTATGAGAAAGATAGAATTATTTTGATTCCACATTGTATATGACAAGGAATAAGAAACAAGATAAGAGTTGACAAAAAGAAACCAATAAGATTTATCGGCAAAAATCAACCAATATATTGTATCTATTTTTAGAAAATTTCAACACAATAACATATAGTATTTCTACATAAAGTTAGGAGATATTCACAGAAAAAAATGTGTTTCATGAAGTTATTGTTATTAGTGTTTAATGGGACAAATAGTCAAATATAATGTTAGCGGGATTGGCCAGTACACGCTAAATAGCATTTTAAGTTGATTGGCATTAAAAACTAAAAATCGAAAAAAGGTAGTTAGGAGGTATTGGTAGTTCATTGTCGACATGTAGATCAGTTTATTTAAGTACCAACGCACTTAAAAGTCAACAAAATATGTGTCAAGTAGGTATGGATATTTGAGAATATGGTAAAAAGAACAAACAAACATTTAGCTGCGTAAAGTGCAAAAATAATGTAATTATCAATGCTAGTTTTCAGTTCTTTAACTTTACTTAAGAAACTTCACTTTATGATGACATCTGTCTCCCGAGCATGGTAATTAAGGTGATTACTAACTTGATTTTGTTAATTATGATAGTTTCTTAATAGAGAGCCATAAAAATATTCAAGCAGTAATATTTTATCTATTTTACTTCAATTGGAATACTTTAACAAGTTTGTTTCACCGTCACTGGACTGCGTTTGAAAACTAAAACCTAAAAATAGTTCCGCTACATAGGTTTTTAATTAACTTTTTACTAAGTCTTGAATGATAAAGCCTACTAGTTGCAACATTCAAATAAAATAAAAAATGTGGGACATCAAATGAGTAGTTAAATAATCAACAATACATTTAAACATTCAACAGTACTTATGTGAAAGAGTTGTCTGTATTTGTTTGAACATATGGTAATCTAATATAACTTTGGTATTTCAATCTTGTTAGGGAACACACACTTGTATGGCTGCCCAACGCAATATCCTGTTTGTTAACCATGTAGGCTTGCTTAACGACTAGGCTTTCATTTTATTATTTCTAACAAACCCTTATTACTGCCTCGGGTCAACTTAAATACTTTACAAAAGTGAAACACCAATATCAAACTAAAAGTTGCATGGTATTGGTAGAATAGTTTATTAGCATGATATAATTCACACTACAATGTAACTGTTTTATTTGAGCTCCCATTACTCAACAGCGTCACTAATTTAGCACACCTAGATGTCGCTAGATTGCACTGACATGTGAGATGTGTTGAAGTTAACATCTACCCATATCTACTTTTACATGTAGGTACTTTTAATTGGCTATAATCCAATACAAAGTACATTTGGCAACCGGCCAGCTATTGGCACTCGCCCTGTTCATCAAACTTCGATTTGTACCTTTTTCTAATTGGAGTAATGTGTGATATTTAATGTTGTCATTGTGTTTGCTCTGCTCACTTCCTTAATAGCGGTCGGGATCGGTATATTTTTGTTCCACTGACTAGCGCACGCATTGTGTTAACTGTATGTTTTTGTGAAAACATTCTAATAAATTATTTACTTTAAGGCGGAACCTTCAGGGCAGCCCGCGAAATTCAAATTTTATTACGTTTTTTGAAATTTGCAGGTCACTGTCAGGTTGTATTTTGATTAAAATATGATTCGCGACCGTAACAAATATGGCTTTACAGAAATATAATAATTAGAATCAGCAATACAACTCCTTAAGTTAGAATTGGCGTCATTCAATAAAGTAATATGAGCTTAAAAAGATGTATTTCTGATTCTAATGATTATAATTCTGTAAAGCCATATTTGTTACGGTCGCGATTCATATTTTAATCAAAATACAACCTGACAGTGACCTGCAATTTGCAAAAAACATAAGAAAATTTGAATTTCGCGGGCTACCCTGAAGGTTCCGCCTTAATGTTATGAGATACGTTTCACAATACATTTTTTATTAATCTTTGTGAAGTCCCAAATGCCTTCACGAATTCCAGGTTCACGCGAGAGTAAACTACCGAGTTTTCTTTTCACCGACTTCTCTTTTTCACGCTACAATTCGTCAATAAATACAAAAGTGAAACGGCATGTAATCAATTATTTACGATCAGCTCAGTAAATAATTCATAGATTAATCTGCAGTGAAATTGGTCACTGTCAATCGTCACAATAGAAGTTCGAGCTGGCGGGTTACTTGGATTATGTTCGCTATTTGTGTCGTGTAAGCGGCGGCGTTGAGCAATAGCATTGTTCACATACTGTAGAAGTCATGATGCCTAGTTGCCAGCACCGATCTGATACAACAAGTCTCTAAAACTGTCTCAATGCAACCCCGATGCGTCTTACTGCAGCAAAGAATCTCTATGCAGTGACTATTATTAGCTACCAGACAGGAAATCTTTTGTACTATAAATCTCACTGCGACTACATTAATTACATGTGCGTGCGCCCGTTGCACAATACTTGCCAATGTAGCAATCCCTTCCAATGTATTTTGGAAGATAATTTTAATTAAATCTAATGTAACACTTGTTCTAAGTATAACATAGTTTCCGTTTATTTGCAGGAAGTTGGCAGTATTATTGGCAAAAAAGGAGAGATTGTTAAAAGGTTCAGAGAAGAGGTAAGTTGATGAGGTTTCTGATAAATCATAATCAGTCAGTAACTAAATATTTCTGATAAAATTTTGCCAAAAACCACAAAAAAAAATAGTTTAAACATTCATTTCTTTTGTTATGAAAATAATGTCACCTTGCAAAGAACTGTTCAGTTTATCAGCAAAATAGGTACGACGGTCGATTAATATTTATAATTTATTGTTTTCAGTCTGGTGCAAAAATCAACATATCCGATGGATCGTGCCCAGAACGTATTGTCACTGTTACTGGTAACACAAGTGCTATATTCAAAGCATTCACACTTATATGCAAAAAGTTTGAAGAGGTTTGTACTGCTTATCAAGTAATTTTTTAAAGTTTATATATTGATTGATATGAAAATATTTATAATATGAAGCAATTATGTTTGTATCTTGTATTGACAAAATGAGCGAATCATGCGCAAATGTTTAAACCACGACACATGATTCCTAAGCATCAATAGAAAATTTATTGAAACATTTTTACAACATATTTTTACGACGTGAGATGATAAGCGCCTTCTGAATCTTATGTTGTACTTTGGTTCGCATTTTGTTGGTGTTTTACGATAAGTCAACTCACCTAACTTTGTTACTTACTCAGTGTTAAAGTTTTTGGCTTAAGTTAACTGCACCCAGCAGTCGGCATTTTGTATCGATAAATATTGGAAGGGCCGTGCCTAAGTAAACAATGTCTTACTTTTTCAGTAACCCCAAGATTCATATTGCTAGACCATCCATACTTAATATTATAAATGCGAAAATAACTCTGTCGGTCTGTATGTTACCTTTTCACGCCTTAACATCTGAACGGATTTGTATGTGGCACATTTGATAGACCATAACCTAGGTTAGGACATCGGATACTTTTTATCCCGGGACCTCCACGCGGGAAAAAGCTAGTTAGATATATTTTATAATTTCTAGAACATCTTTCTACATCCACATTTGTAATATTCCAGTGGTGCTCTCAGTTCAACGAGGGCGGCGGCGGCGGGTCGCGCGCGCCCATCACGCTGCGCCTCATCGTGCCCGCGTCGCAGTGCGGCTCGCTCATCGGCAAGGGCGGCTCTAAGATCAAGGAGATCCGTGACGTCACCGGTGCTAACATTCAGGTAATTCAACAAACTCATCATCATTTCAGCCGAAAGACTTCCACTGCTGGACATAGGCCTACCGGTTATGTACTTCTTGCATTCAGCGGATTCGCCGACCGCGTGCAATTGATCAAATAGATTATTTAAAATATCGAACACATAATGTAGTAATACGGTACTTGGAGTAAAACAGTCAGGTTTTCATTTCCCCTTTATAAACAATTGCTGAATATCTCTCATTTACGAGGGCCCAAATGTTGATACCGGTTTGATGATCAACAAGGCTTAGTTAGACAGTTTGCCCTAATCTACTTTTCATTAATGAGAGCTACGCAATGTTAAACCGTAACCTTTAATCGCCGGAAACTAAAGCATTTAAATTTATGGAGGGTTAACGTTTCTAAATAAGAACAGTACAAGTTCATGACCATTAAAGCCTGGGGCTATGCGTGGGCGCAGGTCCGCCCACTTCCTCAGGCCACAAGTTTAGTACAACCGCATTCTTTATAGAGTAGTCATAAACTGACTGATGGACTAACACCGTTATAAACATCGGTGAGAAGGGAAATAAGGCTTATAAAAATTAATCATAAATAGCATTGATATCATGCCTATCACAAACAATCCATGCCCTAAATATAATCACGTCAGTAATAGCTATAATAGGTTATATTGATATTATAGCTTGTATAATTGCAATAGCATGCTCAATGTGGAAAAATCTGAAACTATAATAGTTATTTATGATACTAGTGTGGTAAGTTGGATTTTACAAACGAGTAGACGAATGTAAGCCCGAGACGAAGTCGAGGGCTTACCATAGTCACGAGTTTATAAATACCAATTTCCGTACGTGTGTCATACAACGTTTTTCAACACATTTGTGAGAAAACAGTACAATATTAATATCGGATTCCTTGCTTGAACCCATTTGTTTATAAATATCAGTCAGCAAGTCGCAACAATCTTTGACGTTTCTAATATGAAAATGGTGCAAATTGCAAATGGCGCCACGTGCGCCTAGTGAAAATTAGACCTACATCTTTTGTCTCATTTTCTCTTTAGTATTAAAGCGAAACAAACGTATTGAGCAAAACCGCTTCCAAAGAGGTTCGATTATTCAGCTTATTTATTCTCGTAATGTGAAACTCCTTGGTGGAATTCTTATATATGTTTTATGGAAATTAAAAATAAACCTTATAGGATACGCACGTCGCTATACAACGTATTATGCGGTAAAATAGGTACTTAGGTGTTAGTACCTATTTTACCGCACGTACCGTTGTATGGTGCGTAATTTTTAACTTTCGAACAATGTATACAGGCATCGTAAATGCATTTTTTGACCAAATGTGTCGAAGTTTTTTTTTTACCATCTGTATCTGTAAAAGGCATTAGTAAAGCCACGAAATGATGTGTTAAAATTATAATCACAGTTTAAGTGAAATGTACGAACGTAACGTACGTGTGTGTGTCGTAATGTTTGTGGGTGTGTATGTATGTGTGTGTGTATGTGTATTCTGTATATTGTCTGAAATAAAAGTTATATACATATATATATATAAGCTATTTTGGATGTAAGATATTTGCTTTCAGAAGGGACTTTCGCGAAGAATTTAATGCAACCTATAACATTCCAATTTCTGGGATACAGACCTCTCTGTGTGAAGGAATGAGCCGTAAACCAACACGCGCGCCCAGTGCGTGTTAGTGGATGTCACATGTCTTCGAATTCTTATTTATAGGAAATGTCGGTTTTAGCAACTTCATTCAAGTGATTAACTTTATTTCTTTTTTTCTATTTCCAGGTGGCGAGTGAAATGCTACCAAACTCTACAGAGCGTGCCGTGACAATTAGCGGGACCTGCGACGCTATCACACAGTGCATTTATCACATCTGCTGTGTCATGCTAGAGGTACGTGTCTGATAATATCTAGTTTACTAAATGGACTCCTAATGTCTTCTACAGTGAAAATGTTAGTTAATATCATCACTATTTTCGGCCGACTTGGCAAACGTATTAAGGATGATTTCCACCAAACGGCTCGCATCGCATCGGATCAGAACGGATTTTACAATCTTTGAACGATATTAAATCGTGTACAACGTATTTTAAGTCTATATTACCAAGCCGCGCACAGCAGCATGCCCGCGGGCGTCTTCCGCGACACGCGATCGTAGCCGAAAGTATGCTGCGACATCGTGCCGGACGCGATCGGCTATCGCCGCATCCATTCGTATCCTTTCCGATCCGATGCGATGCGAGCCGTTTGGTGGAAATCATCCTTTAGTGACAACAGTAATGTTGTTATTAGCAGATAATTATAAACTAGACTATTAATCCTTTTTTCACCTTTTACGATACCTTCAGACTGAGTAACGCGCTCGACACACTTAGGCCCCTATTAATAAACGTTCCTCAATGACGTGCCCAAGTGCGCAATCATTTGATACGCCATTATTACGATATCAGCATCTCAAGATCATTGCTAATTAATAAACACATGAATACAGTATCTCAGTTACCAAGATCAGCTCCTCAATGCGCTGTACTTGATGGCTTGATTTCGTGAACGATTACGTCACATTGAATGACATGCATCACATTTCATTATTTTATGTTGTAAGATTTATTGAAATACTTGTATTTTGTTAAAACTTTAAAGGATAGCGCTGTATCACGTTATAACGTTGTTTTCTACCCAAGAAAGCGTTAAATTGTAAAAAAAAAAGTGTTTTTATTTCCCAACAAATAAAATAAAAAATAAATAAAAAAAGTTTTTTATTTGATGCTGTAGGTTGTGATAAATGTATTAGGTCACCATAAACAAGCTGAAATATGAATTTATTAGATTACATTTCACATAAATATATTGGGTTTTAAAATTAGATTAATTGGATTTACTCTTTTTTTTTTTTGGATTGGATCTACTTTTAAAGTTTATTTATTTATTAAACTTTATACAACTAAAGAAATACATTTGTGGACTTAATGGCTTAGTGTTATACCTATAAATAGTAATTAAATAAATTTTATGATACTTATGATAAATGTATTTAAAATATTTACATAGGTAGATAGGTACCTACCTGAAATGATGCTGTAGATTAAAACCGGTCATAAAATATCGTCATAGTAGGTACTCTATTTCATCGTAATAATTAATTTCACCCAAAATATTTTTAAACTCCATGTTTCGCGCTACTAATCACGACCTTAAGTCACGTACTGCCTACACTCAGGTTTACGCATCTCGAGTAAACACACCTATTGTATACTTAAGTGTAGAGTTTCGTTTATTAATCAGTCCATCACTCCTGATAACGTAAATCCAAGCCGTAACTTAAGTACACAAATTATTATGTTTATTAATACGGTCATGATCTCAACGTTGACATCAAGTGCGACCTCTTGGGCTGAGGAACGTTTATTAATACGGGCCTTAAACTAAAACAAAAAAAATAGGAAAATGAGAATTACCAGTTTGAGTAACTTTAATACAAAGACAGGTTCGCTGAAGTTTTACTTTCAAACTAGTTAATAGCCGTTAACTGTTGCTGTCTCATTCTCTCTACCTGACAGAAAAAGACAGTATTATATAATAAGACACCGCCATCGTAATTAATAATCCATCTAATAACATGTCTATTGTTCTAGAGCCCACCAAAAGGCGCCACAATTCCCTACAGACCAAAGCCAAATGTAGCCGGTCCAGTCATATTAGCTGGCGGACAGGCATACACAATCCAAGGCAACTATGCTGTGCCTGCACAAGATGTAAGTTTTAGAATATACTAATTTGTTATCTTACTTAAACTTAATAAACTGCTAATCGAATAATTGGCTTTTAATTTTTTGTGAAAGGAATTGGCATAATTTTTACAGGAAAATTTTATTTTAAGTTTTTATTAAAAATGTTTATGTCATTTTATTTAAAAATTTAATGAAAATGTTGTAAACTAAAATTGAATTCTAACTTTTTAATGAAACTGCATTGGCAACTGGCAACATTGCTTATATTAAGTTTAACTGGCTATACCATTTGTTCGTGTCATTTGTGTGCGTCATATTTCAGCTTTACGCATTGTTAACAATCTGAATGAAATAAAAACGGATAGAATTTAGGTCAGAGGATCGATTATGAGATGTAATAATAATTGGAAACTTTACCAAAAAGCTGCAATGTAGGACAGTAGACCATTTTCTTATAAACACACATTTTCTTATTTTTCAATCCGTAAGCGTACACAACCACTACATAGATCAATCATTGTGCTTGTAATACTTGCACAATTGATTGTGGCCATTCACACGGTGCTGTCTTGTATGATATTCTACGGTAAAAAGTTGGGAACACACCTCAACATCGCACTGTTCATACGGTTAAAAACTATAACTTGTATAAAACTGCCATGTGATCCCAAAATTTTATATTAAAATATTGTACCGATCAACGTCCTTTAACATTTAAAATCTTGCATACAAAAAAATTGGCAGTTTTGCGTAGCCAGCATTTTGTTTCTTTGAAGATATTCTACTGTCCTATTGGTAGGTACATGTATCATCTTGAATGATGAAGCTATGAACGCTGGGAAACGAGTGGTAGACAGCGAAATTAACTAACAACGTGTTAGTTTGTTACCGGGAGGACCCAATACAATGCAGCGATCAAATTATATAGCGACTTGTCTTCATTAATACAAAGTGTGCTACACTTTTTGGCCCGCTCTGAAAGTAGTCACCAGATTGCACAGATACAAAGATAATGTGCAATAGAACACACATACTTGTATTGAACAATCATGGTGGTCGCGCATTTTCGCACGCAAAAAATCGAGCAAGATATTTGTCGTCACTTGTTAGTTGGTCTTTGTCCGTCAATTGACATTGATCTCTATTTACACACATAGTAGATAAGTTTTCAATTGGACTACTCTTCGGGGAGCAGGCGGAATAAAGCGATAGCAAATATGTGATGTCAGATTTTTTTAAGGCGATATGGAGCATCTTAAAATGGTTAGCTTACATTCAATGATCATCAGCAAGTACACTGCTACGAGGATCTAAAGGCGCTCGAATGTCGTTGACAGGGGGGCGCTGTTGGTAAACATTAGTGCAATTTTTTTGTGAAATGTGTTGAAAAAAAAAAAGATGGCTGCTTAGTTCCTATTTTGACCATGCGCCAAAGAAATCTTGTAGCAGTACAGGGTCAAATTAAATTAGCTAGAGAAACTCTGCAAAAATGTTGAGTGTCGATATGTACTTAAACACGATAAAATAAAAATGATTTGATGTTTTTTTTAGGAGTCAACCGCTGGTATTCTTGTTTCTTGAAGTATGAGTTGAGAGAATATATTTTATCGTATTAAGATATCGATACTAATCACGTCTGTAAGGATACAACAAAAAAAAAAAAAACTGATTTTGAAATGAATTTACAAAAAGCGGTCGAAGAACCTACAAAAAAAAAAAACATCAATTTAATTTATTTTTTGTTTCATCATGTTTCGATATCGATACCCATTACGTCTGCGGAGTTTTGCTAGCTAATTTATTTTGACCTTGTAAATGTGCCTCGTATTCAGAGCGGTTAAAAAGTTCAGCGCATTATTCACGTCCGTTGTCCTGGTCCACCCGTGTGTGCGAGCCGCGCAGTAGGCTTGACGTATGTAGTGAGCGCGCATGTCCCAGTGGGGCGGGGCGGGCGCGGTGTGCGCGCCGGTGTTCCCGCTGCTGGAGGTGAAGCCGCCGCTGGTGGGCGCGCTGCCGCCGCACCACCTGCTGCCGCCGCTGCACGACCACCACCTCGTGAGTCCACGCGCCGCACACCTCATAGAGACGCTCCCGGCTCGGCGGCACGCTCCGCCATGTGCGACGAGCCGTAAACAAATGAACTGCTAACCTAACCACTAAAAGAAAGAAACACACAAAAATATTATCTTTGGTACACGCACAATAAAAAAGGAACATTTAAAACTAAAAAGATACATGTGCGAGGCCAAAAAGGTTTTAAGACTGAGTGCAGCGACACATCTGCCGAAGTACGGCGGCTTGCAATGGAAGCCAATTCTCGTACTTAAAAAGTTTAAATTCAAGTCGCAATTTAATTTCGCCGACAATCAATGTTAAAAATGAGGGTTTTCTGACAGATTGAGACCTAAAGTAAAATGTGAACGTTCTTATAATCACGGGAATTGTCCTCACGTGTCGAAGTAACGTCGCGTTTAGATGTAACCGAAAACATCTATCGATAAATAACGGCATTTTGCATTGGAATAACGACGCGTCGTTTTCAACAAGTTGTAGCAAAAAAAAAAAAAGAACATTCACCACTTTAACACGTATAATAAATAATAAATTTATTACTATACAAAAAATAAGCTAAAATTAAATATAATTAAAACAGTCGCGGAACAAGTAATTTGGCTTAAATAAAAAGAGATTACGAGAAAACTTAAGGTACATCGGATGGTAAATCTTTGTTACGTATTTGGTTTCCGAACAATGTCGATTGCAATCGGTTTTAGGTTCGTGAATAACCACTAAATTACGTAAACTATGAAATGAATATTATCTTATAAAGATGAACCTAAGTTATCCGGATAGAAATAGTCCTGGTTAAAGATCAACTAGTATTAAAATGTTATCACTGAAGTACTAATAACTATAATAGTTACGTGTGATAGTTTAAATAACAAGTAGATGCTGACGAACCGCAACCTCAAAGCGTACCTAACACGCCTCGACATAATCGCAGGTGATCGCGGACCAAAACGGACTTACCGGTCACGAACTCCAAGGATTCTATGCGGCTGGAAATAAAAACCCAGAAGCACACAAAAAAAAAAGTCAAAAGACAAAAGTCCGGAAGCAGCCTTTTTTAACTGCTTCTACATCAAATTCGAAGAATATCTTACATAATTTGTGCAGAACTCAACAATATAACTTGGTTGTGGACTGCAGATAACAGTACATCAAAACTTGAAACTTGATTATAGAATTAAGGTAAAGTATAATCAATAAAATTTACTTGGCTCAATATAAAATTAAAAGTAGAAAATGTATAGAAGTCGACTGGATTCAATTCATATTTTTCAGCAACTAGTTTTCTTTGATACGTACAATAAACCAAATATTGAAAATTTTAAAAGTTAAGAATTTATGGTTATCAATTTTTAGAACTGAGAGAACAAATACGAACTAGAAAAAAATAGGTTGAAACCACAGAGGTCATGCTGCAACGTGTAATAGCAACCAAATACGTCGAAGCGTACATTTTATGGCGCTAACTTACTCGACGAAATCGTCGGCAGGTGTGACGCTACGTGAAGGCTTGTGCCGCACTGCGAAAAAAATCTCGTAAACAACCACAAGTTTCGGCCCTCTATACAGGATTATTGGTTATATGTAGGCAATCCGTTATGGGGATGTAGGAGAGGTCATTTGCAACCGAATGACCCCTATGCAAATGTCAACGACTTTAGAGTAATTTGATATTTTATAAAAAAAAATAATCTCGTTGTTAACTGAGAAGTTGTACATGTTTTTGGAATGTCCTGTCGATAAAGTACTTCCGTGTTTTTTTTTTTTTGCAGAAATCGACTATTATAGTCCAATAACCTGTTCAAAATTATAGAAAATGTTAAACTTATAGATAATTGTCATTTTATGGTTGATTATTTTGTATTGAACTAGAAGCAGATAATAATAATTTAAAAAAATCTTGCGTTATTTATTTATTAAAGAAATTTTCAAAGTTGTGTACCGCAAAAAAAAAGTCAAATTACTCGAAAATGGTTAACATTTGCATAGGGGTCATCACGGGTCATTTTGTTGCAAATTACCTCTCCTATATCCCCTTAAAGGATTGCCGGCATATAACCAATAACCTTGTATATTCAAGTCAATCTGGTACAAAAAGCGTTCTAGCAATTCATTTTTTTACTACTCTCCGCGTACTAAATAAGTCTGCATGTAGGATAAGCAACAGGAACCCGAGACAATGCCTGCCTAGCTGGGACCAAAAGCTAGGGCCTTCCATAAGATCTTCACGACCGTTGTAATGAATGCTGAACCGATTCGATATAGAAATCTTTGAATCAAACACTATTATGCTAAACCCGCCCCGTAGAATTCATAATACCAGAATGTTTAACTTTGCCTGTTAGTACATACGAAGATCTTCTAGTTAATACCTATGACGAGAACTCCATGAATTGTTCAGTATTTGAAACTCTTCTCTATGAGGTTGTGTGGACTGAGTGACGTAATGTGATTGGTGCTGCCCCCAGAATCCCCTCGAATTGGATGTGTGGTATCGAGTCCCCGTAGCGGCCATGAATTAACCCTGTACTATAATAGTTTTAGAACCCGGTGATGTGGAGTGTAGGAATGATATCCATATTATTTTACGCTGCTCTCTTGCACCTTACGCTTGAAACTCATCGATATATTCTTTCTTGTTTGCACGTATACCCCCACATCTGTATCATTCTTATTCCAATGTTTTCCTTATATCAATCCGTAGTATAGCATTTAATCTTAGCACATTTGAACCGAATGTAATTATTATAGTCGTGTAGTGATAAACACATTCACATTCAAAGCTTTATCTGTTTGTTTTCTGGCATTTCCGAGATACGAGCGTATGTACTTCAAACCGCTCGCGCACCTTTCAGCGATGTTCAAGTTTTTACAAACGTTCCTGTACTTGCACCTCTCCTTATTTTGCTTCTGTCTTGCCTATTCCATCGTTTTTATTTTATTTTCCACACGAAAAGTAATAATGGTGATTAACCATGGTCGCGCATGGCTTAACGTGTTACAAAATTATATTTTAGAGTACAGTAAATTTTGCCTTTTTGTTATTTCAAAGGTGCATTTTTATGGGCAGCACCATTCAAGAACTCACGACGTGGATTTAATTTTTTCTGAGATTGCTATGAAAATTCGCAAATCCTAAACCTTATGTCCAATCTGATTCCATTGACTTCTCTGGTCCAGTATGTTTAATTCAGGTATTTTGAAGTTTTACACGGTGTGATTTATTATTGCTATCTGAATTAATCATACGTCATGATAAATTGAAGTGAACATTGCGAATTTTCCTAGAGTTTAATATTTACTTTGTAAAATCTAGTTTCTACCCAGGTAACCCTATCCAGCGATCCCATCCCGGCTATGTCAGAGAAGATGAAAACAAGCAGCTGGAGCTCATAAATATATTAAAATTAATTAATCTTAGCATACTGTTATGAATTTTGTTTAGAAAAACATTTTCAACGAATGAAGTATCACACTGTGTAGTATGATTTCTTCTTCTTTTGTATGAAACTTGTAATGTCTTGTAAAATATACTGTTTTCGTAGTATGTATACATACGGATAATACTTTTCCAAATTGTATATTAATTTACATTTATTTTAGTAAGTTTCTTTACTAAAATATTTGTATGGAACGCAATATGAAATTGTAGATCTAAAGCTGGATTGGGAAACTTAAATAATAATGTTAAAATCCAAGCAAGGCGAACTATGCTGATCGTGTATCTTTATTTTAAATAAAAATAATAATACAGTTTTTATCGTATACGATGCCTGGGCGCGAAATTGTATTGAAAAAACAAGGTGGCGCCGTTAGTTCTAATTTGGGCCACGCGCTATAAGATCTTTGTACCGCTATGAGTGTTCGATATGTTAAAATACAGTTCAAGTTTTTTTGAATAAATCTTTATTAATAAAAAAAAACACTCAGATACACAATCGCATACCATCTGGTTTGGTAATGAAACATACAAACTTAAAACTTTACTAAATATCTATATTCTTTTCTAGATGGGAGGCTTGGCCAAGTCGCCACTGGCCGGGTTAGCCGCGCTCGGTCTCGGCGGCTTAGGTCCAGCTAATGCTGCCGGACTTAACCCTGCAGGTAAACAGAGCCTAAGTATGTATTACTATTTTTAAATCCATACTAACAACTTTATGTCTAAACGCTTTTGTAAATAAATTTTAAATAAAGATTTTGGTAGTGTTACAGAAGAATAACTAATACTTCTTTGAGTCACTCATAGTGCGAAATTGCGCTGAAAAGATCACACTAAAAGTAAACAATATTAACTAATACCCTTCAGGTCTGAGGAGTATGAAATTCGCAGTTTTGCTTCTAAAGTGCGCTAAAGATAAGTCTGCGCGCGTGTTTGACCTTCAAGACTATCCCTGCCAGCACTTTTTAATCACTTTCGGCATATTGCGATTATTTACTTTAGAAAACACGGAACAGCACACTCTCTTGACACCTGATATAAACGTCGAGATGGCGGCAAACGATTAATTCCGATTGCGGCCGCACGCAGACTTATTTTTCGCGCATTTTATTCGAAGTATTATTTCTTTTTCTATAATATTGTAAAGCGCCTCGTTCACAAGAGCGTGTATTTAGTCCTGTCTATGTCGTGTTAAAATCTACCTAACCATAATGCATAGTGTTGTCATTATGTAGAAATTGGACAGTCGTGGACGACGCACTTTCCAAATAATTTCGTAGTTTGTTCTAATAGTGTTAGATAACACGAATAACAGTAGCAATAACATAATAGGTACAGTTCAGATGGCTGTAAACGTATAGTCAGAGCCCTATTTAATGTATAACTGACAAAACTTAATATTTGATACGAAAATCATTGGCCGTCTGACCTCTAACTAATTCATATTTTACAATCATTACCCCAGCCATATTGCACGCGTTCTGTAGCTTATCATTACTGTTCTAGTTTGAAGCGGTTATTAATAATGAAGTCTTATTGAATTATTTTCAGCGTTAGCAGCTCTAGCGGGCTCGCAACTGCGCACATCCAACCAGTCTCGCAACCAGCCCGCTACTAACCAACAGTCGCATGAAATGACCGTGCCCAACGAACTGATTGGTTGCATCATTGGCAAGGTAAATAAATACTATCTACTTAATAAAATTCTTAAATCCACTGACAGACAATACAGCCTAAACTGCTGGATCTACAAACATGAAATTTTGCACAAGGGTTAATTATAACGGGTGTAAAAAGACACGTAACGAAGCCGAGAGTCAGTTGTTCTCCCCGTCTTTGTATTTTTTTTTTTTTTTGTACTGAACCGTACCTAGGAACCTGGTTATGGAGATATTGAAAGTCAAAATTCCAACTTTTACTGACTTTTTTAACCGAAAACAATTTTTTTATGTTATAACGCAACTTGGTGCGTAGTATTCGCAACCGACGTGCGTGTATGACCAGATGTATGAACGTAAACGAGGCAAAAGGAGTATGTAAGGATCGTAGCAGGTGGCGTTCTGTAGTTTCTGCCTACCGCCATGGGAAGAAGGCGTGAGTTTATGTATGTATGTAACACAACTTTAAATACTCCCACGACCTCTGTACCGTTGCATGCAGCCAAAATGCGCATACCGCGCATTACCGTAAATAGCGATCTTCCACACCTAAAAAAATATCGTTTTCCAGCAATTATTTCTGTGCAATGTTACTTAGTTTGATGTACAGAATGCGTAGTTGACGGCTAAGTGATGGGTCTTTTTACATCCTGTATAACGAAAGTGAGCACTAAGAAAGGATTTTTTGAAAATTCATATTCTAAAGGGATGAAAGTTTGTATGGAAGTCCGCCATTTTTGCCAATGGGTAATTCAATCGGGCACGGCTTGTTACTAATATGTCTAGTGACATAGGATCGCCGGACATAACTTCTTTTGATTTCATCTAAGTTTTGCGTTATAGGATGACGTAAGCTGAACATTTTGAACCGTATGACGGTTTAAAAAGAGTATCGATCCCGTATCGTGAAAGTATTCCTCATTTTGAACCTTATAACAGTGGGAAAAGAGTTGCGTTTCTCTATTATGTTATAAAATGATAGCCATTACAAAATGTAATCATGATGTTTAGGTATACTTTACCTTATACGTATAGACGTGTCTTTCACCATTATTGTTATCTACACAAATTATGATTGTAATGTAGTCCAGGCACCGATCTTTACTAAACTAAAAACAATATCAACAGGGCGGCACCAAAATTGCTGAAATCCGACAAATCTCCGGCGCTATGATCCGAATATCGAATTGCGAGGAGCGCGAAGGTGGAAGCACAGACCGGACCATCACTATCTCTGGCAACCCGGACTCCGTGGCTCTGGCTCAATACCTCATCAACATGAGGTAAGTCGATACTAATCAACAAAAAACCGTTAATTCTTCCCCCCCTCCATCCGACTCCGCCGGAGTATTATTTTGCCCGTTCATGTCCAGTGAACACTTGCCTAGTCCACCCTTAAGGTCGATTTATTTTATAATCCCTCAATATTCCTCTGATTTATCTTACCTTATGGGCCGTTTCGAAATCGTTTTCGTTTAATAGATAAAAAAGTTTTAACAAAAAAAGGCGTCTGACCCGAGTAATAATAGGATGGTTATTTAATTGTATTATTTTTAAATTTTACTGCTATCGTATCATTATTCATGATATTCGATGCAAACCTTTGTTATTGGCCGATTAAAGAATTTGCAGTTACCTTTGGTGGAATTCAATTTAATTTTAACTCACAAACGCTCGGAAAGGCACTTTATTGAATTTGATTTTATAAATTAACACCATTCTCTACAGCATGTATCAGAATGGTGTGGTCATATTTAAGGGCGTGGTACAGACTATCAAACTGAACAATTTTCTCCCTGAGGCCAATATCGTAATCGCGAAAAAACAGTCAGCCATCCCATACATTTGGGTCGAGTAGGAATTGAAGTTTTGTATGATGTTGATGGACAGTTGATGTTTTTTTTCGCGATTACAATGTCGGTCCCATGGAGAAAGTTGTTCAGTGTGATAGTCTATACCACACCCTTTAGATATGACCACACCATTCAGATACATACTGTATACCACTATTAGTTTTTTGTTTGAAAAGATAACTTTTGTTCATTCGTACCTTTTTCGACGATATTTGGAAAGTATCTGATATGAAAACCTCTTGGAAGAATCCTAATCCTATACCTTGTTTCATATCCTGCATTTAATTAAGCCGCAATAATTGACTTTCTACTTATATTCTTAACTTTTAGTGACGACAAGGCACAACCGTCTTCAAAAAGGAGAAAGTACTGAAATCGTCTGTAAATATATTATATACTTTAAAACTAAGCACTAAGCTTATTGTGAAGTGTCTAAAGGGTGCTATACACGTCTTGTTCGGGTCGGCATGATTCCGCACAGCCGGGCGACAAAATAAATATTCGACTAGCTATTGCCCGCGACTTCGTTCGCGTACACCACAATATACTAAAACGACCCAACCGCCCGCGCATTTACTTCTTTTCCCTTAGTGTTCCTACTGACTTCTTTTCCTTTAGCTCGGCTCCCAAAGGTCGTAGTGTGATGTTAAGTAGCCAGTAACCTTCCTCAAGAATTGGGCTATCAATTGTTTTTTTTTTTTCAAATCCGACTGTTAGTTTCAGAGGTTAGCGCGTTCAAACAAACAAACAAGTATAGATTTTGTTGCCCAGTTGTACCGAATGATGCCGACCCGAACTAGCCTGTACCACGCCTAATGTTTAGGTTGAGTTTTGTATAGATTGTATTAAAATATTACAAATTCTGAACTTTTCTTAGGAATATTTAGACCGAAATCGGTTGCAGTTGTTTTATTCAAAAATAAATACTTTGTTTTATGTCGTAGGACTACCGAGCGTTTGTTAGTAATAAATACTTAATGTAACAACATAAACTTAATTTTAGCAAAAAAGACATAATTTGTCGCCGAACGTAATCGAGGTTCGAAATACAGAAAGAGTGCATAAATGATTTATAATAACAAAAATTGTGTTACTACAATGAATAAACAAAGCATAAATAATTTAATTACTAAAACGTCTTTAGTCTATTCTAAGACATTCGATAGCCTGTCACACACAGCCATATTTAATTCTATATTATGTAGCCAAGAAAGACATAATTATCATCACCTGTCCAGCCTTTTCCAACCGTATTAGGGTCCACTTCCAGCCTAACCGAATGCAGCTTACCAGTATTTTACACAGAGCGACTGCCTATCTTACCTCCACAACCCAGTTACATAGAACTGGTTGTCGGAATTTCGGGCTTCTGACTACCCGTAACGAATGTCTGAATGTCTACGAATGACAGTCAGGACCAGCGGCTTAACGTGCGTTCCGAGTCATGGAGATCTTGGTATGTAATGGATAGTCATCCATCCACGGACCGACCTCGGCAACCGTGGCTTAATCTTCGACAGACCCGTGGGGCTGATATTACTTAGCTACGAGCCCCTTCGACTGACCCAAGCAGCCTCGGGGACGGACTTCCGATTACCGTGACGAATGCGAAAATGATGACCAACACGCGCTGCGCTTGGTGAAGCGTAACATACCGGTTGGGGGTGTGGAAATTAAATACGTCCATGTATGCATATACCTCGGCCAAATAGTCCCTTTACAGGCAAGATAATGATGTGGCTAGACGCACCAAAAATGCCTGGGATAGCTATTGATCGGTGAAAGAAACAATAAACTTATCCCTCCAACTTTCACTGAAGGGAATGCTCATAGACATGTGCGTTCTTCCACCCTCACCTATGAAGCGCAGGCTTGGTCACTAGGTCGTGGTTTACCAGAGGCCAATGGATCGCAGTATTTTGTATAACCTTACGTGTTATAACCGTATTAAGAACTCAATACTCGTTCCAAAACACAAATTGCGTTGATGTACAGCTGTTTGAAGTAGAACTCAACCACACAGCCTAGAAGGAGATGCCGGAATGAAGTTAACTTCTACTTTAAGGACTGGCCTCAGGCAATATACAGGGATAATTGGAAGTAGGGTAGAGAGGCCTTTGCCCTGTAGCAGTACGCTATAGGCTTAAATAATAATATGTACTAAGACGTTCGCTGTAAAACTCGGGCCAGCGCCGCCACGTCGCGACCGCGTGCACTCGAATAGGCCCAGAGGTCGCCTGACCCTATACAACATTCCTATCCCGCTCCGGCAGTGTGGAGCTTCAGAAGGCGAATCTGGAGGGTAGCTCGACCAGCGGCACCGCGAGCTCGTCCGCGGCTAGCCCGCTCGCGTCCGCCATCCCGCTCGCGCAGCTGCTCAGCAAGACCGGCGCACTGGCGAAATCGATATCGTTTTAATTGAAAATAAGGCGACTGACCCGAGTAATAAATAGGATTGTTATTTAATTATATATTTTTTTGTTTGTTTTACTGCTTTCGTAACATTTATTCAACATATTCGATAAAAGCTTTATCGACTGATGAAAAAATTGGCTGGTTATCTGTGGCGAAGTTCAATTTTATTTTGGGCAGGGCTTGTGCCTGCCCAAAATAATAACGCGTTTGTAAATCAGCGACAAGTCACAAATTCGAACAAACGAATCTACGCGCGAGTCTTCTCGTCGCTTAAACCGCAATGTTTGAAGACTTAAGGTCTACAACAAGTACGTCCCGCCCATTACGACATATGGTGCTAAAACGTTGACATTAACAGTCGGGTTGGTCCTCAAAAAAAAATGTCACAGATCGCGCCATAGAGCAAGCTATGCTCGGAGTTTCTTTCAAGGATAAGATCTGAAATAAATTTATCGGGAAAAGAACTAAATTTGCCGACATAGCTTCCAGGATTAGCAAGCTAAAGTGACAGTGGGCCAGCCATGTTTGTCGACGGACCGTTGGCTCTTGTAGCAGACAAGTCCTTGAGTGGAGACCACGTTTGGGCAAGCATTTCGTGGCCGACCCACAGCTATATGGACTGAGAACCTTAAAAATGTGGCTGGGACAGACTGAATGCGGAAACCCGGGATATAGGCCTGTCCAGCAGTAAACCTTGGACTTTAAATCGTATTCAATAACTTGACAGTTGGAGGGATACCACATGAGATGGAATGACCGCTCACTTAAACTATGACTACATGCTGAGATTTTTACAGAAATAGATCGGCTGTCTTTAACTAAAAAAGGTAATGAGGTGTGTAGTGTAATGAAATATAAGTCTGGATGACAACTGCTTTAATGTCATAATTAAACATAGACAATACACAACAAGGTGAAGATAAGAATGAACGAAATTGAAAGAACATTGTAATGTTACTTATATGCAAAGTTTTATATTGAATTTGATAACTTATATTTTAGAACACATTATATTGGTTCATAAAATAAGGTCACACCGACATCACGCTTAAAAAAAAATCAATGAACTGAAATTAAGTTAACGCTTGACCATGTTTTAAAATAAAAGTGTTATTTTGTCGTAGGGTTGTACGAATGGTTTAATATTTATTTATTTGCTAGATTCCAATAGAACAAACACGTTTGGGTTTAATTCAAACTGTTTTTACCATTCATTATTTTTACAAATTCGTTCACTACCCCCTGAATACGATTAAAAGTCTAAGTATAAAACTGTGATAGGTCACGAATGCGTGGATTGATTTGTATTTCCTTTTTATTTCTGAATAGTCCCATAATGCACTACTACTAGTGATGACATGGCACATTTTCAGCCTACTTCATAAAGGATGTGGTCCTCAATTTCTCTATAAAAAAATTACTATAAACTCATTTTTTTTTTGCACACTGTCATGTTAATTTTGAGTTTTGTTTCAACTATATGGGAAATTATGGGCTTAACTTTAAAACGAATATTTAGAACAGAGTCGCTTGTGGTTTTAATCGAAATAACTTTGGTTTGTGTCGTTAGACTTAATTTTACCGAGCGTTAGTGATAAGAATATTATATTTTATAATAAAATATATAATAATAGTTTGCGGGTACATCGTTCACAGTTTTAAGTTAGAAAAGGGAGCAAAAATAACGTTATAGTTTATAATAATTACTAAAAATAAAAATTAAGTTCATTACTTAAAATATTTATGTTGTTAAACATGAGCGAACTTTAGCTGTAAAACTCGGGCCAGCGCCACCACGTCGCGATCGCGTGCACTCGAATAGGCCCAGAGGTCGCCTGACCCTATACAACATTCCTATCCCGCTCCGGCAGTGTGGAGCTTCAGAAGGCGAATCTGGAGGGTAGCTCGACCAGCGGCACCGCGAGCTCGTCCGCGGCTAGCCCGCTCGCGTCCGCCATCCCGCTCGCGCAGCTGCTCAGCAAGACCGGCGCACTGGGCGCGCTCAGCTCGCTCTCGGCGCTCGGCGGGCTCACAGACCTGCTGAGCGGAAGCGCGCAGCCCGTGCAGACCACGGGCGTGCACCGCAGTCACAAGTCCTTCAGCCGCCGCCAAGATGACGACGCGCCTGCTAAGTCCTCTAAGGAAAGGAAGTACAACCCGTACTAGCCGCTTAGGCGCTCTTCGACGTAGGACGGCTACGAACGCGGCCCATACTGCCATCGAAGTGATCGCGATCGTGACATATAAGGAGATGGTATCATAATTGACCAAGTAATCAATACTAACAATTTGTGTACCAATACGCTCCCAATCATGAAAGAAATAATCCTACCCAGGTTACTATCAAATATTGTATAAAAAAAATTATGCCATGAGTTAATTGTACTTGAAATTTGGCACGAATACTACCAACCTAACCTAACCCAAATAAATTATGAAGTTTTTCAAAACTATCCTTCAAAGACGATTTAGGTGGTTTTGAAGTTTGTATGGAATTTTATTCTTATTCTCATTCATTATTTCTTATTATTTTTCATTACTGTATACATAATTACAAAACCAATGTTACAACATTATAAGGACAGCTTATGTTCAAATGCGAGCTTAACCCAGAATTTGGCGAAACCGACAACTATGTACTAATATTATTGACAAAAAATAAAGATAAACGATCAGAAATCAAATCCCTAAAGGGGTTAACAGGGGTAAGAAACTGGGTAGGATACTAGGATTATTTCTTTCATCATAAGGAATCTATTCACACACAGATAGTATCAATTACTGGGTTTTTGGTCCGTACGCGTGTTGGACCTTCTCCTTTGTTACTTTGAAATCATGTAACTAGAATTGTCATCGTAAGATTTTATTGATATAAGAGTAAACTTTATGCTTAGTATCGTCACTGTGCGGACTGACTGCGGGGGTGGGTTCTGTGGGTAGTCGGTACACAACACTCGCTGGAGCTCGCGTGTCTCACAATAAGACTTTTAGTCATAACGACAACTTCTCGAAGACACAGTCATTTATCATCATTATATTATTTTTAAGAGTAAATAAACGCAGTTCTTTATTATTTTGTGAAATCTGTTTTCATATTTTATACTTTATTCAATATATTGAAAAATATTTTAAAACACTTTTTTTTTACTAAAATTCTTAATCGTATAATAGTTCTTTGTTTAACACAACTATTTCATTTTTATTGTACTATGTTGTAGTACTCAATATATCGCTTTAGTTTTAAAGTATTTGAACCACTTTCAATACAAAATACATATAATTGTGTGGACAAAATATTATTGGTTTTCTATTTAAAATTAAATCAATACCTATTTTTCAGTGTCGGTGTATGACTGAGCTAGAGACAGCTTTTGAAATGACGAAAGAATTAAATTAAACTTAATATATAAAAGACCTCGATTTTTATAAATATTAAAATAAGACTATAATATCATCATTAAAAATTAGGCAACTAAAATGAAATAAAATCGCGATGGTAATACTTAGTACTCACGATGACATTATCAAGCTATACATTTCCAGTATAACCTGACTTCTCATTTTACGAAAAACCTATACAATGCGAGATCAGCTGAAACTGGAAATGTATAGCTTGATATGTAGTCGTGTGTACATATTAGTTTTGTAAAGTTACATGATGTACTAAACGACGGAAAATTAAAGTTAATACGACTAACGACAACTAGGGATCTTGACAATAGTAGAAGTACGTAGAGCTAAAGGCTGTAGAATATACAGAGTGCTTTGCGTTCAGATGTAATGAAATGTCTATTTGGAATCAAAATACAGGGTGTCACAATCAGAAGAGTACATCAAACGATACTTCAAACTCTAGACGGTATAGAAAATTGATGCTCTAGTTATTTTGTAATTCGCCACATTTGTACACATTCATTTTAACTTAATAAAGAAGTATTGTTTGATGACAGAACCTCTGTATACACATTTTAAATGGAAGATCAAATTAGATTTTTTGACAGAATTATTCTAATAACAAATCACATTTTGGTTTCATTATTTCAGTTTACGATTTTATCTATTCGTTGCTAAATTGATATTCCTCAAAACATTTTGACACATTTTAGAAATCAATGAACTTAGCTTTGTAAAACTATAAAATAAAAATAAAATTATAGTCTATTAAGAATGATGTGTTTATTTGATAATGATGTAGTTTATAGTTTTATAACGCTGACCGGTCGTCTGTGTATGACTTTAATTTTGTTACAACACCTGGAAATGATTTGTTTGTGGTTGGTATGTGTCGTTCTATTTACGCCAAATATTTTCCAACAGGAATTGGAATGTTGGATGTTTTTATTATTTATTATACATTTATGGCTACTTATGATTCTATCTCAAGATTATTATAAGTAGTTTGGACTGTTTTATATTTAGGTGACCTTATTAAGTATAAGGCAGACAACGCCATTACGTTAGACATAGCGAAGCTATAGAAGATTAGTTAGGTGATGGCGCTGTTTTGTCACTACATTATTTCATTAATTAGTGCGAATTTAAAATTGAGGTCCAATTCGTATGTTTCTAAATGTAGTTCCGTAGGGAATGCAGATTATTTAGCTGTCATTTTTTTTTAATTTGTAATAAAAATCATGTTAATTTTAAGGTAGTAAACGTTTTCGTATTCGTTTCAGGTTTATATTACTCGCTAGAATCGTTAAGCAAAAGTGTATTGTTTTAAAGTACATACTTAATAAAAATAATAATAGTACGCGTGTGTTTTTTATTGATAAAACTTTTGTCTGGCAGAGCGCGGCTTAATCTTAAGTGCAGGTAACCATGTATAAGTAAATGTTCCGAAACACAAAGCTTCCTTGAAGACCCACGCCACAATCCTGCCCACCCACCGGCACCAAACATTCCCGTGATACCTGACATGCTGAACTTTGCTCCACGTGTACTATCCTACTGCTCAATGGATCATCCAATGTCCTGGTAAGAGTTTTCCTTACATTTAATTTAAATCCTAGTGTTTCCACGTTTTAAACTTCACTTGTTTCTATGAACGGGTTCACGATCAACCTGTTACTGCTTTATCCTATGATCTCCATTTCCATCCAAGCTGTTATTTGCATTTGATATTTTGAAACCCAACACGAAAATTTAACTCGTTTATGTCCTAATGAATGGGGTGTTACAGATTGTTATTTTGACGATTGTTTGAACAAAAATGTGACTGAAGTTTTGCAGTGTGAATACAGTGAATTAACGTTAGTGTGTAATGTTTTCCAGGATCACGATGGAGACGGCCGGGCTCCCGCTGCCGGGCTACCACTACATCGCTCCGAACCACATCGTGAAGGCACCGATCCATTGAATGGGGCTCCGCGGCCAGAATTCCGGCGTTGCGTACAAATGGTACAACACTGAACGCACGTTTCTGATGCAGCCGCAATACGGAACTCTGGCTCCGATATATTTCTTCAAATGAACGTGACCAAAACAATCTCTCTAAAACGAGGTGACGCTATTGGCAAGACATTAGATCCACGCTGAATGTATGTTTACATTTGTTACGAGTTTATAAGTATTTTAGATATTCTTATATTTATTCTCCACTGTATTTGATTGATTGGAGCAGAACATGTCAGTGATTTATATATCAGTAAGACCTGGGGTAGGGGTTTGAAAAATTATTATTATAAAAAACTTACGACTGACATTATAAAATTTTTGCTAATCTGTGAACAGTGAACATGTAATATAAATTCACAATACCTTTTTTTTAAATAGTTAAATATTTATAATAATTTGTCTGGTTCACTGCTCACGGCTTATGGATTTATAACAAAGTGTGTAACGGGAGTTAGCTAAGCTGATCGAATTTACTATGGATTTAAGCGGTTGAGTGTATCAATTGTCTATTGGATTTATTTTCCATTATGATCAGTACCGACCACAAGTAATAATGTTCAAAGTAAGTTTAATCGAGTGTCGGCAAACATTAGGTAGCTGTAGATGCGTTACAATCGACCTCGGACCCGCTGACGTAGCATAGTGTTAGAGTAGCGAACAGAGCGAGAGGGTTTAAAGACAATATTTGTAAATAAAATAATCGTAATTACCTGAGAATTAGGTGTTACAGTAACTGTTGCGACGCTCGGACGCGGCGCGACTATACGAAACCGATGGGATCAAATCCTTTAAGAAAACTTACTTTAAAAATGAAGACAGAGGAGAAGATAACATTTCAGTATATCATTTAAAATCGTCTAATATCACAAAAAAAAGACGTTAGGTATAAAAATAGTGTTGCTAAATGTGATAGTCTTCTAATTTATTTTACATTTGAACTATTAAGATCTCTAACGTATACACAATGTGTAGGTACATCGGCTGCTGGAAATTTTAAGTCGAATAATTAATATTGGTCTAGGGATCAAAGCCAAAGATTGTTAAAGTTTGTTTAACATTAATAATGTTGTGGATTTATGCTAAATTATTCTGAGAGTAGTTAATGTTTAGTAATGTAATGTAGAACGGTTAATTTGAATTATTTTATCACCCTCTCCAGACTGCTCATTGTATTTAGTCTTAGATCAAATATAGTCCTGTGGTAATCAAATATTTCCAAAAAAGTAAAAAAAAAATACACTTAGGATAATGTAGGATAAGATAACTATAGGACCACTGTATTGAAACGCTTTTCAGTGAAATGTCTTTCTATTTGCTTAAAAGTTGAATAGTGCCAAGTCACGATGAATATCGAAAGCCAAATTAATTGAATTTCAACTTCGTAAATAATATTTGTGAATTACGCATGTATTTTAAACATGGTTTATGGTAAAATAACAATAAAAGTATCAAGTTAATAGGCACTACGTAAGCGATTACTGTATTATCCATTACTTATTAATTTTGCACCCTAGTTATAAGATTACGCGGTTAGACTAAATATTCTCGAAACATATCCCAATAACATATTTCCCAAGTCTTCCCCTGCAGTATTTCAGTAATTAATGATTGTGCCAAAGTTGTGTCTAAAATTAAATTATGTGTATTTTAATGTGACGTCGATAGTATTGAAAATTAGTTCGTGTATTTCGTTAAAATCGTCGGTCGATATGCTAGTCAAATTGTTCTGAAACTAGAAAAAAAAAATGAAATTATAAAGTGCTAGTCAAAATTTGTTTTTCTATCGGTGTATTTGCGTTATGTAAAAATAATGAAATGTTTATTTTATTTTGTTTGAACCTCTCTCAAAGTTTTAACTATTTTTGTGTGCTTGAAATAAATTAACGTAGCAATAAAATTTTTGATAAAATCAATTATAGTCTATTAAATTGCAATTAAGACAATGTATAGAGCTTCGTAAAGTAAGTACACACAGGTTAACATAGAATTACTCTATAGATATAAATTTGTGAAAAGGTAATTTTGAAAAAAAAATAGTAATTTACTAAAGAGAAGAGATTTCATAGCTGTGATTAACGATTGGGGTTGCACTTTTGTGCAAGAGCTACGTCAGGATGTCGTTTATCGCGTATCGGATAGTGATGCAGGTAGTAGTCGCACGCTTGTAGTTCAGAGAGTGAACACCGGGGCGCGCGGGCGCACGTGCGTCGCACAAGCGATGCACGTCTTTTATAATAATTGACAGGTTATTGTAACGCAAAATCTTTCTGATATGGAAGTATCAGTTCATCGGTGTTGTCAATATATTAATAAAATTTAGGTCAATGCAATTTTAAATTATTAGTGAATAAATAATAATTAGTGATAATTTTTCATTATATCCTTGTATTATTACGTTCAGTTGTAATTAATAGTAATCACAGCAATCGATATAATCTTTATTGTACTCATTATATAATTATACTTAGCATTATTATTATGATTCGTATTGTTATTGTTATTTTCATTTGCTCAATTTTGTCAATGTTGATGTAAGCTAGGATGCGAAATGAAGTTTAATTTGTTTTCTGTTGTTCGATAAGCAATATTTTAATTTAGTGTGCTATGCACATCGTACTTATTTGTGCGACGTAAGAATACAGTAAATTACATACTTATGGAGCATCTTTATTACTTACTTATTAGTCGCACTTATATGCTATAGGCAAGATACGTAACTCGTTTTGTTACTTATTGTATAGATAATCACTTACTACTTAAAAATACAATTAATTTTGTTACTCTTCGGTCAAATACTCGACATTTCTTTCGTTTCTCTGTCTATTACGTATCGTGCCGTATAACATATTTAATAATTAATTTTAACATACAGTTATATGTCGATGATTTTAAGTACAGGAATGTTTATTTAGGTAATGTTGAGAATAGTATCACTGTGCCATCAAAAGTA
The DNA here is from genome assembly GCA_916610205.1 of Griposia aprilina. NCBI lineage: Eukaryota > Metazoa > Arthropoda > Insecta > Lepidoptera > Noctuidae > Griposia > Griposia aprilina. The sequence continues at coordinate 7,921,589 of OU744287.1, forward strand.
TAAGAGATTTGAGTGCGGGCTAGGGAACTCGAAACAAGCATACATGGTTGTAACTATGTCGAATACTCTCGATGAAGATACTTACATAGTTAGTCCATGATTCCGTGTGTTATATGAGATTTCAATTAAATGATTATTTACTGTATAATCAGATATCAGTTTTATCCTCGTTATTTGTATGTTTCAAATGTTCGTAATATATTTAAGTCACTAAACTAAAAGTTAGTGCCTTTTGTTCTTAGATTTTGTTCAAATTATTTTAAACTGTAAGTTGTACGATTGTGAACTTCTTTTGGATCGTGTTATGAATTATATAGCCTTTATTGACAGGGTCAGACAGCGCTGTATAGAGTAATTACATTCAATCTTAGCAAATATTTATAAATGTAATAGTGAATTTCTTTGCAATTTTCGTGTAAGCACATATATTTGAAGTTCTTATTGCACCGTTTTCGAGAATCCCTTGAATTTTACGGTTAATAATATAAAAAATTGACATTACTACATTCTATAATTAAATATTTTGGATATATGCTTACGATGCAATCCACTTCGTTCGCAAGTTTATTGGTGACATTGTATTGCTATTATTACATTCATAATACATAATATTTTGCTATGTCCTAATAAATATATATGCAATATACAGGTTCTACACGATTGGGTAAAAAGGTTGTGTAATTTAGTATGCATGTTATACAATATCCGATAATATTAAATTCGCTTCATCCCTTTCTAAGTACACTACCTACGATTATATTAGACAAAATATTCATCTTTTTAATACTACACTTTTCGTAGTGAACAGGGTATCATGATACAGAGGATTTCATCATATCTTCACATTATCTACACAGCTATATAGTTCAATTGTATGTATTCCGAATACCCTCAATGATAGAAGATATTATAACAATTGATTTAAAATCTTCAACTATAATAAATAAACAAAATAATGAAGTATGTGTTATGCGGGTACGAAATATCGTACTATATGAAATGAATTGTATGGTTATATATAACATTCGTAAGGCATGTTCTACAAAGTATACGAACACACGCTGTGTGTTTACAAAATTATCAATGTAGATCTGCTATCATATTTTCTGTCATATTGTGTTTGTGCCTAGGCTATTAATTTCACACTTTCGACACCTCTTTAGTATTAAAGTTAATAGTAATTATTGACTGAGTATAGTTAAGAATTGTAATATCAAAAATATCTGATGGATTTTTGTTTCACTGCTGTTACTTTCAATAAGCATTTAATTTTTGTATTCACTTTTGATTAGTAAACATTATAAAAGTCTATTGTTCTACAAATGTTATTTGAATATAAACATAGACTTTATTGGTTATTATCAATGACATAAATATACTGACATTTAAGTTTTGGAAAGTATGGTTAAGATGATTGAAAATGTGTGTATTGTGATCTCTAACGCGGCTATGTGTCTAGTCAATCTAATGTAATGTTATCGATACTGCTGCGGCAGTTCCTTCAATGTTGATATATTTATGGCGCTGACTGCCACCAACATCATAATATGCCATGCAATAATACCCGTACCTAATTAAAAGTTAGATTTAACTAGAAACAAACAAACGGTGATTGGATTCACAGGCATCGGGCGACATTGCGGTACTATTCTAGTGAAGTGGGCTGGCGTGGGGATAACACTGCTTCCTGTAGAAATCAATTTTATTGATTGGATTTCACAGGCCGTCAATAATATTGATGTGAGCAGCTGACCGCTGGAGGCAGGCTGTAGAAAATGCTCGGTGGTCGAGCTCTGTGTTAACGTTTGTTGAGAGTGAGAGCTTATCATAGTAATAAATTGGTTGTGCGGAAAATTCACGTAGTGTTCGTTTGCCCGGATGTCGCCGAGAATAGATAGGGAATGTGCATAGTATAATAATAAAGAATAACTTGCACATATTTTTATCAAATCTGATAAAAGATTTATTCTTTACTGCTTGTAATTGTACCTACTGCAGAAGCAAGATGTCGTGTAATCTATTTTATGTTCTCACAACTCTAGATGTTCACATGTCATATCTTTCGAATATCACTGTAATTATCTACATATCTAATCGTTTTGTGTATTGAATTGATTAAATGTTATGAATATAAATGTTGTACTCACGGTTACAGTATACTGTCATGAGGTTCATTTCAATATGATATTAATGTTTGTTTTCATTATGTTAATTCAATAAAGTGTGTAAATAAAAATTGACTTTAATTTATTGGTCAACCTTTTGTAGTGAAATGAAAAGACGGTTTATGGAATTGGAGAAATAGCTTGACGGTATTCTATTTCGAGAGACAGAATTTACCAAATATCTTTGAAGTACTTACACACATTTAACAACCACAACAGCAGCCTTTAGGTATGCAAAGGAGTTTTACCTACATAATTCTGACTCCAGCTCGAACTCTGTATCGTTGAGTTCGAGCTACTAGACTGAACAAAGGCCTCTACATAGTCTAGACCGCTATAGTATTTTTATATTACGAAGTGACGCGCGCATTACTTGTGGTAACCAAATGTACAAACACGCTGCAAATGTATGCGTGAAGACGAATAGCGTCAGCACATAACACACAGACACTTTCAACTTCGCCAGTGTCTCGGACGGTACCAAGAGCTGGGCTTACACACACATTCACAGAGTGCTTGTTATGTGCTTGTACACTTTGTAACCACAAGTAAAGCGCGCGTCACTTCTTGAGATAAAAATAATGTAGGTACAATTAATGTTATTTGTAGATACTCGAACCTACAAGTCGTAATGTCGGGGCGGACACGTTAGACGTTGAAACATCCATCCTAATTTACTGCCTTTCTAACCACAGAGACCTAAGTTTAGAGTAACGGTTAACTTCCTGCTTATGTCAGCTAAGTAGGAAATGATACGTTAGCACTCTAAATGAGTTTACCTATCTCAATTTACATTATGGTACACGAACATACCATAAATGAAAACACGTAAAAGTTATTGTTGTGTTGTGGTATACATTCATACCTACGAGTCACCTTTACATGATAGATGTAGGTACATTTTTTTTTTTCTAGGTGGTATATCATCAAATGACCTCTCCCGCTCTGAGCGGAGCGGAAGGGCGTGTCAGACTCTTACTGACTAAAACCCACCCATGTTCCTTCAGTTGCCTGTGCGCCAGGGCCACGGTAACTATTTCGAACGATCCGCGACCCCGGCAGGCATCGGCCCTATCGCACCCCGTCAAGTATGCGGACATCTCTTTGAGGCGCGCGTGGAACACAACGCGCCGTCGACCCGGGCCTGGTCCTTACCGGACGGCGAGCTGTCCATTGCTCGCCGTCCGCAGGCCCGCGCCTGTAGTGGCCGGGAGTTGGCTATCGACTTCCGACGCTCAGGGTGTCTCCTCCTGCGGTGACTAGGGGCGTGAGGGCGCAATGATTGCCTCTCCATCACGCGCTCTGCCTCCTCCTTCGCGAGCATTACTGCTTCGCAGAAGGAGGTGATTGCTTTCCATTCCCTCTCGCTCCGTACCATGTCCTGAACCAGGGCTGGACGCGAGAGATCGCCCCCGCCGATCGCCGCCACGAGGACACGGCGGTGCTCCGCCCAAGTCGGGCAGACCTCCACCGTATGCTACACCGTGTCCTCCGGTCGATCCACACAATGAAAACACCCGGGCGTTTCCTCCCGCCTTATCCGAAAAAGGAACCTCCCGAAACAGCCATGTCCGATGAGGACCTGCGTCAGGCGGAAGGTGAGCACGCCGTGGCACCTCTCAAGCCACTCCTCAAAGAGGGGACTTACCGCCGCAATTGTGTCGTGCCCAGCGCTGGGTTGCGACAGTCGCACTCTCCATGCCACCATGAGATCCCGCCGGAGCTCTGTCCGCTGTGCCGCGTTTTCTCGCGGTGGTTTTGTCTAGAGACACCGCCAAGACGACCCCACCCCGGGCCACAGCATCCCCCAAGATGTAGGTACTTAAGGTCCTGGTCTAATGCGGGCAGAAACTAATGCTCTATTATAGGTAGGTAAATAATTAATGATTTATACTTCTGCAAGTACCTAGGTTTTAAAAAACACTGGCACGTCAAAAAGAAATATGTTCTAAGCTAGATGAGGTCGGTATTTCCTATCCGAATACTCTAAGAAGAAACACCAAATTCAAATTCAGGGGTCCTAGTATCTTTTTAATTCCAGTATCCAGTCCTGTAATTCTGACTTGCATTTAACCGTAGGCACCTACCTACTAGCCTAATACCTATTCCTAAAGGCACTTGGTTTCAAAAAAGTCGAACCCATGACACAATAAATTTTGCGTAGGTACCTACTTACTCTACCATTATAATAAACTAGGCTTAACTTCTGCTATGCTAGCTATGTCTAGCAATTGATGGACATGAAGAAAGCCAAATAATCCAATAGCTTCTGCTCAGACCATGTCTCACTTGCTGAAGTGTCCTAAGTGCCCGGTTACTTGCACCTCTGAACACCTAAATAATGCCACTGATGCTGCAATGAACGTGTCCACCTACTGGACTCAAACAAAATAAAAATTATTATTATGTATAGGTTACTTAAGACTCGTTGGACTAGGTACCTATAGGTAGGCATGCTGTTATACGGTTGCATAGTTTACTGACCATTCAATGACCTGTGGCTACTATGGATACCAACTTGTCAACTTTATTGGGTGCAACCAGTTATGTGAGTCACTGTTTCAGAAGGTTGGTAGGTTCTCAAATTCAAATTTATTTTTGATAATTTCTATTGGGATTGAAAATGGCCGACCAACTCAAAAATAGTACCTAATCTTTGGGGCATAATGGGATGGTATCTTATTTTGCCCCCTCTTCACATAAGCAATTTTATTTAATATATTAATATTTATTTATATGGTATAAGTTTCTTCACAGTCATTTGAACCTCCCACGTCCACTTCAAGGGCTAAAGAGAAAAGTCCTGAATGGCAAATTTAAAAAGAAAAGACAGTTGAAAGTGAAAGTCGATGTTTTTATTTGTAAAATATAGATGGGTGTAAAAACAGGTGTAAATAAAATATGTAGGATATATACGTCACTATGTTTTGCCGTTGATGGCGTACAAATATCTATCAATAAAGTACCTATCTAAAATCACACTTTTGTAACAGAATTAAATTAAATTAAAATTAAATGACAAAATCATTCCACGTTATATTACTTACATAAAACTTATCCTAAAACAAAGTTAACAATTTTACGTCGAAAATTTGTGCAAATTTAAATTATTAGAATAGCATAACATTTCTCCTAAATTAAAAAATTCAGTATATATTTAGAGGGTGACAAATTTATTACAATCACAGCATTTAACTCTTAAATCAAGCAAATCGCTTTTGTCTATAACCACTCACGCGCCCTTGTCAAAGCGTAACGTCGACAGGAACACCCTACGCTACTAGGACGACGGACTCATTTACAATTTTTCTCATAATTATTATAGAGTGCATAGGAGTATTGATTTAACTTTTTGCAGATAATTTCGATGTGAGATTACCAAATAGAGGACTATCAGTCCCAAGAACCTGGCATTACTGGTGTTAGCTATTATTGTATTTTCATAAATGATATCTAATTGTGACCGATTTGTCCGTTGATAAAATGACATTATTTTGGTTTTATCTAAGTTTATTTTTATACAATTAATTACCTATATGTTGTAGGGAATTGTTTATATAATTTTCATATGCTTTATATCTTTACATGGAACGATTACGGTGCTGTCATTGGCAGATATATTAGTTTGATGTACTTACAGTGCATTTTGGTAAATCATTTATATAGATAATGAATAGCTCATTTAATAGTGCATTTGCAGGTACAACGGAATATATTTTGGAAATTCCCCTAGAATTTTATTAAGAACTAAGGAAAGACAAAACAGAAAACGTGGGAATACGGCTATACCTACTTACGGCTACTCCGTACTAAAATGAGCTGACAAAGTAAAAGAATGCAAAGGAGTGTAAAGAAAATAAGAAGACTGCACCAAAGATGAAAAGCGATCAAAGAAAAATAACTAAACCAAGTACTTAAGTCATAAAAATGGCTAAAAAACAAAAGCAAAAGGAAGTACTTATAGGTACCTACGCAGTCAGATGAGGGTTGGGTTGCATGTCTCTTGTGCGGGTTGGACACAATTTCTGAGCCAGAGTAAGTAGACGCTGATAATGACGAGGCACACTATTGTGCACAATGTTTGCCTAACTAAATTGTATCCTCATTTTGCCCCTTAGCGTTTCCTGTTGTGCCCCGGCCGTGGCGCACTATGGACTTGCTGATTAGTTCCTCATAATTAAGAAAATTAGTTGACTAAGCCTAAAAATACAAATTTAAATAATAAATAAGAATATAAATATTATTTCTAATTAAAAAGTTTATTAAAAATATTGTTGATTTCGTATACTTACCTACAGTCATGTTTATACCATTTTACCCCATCTTCCCCTACAGAGTTTGCCCGGCACAGCATCGTTCACATGTGGAAGATGTAGGTTCTAGTGCAAATAAAAAATGCTTGCTATATTGACCGTTTTTATTCGGTGCATTCGAACTAGATAGGTAGGTACCTACCTCATTGTGCAGATCGGAAGTGCAACTAAATAGGTACCTACTAACCGTGAATTACGGTACAAAAAATTTTATAACATAAAATGGTGGGTCCTGGGTTCGATACCCAGTTAGGGCAGTGTTATTCATAATAAATTTCCCAGTAAGGACGACGTTATCTCAGCAGTGTTTCAAAAATCTTCAAACATTTTACTCCGAAGCAGTAGAACCTTTGACGTTTTACCAACGTAAAAATGATTTTGAGTTTAGGTATTAAACTTTAAAGAATTTGCTAAGTTAAATAACATTCTGAAAAGTTGATGTGAAAAGTTTTCTGAACTTGTGTTACAAATTTAATGAGGATGCCAGAACTGCTACCAGTGACTACGCGATAATGCAGGATTTTGAGGGAAGTTCAAAAGTTGTTGAATAGAAAATGCCTACCTACCTATAGTACCTACCTATTCTTTTTTTACTATAAACTCTTCTACCAATAGGTACAAAACTGCGGGACATTTTGTAGGCAGGTAGGTACCTACTTACGTCATCTCCCTTAATGCCATTTCATGATCATGACCACTATCATACTTACATAGGTACTAGGTAAGTACTCACCTACCTGTTTTTTTTGCTTATGGCCCTCCTCCCGGATTTCCTCCGTCCTGGGGCGGGCAGAGGGGTCTGTCAGCAGACTCTTAATGACTAAAACCACATGGTGTTCGTCAACTACCTTTGGCCGGAATGCTGGAGATCTACCTGGCATTTGCGCCAGGGTGGCAGTTGTATTGAGGATTAGGTTATTTTAAGAACATCACGAGGGATAAAAATAAGTTTACCTTGGCTATACCTATTGGATAAAATATTGCTTTTATTAATTTTTTTACTGAAATATTCACGGAGAATGATGGTGCCTTTAAGATCCTATCAAATATTTATTATCATTAACAATTTATGAGTAACCTCAATCGATGGTAAGTTGCTTATATCGGTAGAAGTTGAAATGAAATGTAGCCTTTTCGATTAAGTTAGGTAGGTGTAGGGACTTAATTAAAGTAGACTTTTTCGATTAGGTTACCGGGCTGCTACCGTTGACAGATGGTTAAATCGAACCATTGACTCGAGCTGATTAATCCTTTGAAACTACATTTAGTTAGCTCTAATTTATATTGAATTTGAGGTCAAGCAAATACCAAGGTGATTATCGACCTACTTGGTATCTATATATACGTATACATATATACCAACATAAGGAAGATCTAGCTGCCTTCTTAAGTTGGTAATAAAGTCGATTAGCGCCATCTACTTATATATTCTTGCCAACAATGTAGGTGCCTTTACCCAGACAGAACATATATAAGAAGGTACACACGGCTACATACAAACTATACATTTCCAGTATATGCTGATCTCGCATTGTATAAAATTTCCGTACAATGAGAGGTCTGCTTAAACTGGAAATGTATAGATTGATATGTAGCCCTGTGTACCTACCCACAACAGTCTATCACAACTCACTGCTGGACGTAGGACTCGTGATTGAGTGAGTGAGGGTCCGTGGAGTTTCTTGATCGTTATTCTCCATAGTTTGAGTTGTATGGGACTAACTAGCCAGCCAGCCGGCCAGGGGGTACCGTACTTTCTGGTCACTGGGCCGGCAGTCTCGACAAAGATAGCGACGCTGTCGCAACTACCGATCGCTATGTACCTATTAAGGTGAAACCTCTGTTGTAGCCCGCCAAATTCTAAATTTCTTTGAATTTGACGATTGATATGAAATTGATGATTATTATTCGATACATATATAATTCTCACAGTCGAGAATCGCATTTTGATCAACATAGGACGTAAAACACAGCTGCAATTTGCAAAAAACTAAAGAAAATTTTAATTTTGCGGGCTTAAACTGACGCTTCATCTTAATATTTAGCGATCGGTAGTTTGCGACAGCGTCGCTGTCTAGTCGAGAGTGCCGGCCCTGGAGATGTAAAAGGACAGCTTGTAGTTGCCACCTTGCAGTTCAGTATTCAAGACTACAATCCTAGCAAGGTGGCCGTACTAACCGTCTCAAATAGGAGACAATTTGAAGTTGTAATGCTGCACGAAACATCGGTTAGTTAGCATCATAAGTACGTTCATAGTTACCAAAATAGCTTGCAGAGTAGGCAAGCTGAAGTGGCAGTTCGCTGGCCACGATTGTCGAAAGACCGATGGCCGGTGGAGCAGATGAGTCCTGGAGTAGCCTGCGTATCGGCAAGCGGGGAACCCCCAGCTTGATGGACCGACGACCTCAAAAAATTGTGGGGGACAGACTGGATGCGGAAGGCGGAGGACAGGGTGTTGTGGCGCAGCCTGGGAGAGGCCTATGTCCAGCAGTGGACTGCGATAGACTGAGTTGAGGTTCATAGTTTTGCCATTGGCATAGTAATTATCATAGAGGTAAGTAATATATCGAGTAGTAATTATCATACTTAGGCAAAAATCTGCATAGTTCTGTCAATCTAAGAACGGTTGCTAAAGAATAATTTTCTTATGAGAGTAAGTAAAGTACATACATATAATATATACCTACCTAATACCTATAGATAAATGTAAGAGAAGGTTTGCCAAGTGTTCTAAGTTTGAGGCGATAATGGAAGCTATCTAATAGCTACAATTTATTAGTTAGGTATACTGAGCAGTACCTACCTAGTTCTACGTCTTGATATTAGGTGGGAATTCCCGGTACATAATTGTTACATTGTGCTGCTCCAGAACCCTAACTGTGTAACATACTATCTATCACAATCTGAATCATTTTGAAGCCTATTGCTAATCCATTGCTTCATTTGTTCGAAAAATTTGTCTGCTCAGCAACGTAAATGACGCAATGAATGTTGTTCAACTGTCAAAATGAAAGCCATTCCTACTGTTAGTGTGTTACGCAACTACCCCGCAGGTTGTTTTATATAAAGGTCACGTCAGACGGGCGCGGTCAACGCGCTACAACTTTTTGTTTCGATATTAGGAGATTTTGCAACGGACGAAGTTAGGTACCTACTAGACAGACTGCAGCTTGACTCAGTTATCACAAATATGAAATCAAACTTAATGGATTAATAGGTACAAATAAATTCGGTATTACCTACTTTTACGCGTATGGCTTACGTTGACAAGCTACTAGGATGTCGTCATTTTCAAATATGGATAGTACAGACGTGTGTAGGATAGCTAGCGTAAGCCACACTCACGTTAGCTTACGCTGCCAGTGCCGGTTTTAACATTACCTACAGGCGGGCGCCCTGAGCGAAATTTCGGCGGCGTCCCTCTCTCCTCTTGGAGAGTAGAGAGGGGCGAAAAAATTCAGCACGCCGCCGCCTAGGTTTTCTTGTGTCCATTCATAATAAAATAGGAGGTATTTTGTCGGCTTATGCAGAAAAGTTTGAGAATTCAGAGAATCTCAGATGCAAGAGCATGCGAAGAGATCTCAATTATTTGTTTGGTTTTCTAACTCCAAACGAACTAAAACAAAAGTACTCTGCAGGCGCCAGAGGTGAAGGAGCGCCTAGTCACCCTTAGCTCCGGCACTGTAGACGACTGTTGACAATAGCATTTCAGTCTGGCTATAAATTAAGAAAAGGAGAAAGTCTGGATGAAGAGAACGCGTCTTGTGAAATATCATTATTTAATTACAAGCCAAGAAAACAGATGCCTTTGTCTTTAGTTCGTGTCAATAGAATTTTCATCACTTTTCACAACATTTTCCGAAACTTGAAGCGTTTCCATTGCGGTTTCTGCGAATACTCGTGGTATTTGATGTTTTGCAGAAATCCAATTGACATCGCAGCATAACAGCTGCGCGATGGTTAACCGCGTCACGTCCGTCTGTCTAGGACCTTAATTGCATCTCGCTCGTTACGCCACAGGTGTGCATACTGCTCATAATCACGGGTGGTAATAATATTGTATGCATAGCACCAGTTCTAAGAAGATGGCAATTAACGTCTGGCTCAGAAGTATGCCCACTGTGTCAAAGAAAACGGTTGAGATAGATGGAACAATTTCTAGGGAAACGATTATCTTTATATTATGAAAGTTTGTAAAGCAAATTCAGTTGTGAATTTTCTTTTTGATGTACGATCCTTTTATGCCGTTTTCTCTAACACTAGGCGACACCAAATACACTTGAGAGCAATGAATCCGGGTCACTTAAAGAATCCTAAAAATCTCGGAAACTAAAAATGCTAGGTTAATGCAATAAATTGTATTTAATAGACAATGTAATACTCCTTAAATGAAGGTATTAAAACTTCTTAGTTATTGTAAAGTTATATCATAAAAAAATCAAATTTGAAAAAGGGCCACTTTCGAAGATGGAACTACGAAATTACAGCATTTGGTTTTGCTTTTGTTTGTAATCTGTCATTTATGTGGGTACATAAACCATGTTGATAGTGCTCTATATTCATTATTCAAGCTGAAATTATGTCGCTTACGCCTGAAGAATGCACCAGAATACTTACAATGCTGGAAACCGGCCGGAGTCAGCGCGATACAGCCAGGACTGTCGGTATGTCGCTGTCAACAGTACAAAGAGTTCTCCGACGTTACGAAGAAACTGGTTTTAACCTACGCAGACCAGGAACGGGCAGAACCAGGTGTACCACAGCACGAGAAGACCGATACTTGGTGAACACCATGCTTCGAAATCGCTTTCTCACAGGAACTGAACTCACAAATCAGTTTCGACGCCTCGGAGGAAGTAACCCAAGTGCATGGACAGTAAGACGTCGGCTTGCTGAATCTAACTTAAAACCCCTTAGACCTGCAAACGGCCCTAAACTGGAGCGTGGGCATCGTATTTCAAGACTAAGATATGCCCAGAGCCACGTAAATTGGAGTATTGAAGATTGGTCAAAAGTTATGTTCTCCGACGAATCAAAATTTATGCTCTACAAGCACGATGGAAGACACAGAGTGTATCGAAGACCAGGGGAAAGATTCAAGCAAGCATGCATCGAAGAAAAAGTAGCCTACGGTGGTGGGTCTGTACTTGTGTGGGCCGGAATTTCTTCTGAAAGTCGCACAGAGCTGGTGATCATAGAAAACGGCTCTTTAACTAGCGTAAGATATGTGGAAGAAATCCTCAATGATCACGTTGGTCCATTTATGGTCAATTTAGGTGAGGATGCTATATTTATGCATGACAATGCCCGACCTCATACAGGTAGGATTGTGAATGACTACCTTCAAGAGATGAACATTACTCGTATGGAGTGGCCAGCGCGCAGCCCGGATATCAACCCGATCGAGCATGCTTGGGACGAGCTAGGCAGATGCGTAAAACAACGAAACCCTCCCCCAATCACGCTTCGTGAGCTCAAAATTGCTCTCACAGAGGAATGGGAGAATATTCCCCAAAATCGTATAAGGAACTTGGTGTACAGCATGCCAAACCGCGTAAACGCAGTAATGGAAGCACGAGGAGGCAATACGAAGTATTAAAATTCAAGAAAATCGTAATAAAGTTCAAAAATTTCATGTTTCCTATTTTTGTTTTAAGGAGAGATCAGCAGTTTTTTTCTTTATGTAATTTTGTGTTAATAAAATGTATGGTGACTCATATTTTTTTTACTTTCATTTAAGGAGTATTACATTGTCTATTAAATACAATTTATTGCATTAACCTATCATTTTTAGTTTCCGAGATTTTTAACATTCTTTAAGTGACCCGGATTCATTGCTCTCGAGTGTAGTATGCTTTTGGATTTTTGAAAACGGGCATTAGGGTCGCCTAAGTTACAGTAAATATGTCAGAAGGGGATCTTGCCTGTCTATCTTTCCGTCTGTATTGATTTCAAAATCATTATGGGTTATGTCATAATATGGTGGCCAATTTTATACTGTGATACATTTTTATGTCTTGATCTTAGCATTTCCTTCCCATTGCTGGAAATAGGCCTGCTTGTTAATGAACATGTTGATGTTCTTCCCCTAGGCTTTAATTTATTTATTCATGTCAGACAACAACATGGTCCAATTTGTTAGTAAATAAAATACCTTATCACTATTTAGTGTTACTATTACACAAAACAAGGCTAAGATTAGCTGGTGACTGCGGCAGGATGTGCAGAGGACTACGAAGCAAGGAATATGCTTCCTGACCATTCTCCTGACATTGTGCCTCAGAAAAGGGGAGTAAGGGCTCTCCACCACTGTTTTCAGGATGCTATTGTCACTGACCCGCGTTCTACGCATCAGTGATGAGACTTTTTTGCGAATCACTGCACCGAAGCCGTCAGTTCGGTTCTGAGCAAAGACATCTAGCGATCTTTTGGTAGCTGACCCATAGATCCCCCCCATACAGACCTTGACAAAACGCCATGAATAGGGTGATTTTGACTTGGTCCGCACAACGAGAGAATCTACGGGCCAACATGTTCACTCGGACCGCCAGTGCCCTACGCTCCCTTTCGATGTCTGTATTATCTTTAAGGTCGTCGGTAAGTATGTGTATTTACCTTCCCCTACCTCCTTTTAGTACCTAGTCTTTAAAAGTGGCTACGTAAAGACAATTGGTCGCCTATCGAAATACAACAGCAATTTTCTAAAATCCACGTACCTAGTTACCTAAATGTGAAAAGTTTGGGTCAGAAATAGTCAGAATTGAACTAGGGTAGGATTAGACATCAAACGAATTAAGTTTCAGGAAATTCCACTACGTCGTGTCTATCACAGTCGGAAGATACCTTTTCCTTATTTAGGCGTTCTTCCCATGTCTAGTGGAATCGTGAATATTGTATGAGGGTTCGTAGGTAAATGACAGCTGAAAGCGTTGCGTAACCCTGTCAGATTAAACCAAGGCTTTTTATACAAAGCTTTTTCAATCCCGTAATGTAACCAAGTATGTATTTATTTTCTCACGGCACTTAAGTGAGCGCTATTCGCAGTATTTGGTTAGCTACATTACCTGCCTCACTCAAGATCACAGATAGCGCTCGCGTTCTGTCCTGCCATTATCGCGGTTCACGCGATTCTTAGCACCATGACCTCTGTTTTGTTATTGACTTTCCTCTGATACACGAAGTGGGTCAGGATGTATGAAGAAGGTTGATGAATTCCGTTTGGTTACTCAGCAATATACCAGCATAGTGTAGCTGGCAGTTTGTTCAAGGCATGCGCTGGGGAGTGGGTTCGTACTTACTAATTAGGCCAGTCGCTCATATCAGTTGAAAGGAGCAGCTAGTGCGAGCGGCAAGGAGTGAAAAGATTGCCGAGGACTTGGCGGTACGTGCGGCCGCCGACGGGCCGACTCGGGGCGACAGTCGCGGCGCGGCACTGCGCATGCCCGCCACTGCGCCACTGAGCGCGCGCTCCCCCTGGCGGCGCGGCGCCGCAGTGAGTTGCGTAACAAAAGCACACTCGGCTCTCAACGCTACGCTGAAAACTTTCGGCCGCACGGCCCGCGCCTACGGCATGGATAAACGTAAAATCACATAAAACTTTTCCGCGGAGCGCGCCGTTTGGCTCGCTAAAATTCCTCTTATCTAATTGGATAGTCTTGGACGCGGTCGCATCGTCGCTTCTGCTTATTTTTAAGTTGTTGAAGTTTTCTCTTCAAGTTGACTGTGGCGAAAAGTGAACTGTCGCGGTTTTCGCCGGCCGCTTTTATAATAGTGTGGACTTTCTGAGTGTTGTGTTCACTTGCTTTGTTTTTCTTTGCTCGAGTGGTGGCGGCCTGGCGAAGGTCTGCGTGCTGGTGGTGCTGGGGATCGATACTGCGGTGGGAGCGGCGAAGGTATGTTATTTTTTATCGCCTTTTGTATTATATTATAGCGCAGTAGCTTTAAGTAGAGACGTGCCCGTTACCCTATATTATATCGGCCGCGCGATGCTGAAAATATGCGGGTAGTGCTATAAATTGTCACTTTAACTGCCCGTTCTGTAAAGTATGTTATATTATAAGTTAATAACATTCAAATGTGTTGATATTAATTTACGTAAAGTAAAACGTAATATTTGCGGACACATTTTATATTTTAAGATGTTAGGGTATTGAAACTGAAATTAACTTTTTAATCACAAAACTGTAAAGAAAACTCTGAAAAAAGCTATTGTCCTCTTTGTATTCAGGCGTATAACGTAACATATTCAATAAATTTTCTCATACAGAAAATGGAGCTATAAAAATGTTCTATTAGTCTTGTCTAATGTACCATGTACTAACATGTAAACCGTTCGTCTCGACAGCTTGGCTGCCGGCGCCGTCGTTCAACAATCGCTTACACTTTCTACGACGAAATTTTATTCCCAAATTTGGGATACAGCCAAACCAATGACGTAGATATCTTCGACAAACTAGGTCAAATATATAGAACTGGAGTTAGACCACTTTTACGACCATGTGTAAAATGTTACCGAATATCACATAAGTACTATGATATTAATTAGATGGATTTAACTGTCTATTTATAATGTGTATTTCAAATAGTTGGCGCGCACAACTTCCTTTGTCATTTAATTTCACCTCTGTGATTACGTTACTCACTTTTGAATCATACATCTTACATTCTTGCTACGTACAAAGTAACGATACCAACTTGAAAGTATGAATTTCGTTTATACATAGCTACGCTGACGTAATAAGGTGTATATACACTTTCTTTTGTTCAAGCTTACATTTATTTAGTACAAGCTGTCCTGACAGACGTTATCCTGTCTTAACTATAAATGTCATATGTCGTTTAGTTTTAGTTTTCGACTCATTTATCAACCGATCCATCTGTGTTAAACGATATTTGCAGCGCGTATTCTGTCAATCGCTGACAGTTATTTCAAACACCTGACAGTTATGTAAAATTAATATTGGCGTTATGTTTTCTTAAATTTTGTAACGTTCCGATCAACTCCCTTATTTTTTTATTTCATAAGATCATTCTCCTGACAATAACGAACACAACAAATATATATATATTGAAATCGGTCCAGCCTTTCACGCGTGATGGCGTGACCAAGGGAAATAGGGATTCATTTAAATATATATATATATATATATATATATACAGAAGATTCGAATGAAGCATGTGCCGTGTAAAATTTACACAAAAATATTCATTAAAGTAACTACCCACGGCTTCAGCTGTAAAAATATGAATAAAGCAAATTACAATCACTGCTTAGCGACGTGTTATAAGTGCACACAATACGTTTTCAAACGTAATTGGGGTGGGAACAAATTCGTGTTAATTTATTTGTTTAATTTCAGCTAAAGGGTTGGGCAGACATTAATTTATATTCCAGTGAAAGATTGGGGTGTAATTACAGAGGAAACTGATAAAAGAAAGCTTGGTTATGATGAGCCTCCGGATATCCGTTCTCTTTCGTACGCCTATTAACTATCTGTTCTGTTAAATGCCAGACAATAGCAAAACTTCTGAACTCCAAGACAGCTTAATCTTTTTCCTGGAACACGCCCATTACATAGCCGTTACTTGTTTTTCTTCACGAGGGTTAGTAGATCCTGACGTTCAACACTTGTAACTTCTGCCATTTTGAGATTGCGCTACAAATGGCTTGTTTTCTCCCTATGGAACGATCTATTCCTACGATAACAAATCATACCGTAGATACTCATATTTATTTGTAATAGCTGTGCCCGTGCTGTACTTTCGCGTGGATGTCGGAAAACAATAATGTGTCTCTTTAATAATTATTTTTTTAAAGTAAATGTAACCTAAGTTACTCCTTATAACATCAACTATCTGCCAGTGAAAGTCCAGTCGAAATGGGTACAGCCATTTCGGAGATTAACCGGAACAGACAAACAAAAAACGAAAATAAAATAAAAAATATTACCGTATATACCTACTTTCAAATGCGTTTAGGAACAAGCTGTTATTTTGACATTACAAACAGACACTTCAATTTTTTTATTTCTATACAAAGTGGCGCGGATCTTGTCTCATTAAATTATACCAGGTTATACTACATGGTATACTTAGAAAGTATACAAAATTTGAATGAAATCCATTCGAAAAAAAAGGGTTCCTTACATATTGATACACGTAACTTGACAAAATGTATGGGGCAGCTGATTTTTTTGTGCATGGAATTCATTCAAATTTTGTATATCGTCTAAGTATACCATATAGTCTAAGACTGTAAGTGGTATAATTTAATGTGATAAGGCCTGCGCCACTTTGTAGATAGAAGATGTAGAGATGTGTTATGGTGTATTATGTTATCATTCTATCTTTCTCTCTACCGTAACGGTAGCAAATTAGCCAGCTATTGTAAGAGCAGACTGCCCAGAGAATTTGAGTTCCGACCGTTTATCGCGGAGACTCGTATGATGAACGTAGGTACCGTACCTACCCCAAATAAGATACTATAATGATGTCTAATCCCAACTCTATGGTATGCCAGGGTCATTCTTGTTTCATATTGCAGAAATAACACCTACGTTTGGCGCCTATTCTCCCTGAATCAGTTTGATGAACAACCTCGTAAAATTGTTAATAGTCTATTCGCACCGCGTGCGACACTCGTTGAGATTACAACTAGCCACTATATCCAACTTTATGTTGATTAAATCATATATGTTGGTCTACCTAATAAGATATTAACATGAGTAAGTGACAGTCTGACTTCCAAAGCTTGCACTATAATTTTTGAAGAAAATCTCCTCCTTGTCCTCGTCCTAAAAATGTAAAAAAAAGGAGCTATCTCTGCCAACAAACTGCATTGCAGTTTGGTAGAGGTACCTATACGAGTATATGCGATATATATATCGCACACCTAGATAAAAGGGTGGCACATGTCAAAATAATCCAAAATCGAGTTATTGCGATTATTGGAATCTGTATGATGTTGTTTATTATTTTACTAACATATTAATTTGCTCAATTAATATCTTAGTAAAATAATATACAACATCATACAACAATCATTTTAAATCGGTCAAATAGAAAACGAGTAAAACGCTTTTTGCTGTCCCTGAAAAAAGAGTTATTTTATGAAGAGGTAAGTATTTTGAGTTGTGCTAGTCTTAAAATACTTAAATCTAAAAAAAAGCTAGATAAATCTAGGTATGCGATATGTATATCATGTTAAAAAAAAACTGTGACACTTTTTAAATTTTTTTTTTCATGTAAGAGCATGATTGATAGAATAACTATAAACTTTAAGATACCATCATCATTATTCTCTTGCTATATCCCAATTTATTTGAGGTCAAGGCAACATGCCTTCATGTTTCAGACTTCTTTATATTAGTGGTCTTCTCGATTTTCACTCCATTTCTAGCCATATCATCTTTCAGACATATAGTAGATTGTTATACAAGGGGCTAAAATTACCCATTATATACGAGGTACTTTTACTCCCGATTTTTTGCGAGGGAGTAAATAGAAACCGAGTTATAATGAGTTTTGAGCGCCGTGTTACACTCTACTTTTCACTACGATTGCGAGAAAATAAAATAATCCAATACAATATGAAATAGTTTATTTTTTTTATTTCTTCTGAAGCCGCAACGCAATGCACGCACCGAAGAGATCGCCGCTTTTAGTTACATTAGAAAAAAAAACTTTTTTTATGAAACTAAGTTTAGTCTCTATTTATGATTATTCTACGTATGAATAAATACTTTTCCGTTTTTGTAGGCTCGTTGCTAACAGTAAAAAAAAAACGTTTTCCCATAGAGGAAAATATGCTATTATAACCCCGTTCTGGTACGCTACAAAGACGGACTTTTTGAACAAAACGAGTGAAAACGTTATTACATAACTGGAACTAACTGGAATAATTTAAGGCAAATAAATAAAGATGTTAATTGGAAAAATTAACAAGTGTAAGACAAATAAATAAACATAATAGTAGGTAATGGCGATAATGTTAAGTTTAAAAAAATAATCGGTGTGAGTTGGTTTGGCACTCACGAAAATTGATGTGTAAACATGTGAGCTCGCATCAGTTTGCTCACATAGACACGGGTCTTACGCTGACGTCATCTGACGCTCGAAGTCTTACGCTTACGCGTCTGATGCTCGTAGTCCCAGCTAGCCCCTACCGTAGACCGAGCGCTAAGATGTTTACACATCAAAAAACTTAAAAAATTAAATATGCGGTAGTAACACCTGTTAATTTTTCCGATTTACTCGTACATGTTTATTTATTTATTTAAACATGGAAGACTTACAGCTTAAAAACTTAATAAAAAGGAAACCATATTCAGCAGGAAGTAAAAACTGTACGATATTGGTGTAATTAATACTTTCAAACGTAGTGTTAGGTTTGCGTTCCACAACGACGTTTATTATTTAATTGCTCATGTCCAGTCATGAATCTTGATTAAAAACTGACAGATTTGTTCATAATCTCGACCGTAAATCTAGGTTTTTAATCGAGATTTATTGCTGATCATCCTTACAGAAAACCTGATACCGTATTTTATTCAAATGCGTACCGTTAACCTCAGTTCCTACATACTTGTACTGTTCCCCGTCCGGACTTTGTCCGGCCTTCTCATTCGTCCGGACTTTTCGATTTGGGAGAAGAAGGGGATTTTCTTTAGAGAATAAATTAACTGGCGAAATGTGGGTGTACTATATACATATACACCTCTGCACAAAGCCTACGGGGAAACGGGCGTGATGTTTTATTAAGTATAAAAAAAATGATTACGGAAAAAAAATAAGTTTAATGTCCGGACTTTTTACCAAATGTCCCGCTTTTTGTCAGGAGTATTTTCGGAATGGTAGGTAACCCTATATCTACACATAGCTATGTAGGTATGGTCTAAAACCTTCCTACCAATTCATCTTCGTAAGGATCGCCTTTCGTGTCACGTTTTAAAATTGTTGGAGCTCCGGCACGTAGCCAGACATTTATTGGATAAGGACCCCGACGGAAACCCTCTCGAGGGAAGCGGGAAATTATCTTACAAACACCCAATTTGTTGTGTACACTATCACACTTTCAATCGGGACTTACGTTCCTGTTTGTTCAAAAAAGGAGAGGATAACAGTGTTATTTTCTACCAAGTAAACAGATAGATTTAGTGGCAGGTAATGGAGCACCTTGGTTAAGAATTCATCTGGAGAAAAACGAAAGAATATGTATATTTTCCCCACTTCTGCCACCAAGCAGTAGGAACCTATTCCTGTCTTCCAGTTTCAAGGATATGGGAGCCGGTAAAATTACAGATACATGAGACTTTTCAACTTTGTACTTCTTTCTTATATCTATGGCTTTGTCTCTAGGTGTCATTGCCGTGACTTATTGCAGTTGTAGCTATGGTTTCCTCTAAGTTAGGTCATTCTTACTGACATTAGGTACTTACTTACCTATCGTCTACTCTATGAGGCAGTGGCGAAGGATTCATACAACTCGATTTTGAAAAATGGCACACTCAGTATTCTATGGACAAAAAATATAATCACATTAAAGATAATGTACTACGGGTTACCTCTTACAAAAATTGACCCTTCGCTACTGCTATAAGGTCATATGCAGTCCCGACCCATCCATGATTAAAATAACTTTATGAATGACAACATTGCGGATAAAGTAGGTAATTTAATAGAGATCGGATATTCGGATGCATATTTCACCTAAAGTTGAGACGTTGGCTAATATGGAAAGCGCTTTTGTATCGAAAACATCTTTACTTTAACTAACACACACCACCCCTCCTGTTATACTCTACTTACACATATTTACATCGGGGATTAAACATAAATTTTAAATAAATATGCATCTGAATAGTTATGCAATCCAAGAACACTTACCGACTTTTTTTTTATATTTTTCGGAAGTCGTTTCCATACTTTCCACGGCTAAAAATTAACTTTAGGTAAATATGCATCCGAATATCCGATCTCTGATAATGATATAAAGCTTCGCCAACGTATCTTAAGTGAATTTCTTTGGTTATCGATCCAAGAAAGTGGTTAGTCTAGGCCAAAAACAAAAGAAAGTACGTTGAAAATATATCTCAATGTAGGCCTTGTATGAAATATCATTATGAAGATAAAATACTTGGACTAGTGCCAATATATGTCGCGAAAACCTCCTGACCTCCTATTCAGATCATAAAACGAAATCGAGACTTCTAGAACGAAATAGGGTCTTTGTCTAGCTAGGTTAAATACTTGAGAATTCATAAACGGTTAATTGAAATGGGAATGTTCAAAGGCTCTTCTCATTTGTAGTACAATTTGTTAATAGCATTCGGTAGAGGAATGTTTGCCGGGTTAATAGAGTAGGTAGCAACGTCGTTTACATTAATATTGGAGAAACGGTCGGAATTGCAGGAGCTTGGGGTGGTAAATCCGAAATTGCTCGTATTGTTTGTGATGATGCTTTTTCATCGGCAGACATGTTAAATTTTTGTATAAACCTTTTTTTTATTAGGTATAAATCAAGATAAAAGGTTTTTTAATCATTATAGAATCGTGTTGATTCCGTATTTAAGTTGGTTATATCACTTCACTGGCTCACTACTAGACCAAGCTCTATCGTGCAGACCCTGCTTCACTTTGTCTGTTTCCCGCCATTCCTCGTGACTGACAGATGACATTAGTGACAGCAGCTACCCCTCTTGTGTGAATGAGACAGTGTTTACATATCTATTAAATAGACACACTACAATCAGAATAATATAACCTCAAAACTAAGTAGCTCATTCCCCTTGAACGTCCGAAGACCCACGTTGGCCAACCAAAATATTCTATTACTTTGTTCTTACGTTTCAAAACCTGTAAATAAGGAACAAAGACAATGGTTTTCTAAGAGTATTTAATGTTATTTTTTTAATCTAACATTAGATAATACAAACTCGGGAAAGAACACAAATTTTCTTAAAAGATTGACAGTTTATTGAGTTTTGGGGGCAGTAGTGAGAAAATAGTAGAAAAAAAATACACAAATAAAGTCGTACACACAAAATTACCTTAACCTCTAGTAAAACAATTAATTTCAAACATTCAGGTGTAAATGCAGCGTGCCAGAAATGCTTCACCTTTCACTATCCACGCGGTGTTGTCTGTCAAAATCGTGATAAAATTAGATTGTGAAGCGTGGCGGTGGCACCTTGCTCTTGACAAATATAAATACAATTTTACAATAGTGTGTCAGGTAGTGTTTCTCGTTGTTTTTCGAGTCATTTTCTCACTTTATAATCCACAGCCTTTTTTCCAACTGCAGGTCCAAAGTGGGATCCCTCTCTATCACAATATTCTTCCCTTTACGTGTCAATCTTTTCCTGATCTTCACAACAAGATTAATTACTTAGATACTTATTATGTTCGACTTAATCATATAACGAATTGCAATTTTAGGTACCACTACTTTTTTTTTTTACTCCAGGAAATGGACATTGTTACACAATCTCGGGGTTACGGTGACAGATTAATTAGTACAGAAACAAAATACACTCTGTATTAACACATCAAAAACTGTTAGTCTCGGCGAATTAGAAACTTTTCGCGCAAGCGCAGCCGTTGAAAAGTCTGTTTAAATCAGCCTGTCTAAAGGTCCCATGGCAGAGCAAAGGCTTCCTCTCAAAGAGAAAAGAAACGAGCATGCACACTGACTGTCAATTTCAGACTACTTATTTAGTCCAGCGGGTCTATTCTGTACCTAAAACTCTCACTGTGAAAACTTACGTCAAGTAAGCTGTCATTCCACAAGATGCTGGGGATCAGGCAACTCAAGGAACGTGGATGGGTTTTAGCCAGTCTGACACGCCGCTCCCGCTCCGCCCAGAGCGGGAAAAGTTATTTGAAGATTTCCCACTCAAAAACAAAAAAAGGGGGCGGATTTGACACTATTGACAGCTTATTTCAGCTATGTTTTCAAGGTGAGAATTTTACAGAATAGATCTGCTGGTTTCCTCATGATATTTTACTTCCCCTTCACAAAATAATAATCATTTTCATTTCGTATTACAACAAAGACTCAAAGAGTAAGTGCTATAATAAAATTAACGCAGCCATACTCTCAAGTCTTCAAGAGTGTTAGCAGCAGCGGGATCGTAAACACAGTCTTCTAAATCCCGACGAATTCTAACAATTGTTCGTCGATGTTGAGATTTTGCGTACAAGCGACAATGATGTTTTCATACGTAGTTTTCCTTCTATGACAGCTATAAAAATGTTGTAAAGATACGGTAGTCATGTCAAGTTCAGGTCAAGTAATAATATGAAGAGGGTAAATGATATGGTTAAAGCTGAAGTATTATTAAAATATCTTGTTTGTGGTTTATAATAAGATATTTTAAAAACTTCTACTGATTTGATAAATTTGTGCAACATGAAAACTGCTGGGCGGATTTTAATGCTACTTGCACTGTTGTATAGTCAAGTCGTATAGGTACAATTCACCAACATTAAAGAACGCTGTTTCTTTTATAACAATGGGTTCAGTAAGAAAGAAAAAAAACAACCGACTTCCAAAAAAAAACACTAAAAAGTGAAAAATTAATTTAATTTCGGTAGTCGGTGTCTTTGGTTTTGTATTTTCGTTTTTATGCCACCGTTTCTTTTTGTAAAAAAGTTTTATTTTTCACTTTTTAATCGTGGTACCTACTACCCCACACAAATTCGTATAGGTAACCACTACTTGATATGTAAATAACAGTGACAGGAAGTTATTAAAACATCATCTATTTATGCTTAGTGGAAAAAATACGCATTATTATGGATAACTCAAAAAGTATTGGTCAGAACTTGATCAATTTTTTCATCATCACACTTCACTAGCAAAGAAGCACTAGCTTTCAAATAAAAAAATAATCGTTAAAATCGGTTCACCTAGAAATAACTCTGAGGAAAGTTCTGAGGTAACACACATAAAAAACAAACAAAAACAGTCGAATTGAGAACTACCTCCTTTTTTTGAAGTCGGTTATAAATAGATTTTATTTGTCACAGAAACACGTGCATACAAAACGATAAATAAGTAGTGACTACCTATGAGAAGTTGCGGACAGTAGCTAGCTATATATATTTTTCTTTCTATAAATTAAACATTCGAATAAATCGCTCCCTTGTCTACGATAACCTAGTTCGCTCTACGATTGTACGGAACTGTGAATCGTTCGCTCTTTCTTGGAACATTTTGTTCGATACGAGTAATGTCTTCTTCAAGGAACTGATTACGGAATAAAAAGTACTTTCAGGTATATATAATTTGATCAATCAATCAATGAGTGATTCAGTGATTGCTAACTTTGGCGATTGTTTAAGAATTCATGGATTTACGAGTTATAACTATTACTTAGTTCAGAGTTGGAACTGTTTTAGTAGATTTTTTGTTCGGAAAAGTAGATAAGACTCTTTCCAGATATCGACGGTGTAGTATCAATATCTAATAACTAAAAAAACATGATTTTACAGGAGGTGAAAAAGAACCTTTCATTTCTATAGTTTTTAACATTTGAATCAAAAAGCTTCAAATATAAAAAAAAAATAGTAGCTAACGCTTGTGATGGTGATAATGATTTCAGACCTTATGTCTGCAAATACGGTGTCTTTCCTAATTTATCTACAAATATGCAATAAAGTAAAAATCGCTAAAATGTTAATTATTAGATGTTGATACTTTACCGTCGATATATGCTTTCCACTAATGAAGTATTACTATGATACACATATAAGTACTAGATACTTGAAATAACAGAGGTTTTCAGGCACTTAAGCACCTACCTAAGTTGGTAGAAACTCACTTCATTTCTTTATAAGAAAGTTATTCATGAAACAGTTTATACTAACTCATCACTTATCCAATTAGTTTTCAATTAAAACCCATGCCTTGAAAGGAAAATCTATAACCAGCAAACAAAGCTCATTAGTGTCGCTGCGTCACTAAACTGCCGCATACGACAACAGTCAACGACCTTGCGTGTGACTATTACAATCACCATAGTACCTGACTATTGTATGATAATATTTATTTACGAGCAGCTACCTATGTTTAAAAATACATCGCCGCGATCTATAGTGTTCGGGACATTTGAATGGCGAGCGGTCAAAACTAATTTAAACTGGATTAGTCATTATTAACGTTTGTTCTGTGGGCAAATCAATTAATTTGCAGTTGCAATGCTTTGTGTTCTACATGGAGCTTGTGTCTATCCTTTTGTGCTATAAACAATCGTTAGGAGTCTATTTTTCTCCGTCTTCCCCAAACGGAGGGCGTGAGGATTTTCTATAGGAAAATTGGAAACTATGTAGGTGGAGGTACATGACCTGACCTGAAAGGTTGCCATATACATTTCAGATTTTATCGAATTTATACAAAAAAAAAAAACTTGAGAGGTGTCAAGGGACACCCGGATGGAACGAAGTTCCATTTAAAAAAAAAAAAAAAACTGGCTTGCTTTCTATGAGAGAGAGACAGACAGAGAAACACGCGCACGCCGTATAATTAATAGAAATTAAATTACAACTATAGCAAAAAGTGTCGTTACAACTTTTGGTCTTCATTTTTTCCGTCTATCCCCCTTTCGTAACGCGCGATAAGGAACTTCGTTCCAAAAAAACAATCAATCCCTAATCCAATATGTGTCACAGCCATGAATATTAACAATACCTACGTATGCACTGAAAAAGCCAAATTTTAACAAAGGTCAATCAGTTACTGTCACATTTATTTAAACAAAAATATTGCATAAATTTTTATGACAGTTGAAAGTATGACAGTGAAACGTTGGCTGTAAACATAGGCAACAAGGTAAAGTATGGAAAATTCATTGTTTACCAAATTTACTACCAACTTAACCTGCCCGTGTATTCAAATTACAACTGTGATTCTTTGACAGTTATATGAATCAAATGAAAAAATCAAAATCAAATCATTTATTTGCTTGAATAAGGGTACATGAGATGATACATACACCAAGAGTTCTTTAAACCACATCCTACCTTAACAGTTTTGAATACTTATTATAATTAACATGACGTAGTGTGTCAATTTGGTAATAAACAAATTTCCCTGACTGTACATGCGTAAATAATTTGCAGTAACTACCCACTTACGAACAAATAAATAGCCGGTATCAAGTCAGCATGTTACAGTTTGTATGTTGTACAAAGCTGTATGAAAGGAATCATTATCTTTTTTTTATCAGAATACCAGCGCTGCGGGTTTTTTTTTAAATATCCCAGCATTATGCTGAGATAGGAGCCTTTTTGGCCTCGCACATATATTTTATTTTTACTTGTTTATTGTTGTTTTTATGTTATTTTTAAATGCTCCTATTTTATATACTTTATTTTTGTTTGGATTTCCTGTGCGTGTCCCAATCAAAATATTTTTCTTTCTTTTCTTTCCTCTTTCTTTGGTGACTGAAAGCTCTGAAATTAAACAACCCACTACCCACAGGAAAGGATAACAGAAGCTATTAATAAATAATTAAAGAAAAAAAAATATTTTATTTTAAATGACAATCAAGTTGTTGTTACAACAGAATTGCATAATTAGAGCATCACGTTGTTGAAATGAAATGGAAAAAATGATTAAAAGTTTAATAAGTAAAAAACACTATCGACAAATAAGTACCTACTCCGTTGCGGCCAAAATTAATGACAGGTTGTTGGCAGGGCAACTCCTATAGTCATAATTTTTTTCACTGCGTTAAGTTATGAAAATGGTCAATCTAATCGGTATAGTTACAATGCATAATCAGCCTATAACCTTCCCACTGCTGGGACACAGGCCTCCTCTCGGTGAGGGAGTGGCCCGTAATCCACCACGCGGGCCCAGTGCAGGTTGGTAGATGTCACATGTCTTCGAATGTTTGGTTCTTGGACATGCCAGTTTCCTCACGATGTTTTCCTTCACCGTTTTAAGAGCAGTGGTGATGAAATTAAATACACAAAGTAAAGTGCCTGCCTGGGTTCGAACTCACGACCTACAACTCGTAAGTCGTTGCCGATACCACTGGGCCACCACTGCTCTCATCAGTCATCACAGGAACAAATAGAACTCTATCAAAAAGAAAATCAGCTCTAGGACCTATTTCATATATATCTGACAATTAAATTACACAACAGGCGCTGTTTAATAAAGCAGAAAACTATGAAAAACTCTTACAAAATTGTCAATATGTCGAATTGTCGCCCGTCGAGTATATTAACACAATAATAATAACAATAACACACAACAAAATATTGCTTATCATACTAACAGTAGGAATGGGTTTCATTTTGACAGTTCAACAACATTCATTGCGTTATTTACGTTGCTGAGCAGACAAATTTTTCGAACACTTGAAGCAATGGAATCCTTCAAAATGATTTAGATGTCACATGTCTTCGAATGTTTGGTTCTTGGACATGCCAGTTTCCTCACGATGTTTTCCTTCACCGTTTTAAGAGCAGTGGTGATGATGATTGACAGTGTATTTTCAATTAGGGTGCAGGACTTCTTGCCCCAAGTAGGGCACCCCTAATGTTTTTTGATTCGTTTTTCCTTCAAATGGAACACCAATCGATACTTTCCGTTTCATAATACGGTAGATAAAAACCGTAAACCGTTATTATTAGCGTATATGCGGTTATTGACCAACGTGCACCTATTAATAGTCTGCCCTGAGGTCGATAAAACTCCTACTGCCTACCTGCTTGGTAGGCTAGCTTTTATTAAAACATGCGGCGGCAACGCTATCGATTCGATTCGAATACCAATACAAACGTTTGATCATGTTGGGTCGGTTTTTTGTATCTCTTTGGTGAATAGGTTTAGGTAACTACGGTCTTTGATCAAACTTATAGGACTAGGAGAGACAATTAATGAAGATAGGTGTCAATTGTACCAAGTGAGTCTTTCAGCAGCGGGGTAATTGCGTAACACTTATAGAGATATGAAGAGCATATATACAACTGCCCGACGGTTGATGTCGGGACGTTGTATATTTGCTAGTCGCGCGGTAAACTCTGCTTGCGCGATGCAGGATTTGCGTGACGTTAGTGTGACGTGTAGCTCGCTTGTGGCGGTGTAGATACCGCTACACACTAACAGTAGGAATGGCTTCCATTTTGACAGTTCAACAACATTCATTGCGTTATTTACGTTGTTGAGCAGACAATTTTTTAGAATATATGACGCAATGGATTAGCAATAGGCTTCAAAATTATTCAGATTGTGATTGATAGTGTGTTACGTAATTAGTGTGCTAGTTGAGAATTGAATAGGTATGCTAAGCAAAATATTTTTTTTTTGATATTCAAAGAAAATGTAAGATCTACGTATCTAACTCATATTCTAAACCTCCACTGCTAACCGTGGGCGAGTATTTTAGAATTCAATAATTATACTATAAAAAGTAATAAAATCCCAAAACATAGGTTCCTAAATTTTTTGTTCTAATTAGTAAACCCAAACAAAGCTTTAAGTAATTTTATAATGAGCCCTGGGTTTTATTTTATTTCATTAGTTTTACATAACTTAACATCACGCTTGTATTGCTCGAATGGTTATGCAGAGATGTACCTATAGTACACCCACATTTCGCCAGTTATGTTTAAGTCCCATGTAACAGGGGGCGAGCCTATTGCCATCAACCGGGCACAAATCCAGACTCCACATTCATTCATTCATACCCTTCTCATTCATTTTCTCACATTAAATTATAATTACACCCTATTCGAATAATTTAGGTATATTTATAATTTCGCCCACCCACATACATAATGTAACCAAGGACATGAATGCGGCATTTCGCCCATGCCTCATGCCTCTATTATTCATTTCGCCTATTACTCACTGTACTCGACCTAAGAACTTGACTAGCGTATATTACTGTACTAGCCGATCGATACAAATGGTATAACTAGTTGCTACGTTTGTTTAACGACATATAAAAGCTTATGTAACTAGAAACTTTGTATTGTAGCATTTTTCTTTGTTTATGGCCGTTTTTATAATACAATTAGGTCAGGAGGAGCGAACAGTCGATTGCAGAAGTATTAAGTAGGTATTTTAACACATAACATTACTGTCTCGTATCCCCGAAGTGTTAGTCAGAGGTGTATCTATAACGTTGCGCCCTCACGCCCCTAGTCGCCGCAGGAGGAGACAACCTGGGCGTCGGGAGTCGAAAGCCGACTCCCGGCCACCGTAGGCGTGGGCTTGCGGATGGCGAGCAATGGACAGCTCGCCGTCCGGTAAGGACCAGGCCCGGGTCGACGGCGCGTTGTGTTCCACGCGCGCCTCTAAGAGATGTCATCATAATTGACGGGGTCGGATAGGGCCGACGCCTGCCGGGGTCGCGGAAGAGTTACTCATACCGTGGCCCTGGCGCACAGGCAACTGAAGGAACACGGGTGGGTTTTAGTCAGTAAGAGTCTGACACACCCTTCCGCTCCGCCCAGAGCGGGGGAGGTCATTCGATGATTTCTCACCCAAAAAAAAAAAAGAAAAGAGGTGTACCTATAGCACACCCACATTTCGCCAGTTATGTTTAAGTCCCATGTAATGGGTGCGAGCCTATTGCCATCAACCTGGCACAAATCCAGACTCTGGGCTGTTATTCAGTAGGTATTTTATTATTAATAAAATATTATTTCTTTCATAACTGTCATCACTATTCCGTTTGAAAAGCATGGCGATTATATTATGTATAATCGCGCGGGTTAAGTCTCGATCCCGTGGGAATATCGGGATAAGAAATGTCCTATGTCCTAATCCTCGTCATGGTCTACCCATGTGCCAAATTTCATACAAATCCGTTCAGCCGTTTTAGCGTGAAATCGTAACAAACAAACATACAAAAAATCAAATCTTTTCTCTTTTAATTTTAATCTAATAGGTATATAAAAATCTCGTGTCACAGTGTTTGTTATCGAACTCCTCCGAAACGGCTTGACCGATTTTCATGATGTTTTTTGTGTATAATGGTAGGTCTGAGGTGATGGTGGGTTCGTAAAGTACCGCTGAGGGTGAAACCGCAGGGCGCAGCTAGTAAATATATAATAGTTTAGATGACTATATTTTCAGGAGATATTTGCTGATACAAGGCCTAGTTCAGGTAGCCAAAGAAGTCGTTCTGTCCCATAAATTAGTTCCAAATATTTTGGTACTCATATTTCAACTAACAGAACACGTTTTCCGTTTAAAATAATATAAAGGGAGGAATTTAAGGCGTGACGAAGGTGAGAATTCTGTCGACTCTACAAAATTAAGTTAGCTACGCTCGACTTAAAAACTGCAATTTCGACCATTCCGCAATTCCTTTTGTACCGTTTCGTGTTTTAAAAAGTCACTCAGTAGTAATTTAAAATGTTGAAAAACGCCTTTTGTGTCAAATACCTACAATGAGAGTTACTAATTTCTGTTTGTTAGCATACTTGCAAAAATATTTTGTAAACAACATCGAGATCTAGTATTATTAAAATAGTTAAATAATCTGTGAGGGGTTTTAACTATTTGTATTTCCTTAAAATATTACCATACCATGCTGGGCGTAAAATTCTTTTCATCAAAACTCAAACTCAAAGCTTTATTTCAATTTACAGGCACTTTTGAATTGTCAAAGAGTCGTTCAGTTAGTCAAAAAGTTGAAGCTAGTTGCCCATTCCAAGATGTCTATCGAGAAGAACAAGCAAAAAACTCCAAGGACACTCTTTTAAATCAAGATATTACAAAATCCTGGGTACATCATTCTTGTTGATTCTAATATATGTGAGAACAATAAAAAACAAATTAGAAACAATTCAAAATATAAGACAAAAAATAAAAATGAGCCGCGCAAAAACAATAATTTACTTACGATTGCCGGCCAAATTGGGACGTATCATTAGGAAACCCATTTTTAGCAAAGGGTGTTCACAGGCTTATAGAAAACAATTAAAAACTCAACACTTATAAGTCCTAAAAGGCCATCACAATATTCTGTCAAACTTCTCTCAAAAATAATTACTTAGGTAAAATAAAAATAAAAGTCTTCTCAATTACTAATCTCCACCAAAATATGGTTCTACTTGAATCCTTACACCTATTTACTAACAACTGAACCATCTTCATTCAAATAGCGGTTTCAGGTGAACATCAGAAAGTAAAGTAACATACGGTAGTCGGTGACCAATAATCACCGATTCGAACGGATAATTTACTGTGCCTGGATAATCCGGATTAACGGATTTCAGCTCACCGCCGAACATTAACTGCTTCCGGTGAGTTGGGTCCGGGGTGAATGCCACGGATTTGATAAAGGCTAACTGAACTGAGCTTATTTCCTGAAATTGTTTAGCGAAAATCTCATGAAAATCTTTAAGTATTTTAGGTAGGTTAGTTATAACTTATAAAGGTAGGTAAGTAGCTACCTATTCCTTGCTTAGATATTTTGTAAATTATTTAGGTTTATTTTTCAGATTAACTTACAGCATTGGATACAAAAACCATTATTTAGAGCAAATAATTGGATATTTTTATCAAACACTATTCATCAGCTAGCTAAAAGTGAAAGAATTAATAATTCTGTCCAGCAATTTCAGAGTCCTCCGCCTCTAAACACACCTACAAAACAAACTCGGTATTTCTTACTACAGATTTTAACAAAACTCGTAAAACATTTTTAGATTCAGACATTACTAGGAAATATTATTAGTAAGGACGTTAGCTCAGTAATTCTGGAGATTAGTCTCAACACACAATGACGTAATCTGTCATTAAGTCTAATTGATTCAGTTGTCGCATTGTAAACATTCAATGAACACTTCCTTACTAACAATACTCTAAAATTCTAAATGAACTCTAATACAAGCCATTCCTTGCTTCAGAACTGAAAAGTACAAACTACGAAATATATACTACTAATTATAATGTTGAAACCTTCTAAATACGGATGTACTTGTTGGATAAATACTAACTTCCTATAGTAATTGATTACGTAAGAATTTAATCTGAACAGGATTGTTTACACTTTCATAAAATACTTTTGGAACAGACCATACTACAACTGTGTTTAGGTACATATTAAACGTGAACACGAAACGTTATAAACGTTATTTCTTTCTTTTCTTTTTCTTTTTAAAGTTATAAATAGGGACCAGTTTGCTTTATGTTTTGTTTAGTGGAGGTACAGCATAATTACTGTTTCCAATTAAAGACGAAATGTAAACAAAAACACAATGTTTATTTACATATTCAAGTACCTAACTTCATTGTTTCAATCTAATTAGAGCCTTGTGCTTTAAAAGAATAACACGTAGTTCACTTTTATTAAATTAATTCAATTATAGGTACCTACATCAAGAACAGAAATGGAATTAGCGAATGCGAAGCTGGGAATGTGAAAATAATTACTGCATTAACTAAACAGACAGCAAGCGAACGCGTGTTCTCTCTCTCTCCAATGTTAAAGACTTAATTATTGCGGCTAGGTACTAACTATTTGAATTAAGTATAATCTAGTCTTAAGAATGCAGTTTAGATAGAAAAATAGATAAGTAAATTATTTATTTGGTTCATATCGGTTTGCTACGCGACGTGCTACGGCGTAGCACACATGGAGTCAGGGGGCTACTCTCAAGTCCGTCAACGATGATACGGGACCACCAGAAAGTATTTGATCCGTCAAAACAAGTGTCAAATTAGATTTTTCGGAAGAGCACAAACAAATCAGGAGTATGGTAACTCTTAGTTCGGACCTTGAACTCAAACCCAAAACATTTAGTTCAATTATACCATTTACTGGCACTTTTGTCAAAGGAGTCGGTCATTCAGAAAGATGAAGCTAGTTCCCCATTTCAAAGCGTAGTAGGTTCCTATGGAGAAGAACGGGCAACAATTTCCATTAACACTCTTTCTCCGACTCAAAAAAAATAGCACACACACAAAAGCACAATTCGGAATTCAGGATTAATTTCGGATTTTCTTTTTACTCGGCTTCGACTGGTAAACACGTCAACATAAGTGTAAATTCCTGTGGTCCGTGCCAAGTGAACAATATTCAGTTATCTTGACATTCCAAATGTTATTAAACGACTAGCTTGTGCCCGCGACTTGACCCCTGACCCACCCCACCGCACCGAATCGCCTGCCAGCGGAATTACTTCGTTTTCGCTCAGCGTTCTATCTGACTTTGTTTTTGCTTGGCTCCTTAGGGCCCTAGCGTGATGTTAAATAGCCCATACCGTTCCTTAAGAATTGGGCTATCAAATGCAAAATGTTTTTTTTAAAATCCAACTTGTTGTTCCAGAGATTAGCAGAGATTAGACTAAGTACGTCATTGTGTGTGCAGACTAATCTCTGGAATTACTGAGCCAACGTCTTTACTAATATATCCTAGTAATGTCTGAATCTAAAAATGTTTTACGACTTTTGTTAAAATCTGTACTAAGAAATACTGAGTTTGTTTTGTAGGTGTGTTTGGAGGAGGTTAACTCTGAAACTGCTGGACAGAATTTATTGATTCTGTCACTTTAAGGTAGGTGATGGAATAGGGTTTGATAGACATATCTAATTATTTGCTTCAAATAAGGTTTTTGTATCCAATGCTGTAACTTATTCTGAAAAAAAATCTAAGCAAGCACCTACTTATCTACATTTACAAGTTATAACTAACCTACCTAAAAACAAAGTCTTCAGCTTTATTATTAGTATAGATATAGATTTCTAGTATCTATCTTATTTCTTCCCAGGTCGAGCAAAGTGTTATTGGGTTTTTCCATTAGGAAATTCTCAGTAGCAACCCGGAGTCTGGATTTGTACCCGGTTGATGGCCATAAGATCGTCCCCCTAAGACATAGGACTTAAACATAACTAGCGAAACACATAACAAGCTGGGTGCAGTAAAGATACATCTGTACTTAACCCTTCGGGGATTTCAGGCGTGATGTTATGTTATTTTATCTACTTTATTACGTGTTCTATCTCTTTGATAAAACAAACAATCATTTTAACTATTCCTGAAGCTGAAATTACAGCAGTCAGTAATAATTAAGAAGGTAAAGAGATAGTAGAGAAAGGTAGTGAAATGTTACCTTTGATCAAAAATATATTTGTACCTACAAAGAGAATCCTTTCAGTGCTCATTACAGAATTATATCCTCGGAATGACAACGCATTTCCTGAGTTATTTACATAATTATTTTGTTACTAGCTTTATGCCACGAGTACTTTGCATGTAAACCTCTAAAATCCACCATATAGTCAGGGAAATTTATTGTTTATTAAATTTACACACTACGTCAATTTGCTGCGTTATAGCCATTTCATACAACTGTCAAAGAAATACAGTTGTCATGTGTATACACGGACAATTTAAGTTGGAAGTCAATTTGATAAATAATGGATTTCCCTGAATTTACATGTAGAGGCCACTTTGAACTGGTCACACTATCTTAGATTTTGGACCAGCGTACATACAAACGAAATAATCTCATCAGTTACATCGATTACCTACAAGATGGTGGTCGCTAGAGATGAGCGTATTAGCTACAAGATAGTGGTCACTACAGATGAGCGTAGGTATTAGCTACAAGATAATGGTCGCTACAGATGAGCGTATCAGCTACAAGGTAATGGTCCTTACAGATGAGCGTATTAGCTACAAGATAGTGGTCGCTACAGATGAGCGTATCAGCTACAAGGTAATGGTCCTTAGAGCTGAGCGTATTAACTACAAGATAGTGGTCGCTACAGATGAGCGTAGGTATTAGCTACAAGATAATGGTCGCTACAGATGAGCGTATTAGCTACAAGATAATGGTCTTTCAGAAGAGCGTATTAGCTACAAGATAATGGTCTTACAGATGAGCGTATTAGCTACAAGATAGTAGTCGCTACAGATGAGCGTATTAGCTACAAGATAGTAGTCGCTACAGATGAGCGTATTAGCTACAAGATAGTAGTCGCTACAGATGAGCGTATTAGCTACAAGATAGTAGTCGCTACAGATGAGCGTATTACCTTTCAGGTATTAAAATCCACAGAGACGGAGCTGGAGTTGACTACGTTATTGAAGCAGTCCTCTAAGCGCTGTTCACAAATCCGAAACCTGAAAATATCGACAGTTCAAACCAAATACACGACCACTATTTTTGCTATGCCGACGACTTGGCAAATCAGGCAACCGAAAATGTGACATTTTCGATTAGGAAACCTGTCGAATGGTTGTGAATAGTTATGCTATGCCAGTAGAGCATTGGTGGCACAGTGGTAACGGACTGACTTACGTGTTGTAAGTCCTGGGGCCCAGGCAGGCGCTTTACTTTGTGTAAATAATTTCATCGCCACTGCTCTCAAAACGGTGAAGGAAAACATCATGAGGAAACCGGCATGTCCTAGAACCAAAAAATTGATGACGTGACATCTACCAACTCGCACTGAGCCCGCGTGGTGGGTTACAGCCCACTCCCTCTTACCAAGAGGAGGTCTGTGTCCCATTAGTGGGAACGTTATAGGCTGATTATGCTTCGCTGATCATAATATGTTGTAACAGCTCAGGATTGCAGTTTCAAAAAAAAACTTACAATTATCATGTTTGCATCTTCAGGGGTTTAGGAAATTCGTTGTTTATCAGTCACGGAACTGTTTTATTAGGTACACTAACAAATAGTTGGCAAGCTCCCATCATTTCAGAGCTGTGTGATGAATGAAACACTTAGTAAAGGCCTTCCTAAACGCAATACATCACCTTATTTCATAACAGAATGTCCGCAGGGCGGCACGCTTTGTTCCCCTAATGTCATCGTTGCGTGAACAAATAAATACAATTAGGGTTTCTGTCATACCACAAGTCCGTGACCGCAACGCGTCAATGTTATGGCAAATATTGTTATAACAAGCACCTTCCCACGTATAAATTAAATACGTTATTTTTGTAACGTAGTAAAGTTGAAGCTTCTCTACCAACTCTTTTTGGGAATTGTTTTGGCAGGTGACTTCTTTCATTTTTGATTTTTAACTACTTTGTCTTCCATCAAGTAGACGGTACCTACCGTACTATAAAGTAAAGTTAAGGCTCCCGCGGACAGGCGCAACGCGACAGTGCGACGCGACTCTTGAAGAACAATTTCCATGATGTTTTCATATAAATTGTTCTACAAGAGTGGAGCCTTGGCAGCTCTTCAAATGCACCCTCCTTGATAAATGTTTGGTATTGTATAAGAAATTCACGACCTCAACATATGAGTAATAAAAAAACAAACTTTCTAAAAGTACGGCATAGGAATTCTATCTACCTATCTTTAATAGGCACATACAATTAATGTTTTAAAATCGACATTAAACACATGAATCTGTAAAATAACATCGAAATCCACTCCAAAGAGTTACGACCGACAGTAAATCAATAAAATAACTACAGGGAGTTCAGGATGACAGCTTGATATCCGCATAGGTACGCCCGCAGATATCTAAATAAAGCTACTTTACAATGCACAAAGGAATTCTATTTGTCATTACCGTACTGTCGCGTCGCTGGATAGCTACTTGCTTTGATCATAACCGGTACAGATAGACAAAGCTATCTCTTTAGTTATTGAAGGAGTTTTATTATTTCAATAACGAAAGTGAAAAATTATTTATTTGCATTAAATAAATATTTTTATATTATTATTATTTTTCTTGGGACTGTTTTTTTTTCTCAGCTCTTACGCTGTTTTTAGCTTCATTTACGGGTCAAAGCCAAGTAAATGCAACGTGTGGTGTGTATTTAAGATGAGGGTGTGTTTTCTTCCTCTAACTGCATGAACTTTCTAACTATTCTGCCGGTATTTAAGATGGCAGCTTTCTGTAGGTAATTTCAGGCTGCGGCGAAGATGGTTGGGGATAACGCCTGTCGTAGAGAGAACAATAGGGATGACGTTCACCTTTTCTTGTCCCTAGATTCTTGTGAGTTCTTCTGCATATTTCTGGTCAGCATATTTACTTATTTTTTCAGATATGGTTTTTTGTAGGTTATGGGTATTAGGAACTGCAATTATATAATTATTTTATATTTTTTTTATTTTTATTTTTATATTTATATTTTGGAAGATTTACAGACACATACAAATCAGACCACGAGTAACTTAAAATATACGAGTTGATAGTCCTATGTCAATAACTCAATTATTATTTTTTGTCAAAGTTTACACCAAGAAAAATAAATTGGTAAGAAAGAAAGAAAGAAAAATAGGTTTATTTGTCACAGAAACACGCGCGTGCATACAGAAAAGATAATTAGCTCTGCTAACAATGTAAAATAAAAACAAACAAAATAGATCTATAATCACGAGCACAAAACAGAAATAGTCGACAGCTGCACGTCATGAGTTCATGACTGTGACAAGAAGGTTTCCACTCAGCGTGATGCTGTGCTATGGGGGACCCACAGCACAGCGTCGATTTTCAGTGGTTACCCAAAAAGGACGTACGGAAACCAAGTCAGGTTTAATTATTGGTAATTACTATATGTAACAAAATAAAATAAAATAAACAATAAACAAACGCTCGCTCAAACGTAAACGTCAAACGCCTGCAGGCGTGTCATACGTCAAGGTCACTAATAGTCGCCCGGTCACGGCACCGCGCACCGGTCATTTCTAACATAAAGTGTAATAACTTGAAAACTACCGAACTTATACCTTAATAAAAAATCGTGTGTGTAGCTGAAACCATACAGAATCAACAAGTGTTAAAACTACCATACAACTTCATAGTCGAAAGAACTGTAAAAAAATGTTAAACTAAAAATATGTGTTGAATTTCCGTAAAATATTTGTTCTTACTGAAATTTTGTACATTAGTTTGTAGTTTGTGTCAATAAAACCTATTAATTATTAAACTAGACTATCTAAGCTTTTTTTTGATACCCATATGTCCGTACTTGGTTTGCTCAGAGTAGCACAATACACCAAAACAAACACCCCATTCCCGCAACAATTTCATGCCCCCTGCGAGGTCCAGATAAGGGTTCTGCGAAACGTGTGTTTATAAATAGGATTTAATTTATTTTACATGATTTTTGTGTAATTATATTTGAAATGATAGGCAATCATTTGTATGCAATAATTATATATACTTTACAACAATTCAGTACCGGCATACCAAAAGAATTGGAAAAACAACGAAGCGTATGCGCCGTTAAACATTCGTCTGAACCCTTATCTGTTAAATTCGTGAACGTCCACGCCACAACTGTTGCTGATTACAAATTATACTGCGGAACGAATTAGATTATTCGTGATCTTGAACTATCTTCATAGTATTAAAACGTTCTGAGCGTTTTAAAATACTAATAATTAACTTATGTCCATATTACAAGCATTACTTTAGTAAATTATTTAGTAAAACACACGTAATTTAACACGAAAATGCCGGCGCGTAGCGTGTCGCTACGGCCTCAATTTTTCATAACGAGTTTAACACAATAAAACTGATTCAAAACCTATGACACATATAGATATTCGTAAACCTTGATTAATGAGGATTTTTATGATATATAACACTAATACATTGGGTTATTAACTACGCCATCAACACATAATATGTACGGAGCGCGCATCGTTCGTCATCCAAAATGGCGGAGCGCTGACTTAAAACTTTTATTTTGCAAAAAATATTTATGGTCGCCACAGATTATAGCATACTATTGTACGCGGAAACTAATAAGGAGCCACCTGGTGTAATTTTTTTGCAACAGTACAGTGTGCCAGTGGTATTTAAATCGATTTGAACGCAGCAAACCGAATCGGTCACGATCGGGGGGTCTGACGTTAGACCGGAAAATATTTTCGGTCACACTCGGGGGGTCTGACGCTAGAGCGGCTGAATACAAAGCAACCGTATAAACAACCAAATAGATGAATAAATATTATTAAATAACATAAACATTTATTAATTTATAGGCATAGTTTTTTTGGTACATAATATGAGAGAGGAGAGGATATGTATGTCTATGTTAGGTTTAAAACAATAAAATATATGTATTTTGTGTCTAGATGTAGGAACACCTTCAATCCAATAATTTTGTAGGTGTTCCTGGCACCCACATGGTATACAGGCATACGACCACGGCGTTACCTTCACCATTTTTGTAGCTATGTATTTCCGTCTGAAATATTTTCTTGTTTCGTACTTTTTAGATCATTTTTATTTATTTATTTATTTGCTAACATGTAAAACACTGTTTAGTAGGCATGCATTAAAATTTCATGACACAGTATTAAAACATGTAGGTACCCTTTTAAGTACCACATTATTAAATTACATAATATTGGTACCTAATATTGATTCTGATTATTACAATTTATTTTAAAATAAATCATATAGATTCGTTCATTCGTTTTAGTCCTATATGTAATATAGTACTTATAGTATTTATATTTTATATGAATAATCATAATAATATTACGTTTTCGCGTTTTTACGTTGTCTTCATCTCTTTAATATACTCTCCTATCGCAGGTATGCTGGAAGAGATTTCTTTAGAAATAAGCATCACCTTTGTACCTATTTTTCTGTTCCTTTCTTCTTGTCTGTTTATATATGTGTGTACATAAATGGTTAAATAAATAAATAAATATTTTTTATTTCATATTTTTCCGTTTTAACGCTTGATAAACGACAACGTAAATAAGAGTAATACAATAGGTCAGTAATTAACCTGTTTACTCTCGACAAAAATTATTTAAATCATGATTTTTATTGTATACTTAATAGGTATTATTTGTACAGCCGCGCCGTCCGTAGCAGTCTCAATTTTGCTTGTTATTAACAATTTAGACATATCTATTTATTTACTTGGAAAATATGATATATAATTGTAATGTGCTCGTCAAGACCTTTCTTTTGTTGCCAATCATGTCATGATTATCTCAATAAATTTATTTTCGTGGTCAGAAATTTACGTCATAAGTCCGCCATATTAAATTTAGGGAGAGTTTATATAGCCTATGTCACCCTGACCATTATCACAAATCTATTGATGCCTCATTCACCAAAATTGGTTCAGTAGTTTAGGCGATAAGGTGCAACACACGTATAATACAAACATACATACTTACATACAAAGACTGCTAAAATCATAACCCTTCCTTTTAGCGAGTCGGGTAACAATGTACTCAGAGCCATATTTATTAACACAGTTTCTGAATACATTTTGACAAGAGCTCCGCTCGTACTTATCTGTTTTTTTCATTCATTTACAACAATAATAAAAACGATGAGATTTAGCAAAAGGTTGTCTAAATTATCAGACAAGAAAGGCAACTTTGTTCAGACATTATTATGTAACAACTTTTGAAAGATACACCGGGCGTCGATAAAACTTTGACGATTCAGATTTCCGGTAAGACTCAAAGTGATCTCTGTCAAAATTTATTTGAATTAATTATGTCTAAACGGTCGGTGGTGGTTTAAGGCGTTTGGGTAAAATTACAAAAGAATATTTTGACTTTATGACTTTCTGCAAAATATGATTCTTGCCCAAATTACATTTATCTCTTCCCTTTAATAGAATATAATACTCTTTATTATGTATACTTTATAGATTAAAGACATACATGTAGAAGTTTACATAGGGCAGGCCAGGCGCACTCCGCCTTTTAGGTATGAAGGCGCAGATAGACGCGACGCGACAGCGTGGTGCGATTCTAGTAGAAGAATTTCTATTAAAACTTCACAGAAATTCCTCTATCAGAATCACGTCTCACCGTCGCGTCGCGCCTGTCTGCGGGAGCCTTGATGCTAAAAGTACACGGCGGGCTCGACTTGTCGGACCAATGCAGTAGGGCTGGCGCGCGCCAGCCGGGTCGCACGTTAGCACTACTCACACATGCCGGGGTCGCGCGTCGCGTCGTCCGTTTGTCGCTTTAGATATTAACTAAAATGAAGGCAAAAGCATATTGCATCGCATTCGGCTGCTTAAATAATAACAAGGATCCGAACTACACCTTTTTCACACTTCCAAAGGACATCGAAAGGTAATGAAATGCACGTATACCTATTAGTAATTAGGTAGATACCTACCTAACGTTTATTAAAAAAAAATGTCACTCATATTTACGTAGTTAGAATAATAATAATAATTATTATTATAAGTAGTATAGTTAAGTATTTAGGTACTTACAAGTTCTGATTACAATGTCAGGATTAGTTTTGATAATTATAGGTATGAAAATATCTACTTTTTTATTTTTGTTTTGTTGGGTATCTACCATAACTAAATATTATGTAGTAAGATTTTGATTATAGAGATAACAGGGTACTCGTGCACATTTTTTCAAATGCCCAATTACGTAGTTACTTAATAACAAATAATGGAGACTAAGCAAATCAAAGTATAAAGGTTAAAGTACCTATGCAGACATTGTACTAAGTAAGTACAATGCCTAGCTTAGGTTTATTTGAAACGTCATTTGTTAACAAAAGTAGAGTAATTAAATATTCAGATTAAAAGAAGGCAACCCTAACGTAGTCAGAAGAGATAAGCGATACGCAATAGAAAGAGAGGAAACTTCTAGGAATACCTATAACTGTAAGCAATTAGCGCTGTGCGACCTGAATTGCGCTTTATTGTGTTGTATCAAGAGTCGCTATTTATTTAAATGATTTTACGGAGTGAATCTTCTGTACTTGTACTATTATCTATTCTGTGCATAGGGTGGATACCACAGCGGGGATAATAATTATAGTATATTTTTCTCTAGGCGAAGAAGTATTTTTGTCCGTTACCAACTAACCTACAAAAACGAAACAGTCTTTATTCACAAGTAAAATAATTATGAATAAAGACTCGACTTATGACTGTTTCATAAAAAAAGAACATTTCATTTTTGAAAACGGAATTAAAAGCGGCGATCTCTTCGGTAGAATGCGCACATTGCGTTATTATTTTTGAATAAAAATAAACTATTTAGAGTTGCCATCCACGCAGCCGTCTCCGTCGGATAAGAGGGCCTTAAACCTAAAAAATAGAAAGATGACGCGACGCGACCTGCGGTGCTCCAACACCCGTGACATCAAGGTCGCGATTGAGCAGAACCGAGGGTCGAAAGTGTTCGCTCAGCAACTAGGGAGGTCCCATCTGACGAAACTAAGAACTGCGGATGGTAGAATCGTGACTTCAAAGTCCGAGATACTCGAGGAAGTCGAGGATTTTTACGGACACTTATACTCAACGCGGATGGCAAAACCAGCGTGACATAGTGAAGATGACCATCGTGCCGAACTAACGCGCCACTTCACGGAGGACATCCCGGATGTCGACCAGTGCGAGATTAGGGCGGCTCTCGAGCAGCTAAAGAAAAACAAGGCACCAGGTGATGACGGAATAACAACAGAGCTCCTTAAAGCAGGCGGGGCTCCAGTCCTCAGAGAGCTAGCGAGTCTCTTCAATTCCGTCATCCAAGAGGGTACAACGCCTGAGGCGTAGAGCAGAGGTGCGGTGGTTCTGTTCTTCAAAAAAGGCGACAAAACCTTGCTGAAGAACTATAGACCCATCTCACTACTGAGCCACGTATACAAGCTGTTTTCGAGGGTCGTCACGAACCGTCTCGCTAGGAGACTTGACGAGTTCCAGCCACCAGAACAAGCCGGTTTTCGAAAAGGCTTCAGTACCGTAAACCACATCCATACTGTTCGGCAAATTGTGCAGAAGACCGAAGAGTACAACCAGCCGCTGTGTATGGCATTTGTGGACTACGAGAAAGCCTTCGACTCCATCGAAATATGGGCAGTTCTGGCCTCTCTGCAACGATGTCGAATTGATTGGCGATACATCGAAGTGTTGAGGTGTTTGTATGACGCTGCCACAATGACTGTCCAGATCCAGGATACGAAAACTACCCCCATCCAACTGCTCAGGGGAGTGAGACAGGGGGATGTGATATCCCCGAAACTGTTCTCCAATGCATTGGAGGACGTTTTTAAGACGCTGGACTGGACTGGACAGGGTATAAACGTGAACGGCGAGTACATCTCACACCTCCGCTTTGCCGATGACATCGTCATAATGGCAGAGACGCTGGAACAGTTAGACCAGATGCTGCATAGCCTAAATGGAGCCTCTCGGCGGGTTGGCCTCGGCATGAATTTGGACAAGACGAAAATCATGTACAATTCGCACGTCTTGCCGAGTCCAATCCGTCCAATCGAAGGGTCGCTTCTCGAAGTTGTGAAGAAGTATGTCTACCTAGGGCAAGTCATCCAACTTGGTAGACACAACTTTGAGAAAGAAGCCGACAGAAGGATCCGGTTAGGTTGGGCAGCGTTTGGAAAACTTCGTCAAGTTTTCTCGTCGCCAATCCCGCAATGTTTGAAGACTAAGGTCTTCAACCAGTGCGTCCTGCCCGTTATGACATACGGTGCCAAAACGTGGACACTGACAGTCGGGCTGGTTCACAAATTTAAGGTCGATCAGCGCGCTATGGAGCGGGCTATGCTCGGGGTTTCTTTGAAGGATAAAATCAGAAACGAAGTTATCCGGAAAAGAACCGGAGTTAGCGACATAGCTTGCAGAGTAAGCAAGCTGAAGTGGCAGTGAGCTGGCCATGTTTGTCGGAGGACCGATGGCCGATGGAGCAGACGAGTCCTGGAGTGGCGACCGCGTATCGGCAAGCGTAGTGTAGGACGCCCCCCAGCTAGATGGACCGACGACCTCAAAAAAGTGGCTGGGACAGACTGGATGCGGAAGGCGGAAAACAGGGTGCTGTGGCGCAGCATGGGAGAGGCCTATGTCCAGCAGTGGACTGCGATAGGCTGAGTTGATTGATTGATTGAAAATATTTAATATTTTATTGTTTTTTTTTAATTTATTTTTTATTTTAGATGGGTTTGCTCTTGACTCTAGTCTAGGTCAGAGATGACAGAGACAAACTCGACGATGGAGTGAGCTTACCCAGAAGAAACCTGTTCACTCTCACTTTGAAGAGATTTCGGTTGTATGCGGTCGGAAACACAGGCGCAGGTAGAGAATTCCACTCTTCCGCAATCGTAGTGAAAAGTAGAGTGTGACACACGGCGCTAAAAACCCCCTTATATTTCGGTTTCTATTTACTCCCTCGCTATAGCTCGGGAGTAAAACTACCTCGTATATAATGGATCATTTTAGCCCCTTGTATAACAATCTACTACACTTGAGAGCAATAAATCCGGGTTAAAGAATGTTAAAAATCTCGGAAACTAAAAATGATAGGTTAATGCAATAAATTGTATTTAATAGACAATGTAATACTCCTTAAATGAAAGTAAAAAAAATATGAGTCACCATACATTTTATTAACACAAAATTACATAAAGAAAAAAACTGCTGATCTCTCCT
Source organism: Griposia aprilina (assembly GCA_916610205.1). NCBI lineage: Eukaryota > Metazoa > Arthropoda > Insecta > Lepidoptera > Noctuidae > Griposia > Griposia aprilina. The sequence goes on from OU744287.1 coordinate 7,965,413, forward strand.
TAAAACAAAAATAGGAAACATGAAATTTTTGAACTTTATTACGATTTTCTTGAATTTTAATACTTCGTATTGCCTCCTCGTGCTTCCATTACTGCGTTTACGCGGTTTGGCATGCTGTACACCAAGTTCCTTATAAGATTTTGGGGAATATTCTCCCATTCCTCTGTGAGAGCAATTTTGAGCTCACGAAGCGTGATTGGGGGAGGGTTTCGTTGTTTTACGCATCTGCCTAGCTCGTCCCAAGCATGCTCGATCGGGTTGATATCCGGGCTGCGCGCTGGCCACTCCATACGAGTAATGTTCATCTCTTGAAGGTAGTCATTCACAATCCTACCTGTATGAGGTCGGGCATTGTCATGCATAAATATAGCATCCTCAATTGACCATAAATGGACCAACGTGATCATTGAGGATTTCTTCCACATATCTTACGCTAGTTAAAGAGCCGTTTTCTATGATCACCAGCTCTGTGCGACTTTCAGAAGAAATTCCGGCCCACACAAGTACAGACCCACCACCGTAGGCTACTTTTTCTTCGATGCATGCTTGCTTGAATCTTTCCCCTGGTCTTCGATACACTCTGTGTCTTCCATCGTGCTTGTAGAGCATACATTTTGATTCGTCGGAGAACATAACTTTTGACCAATCTTCAATACTCCAATTTACGTGGCTCTGGGCATATCTTAGTCTTGAAATACGATGCCCACGCTCCAGTTTAGGGCCATTTGCAGGTCTAAGGGGTTTTAAGTTAGATTCAGTAAGCCGACGTCTTACTGTCCATGCACTTGGGTTACTTCCTCCGAGGCGTCGAAACTGATTTGTGAGTTCAGTTCCTGTGAGAAAGCGATTTCGAAGCATGGTGTTCACCAAGTATCGGTCTTCTTGTGCTGTGGTACACCTGGTTCTGCCCGTTCCTGGTCTGCGTAGGTTAGAACCAGTTTCTTCGTAACGTCGGAGAACTCTTTGTACTGTTGACAGCGACACACCGACAGTCCTGGCTGTATCGCGCTGACTCCGGCCGGTTTCCAGCATTGTAAGTATTCTGGTGCATTCTTCAGGCGTAAGCGACATAATTTCAGCTTGAATAATGAATATAGAGCACTATCAACATGGTTTATGTACCCACATAAATGACAGATTACAAACAAAAGCAAAACCAAATGCTGTAATTTCGTAGTTCCATCTTCGAAAGTGGCCCTTTTTCAAATTTGATTTTTTTATGATATAACTTTACAATAACTAAGAAGTTTTAATACCTTCATTTAAGGAGTATTACATTGTCTATTAAATACAATTTATTGCATTAACCTAGCATTTTTAGTTTCCGAGATTTTTAGGATTCTTTAAGTGACCCGGATTCATTGCTCTCGAGTGTATTTAAAGACAACCTTTGGATGTAATGGATAGCTAGATCATAGAGAAATGTCTCTAGCCATGATTCACAAAGTCACAACAAAATATTATCAATTACAACGATAAACTAGAAAACAAAGTTGTGCTCCAGATAACAGTAATCTAGACGGATTGAATAGTTTCAAGCTCACTGCGAGACGTAATTAAATACCAGCGTGATTTATCTGCACCTAACTGCAGCCACTGAGCTACTGGAATGCAATCAATTTCTTGGTTTATCTCCGCTATATATACTTATAGGAGGTAGTCTGAAACTGAACTAACTGAAACGTGTTTTGTAATTATTATTTGTCAACAAAAGCGAAGTATATACCTAATTCGTAAGATAATAGTCGTAAAATAATAATATGTAGGTACTTTTTTGTAGGTTTGTACTTTAGGTGTATAAAAAAGGGGGAGGAATAATAGTGCATCAAAAAATTCGTCCGCACACCCTAGACACTAAACATACACACAAACTACACTTCAAAAAGTGTCTATAAAATATGAAACAAACATGAATTATGAAAGAAATGATGGTCCTCTTCTTCTGGTCAGGTATTGAACTCCTAAGAGGATAGCCCATCCCGTGCAAGAATTAAATAGCCAGTCTGCAAGATGATTACGTGGCTGACTGTCCAAGGTACGCAAACAACTATTTGAAAGAAAAAAAAAAGGAGAAAATGCGTTTATTGGCATTACAGCAACAAAAATACATCCTAAAACTAAAAAAAATAACGCAAAGCAAAGATATGTCGGAAATACGTTAAATCAATCGTTTGACTTGACTAATCACGACGCCGGTGCCACCAGGTGGCGCTGGACAGAGTCTATAATGCTAACGCTTGACCAGAGTACAGCAGAGTTTTTTGTTGACGGGTAAGCAGTGAAGACGTTTAGAAACTGTCGCGCGTTCCGTATAGTTATGTCGTGTACCTACAGTGTGTGATTCGCTAATGTGATTAATTTGGTCGTACATTATAATTTGATTTGAACTGCAAACGGTTTTTCTATTGCGCAATAACCAACATTACCCATAGTGCGCCCACAGTAGTTAAAATATGGCTGATGATAACGAGAGAGACGTACCTTCTCCGCTAGATACATAAGATATGTTACATTTAAAGCCACTCGTGGAGAATTTAAAAGTGTACTGAGAAAGGGTTTTTTTATAGACTCATAGCAGTTTTTAACGGTAGATTCTTGGATGGTGTTTGTATGAAAGAAGAGATACATTCTCTAACACATGTAGACCAAAGATAGCACAAACGAGGCTTTATAGCACAAGTACTCAAACGTTTCTACGAGCCCACTCATCCTCATAACGATTTCACAAGTAAAGATGGCCCGTCACGTAACAGTAATCAAGTCTCGCCAAATCCGACGTAATAATATTATCATTGCACGGATTATCTTGAGAATGCGTGGAATGCCGACACTGTTCCCATCCTTAGCGTATGGCTGTAAATATTTGGCGTAGATTGTCGGTCCCTAATCTATTTATTGCTCTTCCCTTGAGGACGGCTGTCGTGTATGATATTTGAATTTATTTCAATTATCTGATATCAAGTTTGGCTCTGAGATAACGTGGGTTTAGATTAAGTGAGTGTCGTGGGTTTCCGATAGAGAATTGATCGATTCATAGATTTGAATACAACAATCATACTCTCAAACTTACGAGGAATTCGAGCCAAAAATAATATGTAGGTACACGAAAAAAATTGTTGGAGTCGTCGCCTGTAGCGTTGTTAACCGTAGGTGTTGGTAAATTAAGCGTAGATGCTACGCATCGTAGGCACTGCACAAACGCTACGCATCGTAGGCGCTACGCATCGTATGCGCTCCGCAAACGTAGCGTCTACGCAGAATCAAGACTTACGCATACTACACTATACTATGCATAATATACTATGGACATAATATTATGCTCAGAGCATCCCAAATAAACCTCTGTATCGTTGCAATTGTCTTTCGGAAACTAAAGCTCAGATAAAGTCCACCTTCATCGATCAATCTAAAACACAATAAATCTCGTAGAATGGTAAATCGTGAAACTTGAACAGGTTGAGTAAAGTTTGCAATCGATTCCACCGATAGGCTAGGCTTACCTTCAGCTTGTATCCGGCCATAAATTCAGATATTTCCGATTGCGGATCTATTCTCCGACTGGGTATTATGCAAAGCAATGTTGTTCCAATTTCAACTCTCTTCTAGGCGTAAAATAATAGTGTGTAAATTTGAAATATGATCACTATGTAGGAATTTTAAAGAAAATGTAGAATCAGAATCAGAATGCTGTATTTGTAAACTTAGGTAAGTGTTAAGTACAATATATGTATTACAGTAATCTACACTTAGGCCTTTGTCAAGGCCAATTAATTTCATGAAAACACGTACCTGCGTTTATTTTTAGCTTAATGTAAGTTCTTAATTAATTTAATTTTCACTTTTAATTACTTTAGTGCTAGTAACCGAGCTATGCCTAAATTTGTTTGGTGTATTAGTGTGCGGATATTTAAAAATAAATGATATTTAAAAAAATTGCTACTATAATTTCTATGTTATTTATAATTCACTGTACAAACAATTGTTTTCTTTTGAGTAATGTTTGAATGCTTCATCAAAAACGAAAAAGCTTTAAAGAGTCTGAAACCAAAAACACATCTGATTTTTTCTGACTTTAATTCCACATTCATGTAAACAAGCCATCATTATGACACACAGATTGCAGCAAAGTTTTGTTTCTGAGAACGTAAGATTTTGAATGTCTCACTTATTTATTTCACCCTAGAACTTTCCCTGCCCGAGGCGATCTTTTATTAAAATATACACAAGCAGAGGGTTGAATAAGACATAACGAGTTGACTCGAGCCCGTAATGAAAGGCCGCTCTGACAACGACCTAATGAATAATAATTGTCGGTGAAAAGCAATGTCACCCGAGACAATCTGAGAAACAGAAAATGACACGCTCCGTTGATGTTACCTAAAATCTTACAAATGTTCACGCTTTCAGAAGCCCTAGCTCGAACGCGTTAAGTAAACGTAACGGAAATTCGAACGGTTTTTTAATCGAAAATTAAAATATCCTAACATTTTGGTTTCATGTTTTTACGACGACGAAATTAACTTTATTTCATTGGCCTTGATCTCTCAACATTTCGAAATGTGACCTATACTTAGCGGACAGTACTAATAGACATCTGACAATTCCCAAATTTACCTCAATAGCTCCAGTAATCAAAATTATTGAAAAAGAAACTCTCTTCGTCTCCTTCGTCTCTTTGAGTATTACTATCCCGTTTTTATTGAGGAAAAAATATAAAATTTCAATGACGTTTCGGAAAGATTGATCCAAATTAACATGTATTCGGCCACAACCTTAATCCGTTACTGCTGTTATGGACCTAAATAAACAGATTTCCTTCCCGCTTCCTATTTATTAAAGTACACTCACCTTTTAGACAAAATGGACCAAATTATCCGGCAAACATTAACTTCGATTTTAAATGTGGCCATGGACGACCGAGCTTGGACACAAGCTACTCTTCCTATTCGTACTGGCGGCTTCGGCGTCCGCAAAATTTCTAGTATTAGTTTACCGGTTTTCACGTCCTCGGTCTACGGCACTGAGAAATTGGTCAGGAAAATCCTAGCCTCCACACTGATTAATTTTGATGTGCCGTGTTTCCTGCCTAGAGACTCCCTTGCCCGAATTCAGATCCACCCGACAATCCATCTTCCCAAAGACGGTGGGATGAGCCGATCTGCAGAGTAGTACAGAACAATTTAGTTGACACGACTGCTACTAATACAGGAGCGTGCGCACCTGCTGGCTGTGGGTAAGTGGCCATTGGGAGTCGGTTCTTTGTTCGATGACACTACTTTCCGTTCGATGACACTAAATCCTCCGACGACCTCTTGTCACCGTCGGCGTTCCAGCTATACCCAATGGCTTGGCACGCGACGATGGCAAGAGACTGGACGGCATGTCTTTATTTCCATAGAAGGTAGGTAAGCCTTTAGTGTGGGACGCAACGTGTGTCGATACTCTTGCGCCATCTCATCTTCCTGGCTCGGCGTACTGTGCTGGCGCTGCTGCTGCAGCTTCGAAAAACCTCAAGCGGCGAAAGTATAATAACCTTACCGGTTATTATATTTTCGAGCCGTTTGGAGTTGAAACCCTCGGGCTATGAGGTCCGAGTGCTCATGGTTTGTTCAACGAAATCTCCAAACGGCTGGTTGACACTTCCCGTGACCCAAGGGCTGGATTTTACCTTGGCCAGAGACTAAGAATTGCCATACAACGTGGCAATGCCGCCAGTCTCTTAGGTACATCCAGTCGACAGCGATGCGGAGGATTTTTTCGACGCCATATTTTAGTTTGTTAATAAAATTTTAGTTAGGTTAGGTTAGTTATATTTTTATAGTTTGTTAGTTAATTTAGTAGGTATGAAGTTTATCCAGTATATATATTTTTATCCACTTTAATAATAAACGAGATAAAAGGAAGATATATATTTACCTTAACAAAAGCTTATACACAAAAATATAGCTCAGACATTGAGCTATATCTATAAGAATTATCGCTGCAGATAAAAATACTCCTAGCAGACAAAATCGATGGCCAGCACTATTTTAAACAGCTTTCACAGATGTATTCTGTCCACAATTCCAACTCCGAATTTATACTAGCACTACTTTGTATTCCGGGCAGATCGCAGACTCAAACATAAAAATTTTAGGTTGCACCCGACACGTGTACCTTTGTACCGTAGTAACGTCAACCTCGTAATTATTTTACCACCTTAAGATTGAATATCACTTAAATCAATCTGCTTAGACTTTTCCCAACTATATTGAGGTCGGCTACCAGTCTAACCGGATGCAACAGAATACTAGTATTTTACACGGAGCGACTGCCTATCTCATTACCACAACCCAGTTACTGGGTATTAGATACCCCTTGCTTGGACTGGTTGGCAGACTATTAGGCTTTTGACTAAACATAACGACTGTCTAAGATCTTCGAAAGACAGCCGGGACCAACGGCTTAACGTGCTTTCCGAAGCACGGACGAGTCTTGATATGTAAAGGGTGGACACCCATCCACGAACCAAACGCAGCAACCGTAGCTTAACTTTCGATCGACCCGTGCGCCTGTTATTATTTATCCACGAGTCCCTATAAGATTGAATATGACTTGCATGTCTTAAAATGACAAGGTCTATTTGTCTTTGTGACAGTTAGATAGTTTCAACCTTAGTGAAATTTCAATTTACGGGGAATTATTGTGAAACGTGGTAAACCAATTACGAGGTTGTCTACACATGAAAGTAATGATTTAAACATTTTTCTAATAAAAACCAGGTTAACGTGCGTAATGACGCGTTTTGTTGATCATTTATTTATTTTCAAACACCTCTTTATCGTGTTTTGACAGTAACGTGTAAATACGGTTTCGTTTTCAGAACAGAGACTTGAGTTTCTTGGACTTCAGACATGTGAATTGTTTTATTTGAGTTCTGAAAACGGCGATATACAGGATTAGTTTCAAATACCTGCCAAATTTTCAGAGATGATTCAGAATCGATAATATTTTCAATTTACGAGTATGAAATAAAAAATAATAAAACATTACAATTTTTTTAGTACATAGTCAATTTATGATTAATTTGATTAAGTATTGTTATTAATTTATGAACTAGATTAGTAATACTTAGTCATCATGCGCGCCCGCCGCCGACACACCGCGTGCCCGGCGAGAAAGGTAATTATCATTGTCGCATGTTCCTAATATAGGAATATTTTCGGACATTTTCTATTGAATGTTTTCATTTATTTTTATTTGATTGTTGATGTTTAACTGTCAATCACGATTTAAATTATTTATTTACATATCAAGTAATGGTATACGAATTTGTGTGTGGTAAGTACCGCAACTACCAAAGTGAAAAATAAAATCTTTTTTACAAAAAAACAACTGACTTCCAAAAAAACACTTTTGTTTCATAACTCGGTTTCTTTGGTTTTGTATTTTCGTTTTTGGCCACCGACTTATTATTATTTTTCACGTTTTTTAGTGTTTTTTTTTGGAAGTCGGTTGCTTTTTTGTAAAAATGTTTTTATTTTTCACCTTTTAGTTGCGGTACCTACCCCACACAAATTCGTATACCAGTAATTGATATGTAATTAAATAACAGTGACAGGAAATTATTAAAACAACATCAATATAAACTAAGTGCAGTATTAAGGATAACTCTAAAACTACTGGTCAGAACTTGATCGTATTTGAATTGGACTACATCTGAAACATCAGCTATCAAATAATAAAAGAATCATCCAAATCGGTTCACCTAGAAAAAAGTTCTGAGCTAAGACAAATAAAAAAAACATAGGTACAGCCAAATAGAGAACCTCCACCTTTTTTTGAAGTCGGTTAAAAAATTAAAATTTTGCAGGTCTTTGAAAACTAGCCTTGTATTGAGATAATTTATCATTTTATTTAAGTTAAAATATGAGAAGTAACGGAACATTATCGCTTTATGTGTCTATTCCAAACTAAATTAATGCCTAAAATAGTCAATACAGCCACCAGAACAAGGTATACAACTTTTATCTCCACGCCAACTTCGATACAAAACATATCAACCTCCTTGTAGCTTTCAAACTCCGAACATTTTCGGTACACGTACTCGAACTTGCAAGATAGTTAGCAGTGTCCAACATCTTTATTAGTAATACTAGGTACGCCAACCTCTGAGAAACATAGTTTATATTCATATCAAACTATTGTGTCCCGCCTCTGGGGTGTTTTGTAAAATGATCTCCGCATTGAATATTCATAGGGAGACTGCAGTGAAACGGGTGAAATCCCGGCGGTATGAAGTTACGGTACAGGTGGTGATGAAACGAATCTAGTTTCTGGAAAATAACGTAACATGTCGCTTGTATTCCCTAAAGGATTAGGCAGAGGTGTTGAACACACATTTCCCACTTATATTTAATAGGAGACGAACATATTGCTATCAACCGGGGTACAACTCTGGGCTGTTACTAAGATATATCCTGAAGGAAAAACTCAATAGCACTTGGTCTGACCTCAGGCCCAACCCAAGGTCAGCAGTTGCGTTTGCTCCGACTCGACCAACGGGCTGATCTGCTAAATCTGGGAATTAAATGAACATTTACAAACTACAACTGTAAAAACGTTATCAGCTAACGCAGCCTAGGTATAGATAAACTAGACTAGTTTCTGAAAAAACTTTATTCGGTACAACTTTATAATTTAATTTTACAGTCGATTTATGGAAATGTGGATAGTGTTTGTAAACGTTAGATGAGTTAGGTCGCCGTCGAGTGCTGTTTGCACGACTTCAATCAATTAATCATGTCTGTCACAATCAGCTGCTGCACACACATAAGGCTTGCCAGATGGCCGGGAAATCGGAGAATGTCCCGGAATTTTGCGTATTGTCCCGTACGTGTCCAGACTTTACCGTCCCGGATATCGAACACATAGGTACTAGTTTTTTTTCACAAAGATATGAGTATAATCAGAGTTGCCAGTACATAATATTTAGCCTCATGAACAGTTTAATAGAATTGCAGATAAAATTAATTTTGATTTCTTGCTCAGAAATGTTATCAGTTTTGCATAGCCCCGGCGGAAAATATCTATAAAAAATGGCAAAAGACAGTGATAAAAGTAAAAAAAAACATAGTAATTTAAGAGTTTTATAAGCCAAAGAGAGGTTTTATTTATTTATTTTTGTTATAAGATAACGCGTGTTGATTTCCTACCAAAGAAAGAAGCGAACTCCACCCACTCGTGAAGTAATCGAGCTCGCTCCGCTGGCACGTTTTGATAGTGGGCTTGCTCCACATGCTGGTCTTGTAGGGGCTTCGCTTCGAACGCTCTTATCATGTGCAAGCGCACTCAGATCACTCCGCTCGCTCATTACTTGAGTAAGCGCGGTCTGCTCAGGCGTGGCATTATAGAGCTCGCTTCGCTCGCTCGGCAGTAAATTGCGTTCGCTTCATTAGCTTTTCTTGCAAGATCACTCACTCGCTCCACCCACTCAATCGTTCTTGTTGTTTTTGCCGTTTGGAGGTTTCCGAGGGTTTCAACCCCAAACGGCCTCGAGGCGGAAAGTAGTGTTGTCGAACAAAGAACCGACTCCTACTTACCCACAGCTAGCTAGCGTGCACGCTTTAGTAGTACTCATAGTAGACGGGTCAAGTAAATTGTTCTGTACTACTCTGCAGAGCGACTCATCCCACCGTCTCTGGGAAGATGGATTGTCGGGTGGATCTGAATTTGGGCAAGCAAATCTCCAGGCATTTGCAACAGATTTTCTTAAGTTTTCTCATACTGCCGTAGCTATTGTATTTGATCGGCACTAGACATTTTAGGTTCGTAGCATTCCTTTTGATGCAAGCTTTTTTCGATTGGGATTTGTTTTATTTCAGAGCATATTTACGGCCGATATGAGACGAAATCTGAAATTATTTTGGTATTTTGAACTTCATATTTTATTTATTTACTTTATAAAAATAAATAAATAAATTATATAAATGTATTTTCTTTCTTCTCTCTTCTCTATTTTGGCCAATATTTGTGTTGTTTTTATTTAGGTACTAGAATTGTTTTGTCGACTCTTAACAACGACACCAGGATCACTGTTCTAGCTAAACACAATTTTGCGCTATACGAATTGTAATTTCGACACATAGTGAAAAATAGGGGCTCGAGTGCATGCGCGTGCACTCACCTTGTGACGTCATAGCCAAATTATGTCCTGCTTCAATATTGTTATAAATACGAGTATGAGTTATCTTTTGAATGCTCAACTATTACTCTAGCACTAAAAGTATCGTAGTTATTAGCAGTTGAAATCGAACATGTTTTTGTCGGTCAGAAATATTGAATTTTCCACCAGAATACCGAGCGAAAAGAGGTTTTCACGTCAAAAAGTAAAAAAAGTCACCGGAACGTTGCGGTCGCTCTATCGGTTGAGAAACCTTCTCCCATCACACATAAAGGCAATGCTTGTACAGTCCCAAATCTTTCCCATACTTGACTATGGCGATGTGTCACTATGACCTGAATGCTGGTCTCCATAATAAACTTGACCGCCCTCTAAATAACTGCTTTCGATTCGTTTTCAATCTTCGTAGTACAACAATGTGTCCGCGCACCGTTTGCTTTTAAAATGGTAACATATTCGTCAGCGCAGAGATTTGAGGGCTCTGTCTATGTACTTTTTTATACTCGAAAAATCCACTTCTCCTTCTTAACTGACTTCCCAGGTTCAATACTTATGCTCTGCGCATAGTAATAATCTTCGTTCCACCAACAATCGTCTTCTACGATGTCCTTTTCCGCGCTCTGGTTTCATTCACTCTTCTTCCTTTGTCCAGGCGGTCTTTCTTTGGAATGCGCTCCTCTGAACATCAGGATGACAACCAGTCAGTTATCTTTTAAAGTGGAGGCACGTGAGCATAATCGTAAGAAGTTGGCATAATCTTCCCAGCGCTGATTTCCTGGATTCGTTTTCTCCTCTACCTATCGTTATTTCTCCGGACAAAGTTTATTTTCGTTATATGTATGTATGTACCTAGGTATTAGTATTTATTATTTTTCGGCTTATCTATCCCGTATGTTGCACCTGCCATGTTTTGTCTCTGCATCACCGTAAGGTAGACTGGTAGAAAATGCCTCAAGCATTAAGTCCGCCTTTGTACGGTATTTTTTTTACTTGTGTAAAGTTTAAAAAAAAAAAATTAAAGCATCCTACAAAACAGAACCATCATTACATTTTAAAGTACATAAATCAAATTTGAGCGCAGCCGTGGCCCTCTGTAGGTTCAAAAGAATCCGATATACAGCACTTCAAACATTGTCAATTTTTCCTAAAAAGTTCAACATTGTGACCTACTATGTTTTAAATGACTGGACTAATGTAATCTATTATATGCTTCTCATACGCACCTACAATATAAAGCACACTCCAAATTCATCCAAGGCCCAAAATATACAGAAAATTGATCCACCACAATGAGGTTCGGTACCTACAGCTACAATACCTTTGGAACGCGAGACCTTCGCATAATACGTAGCCTTTCAAAGGACGCGTAACAAGACAGGTCGCCTAACTATACGCGTTTGATAAAGGTCCTGTGCCAGTACGCCGTCGATCGTCGATCATCTCACCTACCGCGGAAATCATTGGCGTATCTTCGTCCTACATATCGGCAGTATTGCGTCCGGGTTGCAGATGTGTAATTTCTTTATCTTTTTCCATTTTGGCGAGGTCCTTGTGATGTGTTGGCAAAAAAAATAGGCGGTATGTTTGTGATTGTGGTAGAACGATCATGATAGGAATAATAAATTACCTTTATCAAATTATAGAAAAGCGCTGAGCAAGATTATTTCTGGACTTTAAAAGAGACTCTGACCTCGAATTGGTTTCGGCCTTTCTTCTCTGAGTAGTCAGATAGGAAACGCCGACCTCATCTAGTTTTTAAAATATGATTGACGTGTGTGTTTCTACAAACCCACTTACAGAAAATAAAATCATTTTTCATTTATCGCTAAACTGCTTAAAAGTACTTAATTAATGTATTTATTTCGATTACTTAGTTTCACATACTAATTATGAGAATTGATAACTGCTAAAGCCTCAGTTAGTACTATATTTTCAGGAAAAATCTGTCATTTACAACTTTCAATTTGTGCAACATGCGTATGAACACCATCCTGGCTATAGGCACCATTATTTTTCTATCCAGTCTATAACGTCCAAAGTCCCTTAAAACAGAACAAATTGGCTTTACAGTCGTTTAATTAAAAAAAAGTCTGGAAAGGTCCAGGATAAGTCGGCTTTTAATTTAGCAAATATACGTTCTATTTGAGCCGCTCCGGTTTGTCACAGATTTTCATTTAAATTTAGAACAAAGAGGGACCGAAATGGAATCAAATATTTATACCGGGAGGATGAACGCCGATTTATTAATAGCAAAAGTAATTAAATTCAATGAATCAATGACCTTTGATTGTGAATTTTCCGAAAGCAAATTTTATTCGAAAACATTCATCGGTTTCTTACTAAACTTCAACTATATATTATATCGTCGACTCTGGTTACTTATCTCTTTTGGTGACTGTACATACTCGTAGATACCTACCTACCATTAAGATGTCTAAGCTGTCTTCTTTAGATGGCATGCTTCCAAATTAACCCTTGAAATTAGGCTAATTAGGAATTGAAAAGTACTGCAACCATAAATTATCACTTTGTTATACAGTCTTTTCCTAACTTCTCATGTCTTGATATTGGAAAAAACCTTTCCGTAAACGCTTTTATTGTACTCCTACACTAGTTTTACATTAACCCTCTGCTAGTGAGGTCAGGGAGAATGTATAGACGAGCATAATATACATGTACCTATAAGTATATTGAACCCTGAAGCCATTCTGTGGCGGTCAGATTGCCTCGCCTCAGTCTTCGTTGTTTCATACATACTTGAGCACTCAACTAATAAATTATTTAAATTTTAACCAACCTACTACTTTATGTCTTCTCAAATATCTTGCCTTTCTCCCTTGTGTAACGAAATAGGTACCTACAGGGTGTAAAATGGACTTCAGGGAAAAATGCGTCTTATGCGAACGAAAGAAACGTGTAAATTTTATTAGAAGCAGTTCTTTTGTCTTTTTCCTGATTCTGTGCGCGTTCCATCATAAAACACAGTGTAGGTTTTGTTTTCATATAACCAAGTCCATAAGTAGGATTCAAAGTCAACAGATGAGAATGAGGTGACACACACAGGTGAGGATGGATGGATGAATGTTTGTTACTCTTTCACGCAAAAACTACTGAACGGATTTAGATGGAATATGGAACACACATAGTTTATAACCTGGATTAACATGTAGGATACTTTTTATCCGGTTAGTACGTGCCCGTGGGATAATTTCCGACAACCACGCGGGCGAAACCGGAGGTAAAAGCTAGTTCATAATAAAAAGTAAAAATACTTTCTTTTTTTGAACTAATAAAACCTACTCGTTGCACTAAGCGTTACGGAAATCAATCAGATCATTTGCTTATGTAATGGCCTGGATTACTGTGAAGTAGGCTTCTAACCAGCCAATAAATATGCTGTCACAGTACATAACACGATGAAACAACACAGCCTATTAATAAAACTAGGTCAGTGTCTTCTTTTAATAGTAAAACCACTCCAAACTTCGGTTGGCACAGAAATTTGTCCGTCCATGATAAGTTATTCCAAAAATATTCGCCAAACACTCTTGATAAATAGAACAAATCCATCTGCCTGCCTTCTCCCAACTATGCTAGGGTCAGCTTCCAGTCTAACCAGCTGTAGCTGATTACCAGTATTTTATATGGAACGACTGCCTATCTGACCTCCACAACCCAGTTACTAGGCAACACGATAGCCCTTGGTAAGACTTGTTGTCAGACTTTTGAGCTTCTGATGACCCGTAACGACTGTCAAAGATCTACGAATGACAGCCGGGATCAACGGCTTAATGTGCTTTCCAAGACACGGAGGGGTCTCGATATGTAATGGTCACCCATCCACGAACCGACCGCGGCAAGTGTAGCTTATCCTTCGATCAACCCGTGCAGCTGTTAGTATTTAGCCACGAGCCCGTTAAATAGCCCTGATAAATAGAGCACATAAAAAAAATGCTGAACGACTTATTGAAGCGAATATTGATGACTTGCGATATGCTAGTCAACACCAATTAATCAGTTGCATCGATCGAAAAAAATAGCTCTAACTGAAGCTGGTTTGAGCAAAAACTTGTTCGTAATACTTACTTTCTCGTAATACGATGACCTAATTCGTTTGGCCAATCTATTGTGGTGAATTGAGAATTACAGCCGGCTTACGTGCCCACTTTACAGGTCGTATTGAAGTCTTTCAGCGGACGAAGGCAACAGGGACAAGTGGGTAATTGATCAATGAACGAGTTTTCTCATTAAAATTATAGGGAGGTACGTCGAAAATGTATAAGTACTTAAGCACTTTTGAAAGTTACTGGTACCTTTACAATAATAGTTATAAGGAAAGTGGTACTTCTGGACAAGGCTCATATTGTTAGAAAGTTCTTCTGTCTGTCTCCGATACCAATGGCCTCCTATTTTAAATATTATATTTTTAATATTTAAAATATTATTTAAGAGCGCATACACGGATCCACTAGCGCCACTCCTTTAAAAAAATATTATCTCGTGACTGAGAAGGAATTTTGAAAAACGGCTCAATAAGCGACCTCGGTAAGCTTGCACGAACCTACAAAATTCGATCTAAACAAAAGCGGCCACGTTCATTTAGATCGTATTTTGTTGCTTCGTGTCTCAATATGAAAGTTTATAAAAGGTATTAGAAAATTCTAGACACACTTACCGAGGTCGCTTACTGAGCCATTTTTCAAAATTCCTTCTTAGTCACAAGATAATATTTTTTTAAAGGAGTGGCGCTAGTGTACCCGTGTATGCGCTCTTAATATGATGATAAATGAATAAACCGAAGAATAATAAATGGGTTACAAAAGAGAACTGCACCCCTGACTCCGGAGCTAGGTTAGAGTACCTGTATTTTAGGAGCCTGGTAAGTCAGTAACCTGAAAATTACCATTGCATTTAAGTCCATAGCGTATGGTTCGTAACAACAAACAATATCAGTATTCGTATCGCTCGAAGCTATGCATTTTAGATTTTGTAATATTTTTATAATGGTTCAGCACCTATATGTATGTCCCTTTACATCAGGGGTCGGCAACACGCGGCCCGCGGGCCGTACGCGGCCCGCGGACGTCTTACTTGCGGCCCGTGAATGTCTTGTACATATTTTGATGAAATGAAGGATATTTTAATACAACTGCAAACTCAATTCAGCAACAGATTCGGTGATTTTGAAAAAGTTTCAAGCAAAGTGAAGATTTATGCAAGGCCTTTTTAGTGTGATATTGAGGAAGTACCGAGTCATTTACAAATGAACGTGATTGATCTCAAATCTAATGAAAGCTCTTTCTATGAAATCAATGATCTTGTTAAATTTTATGGCAGCTTGCTATCTGATTTTGACGAATTGAAAAGGTTTGTTCAGCAGTTCATTACAATTTTTGGTAGCACTTATTTATGTGAACAAACTTTTTCTGCCTCGTTGGTCTAGTGGTCGCAAGCGCTACTGCTGAGCATGAGGTCCTGGGTTCGATTCCCGGGTCGGGCAAAGTGTTATCGGGTTTTTCCATCTGGAATTTCTCGGTAGCAGCCCGGAGTCTGGATTTGTGCCCGGTTGATGGCAATAGGCTCGCCCCCTATTACATGGGACTTAAACATAACTGGCGAAATGTGGGTGTGCACCTCTGCCTAACCCTTCGGGGAATACAGGCGGGATGTTATGTATGTGTATGTGTAACATTTTCAATTGTCAATTATAGAAAAAAAAAATACTTCTCTTCTCACAGATAAGCATTTGAGAGCCATTCTATGAATTGCAACTATTTGCAAAAAATTGTCATATTTGATGATAACAAACAAGAAATAGCCTCCCAAATGCAACCTCAGACATCACACTAAAATTTGTATAAAATCAGTTACTTGATAGTAGTTACTTTGTAGTTTTTATTTCTATTTTTCGGTGATTATTTTTCTAGCTATAAAGCCCAAACATATAAACATAATGTAAATATTACGTGTACGAATTAAATTCCGTATGTTTTGTCAATTTTAATAGCATTTTCTTTTTTCTATGGGATATGACCAATTATACGTAGGTATATTGAGCTTCTAGGGTTAATATCACAAGTGCGGCCCGCCTTTAGTTTATTTTGCCACCTTGTGGCCCTTGCCTGCCAAAAGGTTGCCGACCGCTGCTTTACATCATCCACGCACGAATAGAATAAAAACATCCTAAGAGTAAAAAGCTTCATCCTTATTTATGTATGTATTTATTAAAAGCTTATGCGTATTAAGTAAAAAATACTGTACAAAGGGAGGCGTTATCTACCAGTCAACATAATTAAGTGTCCTTCAGGAAAAATACAATCCTTCAGCTTTAAGACTCCCGCAAACAGGCGCGACGCGACGCTAGTAGAACAATTTCTATGAAAACTTCATGGAAATTGTTCTACAAGAGTCGCGTCGCGCTTGTCTGCGGTAACCTTTAGCGTTTTTGCAATACACTTAAACCTATAAAAAAGTGGATTCTGCCTGACGTCATTCTTTATTTACCTTACAACCACGAAAAAGACCTAAAAGTATATTCTTATCCCATAAACAAAAAACAAAAAATATCCTCATTTTTTTAAGAAAATATTTGAATTACGTAAAAGAATAGAGAAGAGAAGTTGTCTATGTAACAAGAACCGTTATTTACGGAAAACTTTTCAATTTTATCGTCTTGTTTGCTTCTATTTTACTTATTGTGACATGTTACGTAAGTAGACAAACAAATTAAATAGAGCTATTTAAGCTTGGTTTTACCGATGTCCGGCAGACAAAATGGCTGTCGTCTGCTATCATAACCCCTGTCACTCAGACAGATTTATGAGCATCTTTTTATTGCCTTGCGATTTATCCGGATAAGAATTAAGGATAGTTCAGTGACCGAGTGAGAATATAATGTGTCGGGTATTGTTTTTCGTTAGGCAGTCGACTTCGCTCACCTATAAGTAATTTAACGATATAATTTATCTTGAAAAATAAATAAGATAATTTTCCTGGTGTCCTGTGGGCCTAAAATAGACACTTTGGCCGAATCATATTACGATTTGCGTACAATTAATATCCCGCAATTCATCTGTTTGACAGTTTTCTATGAAGTTTCGTAAAATGGTCCACAAATTATATAGCAGTTGTCAAACAGATGAACTGCGGGATATTAATTGTACGCAGATCATATTATGATTCTGCCAAAGCGTCCATTTTAGGCCCCCTGGTCTTAACAACATATAAAAAGGGATCAATCTAAACTATTCACATTTAGGGTTTAATCTCAATTGATCCCTAAATTCAGTCAATTATATTTGCTATCTCTCTCCCTCTCAATCGTCGGTCCAGAAGACTACGTACGTTAATACCCTATGTGACCTAAAAACATTAAGCTAAGTCTTGCTACATCTTACCCCTCGCAATTACCTAAATGTCAGTAGTCAGGAAACGTCGCCTAGGCCAAGGGATCGTAACAAGGCTATCAGCTACTGATCGATATAATTAAACATTCTCCGGTTGCCAACTTGGCCAGACTGCCCGTGGCCGACTTGTCTTGTGAGATAGACAATTCTCTTTTTACTTTTTATACTAATTTCTTATTGTATCCATTGGTGTAATACCATACATCCCTCTTACCATTGTCACCTCAGCTGCATGCAACGGCCTTTCATTCATTCCTTTTCTGACACAACATTCTGATCCATGCAAGACAGTATGTCTAACCGTTGTTTTATATATCTTCCCCTTAAGTTTAAGTTGAATACATGATACACTAATTTGCCTACCTAGAAGACCCTATGACTTTATGAGGAGATTCCGTGACAAAAGTAAAAGAGAGTTCTTACCAAAGTTGTATCAAAATTAAAATATGGGTTTACCACAAAAATTTAAACACTTGTTCAGCGGGTGTCTAATGTACCTAAATCTAACGTCAAATATCATACTTACATTAATGTCATGTTTTTAAAGAATAGATGTTCACCTTAAAGATAACAGACAAAAACGATTTTCTGCTTTGGTACCACTAAGTAGCACACGGCAAGATTTATTTAATATTCTTTGGTCTTAACTGCTCTTAAGAAAGATGGCACACAGACGAATAAAAGTGCCAATGAAATTCGGTCTGGACGACAAGATTTATCAATAATATTTAGTGCCTATTAAGTGAGATATTTCGAGTGAATGGTGCCGATTCTCTTGTACACCGAACTAAACTAAATAAACTATCACTAAAATTCGTTACTTGTGGCTATGAGAATCTTAGAGCTATTCTGCAATAAAATATCTCTAAATTTAAAAATCATTTTGACGCGACTAAAAATTAATTTAACAATCGCGACTCCACATGGTACCTACTTGTTTGCCCTACCACGTGAATTTTTTTAGAGCCGGAGGCGCGCATGGGTGGCAGCCTCGGCGTGTTTTATATGGAATTTTTCACTTTTTGTACGGAAAATATTTAAAAAAAAAATACCTACATGTAGAGTTATATGGGTTTAAGGGTTTTATAAAGGGGGTCGAAATTTTCATTATTTTTGCGATAGGACACACCGTTTTCGAGATATAAGCAAAATAAAATAAAAAATTACAGTACTGTTTTTGCCCCTGAAGTCGAGGTGTTGTCGTGAATCTTAGTTCATGACAACTAATTTTATTCCACACCTTTTTAATCGCGATTAAAAATAGCCAGATTTAGTTAAGACAACCAAAATTTTAGGTTAAAAGCGTCAAATTCAGAATAGCAAAATTGCCATTTTCACTAAACTAATTAATCAGTACCATCTTAGTGCTGTCAAACTAAAATATAGTTAAGTTGTGTCACTTTAGTCTATTTCAGAATGAGAAATCGTCTTTTAACAGGACTAAAAAAGTTTAGTGATTTTTAGTCTAGTAGAATTTTGTGACAAGAGAATCAGCACCAATGTATTATACAGTCTATTGGCGCGGACATCCGAACATCTGATCGAGATGTCACCCATGCGCATTCTTATACGCAGTGCGTCTAGCGTTAGTCATTTGTTTTGGTCTTCGGAATATAATTATTGATATTTGTTTTGTTACTAACCACACGGTTCCGGATAACCTCACTATTAGTTAATATCAAATGCTTGGAGTTACAGTATATTACTGCAGCGGCAGATGGATGTACGTGAAAAAATACATTAAATTTTAAATTACACGACAGATAGTCAAAGTCAAATCGTTTATTTCAAATAGGCACATAAAAAGGCACTTTTGAACGTCACAATTTACAAAAAATAGAATTGATTCTAGTTGCCCCTTCCAAAAGGTAGTTTCGTATGGAGAAGAATGGGCAAGAAACTCCACCGTTACTCTTTTAAAAATGTTTTACTATATTATGTATACATAATAATTATATGTGAAGACGATGCACCTAGAATAAAATTACTATACCACAATAGGTAAAAATAATTAAATATAACGCATGACAGGTAAATTAATTATGAGATAGATACATGGTGCTCACATATTTACAAATATTGAGAAGTAGATGATTTTTCAAAAAAAAAAAAAACAAGTAATAATTTAGTGTGTGAGTTAGAGTAGTTACATAATGTAAAAAACAATGTCATAAAAATTATAAATTATACAATTAAATTAGCAACCAGTTTGATTTTGTCTAGACTCTAGATTGTCCTATGGAGCAGGACCAGCATGTTTCCAAGCATTTTTATCTAGGATATAATCCTCTAATTTGTAATATGCTTGTTTACAAAGTGTACTTTTAATATGAGTTTTAAATTTTCTTTCATTTAATTGCAATATATCACAAGGTATTTTGTTGTAATATTTAACACAGTACCCCATAAAAGATGTATGTACTTTAGATAATCTAAAAAATGGTTGATCTATTTTATCTTTATTTCTAGTATTAAAATTATGTCTATCACTTATTTTATTAAAAAGATGTAGATTTTTTCTTACATACATAATATTTTCATAAATGAATTGACAAGGCACCGTCATAATATTAATCTTTTTAAATAGTTCCCTAAGAGATTCGCAACGACGTAGATTGTAATGGCCGTAGATTGAATATGGATTCTTCATAGTAATTTATTCGGCCGCTAAACACAACAAATATGGATTTTCATATTAACTTTGCTGGCCGCGAAACACGACAGATATGGATTTTCGAATTAACGTTGCTGGCCGCTAAACACGACAGATATGGATTTTCATACTAACATTGCTGGCCGCTAAACACTACAGACATGGATTTTCATACTAACATTGCTGGCCGCTGCCCGCATGTATGTATTAGACCAGTATCGTCAAACGGCGTGAATAGGGATGCAGCGGTGAATCGGAACGAAACTTTAAAAGGGATTTTAACATTGAAATAATATAGTATGTTGCCAAAAAGGACTCTAATGTGTTCACTGTATTGTAATTAACGATTAAGAGCCCTTGTTGCCCTTGAGGGCAAAAGCTAGTAACTCATAAAAACGATACACTTTTAATCAAAATTACTGCCCCAGAAACTTTTACAAGCCCAAATCTTATTGGACGTAACAAAAGTCCGGGTCGTACCTACATCAAAAGTGAAAGATGAGCGTCGTAAGCTCCGAGCCACACGTGGATACTCGTATGTTGGGTGGGCGCCATGCATACTAACTATATGGGGCTCACATGTATTAACGGCGAGAAGCCGGAATCAATGGTGTTGTATATGTACAAGGACTTTGCTTCTGAATAGTTCTTGGATGTTTTATTCGTTAATAGTGCCATTTTTTTTTACGGCCTGCTTGCTTAGGGAGTAGGCCTCCGGATCACGAACGGACACTAGGGAAATATTACCGTTCAACTAGGTTTTCATTCGAACAAGCACAATTCTAATTAAGAAACATGTTAAATGAAGGATATTAAAGTAAAATTGCAAAACGAAGCAATAGCTTTTTTAGGGTTCTGTAGTCAAAAAGGAACCCTTAAAGTTTAGCCATGTCCGTCCGTCTGTCTATGTGTCCACGGTTTAACTCAGAGACGCTTAATAGTAGAAAGCTGTAATTTGGCATGGGTATACATAATTATTAATGGCGGCGAGAAAGTGGTAAAATAAAATCTTGTAAAATATTTTTTATTGAGGGTCCCTGTCCTACACGTAAAGTTGGGATGATTTTTTCTCTCGTTTAAATATTTTTGCTCTCGTCGGCAAATGACCCCTGATGACCTCTATGCAAATGTCAACCATTTTCGAGTAATTTGACATTTTATATTTTTTGGCGGTAAACAACTTCGAAAATTAATTTAAAAAAAAACCGATGCATGATTTTTTTAAATATATTAATATCTGCTTCTACTTCAATACAGAATAATCAACCATAAACTGAAACTAATTCAGAGCTAAGCTTAAATCAGATCTATAATTTTCATCATTTTGAGCAAGATATTTGACTAAAATGGTCGATTTCTGCAATAAAACACGATAGTCTTTATCGCCAGAACTTCCAATAACATGTACAACTTCTCAGCTATCCAATGAGATACAAAAAGATACCAGTTACCTTAAAAAAATCAAAAAATACTCGAAAATGGTTGACATTTGCATAGAGGTCATCAGGGGTCATTTGGTTTCAAATGACCTCCCCTACGTCCCCTTAATGGATTGCCGACGTATTACCAATAACCCTGTATAACGAAGTTAAAAGGAAAACTTTCAGGCGCGACGCCCCAATCTACGTCCGCCCCGACCCTTGCTCGAGCCAGCCTGCGCCACTGAGCCTGTAGCTTTAAATTCGTCCCTTAATAATAATAATTCCGATCCAGCCTGTCCTTTGCTGCCCTCCCCCAGCGACGCCCTCAGCCGAGATCCGTACTCCACAGGGGGTGCCCTTAGCGTGTAGCCGCCTAGTTTGTATGTTTTTTAAGCCCTGGCTGGGCACCTTATTTTTTTTTTTTTTTTAGCTTTGCCCCACACTGGGAATTTCTCCTGTATTGTGGGTGCGTTTACAAACATTTAAACTCACATACACAAACAGCCAGGCCCGGAACAACTATTTGTAGGTCATACAAATATTTGTTCCGTGCGGGAATCGAACCCGCGATACGCAGCGCAGCAGTCAACCGCTTAACCACTGCGCCAACCGGGCCGTCAAAATTTATTAATGTAATAACAGGCATGACCGGTTAAGCAGCCGACAATCTGACCTGACCTGCGAGAAATCAATCACAAAAATAAAACTTTCACGGCTAAGTAGACTTTACAATTTAACGAGTAATAATCGACCAAAATGCATTTGCAGTTGTAACATATAGAAGAACATTTTTGTCAACTACAATGTTAAGTTTGTTCTTGGGATAAATTCATCCCAACTACGGAATCCCTCATTGTGGGTGGTCCACCACGCACTTGGCCTGTTTTATTACGTCACTAGAGTAGGAAACGGGAATGTCGTGTGATATTTTATTCTTTTGATCAAAATCATAAAAGAATTATGTAAGATCTGATCTTGCCTGAGTTCGTATGCCTACCTAAATCGGTCGTTATCTGTATGAGCTAGTGCAAATTAATTCAGGTGATATTTGCAGAGCGTCCATTGTTACGCGAAAATTATAACACATTTTTCGCTAACACATTGTACTAGCTCAAATGGTGCACCTTTTAAAACAGAATGAGAGATTTATGTTTTTTTATAAAATAAATAATATATTATAATAATAATAAATAATTTTATATATTATATTAAGTTACATACGATCACATTTCAGGAGTACCTATTAAAAAAATACTATAGGTATGACCGTGAGCATATTCAGTTCCAGCTCAATCAAAGAATACATCTTGTTCTTTCAATTATATCCCACCAAAAACATTTCATGTAAAATGTTGCCAAGACGACCACATAAGGTTTGCCTATGAAAAAGATATCAGATCTCATGTAGAGCCAAGCTTCTGAATCTTCACGGCCTAACCCTACCGACCCTAACTACACAAATTCTACATATCAGTAAAAATTTATGGCTTCGCCGTTTCGCTATCGTCGTGGAGGTGATGCGAATATTTAGTTTCTGAAGTAAGTAACGAAACAGCCAAGCCATACATTTTTACTGATATGTAGAATTTGTGAAGTTAGGGTCGGTAGAGTTAGGTCGTGTAGATTCAGAAGCTTGGCTCTACATGAGATCTGATATCTTTTTCAAAGGCAAACCTTATGTGGTCGTCTTGGCAACATTTTACATGAAATGTTTTTGGTGGGATTTCAGTTCTTTTTGTAAGTTGCTAGGCAGTCTTTTTTGTGTTTATTTTTTTCTTCTTTTTTTTAAGTTTATCTGGGGGCACGGTAGTGTTTTTTTGTATACTGAAATTTGTTTACATACCAAATTTCAGCTTTCTAGCACTTCAGGAAGTAGCCAAACATTTTGATGATCATCAGTGTGTCAGTGTATCAGTGAGTGTGTCAGTGACGAAATCGGTGTATTTTAGATATCAATAAAATCTAAAGTATTAGAGCTATTCAATTGAGACTTTGTATGTTTAATTAGTCTATTATTGACATCATATCCTGAGAATATGAATTATCTGGTACATCGGAAACCAACTCTATGAGGGTTCAAAAAAACGACGAAACACTTTGAGAAAAGGTAGGTAGTGCCCTTGCGCTTGGCTTGGCTCGTCTTGGCGGGGGCACTACCGTGCCCCCAGATTAAGAATAACACTATCATATTTTTTATACAATAACACTTAGGCAACCACACGATACATCCCGATAACCAACACAATCACGTTATAATAGGTCTTTACCTATGAAATTGCCGTTTTGTATGAAAAAATTTAAACGAATTTTTTTCATGAATTTTTTATTTGTATTAATCGAAGTAATCACCCATGCAATCAATGCATCTTTGCCATCGCAGTGGCAGTTTATTGATGCCCTTCTTAAAGAAATCAGCTGGACGGGAGGCAACAAATTCTTCAAAGGCATTTTGTACTGCCTCTCGGGTATTAAATTTTTTTCCCGCCAAGAAGTTATCCAAATTCTGGAAAAAGTAGTAGTCTGTAGGCGCAAGGTCTGGTGAGTAGGGCGGATGACGGAGAGCTTCCAACCCCAGTTCTTGCAACTTGGAGACCGTCTGCTGTGCAGTATGAGGTCGCGCGTTGTCGTGCAGGAGCAGCGGAGACGAGCGATTGACCAATGCTGGTTGGAGATGCGCCAGCTTCTCCATCATTGTGTTCAGTTCTTCACAGTACACATCTGCAGTAATGCTCACCCCGTTTGGTAAGAAGCTGTGATGAATCACACCGGCGCTAGACCACCAAACAGTGACCATCACTTTTCTAGGGGTAAGTTTTCGTTTAGGGCATTGTTTAGGTGCTGAACCAGGATCCAACCAACTTGCTGAGCGCTTACGGTTATCAAACAGAATCCATTTTTCATCGCAGGTAACAATGCGGTTCAAAATTCCTTCATTTGTGTGTCTGTTGAGCAGTGCAAGGCACGTCTCGACGCGTACTTCGCGCTGGCGATCATTGAGTTCGTGGGGCACCCATTTGTCAAGCTTTTTTACCTTGCCAATTTGACGCAAATGGACCAATATTGTTTTGACGCTAACGTCGAAAGCTGCTGCTAATTCAGCCGTAGATTGTGTATCATCAGCTTCCACAATCGCCTTTAATTCGTCATTGTCGACCAAAGTCTTCGGACGACCGCGAGGTTCATTTTTCAGGTCGAAGTTTCCAGAACGGAAGCGAGCAAACCAATAACAGGTGGTGCGTTGGTTTGTAGTGTTAGCTCCGTAAACGTCGTTGATGTTGCGTGCCGCTTGTGCCGCGTTGCTGCCACGACGGTACTCATATTCCATAATTACTCGAATTTTTAACGTATCCATGATGACGAAAAAGATTGAAATGCGATGAAAATGTAACACTAATCAATAAAGAAATGACTACTTTTAGAAAAAAAAATCCATGTTTTTAAAATAAAATTAATTTGAAATTAGAATTCTTAGCCAAACAAAAATTATTTTGATTTGAAATGGCCAGTACTGCAGAACGGCAATTTCATAGGTAAAGACCTAATATCTCTCCTTCCATGAGCTCCGTGACACAGCTGATAACCGCCATCATTAATTTCCCATAAACGCTTACCTACCTAAACATCTAACCCTTAAGTTCGCACCCCTCATACTTAGATATTTGAGAGTCATATTTACCCCTTTCCCCACAGTGCCACCGTTATTTCCGGGGCATCAAGCTTAATGTAAGACTCGCAAAGGCGGGAGTAAGCTGGACCCTTTCTCGCTTAGTTATTGAGAGCATTTGATATTTTCTCACGATATTTGTGAATATAGGAGTAGTCAAAGGGTTAGGGAATTGATGATTGGTGTGTGTTGTTTCTATTCAATATTTTGGGTGACAAGACTTACCGTAATACTTGTTTTGGTAGGCATTACCCGATGTCTTAGGCCCACTTGCACCGCCAACCACTAAACACGTTTAGCGCTAAACGAGTTTAAAACATACTTCTGTTACTGTCAAATGTTTGAAGATGACAGAGACAGAATTATGTTTAAAACTCGTTTAGCGCTAAACGTGTTTAGTGATTGACGGTGGAAGTGGGCCTTAGTTAGATAGGATGAGTTTAACAATACAATAATAGTAAACTTTATAGTTTACTAGCTTCGCCCTGCGCCTTATCATTCTATGACACTCAGCAAAAGTGTCGCTTTCAATCAGCGTTTTTTTTTAAATCGCGTCATTTCTTCCAGACATTACCTCTTACAAGCATATAAAACATACCTTAACTACCTCTTTATAATATTAGTTTAGGTTAGATATAATTATCACGTTAAACTTCGTGTAAATAGATGATAAAAATTGTACAATGATTGGCTGTTACAGAAACAGGGGAAACTCTCTAACCACGAAGTTCATAGTATCGGCCGAAGTTACGGACGTTTCTAACACCGTATCACTTTCGGACATAACATTAGTCCGGGGCCCGAACTAAAAATAAATGACAAAACGATTTGACAGTTGTCCTTACTCCCGATGAATATTTGTCCGTCTGAAAGAGTTAATTAATCGGGAGCAGGGTTCACTTGTAAGTTACGAGGTACTTTCGGACGGGCCCTTATCTTCATTGACGGACGGAGAGAGAAGGCCCCCCCAGATATAGCAGTAGACGATACGTTTCACGAAACAACGAAACAAATTGATTCAGTTATCAACCCTAAAAACCAGCCGATAGCCGATTCCTGGCCACAATAGGCGCGGGCTTGCGGACGTCAAGCAATGGGTAGATCGCCGTCCGGTAAGGACCAAGCCAGGGTCGACGGCGCGTTGTGTTCCACTCGCGCCTCAAAGAGATGTCAGCACTAAATGACGGGGTCCGATAGGGCCGATGCCTGCCGGGTCGCGGTTTGTTCGAAAGAGTTATCGTGGTCCTGGCGCACAGGCAGCTGAAGGAGCACGGGTGGGTTTTTAGTCAGTAAAAGTCTGACACGCCCTCCCGCTCCACCCAGAGCGGGAGAAGTTATTTGATGATTTCCCACCCAACAAAAAAAGCCCTAAAAACCAGTAGACCCACAATAGTTATTTAAGTTAGTACCGACGTGTGTACCTACGTTACATAATTATTTTGTACTTAGCATCTATTTCAAACTGAAATGCCAGGTAATGACGACACAAATAGTAATAATAGCGTAGTGAAAGACGTTAATTGACACGGTAATGGTGGTTCAGGTGAAGACCCTATAATGCTGATTGACACAAATATCCCTCTTTTTTGGTGCTGTAAAAGGCACTTTTCGGTAACTTTACGTAACTGTGTTTTCCTTTCGAGTTCTATTTTTACCCGGCCGGTACAAGAATGAGCAGAGGATATGAATTCATATAGGGCTATTTTCTTTTTTTTTTCATTTAGGGTTTTTCGTAGTCGAGTTTTATAAGGGTTTTCTTTTTCAAACTTTAGGTTTACTTCACGGCTGTTAAGCTAGTAATGGTCGATTATCTCTTTATCTATCTAGTGGAAATGACAATGCTTACATGTGTTAAATTGGTAGGTAGTAATTTTGAAATACATTTGATGTATAATCAACACCTACTCAACTTATGAATGATTTATGACGCTATAGAACTATGAATATGTAATGTGTTACTTAAAGCTCTCTCTGTACCTAATTAGGTATATTCAAATAAGCTAAACTGTCTTAAATCCGTCCCTACAACTATTACTTATACAGGGTCAAATTAAATTAGCTAGCGAAACTCCGCAGACCTAATGGGTACCCAATAAGTAAACATGATAAAACAAAAATGAAAGTAGTTTATAATTTTTTTTGTCGGGTCGTCGACTGCAATTATTATATTCACTTGAAATATCAGTTTAAAAAATCTGTTTTTTTTTTTGTGTAAACTTCACAGACGTGATTGGTATAGATATCTAAACACGATAAAACATATTTTCTCAACTCATACTTCAAGTCACAAAACTACTAGCAGTCGTTTACCCCTAAAAAAACATCAAATACTTATTTTTTTAATTTTGTACTGTTTAGATGTCGATACCCATCATGCCTGCAGAGTTTCGCTAGCTAATTTAATTTCACTCTGTATTACCTATGTAGTTATTTGACTATGTTATTGTACACTGTATAACTGTTCAATGTACAGCCATATAGGATTACAACGCCCATAAGTTTCTCAGGGAATACAACAATACATAACTCCCATATATACCTACCTACCTATATTTACATTTCTGTACATACATATTTACGTACTGTGAACTAACAACTTAAGTGGCAGTTGTCTCGGTTAATTTACCCTGACGGAACGAGTACGAGTTGACGATTTATATTTATTTTATCGCTTTGTCGACCACCGAGCGGCGGAGCTTTTAAAAAGTTACACACAGGAAAATATGTGTTGGAGAGTAAATTAATTTCGGAATTACGTTATTATGAAGTAGAATAAACGGGCAAACAGTTTAAGTGGGCGATGGAAATAATTATTACTTACTTAATTATTTTAACTCTTAATAAACTCAATATGTACACACGACTACATAACAAGCTATACATTTCCAGTATAAGTTGGCTTCTCATTGTCAGCTAAAACTAGAAATGTATAGCTTGATAATGTCGTCGTGTGTACCTAAGCACAAGAAAAAAAATTGTTGTTCTTTTTTTAAAGTCATGGTTATCAATAGTAGCTCCAAAAAACTCACACCCGTCATAATAACTTAATAACATATAGTAAGGAAAACTAATTAGCAACGTAGGTACAGTCCCGCTTTAACTAACTAATAGAATAAATTCCTCTTCACAATGGAAGAAATCACGGCAATAACAGAAACGTGACCGGTATTTCAATATGGCGGAACTTTTCGCAGCGTTGGACCACAGATAATCAAGCACACACACCACTGGCGAAAGTAAAAGAAAAAATTACGCGCTTATTACGAATGGGTGTGCTACTTTCATCTGCTTAATAAAAATCTGAAATTCATTCACTGATGGACAACGCAAAGCCTAAACACCTATACTCCATTTGAAATATTATAAGATTAGAAAAATAAATAACCCTTTTTTACAGTCCGTTCAACCGATTTTGACTTATATTGCGTTGGTGGCATGACAAATGGCAGCTGCAGTAAACAGTTGGTATTGTAACCACGTTTTTGCTTTTAATGTCATCCTTATTCCTACGGAATACAAGTCATAATCGATTGAACGGACTGTAAAAAAGGTTTATTTAAATTTCTAATCTTATTTCAAATGGATTATAGGTTTATAAGCATGAACTAGTAAGGAAGAATTTTTGAACATTCGTCCCCTAAATAAAAGGGGAGGGCTGAGAGTTAAAAAGGGAATGAAAGTTAATATGGAAGTTTGTCATGTTTGCTCATGGGAAATCTTATAGGGCGTACGGCTTGTAGTATTTGATCTTTAAATATATAGTACCTAATTTGGCGCAGCCGTGAGGCACACAATACTGTTTTTAAGTTTTTTCTATTTTTTGTTTTTGTGTGAATATTGTGTGTCTTAACCTGGGTCAAATAAATTTATTTTCTTTCTTTTTAGCATAATCTAATCAGCCTATAATGTTCCCACTGCTGGGAAACAGGCCTCCTCTCTTTGAGAGGGAATGGGCTGTAATCTACCACGCGGGCCCAGTCCGGGTTGGTAGATGTCACAGGCAGGGTCAGTTTTTTTTTTTTTTTTTTCACTTTCTCAGGTGGTTTTAATGATAATCTGGCAGTTTGAGTGCTTTATGCGGCCTACCCAAATGTCCTTTCTTTGGTATTGTTCGTCGAGTGGTTGAGCTCCTTAAGTTCTGAGTCGAGCTCCACGATTAGTGACAAATGCACTGACTGGACAGGTCCACTCATTCTGTGTGGTTTTTCCTCAAAAGACCATTTCAGATAATAATCTACATGGTCTTCACATGATCTGACCAAGATTATGTCTGGACTTTAAAAGAGACTGTGACCTCTGAGTTTGTTTCGGCCTTTCTTCTCAGAGTAGTCAGATAGGAAACGCCGACCTCATCTAGTTTTAAAAATATGATTGACGTGTAAAAGTGTTTGTACAAACCTACTTACAGAAATAAAATCATTTATCATGTCTTCGAATTTTTGGTTCTGGGACATGCCGGTTTCCTCTCGATGTTTTCCTTCACCTTTTTGAGAGCAGTGCTCATGAAATTGTTTACACAAAGTAAAACGCCTGTTTTTATTTTTATTTTTTTCTAATTAAATAAGTAATATTAATATTATAATTTAATACAAACAATAGATAAATAGATCGATCTAAGTACACATATTAAATTCAGAGACTAAATAAGTGAGTGATAATAATATAATATCTAATAGGTACTTTTTAAATAAAACAGATAGATAGGAAATAATTTGAATATTTAGTAATAAGGAAAATCATAAAAGCGCTCTTCCTCTATTCTACTCAGTTGAATTTTTGCTATGCCCGACAGGGTCCATAATTGTTTTAATTTATTAATACTTACATTACAATATACATTCTTTACAGTATGGATTGCAATAAAAAAATATTGAATTGTATTGAATCATTCGTATACTTTAGGTATTTTGATAAATGAGATCACGACCGTCATTCAACTCCCACAATTCAAAATCGAGTTCATTTGTTTTTAGTAAATCATCGGGGATTCACACCTTGACACCTTAGAATTTCGATGTCATGTTTCGAGAATCTCAGGATCTCGTAATTATTTGAAATAGCAATAATAATAAAATTATTTTATTAAATTATTACGAAACCAGAATTCCTACTTTCGCTCCTAAGATTTCGAAAGGGACTTTCTAATTCCATGTTCCTATGGCTGCAAAATTCTATTCCATATTCTATTTTTAAATTCTAAAACCCCTTATCAAATAATTGTGTTTTATTCCTATTATTATAACCCGTAATAAATCGTTGTCGTCCATTGTAGAACCTGCTACCGCTTGACAAATGAGATTTCTCTCGATTCATCATAAGGGTGATAATGGGATCGGCCATTTTCTTAGATGGATAGCGATTTCAATTTTGGTTAATAATTAATTATTATCTTATTAAAACTAACAAATACAACAACATAATGATAATATATTTAAGTGAGTACTTTAGCGGTATAAAGCCTCTTCTATACATCCTATAACTAATATTATAAATGCGAAAATGAGTTTGTTTGTTAGTCAATCACGGAAAATGGTCGAACAGACGCGACGTTCGGCCGGACAGCGGACAGCGGACGCTTAGTAATAGGGCCCCGTTGGCACTATTTGGGTACGGAATCCTAAAAACAACAATTAAATCTGAATTTGCGACGGAAAACATCGGAAAACATTGATATACCTATTTGTGAAAAAGCACTGCCATTTTTTCTCTTGTGCTTTTAATTACTTTCAAACTTAGCAAAAGTTGCTCATTTTCCAAGTAAAAAAAAAAAAAAAATATATACGGGTCGACTTGAGAACCTCCTCCTTTTTTTTTCGTCGGTTAAAAAATTGTTTGTAAAATGGTAAACGCTTACATTTTCTCAATACGTAAGCATAAAATAACGTGTCTCTAACCAAAACTTGCCACAAGTTATCGACCGCTGTCGTATTTATAAACATTTATTATTGCAGTTGATAATAGTGGTGGCCTTTGCATACTTTGTTTTTTTGTAGAAAGTAAGGAAAATAGTAGATTTATTAGTCAATTATAGTTATCGAGATTCGACAATATTTATTTTCAGCGGCGTTCTGGTACTTATAGGTGAAGGGACGTCTTGTTCCCTGGCATGGCAACACATCCTTTGGCATTGCAGATGTCCACAGAGGTTGGTGACCAATTCCCATCTGTTGGGCCAGCTGCTTGCTTGCCAACCAATAACATATCTTAGAAAATATTACTGCAACATCCCCGTAGAATGTGGCACGTTCAAAATCAAAATCAAAATATTTTATTTCACATAAACCAACATGGGCACTTATGAAACGTCAGAAGCTAGGTGCACGGTTCCAATTGGTTGTTTCCTATGGAGAAGAGCCGACAGGAAACTCCACGGTTACTCTTTTAAAAATAAGGGGCTTTTACAATGGTTCCAATTACAGTGTTGATAGGTATGGGAGGACAGTGTAGGCCTGTCAACAAGTAACAGGTACTCAACAAAATATAAAAATCTCCACAAATCTACAGTCTACGTTATAGTACAGACCTTCATATAAAGAAAACCCAAGTTCCCTCAGTCTCCACTTTCCTTTGTTATGGCCGCTACCTATATATACATACATAGCAAGCTAACATTCAACCCTCTAATAGAAGAAATTACTTGCTGAGGTCTGAGTTAAAATCGTACCACCTTCTTACATACAATGGGCGTATACAGTTAAGAAATAAAATGTGAACGTAGAAAAAGACTGGATATTTTCTGATTGAACCGAGTAAACTTCCAGTTGAATTAAAAGCCATTTAAATCTTTTTCTACGGTGATAGAAAACATCGTGACACAGGTTCTAGTATATGCTGGTTTTCCGGCATGTCCTAGAACCAATAATTCGAAGACTGTGTCGTCTATCGGCCCGCACTAGACCCACGTGATGGATCATGGCCCACACAGGAAGGAGGCTTGCGTCCCAGCTGTGGGAACACAGTCTGATTAATTACCTATTTTGGCCAGGAATAAAAAAAGGAAAGTAACAAATTGATGACTTTTATTGTTCATCACAGTACAATTCACAATCGCTAGCCCGCTCAGTGTTCGACCACATTTATATAAATGAATCTATATGTTCCATAACAACTGCCCATAATGGCGACCGAAGCGATTACTATGTCAATTTGCCCACCACTGATAGTAGAAGCTTTAATCGAAATCGTGATCAACAAGAATATAAATAAGTCAACTAAAATGCTGTAACAAACTAAGCAATTACATTCATATTACAAGATTATTTTATAAGAATCAATGATTAAGACGTTAAACATAAAAAACTAATAATTTCAGCGGGCTTAGCATGACGCTGTCTATCTCTTCGAAGAATAGACACGGCTATTCCCATACAAAGTGGCATTTCGTTTCTCCATTTTTGACATCGTACCGTAAAAATCCTTCTAAAATCTGTCATTTTGTCTTTCGTTTCTGCCGATCGTTGTCTAGGTCCTTTTTAATGTAGACTATTTCAGAAAACAGTTGTCTAAGGTAGTGAAGACAATTTGATTTTCTAAGCGTCATGCTAAAGACAGTAGAAAACTTTTTACTCAACGGCCAGAAAGTATAAAAATGGAATGGAAGAAAGGAATTTTTCACTTTTTGTATGGAAAATGTGAAAAATGATTACCTACATGTTGAGTTTTAAGGGTTTAAGAGTTTCATAAAGGTGGTCGAAATTTTCATTATTTTTGCGATAGGACACACCATTTTCGAGAAACGAAACGTCAGTTTTGTCTATTCTTCCGTCGCCAAGACGGTGCTTGTGCTAAGCCTGTAGGAGTGCTCGACTTCCTGAAACATCAATAGACTAACATTTGTTTAGACAATATTTATTCATAATGATATACGACCTATGATAAAAAAAACCTTTTTTTTTGTTTTAATTACTTAATTCATTTTTTGAAAAAACTTTGTTGATATTTAAACTTTAGTGAGACACGTTATAATTATGTTTCTGGATTTCCCGATTTAGTAACTCATCATAACGTTAATTAAGCAAAGCAATTAGTCCGGGCCGTCACTCTTCAGCCGGACATAATTACACGTACAACTACATAACAAGTACATAATTATAGTTTACCTACACCTACAATAACACGCGACACGTGTATCTCACCTCACTAATGAACGAGGAACAGCAATAAAGGGAATACGCGAACCTAATGCATAAATTTT
Organism: Griposia aprilina; assembly: GCA_916610205.1. Lineage (NCBI taxonomy): Eukaryota > Metazoa > Arthropoda > Insecta > Lepidoptera > Noctuidae > Griposia > Griposia aprilina. The sequence continues at coordinate 7,998,913 of OU744287.1, forward strand.
AAGAAATGGCACGCTCAGGTCCATTCAAACTGAATTATCTATCCCTTATTCCTTCTCTCCTACCACAATAGAATCTATCCTCTCGCTCGTCCTAGGATATTTGAAGAATTTCCTATTGCGGACGTCGTCCGTGATGTACTGTACCTAATGGTCCATGCCAGGTCAATTAAAGTCACCAACTATGCAGTTCCACACGGTCGGGAATCATAGAACGTTTATATCGATGCAATCGAAAAACGTAGAGCTGCTAGTCGAAACGGGCAATTTATTGGTTTTATCAAAGAGATACCTTACGTGCAGTTTTCAGCATTCCTGATTGCTGTTTACGGACATTTTGTTTTGTTGCTTTTTTCTTACCTTTGTAGGGATACCTTCCATTTTTTGGAAAGAATTCAAGTAATAATAAGTAAAATTAAAAAAAAACGCGATACAAAAAAGAGCTGATGACCTTGAAATAGCTGAAACGATTTTGATAAAACATGTCTAAGAAGCATCGCTATAAAAACCTGCATCAAATAAAAAAAAAACGGCATCCAAATCGGTTCACTCGTTTAAGAGCTACGGTGCCACAGACAAACTTATAAAACCCCTCTTTTTGCGTCGAGGGTTAAAACTAATGATATGTAGCGAATTCATGCAGCTACTTAAGTAGTAAAGAACTACTATTATCTACTTACTGCCAAAAATGTAGAAAAATGCGAAGATTGATATAATATTCGCATTTCAAAATCGCATGTAAAAATATCACTTTTATTGGTTGCACGAAAACCTAAAAGCTCTCGTCTGAAATAAAATGAAAGTTACCAACCACAGTCATGACCAATACTAAAAGATGTCGACCAACTCTACTCTCTAGATCACTCATTGAAAATCGAATAAAAAAAGTGCTAAAGGCCAAACTCACGTGATCACGTGATCGCAAGTACATTGAACCACAAAAACGTAATTACGACAGACATTCTTGCAGCACTGATTGCTTATTTTTAATCGAACAGTTTTGTATTGCAGCCACCACGTGAGTGTTAAGGACACCTACAAAACCACGTGATTGCATGACTGTACCTACGTGATTTCACGGTACTAATTTTAAATTTTTACATTGTATAAATACTATGATACATTGTATATTGGCTTTTGTTATTACATTGTGAGTGCAGTGAAAGTATTTTTAAATGTAAACAAAAAGCTATCAATCTGGTACCATAAAGTAAGTACTCAACACTTTTTTTTATAGAAATCAGCAATACATCTATCTAAGTTCATATTACCCTATTGAATGACTATTTCATGAAATCATGACATTTGAGGGCAATTCTAATTTAGGGAGTTGTATTTGATTCTAATGATTATTATAACTCAGTAAAGCCATATTTGTTACGGTCGCGAATCATATTTTAATCAACATACAACCTGACACTGACCTGCAAATTACAAAAAAATAAAAGTATTTTTGAATTTCACGGGCTACCTAAACGCATCCCCCTTAATGCTGTACAACACGTAGAAAGGTCTTCAAAAAGCAGACCATCGCCGCCCAGACAATCATTAGATTAAAGATTTCTCCTTTTAATTGCAGCCAATTTCCTTTATGACGTCCAAAAGAACAAAGAAACTAAGATAAGGCTAGATTAATCTATTGAGGGGGTCTACTCTCTAATTCCGTCAACGAAGATAAGAGCCCGTCCGAAAGTAGTTGATCTGTCAAAACAAGTGACACATTCAATTTATTGAACGGGCAAAAACACATAGCGAGTAGGTAGGGACAACTGCCAAATCGTGTTGTTATTCATTCTTAATTCGGGCTCCAGACTAATCTTATGTCCGTAGGTGATACGGAGTAAGTAGGAAACGGCCGTAACTTCGGCCGGAACTACAGATTTCGTGCTTATGGAGTAGGCCTCGCGGTAGGTACGCGTCCAACACTCTTATTGCGTAACACCTATCAATCACAACCTGAATCATTTCGAAGGATATTACTAATCCATTGCTTCATATGTTCGAAAAATGTATCTGCTCAACAACGTAAATAACACAATGAATGTTGTTGAACTGTCAAAATTAAAGCCATTTCTACTGTTAGTGTGTTTCGCAATTACCCCGCAAGTCGTCCAGCCACCTCTTTTTGGGCCGGCGTCGGCGGTGCCTTCAATCTTCAGGCCCCCATTGTGTAGAGATTTCTCTACACTTTTGCTTTAGTTAAGATTTTTTTATGCGTTATTTCTGTGGAGCTTTTGGCATCTAATTACTATTTCTGATATGTTAATTTCTTTGGTGTTTCCGGATGTGTTTGTTTGTGGATGGTATAAATAGAATAGTTACGTAGTTAGAATCGTACGACCGTTGCGACTTTGTTTACCTACGTACATTGAATCATAGCGTTGATATTTAAAATTCTTCAAAGATTGGTAGTATAAGTAGGTACGTAAGCTATAGTTGTGGTATTTTTATAAATATAAAAAAAACTAGCATTTGCCCGCGGCTTCGCCCGCGTTGAGGTAGGAAATTATCCCACGGGAACGTACTACCGGGATAAAAAATTATGTGTTAATCCTGACTCTGCAGTCTCGACAAATATAACGACAAAAATCGTTCGTTAAGTCTAATCGATGTCAAATTTCTTTAATAGATTATCAACCTTATACTTTCGAAATAAAGTTGAAAATCTATTAAAGGAATTTGACAACGATACGACTTAGCGACCGATTTTAGTCGCTATCTAATGTCGAGACTGCAGGGGCAGGTTATAAACCATCTTTGTTCCAAATTCCATCCAAATCTGTTCAGTAGTTTTTGCGTGAAAGAGTAACAAATATCCATCCATCCATCCATCCTCACAAACTTTCACATTTATAATATTAGTAGGATATAGGAAGCTAGTTCCCGTAAAAAACATGCAATTCTTTATATTAGAGTATAAAGTATTTATAAGTAACATACAATACAGCACAAGAGTACCTAAATTTTCTAACAAAACTCGTATAACATCTGCATATTGTATCACAAAGAAATATTGTATCGATTTCAACCATGATTGCGCTCGTGGCCTGTGAAGTGAACTGGCTAATGCAGCGAACCGTGTCTGAATAAAGGTGTTTAGGTAGCCATTGTTAAGCGCAGGCTACACCGCCAGCTAGCGAGCGTTCGAGCGAGCGAGGCCAGGGAAACTATATAAACTAAGCGAAGCTTTGGCGAGCTAAACTATGTGGGGATTCACACCGAAAACTACGGGCGGACGGGCGAGCGTCACAGCTGCTAAGCTACGCTAATAAGGTGAACGAATACCATCGCTGGCATCGACGGATATTTCGTTTGCATCGTTTGTATCGCTGACGTAGCTTAAATCTGGAGTTCGGAGTGTGAACCGAAGTATCGCTCACTAACTGACGGTGTGGCTTGCGCTTTATTTACACTAGGTCGATTTTCGCCATGCGGCTGGTCACTTACCAAATCGCCTCACAAGCCGAATCACAACCCTACTACACAGGTCGATAAAAATCGCGGGTGGCTACTTCATTTTACATCAAAATGTCGATCTTTAAGCGGCGGGCAATCGGCTGCGACTCAGCATTTTCACGGTCGCTTTTAGTCACTTGCCGCATGCGAACTGTCGTCGCACGACAAAAGTCGAAATCTACTCTGCTTTGGAACTTGTGACTTTAGTCTACTGCGGCCTAGCCGAATTGCCATTTAGACACGCGGGGCTATAGTCACCTGTGTAAACCCCGCATGACAGACCATCAATTCCACTGAAATTAAACATGGAACCTTTTCAAAACGAAACGGGGACAATGATAAGTAAAACATGAATATTATGGACACTTTTGTATGACTAACTCTAAATAACATAACATCTCGCCTGTGTTCCCCATAAGGTAAGGCAGGACCCCAATTCTGTATGGTAATTATTATTCCCCGCGTAATCTTACCCCGTCAATGTCGTGTCTTGTACAAACGGTTTCGTTCATTGTATCATAGAGAATACGTTATTAGCAGCAGGCTTAGCACAATCAATGTCTTGTCGACGGAAGAATAGACAAAAATGACGTTTCGTGAAGACAGTGCGACGGCAGTAAAGTAGAAAGAGTCAACGCACTTTTTACGAAATTCAGTAATTTATTCACGTTTATCTTTTATTTAGCTTATATTTCGAACATGGTGTGTCCTATCGCAAAAATAATGAAAATTGCGACCCCCTTTATGGAACCCTTAAACCCCAAAAACTCGTCATGTAGGTAATCATTTTTCACATTTTCCATACAAAAAGTGAAAAATTCCTTTTTTCCTTTCCATTTTTATACTTTGTGGCCGTCGAGTAAAAAGTTATCTACCGTCTTTAGCATGGCGATTAAAAAATCAAATTGTCTTCACTACCTTAGACAACTGTCTTCTGAAATAGTCTACATTAAAAAGGACCTAGACAACGATCGGCAGAAACGAAAGACAAAATGACAGATTTTAGAAGGATTTTTACGGTGCGATGTCAAAAATAGAGAAACGAAATGTCACTTTGTATGGGAATAGCCGTCTCTATTCTTCGAAGAGATAGATAGCGCCATGCTAAGCCCGCAGATGTCGTGGTTAGATCAGGAATTGACGTGGTTTTGAAGTAAGGAATCGTTAAGTGGTCATAGTGAATTAGGGCCCTGAGGTGTATCACACCCACTTTTCGCCAGTTATGTTTAAGTCCCATGTAATAGGGGGCGAGCCAATTGCCAACAACCGGGCACAAATCCAGACTCCGGGCTACTATCGAGAAATTCCAGATGGAAAAACCCAATAACACTTTGCCCGACCCGGGAATCGAACCCAGGACCTCATGCTCATCAGTAGCGCTTGCGACCACTAGACCAACGAGGCAGTCAAGTCAAGTCCTTTTTTGAAGCCTATTGCCATCACCATCACCATCCAGACTCCTGTACCCTAATTACGTAACACACTATCTATCACAATCTGAATAATTTTGAAGCCTATTGCTAATCCATTGCTTCATAATTATGTTTGAATTTGTCTGCTCAACAACGCAAATAACGCAATGAATGCTGTTGAAATGTCAAAATGAAACCTATTCCTACTGTTAGTTAGTTGCGCAATTACCCCGCGGGCTGCCACTGAGAAATACTAACGAACTACTTGCTATACTAACTATTTTTTGCTTTAGTACGTAGATACTAACCTAGTAGGAACTAGTAGTATTTTTTGTAGTAACTCTGAATTTGTGAAATATTTTTAAATGAATTCTCTTGCTTGATTGCCGACCCTATTCCTACAGAATAAATACCCGATTTAAGGCTCGTGCACACTGGCGCGACGCGACAGCTCGACACAAAGGCACCGCGTGGCGCGCGGCGAGCGGCGCCTTTGTGTCGTGCAGTCGCGTCGCGCCTGTTTACTGGGAGCCTTTACCTGGAATTAACAAGTTAGTATTTTGACAGGTCTTTGAGTTTTATTCTCACTTTTTCTTCGGTAATGATTACCATTGTTATCTCTGCTACATATTTATAACGCAATGGAGTACATTGCGGTTTTTTTTATGTGAAACATCCATAGCCGCGGGTAAAACCGATTGTTGACGTGGCGACGCATGTCGTGGCGACGCATCGCCACGCTATACGATGGTATGTTTCACATCTGCCAGGCGTCCCGTGACGGCTCAATTTTTTTTCATACAGCCTGTATTGTCCCACTGCTGGGCAAAGGTCTCCCCCACAGCTTTGCACTCTTTCCTGTGTGTTGCTTTCCCCGGCCAATCTCCCATAAACGCTTCGAAGTCATCACGGCCGTGTTTCCTCAGCCTCCCTCGGCGAAGACGTGACGCCCGTCTTCAAGTTCCCACTACGTGACGACTCTGGCCCATCTGTGTCCTTATGCGTCCTACATACACCGCCCGCCCAATCCCACTATTAAACTTTTTTTTCTTGTGTTAGCGTTGCATTTAGCTTGTGTACGAAAACCCTTACCACTTTTCCACAGCAGCTGAAAATAAAAAAGAACGTTTTATTTTTTATATTTCGGTGACACTCAATACCCATTCACACAGCGGTAAGCTGACACTTTAGTAGCGTTCCAGTTTTGAATTAAACATCGATTTTTTTATATTCGTAATAAAAGTTATGATATAATAATTCACGTAACTAAATTAAAAATTTCGTAGCAGCAACAAAAATATTTATACATGCGGGCGGAGTCACGTTTCAATATAAGCAGCCATTTATAAAATTCGTGCGTAAGTGAACGACATTTTCCCGCGATTTAGGCCTTAGCGCGTTTGTTTAGCGTGCTGCGAAAATTGAAATATCTGAATTGAGTCGGCAATGATACATGTAAGTCTTGATTAGTTATACTAGAATACCTAGCCAGGCAATACAGGTATGTTAGCTAACAAGCAAATAGATTGTTTACTAAATGACAATAATACCAACCTACGTAAGTAATCCCTCTACATTTAGATGGAAGTAGGTAAGTCTAATTATAGTTATAACACAGTTTATTCATGTGCTTAATAATATTATGTACATAATGCTAAAATCTCGCATAGTCATACGTCTAAAATAGATTCAATTATGCTGAATTAAGCTTTGTAGTGTAAATGAGTTATTTACATACTCCGGCTAAAAATAAGATTGAATTTTTACCGCATTGCGCACGCTTTGTTAACATTTTATGAGATTCCAATTTCAAAACAGTCAGCGTTCCATTTTAGAAACTCATTTGTATAGATATCCTTCCTTAAATTTCGTCAGCCAGAATAATGACGAACGGATGCGTTCTTCATTTAAATGTCATTCACTGCGCAAAACTAAATGCCGCGTGCCAATTCATACTTCTTGTAATACCTACGCCTCATTCAAGGAAAAGCTATTAATAGGTCATGGATTATGTGTATTAGAGGTACGTAAAGATTGAGGAAGTTAATATTTTAGTTGTATCGGTCGTCTAGAAGGATTACGCTGATATCGTAATAAGAATTAGCTATAACACAAGGTAAAATATGAAAAATAAACACCAAAAGCACAGACAAAAAGTGTCCACACGGCCAATTAGCTTCAACGTTGCGTAGTAAATCGTTCTGTCTAATTGAGTTGCTTGAAAAATGTAGGTACACACATTCCCAGGAGGTTGTACGACGCAGGTACACTATGTAAATGGGTAAGGGGTAAGGTTGCTCATCAAACACGAACCGCGCTCAAAGTGTCACCAGCTAAATTATTCAGCACATCTCTTCACACACATTCTCTAGGGAGTATCTACCTTTGCTTCTTGGAATCCTTTTTGGCATGGAGATTATGTAGCTTACTTTTTGGAGGTGTGCGCGTGTTTCGTGTTTTATTGCAGAATTGGTCGAGATAAAATTAATTTTACACTATTATATCCGAGTCGTCTGGGCCCGGACTGGACACGGATCATGCACGGATCTGTGTAATATGAACTGGTTCATACAATATGTATGGAACGTTTCAAATCCGTGCTCCGTCCGGGCCACGTACACGGCACGCCCCGTGCACGGTCCGGTCCAATATAAATCATCCCTTAAGCTATTTGCTTTGTTGAAAGTTGAATAAAATAGCTGTTGTTATATATTATGTCATGATGATAGACTGCTTAACTTCTTAAAGGTATATCGGGATGATAATCATTTTAAAGGTTAAATCAGCATGCGTAGCATGACCACTTCTATCTCTACTCTACGAAGAGAAAACAAATCAATTTCTTATCAAAAGGTCATTCTTTTTTTGACATCGCGCCGTAGAATACTTTCTAGAATCTGTAATTTTTCTTCCGTTTCTTCCGTTGTCTATAGTGGCCGTGCTAGGCGCACTGTAATCTGCTATATTCGTTCCCTATTCAGCCAGTGAAGTAATGGAATAATTCGACTGTTGTAATACACTGCTATAATGTGTTGTCTTTCATCTTAGTCTCATTTCCTACGAAATTTATGGGAAGTCTTTTGTGATTTTAGACTTTTCTAGTACTCAAACCTTAGTGATTCATATAGAGTTTTTTGATCCTTTTAACAAACAGGATAGATAGGCACCAACTCTTTTTTTTTCAATTTTGCCCATTTTCTTGCTGACTGTATATTTTTTTCAAAATCTGTGGATGCAAATCAGAATGTTTCAAAAAGTTAAAAACAGTCTCTTCAGACCGTTTTCTTGTAGCGAAAACAGTTAAGGTACCTGCCCCATCTCAAAAATCCACCATGTACCTGTATGTCAAAATTGACTGCTTAGCGCCTTAAAGGTATAGCGTGATGATAATCATTTAAAAGGTTAAATCTGTAAACTGTCTACAATATTCTTACCTTTTGGCTCGTCTTTTGACAATTTGCGGCAAACTATAGAAGAATAAGAACAAATTGCAATATTTCTCACCCTCCTTAGCAAATAGCGTGATAATTTATAGCCTACAGACTGACCAGCACCCGGGTGTTGTCATTGTGTGGATCGACCGGAGGACACGGTGGAGCATACGGTGGAGGTCTGCCCGGCTTGGGCGGAGCACCGCCGTGTCCTCGTGGCGGCGATCAGCGGCGACGACCTCTCGCGTCCGGCCCTGGTTCAGGCCATGGTACGGAGCGAGAGGGAATGGGAAGCAGTGACCTCGTTCTGCGAAGCAGTAATGCTCGCGAAGGAGGAGGCGGAGCGCGTGAGGGAGAGGCAATCATTGCGCCCTCACGCCCCTAGTCGCCGCAGGAGGAGACACCCTGGGCGTCGGGAGTCGATAGCCGACTCCTGGCCACCACAGGCGCGGGCCTGCGGACGGCGAGCAATGGGCAGCTCGCCGTCCGGTAAGGACCAGGCCCGGGTCGACGGCGCGTTGTGTTCCACGCGCACCTCAAAGAGATGTCAGCATCATTGACGGGGTCTGATAGGGCCGATGCTTGCCGGGGTCGCGGATTGTTCGAAAGAGTTACCGTGGCCCTGGCGCACAGGCAACTGAAGGAACACGGGTGGGTTTTAGTCAGTAAGAGTCTGACACGCCCTTCCGCTCCGCCCAGAGCGGGAGAGGTCATTTGATGATGTCCCAACCAAAAAACAAAAAAAAAGACTGACCAGCACCCTAATGGCGTAACAAACTATTAATCACAATTTGAATAATTATGAAGGATATTGCTAATCCAGTGCTTCTTATGTTCGGAAAAATTGTCTGCTCAACAACATAAATAACGCAATGAATGTTATTGAACTGTCAAAATGAAAGCCATTCCTTCTGTTAGTGTGTTACACAAGTACCCCACAGAGGAAATATCTATGCAAAATTTGAACAAAATCCATCCAGTAGTAATTGCGTGATGGTTTTTTTTTTTGGTTGCGAATTCATCGAAAGACTTCTCCCGCTCTGGGTGGAGCGGGAGGGCGTATCAGACTCTTACTGACTAAAACTCACCCGTGTTCCTTCAGTTGCCTGTGCGCCAGGGCCACGGTAATTTATTCGAACAATCCGCGAATTTGCGTGATGCACGAATATACATTCAGACAAACAGATAAACAGACAAAAATTCTAAAAACTATACTTTCGACATTAGAATCGTTTCCAGCCCTCGGTGGAATGAATTTTTTTCAAAAATATTCAATGTTTGGGATTGACTTCGCTACGATTTTATTATATGTATAGATTTCTACTTTATTCCTTCCAACAGTATTGGTAGCACAAATTTTTATTTTTTTATTTTATATGGCTTTGCTCTTCTAGTCTAAGTCAGAGATAACAGAGACAAAGTCGACGATGGAGTGAGCTTACCCTGAAGAAGCCTCTTCACTCTCACTTTGAAGAGATTTGGCTTGTATGCGGTCGGAAACACAGACGCAGGTAGAGAATTCCACTCTTTTGCTATGCGCATTATAAAAGATGTTTGGAAGCGCTTAGTGCGAATTGGTGGAAAAGCAACTAGGTAGGGATGGTAACTTGCAGTGCGCCTAGATGTCCGATGGTAGAAGGGAAAAATTAAAAAAAAACAAAAGAAAAACCAAAGGACAAATTAGTAGGTACTTACATCCACATCGAATTTTTCAGGCACTTTTCTTCGAAGAGACACGATTTGCATACAAATGCAAAAATTATACTTTAATATTTCCAGATATTAATTTTCCTATCCGGGTGTAGGTATACCTAGTACTTATACAAACTTCTCTTGGTATTTAAACAGTAGTATTTTATATGAAACGCGCCAAGGTAAAACGTTCGGCCTCATTACTTCTGTGAGCAAATAATCTTCAAAGTTGCAATGTCTGCTTATTTTACCTTTAAATGCTGATCTCACAGAAATTACTTTAACGCTCTGGCTCTCAGTAAAAGCAAATTCTTTATTAAAAGCATTTTCCGATTAAATCTTTTTACAATAGAGTATTTTTACTAATAACCGCTGACGGATGAATCGGATTTTTCCTTTGCAATGCAGAGCGTATTAAAAAAAAGTAAGATTTAATGGTGTTACGCCATTTGCCTGTCTGTATTGGCGAATATTTTAACGACAACAACACAAAAAGTAGGAAATATTTATGGTTTGCCGCGTTTTACATTGTATATAACATTATTCGTTTTTTGATTTTCCCTATTGTTTTAAGAACGTTATAATTTACTAAAGAATTGGTTTATTTTTGGGCAAATTCATTATATTAATAGACGTGGCAAGGTCTACCCACTTTCCGTTGGAAGGAAATATAATTTGGTTATTAATCTCTTGGAAAGTTATAGTACGTAACTCAGTTCAGATTACGGAACACACCAGGGAAAAAGAAAGAGAGAACTGAAACCATACGACAGAATAGTCTTAAAGATAGTAATATTTTTTTAAGACTAGTCTGACGTGTTTTTTCATAATTTTGAATGTTTTGTTTTCTTAACTGTACAGGGTCAAATCATAGAACGCGAAACTCCAAAACCAAGTTCTTTTTTTGGGGTCAAGGACCGCTGGTAATGTAGTTAGGTACTTGAAATATGAGTTGAGCGTGCGTGTACGTCCCTGATGTATGAGCATAAACAGGGCAAAGGTAGTATGTAAGGATCGGAGCAAGTGGCGATCTGTAGTTTTTGCCCACTCTCGTGGGAGGTAGGCGTGAGTTTATATATGTGTATATTTTTATTAAGTAGGTATAATAGGTATTTGCACACCTATAAAGGTAGGATATGGTTTTAAGGACTTTTACCATCAGTCTCCTCAATGTCATCGGCAAAATCTATGAGAGGCTTATTTATAAGCGTCTCAGAGACTATGCCGAGACGAAAGGTCTCATTCCCAACGAGCAGTTCGGTTTCCGAACCCAACACTCGTGCGTCCAACAGGTCCACCGTATCGTCGAACACATAAGCGTTGGCTTCCAACGTGGTTCGTTGACGGGTGCTGTTTTCTTCGACATAGCGAAAGCGTTCGACAAAGTCTGGCACAATGGCTTATTATATAAGCTATACCAACTTAAAGTGCCAGATCGTCTCGTGCTCATCCTGCGAGACTTTTTGTCGAACCGCACCTTCCGATTCCGCATCGAAGGAGCGCTATCCTCCCCCCGTCCCATTCGCGCCGGAGTCCCTCAGGGCTCCGTGCTCGCCCCTCTCATTTTCACGCTTTTCACCAGCGATATCCCCAAGAGTAAAAGGGCTCAGTTGGCTCTGTTCGCAGACGATACGGCCATTTACTACACCGGCGTAAGCCCCGACGCGATATCTCGCACACTCCAAACCACAGTCAACCAACTCGGTGACTGGTTTAGGAAGTGGAGAATCGAAGTCAATCCCGATAAGAGTCAAGCGGTTCTATTTTCGAAACCGAGACTCAACCCCACCCCTCCCCGTCCGATCACCATGTTCGGCAAGCCTATCCCTTGGGAGAAGCGAGCCAAATACTTGGGTGTCACTCTGGACCATAGACTCTCTTTCGGCGAGCACATAAAGCAGGCGCGTTCGCGCGCCGCTTTCGCTCTCGGTAGACTCCACTCCCTATTGAATGCACGCAGCAAATTGTCACTCAAGTGCAAATTGCGCATTTACACAGCGTGCATTCGTCCCATCATGACCTACGCGAGTGTGGTTTTCGCACACTCGAAACCCCACCACATCCATAGGATGCAGACCCTCCAAAACCGGTTCCTCCGTAGGGCAACCGGCTCCCCTTGGTTCGTTCGGAACGAGATCCTCCATCTCGACCTTAAAATCCCCACTATCCGTCAGTTCATGAAGCGCATTTCCAAGCGCTTCTTCGACTCCGCGGCCTCACATCGCAACCCTCTGGTTGTCGAGGCTGCCAGATATGCCCCCTCCCGCATTAGTCGTACCCGCCGTCCAAGGCATGCCCTGACCGACCCCGATGACCCCATAACCCTCCTCCAGGAGAGCAGTAGGGCCACCAGTACAGTGCACAAACACAGACCGCCATCGTTCCGACCTCGCCGCCGAGGTCCTACGCGACGCCCCCGACGTAATTGTCCCCCCCCCCCGACCCTTGCTCGACGACGCGCCAGCCCGCGCCGTAGCTGAGCCTGTAGCTTTAAATTCCCCAGTATAATAATAATATAATTTAGATCCAGCCTGTCCCATCTTGCTGCCCTCCCCTCAGTGACGCCCTAAGCCGAGGTTCGTACCCCACAGGGGGTGCCCTTAGCGTGCGGTCACCTAAATTTAAGTATTGTTCGCCCCTGGCTGGGCTTTAAGTTAGTAGCTTAAGGCACCCACAGGTTTGCCCGGTTAAGTAGCCAGGACCTTAGTGGTCACAACTACGAGCTGCCAATTAGGAAAAGAATTAGGAAAAGTAAGGACTTTTATTAATTTATGTATTTACTCATATTCAAGCAAATAAACGATTTGATTTGATTTGAGATTTGGTTTATGTACATTCTTGTCAAAAAAAAAAAAAAACTGTCACGTCTGTGAACTTTACAAAAGAAAAAAAAAGTGTTTTAAATTTATATATTTCAAGTATAGTTACACGGTAGTAGACCCAAAAAAATACCATCAATTCCTATTTTTTTTGTATTATCAAATTAAGTTATCGATACCCATCATGTCAGCGGAGTTTCGCTAACTAATTTAATATGACCCTGTATAATTACAAAAAAAAAAACATTTTGGTATTTAGACAGAAAGTAAGAAAATATTTGTTTACTTACTTTCATTTTGCATTCACAACCACAGTATAGTCAATGCAATTTCAGTCTACGCTCAGCGATGAGCTTCATGTCATAACATGAGAGAATCTCACCGCTAAACACGACCAGTGGCTGTGCAATCCAATCAATATTAATTGATACCCAATGAGACTTGAGACGGCTGGGTTAATTAATTTATCGTTTATCACACCGAATCAAACAGCTTTTGGGACATCATCTTAAAGTTTATGAAATTAATTTCTCAATGAATTGGATGTCAAGATAGTTCCGGTTGAGGATTGTATTGTTTCGAATTGCTATTTCATTAAAAAAATTATAAAGTTTATTTGGACACAGTTTGTGAAACAGAAAATACACTTAGCAAAATAAAAAGTGTTCATTTCAGATGCTATTTGACGCTGGCTGGTTTAGTTGGACTTCATCTACTTTAAGTTTTTTTCTTTTTTGTTTTACGATTTACAAACTTGTATTTCGGGCTCCTCGTCTCCTAGGCACACATGGACTCCTTTTAAGTCCGACTATAGTCGGGGAATACCGAAAATATTAGCAATATTTTTATTTCTTAAATATTCTGACAAACGCTGTAATCTTAATCGATATCATAAGAAAGAAAATAAAAAAGAAAGAAAATACTTTTATTTGCGGAAAACATGACGCTGAGAAAAACACACAAACACAAAAAAGAGCAAGTTGGGGGAAAATATGCGTCACATCCACGCAAAACGGCAATAGCTCAGCATAATGCTACGACCCTATGCGAGACAGAGCCTCAGCGCTGGTTTTCAGCGACAGCCGGCGTTGACGTGTTGTCGTCAACCGGTGCAGCATACGAAAAGATAGAAAAGAAAATAACAAAAAAAATAATTACACAATACCATAAAAATAATATCATAAAATTCTTAAGAGCCTTACCGTCACGAAGGACACCTTCTTAAGAGCAATCTTTCACATCTAAGTTGAACACTAGATTACCTACTCTTGACTGAGTGCGTGCGTTGACAATTGACTGTACTCATGTAAGCCCTGCATGCACTTCAGTCAATTGAAGTCTACATGGATTAAACTTGCGTGTTTTATATCTCTGTAAATAATTACTATTTCAAGGGACTTTTACAGTACCTATTCAACCAGTTACATCGAAATAAATATAAAACTCTATTACATTCAGACCACTACAAAATCAACGTATCAATGTCAGCAATTAATTCTGAAGTTACAACATAAACGGACGAATTTGCTTTGCGAAATAAATAATACTTTTAAACACCCCTTATAAAGTCGAGCAGCAAGGCATGACCTTATCGAGTTGACTGCTACTAAATGACTAATCGATTCCTGCTGGCACGAAACGTGTAAGGGTGTCTTCACACCGATCGACGGGAAAACGTCCGGAATAAATACCGCAACGCCACGCGCGCTGGGGCGACGAGACACTGCACCTTCTAAATTAGCGACGAAAACGAAGCACCATTCAATGATTCGCTGACAGACGACCCCGATCCTAAATAAACAGATAGGTAAAAATAAAAACTTTATTGCCAAAAAGATTACAGGGGTTTTACATTGGCCCCAAACTAAGCAAGCTTGTAACTTGGGTATTTGGTTTTTGGCATTCTTGCTCTTTCTGCACGGACTCCACTGTACCTATCTTTTATTATTATTCATGTTAAGTTAACGTAACATAGCTTACAACCGTCGCGTCGTGATATCCAATAGATCAATTGAGAATAACCGGGTAATATCATGTTCTCATATGCAGTCGGTCCTACGTCGGTCAATGTGGGAATACCTTAAGGCGGTACCCCGACCAAAACCTTGCCATAGTGCGTTAGTCAGAGGCTATTAACTCATTCACTATGGGTAATAAACTACATCTAAAAGCACATTATTAATGTTCGATATCCTATCATCACATTGCACGTTCTTATTTGTTTTTATGTGTTATAAATATATTTAAAATCTCCTTGTAAAAAAGTGACTAAAATTATTGGTTGCATGCATCTTTTGCTAAAGGTGACGTTCTATTAATTTGAGGATTACATTAATGGATAGATAATTTAAAAATCTAAATAATTCACATTTTATTTTATTTCAAAACATCGTTTGTCTTTTTTTATTAAAATAATTTCAATTTATTTGTGATTTTTTTGGTAAATGAGCGTGCGCAGGGAGCGAGACAGAGCGAGACTCAGTGATGGGACGGAGAGGGACCGAACGCTCAAGGTCGTTTGGTCGTCGTACTGCTTTCATAACAAATTATGCCTGAAACTGATTAAGCAATTTTATTTAAAATGCTATAATTTGTTGGATCAAGTGAGTTTAATATGGCAGTTTCAAAGAGCCCAGAGAGTCAACCAACTGTGCTACTGACGATAACATCGTCAAAAGATAATTACAATCCACAATAATATATGTTCACATCTCCCAATAATTAGCATAGCCCTAATCCTGCTTTTAAACACGAAATAATGCGACGTTTATTAAACAAAAGCTTAGCAAGTCACATAGTTGCTAAGCTGCTCCACACAAAAGCTCTTTCCCCTCTGCAAACTCCGCCAAACTAACAAAAACCAACAGCGATCCAACCGAAAACTCTCTAATTAACGCATCACATTTAATGACAAATTCCCATTCAAATTACAAACTATAATAATTATAATTCTACTAAACCTTGGACTTTCATAAATTTTACGGAACTTTGCCGCCTTAAAACATAAAACTGTTTTATCCTGATGAATACAAATGGGGGGGCGGGGGAGGGGTAAGTCGCGACTCGCGACCCCTTCCTACCCACGCTATGCTTTGCTTCAGCCACTAATGGGTGTTGTAACCGGCCTTGACATATATTTACTTGTCATACCTTCCTTGGATTTACGTTACGCTGCTTCGAAACCTTTAGTACGACCGTCAATGATAAGAATTTAGTTGGAAGTTAACCATAGACAGAATCAATCTACCTAGACTTTTCCCAATGATGTGGGGTCAGCTGTCAGTCTAAACGAATGCTGTTGAATAAACCATGTATAATCCCCAGCAGGTCAAGCTACATGAAACTGTCAAAATTCTCCAAACAATTATAAACCTTAAAATTTTGACAGTTAAGTTCAAAATCTAATGAGAAATCTAACAGTTTGTGGTAACTTGATGTGCGGGCGACTGTACAATCTGTCATTAAAGCTAAAGAACTATCGCTTGCAAAACGTTTGAAAGCATGTTGGTTATCATTAATTAGTACAAAACAAAGGAAGAAAAATGATTTCTTAGTTACTTTGGACACATGGCCTGAAGGGACCCAGACCATACCTTAATAAACGTTAATCATGAGCATTTTTCCGCAGTAGCTGTTCTAATCGAATAACAACGTCTGGTTTGTGTACCATGTACTCACAAAAAAGGGACAAGACAGCGAAGTGTCATTAGATGATTAAATGGATGACTCCCAGGACCTACATACATGTAGTTAGATGAAAAACTCGGCAGAACAAAGTAAAGGAGCTTCCACGCGAAACCGACGACTTCCTAGCGCACGTTGCGTTTCATCAAAGTAATGATCGGAGTCAAACACATGTCTATAACTACAATTGATTTGTGTACAGTCACGTTCAAATCATGAACCAAATTTCGACGAGTAAACAGACAATAATCCACTCATTGGATGATTTTGGCAGCTAATGAGCCGGCTAAACATCGACTGAACAACAAACATGACGCGATGTTGGTCGCCGTTGGCCAAACGTTTGCCACACGCGTTGTGGCGTGAATACAACCAATGAACACGGGTTACTAACAGTGAACCGTTTACTGGGAAATGGGGACTGTGTCAGCATAATGTTTGTGTGAACGGAACTCAAATGACAGTCGCTAAATTGCTTGAAATTGGTGATCATTGCATGTAATAGTAGATTGTTGGTTATTGGTAATTCCAAATTAAGTGCCTGTTCGCATTGGCATTGGGGAGGCCCTCTTGTTTTATTTGAAAACGCTTACAGCCAGTAAGCATCTATAGACCGTTAGCGATCATTCCTTCTGAACAGGCTCTGTGTTTTAAGTTATTTTTACTGTTTTAACGTGTCAACGTGATCCCTTAAAACTTTTAGCCTTTTTTTTTTAATTATTTTAGGACTTTCTCTCTGTATCCAATCCATATATACAGGGTCAAATTAAGTAAGCTAGCGAAACTCCGCAGACGTGATGGATATCGATATCTAAACACGATAATATAAAAATAAAAGACATTGATAGTTTTTTAGGGGTCAACGACCGCTCTTACTGTTGTTACATGAAGTATGAGTTGAAAAAAAACAATCACGTCTGTGAAGTTTACACAAAAAAAAAAGATTTTTTTAACATATTTCAAGTGAATACACTAACAGAGGTCGATGACCCCAAAAAAAAAAAAGCATTCTATTAATTTCTTTTTTGTTTTCACGTCTGTGAAATTTCGCTAGCTAATTTAATTTGACCCTGTATATTTGATCAGACAGTTTCATTAAAAAAAATAAACACTACCGGACTGATAGTTTTCCACAATTTCCTTAATCACACGACGTTATTGACATTCACTAACTACTAGCATGATGAATAGTTTCAAGTGGAACAATTTGTAAATACCAAATGCATTTCCCACCACGTTGACCTTGCAGCTTACACACAAAATAAAATTCTTCAGAAGGTCAAGGTACTTCATAAACACGCGATAACAATCTCACGCACACACGACCCTAAATGAAACATGGACAGAAATTAGGGCGACCAATCATTCACTCAAGATTAGTCATTTATGTTACCATTAATCGAGTAGGATATTCTACAGCACTTAAACGTAACTTCTTGATAAGAATTTGCGTATTTTTTCTGTTTTTAACTGACTTCAAAAAAGGACTTGACTTAACTGCCTCGTTGGTCTAGTGGTCGCAAGCGCTACTGATGAGCATGAGGTCCTGGGTTCGATTCCCGGGTCGTGCAAAGTGTTTTTGGGTTTTTCCATCTGGAATTTCTCGCAGTAGCCCGGAGTCTGGATTTGTGCCCGGTTGATGGCAATAGGCTCGCCCCCTATTACATGGGACTTAAACATAACTGGCGAAATGTGGGTGTGCTTTATGAACACTTCTGCCTAACCCTTCGGGGAATACAGGCGTGATGTTATGTTTATGTGTGTGTGTGTGTGTGTTCAAAAAAGGAGGAGGTTATATATGTTCGTCTCTATGTTTTTTTTTAATGTATGTTTGTCGGTATTTGCGTCAAATGTGGACCGATTTTGAAAATTCTTGTTTTCATTCGGTAGAAGAAGCTTGCGCGGTGGTCCTATACAAATTGTATTAATTTTGCTTGGGTATTTTTATAATACGAATTTAATCAAGTTGGTGTGTCTTGATAATATTATAAAACTTCCTGTCACTGTTTACATAGCTAGTAGTGATATTCGCATTGGTGTGGGGTAGGTACCATAACAAAAAAGTGAAAAATAAAAAACTTTTACAAAAATAGTGAGAAAATACTTTCATTTTGGAAGTAGGTGTCCTTGGATCTGTTCTTTAGTCTTTTGCCACCACCTTCCGAAATTAAAGTTATTTTTCATTTTATAGTGTATTTTTAGGAAGTCTGTTGTTTTTTTTTTTAGAAGAAAGATTTTCTTTCTTTTTGTCTGTTTACATGAGTGTACACGAATAGTTAAATTTAAAAAATTAAGAATGTTAATAACTATGTTCTGCCTGTGGTTTTACTGGTACAAAAATATTTAATGTATTTTGTTTCTTTAGGTCTAACTTATTATAAAGACAGCAACTTCAATATTACAGCAAAATAATAAAAGCCATACTAATATTACAAATTCGAAAGTAACTCTATCTGTATGTTACTTTTTCACGCCTAAACCACTGAACGGATTTCTACAAATTTTGGCAAAGAGAGAGATGGCATCCTGGGAAAGGACATAAACTATTTTTTTACCCGGTAGCACGCTGGCGAATCCTCGGGCAGAAGCTAGTATGTTATAAATATTATGAGTGTGAGCTCGTAGTACCGCATTCTGAAGCCCTCTTTATCTCGCCACTATTAATCTCACTAAAAGTACTTACTTACACCTGTCTCTTCATGTTTCGTGGTTGCACAGCGTACAGCTGTTTTCTTTTATTCTATTTTTAATTCATAAAACAACACGCTAGAGGGAGGTCCATCTGCCCGTGCACTTTTAGCTCACCCCGGGGAAGTTTATACCAGAATAAGATAAAAAATGAACCAGCTAGCTAAATAGCTTCTGACGTAAGAAGGAAATGTAACTAAAGATTTATATGGTGCTACAAAATGCTTACGAACACGTTTTGTAGAAAATGTTAAAAGGTACTTTATCTTTTCTTAAGATAGAGTAAGAGAATAAAGAAATTCCGTTCCACAATCACAGGTCACCTGATGATTAGCAAAGCTATCATAAACAAAGAAAATGTTTGTATTCGCACACGCACAGGACACTTACAAACTGAATAGGGAATACATACGTAAATAGCAAAAAAAAAAAAAAACAATATAAAAGTACCAATTTGCTGGAAAAACTAATCAAAATCAAGGTCTGCTGATCGTAAGTATTTCCAATAATTAAGAGCATCTAATGAATTTAAAAAGATTAATACATAGGCTACATTTACTTTAACTCCATTTCAACGGACTTTCGCTTTTAATAACTTGATACAAGTAAGAAAAAAGAAAACAAAAAAACTACAAACTTGCATTATATTAGCAGCATTATAAAAAAGTTCAAGTTTCCCTACTTTTTACGGCACCATTTCACAACCCACTATAAAATATACGCTAAGAACTTTATTTAGCGTTTGAATTCAGTCCAAACAGGTCAATGTTTATGTGTACAGTATCTGAGTGAATCGCGGACCATCCAACCCCATTTCAGCTAAAAGGCTTTCCCAACGCGCATAACTTTTTAGAATAACAAATGAAACTGAAACAGTGTAGAAGTACAGAAACATCGTTCTGTCTCACTCTCACAATGCACTCATAAACTGTCGCTTTGGTAGGTGTGAAAGAAAGACACGAATTTCTCTCGTGTCTTCTGTACTGCAACCTAATGTTAATTGTTAAAATTCTGATGACCAGACAATGTTGAAACTCTCCATCATAAATCCCGTTTATTTTACCGAGTGCAATATTTCTTTCATTAATTTTGTTTTTGTAGAACTTCTATATCTACTTTGTGTGAGATTATTCCACTCACTTCTACCGCCATTTTAACATTTTACTGCGAATAAGACCGGTTTTGTAGGTATTACAATGTAGGTAGGTACTCTGTAGAAGCTTAATTATTCGAAGAAGGGTTGTATTTAAGAGCTGCTCTAATTTATAATTAACGGGATAAGTATACTTATTAATTCTGCGCGTTAAAAAAATACGTACAATATTTTCTATTATAAATTACACAGCTACTCGTATTATAATTTATTCACAGAGAAAGTATGGTTATAATTGAATATATTTTAACATACGAAAGGCATTTTTTTGGACCACACCACCAATCATAATAAATAGGACTTGGGCTATATAAGATTATGCCAAAAATAATCTATAATTTTTTATACTTCTACACGCGCGGCTACGAAGCGTACGGTTTGCTACGGGACGTGCTACGGCGTAGCACACATGGAGTTAGGGGATGCAAGTTTGTAAGCCTACTGGTTATAGAAATAAAACAAGATATTTCACTTGTTTTTTTTTTAACATTAATGTACCTACCTTACCTACCTAACCTAAATAAACTTCCAATAATTCATTTTTATTTTTTTTGTATAAATAAATGTTTAACATCGGTGCACCGTTTGGCACTCAACCAAGAATAGTCCCAAAGCATCAACACCAGAAGTGTCAGACGTTTAATCATGTCGGGTGGATCCAGCACATTGGAAACACCATGTGACAGCTTGATTTCCCCAAGGGTTAATGTCCATACGGCAGCCGTGCCGGTAAAACCACAATAAGTTGAACTGGTCCTGCTAATAGATCGCATCAGGAAATAAAACATGAAAAGTGAAGAGAGAAGAACTGGATATTATAATATTTTTAAATGCAATATTTTTTTAATATTTTCGGTAAATATTATTGCCATCTCGAGCACGTTCCACTTCAATAAATATGTAATTAAAATTCCGATAGTATAAAAATGACGAAATATGTTTACCTATTCCTATGTTAAAATGAAACATTTCAGACATTTTCAGTAGTCAAAAAATCATATTGAAAAATATTTTATTGGTACCAGAACCAAACAACCTTGCAATCACTGCAAAATATTTTGTTTTTGTTCTATTTTCATCTCTAGCATGTCCCACGTCAATAAACTTGTTGAATTCCGATAATTAGCGAAAATATATTTCGTCATATTATATAAATGATCGGAATTTTTATAAATATTTTGTTGATGTGGAATGCTCCAGGAGAAAACAATTTTTAACGAAAATATTCAAAAACGATTGCAAGGCATAAGTACCAATCAAATACTTTCCACTATTTTGATTAAAAGCGTCTTCAATATTATAAAACAAGCCACGGACGCAAGCTTGTACACTCAAGTGTAAACCCTAAGAGATTTTTCTTCGACACGGCAAGCGCTAAGCAATCTGCCTGATGTATCCGCCACCCTGGCTGAGTGCCGATACAATGGATATTCAATAGAGAGGCGCTCGTAAAACGATGGTTGTATCATTGAACACATCAGCTGATGCGTTCCGATGAAATGAAGGAATACTCGTACAAGCATCGCTGTTGTGTGTCAAGTTTTGAATGAAAGTAAAAAGCTAGGAAAGTTTTTTTGATACTTCCATGTCTTATTAATAAAAACAAGGTTTTGGTATGGACAAAAATATATAATCTTATTAAAAATTAAACAACTAGGAAGAAATTCTTTGTTAAAAAAAAAATACTTCCTAGTTGTTTAATTAGCGCTAATTATGCTGGGAATCTCAATTAATAACCCTTCTTGGCAGTCGGGTAAGAAATGCATTGCTTTTAAATATTTTGCCTAATTGTATGAGCGAACAGAGGGCTAAATGTAACTTTGAACAACTAACGACATTATCACAACTTCACATTGACATATTATGTAGAGAGGAAACTCTTACAAAAATGTTCACTATCAACACTATTTTGTAAGACATCATAAACCTTGGTAGTTTTTGATCGATGGGCCTTTTTATAAGGCTCTGCGGATGTAGTTAGGGTGGATAGCGGAAATATCGCAACCTTTCGTGATTAATGTACCTCGGCGCGAAAATGAAGACATGCACACTATTCCTGGAAAAGGAATCGGTCTGATTTAATTTTCTATGATTTGGGGTTTTCCTAACACGCGATAAATTTATAGTGTTTTTATTATTAAAATAGCTATCTTAATTATAAACATCCACATATTATTGAGTATTGCAGCCACCTTTGGGATGGCTCAGCTAAATAGCAACTTGCCGCGCTTGACTCGGTGGAACGCAGAGCTAAGAGACTCATTGGCGACATAATACTGGTGAATGCCAAGCTTAACAGCTTGGCTCATCGCCGTAAGGTTGCATGCTTTTCGGTCTTCTACAGATTGTACTTCGGTGAATGTGCCCAAGAACTCCACGACCTCATTCCACCGGCCCCCTTCTACCATCGGACATCTAGGCGCACTGCAAGTTACCATCCCTACCTAGTTGCTATTCCACCAATTCGCACTAAGCGCTTCCAAACATCTTTTATAATGCGCACAGCAAAAGAGTGGAATTCTCTACCTGCGCCTGTGTTTCCGACCGCATACAACCCAAATCTCTTCAAAGTAAGAGTGAACAGGCTTCTTCTGGGTAAGCTCACGCCATCGTCGACTTTGTCTCTGTCATCTCTGACCTAGACTAGGGTCAAGAGCAAACCCATCTAAAATTAAAAAAAAATATGAAGCGGTGCCTCAATAAGTAAATAGAGGTACAACGTTTTGAAACCATATTCTCAAACTCAAAGCATTTAATTAAAATAAACCAATTACAGGAACTTTGGAATTGTCAAGGAGTCGGTCAGTCAGAAATATGAAGCTAGTTGCCCGTTCCAAATCGTAGTAGGTACCTATGGAGAAGAACGGGCAAGAAACTTCACGGACACTATTTTAAATCAAAATCAACATCCATCCATTCATGTTATCTCTTCACCACCCTTGCTTGGCTGGTGGAGAATGCATAAGGCATTAAGTCCGCCTCTGTGCCTTTGTTCTGCATGTACTTTAATAAATATAAATATACCCAGTAATTGGGTTTTGGAAGTCAGATAGGCAGTCGCTCTATTTAAAACACTCGTATTCAGATACATCCGGTTAGACTAGAAGCCGATCCCAACATGGTTTGGAAAACGCAGGCAGATGAGATGACTTTAATAAAATATAGAACCAGTCGAAGAAGTAGGTTTTAGTTAAAAGACTGGTTTAATCATAGCACAGAAAAAAAGAAGTGAATTCTGTCATAATAACGACAAGAGCACATTTCTGATGTAAATATTTTGCTCATAACGGCAAATTCCGAAGAAATTTCAGAGCACTGAGCTTATATCTGTGTTTTACACAAATATCTATTTATTTTCATTCAACCTTAGTCTTATCAATTTCATGAAAAATCAAATTGAAGATAGGCAATTTTGCATAATACCCCCTGTTAAGGCGTCAATTTAATATTATTCCTCTCCCATTGCGTACAATCGAGATAAGAGAGATAAGTAAGTCCTCGATATAGTTGAAGTTTATTAAGAAACCGATGAATGTTTTGGAATAAAATTTAATGTAATTAATAGAAAACAAACCATGTCATTTATCAAATAAAATTTTATTCGAAAACATCCATTGGTTTCTTACTAAACTTCAACTATATCCGACGACCCTGATTTCTTATCTATCATATTTGGTGACCGTACATGCACACAAACAAACCTTTGTTTAATTTCATTACGGACAGGTAAGCCTCATCCCCGGGGCGTCGTAAGATGCTAAGGGATGACATCAAGTGGAAAACCACCGCTGTTCACGTGAACAGAGAAATAATACTGCGGGAATCCGTATTCCCTAATGAAAACAGCATTAAACCAGAAACGCAACAACACGTTTAAAAAAATATAATAATTGAAATAACAAGAAATGATAAACGGTTTTTTTTTGTTTGATTTTTCTTGCGATGTTTCCCTTTTTTCTGGTCTACATTTTAGCAGTTGTCTTTTATCAATTTGTAAACCTTTATTAGGCTTTATCTAATAACAAAAATGCTTTCTCTTCTAAAAGATATCCGATGATAAAGAGTGCGACTTATGATTCGGTTATTACCACGCTAGGCACAATGGCCACATTTTGTTGTTTGACATGGGTACGTTGCTCCGTTACCCTAGTCGCCATTAAAGACTTCCATATGGAAGCCATAGGATATTCTTATGGAAAAGTGGGTGAGTTATTTTCTTCTGAAAATAAATCTTACTATTTTCCCTAATTCATTTTATAAATAAACTAGTTAATGCCCAGCATGCATTGCAATGTCTTTTTCATTTTTTGTTCATTTCTATTTATGTTAGGAACCTCCTCCGGCGCGCACACAAAAACTTACCAAAGTTTCATAACAATCGGTCAAGCCATTTTCGAGTTTTTGCGAGACTAACGAACGACAATTTATTTTTTATATCTATAGGCTAGCTAATGCTCGACATGCGTTACAATGCCTTTTTAATCTTGTCTTTTTCAAACCACCCCTGTATTAAAACGAACAAAAAAACAAAATATTCAAATCGGTTAGGCCGTTTTTTTTTCTTTTATTTTAGTTTTAGCAAGACTAACGAACAGCAATGGATTCTTAAATATAAGATGAAGCAGAAGAAGTAGATTTGAGTTATACCTACATTAACCTACGCCAAATGTACTCTTTAAAGCATTCGTTATTTCAGTAACGCTTGAAACTTGAAAAATCTATTAAAGAATCCCCATTAAGAACTTGTTAGCGAGTTGGAGCATTAGACTAGGTACTAGCACGGTACAACTACAGCCCTCATTAGTGAGTTCTTCTAGATAACTCGTTACTGAGAACACGGTCAGTAAGTACTCGCAGATAGGAGATGAACACACAAAGATAAATGAAAAAACCGTACAAGTGCGAGTTGAATTCGCGTGGAGAGGGTTCCGTTCGATGAATATGTTACCCGCCAAAAACATTTCATATAAAGTAGGTCGCCAAGACTAACATAACGCTTTCACTGTTAAAAAATTATCAGATCTAATGGAGAACGAAGCCCCCTAGCTCTAGAAGACTTAACTATACAAACCTGACATCTTGGTCAAAACGTACGGCTTGGCCGTTTCGCGGCCGTCGCACAGGCACTCCTATGGGCTTATGGTAAGAAATTAAGTCACTGGTATTTAATGTTGTGTCATGCTACAGTTCAATGGAACAGTCAAACCATAAATTTTGACCAAAATGTTTATAGAGTTAGGGCTCTATATTAGATCTTACAACTTTCTCTCTAGCATTATCCAGGCCGAAGCTATGAGTGTATGAAAATACGACGAAACGCTTCGAGAAAAGGTAGGTAGTGCCCCTGTTCCCTGTTCCTGGGCCTCAGCTCATGGAGGGCGTGGTGAGCGCTCTGTTCCCTTCGCGAGGGGAGCACACTCCCCCGCCCATGGCTCCGCCTCCTGCGGTGCCCACTGTAGACCACATAATCGACGACGACGACGATGCTCCTGAGGTGACCGAGGTAGAGTTGAGAGCGGCGGTACGTAGGCTGAGTGCCAAAAATACCGCCTCAGGACCCGACGGCCTACCTGGAAAAGCCTGGGTCCTGGCCTTGGAGGCTCTCGGGCCTCGACTTAGAGGGCTCCTAAGCGCATGCTTGGAGGGGGGCCAGTTCCCACTTCGTTGGAAGATGGGGAAACTGGTCCTCATTAAGAAGACGGGGCGCCCAGCGGACTCTCCGTCCGCTTACCGGCCCATCGTGCTGCTCGACGAGGTGGGCAAGCTCTTTGAAAGAGTCATTGCAGACCGCCTCCTACCCTGCCCTGGAGTTGCATCAGGGAGGCACTCCGGTATCACCGGATGCCGACCTGCCTCTGTCGCATAGTCGAGGCCTATCTGACGGACAGGGCCGTCATCTACCCCGGTCACCAGGGAGAATGGAACCGGCGAGAGATGTCGTGCGGTGTCCCACAGGGATCGGTCCTGGGGCCGCATCTGTGGGACATCGGGTACGACTGGGTGCTGCGTGCCGACCTCCCTAGCGGCGTCAGCGTCGTTTGTTACGCTGACGACACGCTGGTCCTGGCGCAGGGGAGGTCGCACCAGGCGGCGGCCGAAATAATGACACGCGGGGTTGCGACAGTCATTGAGAGGATCCGGCAATTGGGACTCGAGGTGGCCCTGCACAAATCCGAGGCCATGTGTTTTCATGGTCCTCGGAACGCGCCACTCTCGGGTTCCCAAATAATGGCGGGAGGGGTTCACATCGGCGTCGAGTCAACGATGAAGTACCTGGTACTTGTCCTCGACAGCCGGTGGAACTTCGTCGAGCATTTCCGACGTTTGGCTCCCAGACTGGACCGGGCCGGGGCTGCCTTGAAGCGGCTCCTGCCCAATCTAGGGGGTCCAACCGCCTCCTGCCGGAGGCTCTACGCGGGGTCGTGCGGTCCATGGCCCTTTACGGGGCACCGGTGTGGGCGCGTTCATTGAGGCTCCGACCAGCACGCCGGTTGAACGCGTCCCAAAGGGTCATGGCCATCCGGCTAGTCCGGGGATACCGCACGGTCTCCTACGAGGCGGCGAGCCTCCATGCTGGATTGCCGCCATGGGATCTGGAGGCAAAAGTCCTCGCGCAAATTTGGGAGTGGCGCGAGGAGGCGAAACGCCGGGGCGTTACTCCGCTGCCGCGAGAAATCGCGGCACAGCGGACAGAGCTCCGGCAGGATCTCATGGCGGCATGGAGAGTGCGACTGTCGCAACCCAGCGCTGGGCACGCCACAATTGCGGCGGTAAGTCCCCTCTTTGAGGAGTGGCTTGAGAGGCGCCACGGCGTCCTCACCTTCCGCCTGACGCAGGTCCTCACCGGACATGGCTGTTTCGGGAGGTTCCTGTTTCGGATAAGGCGGGAGGAAACGCCCGGGTGTTGGCATTGTGTGGATCGAGCGGAGGACACGGTGGAGCATACGGTGGAGGTCTGCCCGGCTTGGGCGGAGCACCGCCGTGTCCTCGTGGCGGCGATCGGCGGCGGCGATCTCTCGCGTCCGGCCCTGGTTCATGCCATGGTACGGAGCGAGAGGGAATGGGAAGCAGTCACCTCCTTCTGCGAAGCAGTAATGCTCGCGAAGGAGGAGGCGGAGCGCGTGAGGGAGAGGCAATCATTGCGCCCTCACGCCCCTAGTCGCCGCAGGAGGAGACACCCTGGGCGACGGGAGTCGATAGCCGACTCCCGGCCACCGTAGGCGCGGGCCTGCGGACGGCGAGCAATGGGCAGCTCGCCGTCCGGTAAGGACCAGGCCCGGGTCGATGGCGCGTTGTGTTCCACGCGCGCCTCAAAGAGATGTCAGCATAATTGACGGGGTCCGATAGGGCCGATGCCTGCCGGGGTCGCGGATTGTTCGAAAGAGTTACCGTGGCCCTGACGCACAGGCAACTAAAGGAACACGGGTGGGTTTTAGTCAGTAAGAGTCTGACACGCCCTTCCGCTCCGCCCAGAGCGGGAGAGGTCATTTGATGATTTCCCACCTAAAAAAAAAAAAAAAAGTGCCCCTGTTTTTTTTGTTTTTAACTCCTCCTTGCCCCGGTACTACCGTGCCCCTAGATCCCAAGAACAAACTTATTTATATATTTAATACTTCAAGCACAGAAATGTAGAGAGCCGGACTTAATGCCAAAGGCATTTTCTACCAGTCAACCTTTGTCAAACTTGATATTGTAGTTGAATAACATGTTCTCCCATACATTTCAACTGCAATTGTAAGTTGGTACAATATTGAAAGATTTACCATGTTATTTTAAAACCATAGACTTCTTATAGATTTTCCTGTAATCTGTAAGCTATGAACTAATTTCATTATGTTTTTCAAAAATTTTGGCCGTGTAGTTAGATATCTAGATAGCTTGGTCGGATCTCCGACACCGAAAATGGTCCGAAAATGGACTATTGCCCCCCTTATCTAAGGGGGGCAATAGTCCATTTTCATATATTTCCTAAAATAACTTCAAAACTGTTTATTTTAAAAGTATACAAAAAAAAATTTTTGAGACCCTCACAACAAGCCCTTTCATTTGATATGTCACAAGTACAGTTTGCAAACTTTTTATTTTTAATTTTCTAGTTTCGCACCCGAAAGTGACCCCTATATTTAAAATACATTTATTTACGTTACACATCTGTGTTTGGGTCACAGAGATACATATCTTGACCAAATTTCAACTTAATCCAGAAGATTCTGTGAAAATTGTCTGTGACAGACGGACAGACAGCCTTATAGACAGAAGGACATACGAGTGATGCTATAAGGCTTTCGTTTTTTCATTAGGACGTACGAAACCCTAAAAAGGACTAAGTTAACAAGAAAGCAACATAATAATTTACAGCAATAAAAGTTTAAAAGTACTGTCCGCAAATAACATGGCTCTGAAGATTTTTTGCTGTGAATCCGGACATATTAAGCTTCTCACGGAAACCTTATCCATGGTTTCCACCCCTCCCTTTTAAGGGTGGGGTAACATGATGTTTTTTGCAGACAGTTTTCGCTTTTAGAGACAATTTTTTTTGTAAATACGTCACGACTCACGAACTAAAAAAGAAACGGTTTCTTCGCTTTAATGTTATATAAGATGACTTTACGGATATCTTGAGCTTATTGTATGAAACGATACGGCGTAGATAACTTATCTTTTTTGGCGTATAATGTACAATAAAACCTCAGGATGGAAGACTATGGGTATAGAGCCCACAATGCAATAACAACGCGAGACACTTTTTCTACTACCTATTAAAACCTTCAATTTTAATTGACTTATTTTAACCTAGAACAACATAGTCGTAATCAAAGTTCAAACCGTTCCATATACATGTAATTAAGGCCATGTGACCGTGAATTTTAATAATTCACAATAATAACTAAGAACTTGGACCAGCTATTATTATTCTTTTCTTACAATTATATAGGCCAGGCCGCGTCGCGCCGAGCTGGATTTAACTGAATTATAAACAGCTGTTCAATGTGTACTGTCCTTAATAATAAGTTTCAATTACGAGTACATTAATGAAACAAAAGAAATGAATGGCAAATCTTTGTCTTCAATTGTTTTGAATGAAACGCTGCTGGAATCGCTAGTACTAACAATCATTAAGTTTACGGCAACTGTTTATCTTTATCAGCCCATGGCATATACAGGGTGTTTGGCAGAACGTTGAACATACGAAAATGGTGGCTAGGTGGGGTCATCTGCTACTTACTCAGCCCTAATTTATTTGGCCCTGGCCCCCTAGTTTTTTTTTTTTCTGTCGTCTAGTTTCACCACTTTCTAAACTTTAAAGTGTATTTTTTATTAAAAATGGGTAAAACTGTACTGTACTGTGTGTGTGTGTGAACTGTACTGGGTGTGTGTGTGTACTGTACTGTGTGTGTGGGTGTAACTGTAAGTTTGAGGACTCATAACTTTTTTCTAGCTAACATCTGAATTTTAAATATCCAGGTGGCCAGGGCCAAATAAATTAGGGCTGAGTAAATAGCAGATGACCCCACCTATCCACCATTTTCATATGGTCAACATTCTGCCAAACACCTTGTATTATATCAAAAAAACACTAAACAGCTGAAAATCTGCCTCACCACCATCTTATGACCATTTCATGAAAAGTCATTATTACCAAGCTGAGGAATATTCTTATCACAAATGAGATACCCAAGATCGCATATAATCAACCTTTTCCCAACCATGTCGGGGTCAGCTTCCAGTCTTACTTCATTAAGCTGAATACCAGTATTTTACATAGAGTGACTGTTTATCTGACCTGCACTACACAGTTACTGGGTTACGCGATACCACTTGGTAAGGCTGGTTTCAGACTTTTGGACTACCCCTAACGACACCCAAAGATGTATAAATGATAGCCGGGACCAAACGGCTTAACGTACTTTCCGATCCTTTGGCCTCAGGTATATAAAACATTGTTAACTTTTTATTACGCAATTACGACCCGTTTATAGTAACGTTTACTACTTCAATTAAGCAATATGTTCTCATATCCCAGTAATAAAATATTCCATTATTATGAGCGTACATTCTGTGAACACTTGCTTGATACACTGAGCCGTCATATTTGATCTCGTAAAGCCGCTGAAGCGTGCAAAATATATTGCTACCCGCGTTTGTTCACTACTAAGACTCATATTATGTAACATGTACGTGCTAGATATAAAGATACAACGTTACATAAGTAAACTTACTTATAAATAGTAGCTATCTTTAAGCAACAGATTCATAATAAGACTCTGTAGAAATGTTTTATCTTTTTGAAACATTTAGCATCCTAGTATAAGAAGAGAAGAACCTAGAGTGCTACAAGGATCTTTTGGCGCCTAAATGACATTGACAGGGGGGCGTTGTTGGTAAACATTTGTGAAATTGTACCAGAAATTATAATGACGAAACAAGATGGCAGCGTTAGTTCCAATTTTGGCCGCGCGCCAAAAGAACTATGAAGCGTTATAGTTTACATTTTTGTAATTTATATATTTGATGGAATCATTTTTCTACTTCTTGGTTGTGCAGTGTTCTATATCTAGGCTATAAAAAGGTATAACCATATTAACTATGTCCGTCTCTGAAGTACAACCTATTTCTGTGCTAAATTCCACGACGACGATCGATTGAGGCGTTTGTTGAATCAGTGCGAAGTCTGAACGAACGTTTTCAACTTTCCTCTAACAGAAGTATTTTGGTACGTTACGGTTTTTACGTTGCGTTAGGGCTGATTTTTCAATAGCCAGATTACTTAGGTATCTGAAGAATAAATATGTCAGTTTGACATATTTTCCATACAAAAGCTGTCAAACAGAAATATTTAGTCTTCAAATTTAAGTTATAGCAACAAAATATATATATATATAATAGCAACAAAATTCGATTTAAACAAAAGCCACATTCATTTAGATCGAATTTTGTTGCTTCGTGTCTCAATATTAAAGTTTATAAAAGGTATTAGAAAAGTCTTGACACACTTACCGAGGTCGCTTATTGAGCCGTTTTTCTAAATTCCTTCTCAGTCACGAGATAATATTTTTTTAAAGGAGTGGCGCTAGTGGACCCGTGTATGCGCTCTTAAATCAGCCCTTAGTAAATTGTTTTTTTTACACTTGAAATTATATTTAAACATCGGCTTATTGTGTTTGTATGACAGCCCACCCCTGTGAAAGGTTTTACAAATCACAAGTCACCAACGGTTATGAATACCAAAAATTTCCCCCGACTCAATTATGTTTTGCTTACACAATTATAACTGTAACAAAATACATTTATGAAAGAATCTCATAATAAACGAGTTGATACAAACAACGTGAACAATATAATAATGTGCGGCGTCAACGTGAATGGTAAACGACGTAACTTCATGAATTTATAACGTCCTGTCAAGTCGGCTCTTATAAAAAAAAAAATGTAATTATAACTATATAAATATTGTGTATGGGAGAAGTTAAAAATACCTCTTAGTTTATGACGTAAACTAATAACCTTTATCTACATCTTCACCGGACATTATACCATAAGCTATGGTGAACAATAAAAAGTATTATATGTATCCCAATTTACTTGTGGTCGGCAGAGCACCTACGTATTCTTTTTCCATACACCAATATGTATCAGTCATCTCAGTATTCACTTCCTTCTTAGCCATAGAGAGAGAGAGAGAGAGAGAGAGAGAGAGAGAGAGAGAAAGAGATAGAGATAATATTTATTTGCTTAAACATGTGTCATACATACCAGAAAAGACATGCATATAGGATGGTAACAACATTATTAGGCACAGACATGTTTGCCACATGATGTGACGTGCGAATGTCAAGAGATATTATTAATTAAAACATTCTCTTAAAATAACAGTAAATTAAGTAGGTAATTAAAGAATAATAATAATAATAAAATAAATTTAAAATCACAAAAAAAAAAGAATATAAAAAACAAAAATAAGTTAATAAGACCTGTAAACAATAATCATGTCAAATCAAATAAACAACTATGTCAATACAAATCTTCCCTCTAGGAACTCCTTAATGTTATAGTATGTTTGATTTACTAAATATGTCTTAAGTTTTCTTTTCAAGTGTACTACATTATTAAGCTCTTTCCAACTTCATATCCATATCATCTTGTACAAAATCCACTCATTACCAGTTATATTCATTTTTGTGATGGGAACTAGGGCATTTAGTTGTTCTATGATCATTGTATATGACGGAGAAGGTACCTATGTTTCTCTCGTTATTATCAGCCATATTTTAACTACTGTGGGCGTACTTTGGGTAATGTTGGTTATTGCGCAATAGATTTGCAGTTCAAATCAAATTATAATCTACGATCAAATTAATCACACTAGCGAATCACACACTGTAGGTATACGACACAACTCTACGGAACGCGCGACAGTATCTAAACGTCTTCACTGCTTAACCGCCAACAACAAACTCTGCTTTCCTCTGGTCAAGCGTTAGCATTATAGACTCTGTCCAGCGCCACCTGGTGGCGCTGACATACCGATTAGTCAAGTCAAATGATTGATTTAACGTATTTCCGACATATATATAACTACTAACAATCTGTGTGTTTTCACGTCTGCAACTGGAATCTATGATAAATAAACCAAATGAGTAACCTTTAGCATTTTCCTAACAACGGGAAAATTTCCATTGCCATTGAGATAAATTGTTTAAAAAAACATATCACAAATGGTCAATACTTACATAGAATACAATTGTATGCATTTTATGCTCACTGATTGTAAAATTGTTTCATTGATAATAAATCAATAACTACTCCGGTACTAATGACAATCTAAAGATTGGCAGGGGTCAATCAGAACTGAGTTCATCAGTTGCAAATCAATGTAATTATCATCTTGCAACTCGAATCAATTTTGTTTTGCGTGAAGTAGAAAATATTT
Organism: Griposia aprilina; assembly: GCA_916610205.1. NCBI lineage: Eukaryota > Metazoa > Arthropoda > Insecta > Lepidoptera > Noctuidae > Griposia > Griposia aprilina. Next base: position 8,032,176 of record OU744287.1, read on the forward strand.
ACCAAGGTATAGAATAATGCCTCAATCCGGATCCACCCTACGAAGAGAAGAGAAAAGTTAACGTCAACATTGTCGCAGTAGAAAATAGTGATGCCTTCTACTACAATGGTAAATTCATTGTAAGAGGAGTGGAGATTCAAAAATGGATACGAAAAATCAGGAAAGATTATCTATAAAAATGGTTTTAAAGCATCGTCCTGCCAAAACTAATCTAGGGAATTTCGGCAATTAAGTATAACCGCAAGACATGCGATATACAAAATGAATTATTGTTTTCATAAATTGGAAGTAAGTAAATTAGATCGTGCTGCTAATTTGATGCCAACGAGACACATTGGGGTAAATGTCTTCTTTTTAAGTTACTACAAACCTAAGGCAACCTGTTTTTGTATGGAGACACGCGTTTTGTTCATACAAATTTAAAGAAGCAGATTTGGTACTGTTGTTTTTAGTTTTAGGTACTATATGTTTTTTCTAAGACAGTAGGCACTGAGTTCATAGAACATAAATACTAGGGTTGGGCCAAACGTGGTTTGAACCAAATACGAAATTCTGCCGAAAATTCGGTGAAAATAAAAAGTTTGGCCGAATGTTATTTTCAACGCACTTTCTCGAGAGTGACACGTCGAATCTTGTTTACGTGCTCACTTGAATTTTTTGAGCGTATTTACACTTTTCTCAGAGGCACGAAATGTATACGAAATAAAACGTAACAAACTCCTGCCAGATAACGCACAATCCTTGGAGATTTTGCACCATAACCTATAAAAAATATAATAATAATATAATAATAAAAGTAAATTTTAAATACCAGTTGGTAATAATAATTATTAAACACTATTATACAAATTAAAAAGTGTTTTTTGGCAATAATTATTTCAACGTTCATGACCACCTACTTATATTTCAAAATTCTGATAATGTTTAGAACATTTTAATTGTTACTAACAAACAATAAGTGAATGCTTATGATTTTATTTTATTGTTTTAGTTTTATTATTTCAGTCAAAACAGTTGAGTTATTTTAATATTTTCTTATATCGAATGCATTTGAACTGAATTTCGGCCGAACGCCGATGTTCGGTTCAATCCACCGTACCTAGTTCAGTTAAACCGAATGTGAAATGAAATTCGGCCCAGCCCTAATAAATACGTAAACAACGAAAATTAACGTAGCAATTGACAAAAAACAAAAAACAAAACACCTTTTGTTTTACTGCCTACATAATTTCAGATATAAATACGTTTGTCCTACTCATAAGGTTATAAAAACTAAAAATAAAACGTGCAGTTATTCAGTAAGCATTATACAGTGGGTGTCACATTCAACCTGGAGTGTCTGCTGGGACTAACACCTCATTAAACAGGGCGAGGTCATGACAAAAACATTAGAGAAAGGCTTGACTTCGTGAAACGACGGAGACTTCACTTGTGCTGTCCCTGACATGTGTTAAAAGCGACACCTGATTGTTTATTATTTTATGTTGATGCACTAATTGCGTCTTCTTGATTAACAAATATTATTTTATGTGATTTAAAATATTGTTCAAGACCTGCGTGAACACCTCAAATCCTACGTATGCAAAAAGTTATGCGAAACTAAAGTAGGTACCTATATTAGTGGGAATTCTAAGCGTACCCAATTTAAAATCAAACAAAGAGAAAAACAAATAGATATAAATCAATTTAGAGCTTTACCTTTATTTCTACAGGTATACCTACCTATGTTTACACTTATAAATATGTATTAACAGAGAAGCCAAGCATGTCGTAACATATCCTTTACCATGCTTACGGTTTATCCCGGTTCGAACGAAGCCCTCAATGTATCAACAGATTTAGACTTCGGACAACAAACAAACATACATACAAACATCATAAAATATTGTTTGGGTAAAAAAAACATTCCGTGAAAATCCCACATCATCGCCAAAATATTGTTTTATTTATCAACACAAACAATGGACTTAGCAAAATATTGTTTTATTTATCAACACAAACAATGGACATAGCGAAATATTGTTTTATTTATCAACACAAAGAATGGACATAGCAAAATATTGTTTTATTTATCAACACAAACAATGGACATAGCAAAATATTGTTTTATTTATCAACACAAACAATGGACATAGCAAAAACCCGATTTTTTATACAGGGTGGCAGGCACATCGACGCACAAACTGTTACAATGGATTTAGTACATAATTCTAAAGCCTCTTGCGTTGTTAATTTTCGTCAGTTATTAAAAAATGGTTGTCTGTAAAGTCGGTTTACGGACGATAATTTTACGTGATAACGTCTTCGGCTCAGACGGAACGTGACAAGGAGTCATGCTTTTTCGTGCGTGCAGCCGGCGTTCATCGATTTATAAGACGTTATCACGTCAAAAAACATGCTTGTCTGTAAAGTCGGTTTACAGACGATCATTTTACATGATAACGTCATAAGGAGTGGAAGAGAGATAGATGCGTCACAAGCCGAACGCTTAGGCCGATCGTTCCTCTTTATCGCTTGTTCCGCGCTCTCGCTTGCACGCTCGGCTCAGGCGGAACGTGACAATGAGTCATGCCTTTTCGTGCATGCAGCCGGCGTTCATCGATTTATAAGACGTTATCACGTCAAAAAAAATGCTCTGCCATACATTGTGACCGCGTAGGTATTGCACTTTACTATGAAACAGCAAAATTTTTTTTTTGGTAACCATCTTTATATTCCTACGCACGGGGGGTTCAGAATAATGTGCTGAATTCATGGTTTCTGTTTGCGCGTCGATGTGCCAGCCTGTATATTCCTTTGAAATATTTATTTAAATTCATCTTCACAACATTCAATTTTCTTCGTCCCACTTTCTGTTACATAATTTACATAAACAAACAAGGAACTAGTATTTCTGCTTTTTATTTAAGTACTAACAGTAGGAAATATAGTCACGCACATAATGTCAACTATATAAATAATTTGATCACATACCTATTCATAATTTTTACTAACAAGCAACGTGCGTGTACGACCAGATGTATGAAAGTAAACGAAGCAAAAGGAGTATGTAAGGATCGTAGCATGTGGGGCGTTCTGTAGCTGTGTTGTGTGCTTTTAAGTCTGCTAAATAAATGTATTTTCTTTCTTTCTTTTCTTTGTAGTTTCTGCCTACCGCCCATGGAAAGAATTCGTGAGTTTATGTATGTGTGTGTATACTAATAATTTTTACTAACACGTGCCCGCTTTCCACAACAGTCTATTTTGAGCTCTGAACACTAACAAAAGTTTCGAGTCGAGGGCTCTCGTTTGTAAGAGAAAACGTCTGGTAAGTGGCCTCTCATCTTAAAGGGCTTGAGAGCCGTTGTGAAACTAGTGGTGACAAGCGTCTAACTGGCTTTTGTCTGAAGAATAAGAGACCGCCCATCTGAGACAAGCATCCTTAAGTTCTAATCAATTAAGGGGAGATATCTGGCTAGTATACCGCATCATGGATCGTTGTTTGTCGTGCTGGTTACCACACAAATTGACCTTGCGTGTTTTAATATGCAGAGATGGTTTTTGCTTGGTCGGAACTGATCAATTTTAAGAAAGAAAGGAGTATTGTATAATATTTGAGAATCTTAACAGACGGCCTTTTTCGAGAAACTCTTGGAGCCAAGGACGGCAAGTCAAATAAATTAGCCTATTTCTGTCGCCGGATTGGTTTTTAAAGGTCTTCCCTTCGTAAACCAATCCTGCAGCAAAATAGAACGTCAAATCTAAAAATAATTTGACATCTTCTTAGACATACAATAAAATAGTAACGAAGAATTTTTGTTTGTTTGTCTGGATGTATGTTCTGGATTGGCGCAAAAACGGCTGGACAGATTTGGATGAAATTTGGCACACAGATAGTTTATAACCTGGATTAACAAAATTATTTATTTACAAGCCTCTTTATTCTGAATTGTTTTTACTCTGTCTTATGTTGTTAGAGTATGTCTCTCAATTCAGCATGCCTCTTGGCAAAGGCCTCCTCTAGTTGTTTCCATTGAATTCTATCACAAGCCACTGTCCTCCAGTTAGAGCCCGCTGTAAGTTTTATCTCGTCCTCCCATCTCCTTCGTTGTTTTCCTCTTTTTCGTTTACTATTTCTGGGATACCAATCAGTTATTAGTTTACACCATTTTTCCTGTTTTACTCTCATCATGTGTCCAGTCCACCTCCATTTTTGCTGATCAATTCTGGTCAAGATGTCTGTTACTTTTGTTGTATCTCTTAAATGTTCATTTCTTATTCGATCCATTTTACTTGTTCCCGTCATACTTCGTTCCATAGATCTTTGGCAGTATTGTAGTTTATTTCTGTCATGTTTTGTAAGTGCCTATGTTTCGCACCCATATGTTATACACGGTAAGATACAGGTGTTGAAAACTTTTCTTTTTATGGCAAAGCTTAGATCTCAGGACCTCTTTCAATTACCAGGACTCAAGGACTTTTCTCCATCCGCTGGCTATTCTTGTGGTTATTTATTTTCTTTATTTGTTTGGTCTTTAGGAGTTATAAGCTGACCCTGATATGTGTAGTCGTCTACATACTCTAGTGTGCGGTCACCTACTTTTATTGTTATTCTTTTTAGGATATTGAGAAGATACAGATTGCGTTCCATTAAGAGGTCTACAAGCTTCTGGCCATTGGCACTTCTTTTTCCGTGCCCAAAGCTTCCTATTATTTTTCCACGTTGTCTTGTTTTGTGCCAACTTGTGCATCAAAGTTCCTCATTAGGATAATTTAGCTGTTTGAATACTTTATTAATACTTCAGATACTTCGTTGTTCGGGACTTCAATTACTAGTTTAAGGGGAAAACGTTCAGTAGGTGCATACGTTTGAATAATGGTCAAAGTCTTTTTGCAAGTCTGTCAGAGATTCCAATCAAATCCACTATGTAGTTTTTTATAAAGAATCCAATACCACGTTGCCCTCCTGGTTCCGCTTTTAAGTACAGTATATAGCCTGATCGCTCTCCTATTGCTTCTTGAACCCTTCTCATTTCACTAATTCCTACTATGTCCCATTTTAGTTTCTTCAATTCTGACTCCAGTTTTAGGACGGATTCGGGAGTTCTTATTGTTCTTGTGTTTTATTAGTCTTATTGGACTTACGAAAGGGCTTGGGGCTTAGTGTCACTGAATCTTGTCTTTTTCACTTTCTTTTAGGTTACTTGCTTTAGATTTCCGCTCTTCCAGCGCCTTTTTAGAGTAATCACGCGTGTGTACGTCGAAAGCTTAATTTTCTTTTTGTTTCTTAATTTTTTATTTTTTTGTGAGGTAGTAGTTGAAACAAGTAGGTATAGGGCTTTATTTGACAAGACGTTGAATTCTGATTATTTCACTTTGATCACGCTAACAGAAAATATAACTACAGTAATTCTGAATAAAGTTAACGAGAAAATCAAACCACTAATAGCGGTTAACGAAAAATTTAAACTGGAAGTGGATCAATTAAACAAGAAAATCGGAAACTTGGAAGTTTATAGCAGAAGAAACAAATTTGTTATATACATATATGAGATTCCTGAATCACCAAATGAAAGTGAGGATGAGTTGCTATCTTTAGTCACGGAAACAATCTCGCAGCATTAGATCAAGGATTAATACATAGGATACTTTTAATTCCGGTAGTACGTTTCCGTGGGATATTGTCCGACATCCACGCGGGCAAAAGCTAGTATTCTATAACAACATGAGCCCGTCCATCCTAAGATATATCTAGCAACAAACACTTTGAGATTTTTTCGCCGTATAAGCCACGATTATATTTGCCTTTCTCAAAAGATAGTTGATGGGGAAAAACCGCCCCAGAAACTTATATTTCGCTAGAATGAGCACCCTTTGTTTTAGACACTGGAAAAGGTCACAACGGAGTCATGTCACCAGTTACGTTTTCATTGTTGGCTGTATTTTTTGTTGATGAAAAGAAAGTGGCAGGCATCGAGAGGCCATTGACCTCAAGGATCTTTGCTCGCATAAGATTACGTGTTGCTTTGCTGAAATATTTTTATGGTATTAGTCAAGGGTGTCTCGACGGTTATTATAATTTAGACGTCGTGTTATTTTTGTTAACAAATATACAAATAGCAAAGGCATCCTTTTATGTAAAAACCGGCCAAGTGCGAGTTGGACTCGCGCACGAAGGGTTCCGTACCATTAAAAACGGCAAAATTATCACGTTTGTTGTATGGGAGCCCCCTTAAATATAAATTGTATTCTGCTTTTTTGTATTTTTTGTTATAGCGGCAACAGCAATACATCAACTGTGAAAATTTCAACTGTTGCTGTTTAACTATCACGGTGCATGAGATACAGCCTGGTGACAGACGGATAGGTGTACGGACAGCGGAGTCTTAGTAATAGGGTCCCGTTTTACCCTTTGGGTACGGAACCCTGAAAATAGTCCTTTATTAGGAGACGCTCAAAATAAACATAACAAAACATCACGCCTGTATTTCCCGAAGGGTTAGGTAGAGGTGTATTTACCTATCTCCACATTCACATTTCGCCAGTTATGTTTAAGTCCCATGTGATAGAGGGCATGCCGCTAAAATATATATATTTTTTATTTTATTTTAGAACCTTTTTAGACGTGATTGACTGGCACTATATGCCTTAAAAAATAAAGTAAGACGTTGGAAATATACTTTAATTTTACAATTATCTAGAACTTTTATTACTTAATGTACAACGTATATAAATGCTGTTGGCAACCCAATTGTTTTTTTTTTATATGACGAAATTTATGTTTTCTATTACCGAAAAATAAACTGTACAATCTAGGAAATTTTACAGCACGATACCGAAAAAATGTAAAATGTAATTGGACTACATAAGACCTCAGGCAAACAACAACAGCCATCCAGTATGGAAGCCAATCTCACTAACAATGACGTAAAAGTCTACGAAAATTGCAATTATCTCCAACCGCATAACCACTCTGTACATAATTCCCAGGACAAGCGAAAATAAAAGAAATAAAGACAATCCCGGAGTTAACATAAAACGTGCTAAGCCTACATTGAGTGATGGGACGAATAAATATTTCTTGACGTTAAGAAACGACTCTGTAAGAAAATAAATGTACCCTTGTAAGGCTTTTTGGTTTTGTATTGATACAAATGTAGCCACTTGTCACCCGTTTGTACTTGTTAAAGTGAAGTGGTCATGCTTCCTTTTTAGTGTCCTTTCAAATGATAAGAACTTACAATTTCCGTTTTTTTATTTAATAACGTAGAGTGATTTTGTGTTGACGTGCAAAAACAACGATTTGTAGCCAAAAAAAAAACATCGCTGACTATTGCCAAAATTTTAATAGTTATTTATGACACAAGGGAGTAAAGTTAGTTTTTGCTGCGAGTGTTGATTTTGAATCCCGAGTAAGCAAAGGATTATATAATTAAATCACGAGCGTAGTGAGTGATTCTAGGTTAGAATCCTTAGCCCAGGGATGATTTAAAGACACGAGATGCAAATAATTTGGTCTCGTGTAAAACTTACAACTTTTCACCTCAGCAGCAAGAACATACCTAAAGGAAAAAAATGGAACGTGGTAAAAATTAAACCACATGTTTATTAGTAAAACAAACAATATAAATCAATACCATATCATATCAATTACATTTAATTAAAACCTTAACAGATGATTTGCAATTTTACGGTTTTACGTGTATCTGAACGTTTTATTGTTTGGGCCTTAGTTAGTATGGAATTTGAAAATCGAACTTCGAGTTGACTTATTTCATTTCTATCTCTCGCTTTATTCGTATCGAAATGAAAGTGACAAAACAAACTGAAGTTCATATCTTTCGAAATTTGTGAGTGTCTACCCAGCGCTGTTCACGGCAGATGAAGTAACTTTTTAACTATTTTGTTTAATGCCGTGATGCCTGCCTGTTTGTGGTGCTGAGGTGAAAAAGTATTTACCTCAACCTCTCAATTTATTTAGCCTCCTTTCTTTCAAAACCCAAGCGTAACTCACAGTTACCGCTTTCTAAGAACATTAAAAAGCCAGCATGAATCTCTGATGCGTCACGTCCAAACGTGTGAGACACGTACGAAGTTACCCGACGTCAAAGGACTCGTTTAGTTGAGTTCTGCAGGAGTTCCACTTTGCCTAGGCGTAGTCAGTTGGATCGATAGCGAGCAGGTAGCAGTGACGTAGCCAACTGAAGTTCTAGATACCATGAGGTCAGTGAACTTCGGACGGTAGTGTGAGCTGACCTCTAGGAATGCCGTAGTTTTTTTACCCGACTACGGCAAAGCCATAATGAAGGGTTATGTTTTTAGAAGTCTATGTATGTATGTTTGTATTTCCATATGCTCCACTGTAGTGCTTAAATTACTTATCCGATTTTAATGAATGAGGTGTCGATCGATTCATTATTATGGTCCGGGTGATACAGGGTACATTTTATATGAACAAAATCAATATGACGAATGTTACATCCAAAACAGCGGGGGACCCCGACATATTTTTTTTTAGGGTTATCTGCTTGCTCTGCACAGTTACCTTGTATGTATCTGTAATACTATCTCAATCACACTTTGAATGAATGATTTATTCCGTTCTAATATCAACAACTAATTAAATACCACTGGTATTCGTTTCTACTCAAATTTAGTTTCTATTCCGAACGGATACCATTGTATTTACTTGTAAAGTAGTATGTTATTTTAATTATTGTGAATGTGAGGATTATGTGGGTCATTGCTTTTTTTTTCGCAGTTAATTTTTATCATGATCTGGCAGATTGAGTAATTTATGTGGCCTACCCAAATGTCCTTTCTTTGGTATTGTTCGTCGAATCGTTGAGCTCCTTAAGTTCTGACTTCCTGAGTTGAGCTGCACGATTACTGACAAATGCGTGCACTGACTGGACAGGTCCACTCAATCTGTGTGGTTCTTTCCTCAAAAGACCATTTCAGATACCAATCTACATGGTCTTCACATGATCTGACCAAGATTATGTCTGGACTTTAAAAGAGACTGTGACCTCTGAGTTTGTTTCGGCCTTTCTTCTCAGAGTAGTCAGATAGGAAACGCCGACCTCATCTAGTTTAAAAATATGATTGACGTGTAAAAGTGTTTGTACAAACCTACTTACAGAAATAAAATCATTTATCATTTATCATTTATAAACTAATACCAAAACAAGTTCAAAGATATAAGGTACAGTCAGTAAAAATGCTTTGTATGTAATCATAAGATTTTAATTGAAAAAATAAAAAACTGTTGAATCCAAAAAACAAAAAAAAATGTTAGCAAACATCTAGTTCAATAATAAAATATGAGTAATAATCAACTATACAGGAAAAAAAAATTAGCAAGATGATTCACTTAAACTACTCTTACCTTTGTAAAAATATTTTAATTTGTTGTTTTAATTTTATTTCAATTTTAATTTTAGTTTGACTGAGCTGACTGTACCAAATTCAAATTGTTGGTATTCGTTCGCACATTAAATTATTTAAAGAGTGGTATCCGCTTCAAATAGAAAATAAATATGAATTGAAACGAATACCAGTGGTATTAGTTGTTTGTATTAGAACGGAATAAATCGAATGAATAGGAATGTTACATTTGCCGTTAAAAGCGCTGACGTAACATTTTAGGTCGCATACAAATATGTTATTGACAATGAATACAATTTATAATCCCTACTTATTGATGCAAGAAGAGTCTTTCGAATAAATGAAATATGAGTTCTATTTTCTGTGAAGTCAAGTTCTATGTTCGCAACGTGACGCTTCAAGATTTGCCGAAAAAGGTCACAATGATTTTCACTTCTGCGGGGTAATTGCAAAATACACTGACAGTAGGAATAGCTTTCATTCTGACAGTTCAACAACTTTCATTGCGTTATTTACGTTGCTGAGCAGACAAATTTTTCGAACATATGAAGCAATGGATTAAATAGGCTTCAAAATTATTCAGATTGAGATTGATAGTGGGTTACGCAATTATAGGGTTCTGGTGTTCTCGTCATTCAAAACTAAGGACTGATCGTCTCAACTTATGACTGGTTTCCTAATCAACACTGCCCTATGACATTGACTTTTTAATAAAGACAGACGGCGAAGTAACGTTGAGAGAAACCGTTAATGACTGCTATTTCGAGACTGATCAATTGGTGATGTCACACACGTTATTAAAAGCGTCCTGATTGAAATATATGATCAGCAATAACATTCCATATCACCAGGAAGTAAGGTTTAGTTTCGTATATGATGCAGATTATTTTTATTGTTCAGTATCAATGTATGAGCCTTGATTAAATGTTCTATGTTTAGAACGGACGTGAGTATTTCAGTAAGGCTTAAGACTCTGTATAGAGCGCTCGAGGGAGAGCTAAGCTCACAATTATTCAGATAATTCCCTCCCAAATGTGTACTAGCCTAATTATTTGGAAAGTTTGTACAAAAATATAGGACTGGCTTTTCATAACGGGCCTCGAGGGACACTTGAGCTGGAAGTTTGTGATTAGATTTCTTTGTACACCTCCTTTTAGGGGGGCTCTTAAAGGCTCAGAAACAGGATTAAGATGCTTTTTGTTTTTTAATGTTTTCCCACGTACAATTGTTTGATACCTATAAAACTTTTACCTACCTATACTTTTTACCTACACTGGTATTTAATTAACTTACATATACAAATCTTAGGCCCATATTTCTAGCTCGCAACCGGCGCGTGCGTGTACGACCATATATGAACGTAAACGAAGCCTAAGGATCGTAGCAGGTGGCGGTCTGTAGTTTCTGCCCACCTCTATGGGAATAGGGCGTGAGTTTATGTATGTGTATGTACTTCTAGCTAATTAATTACTGTAAGCCATGCTCGAAGATAGCCTACACCTCTTTATAAAACAATCTGTACCCGCTATACGCACGAACATTATTTATACAGGGTTATTTGTAACTCGACGTATTCCTTGCAGGAAGTCATAGTAGGGTTAAAATGCAACAAATTAAGCCACCAAATGTTCTACCGAAATTCAGTAGTTTTTGAGTTAGTTACGATTTTTGTTTTTTTATTAAAATTTCAATTTAATCATTATTTACGGCGCGACTATACTGGAATTTAAGTTATTATCATAGCTGATGCCGTAGCAGATCTTTGTTAATAATTAAAAGTTCAAAAATACCTAAAACTTTGGCAAAGATCACTAATTAAACATTTTATTTTTCGTATCTTTTATTTTTGTCAGACATAAATTACGAAAAAAAACAGAATTTCGGTATAACATTTGGTGGCTTAATTTGTTGCATTTTAACCCTACTATGACGTCCTGCAAGGAATACGTCGAGTTACAAATAACCCTGTGTACACCGTGCGTGCGTATCAATTACATAAAATAATGAATATGTATTTACAAAGAACTTAACAGACCGCTCGGCGCTCCTCCAATGCATATATTAATGCCGCAAATATCCTAGAACGCCAAACATGGCCCACAAATGGATACAGTCACGCAAACAATCATAGGCCTTGCTTCTACTTGATGCCATTTAATAAGTAGCTGTTTTCGCCATTATTTGACATTGACCTACTATTGTTAAGTACATTAATATCATTTTAATTAGTAGATTTCTTTTGTGTCACACAAACGTGTATTTATTTTTTGTGATTATAAATTATCAGTGGAATAAATCCTGTTTTATTACCGTTTACCCAGGATAGGAAATTGCTAAAATTGTAATTAAATTAAAATAAAAATGTTTAGGGAAGAATTCATCTCTTAAATTACCCGAAACTGAGATGTGGGGTAGCTTTTTTAAAGATGAGAATTAGGTATCAGGAAATACAGATGATAATAAATATTCTTATTGCTAAAGAACTTTTTTGTTTTTACCAGCATTTATTATAAATAATAGTCTTCCAGATCTAACTTCGGCCATGGTGGCCAATCTCAGCAGAGACTAGGCATCGACGCGGGAGATATTATAGTGCTCAAATGTGTGCGCATACACAGGTGCACTCTCTTCACCCATTGCAGCTGTAGCTGTTGATCCTGCGCTTGATCTCTCACCGGTCGTGTCGGATTACCAGTCTTTATAACTGAGTAACAGATTACTCCTACTTCCTACTAATGGATGGATGGATGTTTGTTACTCTTTCACGCAAAAACTACTGAACGGATTTGGATGGAATTTGGAACACAGATAGTTTATAACGAGGATTAACACGTAGGACACTTATAATCTCGGTATAGTACGTTCCCGTGGGATAATTTCTGACATCCTCGCGGGCGAAATCGCGGGCAAAAGCTAGTTATTAATAATTTCATTATGTTGTACTTACTTTCAAAGTTTTCTAACCAAACATACCTCATATTAGTAAAATTTTAGTAGAACCACTGAGCCGCCATTCGTAAATGAATTTTTAATATTACTTTCGCAGGAATGTGGTTCAAAGTAAACCCTCTACGAAGTTTTTATCGGAAAGTTCCAACAAACGTGAGCAATTCGAATGAAATAATTAACACAAGTATGAATTACCTTTGACTTCAATTTGTTTCATGTTTCACTAATTGATTGATTTATGCGAGTACTCTTTAATAAACTTTACTCGTAAGTTCTTTTATTTAAACTGTAGTGTACATTATCGATGTAATTTTAATGAAAGATCAGATGGAAAGTGGTCCTCGTTGTTTTCTAGCAAAGTTAAGAGGTCTCATGTGCATGTAACATCGCCCTGTGCGCTTGCACAGCAGATAGGTACGACAATAGTTGGAAGTTCTTTTAAGGCTCGCGCACACTGGCGCGACGCGACAGCCCGACACAAAGGCACCGACCGTCGCGCTGCACGCGGTGTCTTTGTGTACGCTGTCGCGTCGTGCCAATGTGCACGATACTTTACTTAGAATGGCCACTATTAAAAGCAGCAATACTTATTTCTACTTGACTGATTTATTTAGCAGTCATTACAAAATTACCTTGTTATCCGATAAATTAATAATTGGAAACTGACGACAGTTATCAACATGTCCGAATTTTTATATACGCATACACATTGATGAATTTTATATAATACGATGACATGAGTATTTACTTTATAAATTATTATATTATTTTAATTATTGTGAATGTGAGGACTTTGTGGGTCATTGCTTTTTTTTCCTCAGTTAGTTTTAATCATTTTTTTTAGTTTGAGTAATTTATGCCGCCTACCCAAATGTCCTTTCTTTGGTATTGTTCGCCGAATCGTTGAGCTCCTTAAGTTCTGAGTTGAGCTGCACGATTACTGACAAAAGCGTGCACTGATTGGACAAGTCCACTCAATCTGTGTGGTTCTTTCCTCAAAAGACCATTTCAGTCATCAATCTACATGGTCTTCACATGATCTGACCAAGATTATGTCTGGACTTTAAAAGAGACTGTGACCTCTGAGTTTGTTTCGGCCTTTCTTCTCAGAGTAGTCAGACAGGAAACGCCGACCTCATGTAGTTTTAAAAATATGATTGACGTGGAAAAGTGTTTGTACAAACCTACTTACAGAAATAAATCATTTTATCATGTACGTGCTTCTAAAATGTTGCATTGATACATTCCTTTACTTTCAAACGTGTTTTTAGTTGATCGGAGATTTTGGGTACTGTAGTTAAAATAAACACAAATAACTGATGATATTACTAGCAATGCGATAAACCAGTCGGTAGTTTACTGACATAGTGGCGTGGCAGACAGTTAGTTATCAAATATTCACAAGCATTTCGATTTACCATAGCTACGAAAATATTTGACTTACTATGAATTATGTAATCAATTCCACTGCGACGTACACAAGCTACTCCTAATAAAGAGTTATAATTACTTTATAAGGAAAACTGGAACAATTTCCTATTTGGAAATGATTAGTAGGCAAATAAAAACTCTGCTTATGTCTGTCATGTAAACGTTTTCTAAATATGGAAAGAGTCGAACTCTGACAAGCAGAAAAAGATGCATAAAAAAAGAACCTACAGAATCTGCACCTATTACTACTAGGTAAGGTCACCAAATGTGATAAGTAATCAGGGTCGTCGGATATAGTTGAAGCTTAGTAAGAAACCGATGGATATTTTCGAATAAAATTTAACTTAATTAATAAAAAACTAACAGTTCATTTATCAAATTAAATTTCATTTGAAAACATCCATCGCGGTCTCTTAACTAAATTAATCTCTTTTGGTGACTGTACATGTCTGCGTACAATACAGTTCAATGTATATGATTGGAATAATTCTCGAAAATATCGTTACCGTGAACATCACAAATCATCTTGAATATTTTTTTAGTAAATTGTGTTCTCGTTTCATAAACCGAGTTTATATATTATTCCCATCGAATATTCCCATTCCCTTTTGTTTTCTTTCAATATAGAAAACAAGTACTTTCGATAAACGTACCTATTCTGAATATCGGGTTTCTCTTTATTGTATACATGAAAGGCTTACGAACTAAATAAGTTTGAGCACGCAATGTTCAAGTCAATGCTCGAAAGGTTATCGCCGTTTCTGAAAACGTTCAGAATAGTGCCTTTAATTAAGGTGAAACTGTAGCTAATGTTTTTATATTTTATTATTAAGTAGATTTGCCGCTGACATTTTGTAGTATGAGTCATGTTTTAAAATTCAATTTCTTCAAAATTCATGAAGTAGTTCTTGTATTTTTACTCGATAAAATGCAGTTGTTAAATCGTCTAATTTTTAAGTACCTACATTTATCAAAGATCTTTTTTAAAACAACACAAACAAGTTCTTAAAACCTTTAAAATTGGTTGGCAAAGGTTTTTCAGACAAGATGAACGCCATTTCTTGTTAGTTGAATACTAACAAGAAATGCAAAATTTGGAAAAAAGGAACTCGCATCGAATCACTCCACTGTCCGTCTGTTTTGTTTCAAATGTGCCCGTTGCGCATTCTCAGTAACAGGATTTACTGGGAACCTTCTGTCGTTGTAGTAAATCCGAAACGTTACTAAAATCAAATCATTAAAATCTTGTCATAATGTTGCTTTGACAGTGCATAGCAGTGTAGTTATGGAACTGTACGAAACATAGAATAAGCAATCTAATTCCAGAGTCCGAACTAATGCTGTCGAAACCAGCACATGTCAAATATAAGCTGTTCAATTGACGCTAACCCGTCAGTTTAATTACTGGTACAGTGTGAACAAGATTTAGGGCAATATTTACATTTTACTGCAGCGGTACGTCGCCTCGTAGCCATCCGACCGAATGAAATTAGTGTGGTGAGGCGACACAAAATTATGAAGCTACTATATTGTATAACTAGTATGACATGGAGTAGAGAGGACGTGGAAAGATAATGTGCAAAAAAACTGCGCAAACTGACGCTGCATGGGACGGTAGCTAGGACTGCAAACTCATATAAATTGGCATAAATTCAAATGAAGTATGTAATTGGAAAACGTGACCCCAGTAATCATCCTGTGAAGACCGTTTTCTTATCCAAACCTAGGAAGATCGCTGAACGATATTTTATTTATCGAATGTTTTACACAGCACATGTGATGTGTGTTTGTGTTCCATTTACTGTTTACTCCACGTGTATATGTACACACTGTCTATGCTCGTTAAAATTATTGAATGTTGGAAAACTCTCCCGCCGTGTGTTGAAAACATTTTTCAATAACGAAATGGTTCTGCTGGGGCACGAACATAACTTCATTTGTTCTTATTAAATTGGACGGAGAGCCGAGCTATTTGTGAACTTTCAGTAAATATTTCATTGAACTTATTTTCACCAATAAAGTTATTACGGCTATCGTATTTTTATATTTATTTTGTCTGTATACGCTGACAGATGAGCGGGAGCCACCGAAAGTCTGTTGCAAATAAAAATAACTGTCATATTTTTACAGTAAACGCAAAGCTTTTGCGTTTAGTTTTTGTGTTTATTTCAACTACTGGGCTATTAATGACTATTGTTTTTTTTTGACAAAATAATATATTTTATTTACAACACTATAATATTTACTACCAGTCCCTGCTGTCATTAATAATCCATATCATCCAGCATATTAATGCTCAATTCATAATAAATAATTAACGACAAATTCGCGAGTATCACGCCAAGTGAGATATTGATTTCATGAATTAGTTTGCCGGTCGCGTTCGAGGTTTGCGGCGCCTGCCCTGAGCCCCTGAGCCCTTAGCTCCCTGCACGCGAACATGCCTCCACTCTGTCTGGTGAAGTATATTATTACTATTAGAACACGACTATGGTGTTTGTGATCCCTGTGAAGACAGAGGCACTGTCTCTTAGGTAGGATCCCAATATTATTATGACTCCGTTTTGTGGGATCACAAATGATCAAAGAAGTCAAGGTTGGAAACAAACAACTCTCACAATCGCTCTTCTTTACATTCTGCAAATGTCAGGATCAGCGGGATATTGCGTAACGCACATAAAATGTCAATCATCATAATCATAATCATTTAATCATTTGTTAACATAGGTACAGTCGCCAGCAGGTCAAGCTACATGAAACTGTCAAATTTCTGCTAACGATTTTAAACCTTAAAATGTTGTTAGTTAAGTTCAAAATCGAATGAGGAAATCTGACAGTTTGTGGTAACTTGATGTGCTGGTGACTGTAGAAAAAAATTGTTGTAAAAAAAAAAAAAACAATCGTAATGTTGGTCATATTGACAGTTCAGTCACGTTCATTGCGTTAAAAACGTACGTTCTTGAGCAGACGAACTTTTCAAACCTATTATGATGCAATGGATTTCATTAAAAGCCCTCATTTACGGTGCTGGTTCCATCACCATCCCAGAACAATTTAGTGGCTGAAACAAAAATTTAATAATACCTATTCTAAGTTGGCCCAAAAATCCGATAGCAGTTGTAGTACCCAAAGATTAGCATTTACAGTGCTTGTTATAAGAAAACCTAAAGGTGGCTGTAAATATATTACTTTTGTTCTAAATCAAATAAGTAGGCATATAATAGCCGGCAATTCCTCTATTTTCATTTTCACAAAGTAAAATAGCACCCCGAGTCACGA
This sequence comes from Griposia aprilina, assembly GCA_916610205.1. Classification (NCBI taxonomy): domain Eukaryota; kingdom Metazoa; phylum Arthropoda; class Insecta; order Lepidoptera; family Noctuidae; genus Griposia; species Griposia aprilina. Next base: position 8,049,201 of record OU744287.1, read on the forward strand.
ATCAAAGTAATTTCGTCCGCGGCGCGATCGAGTTATTTATTGAATTTTGTAACAGCCGTGTTCTATAAACTTATTACATAACAGAGCTTTTGTTTCATACTAGCTGTTGCCCGTAACATTGTTCGCAAACAATATTTTATCCCGGTTAAGCCGATCAAAAGTTTAGTTAGTCTTCCAGGGTATTGAGGGGCTCGTCGCAAAATAATAACAGCCACACGGGTCGATCGAAGGTAAAGCTACACTTGCCGCGGTCGGTTTATGGATGGCTGACCATGTATTACATATCGACACACGTGCCTCGGAAAGTACGTTAAGCAGTTGGTCCCGGCTGTCATTCGTAGATCTTTGACAGTCGTTGCGGGGTAGTCAGAAGCCCGAAAGTCTGACAACCAGTCTTACCAAGCGGTATCGTGTTTCCTAGTAAGTGGGGTGTGGAGGTCAAATAGGCAGTAGCTACATGTAAAAAAAAAAAAAAAGCTCAAATCAATCTACCGATGATTAGTTAGTCTTCAGGGCACCCTACAACTTATTAGGAACATAATTATGTTTAGATTAAGCATTTAAGACAATCAGTCACGGTACCGCTTTATACAGATAGTTTTCCACACACAAAACATAGAAAAACAACCCCAACGAAATCTCGGATTTATAAGAAAATACTTTCCCTTTTTTACGAAACGTAATTATCCCGAAACCACTCTAACGTACGCCTTTTCGGTTTTTTAGTTTGGAAAATCCGTGTCAACGTGTATATATGTGTACTTATAGGAAAACCGGTAAGTTCAAGCACCTACCGCTATAAGTTAGATTGAAAAGGATGCCGAGAACTTACCTGACTGCATTTTATTGCTATCGCCAATGTTTACTGCAAGCCGTATTCTTTGAGAAGACGATTGTGTTGTTTGAGACACGCCGTTTATTAAGAAATGACTATAATTTAGAGCAAGGTTTCCTTAAAATATAATGTTGACACTTTCACGAAAATGGGAACGATTTGGAATTTTTACCAAGAAAAATCTGTACATATAATAAAATAGTAACTAGGATTTGTTGTCCATTTGTCTGTTTGTCTGGATGTATGTTCTGGACTGGCGCAAAAACAGCTGAATGGATTTGGATGTTTGGCACACAGTTTAAAACCGGGATTAACACATGGGGTACTTTTAATCCCGGTAGTGCGTTCCCGTTTTATAACCTACTTCAAAAAAAGGAGGAGGTTCTCAATTCGACTGCATGTTTTTTTTTTTTTGTTTATGTGTGTTAGCTCAGAACTTTTTTCTGGGTGAACCGATTTGTATGATTCTTTTTTTGTTGGAAAGGAGATATCCCAAGGGTGGTCACATGATAAGAAAACCAGGATCTGATGATGGCATACCAGAGAAATCGAGGGGAACCTTCGAAAATCGTAGGGGCGACTAGTGCGTTTGTTAATTTTTTCATTAAGTATTTTAAAGCACTGCAATTTAATGAAGGTCTGGAGTCGATTTGATGATGGAGCCGAAAGACAGTCGAGGGAATTCCTCAACGATTTACAGCAGTTACCTTGTGTTTGGGCTTGATTAATTTGTATTGATGAGAACTTTACACCTAGATGGGTTGTGACTCTCATTAGGGGTCTGATGATAAAGACGAACGACAGTTAAGGGAACTCCTCAACGGTTTACAGTAGCTACCTTGTATTTGGACTTAATTCATTTATATTGATGAGAACTTTGCACCCATATGGGTAATAAGTGCCATTACAGGTCTGATGATGGAGACCATAGACAGTTGAGGGAATTCCTCAACGATTTACAGCAGTTACCTTTTGTTGGGCTTACTTCATACGGTTCAATATGCCAAAATATTCAGTTCGTACAAAAATAATACCTAATTAAGATTGAAGTTTTACATAGGACAACCACTACCTACTAGTCATGCTAATACGTCAATTTGAGACTGAATTTAAGTTGCGTAATCGCGTCATCTGTAGCAATGCTCTTTCGTTGGTTGCTAAGCAATTCATGCTTGTCACAATGCGTATGGTGAAATGGAGCTGATGGTGGCTTCACCATCAGCTCCAGTTCTTCTGGTTTTTACCAAGAGAACTCCTCAATAATAAAAACCTCAATTCCTTGCATCGGGAAAAAAAATTATTTTGTAGAAGGTGATGAGCAGTTGACATTAGGCTATTGTAACTTAGATAAATTATTATCTAACCCACTAAAAAGTGAAAACTAAAAACTTTTTCGCAAAACAAACAAACGACTTCCAAAAAAAACACTACAAAGTGAAAAATAACTTTAATTTCGGAAGTCGGTGGCAAAAAACTAAAATACAGATCCAAAGACACCGACTTCCGAAATTAAAGTTATTTTTCACTTTGTAGTGTTTTCTTTGGAAGTCAGTTGTTTGTTTTGTAAAAAAAGTTTTTTTGCGTCATCCATGCAGGCGAAACCGCGCGCAAAAGCTGGTATCATTTAATTCTTTTGTTTTCTTTCCAATGCCACAGCAGCACTTGTTTTGAAGGTTTTGACTTGTCTAAATGAAGTTTTCAGTGAAGATAGTAAAAACAAGGTAGCTTTATCCATTTCGTTGTCCTTTATTAACAGCCAGTCCCCGCCTGAGACAATATTACATTTTGTTCTTCATTTTAAAAGACCGTGCCACAGAAAATTAGCATCTAGCCTTGACGTAGGTATACCTACTTATAGTTCAGACAAAACGCCTGCGGCTTTTTTTTTTTTTTGGGTGGGAAATCATCAAATGACCTCTCCCGCTCTGGGCGGAGCGGAAGGGCGTGTCAGACTCTTACTGACTAAAACCCACCCGTGTTCCTTCACTTGCCTGTGCGCCAGGGCCACGGTAACTCTTTCGAACAATCCGCGACCCCGACAGGCATCGGCGCTATCGGGCCCCGTCAATAACCCTAACTTGTGCTGGTGTACTTGTGCGTCAATAGGCCTAACTTGTGGACTGTAAATTTGCTAGAGTTGCACTCGGCCGGGTTTAGTGCTCTTTTTAAGTCATGCAAATCCCGGAATTATCTCGGAAACAACTGTGAAAATCCCGGGATTACAAAAGAGGGTTGGGTTTGTATTCTGACGGCAGTATTATCTGCTCTAACTTTTAACAGCGATCGCTTTATACCGCAGCTTTGTTTTGTGACTTTGTATTATAACTTGTTCGTTAAATCTGAGGCAATTTATTTATCCGAGCAAGGTATTGCGAATTAGCACTGCTATCACAAACAGTCTATCACGAGTACTGTTTATGACCGGATCAATGATAAAGATAAAGTTAATTTATTTCATCAATGATAAATCAATGAAAAAGATCCATGATAAAGATAAAGTCAATCTGCCTGCCTTTTCTCAACTCTGTTAGGGTCAGCTTACAGTCTAACCGGATGCAGCTGAATACCAGCACTTTACATGGAGCGACTGCCTATTTGAGCTCCACAACCCAGTTACTGGGTTACAGTCCAGTTACAGTCTAAGAAAACAAGGTCTGGCATTCCGGGAGTGACACATGCTTACGTCACTATCCAGTTGCCACTTTATTGCAACAAAACACGAATTATGGAAACATTTTCAGTCAACATTCTGTTAAAAAAAAATATAAACCATTTAAATTGTCGTTTTCTTTTTCTAATCAAACGAAACAATTCAATTTAAACAATATCAACGTAATTGTTTGTTAAAACCTTTTGTTTGTTTTATCGGAGTCGCACTGGTAATAAAGGCGATTGGGGAGTTATTATTACACACTACTGGTAACACAGCGGTGATGACGTAGGCTTGTGTTACCCCCGTGACCGGAATGCTATACCTGGCGAAGTATATTATTATACCATGGAAAACACGATACCCATCAGTAAGACAAACGGTTGTCAAACTTTTTTACTTCCCGCAACAACTGTCAAAGATCTGCGTATGACAGCCGGGACCAATGACTTAAGGGGACTACATGACCTAAACGCAAATTTATAATGTCTAAAAATATATGATCCACTGCAGTAACCAAAATCAGAAAAATGTATGATATTCTGCAGGATATATGCTAGTTAGATATTGTGTTGAAAACATAATACAATTAACTTGATATGATAGCAAAAAATCACGAAGATACCTCTAAAAAAAATTTTAACGATTAAAAACCATACTAATATACATGAAAACATTCAGATTTTTTGTCAGATTATTCTACAAGCAACATACTAACGTAATAGTGATTTAATTTTTTAGTCCAATGAATAGTTTTTTTGTAAATCCATAATTGCTTCATATTTTGCAATAAATTACCAGCGTTGTGTCATCGCGTGTCTCTTTCTTTTCTATTCAATCCGACAGTGACCGCGCTTTAGCTCTTGTAAGCCCCTTAACGTGCTTTCCGAAACACGACCCTACCGCGGTAAGCGTAGCTTAAGCACCAATTTCACCAATCGCTGCTGTTACTAAATGCCATGCTAATCATTTTGACGGACTATTTTTCGTAGTGACACAATCATCAAATGGCATAACGGGACATTTAGAATAAACACAGTATGGTGAAACTGGCCTTTAACCTACGATCGACTCCTGCGGCTGTTATGATTTACCTACCATCATACGGTTTTTATTTATCATACAAACAGAGTAAGTCAAGTGGTTTAATTTTCTTAAGCTTATGTCTAAAAATATGTTACGATAGTCCGAGTTGATCGATTGGTTTTTAAGTAAACCTCCAACGATGAAACTTCAGAAGGATATATTCCTACCTACTACAAACATTTTTACATACAGTCACCAAAAGAGATAAGTAACCAGGGTCGACGGATATAGTCGAAGTTTAATAAGAAACCGATGGACGTTTTCGAATGTAATTTAATTTGATAAATGAACTGTTTGTTTTCTATTCATTAAATTAAATTTTATTCGAAAATATCCATCGGTTTCTTATTAAACTTCAACTATATCCGACGAACCATTTTTTTTTTTTTTTAGGTGGGAAGTCGTCAAATGACCTCTCCCGCTCTGGGCGGAGCGGAAGGGCGTGTCAGACTCTTACTGACTAAAACCCACCCGTGTTCCTTCAGTTGCCTGTGCGCCAGGGCCACGGTAACTCTTTCGAACAATCCGCGACCCCGGCAGGCATCGGCCCTATCGGACCCCTTCAATGATGCTGACATCTCTTTGAGGCGCGCGTGGAACACGACGCGCCGTCGACCCGGGCCTGGTCCTTACCGGACGGCGAGCTGCCCATTGCTCGCCGTCCGCAAGCCCGCGCCTACGGTGGCCGGGAGTCGCCAATTGACTCCCGACGCCCAGGGTGTCTCCTCCTGCGGCGACTAGGGGCGTGAGGGCGCAACGATTGCCGCACCCTCACGCGCTCCGCCTCCTCCTTCGACGACCCTGTTCACTTTGTGAGTGATCACGTGACCGTACATTGAGGATCCAATAAGTCCAATTATAAATGTGTAGGCAGTTGCCATTGCCCATCACCAGTGATAATCGTTTAATCGCGTTTTTACGCTTAGGAAGGCAGGTAAACCGGAATTACACGATTGACATTTTCCGCCTAAATTTTGATTGAACGACGGATTTAACCTTCTTAACTTAATGCTATTAGTATTATTGTTATTTTTTTTAATCTTCGTTTAGGCACTTATGGCCCAATTTTGTCCAATTTTGCCGCCGATAGCTTGCAGTATAACTACCTATCGATATTTAAAAAAAAAACAATAATTGATTATAGTTTTTTTATTTTTTATTAAAAGTATTAATTAACGAAGCCGCTAAACAAGCACTTAGCACGAGTCATATCAAAAATCCAAAAAATACCACCCTTAGGACCTATAATAGATTATATAGAATTTACTTTAAAAAATTGGGCCAACCAGGCTGCCCTATTTTCAGTAGGTAGAATAATATTTGACTAGCAAATAGCCTGTCAGTGGAGGCATTTTTCTTCTTTTCTAAAAGCATATTTTTTTTTACTTTTCTTTGTTTTAATACAACTTGTCCCGAGAGGAGTTAAAGTAATTTAATGTTTTACATAATTTAATATTATAAGCCTGATCCCATTTCAGCGTCGCATTTAAAAAGAAATTGTGAACAAAACTCAATGAAGGAACATTCTTTAGGAGAACTTTAGCAATTAACCATTACTGTGAAGTACCTAATTCATTCCGCTAGGACTATTGAACTGGCCTCATTTCATTATTATTCTTGATTTAATTCCATCCGGACAGTTGAGTATTTTTAAATTATTACTATATAAGACCGGATGAGGGCGTTGATTCTCGATTATAATCGATTAACTTACAACTTTATATCGGTACGTTTCTTGTACATAAATAATACATTAAACTTACATGAACTTCTTTTGTTTTTTTCAGGGCTTTATTATCCGAGATCGGATATTCGGATGCATATTTACCTTAATTTATTTTTAGCTATGAAAGTATAGAAGCGGCTTCTTAAAATATATTTTTTATAAAAACAATCCCGGGATCCCAGGAACACCGGGAATGCATAATGGGTTTGGAAACGAATTCTAAAAAAAGTATTTATTTTAAAAAAAAAAACGGGTTTTGAATTGCATAACTATTCAGATGCATATTTATTTAAAATGAATGTTTAAGCCCCGGTTCAAATAGGTGTATTTGGTAGAGTATAATAGAAAGGGAAGAGTTGGTATGTGCTAATTAAAACAAAACAAAAACCTTTTTTTTTTCGATATGAAAGCGCATTCCGTATTAGCCGACATCTCAACTTTAGATGAATATGCATCCGAATACTTATATCCGATCTCTGTTACGAGTACCTATCAGCCTAGAAAATTATTTAAGTTAGACACAAACCACTTTTTAATCATTATTAAATGTTGCTGAAAGCAAGTGCAATAACATCTGACCCTCAAAAAGATGTGAAAAGGCAAGGCTGACAAAACATAAAATACGATTATATAGCGGAAAAACGATAGAAAAAATATATTTAAGTAGTAGAAAATGGCGGTCAACTGCGAGTCGGACTCTCTCGCGATGGGTCCTATCCATAAATCACCGTATAATATATTTTAACACTACTTACATATATAAAAAAAAAAAATCGGTTAAAAAAAACACGTTTCTTGTTTATGGATCCCCTTTAAATTTTTACTTTATTTTATTTTTATTATTTGTTGTTATTAAGTACCTACAGTTCGTTTGATACACCATGAGTTTCATTGAAATTCTAACAAGATTTCATCATTATTTGTCACAACCGTGGGGACTTTCTTTCTTTCTTTCTTTCTTTTTTAACCGACTTCACAAAAAGGAGGAGGTTCTCAATTCGTCTGTATGTTTTTTTTTTTTTTTTTTTTTTTTTTTTTTTTTTATGTGTGTTAGCTCATAACTTTTTTCTGGGTGAACCGATTTGGATGATTCTTTTTTTATTTCATAGGTGGTGCTTCACATGTGGTCCCATTTAAATTTGATTAAGGTCTGACCAGTAGTTTTTGAGTTATCCTTAATACTGCAGATTTTTTCCACTTAGTTTATATGGATGATGTGTTAATAATTTCCTGTCACTGTTATTTACACACCAAGTAGTGGTATACGAATTTGTGTGGGGTAGGTACCGCAACTAAAAAGTGAAAAATAAAAACTTTTTTACAAAAAAACAACCGACTTCCAAAAAAAACACTAAAAGACGTGAAAAATAACTTTAATTTCGGAAGTCGGTGGCCAAACACGAAAATACAAAACCAAAGGCACCGACTTCCGAAATTAAAGTTATTTTTCACGTCTTTTAGTGTTTTTTTTGGAAGTCGGTTGTTTTAACGACCATGCAGTTGTCATTGTCACAGTCACAAACGTAGTTCAGTCGTCACAACCGTGAAAAGTACAATTAAAAAAAACTGTTTTTTAACCGACTTCACAAAAAGGAGGAGGTTCTCAATTCGTCTGTATGTTTTTTTTTTTTTTTTTTTTTTTTTTTTTTTTTTATGTGTGTTAGCTCATAACTTTATTCTGGCTGAATCGATTTGGATGATTCTTTTTTTATTTGATAGGTGGTGCTTCACATGTGGTCCCATTTAAATTTGATCAAGGTCTGACCAGTAGTTTTTGAGTTATCCTTAATACTGCAGATTTTTTCCACTTAGTTTATATGGATGATGTGTTAATAATTTCCTGTCACTGTTATTTACACACCAAGTAGTGGTATACGAATTTGTGTGGGGTAGGTACCGCAACTAAAAAGTGAAAAATAAAAACTTTTTTACAAAAAAACAACCGACTTCCAAAAAAAACACTAAAAGACGTGAAAAATAACTTTAATTTCGGAAGTCGGTGGCCAAACACGAAAATACAAAACCAAAGGCACCGACTTCCGAAATTAAAGTTATTTTTCACGTCTTTTAGTGTTTTTTTTGGAAGTCGGTTGTTTTTTTGTAAAAAAGTTTTTTTTGTGTTTTATCATTGTTTTAGTTTGCCGAAATGTAAAAAAAAACCGAAATTATATTTGCACTTCACTTCGCTATTTTTTTTATGTCACTCAAAATAAAAATGACCCTAATATCGGCCATAGTAGTACAAACTCTGTGAAAATTTCAAGAGTCTATTTATTACAGTTCACAAGTTACAGGACTTACAGCTCTGTGACTGACAGACGGGCGGACGGACAGTGGAGTCTTAGTATTAGGGTCCTGTTAGCACCCTTTAGGTAAGGAACCCTAAAAAATAATCTAGGTAAAAAAAAAACACTGATGCCGCAATCAACATGGCTACTTAATAGGCGCAAACAATATAAAAGAAAAGTACCATCGACACGAAAAGAAGAAGATCAATATTGAACGCATAAGCCCAAAAAAAAAACGATCTCTTCAAATCTGCACAATATAGTGAATCACTAGTGTTGAGCAGCGGCGGGTGAACGATAAACCTCGTTATCTCCAGGAGGTCCACTTTGGTGAACGATAAACCTCGTTATCTCCAGGAGGTCTACTTTGGTGAACGATAAACCTCGTTATCTCCAGGAGGTCCACTTTGGTGAACGATAAACCTCGTTATCTCCAGGAGGTCCACTTTGGTGAACGATAAACCTCGTTATCTCCAGGAGGTCTACTTTGGTGAACGATAAACCTCGTTATCTCCAGGAGGTCCACTTTACTTACTTTAGCTCGCATTACACCGACTAACGTTACTCACTGGACGGTATTTATTAGCGCTCATACTTAAGCTCTCCACTTTGAGCGGCTCTTCTTCCTATGTAAAGAAGAAAATTTATGTTCATTTGTTATTTTTTCAACTCTTTTTCTATTTACTTTAATGAGTTATTTAACAGCAGCTTGGCATCATTGATCCAAAATGATTTTAGTGGAATTGTATAATGTATTACTTAAACCCAATATCAAGTAGTGCTTGCTGACTTTAAATATCACACAAGTGAATCAGTCACTTTAAGTGTCACACAAGTTATTTGAAGAAGCACACAACGCTCATTGGAGAAACAACGACGTAACTGGTGCTTTTCAAATATAACAGGTGAGTCATTTAAATTGTTTTTTTTCTTTGTAATTGGGTTCAACATTTCAGAACGAGACGGTAAAGTCTAGTTCTGAAATGTTGATAAATCCCAATACATATTAAATGTTTCACTCGTCTGCTCCTCTGAAAATTTGTTCGAGCACAAATATCAACAACTCATTTTTGGGAAAAATTACATTTACGTCGATGTTTCTCCAAATGAGCGACGAGTAATTTTATAGTGACTAAAATATCATGCAAATTTCTTGGTGGAATAAAAATATGACGACCACGCACTTGCATTATTTATAGATATTATGAGGACGCTGTCACACTGCTTCACACTGCACTAAAAATAGAACTCTTCTCGTCTCGTGGGAGACGACGACATATGTAACTCATGACATCTCATTATAATGCTACTTGTGTGTCTGACTGTACATCTATGCTCAAAGCACACTTTTCCGTTTACAAAATGGTTCCAGGTATGTCAAAACATACCAACCAGCAATCGCTCAGTAGGTAATTTGAAACGGTCAAACTAATCCAATATTCCACATGTAGTATCCTACACATGTCATGTTTTGTGATATTAGTATTCAGCAAAAAACTGCGCAATATACTCGCAAAACTTTACTCGAATAAATTTAAAATTAATTAATTTTAACCATACAAAAACAATAGAAATACTTACTTAGCAAAAACAGGGACAGAATTTGATGTGGTTTTGGCATAACTGGGCTCTACACATTATAAAAGGCTAAATAATATTTCTGTTAAAAAAATCTCGAAACCTAATTAAAATAATCTACAACAATCAACAAGGCTCCTTGTCAAACTGGCATCTCATAAAATTTTAAACCTTGATAAGAAAGGCCTTTAATAAACGGGTTGGACTTTGAAATTGGAATGAAAGGGGTTCGAAGTTTGAAGTTCTCAGTAGCTGCGAGGCGAATTGTATGTGTTTAGGCGCGGCCTGACTTTCGACTTTCGACCTAGTTGCTAGCAATTTAATTAAAACTGGTAAGTGTCATTGTTAAATTACTACACATACAAATATTGAATTGTAACTATGTTACCATCGGCAATGCTACGAGGTACTAAAGAGAAAGATCGAGCTTTTTTCACAATGTTGCGGTATCAACATCGCCACATGCGAGCTACACGTCATACTGACGTCACGCAAATCCTGCATCGCGCAAGCAGAGTTTACCGCGCGACTAGCATATATACAACGTCCCGACATCAACCGTGGGGCAGTTGCCCACCAGACACAACACCCGTCTGGTCGGAGGATCCTCCCTTTTCTATAGAGTATGAGTGAGCTTTACACCCTGTTCCTCATACCTCTATACTGGTGACCCTGCGCTGTCGTTCATTTTGGGGTCACCAGTATAGAGGTATGAGGAACAGGGTGTAAAGTTCACTCATACTCTATAGAAAAGCGAGGATCCTCCCTTTTCTATGGAGGTGTGAGTGTACTTTACACCCTGTTACTCATACCTCTATAACAAAACCATGCTTGGTCATTGTGTGTTAGCGATTTCACTGAAGTCCAAGTTTTGCTCCATGCTTTCCTGCACCGTAATTCATCATTAAAACCGGATTACGTAAACTTTCTAGCCTAGATGTGATCTATGACACAACCTCCAAAACGTTTTCTGAACGAAAGCTATAAATAAAACTATCCAATAACATGCCACTTATTAGAAATTAGACACCACACGACACACGGTTTATTTCTAAGAGAAAACCTTTTCCTATTTTAGTTTAACCCAGCAACCGACACCCAAAACCTTAAAGCACTTGACCCAAATATCGTCCAGAATAATTAAAAAAAAACTTAACACATTTTTGTCATTACAACTGGAACGGGGTGAGCACCCCCGTCCTCATCCCACAATCTGGCCGGGTACCAGTGAGCACGTCAGTAGCAGGAGGGAACCGTAATTGCCTGCTACCAGCGCTAATAACAAAGTTTATACGCAGCACGAATTCGTGATGCGAACATTAAGAGCACTTAGGCCATCAGACATCTTAAACACACGTCACAGTAAACAGATGTAGGAACTTACTTATATACCTTGTAGTTACTATCGCCTTCATGCCTTGTATTGTTGTAAAGAAAATGTTAGTTTTATTTTTAGGGTAAAACGAAATAATATAAACCTTTGAGGTTAATCCATAGTGTATACAATCTGAATATATTACAACATTTATTTTTTAACTACATACATATTTTGTTATACAACAATTTAGTTATCAATTCCCACACCCCAAAAAACTAATTAACACCACCAATAACAAAATAGAAATGATTTTAATCTGACATCATTTTTACTGAGTTTATACGAATAAGAAACGTTTGCACAAAATGCACGGTTCCAGCTGTTCGTTCTCTATGAAAAAGGAATCATTTTAATTTTAGAATGTTTTTTCCTGCTTCGGTCATTTCCGCGATTTATGCACTAAAGTAATTCTCCGGTAACGACATCAAACCGTGTGTTTATTTCACACCAAAAATTTAAACTTTTGTGTAAATTAATAATTTTTCGTATAAATTCATGTCGACCTTTTTAATACGAAACACATCAACCCAGTAAAATGTAGTCATTCTTGGCATAAATTCATATGTTAAAATGAAAATAACGTTTAATTTTCCCGAAAGAAAATCCGTTTAAAACACCGGTACATCTACTAAATGAATGTTTCATAATGAATTGTATTTTACGGAGCATGTGCAAACAAAATGAATACCTTCAACATTTATTATTTTTCAGCTGAAACAAATGCATTATTATCAACGAGAGTTCTTGAAAATAATTATGTCTGAAAATTCTAGGTAATTATTTCATGCAGTATTTTATTTAACTCCATTCGCAGATGGAGAAGTACTTATACTAAAACGAACCACAATATAACGATTTCCTCGATTGTACATTTTTTTTTAATCCTATAGAACTGCCCACTAAGAGCTAATACAAAATATACCTTTACATCACGAATATATTTGTCAACAACCTCTTTATAACGAATTTTCAATCATTGCAGAATATAAAGACAAAGTATTATTTACCTCTATTTAACGAATTTTGTCAACTTGTAACTTTTACATAACGTATCCTATCAATTATTCACACTCAATTCCACAATAATTCATGTCTCGACAGGTTCATACACAGGCGCGACGCGACAGCCCGACACAGAGACGCCGCCCGTCGCGCGGCACGCGGTGCCTTTGTGTGAAGCTGTCGCGTCGCGCCAGTGTGCACGAGCCTTAATTGTTGTTTGATGTTGAGGTGTAATGTAAACACTGCTAATCAAGACAAACAAACTGAAGACTAAGCTACCATAACCACATTGATTGTGATTTCTTTCGTTTATGCGAATATTTCCCATTGAAATGTAGCTACGTAAGTTGGTACCTACCTACTTTTTACAGACTTCATTTTGATTATTTTGAACCAGAAAACCGTGTAAACTGTTTTTATCAAAAAAATACTGTGTTTTCATTAAAATATGTTTTCATTTATTTCTGAAAATCGCAATAAGCAGATGAGTACCTACGTAATGTTTAGGTTAATAGACAAGTTTTCTTACCTTGTTAAAACGAATCGTAGTCCAACCTAACCTCTATATAACAAACCACATTGTAACAAACACTAGGTGCACTGTCTCTCCCCTCACTTTCATAGTCCGATGGGACGGCAATCCGACACGACCGGAGAGAGATCACGCGCAGGACCAACGGCTTAACGTGCTTTCCGAGGCACGGGGGTTATCACACCGCCAACTTCCAAACTCCGGGCCGTTACTAAAAAATTCCTAACACGTAATGATCACGATGTCGGTGTCGATCACGTATAATAAAGTGACAACTATGTCTTTCGCATTTTTTTGTCTCAATTGTCTAATAGTCGCAAGCACTACTATTGAACATGAGGGTTCGATTCCCAGGTCAGACAAAGTGTTATTGGGTTTTTCCATCGAGAATTTCTTAGTAGCAGCTCCGAGGTTGGATTTGTGGCCGATTGATGTCAATTGGTTCGCTCCTTATAACATGGGACTTAAACATAAATGGCGAAATGTGGGTGTACTATAGGAACACTTCTGCCTAACCCTTCGAGGATTACATGCGTGATGTTATGTAGCGACGTCTTTTTCCAAAGGACTCTTTTTCTTATAGGAGGATGTCTCAAAACTGTTGATTGATTGATCATTCATAAATTGAAGTAGGTACTATAACTCACTTCAAATATATAAAAAATGCGGGGCAGTCTGGTGACTGCCGATAGAAGTAAAAACTTAAGTAACTTGCGAATTGTATCGTCGAAGCGTGCGGTGTCGATGACGCGAGTTTCACGCTTTTTAACCGACTTCACAAAAAGGAGGAGGTTCTCAATTCGTCTGTATGTTTTTTTTTTTTTTTTTTTTTTTTTTTTTTTTTTTTTTTTTTTTATGTGTGTTAGCTCATAACTTTTTTCTGGGTGAACCGATTTGGATGATTCTTTTTTTATTTGATAGGTGGTGCTTCACATGTGGTCCCATTTGAATTTGATCAAGGTCTGACCAGTAGTTTTGGAGTTATCCTTAATACTGCAGATTTTTTCCACTTAGTTTATATGGATGATGTGTTAATAATTTCCTGTCACTGTTATTTACACACCAAGTAGCGGTATACGAATTTGTGTGGGGTAGGTACCGCAACTAAAAAGTGAAAAATAAAAACTTTTTTTACAAAAAAACAACCGACTTCCAAAAAACTTTTTTACAAAAAAACAACCGACTTCCAACAAAAACACTAAAAGACGTGAAAAATAACTTTAATTTCGGAATTCGGTGTCTTTGGTTTTGTATTTTCGTTTTTGGCCACCGACTTCCGAAATTAAAGTTATTTTTCACGTCTTTTAGTGTTTTTGTTGGAAGTCGGTTGTTTTTTTGTAAAAAAGTTTTTATTTTTCACTTTTTAGTTGCGATACCTACCCCACACAAATTCGTATACCACTACTTGGTGTGTAAATAACAGTGACAGGAAATTATTAGCACATCATCCATATAAACTAAGTGGCAAAAATATGCAGTATTAAGGATAACTCAAAAACTACTGGTCAGACCTTGATCAAATTTAAATGGGACCACATGTGAACCACCAGCTACCAAATGCAAAAAGAATCATCCAAATCGGTTCAACCAGAAAAAAGTTATGAGCTAACACACATAAAAAAAAAAAAAAAAAAAAAAAAAAAAAAAAAACATACAGACGAATTGAGAACCTCCTCCTTTTTGTGAAGTCGGTTAAAAAAACACTAAAAGACGTGAAAAATAACTTTAATTTCGGAAGTCGGTGGCCAAACACGAAAATACAAAAACCAAAGGCACCGACTTCCGAAATTAAAGTTATTTTTCACGTCTTTTAGTGTTTTTTTTGGAAGTCGGTTGTTGTTCACCCAAAAAGTACACATATGTACACAGTATACATATAGCTCATGGAAAGTGTTCGGTGACGATGACGCGAGTTCCATGATTTTTGTTCACCCAAAAAGTGCTCAACGCGCCTAAAGAAGTTTTCTCTTCAAAAATCAAAGTAATACTACGACAGTAGTAATAACGAAGGCGATCATATTATTATGAATTACACCAAAATCTCAGATTTTTATTAACGTTACGCGACGCCGCAGTGCTACCAATAAAGAAAATATAGAGCAATAAAAATACTGACATGTCATACAGAAATAACAACTGATATTTATTTGTTCGCGTGGTAACGGGATCGCTGACCATACGATATATTTCTTCATTTAAAGGAAGATTATATCTTTATAATATTTTTTTATTTACTTGCTACTGACTTCTTCTAGAATATGGGATGCGAGAAAATATTATCGTGCACCTCAAAAATTACTCTAGTTTATGTAGAAGTAATCGTACTAATATTATACATATATGTGAAAGTTTGTGAGGATGGATGGATGTTTATTACACTTTCACGCAAAAACTTCTGAACGGATTTGGATGGTATTTGGAACACAGATAGATTATACCTGGATTAATACGTAGAATACTTTTTGTCTCGGTAGTATGTTCCCGTGGGATAATTTCTGACCTCCACGCGGGCGAAGCCGCGGGCAAAAGCTTGTCATCTATATCCATATCCATCCATACATTTTATAAATTAAAGTCGCTTTTCGTGTCTGTCTGTGTGTCCGCGCTGTCGTTCTAAACTACGCAACGTATTTTTATGCGGGTTTCACCATAATTTTAAGGTTTATGTGAAAAATCCATAAATATTAAACTTATTAAGAAATCTCGATGTTTTGCCATGTCGTTAAAACCTTGCCAAGCAGGGGCTAGTAATATTATAATTTATAAAATTAATATTAGAATTACACTTACGTATCCTATCAGAAATATGGGTAGGTAGCCATAAACATCTTCCAGTTTTGCTTAACTATAGTGGAATAGTGAAACCTCGTGCCACCCGTAATCATTTTAGATCTATTTAAATAACGAACGTACAAAAAAATATTAAGTTTTTTAATACTAATACCACCTTTTTCAAACACGCGATTCGTTTATGCATCAGTGAGTCATATTTTCACAACAGGTGCAGAAGGGTTTTCATAACCTTGTGTAATAACCATATAACCCGACCTTTATACGGTTATATTGGCATCTTATTGATTTCGAACATAACGCGAGCTATATTGGAAAAGTTAAAATCACGCTCCATTGGACCCCATGCAACCAAACATGGGCATAAATGGGGCTATAAATAAATGTAAGTTATTTTATTGTATGTTAATGTATTATTTATGAGTATTGTGTTAATTGGAGAGGAGATTTCAGAGCTTGCTATTCAGCTAATTGCTTACTGAAATCGAGTTAATTATAAACGATTACGAGATGAAAATTGTAGCTGCAATAATAAATCATAATATTATATGAAAATAATTTTATAGTGATATATTGCTGTAAGTTGATTCACTTTGTTAAAATCATGAAAATTTATCTTTTTATGACAGCTACTACAGCCACGTTAAATACACATTCTAAAAATAGTCCCTACTCCAAAACTCGACGTGCACCTATGAAACACGAAACGTCCAGAGGTCCTGTAACCTCAGAACTAATCCAACACCCTTTCAAGCATCAAAACACATCCACCTAATTAGCCAACATGAATCGTCATACTACACAATTAACACACACTTTCACATCAGTATACAATACACTCACACATACACCCACAACAATAAAAGCTTGACATGGGATACGGGCTAAATCCCCGTGTCCGGAAACGGGCATAAGCGATGCGGGCTGGGATTATGGGATGATGCTACCGGAACGGACCTGAAGAGAACCGGAGGCATCTCGCAATTAAGCCCCTGACTCGATCGTACGGTTCGGATGTAATTTTTCATTTTAAGAGCAATTTTAGTTGCTCTGTCAGAGTTTAGCTGGTGTATGAAGATTATCTCAATTATCAACTTAATAAAAAAGGTAAGCACTAAGGAAGGATTTTGTTAAATTCATCCCCTAAAAGTGTTAAATAGGGGATGAAAGTTTGTATGGAGTTCGACATTTTTGAAGTTAGAAACATGTGTTAGTACTTAGACTAATGTTTATAGGTAAATGTTAGTAGTATCATCGTCTTTTGTAAACTCATCCTCAAAGGGGGTTAAATAGGGGATGAAAGTTTGTATGATAGATCATCACTTTTGAATTTAGAAACGTGTGTGTTGGTACTTAAACTAATGTTTATAAGTAAATGTTAGTAGTATCATCGTCTTATGTAAACTCATCCTAAAAAGAGGTTAAATAGGGGATAAAAATTTGTATGGAAGATCGTCATTTTTGAAGTTAGAAACGTGTGTTGGTTCTTAGACTAATGTTTATAAGTAAATGTTAGTAGTATCATCGTCTTTTGGAAACTCATCCTCTAAGGGGGTTAAATAGAGGATCAAAGTTTGTATGGAAGTTCGTCATTTATGCCGATTGGAAATCCCATAGAGCATACGACTGGTTTAAGTTTAATTAGTAAAGATTTCACACCAAAATATAGAGCAGTGGTGGCCCAGTGGTATCGGCCCCGACTTACGAGTTGTAGGTCGTGAGTTCGAACCCAGGCAAGGCAATTTACTTTGTGTATTTAATTTCATCACCACTGCTCTCAAAACGGTGAAGGAAAACATCGTGAGGAAAACGGCATGTCCAATAACCAAAAATTCAAAGGCATGTTACATCTACCAACCCGCACTGGGCCCGCGTGGTGGAATACGGCCCACTCCCTCTCACTGAGAGGAGGCCTGTGTCCCAGCAACGGGAACGTTATAGGCTGATTATGATGATATGATCATACCAAAAGTGTGCCGGCAAAATTAGGGGAGACAATTTCTCATGAGACAATTTAAATTTGTCTCTACGGATAACAATACATGAACACACCCTAGTGTTGCAGTTCTCTAAAAACAGCATTAACTAGTTGGTATCTTTGGCGTGTTTGCTAAGCATAATCAGCCTCCACTGCTGGGACAAAGGCCCCTCGGTGAGAGGGAGTGGGCCGTAATCCACCACGCGGGCCTAGTGCGGGTTGGCAGATGTCACATGTCTTCGAATTTCTGGATTTTAGGACATGCCGGTTTCTTCACGATGTTTTCCTTCACCGTTTTGAGAGCAGTAGTGATGAAATAATGTGCACAAAGTAAAGCGCCTGTCTGGGTTCGAACCTACGACCTACAATTCATAAGTTGCGGCCGTTACTACTGTGCAACCCCTGCTCTTGTGTTGTTTTAACTATATTCTTGTGTTGTTTGCTACAACTAGAAAAAAACATTAAAAGCAATAAAATTAAAATAAAAGATTTCTCTGAATAACCAATGTTAAAAAACGACTGAAATATATTATAAACAGTTTAACCCTTCAAAAACAAATTGCTATAAATGAGGCTACATTCAGGAAAAAAGATTTTTTTTCGACGTTGTCAAAATTGAAAAAGCTGAAGAATAAAAATGTTAACAATCGATAACAGAAGCTGATTTATTGTCTTTAACAATTTGACTAATTACTTACACTGAAAAAAAAACATTATTTTATCGAAGCTTTCAGAGGTATTATTATGGCCCCTAATTTTCAACAAGAGATTATGATATATAACACAATAATTATGTCAGCCAACCCATTATAAACAATACAGAATTTAGGCAATAATTCATATTTAATACCTACCGCTTTTTTTAAATTATGAATTACATATTTAGATCTTATCATAGTAGTAGTTATTTATTTAAGACATAATAAACTAGAGGCTCTGTGAGCTCTATAGCTTACAGAGCCACTACACCTAGCCAGTTTATCTTTACATAGCTTAAAACTGAATACATGTTCACCGCGCACCTTAAAACAAAAAAGCGCGCGCAAAGAGCGCGAAATGGCTGGATTAGGGTTGGTTTTACGTTGTTAACCCAAATACACTCGAGAGCAATGAATCCGGGTCACTTAAAGAATGTTAAAAATCTCGGAAACTAAAAATGATAGGTTAATGCAATAAATTGTATTTAATAGACAATGTAATACTCCTTAAATGAAAGTAAAAAAAATATGAGTCACCATACATTTTATTAACACAAAATTACATAAAGAAAAAAACTGCTGATCTCTCCTTAAAACAAAAATAGGAAACATGAAATTTTTGAACTTTATTACGATTTTCTTGAATTTTAATACTTCGTATTGCCTCCTCGTGCTTCCATTACTGCGTTTACGCGGTTTGGCATGCTGTACACCAAGTTCCTTATACGATTTTGGGGAATATTCTCCCATTCCTCTGTGAGAGCAATTTTGAGCTCACGAAGCGTGAATGAGGGAGGGTTTCGTTGTTTTACGCATCTGCCTAGCTCGTCCCAAGCATGCTCGATCGGGTTGATATCCGGGCTGCGCGCTGGCCACTCCATACGACTAATGTTCATCTCTTGAAGGTAGTCATTCACAATCCTACCTGTATGAGGTCGGGCATTGTCATGCATAAATATAGCATCCTCACCTAAATTGACCATAAATGGACCAACGTGATCATTGAGGATTTCTTCCACATATCTTACGCTAGTTAAAGAGCCGTTTTCTATGATCACCAGCTCTGTGCGACTTTCAGAAGAAATTCCGGCCCACACAAGTACAGACCCACCACCGTAGGCTACTTTTTCTTCGATGCATGCTTGCTTGAATCTTTCCCCTGGTCTTCGATACACTCTGTGTCTTCCATCGTGCTTGTAGAGCATAAATTTTGATTCGTCGGAGAACATAACTTTTGACCAATCTTCAATACTCCAATTTACGTGGCTCTGGGCATATCTTAGTCTTGAAATACGATGCCCACGCTCCAGTTTAGGGCCGTTTGCAGGTCTAAGGGGTTTTAAGTTAGATTCAGCAAGCAGACGTCTTACTGTCCATGCACTTGGGTTACTTCCTCCGAGGCGTCGAAACTGATTTGTGAGTTCAGTTCCTGTGAGAAAGCGATTTCGAAGCATGGTGTTCACCAAGTATCGGTCTTCTCGTGCTGTGGTACACCTGGTTCTGCCCGTTCCTGGTCTGCGTAGGTTAGAACCAGTTTCTTCGTAACGTCGGAGAACTCTTTGTACTGTTGACAGCGACACACCGACAGTCCTGGCTGTATCGCGCTGACTCCGGCCGGTTTCCAGCATTGTAAGTATTCTGGTGCATTCTTCAGGCGTAAGCGACATAATTTCAGCTTGAATAATGAATATAGAGCACTATCAACATGGTTTATGTACCCACATAAATGATAGATTACAAACAAAAGCAAAACCAAATGCTGTAATTTCGTAGTTCCATCTTCGAAAGTGGCCCTTTTTCAAATTTGATTTTTTTATGATATAACTTTACAATAACTAAGAAGTTTTAATACCTTCATTTAAGGAGTATTACATTGTCTATTAAATACAATTTATTGCACTAACCTAGCATTTTTAGTTTCCGAGATTTTTAGGATTCTTTAAGTGACCCGGATTCATTGCTCTCGAGTGTATATACGCCATTTTGAAAAATTTCGAAAAACTGCGTCGTCAAAAAAAACATATAATAATTATCTAACCTGCTCACATTTCATGAGAATCGATTGAAAATGCGACACCGGATCGAATCGAATGCGATATCCGGACATACTAAAGCATTTTTGCCCAAGCTGAAACGGAGAAGCTACGCTCGCGTTTCGCGCTCGCTCAGTCAAAAATATTAAAGTTTTAATAATATACGTAAGTCAATTATTTTGCATCAGAGAGTTCTTTTGCTACGATATTTTAAAATCGCTACGATATGTTCTAATCTCGTAGCCGCGTAGTCGCGTAGCCCCTACACCTGCTACGGGCATCCATATTATTCAAAAACCAGGGTTACTTATCTTTTGCTATAACACTTATAAATCGCTACGGTATATTCTAATCTCGTAGCAGCGTAGCCGCGTAACCGATACACCTGCTACGGCCTACGAGGCCTCGCCCTCTCCCGGTCATAATGACATTAACGGCCCAAGCCTCTGTTAAACCGCGAAACAATACCCTTCATTTGCACCAAGCAATGATGCAATAATTTGACTCAATTGGTGCTTAATTTTATTAGCAACTTTGTAATTAAAATTAACAGTCCGGGAAATAAAAGGAAATAAGTGAGATTTTGAATTTTGTTAATATAATAGCAGTTCCATTTTAGAAATATGTTTTCGAGCAGTTGTTTTGGTTCTTATAAAGCTCTTCAAACTACATTGGATGAATAAAGATCATACCGTTTTTTTTTACTGTATAAACAGTTCTTCATCGAGAGTGAAAGGTAAGACAAGGAGGTTCCGAGTTTAGGACTGATTGTTAAAAACTCTTTTTTTAATCTTGTTATTTGAAATTAATGTATAAAATATAATATTCTAGACTAAAAAATATACATGCAAATTCCTGTCGTTCCAACTTCAATGTGAAGTTCAACGAATCCCGTTTCGACTCGGTACTTTCATACTTTGACAGGTAGGTACGTGAACCCAGTGAATCGAATAATCTCGTTAATTAATTCAAAACTTGGAAACATGGAACAACTCTGTTTTACGTTACTCGCACGTGTTAACTACGTGCAATAGGGTCATACGTAATACTCGCTGTAATTAACATGCAGCTTGTATGTATATGGACATACATAGTTGCACCCTGTATATGGACATCAATACATGCATTTACGTGATTGGCTTTATAGAATAGAATACTCTTTATTATGTACACCATAAAAATTACACACAAACACACATGCTGACATTTCTGTAATCTTTCAAAAGTTATTAGTTCTATTTCACTCTAATATAAAAAATATTTATGTAGTTAGCCTGCTTTGTGTGCTATAATAATAATGTAATATTTGGCGACAATTATATTGGTACTAACACTTAAGAGGGCGCACAAGGGTCCACTAGCGCCACTCCTTTAAAAAAATATTATCGCATGACTGAGAAGGAATTTTTAACAACGGCTCAATAAGCACCCTCGGTAAGTGTGTCTAGAATTATCTAATACCTTTTGTAAACTTTCATATTGAGACACGAAGCAAAAAAATACGATCTAGTGGAATGTGGCCACTTTTCTTTAGATCTAATTTTGTTATTTGGTGTCTCAATATGACAGCTTATAAAAGGTACCTATTAGAAAATTCTAGACACACTAGTGGACCCGTGTGCGCCGTCTTAAACAAATATATTTTATTTATTATTTATTAAAACTTTATGCACAAGTAAAAAAAAATACTGTAAAAAGGCGGACTTAATGTCTGAGGCATTTTCTACCAGTCAACCTTATCTACCAATCAGCCTTATATCATTATCGTTAAAATTTTGTGTTTTACAATCACATGTATTTCTATTGTTGGAAATTCGAAGAGACTGCTCTATTCGAGGTAAATAAAGGGTCGTAGTATACATCTATTCATTAATATCTTCCACTTGTTCTATTGAACAAATATCCGATCCGTTTTGCAAAATCAGCAAAGCTTCCAAAGCAAAACTCAAAAGCCACTTCTCGGTCTTTTGACAGAGTTGAGAGCTGTAACTTGTCATGAGTGTACAATAACGAGGATCAAGCAGTCAATTTAAAAAAGTTCTAAAACTGATTCCATAAAAACATAAAACAAATAACCTAAATAGGCTACAAGAAAACCCAAGTCAAATTAAAGAACATTCAAACAAATGAAAAGAAACATCCAATACGGGACAGAGTATCCTTTTACATAAAAAAATATGCATGAAAAGAGTATTCTCCTAAGGAGGTGATTTAGTTTCTTCCCCGGGATTTACGAACGAAACTGAAATTAACATAATGTCTCACCACGACACGGATTTTAGGGATGAATGACAGCGTTTTATAAATCCAATGATTCCCAACCTTTTATAGGCCTTACCCCTTAAAATCCCGGGCCACTGTCAAGTATAATGATAGCTTTAGACAACTTTTATTGCACTCTATTTTTTTTGTTTCCTTTTATAGTTTGATTTTTAAATTTTGGTTAAAAAAAAACAAAATAAAAATATAAATTTTAATATTTGGTCTGAAGAGAATTCTTGAGACCTAATATTAACATTTCACACGCAGCTGTGCCCGCACAATTGCGTACCACACCTATAATGTTAATGCAACATAAATAGTACGACATTCATTGCACTATTTATGTTGCTAAGCAAACAAACTTTTCAAACATGCAATGGATTAGCAATTTCCTTCAAAATCCTTCGGCTTGTGATAGAAATTCTGTGCCGAAGATAATACTTTATTTTTCTTACAGGGAAGAACAACGAGAACATACTGTGTGCATACTATAGGTAAATTGCGTAACACTTGCTAATACCCTCTAATATCACCCTGATCTATTGACTCGCCACTTAGGGAACAATAATAAACAAATGCACACCTATACCAAAAGTAAAAGAAAACAAATGAATGAGGCTCAATGTCAATTTCCGTTTTTCATTCCCAAATAAAAAACATTGGAGCCCGTCAATGGACTGCTAATGGCGGCAAAAACGCGTTTTTGTATGCCAGTTACTCGTATCTGATACGACGAATATATTTTTATTTCGGGGTTACATTTATAAAACAAAATACAGTGAGTATGATTAAAATTGCCGCCAGTTGTTGACTTAATTAAACTGGGAGATGGCGCCAATGAAAAAAGGGTTTCGTCGGCAAATAGAAGAGTGGAAAATGTGGAAACCCTCGACATTTTTGAGGGTCCACGAAATTAAGATCTAAATTAAAAACCATAACATTTTAACTTATTTTCGCAGAGATGAAGCCCAAACATTTTGCAATATTGTCGCTCTGAATGAGAATATATTTTTATGTCGGCCATTATTCTTGCTACAATGTGAACAGCTCTCAAGAACCTTGTATCTTACAAGTTTTACAAAGAAACGGACGAGACCCTCGGACATAATTCGCTCGTAAATAGAAGTGAATATAAATAACTGATAATGGCTCGTTTTAATTTTCATAATGTGACTTAGTTTTTCTTCGTTGTTAAGACCGCAAGGCCGCATGTGGCGCCATCTCTTGGTGGTACGACGTCGCAGTAAATATTACGAATAGAAACAAATTGTAACAGGACTAGTCGAGCAGTAATTTTCGCTCCTCCTCGTATCAAAATCTGGCTTCGGGCCTCCCGAAATCAATACGTATAATATTACATAATAGGACATAAGAAAGTGTCTGGTCGCAGTGGCAAACGTTTTGCTCGAATTTAATGTTTCGACGTAATAAGTGGGAGCCCTACCGCTATTTTTCGAGCACGATTTATCTATAAATCTACAGGCGTAGGTATATTAGCTGAGTTTTCTCGGGTGAACGTACAATTTTTCTCACATTTTTCGTATTTTCTTCCCGCTTGAGGTGGAAAAAGTAATGTTGGTACGGTAAAAATAGGTATTGGAATAGGTGGTCATGAATAAAATCGCCAATGTTATTGAGATCGTGATTCTATTTTTCTTTTGTTTCTGCTGCCAAATTGGTAGCTTATGTCTTGACTAAAATATCGTCCTTTTTGGGTAACCACTGAAAACCAGCGCCGTACTGTGGGTCCCCCATAGCACAGCATCATGCTGAGTGGAAGCCTTCTTGTCACAGTCATGACGTGCAGCTGTCGAATATTTCTGTTTTGTGCTCCTGATTAAAGATCTATTTTGTTTGTTTCTTTTTGTTTACATTGTTACCTGAGCTAATTTTTTTTTTTTTGTATGCACGTGTTTCTGTGACAAATAAACCTATTTTTCTTTCTTTCTTTCTTTCAATAGAAGAATAACCTTATGTGTTCAAGTTAACCCACCGTAAAATTTTGGGATTTTTATATATTTTTTGGCTCTCAAAACGGTGTAGGACAACATCGTGAGGAAACCGGCATGTCCTAGACCCAAAAAATCGAAGACATGTGACATCCACCAAACCGCACAGGCCCCGCGTGCTGGATTATCGCTTCCTCTCACATGGATGAGGTCTGTGTCCCAGCAGTGGGAACATTATAGGCTGATAATACATGATGCGTGTTCAGATATCTCGTTTCATATAAGTTTATGTTTGTTGCAGGTATTCAGCGGACATGTGGCGGGCGCAGCGGACGCGGGCGGGTTGATCCATCTCTCCACATGCCGACAAAGCTCTGCACTCAGCAGAAAGGTATATTCATGGTTTTAATTTATATTTTTGTGGCACTTTTAAGCTTATTCTCGATAACTGTACTAACTAAGAATTGGGTGAAAAAACAGGTCATTCATGGCGTTAACTTATATTTGTAACGAACGAACCTTATTTTTGATAACTAAGAATTCGTTACAAAAAATACTTCTTAACAATCGCATTATTCGGAAATATTATATAGCATTAAATCTCTTATGAACTCTCATCTACCGTAAATATCCTCCCATTTGTAGGTTATGAACAGAATCCAATTCCAAAGAAAATATCTAGCAGCTCTACTTATGCGAATAGCAGTTTGATAGCGAACTCTACAAAGAGCTTCGATCTAACGCTATCTCTAGAGAAAATGAATAGACCGATGTAGTAAGTCATGATTTTTCCAAGATTACATTGTAGAAAAGTCAAATTAAATATATGTTTCTCAGTAGGTACCTACAGTCCCGAAATAAAAATAAGTTTGACCATTGGGCAGCTCAGACACAATCAAAAATAAAATGTTGTCAGCATCTGCCAAGTTTGAAAATGGAACGAGTATAAAATAGGCCCCGAGTCATAAATTTCGATATTTCCCCAGACACCGCGTTTCTAAGTTCATACGTCACAAGTATCGGGAGCGATAAACCTTTTGTAAGTCACTACATATTTTGTCTCGATTGTTTCCTATAGTTCAGTTTGTTGAGCAGGAATACCTTTGTTTGGTAAATAAGTAATGACGGTACGATAGTATTCTTCAATATTTTATGTCCCATAATTATGTAATTTTAACCTTTCTTATTAAGTTATTGCTGTTTGGCCAAAAAAAACAAATACAAATAAAAGCCATTCAAACATGAAACAATATCCGTCAAAACAAATGTGAAAATTAAAAAAAAAAAACAATAACCGAAAAACATAACAATGTCACCACAACATTTTATTAAAAGGGTTGTTATTTTAAGCTGCACATACAGTTAAACAATATAGGTAGGCGGGAGGTGTTGATGCTCGCGCCAATCATTCGCGTGTCGACTCTTACTGACGTCATGAGCGTAACCATAATACAACTTTTGAAAGTAGGTCATGTGTGTTCTCTGCGCTTACAGCAAAAAAGCGGCCAGGTGCGAGTTGGACTCACACACGAAGCACGAAGGGTTTTAATATTGCATATTTTTTTTGTACTTTAAAAGAAACAGATTTCTTGTATGGGGTCCCCATTTAATTTTTTACTTTATTTTATTTTTATTAAGTATTTGTTGTTCTAAAGGCGATAGTAGTACACACTCAGTGAAAAATTTAAGTATCTACCTATTACGATTTAAAAGATACAGCCCTGTGATAGACGGACAGCGGAGCTTTCGTAATAAATAGGGTCCCTCCCTTTGGCATCCTTTGGGTCGAAATCCTAAAAAATTATATGTGGTGGAGGAGGCCTTGCCACACGCTAGCAACAACACTGCGTGCGCATGACTGTATTTCGATACATGTTATTTTCAAATTACGTATGTAAATTAAATAGGTATACGGATCGCGAACTCGCCAACTGTGCTACTGATCATTTATGTAACTGTACTCTACTACGACTGAAACAAACTTAAGGAATGGGCTTTCATTGTAATGTACGCATAGTAAAAAATGATAAATGATTTTATTTCTGTAAGTAGGTTTGTACAAACACTTTTACAAGCCAATCCTATTTTAAAAACTAGATGAGGTCGGTATTTACTATCTTTGACTACTTTGAAAAGAAAGGCTGACACAAACTCAGAGGTCACAGTCTCTTTTGAAGTCCATACATAATATTGGTCAGATCATATGAATACCATGTAGTTTGGTGTCTGAAATGGTATTTTGAGGAAAAACCACAGATTGTGTGGACCTATCCAGTCAGTGCACGCATTTGTCAGTAAACGTCCAGCTCAACTCAGAACTTAAGGAGCTCAACAATTAATTAATTATAAATTGCCAACTCGTAAATAATGGGTTCAACCACATAAACTATGGACATTACATACATACATAAACTCACGACTTCTTCCCATAGGGGTAGGCAGAAATTACAGAACGCTACCTACTACGATCCTGGTACATACTCCTTTTGCTTCGTTTACGTTCATACATCTGGTCATACACACACGCCGGTTGCGAGTGTGTACTAAGCACCTGACCTTTCTGAAGAGCATCACCAAGAAGGTCACTAATGTCCTACTAGGGCGTCCCCTCCCGGTGTTTCCACTCACATCTAAACTATGGAATTGCAATCAAAATATTCTTATAAACAAACATTTTTTTGTACCTATACGTATCAATTTGAAAGGATGAGCCGGTATAGCACCTAAAAGTCAATCTATATTGCCATCTTATAGGAAAATTCCAGGAAACTATTTTCCTCACACGGATACCTGCTTATATTTTATTTACCTTCAGTAATCCGCTTTACTCCGCCGAGGGGTTGGTTTGCTCTTCTAAATAACTGTCTTAGTTTTGAATTCCGAATACCTACACTATATTTACATTGCTTTGATAGTGGTTATTCTATACGAAGTACTTAAGTACCTAAGAGTAGTATCTTATCGTGTACTGCCCATGTTGTTCAAGTCAATCGCAAACTGACGTTCCATTCGTTGAATTGCCTCCAGAGCTTCTTGCCCGTGAA
Organism: Griposia aprilina; assembly: GCA_916610205.1. Taxonomy (NCBI): domain Eukaryota; kingdom Metazoa; phylum Arthropoda; class Insecta; order Lepidoptera; family Noctuidae; genus Griposia; species Griposia aprilina. The sequence continues at coordinate 8,077,030 of OU744287.1, forward strand.
CACCAAAATCTCCCTTGTTCAAACTCTAATACAGCCCATCATAGACAACGCTAATCCCTATTATTTGGATACCACCGAGGAGCTTTTATATAAACTTGAGCGTTTGCAAAATATCTGTATTGGTTTTGTTTTTAACCTTAAAAAGTATGATCACGTTTCTAACTTTCGCAAGATACGCATATGGCTCCCTATTCGACTTCGCAGGAACTCTCAGATATTGTGTCTGTTATTTCACATCCTTCACAACCTTAAAATGCTATCCTATTTGCGGGGACGCTTCTTCTACGCCCGTCCTTTTGATGCACCTTGCGGTCGCAGCTTAGAAATCTCCTCAAACCCCTCTCCGCTCATACTCCTACTCCTTCACTGAGCACGCGGTTCGGTTGTGAAATACACTTCCGCTTGACATTAGGAACTGCCAAACAATTGCAATATTTAAAAGAAGAATGAAAGAACACTATCTTTCTACTTTATCATAATTGCACAACATGTATTTTTTATTTAAATTACATTATAATTATATATATATACGAGTAGCTGATCGGACAGACGTTGTCCTGTTTCCTAGAACTCGATCGCAGCGCCACCTACCGGGTCCAATTGTGAATCTAAACCATCCAGGGCGCCACTCAAACGCATACAAAAAAAAACATTCAAATCGGTCCAGCCGCATATGAGGAGTTCAGTGACATACACACGTACAGTAGAATTATATATATAAATATTAGTGATATTTATGTTAGAAGTAGATACGTATAACTAGTATATTCTCAGATTGTTTGTTTATATTTAAATTAGAGAATTGTTTTATGATTTTATGTATCTTGTTTTCTCCTCTCCTCTTAAACACGTTGTCTATATCTCTTTTTATCTACTCTCCCATCGCAGGTATGCTGCAAGAGATTTCTTTAGAAATAAGCACCAACTTTATACGTATTTTTCTGTTTCTTTCTTCTTGTCTGTTTATATGTGTGTACATAAATGGTTAATTATATAAATTAAATAACATATTAAATTAAAAATGGTTTATGAAAACCTGATTCAAAAGTAAACCTAGTATTGGTTTATGTTTAGTCTAGGTATACCGGATGAAATTGAATAGGTGCAGCAAATTAAAATATATAATTCAAAGTGTTATATTTTATACTCGTAGAAAATTTTGAGAATGTCATTCTGCCGAGAGAAAGGAAAGTGATGCACAAAGGTGCGCGTAGGCAAGCGATTTGGCAACGTCGCGTCGTCGCGCGCCCTTTTTTTCGTAGGAATGTTCAAAATTTGGTAAATGACCGCTAGCTCAACGCATTGCCAACTTGTTTCATATTGTTAACCCTGCGATTAATGGATTGCTCTTTGGACGCGCGCTAATATTGATACTTTAATTATTATAATTTTTACTGGGACAACCATAATTCGTGTCTACTTGAAGGCATTAACTTAGTTAGCACTATCTAAGACAACAATAGCAGGTTTTTTTTTTTCTAGAATTTCGTTTTGGAAAACGACAATATTTATAATGATTATGGTTACTGAACCTTCTATTTCGAGTTGGCGCGAGTTTTCAACTTCATCCTATATCAATAACGTCCTCCTATTTTTGAAGTAGGTTAAAGAGACCCTGAGAAGAAGAAAGATAAAAGCAAAAACTAAGTATATTTTTAGGGTAATGCCAAATGCAATCTTCAGAATTTATGCAATACAAAAAACTTTATGAATAGGTACTACTATATTTTATGACTTCCTTTTAAGTATAATAAGTAAAAATAATGCCTGTTAATTTTACAGGCTGTAAGAACGTGCAACAAAACACGCAATTAGCTTTAATAATCCTAGCTTAGTAAAATGGGTTAATTTGAGTGCTTATCTCGGTACCAAGTAAAAGAGGGTTAATCTTAGCCATTTAAAATAAAAGACTGGACTGTATTTATTTTGTAATGGTCCAAATGGGAGCAACTATGTAGATATTTGAGTAGGATGTCAATCATCAACAGTAGCCAAAAAAGGTGCACCAGTCTTACCTTTGTATTCTTACTCAAAAAGGTCCCAAAAGTCAGCCGGGTATCGGTTTGATTTAAGTAAACCAAGGAAAATATATATATACCAACTGTTAAGACTGAAAACCGACTTCAATTCTTAAGAAAAACGTCGTGAACCCGAAAGTCCTAACACAGGTTTAACCCACTGACCGCTGCGGCCATAACACGGGTTTAACCCACTGACTGCTACGGCCAATCGTTCATATCCCAGACACAAATTTTACCTACAATACACACACGATTCGCCAGGGATATGAATGATGGGTTAAAGTCGTCACCGGCGGTCAAAGGGTTAATATTCTAGACCAATCACTTAATTCAGCCACGTCGTCGTGGCCCTGCTATGCACGACAACGACTACGACAAAGCCAAAAGGAAATGTTATTAATCTACGTCACAGGCGTTGGTCAGTTTCAAAATGGCTGTATCTGGATACAGCCATTTTGAAACTGTCAACTCCTGGGAGTTAAACTACGATAACAACACCCCAATTGCTTATCACTCTTTCTATCAAAACACAAAGCATTTTAAAGGAAATTTATAACCCATTGCTTCGTATGTTTCAAAAAAACGTCGCCAATTTAAATAACCAATAATAACCATACTGTTGAATTTTTTAAATTAATGTTTACTGGGATTGTGAGTGGGTTACGCAATTACCGCTCAGGTCGATAAATACCAAACCATATGTTAGTAGCTGTTGCCCCCTCGGTTTTACTCGCATCCTAATGGAACTATTAATATCCCTACCCGGAAAAAAAGTATCATTACCTCAGACCTTTTGGAACTAGGGCTCTGCTAAGTTACGTACTATACGTTAATCTCTCACTCTATCTGTGTGTCAATTTTCATCATTAGTTTACAAGCAGTAGCCCGCGACATAGTCTGCGATCCAAGATGAAAAATATCCAATGTCGTAACCAAAGTCATGGTCTACCCATGTGCCAAATTCATCCGCCGGATTGCCGGTTTTCTGTTCAGCCGTTTTAGCGTGAAAGCGTAACAAACAAACTCACTTTAATAAGGATGTGTGATTGAGTCGAACTACTCAATAAACTTTAATTTATTATATTAGTGTAGAAATTAAAGAATACTTTGTAATATTTTCAGATGTCCTAATATGGGTTGGTCATGCGTCGTGGCACGCGCTGTGGCCATCTTCCTCATGCTCAGTCGAGCATCGGCTCTCACATCAGACATGTAAGCAAAAACACTTTTATTTTACCTTTTACAACTTATTTTTAACCTACTTCCTAAAAAGCAATCCGTCTTATTATAAAACAAGGTAAAGTAAACCATGGAACCATTTCAAAATTTTGAACTTTAATCTGGCAACTGAAAAGTTCTTAATTCAAAACTGACTAAGGAAGTACTTTGTATCGGACTAAATTGTCAGTTTTGTGTATAGAACTGTTTTTCAATGACAGTTACGTTTTTAGTACAAAAACTGGCTCGATCGATGATTTAATTTAACCATGTCAAAAGAAAAACCTTGTTTTGTAAGACCGTATAGGTACCTCCGCTGTCAAATCTCGTGTAAGTTGTTGTGATTGGTTGACCAAAAGAACAATAACCAATCATGTAAATGGACACGACATTAAAATTTGACAATGGATGATATTGCTGTATGAAACCGTTTTTGATGTCGTCCAACGTCTGTCAGTTGTAGTTAGGAGAATTAATTTATGATTTGAACTTTGTTAATGTTAACCTCTAAACAATAGATTCGTGTCAGCTGTCAGATTTATTCATTGATTTTTATGAAAAGCTTTTTCATAATTTTATACGGATAAAACAGCTTTCTGTGGATTTCTAGTTACGATAGATTTAGATGGTAATGAGTAGAGCGTGGAAGGACACACGGCGAGCGCAGGCGGCGAAGCGTATTTAACACGCCAGCTGGCCAACGCCAGCCAAGCGTGAAGTTCCTCGCTCCATTAATACGCCCTGCGGCACTATGCAAAACAAATTGTCTGTGGCGAGGGTTATACCCCCAGTATGTTTATTATCCCGTCTACATTATCACTTTCCCTTGTATTGTGTGAACATAACTTGCTTTAGTTGCTTAGTCATACAGTCCTCTTGTTTAACTTTGGACTAACTTTCAAATCAGTTTAGCACGAGTGAACAGCTCCATGCATCTCACAAAGCTTTTGTTTCCAAGCACAGTTAGCAAAAGTTAAATTTGACGTGTGTTTCGATACGATTCAATGGTTCAAATGTTACCGAACTTCTCATAATATTCAGTAAACACTGTTGTACAATATTTGTCTTTAATTCGTAGTTAGTTGATGGTTGTATTTTGAAATAATGACTTAATACACTTATTATTTCCGATATTTATTATACAACACACTATTAACACTACGACATTTATTATTAGAACGTGTCATTGCTCTGTTTATTAGCTTATTGAACGGCTTTTGTAGCAGCAAGGTAATAAGTGTTAATCTAAAATCAATACTAAGCGTACTGCTGTACGTTTCCACACGCTTAATTTGCCATGATATATGTTACGGCATAAATCTTCTCTAGTACTCGCTTCCAAGCCATTATTTTGATGATTTAAAAGGTTCTTTAGAAATGCAAAATTGCTTCACAGTTATTATATAAAAGTCTATTCACTATTCTCCAGATTTGCAGCGGGAAAGTCGGACAAAGAGATACTGGACAACCTTCTGAAAAACTCCCGCTATGACAAAAGACTGCTGCCGCCAGTAGATGGTAAATGACATCATTTTTAACTGTACTTTCATCTAATATAATGAAGTATTCAAATTATATCATAACATTTCATAGCATCATTGACGTGATAAAATTTGAAGACTTTATGTTGTTGCGTATGAATAAAAGGCTCAAGTAGGTCATTGAAAATTGGTGTGAATTGCAGATCCAGAATTCTGTTGTGGTCTAACTTCGCCCAACGACTCTCTGGCACAAAATAATGTGGGACTCCCGTCTCTGCGGCCTCGCTCGCACAATCGTGGTGCGTTGTGTTCATGTTTATGAAAAGAGAAATCCTTCCACATATATCTGGATCGTAGCAACTATAACCTTGTAATTAATTCCTTGCACGCAACTTCAATCTTTTTCTTACCTCACGCAACTGTAGATACCTGATCCTATGCTTTAGAATAATTTTAAACCTATGTATATGAGTCACATATTATTTCTACCAGTATTGCACCTGAAAACATTGATGTATTAGATTAGAACACACCCACTTTTGATTTCAAAGTCTTCGGTAAGCTACATTAGTCATTACTTTCTATCTCATAAATAATAACACTGTTTTTAATGGTTCAGTCACTCAACATTGAATAACGAGTTTTCTTTTTACGCCAAGCTTTTTGCCTAACATGATTTTCTCTTTTCACGAACATCAAACACAAATGAATTTTTATCTGTCGTAAATTCATACTTCTTTTCCAATAGAAATCGGATCTGCCAACTTCTTATTTACAATTTTCGTTATTATTGCAACATGTGTAGCCTACGGTTAATTTCCGCAATTTAATTTTATTATATTTACCTTCCAATCATTATCTCTACTACATTCTAACTTGTTTCGTTCACAAGATCATAATCAAAATCTTAATACTAAGAAAGGTTATTAATTTGATTAAGCGAAATAAAAAGAAAACTGCTAGATAAGTCTAGATAGGTAGAGCCCTATTGAACTCCAGCACAATTGTTAGCAAGCATGTACTTTAAGTGTATATCGTTGTTGTGTCTTGTACCAATTAAGATGTTGCCAAGTTATGAATGTCATCAATTATGTTGTTTTCAGGTGTCCTCACCGTAAATGTAAGCGTACTACTTCTTAGCTTAGCCTCTCCGGACGAATCTAGTCTTGTAAGTATTTAGTAAAATAGTAACTTTTCTTCCTGCCTATCTTCCTGCACTTGTTTCAATTTCTGTCTAACTTGACCGCTTCCAGAAATACGAAGTGGAGTTCTTACTTCAGCAGCAGTGGTACGACCCTCGCCTGCGCTATTCCAACCAGTCTCATTACGACTTCCTGAACGCCATCCATCATCACGAAGACGTCTGGTTGCCGGATACGTACTTCATCATGCACGGCGACTTCAAGGTCCGTATCGAACTTTACGTTTTTAAGTTACATTTAAATTATTATCTGAAGATACAGATTACAAAATTAATTTTCATCTAATTTTATACATAATTATTTCCACCATGCTTTCTTCTGAAGGAGTTTTCCCAGCACTCATGGGTATTTATAACTACATACAATGCTTCATGAATCTAAAAGGACCATTATTTGTACATACAGATTTTTTATAGCTGACACTTCATGCTCGCCTCGATTTCTTTCTGGTTTTTAAAATGCAATCTAGACGTTTGGAGTTGATTTTCGTAGATTTCATCGTAACTTTTGGTCCGGTGGTTTTGGTGATAAGTAATATTTTTGTGGACACCATGTAGGAGTATTTAGGATAGGAGCGTAATTTTATAGTGCAAATGCTTTATTTTGATTACTTCTAACACCAGATGATATTCTTAACTGTGCTTATTTTTCAGGACCCGATAATACCAATGCATTTCGCTTTGCGTATCTATCGCAATGGTACTATTAACTATTTGATGCGGCGGCATCTCATCCTGTCGTGTCAGGGACGGCTCAACATCTTTCCTTTTGATGACCCATTGTGTTCATTTGCCTTAGAAAGTAGTAAGTTAATTGGTCCTATTATGCATGTCTCTCTACAAAGTACGCACTGTTCCGTTCAATTCATTGAGTACCTCAGCACACGTTTTTATTTTCATAATTTCCTATGGATTTCACGAGTGTAATAGTCACAGTGCTGTAACACATTTTGTATTTGCCAGTATCGTACGAGCAGTCAGCGATCACTTACGTGTGGAAGAACGATGAGGACACACTGCGCAAGTCGCCGTCGCTCACGACGCTCAATGCGTACCTCATCCAGAACCAAACCATTCCCTGCCCTATCAAAGCCAGTTGGAGAGGTAAAATATACGATTGTTCATACTACATATTTACATACATACAACATACCAACATCGCTTCTAAAACGTTATATAAAAGAAAGATATCCTCCAAATCATATATTTTTTTCGCCCTATACGGTAGCTTAGTAACCAAAATTAGATATTTTGTTAAAGCACATCTTATATTTTGCACAAGAGATGGTCAAAGGATGCCTAATTATATTGAAATTCTGATTAACTCTTTTCAGCTTGGTCTTGATTTATGTAAAAGGTTAATTTTCATAATTAATTTATTTTGTGTGTTATTAAAAATATATATAGTAGTCGCTTGATAGTGTACGTTATGCGATCACATGTTGTCGAATACATTAGGTGTAACCCTAGCTAACCAGCATGTTCATCTAGGTTGTCCGTCTGATCATACAGTGTGATCACTCGTCTATATTACTCAGTGTGACTATGTAGTGTACAGTCATTGATACAAATCTTGCTATTCCTAACATCTAAATGTATTCATTAGTTTGTTGAGAATGTAGAGTGTAAGAATTTGTTAACGTCTTTGCAAGCAGCTGAGGGTAATTCACTTTACGAGGAAGACGAAGAGATGACATGTAATCTTTGCCAGAGACGCTTTGAGGAGCAAGGTACTTAAGTTGCACCGGACGAGGCACCGTTCTGTCCGGTGTCGTCGTATTTCAAATATTTTTTGCTTATGTGTGAGTAAATGCGTAATTGTGTTATAATAATAAAGTGTTGTATAAGGTGTTGTATCGGCCGTCAAGCTGGAAAGTCGAAGGTTTGCTCCTTACGATACTTTTGTTATATTCACCAAGCATTCATGTTGTTTAGTTAAGTGCTCATCACTTTTTCATTATTTTCATGCATGTACATATAAATTCCATACATGACTGTGAGAGCATGCGTTTGACATAGTACGCTGTATCGTTTTAATGAACGACATAATGCTACGATGTATGTTCATAAACATGATATGACACGACAACACAACACGCATTACTCATACATACAGAACAGTAGTTAGTATATTTAGACGATGTTTTGGCTGTTCATATGTACTGTAATTTAAACAAGGCCTCTGAATTGAGTTACTTGGAATTTTGTATCCTGGTTATTTTTATTTTGAAATTAAACGACCAACACTTTGCGCGCTGCGACGCTCCAATTGTACCTAATGATGTTCACTCCACAGGTAACTACAGCTGTCTAAAGGTCGACTTAATATTTACTAGAGACCGAGCGTTCTACTTTACAACAGTATTTATCCCTGGAATAATTCTGGTGACCTCCTCGTTCATCACGTTCTGGCTGGAATGGAACGCAGTTCCAGCCCGTTCCATGATAGGTAAAAAGTGGCTGGTGTCTGGAATGCTCTCGGTCTTGCATACTGCATACAATTTACTCTTCGTAGATGTTGGCTGCGGCTGTTGATATAACACGCTATCTGTTGCAGGTTTCGCTTATAATTATGTAAATAATATTCTTATAAACAAAGTCGTCGAATCATTCTCACCCGCCAATTTTATTTTTGTTTATTTTTAGATTATGCTTGACATTTTAGGTAATTACAGCTGCCTCAAAGTGGATCTTATCTTCACGAGGGATAGATCATTTTACTTCACCACAGTTTTCATTCCGGGGATCATTTTGGTGACTTCATCGTTTATTACTTTTTGGCTGGAATGGAATGCAGTGCCTGCTAGAGTAATGATAGGTTGGTTCATTGTTTTATTTGCTCAATTCTGATTAAATAAAATCTCATTATCGATATTAAGAATTTCTTTAAAAAAATCACGGTTACCAAATTGACAGAATATTATTGTAAGTACTGAGGTCGTCGAAAAATTTAATCATTTTATGCAATACAAGCCTTGCTTACAAAGATTGGCTATTCGTAAGTAGATCTATATGTACTAGTACTTTGGTAATCGCATGATCTTACTACATTTCTCTGTAGAGCTTTACAATTTACATTCTCAATGTTCTAGTATCTGTATCATAAACACGCTTTCGTTTTCAACTAATATAGTTAACTGTAGGTAATTGTTATATGTTAAATGTTGATAACTGTGATCAGATTTTTATGTTGCTGTGCTTTTTACGCAGGTGTAACAACAATGTTGAATTTTTTCACTACGTCAAACGGATTCAGATCGACACTGCCTGTCGTGTCGAACCTGACTGCGATGAACGTGTGGGACGGCGTGTGCATGTGTTTTATCTATGCGTCGTTACTAGAGTTCGTGTGTGTCAACTATGTGGGGAGGAAACGACCCCTACACAATGTTGTCTACCGACCCGGAGAAAATCCAGTCACACAGGTGAATATTCTTTTTTATCCCTCTCAATTTCAGTGTCTAGAGCGTCATCAGTGTCTCATTGATGTTACTTTACGTCAAACGTTACACTGACGACTATCTATTTAGAATATTGAGATATACGTGTATTTTTTATTGCCACGTTTGTTACCTCTATGTTTCAAAGTTAAATTTCTTCAAGTGTGTTATCGATGTGGTTTTTCTTGTTTTATTTTTTGTACAAAATTCAAAGTCTGTTTATTAGTGTCTAATCATTGGTTTCGTGGGTATAGTGAAAAACATATAAATTCCAATACAAAATAGGTCGAAAGTTGTAGTATACCTACTCACATGTCTAAAGCCCTGTACATACACTCACTACATGTTTACGCTACTAAACGTTACGTATCCTTAATGTGGTCCTTGTAGCCAGCAATTGGTATTAGTTTCTTAAAAAAAGCACTTTGATATTGTATGGTGGTATTAGGAGTACCTATTTTATTTAGAAAACCCAGAATCCATTCACGAAGGAATTTAAAAGTTTCGCTAGATAGCAAACAACATTTTGTATTGATCCCTGAGATAAATTAACCTAACAGAATAACAAATAAATTCTGTCGTGAATATTTTACATTTTTTCTATCTTTACTCTTTGCAATGTTTTCTTTCAATCTTACGACAACAAGACATGGCATGATAAACGAGTACGTACTTTATTTCATACGTAAAATGGCTATGTCGTGTTGTTTGTTTTCTTTCTACAGCATGTTTCACCTCTTTAACATCTTCGCATGTATTTGGCTCATATCTTTACAAAATTTAAGGGTAAGCAAGAATTCATCACATGTATCGTTTGCAATCGTCACTTCACCAAAATAAGACTATTTTGTGTGGCCATACGTCATAACTTGCAGTTCGTGTCTCTAGTCATCATTACTTGCTTTTCATTATGAAATCCATAATTCAGTCTTGAAATTATGTATCTAACATCTATTAGAAAACATTGCAAAGATGCATATTGACATGTATTTTGTGATTGATTTTACGTTCATACTTTTGTAAAGTGGGTACCGAATCTATTTCAAAGTGCATACTATCCATTATAAATGTGGCCATTACAATCTAGTCTACGTTCACAATTGCACACCGTTAGACCATCTGTCACGAGTGAACAAACTGTGTGTGTGATGTGTTTGCAGCGACTGCCTGCAGTCCTGAGCAGAATTGGCATTATACTGGCCAGCCCCTTGGTAAGAACATTCGCCACATTCATTGGCACTATCCAGACATTGCTCGCATATTTCTCTTTTGACTCTGTTCTGGAGGACTGATTAGCTACAGAAACTAGCTTAACAATAATTGCTTCTTTAACTAGGATAAACCAGGTAAGCTTAGTTTTAAGTTTAGATTTTTTTAAATCAGTCTTCCTAGATTTTTTTTTTACATTTTTGACACATGACAATCAAACAATTGAATGTTGGCTCTGTAAGTTGTAGTAAAATGGAAATATGCGGAGCTCTAGTCATCATCTTGAAACACAAAACGGTTATCAAAAATGCATGCTGTAATCCTATTAACAAGCTTCAGTAGAATTGGCCTCTATCTAACAATTTACTTCAATTTGTACTAATTTTGTTTCTTTTTTCTGTAACTATTTAACTTTATTTTAATTTCCATTAAGTCCTAAAGGTGACAGTTCCGCTTTAGAGGCATGCACACCCATCTTACTAACCTTCCTCTCTCCCCATATATACTAAAACAATGTTGATACTTCAAGTTGATCAAACTAAAGTAGCAGTATACGCCCTTCTATATCAGGGTATTCTAACTTTATTTACTCAGATTCAATAACTTGAAACGTATTTTTGGTACTCAATAGAACGCTTATAGTTACTTCTTTCGTTACATTGAACACTTTGCTTGTATAAACCTTGAGACTAGGGTGATCGCAGCTTCAGCGGTACGTTTTCACGTTACTAAGTCACGCTTCGGCTAAACATTGGTTAAACATTTACGTAGGAGGCGTTGAATTTCCTCCAAAGGGCTCGACAAGAGATGCCCGAAGCGGAGGGTAGCGGCGCTGTAAGTGACGTCATTGAGAATGACACTAGTTAGCTCCACTTCACCAGCATCATCACCTCTGAGTCTGATATCATGAAAACTAACGCATTCTTTTATTTAACGCTGCTTCGGAACGCTCCAGCCTGTGAGTATACTGTCATATCAGCTGTATTCCTTCAAATATTCCTGATTACTTTAATATGTAGTTTTTAACATGTAGATCTGTATTTAGTTTTGTGGTATTCTCACGTATTAACCAACCTGTGTGACTTTCTTTAAAAACTTTATTAAAACCAATAAATATTTTTATGTAGATAGTTTACTAATTTAATGTAAGTTTCAGTAAGTAGATACCCATGTATTGATGAAATAAAACAAAAACGCGTGATCAGTACAGTTTACAATAAAAGGCTTGTAGCTAAATTAAGTTATACTGTTGGAACTGCACATTGGAAGTGCCAAATGTTTTTTTTTTCACTTCTGGGTTTTTTTTTTCAAGTGGTTAGATATAGTTTAGTTATTTGCACAAGAGTGGGACAACATAGGTTAATCGAACAAAAACGTTATAGTTCAATCCCACTGTGGGTTGGTGGGAATTCACCCCACGCAGTATGCAAAAAAGTACGAAAATCCTGGCCATAAATAGCTGTGTATCAAATACGTCTCGTAATTAATCATTTAACGTTAAGGAATAAAAAAGTGCTTTGTAAATAGGGTTGCCACCTTTTTCTATGCAAATAGAGTATATTTACTTTTCTGAGGTAAAAAAAATCGTACAACATCTGAAAATAAAGTAGGTATTTATTTGCCCTGCTATTTTTTTCCATACATATTTTTTTTTGGCTCTTGGTACATTTAAATATTTGTTATTAATGAATATCTTAACAGCATCTTTATAGTCTATGTCTTAATCCAATTATATAAATAATTTATATTTTATTAAGTTAGGGAGTCGGGGACGCTCTATTACGCTCGTCCCGCCACTTTGCAATCATCAGAGAAAAAACTCTCTCTGTATAAATGCTAAAATGGGAATGGATAGCAAAAATTACACAATTTTGTATATATTCACATCATTCATATTTTGAAAAAATAAATTGTCACTTATGATAATTCCAAAGAATCTTTTGAATTATTAATTTTATATATTTATTCTTCAGAAGCTTACCGTCTTATATCTAGGTATATAATTTACAATTAGCGCTTACAGTTGCCATTTATAAGCTTCCACAAATTATGTTGTGCATATCTCCTATAATACTGTCTCTGTCCTCCCATACCTAATGCAATGAATGCAGGCTAAATGAAATACATGATATTCATTTTAATATTGTGAATGTGAAGACTATGTGGGTCATTGTTGTTTTTTTTTTTCCCTTTCAGGTAGTTTTAATCTTAGTCTGGCAGTTTGAGTAATTTTTGTGGCCTACCCAAATGTCCTTTCTTTGGTATTTTTCGTTGAATCGTTGAGCTCCTTTAGTTCTGAGTTGAGCTGCACGATTACTGACAAATGCGTGCACTGACTGGACAAGTCCACTCAATCTGTGTGGTTTTTCCTCAAAAGACCATTTCAGACAAATCTACATGGTCTTCACATGATCTGACCAAGATTATGTCTGGACTTTAAAAGAGACTGTGAGCTCTGAGTTTGTTTCGGCCTTTCTTCTCAGAGTAGTCAGATAGGAAACGCCGACCTCATCTAGTTTTAAAATATGATTGACGTGTAAAAGTGTTTGTACAAACCTATTTACAGAAATAAAATAATTTATCATTTAATAACAATGTAATTTGAAAACACTGTAAAAGCCACTTATATTTAAAAGAATAACCGTGGAGTTTCTTGCAGGCTCTTCTCCATAGGAAACGACCAATTGGAACCGTGCACCTAGCTTCTGTAGTTGCATAAGTGCCCATGTAGGTTTACGTGAAATAAAATATTTTGATTTTGAAAATAAAGTAACTTCTTCATAAACGTTATCCATGTTAACAACCACTTTCTTGCCCTTGGTAGCTGTAGCTATCAAAAAGATCATGCTTGAATTACCTTTGGTAACTGTAGCTAGGACTGCGTTTCAATTTATTCTTATTTCGATTAAGGTACAATTTCTTTAATCTTTTTTCTAGTTTCATATCCAAAGAAGGGATCCTCTTTTCTTGTCATTAATTATTTCCTTAGATTGTGCATAATATTGTATACGCCCAAAATTGTAATTTTATTCCCTTCTAATAGCTTAACAGTTTTACTAAACACAATCAGCATGTGAGTAGAAAAATGAAGGTAAGCGTCTACCAAGTCATAATTATCACTGTTTTTCAGCAATAATTATTTTTGTAATATCATTGGGCAGTCTTCCGTTATGCTCACAAAATAAGTTCTGATAGCTTTCCAATTTTACAATATTGTATCTTCCAGTACACGCAAAAAAATGTTTAACCTTTGTTTCTTTTAGTCAACAATTTTAGAGAATCTTCAAAGTAAATATATAAAATAAAGTATTTTCACGTACTTTATTGCCCCCATTAGCAGTTTTTGTAAATTTTTACACAAAGTGCAATGTAATATGATCTATAAAAAAAATGTTTAAACATTAAAACAAAAAAAAATTGAAAACATTAATTAAAACTAAAACTCAACAAAATGCCAAATCATTCAAAATGTTGAAAGCTGCCTATTGAAGTGTCTTGTAATATTCTAAAGCTTATGTTATAATAATATTAATTGATTGTCACTTAGGTACCTTCAGTTAGAATCTCCATTGTTAAAAGAATTCAAAATTTCAATAAAGAATTACGGCTAATTTTATTTATCAAAGTTAGCTGCTTAATTTGCGTAATACGTAAGTCTTGTATATCATTCAAAACACTTGACTTTGAACTGGTGGTGCGCGAGCGCATGTCATCCTATGAAATGAACAAGCGCAACATCAAAAAAAAAATTCTATCTCTTTCTTTCTTAGCATAGATTTATTTACCGAATTCAGATCTTTGTAATTACGCTGATATTTGGCCTGGTTTTTCGTAATTTTCCCATAGTACCCCGTGGTGGACTACGACCCGCTCACAGAGACAAGTCCTGAGTCCCAGCAGTGGGAGCATTAGGTATATGCTGTCGGTGTTCTGCACGACTTTACCGAATAAGCCAGTGGTCTAATTTGATCAAGTAAAATAAAAGAAATCAACCAACTGGTGTTACAGGGAGACAAAAAGCGCGAGTCGACAGGCGGCGCCGACCTCGTGTCTTGCACCGCGTGCACTGGTCCGGGGGCCTGTACACACACCGCCAACAATGGCGGAGTCTCGGAGGTAACTGTCCCTCCATCAGACGCTAACATAAACTTACCAATATTTTGCGTATGACCCTACATTACCATTTATTTTAGTACAAAAACATTACATATAAAAGCACTTCTTCAGTATCAGCTTACAATTAACAATTTGCAGCTTCCATGAAAATAGGGTTGAATACGCTACTTTTTATTTTCGCGCTGATGTGTAGATAGCTATACATCACAGCGAATGCGAGAAAACCTAGTACTGAAACCTTTATCTGCCGTATGGTTGGTGCGTAAATAACAGTGACACAGATTCACAGTTCCATTAGCCTGTTATACACAGTAGCGGCTTCCAGTATCATCATTCATTTTGCATAATAATTTCTTTCAGCCATGTTTCGTCCAGGTTCGCAAAAAAGAACCGCCGCACCCGATCCGCGTGGCGAAGACCATCGACGTGATCGCACGGATCACGTTCCCCACCGCCTACGCTGTGTTTCTCATCTTCTTCTTCATTCACTACAAGGCCTTCTGTTAATGCTGCCTCCACTTACTGCTGTCGCTGGCCGCTTCGTGTGAACGGACATTTACTGTGTTTTTCTACTATTCTTTTACTGCGTCACAAATATGTATGAGATTAAGCTTCTCACTCTATTATAATACATATTTGATGATTGTCAACAGTCGAGAATTGTGATTATACCCATTTATAGTGATCGTACTGTTAAGATAATTATAGTTTAAGAGACTTGAAGCAGAAAGCTAACGTCGCAGCTTTCCATAATTTAACGTCAAGAAATTGAAAGATGTGTGCGATTTTTCTACAGGTTTTGAAATAGTTTTCTACAAGTTCATAGACGGACGTTTATAATTATATCTACGCGTAAGATTTAGTTTCTTGTGAATACACGAAAACTTATGATAGGATAAAGAGGGATCAACTTATGTAATTGTATGAAAATTCTTGTATCAACGTGATTACATCGGATTTTGTATGAATTTAGAGAGATCGTCTACTCTAGATTATCGAACGGTGGAGTTTATAATACGGAGGCTGCCTCCGATGCGCAGGAGAAAGAAATCTATTTCAAACCTAAAGACAGAACTAGCGTTTTTATTGTTTTTAAGTTATTATTACTAATAAGATAGCAAAAGACATGATTACTTTTTATATTTATTATTAGATAATAATCACCATAGTTATTAGTTTGTCCGAACCAACACTTACATTATAATTATGTTGTGATAATTATAATAATATTTACTTATTGCTTTGTGAAGGTGAGACGTAAGCAATGATCGCCGTATCATTTGAACTAATGTGATTAAGTTTCGAAATAATATAATTCGGAGTAATGTAAAAAAATAGCTGTAGATGCATAGATGAAGCTCAAGTCATTATTATCTTTAAATTCTAATATAAATATATAATACCAATGAGTTCACGCTATTCCAGAGGTGTACAAGTGTGTGTATACCGGTTGTGTTGATATTATAAATTGTACCATGAACATGCCTTCTACATGTCAAAGAGTTATTTTTGCCTGATATCCTAATATTAGTGGTTAATACAGAAATGGATGAATATAACGCCAGCTGTAAATAATAATGGAATTAATTGACACCTATCAATACGTAAGGTATACTAACCTATTGGGATATTGTAACTAGATACTGATGTATAAGTATCGTGAATATTGTGCTGTGAGACCATACCGTCACCTTATTTGTTGCGTAAGTAGATAACTCACCACGTTAAGATATTTGTAACATTATTATAATATTGTCCTCTATCATCACACCCTAGATATTACGTAGTGTCCACAAATGCTAGAAGCCGTTTGTATTTAGGAATAATTATATTGAAATACGAAATCTTTGTCCAAAACCGCAAAGCGCTTTAGTTTCCATATGTCTGTAGGATGTGCGTCATCATTGATAACAATACCTACCTGTCCATGGTTGATGGAACGCATAATAAAATATTGTAAACTAAGTACCGTAAAACGGGGTGAATAGGAACGCAGGGGTGAATCGTAACGAAACTTTAAAAGGAATTTTAACATTTAAATAATATAATTTGTTGCCAACAGGGACACGTAAGCGGTTAATTATAATACAGTATACACGTTAGTCCTTTTTGGCGACAGACTATAATATTTCAATGTTAAAATCCCTTTTAAAGTTTCGTTACGATTCACCCCTGCGTTCCTATTCACCCCGTTTTACCGGTATTAATTATTTTCTTTTTCACAAATTCAGTAATATATCTGATTTAAAAAAAAAACTGAAGTTTAATTGAACACCATTAAATTATGCCTTTTGCTTGTTAAAAAGTGGACCAAGGAGTCAACTGTTTTGAAGCATAGATTTTATATCTAAATTATTATAAAACAATAAATTTTAAGAAAAAGCGTTTCGGCTGTGCTTTGAAATCAAATTATATAATTGAAAAATGTAGGGATGCCTGATTGAATTAATTAATTATAACGTTATTATTTGATTTTCTTTTGAATCATTGTAACGGGTGGTCAAATGCTGAGTACAATACATGTACAGTCGCCAGCAGGTCAAGCTACACGAAACTGTCAAATTTCTCCAAACGATTTTAAACCTTAATATGTTGATTTATAAGTTCAAAATTGAATGAGAAAATCAGACAGTTTGTGGTAACTTGATGTGCTGGCGACTGTACCTACGAATGAATAAGTATAAAATAACGCTTTTGGCTGTGCGTAACAATTATATGCATCGATCAATTTCTATTGGAAAACGTGAGGTGTCCATAAATTGTATATTAAATGAAAGCTTGGATGCCTTATGTACCTATAACTAAGTGTAATGTTGTTCGACACTTACATTATTAAAAACGTGTTAGGTGATAAGTACAGTCAACTACTTATGAAAACAGTCAACACGAAGTATTATAAGTACAAATCTCAGCTGCAAACTTTTATTCATTTCAGTGTCACAGCTAACAAAGATAGAATATTTATTATATAATCTTTTGCAAATGATCTCTTTTTACCTGATATCTTATTATAACTGTTTTCCTATGTTAACAGTATTTTAAAGTTCAATAAAATGTTTAATACAAATGAGACCATTCCCTTAATATTTGGGTAGATACAAAGTGATACTATTTTAAATTCGCTACGTTTTTATAGGTACTATTTAAAATGTAAGATAAAAGTTACATATCATTCGCTTTATAAGAATCAACCTTGTACCTATAATATTGTGCTATCCTGATAAAAAATATATATATATATTCTATGCTGCCTTTACATATATATACATGTATAAGTTATACATTTTATATGGGTAGGTATTATTTATTTATATTATAAAGCACTACTTCGTTTTTGTAAATTACACGTCGGGAGAATAATACAATGTCATGCCAAACTTTTTAAATTGCTGATCATATATTTTTATATTATTTAGTGCCAAATTCACCAATGAAACTGAACGCGATCAGGATATCTAAACTGCGTTCAACAGCTATCAGTGTCAGTATTCCATAATAATGATGACACTGACAGTTAGTTCTTGAACTCAGTTTAGATTTGCTGATTGCTTCAGTTTCATTAGTAAAACCCGCCCTTATGAATCTATCTGCAACACGTGGAAAGTTGGAACTGACTACTTACTTGTTATACTTATTTTAAGGCTCGCTTCCCTCCATTTATCTATGCTTATGGTCACGCCCCTACACCCAGAAAACATACCCTTTATATTTCCTTACTTCGGTGCTTATTTCTGAAATATCTTGTTAATTTATATCACTTATTATTTGGGCCTAGTCCAAAATATAAAATGTTAATTTTATCTATTGAGTCTAATTTGTTCTACAATAAGCTGTTGACTTTGTTTTCCTGAAATATTTTAACAAAACTTGTTCTAATGAGTTGTTATTGTTAACGTAAAGAATTGTATAAAACATGTTTATATTTCGTTTAAAAGTAAGTTTGTGTAAGGTACAAATTCAGAGACACCTGTTTGTTAAGTGTTTTACGAAATAAGTTTCTACACCTCGTGTTTAAATTAATAAAATATGATAATAAAATATCTATGAACGTTTATTTTTCTAACATATATCTTGGTCACATTTTCTAGTCATTTTTGTCATTGAATATACCTGACTGAACCGAGTGAGGTTCTGGTGTAGAGCAATTTATAAATGCTTCGCTGGATATGAGAGATTAGGCTTAAATAAAAGCCGCTTAATAATAAGTATAAAATAAGCAACTTTAATTATTATATAGGAACTTGTACCTATGTACCATATATGCTGTACCATAAAAACAATAATATGAGTAGATACTTCTTTAATACCTGAAATTGTCATCGCGGTCGTGTGTTGCCCACTTTAGATTTAGATGCATAAAGCTCTACGCAAACTGAGGTGAATTTTGTGGATAGTTCAGGTTCCAGCCTAGGTTCTAAAGTCAACTATTATACTACTATTACTTACT
Source organism: Griposia aprilina (assembly GCA_916610205.1). Taxonomy (NCBI): domain Eukaryota; kingdom Metazoa; phylum Arthropoda; class Insecta; order Lepidoptera; family Noctuidae; genus Griposia; species Griposia aprilina. Next base: position 8,096,163 of record OU744287.1, read on the forward strand.
ACTCTCTCTACTCTACTCTCTTACCAGGGCCGGATTTAGGGGAGGGCATCCGGGGCAATAGCCCCGGGGCCTCCACAGAAGAGGGGCCCCCACAATAGACTTCGAAAAATAAAAACTAGCAAATTCCGAATTCCGAGTAAACACTAGTAAACAACTTTTCCTTTGATATTTTTTTTCGCTGTTTTACCTTTACTTATAGTACATTGTACAAACATGATTATATTGTTCTCAAATAAAAAAAATATTGATTCGAAATGTTTTTTGATTTCAGATAATTCTCGCTTTCGATTATATTTGTTTATGTTTATTAAATGCTAGAATAATCTACTTGGTTTCACAATAAATTATTTAATAAAAATACGAGTCAAAAAAATTGTTAATTTTATTTGAAAAATATTTTGGGGGGGGGGGCGGGCGGTGGCATCAGACCGCTAAATCCGGCCCTGTCTCTTAATTTTGTAATTATTATTGTTGACTATTATAGACAGAGTTCTAATTTGTACTAGTGTTTATCGGAGCAGGTTTTTATCCGATTTCAGCTAGTACGTACCTGCATCCTATATTTTTCATCGAGCCACCTAACGCACCCTACGTATTTACTAATATTTTCATGCCACTTGGCAGTTAAAAATTAAGATTTCCTTTGAAACACTTTCACGTTTTTATATATTTTTATTTCTCCGTTATTTTTAATTACCTACCATTAGTTAGTCCGTTAGTCCTAGTTTATCCGTTTGGTACAATATTGACCTCAGTTTGAATAGTTATACACGAAAGTAGAACTAACAATAAATTTAACTGTGCATCAGAAAATATTTGCCATTATTTTATAGTTCATCGTGAATTCTGAATAAAAATTGTGTACGCAATTGCTACAGTAGAGTTTTATTTCAAATTCAGTGTTTTTTCTTCAGCTGTTACTGATTAAAAATAAATTGAACAACACAATTTAAATAATATCTAAATTATAATTAGGTAATTTCCACACTCAAAACGTACAAATTGTTAAATTAAGAGATTTTGAAACCAATATCTAATTAAAGCTAAAGCACACTTTTCTTGCAACTTATCTAATTAGAAAGTGTTCAAAATAATAATTTGCAAATTATAGAATAAGCAAACTTTATGGAAAAAAAAACCTTAGCACACTGCGCTGCTGGTTTTTGCATCTTATAAATGTTATGTATATTATTATTGTACCTAGATACATTGTATAGCCTATTTTTAATTACCTAGTATACTTAGTGATAAGAATTGATTGTCAACATTTTGATGCATGAAAAGACACTAGTGAGATATCTAACAAATAACAATGAAACTTCTGTATTTAAAAGTGATAGTTTGTCATTGTTCTAATATCGAATAAATTGTAAACATAAAATTACTAATTTTGGGTCTCTATCATTTCACGTGATGTGATGCAACTTTTGACAAAAGTGGCTTTTGAATAAAACGACTGACGATAGCCTGCTGTTGAATGTTGTTTTTTGCTGTTGTTTAATAGCATCCACATGTTCATAGTAGGTAACTAATAGTTCAATGACTACGTAAAATTGTCGTCAAGCCCTACACGAAATTCAGAAAAAAATATTATTGTTAATCTGGACATTTCTAAAATTATTGTTGATATTTAATTATGCACAATTGGCGCGTATTTTGGCTGAAACGTGTTTATTTAAGTACCCAGATACTTCTTTTTACCGCCACAAACTCGAGTGAGTGCAGGAAAAATACGCGTTAGAAAATTATGTGTCAAGCGCTGGATAGACGTAGCCTTACCATTTACCAACGTAATATTTCCATTTACCAACGTATTATTTCCATGTACCAAAGTAATCTTTCCATTAATCAAACTCATTTTTAATTAAAATAGATAAGTAAAGGTACCTACGTTTTTATTTACGTATGTAGACAAGTGGGTAGATGAAAATTTAAAGTTCATACCTAAGCTAAGCTCGCCACCGCCACTGCACTATAACATGCAAGCTTAGGTAGGTAGTGTTGCAAACTGCGTACGTTGGTACATAGTTACCAAGTAGGTATGTATGACGTAGGAACAATAACAATTCCAGTTAGGGAGAGGACTGAAAATCCAAATTTCAAATCTTCCTCGCCCATCTTGCCGGATATAGGGCCTACCTATAAATACGAAAGGCTATCAGTTACCTAAGATTTTGGTTATAATCTAGATAGACTTAGTAATATGAGTACTTATGTGTAAATACTGATATTTCAGCAAGCCAGATCTAAACTTTTCCTACCCACTAAACTGTTCTCTTATTTTGTTGGCTCTTAGAACATCTATTAACTTTTAGTTAGGAACTGAATGATTTGTATCCCGGGACCAACATGTTTAATTCCGATTATGTTTAAGAACTTCTTTCAAAACTGTTAGATAAATAATCACGTTTTAAAGACAATCTGGACTTTACAATACCTCCTGCAAAATCTTTCATGAAAAACCTAGGAATAAGATTGTCGACAAAAAAAAAACAAAACTAACACAACACTTAAAGGTAAATTTTATCGTCTTCTATAATAAAGACGATAAACAAAGAATTATTATTGTCTAAGATCAAGGCCCTGATGTAATCGATAGATAAAGGGCATTGCAAATTCGGTAACAATTATTTTCACATCCATCTTTTTTGGCACGAAAAGCTCAGCTACACCATAATAATGCTAATCAAAGTTGCTAATCACTACCTAGGTAGGTATTCCTTCCTTGCGCAGAACCATAACAAACAAGAGAGAATAGTATGTGTTCAATGTTAGATTGGCTTTTAAAAGCCCACGCTAGATTTGGCAATGGGCCTTTTTAAAACATGGATTTTAATACGAACTTACCTACCTAACAATAACCCTTTAAATTTACACGATGTTCGCAGAAATCAGTGGCTGGTTTTTGCAAGCTCACCAGTTTATTCATTTTAATTAAGAAGGTACCATAGGTATATCCAATGTACTAGCACTCCACCCAAATAGATATCCATTCAAGTTTCAACATACATTGTAAATGAGCCGTGAATTGTCTAAAGCAATAATTGTGAGGCGGCGTTACACAAGTTAAATTCAATTCAATTTCCAAGTTACCTACCCATTGCTTCGAATAGTTGGTATTTTGTATCAAGCAAATAATTAGTTAATAAATTAGATAAGTACCTATTCAATTAATATTTTCATAATAAAATCCGTCATGATGCAGTTCTTACGCATATAAAGGACAAAATCTAAACACGTAGTTTTGAGAAAATGTACCCAATGATGAAGCATAATTAATTATACAAAAAAAATCTTACCCATCCAAGTCTTTAGGTATTGTAATTATGCATTCAGTTTGTTCGCAAATAAATGAGAAGGAGCTAAATAATATTTTTAGATAGGTTTGTAGTTACGTGTAGATTTGTACCTGCCATACATGCCTCACTATTGTTTGTACCTACTTATAGGAACCGAAATATGCTGTTTCGGTTAACTTTCTTTATAATAATTTAGTGTGACTTTCACTATTGAAACTGAACGCAATCGGCACATTTAAACCACGTTCAAGAGCAGTCAGTGTCAATATTCCACAATGACCCTTACAGCTCTTGAACGCGGTTTAGATCTGCTGAGCACGTTCAGTTTCAATGGTGAAATTCGACCTAAGTCCTTAATTACAAGTGTCACAGTTTTGTTACTAGTTATAATTGCAGAGTCAATATAAACACCGTTTGCTTTTGTAAATAATAAGATGTCAGCGAGCTGACCGCCCGTTCGTGTTGTATTATGGCATTGTAAATAATTTTAATGTAAAATTTATGAATTACAATTTTCATCAAATAAAAACACAAATTCGACTTATAAGTTTTATTTATTTAACTAAATATTCCAGGACATATTTGCGTGCAGTAATGAAGTTGTGATCCTTGTTGTTGCCTCGACATGCACCCCTTGAGGCGCAGGCGCAAGCGTCGTCGCTCGCGCCTCAAGGGGTAGTATTATAAATAAAAATAATAAAACATTTATTTCAGGCTACAATGGCCCATAGACATACATACCTTACAAACTAACATATTATATAAAGTAATACAACAAAAACTTGTGTTAATAAATATAGCTTAAAACTATGTTAGTAGCACTTCACTAGCTTGAACTTGTGCTGTTCTGTGGTGTAGCGACGGAACACCACGTCCTGCGGCCAAAAGTCTTCTTCCATGACGACGGGCATAACAATTCGGTACGCGCACCACTACGAACGCCTTGAATTTGACATATGTACTTAGTAGAAGGGTTAGGTAGTAGGAAAGTACCCTGTTCCACTCAAATAAGTAGGCACATTTTATGAATTAAATTACATTAATTCTTCCAATATTCAACCTAGAGGTACCTACTGTACAGTACTGTACCCATGTTGGACGAAAGTTAGGTAGTCGGAATGAATGAACAAAATAGTACCTATCCAATTCGTCCTACTGTCTGAAAACAGACTGATAACCATTACATCATCCCTCTCTGATAAAACTACATTGGCTACATCCAGATTCCACCTCCATTCGATCCACAGGTTACATCCGTAAAATTTATTTCAAGTTTGGTGACATCTAGCCAACCGGACAACCATATCCGTTCCACTTCCGGTATATTCTTATTAAAACTGGCAACTCCAAAACTAGTGGTAGCAAATCATATTTTACAAAGACCGTCAAAATAACATAAAAATCGTCTAAATAGATATTACAAGCAATGGTGAGATCGATAAATTCGTTTGGCATATTATTTCAGTGTTTGTAATAATTACCTGTAATGGGTGGTTGTAATTTTTGTTAATTTTTAAAAAGGGATTTAACTTAATATTATAGTCAGTACTCGTTATTTATAACTATAACCATGATTTAATTAATTAAAGTTATTTTACCCATAATCATGATTACTGATTAGATACGATTTCGCATAAAAAACTCTACTTACTAATATTCCGTAAAAATCGAATAAGATAAAACCGTAAAAGTCAACATTTGACAGGAGGATTGTTCAAGAATGTGCATCACTATTACGAAATATTTAAAAAAATTGTGGTCATGACAACCGATGTGAAACCGAAATGATCGAAAAAAAATAATTTAAAATTAGCAAATAGATGCAGCAGTGTCGTGTTAATAGTACAATTTTAAAGAAATGATTATGTTTAACCTTTGGTCGGTGCTTCAGTGGTATCTGCGACCTTTCATCAAATGGTTTCTCAGAAAAACGACGAAACTGTGTGAACTCCAAAGAATCTGTTACGGTGACAAAGCTGGGGCAGAAAGAACGTGCAATGTGGAGAAATCATTGATGCTCTCTCGTACACGAGATGTGAAAGAGGTCGTATCTTTTTTGGACAGCGTGGTTTACGAAAGGCGATTCGTTCCTCGTAATTTTCGCGAGTACTTGGACCCATCAATTGGAATCATACTTAGGGTAAAGAAAATAAACCCCAAGCTACATGGATCCTTTGTAGGATCTTTTCGACGATGCTTGGAACAGATTTGGAGTTATAGATGTTTGATAGACCAAGTGGAACACCTGCGACAGACTCAGTTTGATAGCAACAGTCATGAACATGAGGATAAGTTACTGAAGTTGTGGTCCTTGTTGGTGCCTCATGCACCTCTTGAGGCGCGAGTCACGAAGCAATGGCAATATATAGGATTCCAGGTAACCTTTGTCACAACATTGCACAACATCAGCACAACAATGTGTCTCCATATCATTCTTATATGATTTATCTTGCTAGTAAATATAACTCTGCATACAATACCTTTTGTTACACCCACTGATGTTGTACAAAAAATGACTTGACTTTGACTAGTAATCACAGAATAAAGTTCAAACATAAAATAGCCTAAAACATAATCCTAATACTATTTTTTTTATATTTTCAGGGTGATGATCCAAAAACAGATTTTCGTGGAATGGGCCTCCTTGGATTAGAAAATCTATTATATTTTGCTATGGAGTATCCTCAAGTTTCAAGCCATGTTTTAAGTCATTCACTGCATCCTAAATATGGTTACACCTTTGCCATAGTAGGTATTAATATCACATCAATGGCATATTATTTACTGAAAGATGGATCTGCCAAAACTTACATGTTTAATTCAAAACAATATTTGCCGAATGTAAACCTTTTTCATAAATTTTATTGCTATTTATTTTACGAGTTTGATAAAATGTGGATTGAATCGAAACCAGCTAATATGATGGAGTTTTCTGATATTTTTAAGAAATTTGAAAATGCGGTGCGTATTGAATTGGCAGACCCTGCTTCAGTTTTCAGAATAAATGTTGAAGTCGACAATGTATAATGGTATAACCAATGCTAGTATAATTCACAATATTTAGTTTGAGATATTACACATAAACATTTATTAAGCTCAGCACAGAAGACTGAGGGATAATAAAAAGTGTGGTACCTTACTCGTCTTATGAATAATTTGCTTATAGGCTTTAAACAGGCTTACATAATATTTTAATAGGAAAACTTATGGAATTATTGTTTTGCATTAGCAACTGATTACTGTAATAAGTAATATCAATAATGTTTTTACTGTTGAAGCCAACATACCAGTGTTACATAGTCACGGATGCCGATGATGGTGTACCTATTTATATTTTTATTATATTTCCAAATGATACTAATAGATCAGTTTTGCATTAAAACAAAACAGTTATTGTGTTATGAAAAACACATAGCATTGGTTGAATATGCAGTCTAAGATTTTGCTTCATATATGTTAATAATACCTAGTTACATACCTTAATACCCCTTGCTTTACCGGTGAGCTTACACTATGGCAGAACTCGTGCTGATCGATGGTTACAGCCAAGTGTTAAATTGTGATGGATGCATACCTATCTCTATTTTTATTATATTATCGAATGACACTAATGTATACTATACATACAACAATTTTTAATTTCTCAAAGTTAACAATTCTTAATTATTTTTGTAAGAATGATAGGTATATTTTGTGGACCATTAATTAAGATTAACTTATATTATACTTTAATGATCTCTCTGTTTAATACACAGTGACAAAAATATTTAAAGAAATAGTGCAATATGTTGACGGACTATGTTAGTTACTTATTTTTATAGTATGTACTTACATTGAGTATTGAGTACATAGTAATAGTTTATCAATGCAATTTTACAATTAAGTAACATAACATAACATAATATCACGCCTGTATTCCCCGAAGGGTTAGGCAGAGGTGTACCTATAGTACACCCACATTTCGCCAGTTATGTTTAAGTCCCATGTAATAGGGGGCGAGCCTATTGCCATCAACCGGGCACAAATCCAGACTCCGGGCTGCTACTAAGAAATTCCAGATGGAAAAACCCAATAACACTGCCCGACCCAGGAATCGAACCCGAGACCTCATGCTCAGCAGTAGCGCTGGCGACCACTAGACCAACGAGGCAGTCTTTTTTACAATTAAGTACTTTATTAATTTATACTCATTTACCTATTTGAACCTCTAGACAAACAAATATTGGATATTATTTGTTAGACAATAGACAGCATGATCCATGTCATCTTTGGTCTTGAATTACCTTAGTAGACCTTTTCTTCTAGTTGTATATTTTATTAAGCTTCCTGTACTGCTTATTTGCATAGGTAGTGGTACCTACAGCATCCTAATTTCGTAACACTATCTATCACAATCTGAATAATTTTGAAGCCTATTGCTAATACATTGCTTCATAAGTTCGAAAAAATTGTTTGCTCAACAGCATAAATAACGCAATGAATGCTGTTGAACTGTCAAAATTAAAGCTATTCCTACTGATAGTGTGTTACGCAACTAGCCTGCAGTTATTAACCTCGAATTTTACTGGATTTTATCACATTTTTATACCTATGTAAAATAAAATCACATAGGTATTTGACTTGTTCTTTCATTAGAAAAATATCGAAAAAATTTGAAGAATTGTTTTTGATTAGGATTGAAAATCAACAAAATTGTTAATAGTTTACTAGAAATCAAATGTTGCAATATTTAGTGTATGTTGGGTGGATTTTAACTAAATATTAATGCAATAATTAATTTACAATGTAACATGAGTGTTGTATGTGGCTTTTGCTATTTATTTATTTATTATGTAATAAAAATGCACAAAAATAAAAAGCATTAGACTCGAGAAAGTTTGTTTATTTTAATGACCTATTATTTTTCTCTACATAGCAATAAGATAGCTATGAAATTAACTTTGGACAGTTTATGATTGGTTTTACTAATTGATTGATGACCAAAGTTTAGTTCAACATCAGTAGGTACGCGTTTTCACGTGGTGTTGCGGGCACCAGCCGATATTACTAATCCTATCAACATCAAATTAACGTTTATATTCAGACTGCCATTTCAAGCAAATAAATACTGTACATGAAAATTAAAAGAAAACTCATGTTATCATGACCTTCACATATTTATTATTTATTTTATTCTAATACACATAATAAATAAAGTTATCTGCAACATTACTGATTTATAAATCTACAAACATCTATAGCAACAATTTTGCTCATGATTCAGACCAAATATCACCAAATTTCTTATTCACAATACAATAGTAAGTAAATGCATTTTTTTTTATTTAATATAGGAAAAAATAAATAAAAGATAAATGCATAAAAAATATTTTTTCGGTTACAAAACAAAAGTTTATTTACTCTTCTTATCTTTTTTGGGGTCTTTGGAAGGTCTTGATCTTCCTGCCTTGAGAAGAGCTATAATGGCGGTTATAGCCACTAAGCCAAATCCTGCAACTCCTATTTGCCATATCCAAGGATGTTGAGCAAGAACTTCCAGTCCAAATGCAACACCTATTTTGATCATTTGGACACACCAGTCCACTAGTTCATCACTGTAACAAAATCATATATTTCATTATTCATGAATACAAAATACATTAATAATAAAAAATGGTTCTTGATCAACTTACAATGGTGATGCCAGCAATGGAACAGGTTCTCCTTTAGAATTCTTATACCAGTCCTGAGCAAAAGTAACAAAAGATTTCACATCTTTCTTGGGCAAATCAAACCGGTACACCTTTCCGAGGCGGAAGCTGAAAGAAAAAAAATAACATTACTATTTCATATTACCTACATTAGTAAATACACTTACGATATATCATTTCTACATAACGAATAATAAATAGTACCCACATGTTTGTATAATTTAACACCTATTTAAATATGTAATGCCACATGTATGATCACTGTAGTGTTAACAGCTGTAAATTGAATACTAACTACTCGCTTATTATCACACCATGACAAATAATGCTGTCGCATTACACATACACAATTGTCCGAAAATGCATAACCTTGCAACTTTTGTAGAAAAGCAATATAATTTTAACTAATTTATGCGTTAATCAGGAGTAACAAAACAAAACTTAATACTTACAATAGGAAACTTGGCAGTTTGTTGACTTTGAATCTCTTGGCTGTGTTCAATCCTTGTTGGTTTGAGTCCATCCGCGCGACGTTGATGCGGCCCTTCAATGTGGCGCCCACACTTTCCCACACTGCATGTAGCCTCTGACAATCCACACAGGAAGCTCCGTAGCTGGAAATTGCACATTGTTTAAATTTAGAAAACGTATCAGATTCAGGCTTCTGATTGGAACTGTTGGTTTTTCTGTTGCATAATTTAACTAGGTACCTCAGAATATGATAGCCTTGTTTTTTTTGTTACTTGTTACTTGATCCTAGAAAAGAAATAATTTTTGCAACACACAACTATAATGCAGAATTGGGTGACCATATTTTGTTAAGCCAAACTGTCTAAAGATTTTTCATTAAATAATGGGCATGGTAATACTTACAACATGACAAACCAATCACCAGTGGTGGCCCCTGTGGCTGCCTGAGTCATATGTTCAAATATTTTATCTGTGAGCTCTTTGACCGCAGGAGCCTGGTTCTTCTCAAAGAACCCGTATATTTCATTCTCATCAGGTTCCCCTATAAAACCATTAATAATCCATGGATACAAAACAGATCTGAGTGAAGGATGACAATGGACAGCCTAAATAACTGAAGATACAGCCATGAAAATAGGAAGGTTATATTCATAAGGAGGTTCAAACTTTCATAGGTTTGTTTGTATGAGAAAAAAAGAACCAGTTTTCAACCAAGTTTCTAGAATTAGGTGACTGTGGCAAGCAAGAGCTAGAACAGTATGTACTTACAGTAGTAGTTTAACTAAAGTGAGACCCAAAAAACATTAACGTCTCTTACCACTAAACAGTAGAGGGACACCATGTCGAAAGAACAAGAGTGCAGGATCCTTGGCTGGGTTATACAGCCTGCTCAGGTGACTGTTTACTGTCTTGACACTCACAGCATTCATATGCTTCTTAAAATCATCCTGTAAACTCTCTATGTGACTTTCAAACTCATCACATTTATCACAGTTCGGTTTGCCTGAAAAATTAAATGAGTTGAAACCGAGTGGGGTCAATCTTGATTCACAGGTGAATAAAGAACGTTAAGTACCTACATAGAAAATAATAATTGAAACAATGCATTTTCTGGGCTAGTTAGACAAAGGGCTTTTACAAGGGTGTGTCAATTTTTTTTGATAAAATAGCCTACAAATGTTGTTTCATATAGTTCCTAATGCCAATCTTCTGAAATGGAGTTAAAGAATGATGGGCATCTTTATAAAGCCTGACCTGATGATCAATAGAGTTTTAATGCATGTCAACTTATTGCTTATAACCGGCGATTACTGTAAAAAATATATTTTGGGGTTTATTCATAAACATTGCCTACAGTTAAGTAAAGATTAGAGACTGTTTATCCATACGTTTTTGACGCTTATGACGCTTCCACTGCGAAAGGGTAATGAGTGGGAAATAGCTGATCGGAAAGGAGTAAATAGTCCTCACCAGCCATTAAGAAAGAGTTTCAGTGAAAAATGGGTTTTGCCTACTATTGCCAGCGCGTTTCGAGGAGTGAGCTAGGCGGGAAATGAGAGGAGTCAGTCTTGACCCGTTGGGGTCCATTCTGGTTCAGCCTCCCATATAGGTAGGTACGGACTGTACTATCCTCTAGGAGTTTACAGTCTGGGAAGTGAGTCACGAGTACGACCTTGGTTTCATGGTCAGTTAGTGAGTATGACTTAAGTATCGGGTTTTTTCAGCGCGCCGAGGGTTCGGTCCTGATCTGTTGATAGGATCTTCCTTACCCTTGCCGCTTCGTTGTTGGTCTCGATGGATTCACAGAATTTCCGTCATACTGTTCTTCTGGCAGTTGTGATTTGTTTTTTTAATTATGTATTGTAAACTTTACGCACAAGTAAATAAAAATACTGTACAAAGGCGGACTTAATGCCTGAGGCATTTTCTATCTGCGCCGATGCCTGCCGGGGTCGCGGATTGTTCGAAAGACTTAACGTGGCCCTGGCGCGCACAGGCAACTGAAGGAACACGGGTGGGTTTTAGTCAGTAAGAGTCTGACACGCCCTTCCGCTCCGCCCAGAGCGGGAGAGGCCACTTGATGGTTTCCAAAAAAAAAAAGAGGTTGATGCAGAGACAAAACATGACAGGTGCAACTTAAGGGATAGATAACTTGAAAAATAATATACACTAATACATAGATACATACATACTTACATAATAGGTCTTTACCTATGAAATTGCCGTTTTGTATGAAAAAATTTAAACGAATTTTTTTCATGAATTTTTTATTTGTATTAATCGAAGTAATCACCCATGCAATCAATGCATCTTTGCCATCGCAGTGGCAGTTTATTGATGCCCTTCTTAAAGAAATCAGCTGGACGGGAGGCAACAAATTCTTCAAAGGCATTTTGTACTGCCTCTCGGGTATTAAATTTTTTTCCCGCCAAGAAGTTATCCAAATTCTGGAAAAAGTAGTAGTCTGTAGGCGCAAGGTCTGGTGAGTAGGGCGGATGACGGAGAGCTTCCAACCCCAGTTCTTGCAACTTGGAGACCGTCTGCTGTGCAGTATGAGGTCGCGCGTTGTCGTGCAGGAGCAGCGGAGACGAGCGATTGACCAATGCTGGTTGGAGATGCGCCAGCTTCTCCATCATTGTGTTCAGTTCTTCACAGTACACATCTGCAGTAATGCTCACCCCGTTTGGTAAGAAGCTGTGATGAATCACACCGGCGCTAGACCACCAAACAGTGACCATCACTTTTCTAGGGGTAAGTTTTCGTTTAGGGCATTGTTTAGGTGCTGAACCAGGATCCAACCAACTTGCTGAGCGCTTACGGTTATCAAACAGAATCCATTTTTCATCGCAGGTAACAATGCGGTTCAAAATTCCTTCATTTGTGTGTCTGTTGAGCAGTGCAAGGCACGTCTCGACGCGTACTTCGCGCTGGCGATCATTGAGTTCGTGGGGCACCCATTTGTCAAGCTTTTTTACCTTGCCAATTTGACGCAAATGGACCAATATTGTTTTGACGCTAACGTCGAAAGCTGCTGCTAATTCAGCCGTAGATTGTGTATCATCAGCTTCCACAATCGCCTTTAATTCGTCATTGTCGACCAAAGTCTTCGGACGACCGCGAGGTTCATTTTTCAGGTCGAAATTTCCAGAACGGAAGCGAGCAAACCAATAACAGGTGGTGCGTTGGTTTGTAGTGTTAGCTCCGTAAACGTCGTTGATGTTGCGTGCCGCTTGTGCCGCGTTGCTGCCACGACGGTACTCATATTCCATAATTACTCGAATTTTTAACGTATCCATGATGACGAAAAAGATTGAAATGCGATGAAAATGTAACACTAATCAATAAAGAAATGACTACTTTTAGAAAAAAAAATCCATGTTTTTAAAATAAAATTAATTTGAAATTAGAATTCTTAGCCAAACAAAAATTATTTTGATTTGAAATGGCCAGTACTGCAGAACGGCAATTTCATAGGTAAAGACCTAATAAAACGAAAATAAACTTAGTCAAGAGAAATAACGATAGGAAGAGCAGAAAACGAATTAAGAAAATCAGTGCTGGGATGATTCTGCCAACTTCTTATCACAAATATGTTCACGTGCCTTCAATTTTGAAAGATTACCGACTGGTTGCCGTCCTGATGTTCAGAGGAAGCGCATTCCAAAGAAAGACCGCATAGACAAAGAAAGAAGAGTGAATGAAACCAGAGCGGTGAGAAGGACATTGTAGAAGACAATTGTTGGTGGAATGAAGATTTTTACTATCCGCGGAGCATAAGTATTGAACATGTGAAGTGAGGTAAAAAGGAGAAGTAGGTTTGTCGGGAATAGAAAACAACTTAAACAGAGCCCTCAACTCTCTGCGCTGACACATGGGTAACCATTTTAAAAGCAACCGGTGCGCGAACACATGATCGTACTTACATCTATCTTGATTCTGTTCTGCAAGCATTGTCTGTTTGTCTCAGATGTGACTGTCCTACTTTGCACACACTGTACAAGATATTTGCTTCTCTACCTGTATCTATTGCTACAGTGCTACAGTAGAAGGAAGTTTTCCAACACAGCGGCATACAGAGACATGGTTTTTATTTTTTTGAGTAGGAATTAATCCAGTAACTTCTCCCCTGCTCTGGACGGAGAGAGAGGGTGTGTTAGACTTTTACTGACTAAAACCCACCCGTTTCTTCAGTTGCCTGTGCACCAGGGCCACGGTAACTCTTTCGAAAAATCTGCAACCTCAACAGATACAGAGACATGGCTGAAATTGACATTGAAGGAGGATCAACCTAATGGCTTAGCTTTGTTCAACACTCACCTAGACATTGATTGTCCTATCAACAAAGTAATTAACCAGTTTGCCAAGAAGAATAGGCACATGGAATTCATTGTTTAAAGAAGAGAACTGAAATTGTTACTTTTTTTTATACCATAAGATGGCATTGTCTTATATGTGTTTAAAAATTTTAATCAAATTTTCTTAAAGTTTGCATGTGACTTGATTATATTGTTATTAGTTATAACACCCATAGCTCAAGATGTCTTTAAGCATATCCGCTGCTGCCCATAAAACAGAACATCAGTAAACACTCAGGCATTACCTACTTAGAACTCATGTGAAGCCATATGATTGGTTGGAACTAGTTTTAAGTAATACTTGGCTCTTGAGTGAGGTTCTGTAATACAGGCACATGATAAAGACATCATGGACATGTTGCTACATATAGGTACTATGATATCACTACATGTACACTCAGTAGGTAATGGTACAGACTTACAGAAGTCAGCTTAATCCATCAATTTACCTACAAAACAAAGTGTCATAAAAAAACCGGCAAGGGATTTCTACAACATTCGACAAAGATTTTAACTTCAACGAATAGTGGCCATTCCACCTACGGAGATCTATAAATTCTGAATAAGTACTTACTAAATAGGACAATAAGCTTTTCTTTCTCTCGAATCAATTCAAGGAGATCATCGTCGCTTACAGTTTGCAAAGTTTCGCTGCTTGATTTTATCAATGAAAAAAGTAAAACTATGAAACACACTTTGAGCTGCATTTTGTTTATATTTAGTCCTTGTCTGGTAAAAATATCACTAGATGTTTATTTATTCCACTTCTTACAAAAATAAATCTTAGAAGCATCAATCCATCACGCAAATCCTTCACCTGAGTGAACTAGAGACAACTAGAGAGAGATCCTTGTCAAGTCCCATGGCCAAATCAAAAGACAACCACCCACAGTCCACAGACTTCAACGTGGCCAAGATAAACAAAGCAAAATTGACAGATTGTGGTTTTTTTTTTTTTTTTTCTTCCTTTGGCGTTGCACTATTCGTGCTTATTGCCACTAACAATATTTTAATAAATAACAAAAACGTAAGAAACAAGTACTCGCGAAATGATAAAGTATTACAACGGGAAATTTGGAAATGGAAAGGAGATTAGTTGTTATTACATAAAATTAATAAATTATGATAAGTTAACTGTAGGGAAATATAATACAACAGAAAACTGTAACCATTTAACGTCACCAGGTGGCCCAACAAAAAGGCCGACTTGGTGCAAAAACTTAGAACTACATGGTAAATTAAGTAAGTACATAAATTAGTGTTTAAATAGCTATATCATTATTTACAAGGAAAAGAGCTATTGTTTTATAAATATCTACATTAAAATTAAATAAAATACATGAGATCGAAGTGGGTAAAGGGACTCGGAGGGAAACAAGACTTTGGAATAGTGAGGAGTGGTCATAGAGGGAGCAGGAAAAAATAAGGTGGTTCAGATCTCCCACTTCAGCGCCACATTCACACGCAGGGTTCTGTACAATGCCAAGCCTGGCAAGATGAGCAGGAGTGCACACGTGACCCAATCGCATACGTATGAATATTGTTGTAATCTTTTTGCTTAGCTTGTACTTGCTAAACCAAGGTTTAACAAAAATGGATGGCTGAATAGTACGATAAAATTTCCCTTTCACTGATTGCCCGGACCAAAGCTGACCCCAGGATTCCTGTAGATAAACCTTGGGCAGAGCTGCCAGATCTTGGGTGTTATTTTTGTACGGGAAAACGTCTCCACACAATACGGCATCATTAGCTAACTGGTCAGCTCTCTCATTACCTAGAATGCCACAATGCGAGGGTATCCACGCAAAATGCACTGAATACCCCTTAATAGAACACCTATATAGGAGTTCACGTGTTTCAAATATAATATAGGGATTATGAGAATAGAAAGGGAATCTGGCCAAAGATTGCAAGGCACTCCTTGCATCAGTTAATATGAGTGAATTCCGTAACCCCATCACAAGTATATATTCGACAGCTTTGAATAGACCGTAACATTCTCCCGTAAATACAGATGATTCGGGCGGGAGCTTTATTTTTTGGACAATATTATATTGGGAGTGGTATACACCTACTCCCACACATGAGTCTCTTCCATGCTTCGAAGCATCTGTAAACAAGAGCTGACAGCCCTTCCAGTCTCTATCCATAGTGAAGTTGAAGTTAAGATTATGACATACGTCATCTCGGTAAATGCTAAGGTTATAATGTATATTTGGTGACATAATTAATGAACTGTAATTACAGTGAAATATAGGAAGAAATTCAGATTGGTGACAAGGAGCTTCAATTAAATTGTATTTTCTAAAACTTTTAACTAAACACGGAGTAGCTTTGTGCCTCCAGTAAGTGGATGAAATTACTTCTTCAGAGAGAGTGGAAAGTTTATTTCGCAAAGGATGATATGTAAATTGAAAACACCGAGCCATAAATCTATCAGCCAAATATTGACGTCGCAAATGAAGTGGTGGGTCTCCACATTCCACCTGAAGACAATTAATAGGACTGCTTTTCATTGCACCTGAAACCACTCTAAGTGCCTTGGACTGAACACTGTCCAGTTTCTTAAGACCAGCAACATTAGCAGGTTCCAGCAAAAAAGTCCCATAATCCAATACGCTTCTAATCAAGGTGTTGTACAGTAGTTTTAATGAAAAGGGATGTGCTCCCCACCAAACACCAGCAAGACATCTAATTATGTTGATATTTCGTTCGCATTTAGCAGCTATATAATCACAGTGTGGTAAACCAGTAAGATGTGTATCCAAAATAAGGCCTAAAAATTTAGCCTGGTTTTTAACGGGCATAGGGATATTATTATACCTTACGGTAACTATAGGAGGCTTACGCATTCTAGTAAACAACACAATGTTGCTTTTATCAATTGACAGGTGTAGACCATTGGTTTCTAGCCAAGTCTTGAGTAAGCATAAAGAAGAGGTTAAGGAAGTACAAATATTTGCAACAGAGTTACCAGATAAATAAAGAAGTAAATCATCTGCATATTGAAGGACATGTACTGACTCATTTAGAGAGGATTCCAAATCATAAGTGTAAATATTGTAGAGAATTGGACTAAGTACAGAACCTTGAGGGAGACCTTTCCATACTAAACGGGTAAATGAATACCCTTCAATATGAAGATTTAAAGATCTCTCTGAAAGCATGTTAATTATGAACTTAGACAGCATTGTTGGAACTTGTAATGAGTTCAGCTTTTGTTCTAGGACTGATACCAGGACATTATCGTAAGCTGAGCTAATATCAAGGAAAGCAGCAATTACAGAGTTATTAGAAGAGAAGGCTAAGCGAATATCAGTTGTGAACACACTAAGGCTGTCCATCGTACTTTTACCCTTCCTAAAACCAAACTGTGATGTAGCTAGCAAGTTTTTGCTTTCCAAAAACCACTCCAAACGATGCTTAATGAGATGTTCAACAATTTTAACAAGAACTGTAGAAAGTGCAATTGGCCGGTACGAAGTAACATTGGAAGAAGGTTTGTTTGGTTTCAGAATAGGAATAATTGTTTGAGACTTCCAACTTGATGGAATGTTGCCAGATATCAAAGCTGTATTGATGAGATTTAAATATATTAAAAGAACAGAGTCGGACAGATTAACTATAAATGAATATGGTATACCATCTTCACCAGGAGCTGAATCCTTAACATGTGAAAGGACTCCCTTCAACTCACTTAGTGTGAACGGGGAATTCAACGCAGAATTAGGAATAGGAACATAGGGAAAGTGCATTAAAGACCTCTGTTCTGGGACTGAAGGAGGAGCTAAATGATCCATAAACTCATTGGCTAATTCTAATGGGAGTTTTGAGGCTGTTGTGTCACTGAATGCTGACCTGAATCTCCTAATATTTTGCCATACTAGAGATGCGTTAACTTCTGGTGAGATAGATGCACAGAATCTTTGCCAACCTTCAAATTTCTTTTTCCTAAGGAGCTTACGAGTTGTACGAGCAGCATCTAGGTATATCTCAAAATTGTGACGAGTCATAGTATGGCCATAATTTTTTTCTGCTTCTTTTCTTTTTTTAATGGCCTGAGTACATTCAGCATCCCACCAAGGTGGTGAAGGAATTTTGCCTGTAGCACCATTCTTAATAGGGAAAGTATTATCAGCCACCTCTATTAAAGTTCTTGTTATTTGATTAGAAAATAACTGAGGATCATGTAGTTGTAAGGAGTTAGTTAAAGCAAGAATTCTTTCTTCTACACAATTTTTGTATGTATCCCAATCCGCATTTTGAAGTCTATACTTTAATCGTGGTGTTGGATTGCAAGCATCTGGTTTTTTATGTGGAAAAGAAATGATTAAAGGGTAATGATCACTACCATAAGAAGACGGTAAAGGAGACCAGGATAATGTCGATGCTAACTCAGGTGTGCAGATTGAGAGGTCAGGGGCACTTATTCCCTCATCTGGATTCGATTGGCGTGTTGGGAGACATGTATTTAAAATACACAAATTATTAGAGTCTAGAATTTCTAATAACTTTTCCCCATAGGAATTGGAACTAGAACTACCCCAGGACTGATGTTGTGTATTAAAGTCGCCCATTACCAAAAATGGTTTAGGTAAAACTGAAAGAAGATTACTTATTTCAGAAAGAATATTTACAGTGGGACGAGAATAATATATACATACTAAACAGATTTTATTTACAATTGCAGCAACAGCAGATATGTCGTCACTGAGACTTGGAAGAGAAAAAGCTTGAAAAGACAAGTTATTTTTAATAAGTATGGCGACGCCGCCATACCCATCGCTTCTGTCTGTTCTTAGACACGCATAGCCAGGAATTCTAAAAGAGAAACCTGGTTTAAGCCATGTCTCACAGAGAGCGACTACAAAGGGATTGTATTTGTTCAATATGTAGGACAGATCAGATTTTTTATTCACAATGCTGCGACAGTTCCACTGGACAATCTTGGGTAGATTTGGATCCATTATGATGGTTGAATAAGTTAGACAGTGTATCAATTACAGTGGCAACGTTGGACGGTTCAATATTATTATTTTTAGATAAGGTATTAATTAACATGATTATTAAATTTAAAATTTGACTCTCATTATTATTTGTTGTTTTATTTTGGAATGCAACACCATTCCCTGACACAGAAACTTCATTACTGATTAATGCTTGATGAGCTGCCCGGTCATACCCCTTAGCTGTTTTTGGAGGATCCCGAGGTTTCAGAAATACCGTTTTTCTTTGTGAGGAGACAATTGGTGTGTTAAGTGATTGGGGCAAAGGTTGTGAAAAGAAAGAATTTTTTGTGGTATGTGATGGGGCAGATGTTACCACATCTGCATACAATTTTGAGATTGGTGGATGTAACTGCGATGCTTCAGCATACGACACGCAGCTATGGGCCATATAATGCTTAATTGATTTTTGTCTCTCAAATTCTGGGCATTTTTTATTGATGGCGTAATGAGTGCCACCGCAATGACAGCATTTACTATTAGTCTCGTCTTCAATACCGCAAGTATCAGCAGAATGTTTCTCCCCACACTTGAAGCACTGAGGGTTCGACCTGCATTGTACCTTTGTATGGCCAAAACGACAACAATTATAACATTGAATTGTTGGGAATGTATACAATTCCACTGATATGGAATTGTAACAACAAAACACACGTTTTGGTAAAATTTGTCCGTCAAAGGTGAGCACGACTGTTTGGGATGGTTTCCACACAGGGGTCGGTTCGTGTATTTTGTAATTAAGACGCCTAGCTTTGATGACTTTCCCGCATCCAGCGGGGACAGATATATTTTCCATTATTTCCTCAGGAGACCATTCGGTAGGTACGCCTTTAACAATTCCAATACGACACACATTAATTGATGGAACAAATGCCTTTAATTTCTCCTTAGCCAAACTTGGGTCATTTAGAAAAGAGTTTGCATCTACGTAACGGGAGAAGCTTAGTGATATTCTATTTCGACCAATGCGTTTTAATGAACCGTTAATGATGTTGTTAAACCCGCGTTTTTTAAGAAAGTGCCCTATAGTTATTGGGTGTAATGATTGAGCCGAGTTTGGTGTATCAACATTTTTTTGGATGTGTACAACGTATGGTGACAGGTCTGTGGCTTCGTACAAAGCCCTAGCAACCTGTGGCGCCTTCTGAGGAAGATCTGACTTTAAGAGGTTTTCAGTCTGGGGACCATCCACAGAACGTGGAGTGGCTTCTTGGTGAACTGAAAATGAATGTACCGGTACGTCTGATGTTATTTTTGGACTGAATGTGACTACCGAGTCATTATCACAATAGCAATTGGTTTCGGAGTTATTTATTCCTGTTGAGTGACCATTTCGTCTTCTTTTATTGCAATTTTTGCATATTTTGCGTGGAGCTCTAGTCCTTTTCCGCTCCGATTTGGTTAAGGACGAGTCTGTATCCATACTGGATTCGTAAATAATAACATTATGACCAACCGAGGGGACTGTGCCCCCCGGATCAGGCGGTTCATTGTCCATTATGCCCACTGGCCAGAAAAAATAAAAATAAGACTTACCCTAAATATGAAGAAATATATTTACAAATAATTACACTATCTAATTTAATGAATATTTACATAAATCTACACAACTTATCTCCAATCGCAAACGTTTTATAGAATTTTTATTAAAACGAAAGAAAAATCACGCCCGCCAAATTCGATGATTCCCGCGTTTTTTCGTCAATGTCCCTGATTGTGGTTGTCCATTGCTTGATTTGAATTTAAGCTATTCGACCTCCATCATAAAACTCCTCAATGGTTTCCGTTACTATAATAAAGATAAATACCACCGCCCACTAAACCATACTGCCAAAATTGTCAAATTTAGATCTGTGGGTTATTTAGTGTTACAGGTGCACTCATCAAAATCGACTAAGTAACGAACTTCAAATAAGAACACTGTGTAGAATGCATTTCAGCAGTGGCAAAGTTCATAAACCCGCGAAAAAATATGTAGGATAATAAAGTCAAGAGGTGTCGTGAGATACGCGGTTCGAACGAAGTTCCTTTCACTTATGCACACTAGGCGAAAGCGAGCCAGACCGAAAAAAAAACACGTACAGCACCGTACACATGGTTGAAGTGAAACATAGGAATAAAGAATAAGAGAGATTTAGTGTGAGAGACAGAGAGAGTCAGAGTTATATGTTTCTTCACATGACAAAGTTCATGTAATGAAATATGCCTAAACGTGACGTGTCCTTGTAATTTCACATTCAATACTCGTCCAATTATCGAATCGCTACCTAAGAAGTTTCATTTCAAAAAGTGTAACATTTTGACCATCACAACACTTTAATTACGTAACTAACACTCCCCACCGCTGAAGAAGATTGTCTCAAATCGTATAAGATCGTCAATACAAATATTGCTGACCGTGGTGAGCTACTGCAAGCTTAGCACGAGCACCATTTTGTCGACGGAAGAGTAGACAAAAATGACGTTCCGTATAGACAGTACGACGGCAGCAAAGTAGAAAGAGTCAACTGCACTTTTTACGAAATTCAGTAGTTTATTCACGTTTTTCTTTTATTTTGCTTGTATCTCAAAAATGGTGTGTCCTAGCGCAAAAATAATGAAAATTTCGACCCCTGTGTAAAGCCCGAAAACTCAACATGTAGGTAATAATTTTTCACTTTTTCATACAAAAAGTGTAAAATTTCATATTTTCCATTTCATTCTTATACTTTGTGGCAGTTGAGAAAAAAGTTTTCTAATCTCTCTATCATGGCGATTACAAAATCAAATTGCTTTTACTACCTTAAACAACTGTCAGTTTTAAGTGTGATTTTCACAGTTTAGGATAGAAAACTTTCTTCTGAAATAGTCTACAAAAAAAAGTGTTTGACAAAAAAAAAAACAACTGTCTTCCAAAAAACCACTACAAAGGGAAAAATAACTTTAATTTCGGAAGTCGGTGTCTTTGGATCTGTATTTTAGTTTTTTGCCACCGATTTCCGAAATTAAAGTTATTTTACACTTTGTACTGTTTTTTTTATTGTAAAAAAGTTTTTATTTTTCACTTTTTAGTGGGTCAGATAATAATGTATTTAAGTTACAATAGCCTAATGTCAACTGCTCATTAGTGCTCATCACCTTTTACAAAATATATTTTTTCCCGATGCAGGGAAAAGAGGAGTTTATTGTTGAGATCTCTTGTTAAAAACCAGAAAAACTGGAGCTGATGGTAGTTTCACCACATGCATTGTGGCAAGCATAAATTGCGTAGCAACCAACGAAAGAGCATTGCAAGAGATGACGCGATTACGCAAATTAAATTCAGTCTCAAATTGACGCATCAGCATGACTAGGAGGTAGTGGGTGTCCTATGTAAAACTTCAATCTTAATTAGGTATTATTTTTGTACGAACTGAATATTTTGGCATATTGAACCGTATGAAGTAAGCCCAACAAAAGGTAACTGCTGCAAATCCTTGAGGAATTCCCTCGACTGTCATTGGTCTCCATCATCAGCCCTGTAATGGCACTTATAACCCATATGGGTGCAAAGTTCTCATCAATATAAATGAATTAAGTCCAAACACAAGGTAGCTACTGTAAACCGTTGACGAGTTCCCTTAACTGTCCTTCGTCTTCATCATCAGACCCCTAATGACAATCACAACCCATCTAGGTGTAAAGTTCTCATCAATACAAATTAATCAAGCCCAAATACAATGTAACTGCTGTAAATCGTTGAGGAATTCCCTCGACTGTCTTTCGGCTCCAACATCAGATCAACTCCAGACCTTCATTAAATTAGAGTGCTTTAAAATACTTAATGAAAAATTAATAAACGCACTAGTCACCCCTACGATTTTCGAAGGTATCCCTCGATTTCTCTGGGATGCCATCATCAGATCCTAATTTCCTTATCATGGGACCACCCTTGGGATATCTCCTTTCCAACAAAAAAATAATCATCAAAATCAATTCTTATACTACGAAGTTATCCGCGAATACACATAAAACATATTATAAAAAAAAAATGGGGTCTCCTACAAAGGATACACAATTAAAGTAAAGATCACAATAATAAAATACGTTCTTTTACGTGTGACCACAGCATGCACATAATAAAACTAGATGTAAACACGATAAAAATTAAAATTAAAGTAAAAAAAGAAAAATGATGAATGATGATGATGAATGATGAAAGAAAGAAAAAAAACATTTTAAGAGTGAGCATTCATATTACAATTGTTTGGTATAATAATAATTATAATTATTTCACATTTGCTGATTATTATTAGAGGCAGTATATATACGGTCGAATTGAGAAACCTCCTCCTTTTTTGAAGTCGGTTAAAAAGGAACTATACTCGAAAGGTTTAGGTAGTTATATAAAGGTAAACAAATCGTAAAAAGGGTTTTTTATAGTTGACAATTTCTTGTTTAAAAATACGTTACAACAAAATTAAAGTTATTTGCGATTTATACGATAGTTTCCTCTTTTATTAATGTATGTTAAACTTTATCATTTATTCGTAAACTATAGTATTCGTACATGTAATTGCTTGGCACAATTTTTTTGTTAGATTTATAAAATAATATAATATTTTGTAATCTGTCTATTGTAAAGAGCCCAAAGAGATAGGTTCCCTAAACCTTTTTGAAAAAACAACGCATTAGATAACGTTGCTAAATTGAAGACTATACCTGTGACGTAGTATGGCAACTGAAGTAGCAGGTATTACGTTTAGTAGGTTAACCAGATGCCCTATAAGTTGTGGATGAAATAGAAAAAATGTTAAGTATACATGCTGACACTGTATTGCGGCTGCCACCATACCATTGTGAGCGCAATTCAATTGAGTTAATATGGGCTCAAGCTATAGGGTTTGTAGCCGAGAAAAATAAAACTTTTAAAATGTCTGACCTAAACATCCTTTTGCCAGAGGCTTTAGCTAATGTGACTGCTGAGAATTGGAAAAGTTGCGAGGGTCATGTAATAAAAGAAGCCAGAAAATATTTAAATTAGACAAAATAATTGATGATACCACTGAACGCTTTATTATTAATGCCACAGATAGTTCCTCAAATTCAAATTCAGAAAGAGCCTATTATTATGGGACTCAAAATAATATGATTTTAACATTTGAAATAAAAGGTTTAACATCTATGAGTCACGTGTTTTTTTTTGTTTACCTTTATTTAACTACATAAACCTTTCGAGTCTAAACATCGATCGGGAGAAACGAAAGACAAAATGACAGATTTTAGAAGGATTTCTATGGTGCGATGTCAAAAATGGAGAAACGAAATGTCACTTTATATAGAAATAGCCGTGTCTATTCTTCGTAGAAATAGAAAGTGTCAAGTTAAGCCTGCTGCTGGTGTGAACTTAGGTGAACTGATTTTGACAGATCGGAGCGTAAGTTTACGCTAAGTTCGTCTCTACATCTCAACCTGAATGTCAGCCGCAGTAGCGCGGCTTGGGGGAGGAATATTTCCATTCGTGGACGACGCCTTTTGGCTGAGTAATGATGATTATGATGGGTCATCTCATAATATTAATGATCACGCATCATGCTTAAGTAATGCGGCGAAATATGATAATATATTAAAGGCCATTGCAGATAAAATTCAACTTTAATTTGTATTTACATCTGTAATACGTTGTTCAGACAGAGGCAGCGGCGTATGATCAACGCATTAGCCGGCGACTCACTGGCGATTTCAAAATCTCTTGTCCACACTTAGATTTTGGCCGCAGATTTGTTGGAAGCGATTTCAAAATCTGTGTGCGGAATTAAGATATTGAAATCGCCAGCGAGTCACTAGCATTATGCTTCCAAGAAGTTTAGGCGATTTTGACTGACCAAAAAAAATTAAGTTGCGAATTCCTAAATTTCGTCCATGCAAGTGTCACTGTCAAAAATATTTCTAAATTATCTGTGGTGGAGGTTTAGGATTTACACGATTTGAACAAAAATATTATTGTGAGATTTATTGAGCTTGAATTTATTCTACACATGTTTATTGAAAGATTTTGCTATAATCAGTGGATAATTAGTTATTTAACTAGATATTTTTAAGTTAAGGAATTGAAAAAAAACATCAACAGGTGAAGGTTTATTATAATTTCAATGTCACTCAGCCTTTACTGACCCACCTCCCTTGGTATCATAACATGATTACCTTGTGAAAGTTCGATCTAACAAAGTAACAACGTATTAGAAATATTACGATTCTTTTACAAGCTACGTTCGGTATCGAAAGGGAGCATTTTGCATAAGATTTTCTTGAAGAATAAGAAACTCATAAAAAGGGAGGAAAGAATGAGTCATAGTTCGTAATTTGGTAGTGCTGATCTAATCCTTACCAGTGCTATACGATTGTTGCAATCCTTTATTTTTTTTTGAAGGTGGTCTTATAAAAATGGCGGAAGTGGAGGAAAAAGTGGTGATGACACCAAAATGCAAGACTAGTAATTCAACAACCCTGGTGATTGAGAGGAAAGCAGTGGAACCAGAGGCCAGTGATAAGATCCATGTTGCTGGTGGAGACCACACAGGAATTATAATCAATAAAGAAAAAAACTATGGTATGCTCTTAACTTATTTTAATGTGCATGTTTCGGACAATCCTTTGAAACTGTACTAAGAATTATGTTCCCTAAATCCTCTTATCTTACTGCATGTCAATGGCAAAAAATTTAAAGTCATGCACAGTTACATTGTAATTGTTGAATTTGCCATAATAACCAAACTTTGCGGTCCAATTGGTGTTTGCAAGTATTATTATATACTTCTAGCTCTAGCATTGTCTGCCTTAAACATTATTCAATGCTTTACTTTGGGGGCAAACCATTCATCTTTAAATAATTAGTAAAAACTTATTTTCTATTGAATGTTGAGGAAGTTGTTGTTTTAGACAAGTTTTTGATTCCAAATTATCTCCAGGATTATTTAATTGCAATAGAAGAAGAAGAAATAAAGAATAAGCATATGCATTTCAAAATATAATTGTTTAAAATTTTTCGAAGGAATGTGAAAGCCACTAGCCACATTTACGAAACATTGTTACATTATTAGCAAAATGCATACATACTCCAGGCATACTAATACTATAAATCTGAAAGTTACTCTGTCTATCTGTTACCTTGCAGATTTTGATGCAATTTGGCACACAGGTAGACCATGAACTGGGTTAGGACAACAAATACTTTTTATCGCTGTAGTATGTTTCCATGTTACAATTTGTGACCTCCACTCGGGCTAAGACGCGGGCAAAGGCCAGTATTATAATATTTTTATTACTATTCCACTGGTTACATTAGCAGAACTTTGTTGGGTTTTTGCGATAAGCTGTATTATAAAAGGCAAACATAACATTTAAATCTGAGATCGGAGATTGGTCATACAGTTCCCGAACCCAGTATAGACTCCAGCTCTCACAAAGGTTTGAATCCGCTTGTACCTTCGATACTATGTACCAAAATTGTACCTTTTTGAGAGAAATAAATTACTATTATATTATTAATTACTATTATTATCATAATAAATATTATCTCGCCAACTTCCAGCATAAATGGTTATCACTATTTATTGACCTTGCTGTTTCCTGTAAGCTAGTATGAAAATATATAAAAATATAATATCCTTATACAGAAATCACAGTATTTGAGTATAAATACTATTTCCTGCTGGTTTTCCTCTCATATTTTGTTAGCATGATTTTCAAATTTTATTATTCTGGTTACTGTGATTCAAATTTGTAGTATGTAGTTATTTTGTTTTTAATTATATTCAAATGAAGCTGGGGCTAGCTTCTTAAATAATGACATCAGTGAAATTCCTGCCAAAAGCATCAAACACAAAGTTAGTTTTGTGTGAATGTCCAAAGTATAATCAACCTTAAACATATTAGAATTAAGTTCATAATAGCCCGTAGTATAAATTGAAAGTCTATGAGTAATACAATCAGAGAATGAAGCCTATTCCTCAACTGCAATTAAAAATTATCATTAATTAGATTTATCAACTCATTAAGCAAGACAATGAGCATTGTGCTATATTGTAACAATGCTATGTTACTGGATAGATAAGAAAATGTATGTTAGTTGTTGATGATTTGTGTTGCTAAACAAATACACCCTTAATTGACTCTTAATACTCTTTAAGTATTAAAGTCCTGTCGAAGGGTTATCGAGCATCATGCTCTTGCCAAACTGCAGCGAATCCCTCACGAGATGCGGGATGAAATTCTCTCGCGCTAAATGAGTCTAACAGCGAACTTATGGAGGTATTCAAACTGGCGCAAATAGTTGCGTGTCTTACTACGTTTAATCATTTAATTAAACAAAAGACGCGCGCAATAGCGGTTCGCATGCCGCGCAGGATTCGCCACCAGGGGGCCTAGCACCACCTAATGTAGCAGTATTATTTTAATCTTACTTTCGTGTGGGAAAAAGATGGAGCTAGACATCCTGTACTAATGATAAATGATTTATTTCTGTAAGTAGGTTTGTACAAAGACTTACACGTTATTCATACGAGGGGCGGCTGATAAGTTCGCGGCCTAAGGTACTTAGCGATGACTCATCGTCTTGTTACTGATAACACTAATTGCGTGACTCATTGATAGTGTAAATACTACCCCCTTTTTTATTTGGTTCATGCGGAGGTATACCCCTGAGTGGCTAGGTGTCCAATAAAGCACTCCCACACCATCCTGTGGGAAGGGGAGGGAAACCCAAGGACGGGGCCCCGTTGTGCGCGTTGGGTATCGCGAATGCTCCCACCGCTGGACAAGCTGCGACGATTGAAGAGTTGTAAACATTTTTTAGAGTTGTGTCAGACTGACTTGAACGAAATTTGCAACCGTATTGTGATCGTTGATGAAACCTGGATTCGTCAGTATGATCCAGTGTGCAAACAAGAGTCGATGCAGTGGATTAAAAAGTTAGAAAGGCCACCAAAGAAATTCAAAGTGGAAAAGTCGGCGTCCAAGATTATGGCTACCATTTTCTGGGATGGTGAGGGAATTTTACTAATTGATTACTGGCCTAAATGTACTACAATGAATAGCCATTACTACGCTAATTTACTGGGTCAGGCACATGAAGCAGTCGTACAGAAGACACGTGGTAAGTTGGCGCGCGGAGTGCCGTTTTTGCAGGACAACGCGGCCGTTCACACTGCTCGGGTTGCGAGGACTGCCTTAAAAGCTACGGGATTCGCAGAAATTGACCACCTACCCTACAGTCCGAACCTGGCTCCCAGTGACTTTTTCCTTTTTTCTAATTGAAAAACAGAGTTATGGGTGCGAAGACTTTTGGACGGCAGTAAGATGAAGGCAGCCGTAGAAAGCCATTTTGATGAGAAACCAAAAGAATATTTTTTCAGTGGCATAAAGGCTTAACATACGAGATGTGAAAAGTGTATTTCACTTGAGGGGAATTACATTGAAAAATAAAAAATAGAAAACTTATATTTTCATTCATTAAGTACCTTAGGCCGTGAACTTATCAGCCGCTCCTCGTACGGCTGAAACAAACTCAAAGGTCACAGTCTCTTTTAAAGTCCAGACATAATCTTGGTCAGACTATGTAAGGACCATGCGTATAATTAGAAACCTGAAAAATAAAAAGAGCTCTGGCCTCGATGGCATTTCAACAACAGTTATCAAATTTGTTGCACATTGTATAGCTGAACCCCTTGCTCATATTATTAATGTAAGCATACAGTCTGGCGTATTTCCAGAAAGTCTCAAGAGCGTAATAGTCATACCAGTATTTAAAAAAAACGATAAAGAAGAAATGGTAAATTATAGGCCAATTGCTCTTATCTCTATATTCTCCAAGATCATAGAGAAAGTTATCTATGAATCTCTTGACAACTTCCTAACTAAATACCACATACTATGTGACGAACAAATGGGCTTCAGGAAAAATAAAAATATTAACATGGCCATCTTTGATTTTCTCCATGAAATAATGCCTAAAGTAGATTCCAAAATACCGGTATGTGCAATATATGCCGATATGTCGAAAGCCTTTGACTGCGTGGACCACGATATTCTCTTAACCAAACTTGATGCGTACGGTATTCGTGGCAATGCTCTTAACTTAATAAAAACTTATCTCAAAGGCCGTAGACAATGTACAGAGATATCACGCTTATGTTTAAAATCTAGGAAGGAACAAAAAACTTTATCGTCATTTAAAGAAATAAAATATGGAGTTCCGCAGGGAAGTGTCCTCGGACCTTTACTATTCCTACTTTATATTAATGACCTGCCACGCCATATATCTAATCCAATGATTTTATTTGCAGACGACAGTACTTCAATTGTTTCATGTACCAATAAAGACTCATACGTAAATGACATCAATAACTCGATCAGCAGTTTAATAAAATGGCTTGACAATAATAACCTAGATATTAATCTACAAAAAACTAAAACTATGCATTTTCACCAACGTATATCTACAGGTGACATGGATATCAACTACAATGGCCAAACTATCGATAAAGTGAATAGCACAAAATTTCTAGGAATCTTAATTGATAGCCAGTAAACATGGAAGCCGCAAGCAGAAGATATCTGTAAACGTCTGAGCACAGCCGCATTTATGTTATACAACCTATCCAAAAAAGTAAATCGGTCAACAATTCTAGTGGCCTACCATGGTCTTGTAATTTCTATTTTAAGATTTGGTGTTATATTTTGGGGTTATTGTAGTGAACGAGAAAGCATTTTTAAAGCTCAAAAGCGCTGTTTGAGAACTATATTTGGCCTCAAAGTTACTGACAGTTGTGTGCCTATATTTAAGTCTCAGAAACTATTAACTTTCCCATGCCTCTATATCCTCGAATTAGCAATATTTGTTAAAACAAACCGTAATTTATTTGCCACATTAACAGAAACCAGAAAACGGAGTACATCATTAAGATCACAATATCAGAATTTACTTCACACAGGCACATTTAAAACGAGTTTATTAAAAAAAAATGTGATTTGTATGGCTCCTGTTGTCTTTAATAAAATTCCCGATCATATGAAAACCTTGCCCTTGATGAAATTTAAAAAATGTTTTACTGAATTACTTGTAGGTAAATGTTATTATTCTGTTCAGGATTTCCTAAATGATACATCTTAATAACCTATATTGATAACTTGTATAATAATTATTGTGTTTGCATGCCAACAAGGCAGAATGTACACGGTTCTTTATTATGTTATTTACGATCCTATTTGTATGTACCTGCATTCAAAGCAAATAAAGTATATTCTATTCTATTCTATTCTATTCTATTCATGCAGATTAGTGTCTGTAATGGTCGGAAAGAACTACACTTGAGTGGACAGGCAGTCAATATTCGTGTAGCTCAACTTAGAACTTAACGAGCTCAAAATGCTTCTGTATAGCTCCATCTCTGTACCAGATTAATAGTAATATTGCTATAAGAGGTGGTAGTAGGCCCCCAGAGCTTTACTCCTATAGGATCTCATTAGAATAGAATAGAAAAGAATATTCTTTATTATGTACATGTACACCATACAAATTATAGATTTATGAATGTGGAAATTTTGCATATGGTGACACAATGGACGCCATAAGGGCGTCCATTGTGTCACCATATGCAAAATTTCTCGTTATGTTGTCAATTTGTATTTGTATTTGAACGATTATTCTTCCTTTCATCAAAATCACCTTTTTAACCATTACTAGCTAACATGATTTCCCATCCAAAAAAAAAAAAAAAACCCCTCATAACTTATCCTTTATTTAGTCTATTGCCATGTGTAATAGGCATCCATACTAATATTATAATACGACAGTCTGTGTCTCTGTTAGCTGTTTTCGCTTTAACGGCTGAAGAGATTGGTATGAAATTTGCCACACGGATAAACCATGACATAGGATACATTTTATCCTGGTATTACGTTCCTGTGGTTTAATTTATGACCACCTCGCGGGTGAAACCGTGGACGACAACTTTTCAGGGTTCCGTACCCAAAGGGTGCCAACGGGACTCTGACAAAGCCTCCGCTGTCCGTCCGTCCGTCTGTCTGGCAGCAGGCTCTATCTCATAAACCGTATTAGGTAGACAGTTGAAATATTTTCACGTTGTATATTTCTATCGCCGTTAATACAACAAATAATAATAACAAAATAAAGTAATTAAAGGGCGACCTCATAAGAGACATCTTTAAACAAAAAAAAAATAGTGTTAAATATTGTACACGGTGGTTACGAGTCCGACTCGCACTTGCCCGGTTTATTTTATTTTAAACTAGCTGAGCCGACAGACGTTGTCCTGTCTTAACTATGAATGTCATATGTCATTTGGTTTTAGTTTTGACTATTGCCTAAAACTAAAACTATCGACTCATTTATGAACCGATCCATCTGTGTTAAACGCTATTTGCAGCGCGCATTCTGTCAATCGCTGACAGTTATTTCAAACAACTGACAGTTATGTAAAATTAATATTGGCGTTAAGTTTTCTTAAATTTTCTAAGGTTCCGTTCAACTTCCATATTTTTTTCTTTCTTATGAACCTTCTCCTGATAATAATTAACACAACAAAAAAAGAATTAGCGAAATTGTTCCATCCGTTCACGCGTGATGCGATGACCAAGGGAAATAGAGATTAATTTTTATATATATAGATAACTAATAAGTTGTCTTTAGGATGACCTCTAGCTATGATCTAATGATTACACACTGACTTCATCATCATTGTTAGCACTACTTGGTGATAATAAATTATGTATTCATGTTTCAGAGAATGGAGTGACGGAGCCTTGCCATGCCCAGTTAGAATTCTACGTATATTTGGTGTCTGGCGCGACGGGGACTCACACTAGGGAAGCGCGCGCGTTACGATTTTGGTTCAAACCCAACATGACTCCCAGTGAAAGGCCGTATGAAGCACAGGCTTTCTTCCGGGAACTTGTCAGTCCACAAGATTTTCCTAAAGGTGAACAACTTTAATTTATAAAAGCAAGTTTTGTTACAATTCAATCATAAATTAAATTCACCCGTCAATCTTTCTTCTAAAAGAGGATTTTGGCGAGATCGTCCATATCTATTTACACAAGTTGAAGTACTTTTCTTGGAGATTCTTTAACAAGCCTAAACAAATGAGAGTATATGATAGTGGCTTAAGAAGTTATGCTGTTTATTGCATATTAAAATGCTGAGAATAATGACTGTCACATAACCTAGGGATATATTACATTGTTTTTTTCCCATGGGGTGATTACAGGCTGACTGGTAATTAGTGATCGATACTTAAACACATGATTGGACTCATCATAACAAACAACTTTCCCAAAGAAACGGTTTTTTATTTTATTTACCAAGGGTTGACCCCAATTACCCCAATAGAACATTGAGAATTAAGAATAATACACCATCAGTTGTAATTTAATTTACATTACAGCTGATGATGTATTATTCTTGTTAGGTACTCAATATTCTATTGGGGTGATTGGGGGTCATGCGCAAGGCAAAATTTCAAAAACCGTTTCATTGGGAAAGTTGTTTGTATATAACAGCATACCTATTAAATGACATTTCAGATTATGTGGGCTACATTAAAAAGATAATGAAACTAATGCAGCATAAGTACAATCAACTAAAACTGCTAGAAGTAGAATTAAGACAAGAAGCAGCTGGACCTCCATTACCCGGTAAGTACCTTCAGATCATGTTAAAAATAAAATAATATTATTGCACAAATATTGGGACGATTAACAAACATAGTAAAAAAAAAATATATTTTAATGCATATTTTTTAATATGAAGTTGCAAAAGTAAAGGGTATACAGAGTAAAGTTGGACAAATTGTAAAGGCGGGTACAGACCAGACTGAACACCAAAGTTGTCTTTGCTTGCACCCTATATTATGGGACTTAAAATGTGGGTCTACTACACCTCTGCCTACCTTTCGGAGAATTTGATCGATGTACTACCTTTCGGAGGATGTGTCGATTGGCGAGGTCTTGTCTAAGAGATAATTCGGGAAATCAAAATCCAGTGATGAATGACAGAAATAGCCATTAAAATCAGTTATCGTCAATGATTATAGATCCAGTCTGTACCTAGCCCAAGTGATCGCAATTTATATTACTCTTAAGCTTAATACCAATAATAATAAGTATATCTGTTTTTAATTTTATGGTACAGAAGCAAATGGCGTTATTACGAGTAAGAGCGTTATATACGACTTTTCTAATGGCTGTATGTATATTATTTTAGTATGTATTACTATTATGCATGTATGTACTGTATCCTATGACTATTTGAATTATGTATCAGTTCATCTATTATCTTGCGTAGTACAGTTGAACAAATCACAATAATGTCACAATTGCGACAAAACTGTAAGGGCTGTAAATTCCAAACCAGAATGATGTCAATAAAAAAAAAAAAGGTCAGTTTTGAAAAAACAAACTCGCCATTATACAGGATGTAAGGTATAAGACCCTTCACGAAGTCTTCATCTACGCATTCTGTACATCAAACTAAATAACCTTGTGTGAAAAAAATTGCTGGGAAATGACTTATTTTTGTTGGAAAAATTCGCTGTTTACGGTAATGCGCAACGTAACGCACGCAAAACATTGTGCTTATGGGTTCATGCAATAAGTACAGGGATCGTGGGAGTATTTAAACTTAAGTTATAACATTTAAAAAAGTGGTTTTCGTAAAAAAAAAAGCTGAAACTTTGACCTTAAATATCTCCGTAATCAAAAGGTTCCCAAGTGAAGCCTAGTAAAAAAAAAAGTTCATAATAACGGACAAGACAAGTGAGTCTCGGCTTCGTTAAGGGTATTTTTTTCACCCGTTATACTCTTAAAGGCTTGGTTGCCCTAGGGCACATTTTGTTTAGGCAGCTTCGCCAACAATACTAACAGATACGTTACAAAATGTTACAGACAAAAGTCCGTCTACCGCGAAAAAAGGCATTTTTTATGTAATTTGTTTAATCTACTTAAAAAAAATATTAAATTCATTAAATCACTGACAGACAATGCACAGCCTAAACCGCTAGGACCAAAAGCGTGCAATTTTGCACAAGAGTTCCTTATACAGGGTGGTAGGGACATCGACGAACAACTTGTTACCATGGATTTAGTTCATGATTCTAAACCACCCTGCGTTGAAATTTATCGTCGGTTAATTTAAAAAAAATGACTCCGCCATACATTTTGACCGCGCAGGTTTTTCTATGAAACAACAGTTTTTTTTTTATAACCGACGTAAAATTCTACGCTAGGGGGTCTAGAATCATGTGGTAAATTCATGGTTTCAGTTTGCGCGTCGATGTCTCTGCCATCCTGTATATCGAAAAGTACTAGGAGTTTTGAAAATAGAACCCCTATATGGGCTAAATTGAAAGTTTAAATCGGGCACACGGCTTGTGTATACAATAAATTGATTTATGATTCTTAGAAATGTTAAAAGCACGTGGCGGGTGGAAGGGAGGACACGCGCCGCCTGCGCCGCTCGCCGACTTTTTGCGTGTCTCATTCTAATAGTATTTATTTTTCGTTTTAATTTCTTTAATGCAATGGTATGATCTGTGACGCCGGCAAATTACCGCTCCAAGATAGTATTTTAGAAAAATATAAATAAATACTAAAATTTAATGAAAATAAAAACGCGAGAACGTATACGTGTGTTAAATTAATGTCGCCATTGTAGCGCCACGCTGTATATTTTGTCTTATATATTTATTTGTTGCTTTATAATAATAAGTTATTATATATGAGATAGCTGCATTCATTAGTATCTTTGCTTCATTGATATGAATGTATTCTTAGTAACCATTACTATGTCGATTAATTTTAGCATACACATTTTCTTTTTGAAGCAATCCACTAACGTACTGATTGCATGTATGAGTTTTGTATTATTTATACTGAAATTTAGATTAGACTAGTTTTAAGATGTATCTTTAAGGCTCAAAATCGTGTAATTTTCTTAAGCCCATTTAGGTACTGTCTGTTTGCTTAATGAATAGTTGTTAAGATGGCGATGCCAGTATTGGCATCCGGGTTACGATGGCAATGAATGTGTACGCAATAGCGGAGTAGCTGCTTCCTCTACCACTCTTTAATTAAAGAGACCACTCTTTAATTAAAGAGAAATAACTGTTATCGTAATGCTCAACCGTCAGTATTTCAGTCTCTGACGTACATAAAATGCTCAATAAAGGAACAGAATGCCAACTGAGCAGCTAAGGTTTAAAATCCTAATCAAAATTACCTATAATACCTATTATTGTTACCAGAAACAAATAGTGAATGAATATTTTATTTTAGCGTATATTGAAGATAGTATACTGAATCAAACCCAAGACAATATAATCTCAGAACAGAGAGTGTTGGACATGATAGAGAATGCATATCCTAATCCATTGAGGGTGGACGATTTTGTCACGTAAGTATTACAAGTTTACCTAAATGCTTAACTTTCTTTTCTCTTTATGTAATCATAAAAGCTAAAGTCTTTTCAAATCCTTGTTTCCAAATGACATTTTTTGCAACTTAAATGTAACTTAACTCAATGTGTATATTAAACATAGTATATTAAAGTAATTTTTCCAAATAAACAAATATTTCTTTACATGTTTGGAAACTAAATTGTGAACACAGCTCTGGTTCTCAAGTCTTCCAAACATGTCTGCTATAAAGTATTACTGAAATAAATAATATCATTCTTATGAAAACACTTTGTGCTACAACGTCGAGTTGACCTCTTCAAAGCACTCATGGCGGTGCAATGTCCTTTATTTTGACAATTTCAGGTTATTATGTTTGTATTAAATATTTTAATTTGTATTGCAGTGCTGGCAAGTGGTCAAAGACAGAAGTAAAGGATGCGTTAGAATCGCTAGAAGAGAAAGGTCTTACACGTGCTATGTCAGAAGGACTTTACGTCCGACAACATAGTGTAGACACACAGGTAATTGATACATATTATAAATTAAAATCGCATTTCGTGTTTTTTCTGTGTGACCGCGTTACGGATTTCTATGCGGTTTACACCATCATTTAGATTAATTATTCTGGAAGGTTTTATGTATACTACATTATTATCAAACTTACAAATAATAAAGAAATCTCGATGTCTTATCAAGTCGTAAAAATCGTGCGAAGCAGGGGCATAAATCCATTTAAAATTGTCTCAGGGGCCTCTTCGAGTTGGCTCCAGCCTCTCGTGCGCAATCCAAAGGACCGGGACCCCATGGCCCCATGGTCATGGTTAATAATCTAATGTATATATTAATTAGTATTAATGTACACATTATATTATTATATGTTTACATATCTCGGGACCATGGGGCCCGTTCACGAACATGACTTATGGATCAGCACCATTCAGTTCAACCATTTTGAAGGGAACTTAATGATCCAACACACACGCCGACACCAGCGAGACATTTGAGTGAGCATGACATACTCTCAGCCGCCAGGGCACATTCAAGTCAATGAAAGACGAACCTAGTAAATGGTGGCTTTATAGTAGGTATATAGTGCTCACACATGTGCTATGCAATTATACATTGTTAAGAGATTGAATTTATACAATGCAAATATAGGTTTTACAATCTTCAGCAGCTCCACCAATATTTTCGAATGCTGGGTACCAATATGGTCGAATGAATGGGTATCGCCCTTCCACGCCTCTTACCTCTTCTGGAGATCTTGAGTCTTCGATTGGTAGAACGATTCATAGATAGCACGATAGGGTA
Source organism: Griposia aprilina (assembly GCA_916610205.1). Classification (NCBI taxonomy): domain Eukaryota; kingdom Metazoa; phylum Arthropoda; class Insecta; order Lepidoptera; family Noctuidae; genus Griposia; species Griposia aprilina. Next base: position 8,132,725 of record OU744287.1, read on the forward strand.
CACCTCTGCCTTACCCTTCCTTCGGGGAATACAGGCGTGATGTTAAGTGATAGGTAATACCGGTCCCAAAACGAATCATTCGTGTAATCAAAACTATATTTGATGTACCTCGGAAGTCCACTTTTCTCTGTACTTACGTTTGTTCTCGCTCTGTCACTAGTACACTGTTAAAAACACAGATGGCTCTGCTTATTATGGTTCTAAAATAGTTGCTTGTTAATTATTTCCTAATGTGATCATGCATGTATTAAGTGAAGTGATATAGATCTGGCCAAATGGAAAGTGAAACCTGAAGTGTGTAGCTTTTGATATGTTCAGGTTTCAACATCAATTCAGAATTGAACTTTAATTTTGGAAAAAACGTATTCGATAATGAGGGTTTTCATGAAAATTCAAGCCACCAGTTGGCGCCACTTTGACAAGAGGTCTTCCATTTCGATGATCAATATATATGATGATGTTCATCATTCGTTTCATTCATTCGTTCATAAAATAACGATTACGATACGAGTAACGATTAAAGAAAATATAGGTGCTTTGACACTTTTGACGGGAGCCCGTACCTGACGTCTCAATGATGCCACCTAGTGAACTTCATTTCAGACAACCCTCATTGGCTAAACACCAGTTTTATAATCTACATGAAGGGCGTTCAACACCCGCTTGTAACAAATATTTGAATGGAAGCTAGCTAATAAACTAATAATGTTGTATGTTCCGGATCTGGGTATTTGTGACTGTAAATGACCCAGTATTCGGTCATTCACAGTCACAAATACCCAGATCCGGATAGTAATTTCAATAGTGATGCAAACAGGTATAGAAAAAGTTTGTCCTAACTAAGAGCCCAGTCTCGCTTACCACAACCACACCACAACGATAACACGTGGGGGGGGGCGCTAATTAATATGAAAATGAATAGTTTATTTACACGGAGCACATTTGACCGGCAAAATCAACCGTGTGGGGGCGATACCGACCACAGCAAGGCAACCACAATGAAATCACCAGTGAGACCGCGCACTAGCGGCCGGGTTCAGCCACATCGCTAACACAACGATTTCCCTGTCTGCTAGCCACAACGTAACCATATCGCAACCAATAGCGACAACTTAACCACACGCAACTTGCAAGAAGTTGCAACGACACTATTCACACGCAACCACTGCCTGCCCACATTTTGTGATACGTGCGTAAGGGCCCTGAGATCACCTGATATTTAACGAAATTCTTCTTTGCCAGGTTGTGAAACAAATGCCACAGTTGTGTTCATCACGCCAACCGAGCATAGCCGTAATAACGGCGCTGTACTGCGAGAAGCAAGCCGTCGACGCCATGATGGATAACCAGGAGACGTACGTACGATACACTACTGTCGGTAAGTCAAACATATTTAATCAATCTGCCTGCCTTTTCCCAGCTTTTATAGGATCGGCTTTCAGTGTAACCGGATGCAGCTGAATACCAGTATTTAACATGGAGCGACTGCCTATCTGACTTCCACAACCCAGTAAATCGGGTAGCACGATACCCATTGATAAGACTGATTGTCAAACGTGGGCTTCTGACTACCCGTAACGACTGATCAAAGATCTACGAATGACAGTCGGGGCCTACTGCTCAATGTGCTTTCTGAGGCACGGAGGGGTCTCGATATGTAATAGATGGTGACCTATCTATGAACCGACTGCGACAAGCGTAGCTTAACCTTCGATCGACCCATGCGGCTGTTATTATTTCTTCATCACCATCATCTACAACCCCACTTCCCCCACTGCTGGGCATAGGTCTCTTTTTTCTTGTGCCATTCCGCACGCTCCTGTGCCAGCCTCCTTTTTATTTAGATGCATAATTAATATGTATATTTTTAATAGAATAATAATAATAAATTCTTTATTAAGAGTAACTATGAGACTCATACAGTGTTAGTAACAATAAAACAAATTTAACAACTATGATAGTGATACAGTTAAAACAACAATTACACAAACATACACAACAAAATAATCACTGCTTCAGCATTGCAGCTGAGATACTGGAGCAACAACTTAAAATACTGAAGTCCAGCCTGTCAGCAATAACTCCCAGGATGCTGTTGGAACTGACTCGCACCCTGCGCACTAAGGGTGCGCATCTTTTACGCATAAAAAAGACAATAAAAACAGAGTAAAGTTACAACCGGTTACTTACAAAGGAGTAGTCGTGGAGTTTCATGCCGGAACTTCTCCATAGGAAACAACCAATTGGGTCTCTCCTCGCTTCTGATGTTCCCTATGTGCCCATGTAGGTTTTGTTTTTTTTTTTTACTTTTGAACCGGGATAAATTTATGTTTCACCAATCCATACATTTTTCAAAGTTTAAGTTTGGCATTAACTTTACTCTTAAGATTTTTATTTGAAATGGAAAACGCACAAGTCATTAAAAATAGTCAGCAGTAAATTTTTGAAATGGGTATAATAATAATATAGGTTGGAATTTATATTGCAAAAAGTAAAACTCAAACTATTCGTCGATAAAACAGGAGTTTAATTGCCATTCATCATCTTAAGTCAGTCTCAAAAACTTACTTCGTGTAGATCTGGATTCCAGACAAACAGCTGCGCACTAACAAACGGTCTTATCTCCAATATTTTTCACGTTTCTAAACACAATAATCTTCAATAAAGGCATATTCAGATATAAACGTTATCACTGTCGCGCTCGGTAGCGATACCAAATCGATCCGCGATATCGCTGTCGCGCTCGGTAGCGATACTGGTTCGCCTTCTGCAGGCTTAGCATGACGCTTTCTATTTCTACGAAGAATAGACACAGCTATTTCTATACAAAGTGACATTTCGTTTCTACATTTTTGACATCGTACCGTAGGAATCCTTCTACAATCTGTCATTTTGTCTGTCGTTTCTTGCCGATCTTTGTCTCGGTCCTTTTTTATGTAGCCTATTTCAGAAGAAATTTTTCTATCCCAAACTGTCAAAATCACCCTGACAGTTTTCTAAGATAGTGAAGACAATTTGATTGCCACGCCATGCCGAAGACAGTAGAAAATTTTCTATTCGACGGCCACAAATCATATACGGTTATCTACAAAATCATGATTTTATAGGACAGCGTTTTGAACGCAAAACGCAGCCTCGACGTGTTTTATATGGATTTTTTTCAGTTTTTGTATGGAAAGTATGAAAAATTAGTACCTACATGTTGAGTTTTAGGGGTTTAACGGTTTCATAACAGGGTCGAAATTTTCATTATTTTTGCGATAAAACACACCATTTTCGAGATATTATAAACAAAAAAACAGGAATAAACTTAATTTTGGTAATTTTTTGTCTAGTTTAGAGATATTTGTGACAAGAGAATCGGCACCAATGCCAAGGAAATAGTTAAGGCCAATATTACTGTAATGTCTTTGTTCCTTATAAATACGGTAATTCGTCATTTTGAGAGAAATTGATGTAGTAAGTATACGTGACTTAATATCAGTAAAATATGTGAATCAACAAAAAAAATCCTATGTCAAAACAAAGAATTCTGAGTCGAATTATGTAAAAGAGTGAATTTCGTAGAAACTGCAGTTGACTCTTTCTACTTTCCTGCAGTCATTTTTGTCTACTCTTCCATCGACAAAACGGTGCTCGTGCTAAGCCTGCTGGTTAGTCTCTCGCCACCGAGCGCGACAGCGATATCGCTTATATCTGAATAGGCCAGGCCAGGATTTAATAGAGCGTGGTAAAATACCGAAAAATGAAAGTGAGAAATACCACTCCTTATGAGGTCATAAAAGGTGTCATCATAGTAAAATCATAATTTTTTACCGTTTTCCCAATGCACGTTCATACGTCATGCGGTTTTTTGCGACGAGCACAAGAAGGTAATATCGATAACCGCACACGCCGGCTTTATGTACCTATGCGAAAAGCGTGAGTAATGAAGGTGGTTCATTGACGTCAAGGCTAGCCCTTTAAAAAACTTTCCGCATTTCTAAGGAATTAGTATATCGGTAATCTTCCCGCTAGACCACGTCAGGCAGACTTATGGAATAACTACGCGCGAATAGCTTCGATTGCGATATTTTTCAATGCGACACATTACCTGTGTATAAGTCTAGGTTTAGGTTACTGTAACCACCTGTAACGTAATGGCCACACAAAACATGTAGGTACAATATTAAAACGCCTTAAAAACTCTAAGTAAGTTATATAATTGCTTAGTTATTCCTTTGGAATACATTAAGGTAATTCTATAGAAGTTTAGGGAGGTATGTCAATTCTGTAAAATTGAAAGAAAATTAAAGAGGTATTCACTGTCTAAATGTGCATGTGTATATCAAAAACTCGTGAATACACTGTATGATTTGGTTTCTATAATTTTCTTCTACAACTTAAAAGACGATTAGATTATATCTATTTTAGAGAGATGAGCACAAAACACGCCAAATGTTTATTTATAATGTGTTACTTCACTGCGTTGCTGTCTGACCATAGATAATAGTTTATCGTATGCATTGTAGACACCTTAAACTGCATTAATCATTCACAATTTATTCGACTTAAATATTGTAGGTATTTAAATTAATGTGTCAGCCTTGAAATGTAGGTATGTAACGTGTAAACTCTTGACACATAACCTTGCGTTATCCTGTTCATGATTCATCAAATGAAAATCTCGGGTTATCGCATTTCCAACCACTAACAGGTATTGTCCACTTTTGGTTCACATTGGAACTTTAAAGGATGATTTCCACCAAACGGCTCGCATCGCATCGGATAGGAACGGATTTTACAACCCTTAAACGATATTAAATCGTGTACATAGTATTTATAATCTATATTACCAAGCCGCGCACAGCAGCTTGACTACGGGCGTCTTCCGCGACATGCGATCGGCCCCTTTCGCCTGTCGTCGTATCTTTTGTTTTCCTCTTCTGTGTTTTATGATTTTTTTTATTCTTCTTCTAATGCAATAGCCAACAATACTTCTTCAACTTCAACCATTTAAAAAAATTAGAACACGCCACCACGGTATTAATGAAACTATTTGACTAGGCGCAGAAACGGATACGTTCGCAACCGACGCGCGACGGTATGGAGCTGATCGTGTACGTCGACATCCTGCCGGACGCGATCGCGCATCGTTTTTACGGATGAACTAACTTACAATAATGGGCAAAACAGAACAGGTCATACGTAATTAGATAGGTTTTAATTTACTAATTTACACTGGCATATAAATCGTATGGACTTAGCACACCTACAAGAAAAACGTGTATAGGTACCTATACTTTACTGAGCGGATAAAATGGTAGTTAATAGGGCAGCCCATATTGATATTTCTATAAAATAACATCAACTATATTGCAAATTGGGCATCTTGCTATTGACGATTTCTACTATAGAATCGATTTCTAACGCAATAATACAGCTAATTACCCCAAAATTCACAAATTATATCCACAGCTCTAGAGCATTTGACAGTTGACGAACCCAACTTTGTTACAGTCGCCAGCAGGTCACGCTACATGAAACTGTCAATTTTTTCCAAACGATATTATACCTTAAAATGTTTTTGGTTAAGTTCAAAATCGAATTAGAAAATCTGACAGTTTGTGGTAACTTGATGACTGTACCAAACAGCGAGCGAATAATATGACGACCCGGCCGCAAATAGGTATTTCAATGAAGCTAGGAATGAAGGGTGCCATTATAGTTACTGTCAAAAACACTATTATCCTTTTTCACTTATGCAAAATTAACAAAGTTAAAAAGAGATAGCAGTATTTTTATGTTTTTGGCGTCGATATGCCTCACATTTGTATAAATGTTTTTTCTATAGTCAAAGACTTCAAGTCCATATAATTTATATGTCAATGGCAAAAACTCATCGGTGGTAGGGACAACTGTCAAATCGTGTTGTCATTCATAGTTCGGGCCCCAAACTAATCTTATGTCTGTAGGTGACACGGAGTAGGAAACGCCTGTAACTTCGGCCGAAACTACGGATATCGTGCTTAGGCCGCTTGTGCACTATACGGAACTTTACTGTCCGGATGTTAAATTTCCATACTTTTGCCGGTGAATCACGTGACATTCGCTGGAAAGTCGAACCGCCCGCGGGCTCCCGGACCGCTGGGTAGTGCAGAAGCGGCTTTAGGGTGTAGACCTCCAGGTACAAACAGTACTCAGAATTCTTAGAAATTCTGTCACCTGTAACCACAGGGAGTCGCTGAGGTCGCTCCCTGTGGTTAGAGTTGTTTGTTGTCTCGGATATCTACTCGTGTACTTTGAAGTTGAAGGTGGTTGTTTGTTGTTTCGTCATAGGGCCGACAGAAACTCGTCAGTCAATACCGGCACAGAATATTATGGGAAACCTACTGGGTTAACTAGGCACTTAAAGCCCAAATACAGCACTGGTGGCTTATAATATAACAGATTTCGCTACACCTACGTATTTTTTATGCATATTACCCATGTTTGTTCCGCGAATAAATAACGACAATATTCTAAAAGGAAGGTGAAGGTAAATGATAAACGTGATTATTCTTGTAATTGTTGGAACACTTCTAAGTTAGAAATAGATACGTGAGTCTGTTTACCTATTAATGTTATTATTCCTCTTAATTTCTGTTATTAATATCCCGAGTGCAGTTTATTTTATGAATGAAATATTACAGGAAAACAAAACAAACAAATATAGGAAACAGACCATAAGTTCTCATTCATGTAATTACATTTACGTCAATAACAAACCAATAATAGATGCGATAGTAGTGGGCAAAATCCCACGGTGATACATAATAACACTACAAATTATAACTAGAGATCGGATATTCGGATACATATTCACCTAAAGTTGAGATGTTGGCTGTTAAGGAAGGCGCTTTTGTATCGTTTTTTTTTTTGTTTTAACTAATGCACACTACCTCTCCTCCTACTCCCTACATACACATATTTGCTTCAGGGGTTAAACATAAATTTTAAATAAATATGCATCTGAATAGTTATGTCATCCAAGAATACAGGAGTCTTTATTTTTATTTTTTTGTTTTAGAAGGCTCTTCCATACTATACACCCGACTAGTTATGCATTCCCGGCGTTCCTGGCTATCAGGGATTAAAAAAGAAATTAAGAAGCCGCTTCCATTCTTTCAGAGCAAAAAATAACTTTAGGCAAATAAATATGCATCCGAATATCCGATCTCTGATTATAACACAGACTGAAAATAATTGTTTCGAACTTTGAACCTACTTCTCGTTTTATGCTATTTCGAGAGTCTGCTCTTTGACACGATCGTGGCAATAATAGATTTTGAAGTAGTATCAATATATTATTTAGAATTTATATTAGTTGGAAGTCATAAACTCAAAAGTCTTAAGCATAACAGAAAACCACAAAATTAGGTAGTGAATTTTTTTATTTTCGTATTTAAAATAAATGTCACAATACATTATTATGTACGTAAGCAAATATTTCCACTTAGCACGTACACAAACAACAACATAGGTTCAAAAACATACATAATAATAATTATGTAACATTTCAGCACACAACAATGACTGTTACTTAATGAAATGTCTAAAAGTTAAATGGTGGGATCTTGAAGACTAAAGATTGAAGACACGTAATTTTCATAGATTTAAGAAAATGTTGATTCATCAACATGACAGACATTGGTTCTCCTTTTTTATTTCTTTTTGTTTTATTTATGGCCAAGTCACGTCTCATTACTGAGGATGACAAAATCAAATAATGAACCATACACAAATAGTTCTAAGGTCGAGAGTCAAGTAACATGATTTAGTTAACTGACGCTCAGGGATCATTCTATGTAGACAAGGTCTAGCCATCAAGGTGATATTTGTATTTTTTGACGACTATTATTATATCACCAATCGCGCAAATATGCGCAGCCGCAATAATATAAAAAAAATTACGCGTCTCTACTAAAACAATTGTTTCATTCTAACAAATCTGGTAATAACCCATTTTATTGTTACACAATTAAGTAAATGCTATTGCTAATCACTTCAATACATTTGCATTTAATGCAAAGTCGGTAAAATGGAAGAATGATTAATAATGGAAAGATGTACTTGTATTCATTACCAACACAGGAAGGTCATTTAAACATAATTATATTATAATAGTCTGCACATCGACTTACTAATTGTAAAGCAACATATCTAAATGCTTAAGTAGGATATAATTGTTCTTATACAATTGTTGGCTTTATGATATCTTAAATAACATGCTTATAAATACTTCAGCAGTAAGTATACACTACTATATAATTACTGTATAGCTGCCATAGTAATTAACATAATAATACATGTAAATATAACAGCTGCAATAAAATCAACAAAATAATTTAAAAAAATGGAAACATTCATAATACATTTTTGTGATGACAAACAGCCTAAAGCATTTACTAGCAAATACGATAGGTTTCACAACACTTTAAAATAAATAATAATAATATTGGTAAATAAAAACGTAGGATCGCATTTTAGTAAAATTAGATCCCCGCATAAATATAAATTGATCACTACTCAAATCTGACAGGTATCAAATACATGTATCATATGTGTGTCAGTTTTCAGTAGAGATTAATGCAATGAAAACGTTGGATAATCGTTTTTTTTTTCTACATCTAGAATAAGGACTTAAGACATTATTCTATCCAAAATGGAAATCAAGTCCTAATACTTTATTAACATCACCATTGACAGTTAAAAATCGTATGTTTTGGATATCATGTCTTAGCTCCACTGTGGTTAAATGTGATTGTCCTATACGTATGTCCATCCATCCATTGTCCCTCATTCTAAATGTCATATTGAAATTGGTTCCTGAAAAAATAAATGTAGAAAAAGTGTTTTTCAATAGACTGTTGATGATATTAAATAATATTACACAAATTATGATGTAATTAGTAAATCACAGAAACAAAATATAAAAACAAATCAAGAGATCGATTATTATGAGAAAGGATGCAAGTGCCACTGCCAAGCAAGTCTGCCTCGTTGGTCTAGTGGTCGCAAGCGCTACTGCTGAGCATGAGGTCCTGGGTTCGATTCCCGGGTCGGGCAAAGTGTTATGGCGTTTTTTCATCTGGAATTTCTCGGTAGTAGCTCGGAGTCTGGATTTGTGCCCGGTTGATGGCAATAGGCTCTCCCCTATTACATGGGACTTAAACATAACTGGCGAAATGTGGGTGTACTATAGGTACACCTCTGCCTAACCCTTCGGGGAATACAGGCGTGATGTTATGTGTTATGTGATGCAAGTGCTTAAAAATAAAAATGTTAAAGTACTAATATTTGAATAGAAAAGTTGTTATTAACAATTTTAGTTATTAGGAATTTATGGCAGATTTTCATATAGGTTGGCAGGAACATCAATGCACAACCTTTTATCATGAGTTCAGTACCTGATTCTGGACCCTCCTGAGATGAAATTTTTCGTTGGTTATCTATATCTATATACTAATAACAAAGCTGAAGAGTTTTTTTTTTTGGAACACTCTTGTCTCAGGAACTACCAGTCGGATTTGAAAATTATTTTTACAATTGATAGCCCCCATTCTTGAGGATGGCTATAGGCTACTTAACATCACGCTACGACTCTAAGGAGCCGAGTAATAACATAAAATGTCGGAAAGAACGCTAAGCGATAACGAAGCACTTATAGCACGGGTAGGCGACGGGGTGGGTCGGGGGAACAAGAGATTTCACACGGACGAAGTCGCGGGCATAAGCTGGTTAAATAAAAAACTAAAAAACCCGACTGCGTTTCTGTGTAATTTGTTTGGAAATGTAAAAAGCCTAAAACAAGAAAGACGTCATATACGATTGCACTTAACTTAAAAATGAGTTTAATTTTGGAAGTTCGGTTTCTTTGGTTTCGTTTTTCGTTTTTGGCCACCGACTTCCAAAAGTGCAATAACTATAAAATGTATGTAACAGCAATGTTTGTTTTTAAATAACCGATGATAAATTACAATGCAGCTGGGTCCAGAACGATGTACTGAATCCATGGTAACAGGGGCCAAGTCTACTAATTTACAAACGTCACAATGGCCTCTGCATTGTTAGTTTTTGACAGATTTTGTATGGCAAATCTGTCAAAAACTCACAATGCAGAGACCATTGTGACGTTTGTAGATTAGTAGACTTGGCCCCCTGGTTGTGTGTTGATGGCCCTGTTACCCCATATAGGTACAGAGATTTATGGCAGAAACAACACTACAAAACCAAAATAAAACTAAAACTCCCTCTGCTTGTGCTGTATGAACAGCAACAGAATTTAAATGTGTAAAAATAGATCAAGTGGAAACTATAAAACGCCTGTTAACAAACCCATATGAGTTACCATAATAAGTTTTAAAAACAATAAAATGATGTTGTTAGATATTGTTAGTGGTGTTCTTCAAAAAACTTCCATTTTGTTTTTATCAAAGATTTGGTTAGCTTATGGAAACTTAAAAAAAAAAGTATTAACAAACCTGTTAAAAATGCCCAAGAAGACTCAGAAATTCAGTCCCAGAAATCAGCATGCAGTTTAAAACAAAACAAAATATAAAGTACATACTTATACCTTCATAGTAATTTGCAGCGGAATCTTCTTCATATACAAGTGAAGTTTCCCCATTCTGTACTGTGGTAATTGTCAATTTATCGGAATATTGAGGTGGGAAGTACATCTCTAATTGACAGGCAAGATTACTATAATCAGGTGTATTAAATCCTGTTACTAATCCAAATCTCAATCTGTAATTAACATAAATGAATGAGTCATCACATTCCATGTGATTTTAGCAGGTTTATTAGCAAGCATTAGTTAATGATCCTTGAATAGTTTCTTTTGATGAAAGGGAACTGTCTATTATACTCCAGATGAGGCACCTGACAATAACAATAGATTTAAGTAGTCAATGTTACTTACATGCCTGGTTCATTCATTGTCTCGCAGTTGACAGTAATTCTGTCTTGTGATTCCAATTGTTTTGGTAAAAGAAACATTTTTTCGTTCTTTAACTGTGGCGTTGGCCACGGTGGGGCTTTACTAACGTTCCCGACGTTCCTCCCGTTTAGCTGAACACTATACGGCTCTTCAGCACGCGCCCCGTCTCTGACATAATAAACAAATAATATGTTACTACAAACATTACTACGTCTTATCTATCTAAACTACAGGTAAAACATTTCAGTACGATAATCATGATTGATATGATGAGATCTGGCTATGTTTACATCGTATGTTGCAATTAGACTGATCATAACCTATATAAACTCGTAACAACGCATCAAAACTTCATGACGCGATGTTGTCTCAGGTGGCATTTCACTCCCAAGTGATAGGAATGGTAATTATAATTAAATTCACGTGTATTTTTATTCACTTTTACAGTATTATTTCATATTTGGGATTAATAAATTTTCGTGTTATTTTTTGTTGACTGTTGACATAAACTGACATTAGATTAGACAATACTAAATGACACTGACAAATAAAAAGCTGCGTCCGGGAATGTTCTTGACACTATTTCGACACGTTCATTATTCATTCATGACACTTTTCTAGGATATCATGTTATTCACAGGTTATCTTACAACGATTTATTACTAAGATACCTATTTAAGTCATACCCGGCTAGGCAATCCCAACACGTTTTCAACATCTTCGATTATTTTGGTACACAAGAAGATTTTTCTTACACGTCAGACGTTTTTACAAGCGTCAGTGTTTCATCGTGACTACTGACTTCTAAGACGAATCTGAGATTCAAGTTGTTTAACGGTGACGTAATAATGAAAACAAACACACAGGCACTGATTCTACCGACCTCGAAATCGTCTCGTAGATCGGACTACGTCATTTCACGACACGTAGGTTCGCTTCGACATTTCACTTGATACTGCTACTCGTTTTCTGTTAAAATACATTCACTCGCTTTGTATAGGAACGTGGTGTATTGGTATAGGAACGTGTAACACTTGGAATAGATGCTGCGAGAAAACTGGTCAGAGAATTCCCCACTTAGATGTTATATTAGCATCGTGTCGGCACGTGTATATAATTTACATAGGTATTGTATTGTGTTGATACCTAGCTTGAGAGTTGATAAAGTTGTTAAATGATAACCGCGGTCTATTGTAAACTCACTTATGGTTGCTCTAGTCGACGCGCGACGGCTCGAACTCGTTGGTGGGTGTGGCTATTAAATATGTTATTTATTAATTTAGTTGTATTTATTTAGTGAAATAGACGATGATTTATAACGAAAACGAGCGTAAAATATCATGAACAGACCTTTGGGCGTATAGATATATATTATGAAAAAACTACTGCATGTATTTATTCAAAATAATGTCATTTGAAATCTTGAATAAATTATCTAAGTAAATAAAAAAATACCGTACAGGAATGTACGGTATTTTTTTTGCCATTTTCATACTCCGGGAGTTATTTATTTACTCATAAAGATGCGTTGAAATATGGAAGTTTCGACGCTCATAACTCCCAAACCAATATTTTTTTCAGATTCTGCTTCCATACAGGGCTAGATAACGGCGGCGAAACAAATTGATATATTTTTTAGTTTTGAACGTACACCGTCAAACAGACGAGTAATCAACATACCTACTACGTTTGGATGGACGAATGACTGACTAGTGCAGTGGTTCCTAACCTTTTCGATCTTGTCATCCCTATGACTTAGCTAGGGAAACTGATTTACCCCCCTCCCTCATATTACCAATGAATATAGTACACATAAATACTTAATGTGAGTAAAATTTGATTACACAGCTAGGACATGAAATGCACTGGCGAGCTAGATTCGGTCTTATTGGTCTAATCTTTGTTATACCTATGTTACTAGCTTATTACCTCCGCAGAATACCAGTTTTACAGGGGTAATTACCCCCAGGTTAGGAATCGTGGGACTAGTGTTCATAACTGTAGTTTGTAATTTTTGCCGATTAGGTACCTACCTAAAGTTGATTCTATACCAATAAAATACATTTAAACAATCCTCTGAAAAATGCGTAACATACTATTGTTTACTTAATTTTATTTCTATCTAGGGACATATTTTCTTTATGAAAAAATCGTAGGTAAGTAAATAATTGTGTTCCCAGAAAGAACATTAATTGTTGGTGAGGTGATAGGTACACCCTAATTTCGGCAGTTATGTTTATAGTTCAATTAAGAGTCGAGCCTAATTCCAAAAACCGGGCACACATCCAGGCTCCATATAGACTTGGTAGTTGTCATGTTTAGATAACTCAGTTAGGTAAGTACCTATATATTTTTCTTAGCAGCTGCAATGGGTACACGACGTCGAACAACTAAAACCCCAGTGGACATAACAAAAACACCTAATTTCATTGTTTTCCGCATCGCCGTAGATAGCGGCTGATGGCTTTTCTTCTTCATAATAAAAAAATATACTAAAAAGAAACTTACATGACCTTATTCTGCTGTTTCTTTACAATTGTTTTCTCTGTGTTCGTTTTCCCTGGTGCACGTTTCATTGTGTCTACTTCGATCATGAACCAAACGTTGAATAAGTATTGACTCCCCAATACATAGATATTGATAAAGATTTCCTGAAACTGAATGAATGTGTCATAACTTTATCAGTAAAATCAGATAAAGTATCTTTTTATGGTTCACGAAGTTCGTCATGTTTGTAAATAATAAAATACAACGAAAGCCTGAAGGTTAAGACTGGTAATTTTAGTTAAGAGCCTATGCGTAGGTTCGTTTGTCTCCAATAGCCGTATCGGTGCCAAATTCTAGTTCACGTGTAGGTGGACGTACCTGTCTCGGATCATAATTATGAAGAAATTACATGTTATGAAGGATGATGAAAAGCGGTTTCAACGTTCGTATACAAAAACATGACAGATCAGGAAGTAATAAGGTTTAATACTTTCTCAAGTAGGTACCTACTCTTTATGTGTTTGAATCAAAACCAGAACTAACACATGGCTACAGGCCTACAGGTTTTGAGAGAATAAAAAACTGTAAACACCGATCGTTCAAGACCATTTTTGTATGGCCTGCACAGTCTTATAATCGAAAGACATGTACGTAAGTCTAGCGGTTTACGCTTATGTTTATTGGTAATTATCCGCCGGCGCCGTAGGATGAGACGAAACAAAAGACCCCATTCAACAAGTGTGACAGCATTGAGCAAGCCCTACAAATGTAATTGCGTCGAAGGCGCTGCTCGGCGTGACTGCATAGGGTTCATAGAACACCGTACAGTGCTAGATAAACTAAATTGTAAGTAGGTACCTATTTTATCTTTCCAAAAAGCTTTATAGAAGGCTGGTTCCGAATACTAAGTTAACAAGGCGAACATCAAAACCGGCCAAGTGCGTATCGGACCACGCATATTGAAGGTGCACAGAATACACCTTCCCATTTTCATCGATATAGTGCAAATAGTCTCCAAGTAAAATGGCTGTGTAACATTCGGACGGACGGACAGACGGACATGATGAAACTATAAGGGTTTGGCTACGGAACCCTGAAAAGGAAAGGATCGTTTAGAAGTACAAGAAGTGGAAGTGCCAAGTTCATCGAAATACCGAATGAACCTGAACCAGAAAACAGATTCAGATACTGACGGATACATTTCCTGGATAGATTAATGTTGGTGTTGATGGATTTATGCTTCTTTCATTCTAGCGTAAGTAGGCTTAACCTTTCGTATCCACGCTAGACACAATGGCTTTTTAATTGTGTCTGTAATTACAGCATTCAACCGGTTAATGGCTTCATCACAATCGATCCAAGATTGCTCTGGTTTTTCTATCAGTAGTTGACTAACGGATTTCAGGGACCTAACATGTGAATTATACAGCCAGGTTCCTCTACGTTGGTTGGATAGGTTCTATGATCTTATGACTATGCCTTTTAAAGATACCTAAGTACTTATACCTAGCTTCTGCCCACGGCTTCGCCCGCGTGGATGTCGGAAATTATACCATGGGCAGGTGCTACCGGGACAAAAAGTATCCTATGGCCTTCCTCAGGATGCCATCTATCATCTTGCCAATTTTTTTTCGAAATCCGTTCATTGGTTTAGGCGTGAAAATGTACATACAAGACAGAATTAATTTCGAATTTATAATATTAGTGTGGATTATGATGATGACGCCATGACCCATACTTAACATAGAAATACGAGACATGCCTTTTAAGTTTTGTCGATCGAAGAAAAAAAAATTAACTAGAACCATAAAGTACTTTTTATTGTTTTTCAAAGTATTCACCACGTAATTTAATACACTTTTCCATTCGCTCGAACCAGTTATTAAAACATTTATTCCACTCCAAAGCGTCGTTTGCTTCTTCACCGGACTGGAACCTTTGACCACGAAGAGTTTTCGTAATTTTAGAAAATGTAAAAAAATCGTTAGGGCTTAGGTTACGACTATATGGACGATGGTCAAAAATTTCTACGTTTTCTTGCTTCAAATACTCAATCGTTTGACTAGCGCTGTGTGAGCTTGCGTTGTCATGGTATAGGATGATGCGTCACTTTGGGTTACATATCCGAAGTTCGGCGATGACTTGTGGTAAACAAGCTGTGGTATACCACTCTGCATTAACCGTTCTACGATCTTCAAGTGCAATCGTCGCAACAAGATCGGTTTTCGCCACGAACGTAGCCACCATCTTCTTTGAAGTGTTTCAAGAGAGAACAACTTTAGTCGGCTTTGGCTTGTCTTGGAAGACCCAGATTGTGGATTGTTGTTTGGAATCAGTATCGTAGGCATAGATCCGTCACCACTGATGATGTCGTAGACGTGATGTGACAGTCCTCGGTTGAACCTTTGAAGAGTTTTCTTACACCGTCTGACGTGGGCCGCCTTTTGGTCGTCGGAAAGTAAATGCGCGATCCAACGGGAAACTAGCTTTTTCACACCAAGCGCCTCATGCAAGATCTTCTGATTGGTTGTCCCTGAGATGCCTGATAACGCCTCTATCTCCCGTTATGTCACAAGACTATCTTCGAGGACTATTTGTCTCACAGCAACGATATTATCTCCAGTGAAGGTGGATATTGGACGTCCTTCACGAGATTTGTCACTAAGACTGGTATGCCCACGTTGGAATTCGAAATACAAGCGTTCGACAGTCCGCAGACGTGGGGCTTCATCATGGAACACGGAAGTTAACTCTTCGAAACACTGAAGCCGTATTATTAGGTCTCTTCGGAAGTTATAGAAAATTGTTGCACGGACATTTTCCTTAGTAACATTCATTTTCGTACGTGACCTGCCACATTTAAAACAACGCTGTGACTAAACAATTGCATTAATCCTAATTCTTTCAATAACTGAAAGAACAAAACAATTATTGTTTTGTTATTCTAAATAAGTAGGTACCAACAAATTTGAATATTGAACAGTTCTAAATTCAAAATCGGTGGCAAATATGTGAACGACAGAACTTAAAAGGCATGCCTGGTATTTATGTCCTAACATTTCTCTTTAGCGCAATTGCTTTACGAGTTAGTATTTTAATCAGTTCCTTTCTAGAACATGGTTCATCATGATATTGAATGACGTTGGAAAAATGTTTAGTTACAAAATCAAATCTGCAGATGAATCGCAATGGTTGGAATGCGAGCTGAGTCCAAATTATAAAAAATATTCAGTGCAATCTCTACATTTTAAAGAAATTATATTGAGACATAACTAACCATATTAATAATGTAAGTACTATAAATTAGAAGAAGGTGATTCAATAGGTCCAGCAGCCGTACTTGTTGGAACGGGGCCAATATCGACTGTTTTATTATTAATGCATTATCATTCGGAACACTTTCGCCAGAATCCTAATTATAAATGCAGAAGTGAAGTGTTTAGTTACTTTTAAAACAAAGCAATTATCATAGCATTGAACAGAATAAAAAAAAAACCGACGAATCCCAATTTTTTATTTTCATGTTTGCTCGCATCCGTGGTCGCTGATACCCTCCCTGGTTATTTATAAATCTACATATAAGCATGTGTATTTAGCCTCATCGTCTTATAAATGTGTGTGATGAAAACCAATCAAACCAAGTTTTTCTTTTAATCATTTATATTTATTGTACTTATACTAATACATCTTTATAAACAAATGAATAAATAAATAACCTTGAGCCGGAACCAGCCGTTCAAAGTTTTTGACTAGAAAAAATATACAATTAAACTTACTACTTATTTCTATTTGAGCCTCAATTTTTATCCTTTATGGCGATATGTGATATCCATTGCATTGCCTGCAGGACCATTAGAGATTAAACCTAACTTATCACGGGCATTAAGTACATATTTTGTACAATTTGGTACTTACAACTAATTATTTGGTCGCTCTACCTAAACAAAGTAAACGCTTTTCATGTCATGCGTGAAAATAGCATAACTAACAAAATATGAAAACAATGATGATACATTTTGGTTAAAAAGTGTCTACAAAATGTGTTTAATCTGTTTAGTGAGGTGTGCAAGAAACCTTCGATATACCTAATTAAGATTCTCATTAATGAATATCGTTATCATAACAATACGATAGATATTCCACGCCATTTATAAACGACATAACGACGAACATTAGGATAGTAACATACTTAATGAGTTTCTAACGATTTCACTACTACTTCTCTTGTATCGGCAAGAACTAGTAGTAGGTATAGCTCATGCCGATGTAAAAATATTAACCAGTCAACAAGATGAAAGCAGGGCTTGCAGCCCCCAATGTGCGTTGGACGTACATTTAAGGGCAGACCTGGCGAAGCGTTGTTTTCACTGTCAAACAAATATCGACCTTGTCTATGTACAAATAAAGTTGAAACTAGATAAACTTAATTTACTCCAAGAGCGCATGAAAGCGGACAGACGAGCGCGTCGGAGGTTATTTATTTTTGACTTTATTTTAAGACTCGCAATGTTGATTTTTGCTTGGCAGGAAAACCCACTAAGCGCGGCGGTTTTCCAGGTTTGCACCGGCCCTAAGTATCGAGGAGGATGATTTCATTTAAACCTAAATAGTAATTTCTTCACACGAGCGACACCTTGTTTAATCACGATCTGGTTGATGTCGTCAAAGTTGTCAATCTTGCATAACAGTTGTGAACTCTGGGCAAAATATTGGCTGCTGAAAGTCATGCCAATCATGTCATTGTTCTGTAGATCCACTCTTGCTATCATCGTTAAGGAAAACCATGGACCTGTAAAAGAACAAATAATAAATTAGAACAATAGTTACATTATTTTAAGTACAGATGAGATGGCTGATAGAGATGTATCGAAGAAGGAGCGACATGCTGTGGTGACCCCAAAATAAATTGGTCTAAGGGCAGGGGATGATTTATTTATTTCTTGGATCGCCAATAGAGGCTACACAATTACATGCACGTTATTATAAACAGGTTACACATTTATAAAAGTGTGCGCTTTCAATTTTAAAGGCTTCACATCACATCGTTCACTTATTATATATGTACGAAAACATTAAAATAAATCAAAATAAAATAAGCACACGAAAATCATACAAAGATGATGATTATACAAAAAAAAATCTTTAAAACAAAAAATATTTGGGATTTTCAATAGGTGGATTAAATGATAGAGAAAAATACCAACCGGCAGATCCAGTCGTAACATTGAGAACGTGTTCCGTACTCTCATAACCATCAACAGCTGGTGTGATAAAAATCGTGTTGTCCGTAGTATATTTGAATGTTATCTGACAGCTTTCTTTACCACTTATAGAAGGCAACTCCACAATAAACCTGAAATATGGAAAACAATTAATTTTAAACTGCGATAGATTGACCACAAAATGCTATCAACAAGATAGTGTTTTTAAATATTATTTCGAAAGTAGGACCTCAATAGAAATTGAACTTTAAAGGACTTACGTTGAATCGTTCGTGTCTATAGTGCCGTTTATAATGATGACATGACCTTTCTTTATAGCTGTTGGCATCTTATATATACGCGCCTCCTCTTCTGAACTGGACAATCTAAAAAAAAAAAAAAAATTTACTTTGAATTTTTCACGACCAATGCTTGGTGTACACAGACGTACAAAGATGTCTATATAATTCACGTTATTATATTAATAACTTACTCATTGTTTGTTATATCACTTGGACGTGCTGCACCTTGGCTATAAGTTATCGCAAGTACAACGAGCACAGACACTACCGTCGTTTTAGTCACTGCCATTTTTCTTAATTAAATTAAATCACTAAATGTCCCCACAAAATAACTGAACTGGTCACTTGTGTATGTTATGAGACGCGAACGTCAACTAAGGTGATGATTTAACTGCACAATTAATTAATTGGTAAATTAATTTTATTTATTGGTAGTCCCAATAGTAGGACTATTACCAATTTGCAGTTGGTTGACACTAATGAATAAATCCAATGTTCCTTCGTTTTAAATGCCTGGTTAAATGAATCATTATTAGTAGCGAATTGCGTAAATACGTCATAATAAATAAATTTGCCTGCTTTATAGGATTCAATTGACAATGTTTGTTTGTTATGGTTTTACTATCCTTGTTGGGGAGTTCCCTATAATCCCTTATGGCAGGATAAAGTTTATCCTAACAACGTATATGTACGCAAATAATCATGTGCTATTTTCATGTTATTTAATACATAGTGTAATAGTGATTTACTTAATAGTTTTGTTTGATAACACTAATGTTAAAATCTTGTGGTTTGCTTTAGACTGAAACAACTGAATATGAATCTGTTTATGACGAACTTTAAAATTAAGTACAATAGTTAAAATTAGAATTTCATATATATTTTTTCGTCAGGGGAATCGAACGTGTACACACTGGGTACAATAGGCAACCACCGGGTTGTGACCACAAAACTGCCGTCCGTGGGTCGAACTCGAGAAGCTATGACCGCTGCTGGCAACACCACCACAAGACTCCTAGGAATCTTCCAAAAGGTAAATATATTTTGCCATTGAAAATAATAATGATTTAATCTAGGTTTGCATACCAAAATACTCTTCAAAATCTATTAATCCAGCAACTTAGCTTTGTATGTGATTTTTATTGGTTTCTGTCTTAGTGAGTAAGTCGTTGAAGTGCCATATCAATCCTACTAATATTATAAAGATGAAAGTTTGTGATGATGGATGGATGGATGTTTGTTACTCTTTCACGCAAAAACTACTGAACGGATTTGCATGGAATTTGAAACCTGGATTATTAACACGTCGGATACTTTTTGTCCCGGTAGTACGTTCCCGTGAGCGCAAAGCCGTGTGCAAAAACTAGTAAATAAATAAATAAACTTAACCTACTGCTGGAGATTTGTCTCTCCCAAGTTGCATCACAACCTATAAAAAGTCTATGAATCGAAATTCAAATATATGAGAATCACTTTTCTCTGCTCAGTCAAAACCTGATAGAAACGCATTAAATCTGGACTGATAAAAATCAGTCCGTCATGTACCATAAAACCTGTCTCTGGGCATCATTGGTCATAAAAGTTAATAAAAGACGGTCCATTATGAATTATGATAATGTAAGCTTCCAATAAAGTCCATTGACGCTAATGTGAAAATCACAGCAGACCGACTGTTATAATATTATAGTTACACTGTAATGCATTTTCTGGCAGACCGACCGTCTTATTACAAACACGATCTAAGTTCAGCCCGAGCCTAAACCTTCGAGCCAGTTTTTGTATTTCGAACTTTATGACGTCTTGAGTAAAGTTCTTACGGGAGAAGCGTCAAGGTAATCTGCGAAATTCAAATTTTCTTCGGGTTTTTGCAATTTGCACGTCAGTGCCAGGTTCTATGTATTATATGTTTTGATGATTTTAATGATTATAATTCGGTCGCGGATCAAATTTTGTTCAACATACAACCTGACACTGACTTGCAAATTGCAACAAACCTAAGAAAATTTGAATTTCGCGGGCTACTCTGGCGCTTCCCCGTTAATACAAAAATTGACAACCTAAGACCGGACTAAGTCTTCAGTTTTGTATATGTAACTGTATTTCGATATATGTTAGGTTCTTATTTCAAAAACAGGCTCGATGCTTTAAACTTTGTCTAAAGAAAAACTTTGTTTTCTAATAATACCGTGAGTGTTTTGCGTTACTACCTAACTATTTTAGATACTAGCGTGTCGAAGTAGGAACGTTGGGTGAGTATACTCTTTAGCCTATTACCGATAATCCATACTTAAGGGGACTACATGACCTAAACGCAAATTTATAATGCCTAAAAATATATGATCCACTGCAGTAACCAAAAACAGAAAAATATATGATATTCTTCTGGATGTATGCTAGTTAGATAATGTGTTGAAAACATAATACAATTAACTTGATATGATAGAAAAAAAAACACGAAGATACCTCTAAAAAAATATTTTAACGATTAAAAACAAACACAAACAAAAACACAACACATTCAGATTTCTTGTCAGATTATTCTACAAGTAACATACTAACGTAATAGTGATTTAATTTTTTTTCCAATGAATAGATTTTTTGTAAATCCATAATTGCTTCATATTTTGCAATAAATTACCAGCGTTGTGTCATCGCGCGTCTCTTTATTTTCTATGCAATCCGACAGTGACCGCGCTTTAAATCTTGTAAGCCTCTTAATATTAAGTTACTCTGATTATGAACTGAACTTTTCTCGCTTAAACCACTGAACTGATCGTTATGAAAGAATGATGGGTCACTGGCCTTATCCAATAAAAACCACTTATACATCAAATGAAAGTTTATATCATAAGTATACATCTTCATAACGTGAAATACCGAAGGCTGTGAAATACCGGGGGTAAAGAGACATCAGCCCTGCAAGTACCATGTAAACGTATTAGTTTATGACGCTAATGTTCACTGCAGTTCTCAATAATATTAGTTATTTAACCATTTATGTACACACTTATAAACAGACAGGAAGAAAGGATCAGAAAATATGTACAAAGGTGATGCTTATTTCTAAAGAATTCTCTTCCTGCATACCTCCGATTGGAGAGTACCTACCTAAAAAAAACAAAAATAGAAAAAAAAAGAGTAGATTAAGGGTAGAGTAGTAAAAGAGATGTAGACAACGTGTGTAAGAGTAGAAGGGAAAACAAAATACATAAAATTGAAAACAATTAGTAATTAGTTATTGTGTGAGGGATTCATTTATTAAAATATGCGAATGACCAAAGGTACCGATTTTATTTTACACGACTGTTGTAGGTATTTAGGGTAAAAAATATAATTATCGACATGCAGTGTCAATTGATACTGGATGGCCAGTACTCACAAATATTGACACAAAATTGTAATTGCTTTTTGAGATAAAAATGTTTTGTGACAGTAATTGCCGGTAATAAGCAATATGTTGACATGAAATAGAACTCATCAAGTCAGGCTTAAAAAAAATGCGGGGCAGTCTTTAGGGACTGCCGATAAAAGTGAAAACTAAGTAAATCGTGAATTATATCGTCGAAGCGTGCGGTGACGATGACGCGAGTTTTACGCTTTTCATTCGCCCAAAAAGTACACATATGTACACAGTATACATATAGCTCATGGAAAGCGTTCGGTGACGATGACGCGAGTTCCATGATTTTTGTTCACCCAAATAGTGCTGAACGCGCCCAAAGAAATTTTCACTTCTAAAATGCCCGACATTCTTTGACAGATAGTTAGCTTGGGACCTGGATAGGCTCGTGGATATTTGTATTAAATATGATAAACTACAAAATACACGCAGACGAAGTCGCGAGCAACAGCTACTGTCACAAAGTCTAATATTTTATCCAAAAAGTGGGCCAACTAAATAAGATCCTTTGGGAAACAATCCACCTATCAAAAGTCATGCCATACTGAATCAAACAGTTGGACTGGTAAATTAAACTATCATCTCCCCCGAAGAATTTGATGGGTATTTATAAATGGGAAATAATAAAGCTTCCGTAAAACAAATTAACTTCCAGCGATCTGTGGTTGACTATAATACTAACTAAGCTGTGTTAAAATGAATTACCGAAAAATTAATACAAAATTAACCGAAAAAATGTTGTATTTAACGAACAAACATGAACTTATTCAAATTATAATTCTACGAAAAATAATCTATACTTTCAAATAAAATAAACTAAATTTCCAAAAAAAACACTAATCTTCCGAAAAAAATACTAAGTTGCCGAAAACATATACGGTAATATGTTCCCGAAAATCCTAACCCTAAACGGTCGATGTCAGGGGCACTCCGAGGTTCGGTTGGTTAGGTTCCTTTAAAGTTTAAACCCTCCGCGGGGCTCCATCGACCTGCTTATTAACCCTAACCCTAGCCGACCGACGTCAGGGGCACCCCGAGGTTTGGTATGTTAGGTTAGGTTAGTAAGGTTGATTCTAAATTTATAATAGGTAAGTTACAATAAAAATGACTACTTGTAGATTTTTACGTCAGCAAATATTGTAATAATTTTTCGGAATTTTCAGTATTTTATTCGGTCGTTTCTTTATTTGTATTCGCATATAAGCTGTCGGAAAGTTAGTATTTAAAGCAGTAAATTTCATATTTTGAGTACGCTCATATTTTAATTCTTTTTCGGAGCTTTTATTACTACCCTTTATAAATCAACCACCTAATACTGGAACATAATATTTTGTCCGTAAAAGTTCGCGTAGCAGCCGAGCGCATTGTAATTTCCTTTTTCGGAAATTTTAAATTTTACAGTAAAGTATAGGAAAATGTTCGTTAAATCGTTTGATCTTCCCTTTAACGGAGCCTACGTTAGTAATGATTCCAATCGGCTTACGGTTGGATTTATTACTAACGTAGGTTCCAATTACGGGTAGGTATTTTTTTTTTTCATGAAATCGTGCGCGAATGAGGTTGCAAAATTAATATCATTAGGTACCTAAGCCAAAAACCCGCTTAAGTTTGATGTGCTCATCATTATGCCTATGCGTGAACATGACTTTACAAGACAGTCATAGACGATATTTGTTTTCCCAATGTCGTCAATGCACAAAACTAAATGATTCAGGATAAAATTAAGGTAAAGGAAAATCACGTTGCTGGATTTGCAGATCAACGCATTTGATTTTTGTAAAATGGACATTTTATTTATATAATATATTTTTCCTTTTCCATGTTATGGTTGGGATCGGTTTGCAAGACTCCTAGAGGCGGGTGAATATTTTCACACATTACTACCATCTGACCTTTGCAACCCAATGAAGGAGAATTCGACTTCTTTAAGTAGGAATAATTTACCAAGTATGGCCTCTGATCATTGGATATCAACGTGCAGGAGGTTCTTAATTTTTTTATAAATTTTTGCGGTTGATAAGGTCAGTCCGATGACAAAAAACGTTTTGAAATTCCATGGGTATTTTTTAAATTATAATTTGGACACTTATTCCATACGAAATTGAAAGGAGGAGTTTCTGCAAACTTGGTCGTACGTTTTACAAACAGTAAGATAAACTTGCTTAGTAGCTTTATTACGGGCTATGCAAAGTGCTGGAAAATGCTTCTGGAACATTATATTTTCAATAAACGATGTTATCAGAAGTTACTTAGAGAAACATCAAATGCATCAGGGCAGCCGTTATATGCAGTGTAGCGACATAAAAAATAAAAGCTTGTAAAAAGGAAATTCGCCATATTGAACACGTAAATTATTAATAAAAATAAAATCCAAAATTAAATATATAAATAAATAAAATATTATAAAAACACTGTTGCGGAATAAGTAAATTGGCCTAATATGTAAAAAGAATACGAGAAAACTTGAGGTATGTTGTGTGGTAAATCTTTATTAATATGCTGGTTTACGTAATAGGGCGACTATTGCAATCGGTTTTTAAGCTCGTGACCACTAAAAAACGTAAACTTTTAAATGAATATTATCTCATCAAGATTACCTAAGTTATCCCGATAAAAACAGTCACGGTTAATGGTAGACTATCATTAAAATATGAAAGGTAACGTAATAGAGAAAAGTGGTAATTTCCTGGACGCTGCTGGCCTCTGCGGCACGGCACAATAGATAAAGGTGATAGTTTCTTGGATGCTAGCCTCGAAGCACAGCATACGTCAATGTACAGCAGACTTGAGCAGACGGTACGACAATCACGTGTCGCGGATCAAAGAGGGCTTGCTGGTCTCGAGCTTCGGGGATTCTATGCGGCTGGCAAAAGTGACACTATAGAACCGCAAGCCTGGTAAATAGTCCGGTACCCGGAAAATTATGGAATTCGACTGCTCATGATTTATATTTTTCTGCAACTCAAATTTTATCTATATCCATCAAATGTTGTCCATGTCAACGAAAAATTCTCATTAAAAGGATTGATGACCAGACATTAAAAAAAAAGTAGATTGTAACCGCAGAGGTCGCACTGCAGTAGGTACTTCTAGACATGACGCATCAATAACATAGCACAACAGACCACTATTTCATTCGGTCCTGTGGGAAAACTACGTAGTATTGTGCTGTTTTATACTTTCTTTTTGGTCATTTCTACGTTAAAATAGTCTACACGAGAGATATCACAGTGATGGAGGTCCCTCACAGCTTGGGCAATGTGCCCAAGGGGTCTGTTCTTTCCCTCGGGAACTGTACTTTTTTCTGGATGAAAGGTATCCTATGCCCTTTTCTGTAACCCTGACAACGTATATGCAAAATTTCATGATGATCGGTTCAGTGGTTTACGCGTGAAAAGGTAACAAACAAACTAGCTTACTTTCGCATTTATAATATTAATTAGGAAGATAGGATATCAGTAGGACCTTAGCTTCAGTACAAGACGTCAATAAAATATTTGTGGCTTGTTCTATCGGAGAGCTACAGACACTGAGCTCACCTCATGTTTTTCAATGTTCAATTGGTATTTAAAATGCTGCATCATTATGAATATATTATATCATAATGTCTGCCGTTTATAACGTTGAAGATTATATTTAAAATCGAAGCAATCCGTATCGATAATCCCATTGATATAGGCTTATTATTGTGGCCTTGGGTTCGTTCTATTTTGTATCCATGCGTGAAATAGCAATGATTGCATGGGATTGGCATGTTTGGTTACCGTAAGGACAGAATTAGCTCAGTCGAAATAACTACTGGAATAACTTTGTTGCCATATGTTGCGTGCGGTATCTGGCTTGGAATTTGATTTACAAGTTATTGTTTTCGTGAGGAATTTCTGACGTGTTTTCTCGTGTTTTTTTCTCAAGGTAACCTCGGTCCAACGGGTGGGAATACATCATCATGAACTTTATAGTAGTGGCGTTAGTTTGAATACGTTGTTTTATTCCGGCTGAATATCATAACAATAATAGTTAGCCCTTAGTGCATAAGAGATCTGATCGATCGTCAGCTGCTCCCGTAGTATGTTCGATTCCTGGCTCAGGCAGAAGCTTTTCAATTAACAAAAAATGCAGTTTTATTTTCCTTCAAAATTGAAGTCATCTTTTCTTTGACCACGTGGCCCTACTTCCCATAGTTTCGAATCTAGCCCTGATGGGCCATTGCAAAACCATGTTCATTTACGCGACCGACATATTCCCCTTACTTCCATACAGCTGACTATTTTTTTCCGGGATGAAGATAATCCCAAATATCATCCCTTCAGGTTTCCGAGCGGTATGATTTAACATTTTTTTATAGCTTTTTTACAACTTGGACATGCTGTAATTTTGGATTCCGCCCTTGAGTGCGGCGACTGAGTCTCATTCTGAAGATTATTAAATAATAAACAACGAAGTTCCTAATAAAAATGGACCGCATAAAACGAGCAATATCTCCCTTACAACCGCACCTGCAAACGGCTAGACCACCTCTCACACACGCGTTTAAAATTTACTGTAGTCCTTTACACCAACCACATTATTATTACCATCTTTATTAGAGTCGATAAGTAGCTAATTACATGGCTAGCAGCCTCCATCCGTACTACTGTAGATGTACTGTACAAGTTATATGAACTGTAAACAGTTCCATAATTTCCTTGTATTTATCAGGATCAGCCATCAGCATCCAGGTAAATGATAAATGTTTTTATTTCTGTAAGTAGGTTTGTACACACTTTAACACGTCAACCATGTTGTAAATCCTATCTGACTACTCTGAGAAGAAAGGCCGAATCAAACTCAGAGGTCACAGTCTCTTTAAGTCCAGACATAATCTTGGTCACATCATGTGAAGACCATGTAGATATGTGTCCGAAATGGTCTTTTGAGGAAAAACGACACCAATTGAGTGCACCTGTCCATTCAGTGCATGCATTTTTCAGTAATTGTGCAGCTCAACTCAGAACTTAAGGAGCTCAACGATTAACAAATAAAAAATCAAAATCTTAAATTCACTCATTGACAGATAACACACAGCCTACACCGCAGGGTCTAGAAGCGTAGAATTTTCCACATTAATTCCGTTTATAAGGAATGTTATAGAGATATGAGGAACAAGGTGTAAAGTTCACTCATACTCTATAGAAAAGGGAGGATCCTCCGACCAGACGGGGGTTGTGTCTGGTGGGCAACTGCCCGACGGTTGATGTCGGGATGTTGTATATATGCTAGTCGCGCGGTAAACTCTGATTGTGCGATGCAGGATTTGCGTGACGTCAGTATGACGGGTAGTTCGCATGTGGCGATGTTGATACCGCTACATCACTCCCCCCCGGAGACCGGAGGTCGAGAGTGGGCTGAGACTTGTATCTTGCGATGCTTGCCAGGGCCACTTGAGGTTCCAGTGAGTCGGAACCGGGTGTCGCATAGTTCGCGGTGAGTCGGAACTGTCTGCGAAGGTTCCCCAGTGAGTCGGGGTGGCGCTGCGTTATGCTCCAGTGCGTCGGATGTGGTACAGCGCCGGGTTGAGGCTGACTGCTGGCGTCGACCAGGAAAGGGTTTGTAGGCTCTGCTTGTGGACCGGCCGAGAGTGCAGCGTGCTGTGCCAAGGTTGCTGATGAGGCTGAGGGTGATGACCAGGTATGCGCGGTCGCTGCATGCTGGTGGTCAGGATACCCGTTGAAGCCGTGGGTGCTGGCTGGCTGTGTGCCTCGCCGCTCTAAAGCTTGCGGAAGTGATGCTGATGTGATGATGACGTCACGCTGTAGTAGTTGCACGAAGGCTGCGCTGACGTTCAAGTTCGGGGTCACCAGTATAGAGATGTGAGGAACAGGGTGTAAAGTTCACTCATACTCTATAGAAAAGGGAGGATCCTCCGACCAGACGGGTGTTGTGTCTGGTGGGCAACTGCCCGACGGTTGATGTCGGGACGTTGTATATATGCTAGTCACGCGGTAAACTCTGATTGCGCGATGCAGGATTTGCGTGACGTCAGTATGACGTGTAGTTCGCATGTGGCAATGTTGATACCGCTACAATGTGACCACCAAGGAAGGATTTTTGAACATCCCCCGAGTTTGTATGGAAGTTCGTAATTTTTGCCAATTAGAAATCCCATTGGGTGCACGGCTGTTACTTAGATACTCGTAAATGGACCAGCTATTTCAGTACTATTTTCAATACGAGGGCTGCACTAAAAGTATCGGGAATGGAATATTTCCACTGTTGCTGTCATATTAAAATCTTTTTAATTGAAAAGTCCTTGGTTTTAAAAATCGAATACCATTTATTTATTAAAAAAAAGATTCTCGGTCTTGTCACAAGGTTTTGTCAAACTTGTTTAGTCGTTGAGAAAATGGAATTGACTCGAGAAAATTCAAGAGCGATGATTTATTATGACTTTCGAAGTGGTTTAACACAAAAGCAGTGTGTTGACCGGATGATTTCTGCATTTGGTGATGAAGCCCCATCCAAAACCACAATTTATCGCTGGTTTGCTGAATTTCAACGTGGACGTGTTAAGCTCAGTGATGATCCCCGTCAAGGTCGTCCAAAAACTGCAGTCACCGAAGAAAACGTTGATGCTGTGCGTAAGCTGATTGAGGAAGATCGACATGTGACATACCGCGAAATTCAGGCAAGTTTTGACATTGGCATGAGTCAAATACAAATAATCTTGCATGAACAATTAGGTGTAAAAAAGTTGTTTTCCCGATGGATACCGCATTCGCTTTGTGAAGAGCAAAAAGCGGCTCGCGTTACTTGGTGCGTCAGAACTCTCGAAAGATTCCACGCAGGATCCTCAAATGCTGTATACAACATCGTATCAGGTGACGAATCCTGGATATACGCGTACGAACCCGAAACAAAAAACCAGTCACGAGTTTGGGTGTTCGAAAATGAGTTAAAGCCAACAAAAATTGTTCGTTCACGGAGTGTTGCAAAAAAAATGGTGGCCACGTGTGTCTCCAAAACCGGCCATGTTACGACTATTCCTCTTGAGGGACAAAGAACGGTTAATGCAGAATGGTATGCTAGCATTTGTTTGCCACAGGTCGTTTCTGAACTCCGTAAAGAGAACTGCAACCGCCGCAACATCCTCCATCACGACAATGCGAGTTCTCACACCGCGCACAGAACAAAAGAGTTTTTAGAGCAAGAAAACATAGAATTATTAGACCATCCGCCGTACAGCCCCGACCTAAGCCCCAATGATTTCTATACTTTCCCTAAAATAAAGAATAAATTGCGTGGACAGAGATTTTGACCACCTGAAGAAGCTGTGGACGCCTACAAAACGGTAATTTTGGAGACCCCAACTTCCGAATGGAATGGTTGCTTCAATGATTGGTTCCATCGTATGGAAAAATGTGTCAAATTTCGCGGAGAATACTTCGAAAAGCAATAAATACATTTTTAAATAGTAATGTTGTGTCACTTCCTTGATTCCCGAAATTTTCAGTGCCGCCCTCGTACAACATTATTCTTTTGTGAATATAACTGTATTGTACAATTGTGTAGTTTAGGTGTAAATAGCAAGATTACATAAGGAAGGTAAGTATTGATTTATTGGGTTAATTATTATAATCACACAGCAGGTTACCTATATATGTACCTAATTGTTGTAACCATATTATATTACGTCTATCTTTATGAGTAATTTTGTGGCTAGATGATGAGTATACAGCGTGGCTCTACAATGGCAACATTAATTTAACACATGGGTAGGGCTAGTGGCCAGTAACAATAAAAAGAATTCGTGAAAAATAAAATACAAATAAAAAAAAAGTGATAACCACAACAGTGTGTACCTCACGGCTGCGCCAAAAAGGTTTATTTCAGCGTTAATCAAATCAAATCATATCATGTTTAACCGACTTCCAAAAAGGAGGAGGTTATATGTTCGGCTGTATGTATGTTTTTTTTTTAATGTATGTTCATCGATTTCTCCGTCAATTGTGAACCGATTGTGAAAATTATTTTTTGTTTGAAAGGGTATGCTCTCGAGGTGGTCCCATTGCCACCAAGTCAGATTCTAATGAGGGGATCCCATGGAAAACGAGGAAAATCCTCAAATTTTATAGGCACACCTATAGCGATTTGGGTATTTTTTATAGTAACTCGTGCATTTGCTCTTGAAAAGCACCATTTGGTGAAGTGGAACTGATGATGAAGACCAGAGGTGGCCACCAGAACTACTCATAGTGGTTGCGATTCGATTACTTTAATATGGTTGCTAAGCAAGTTAAGCTCATCCCAATACATATGGTGAAATGGAGCTAATGGTGGCTTCACCATCAGCTCCAGTTCTTCTCATTTTTACCAGGAGAACTCCTCAACAATTAACTGACCTACTAAAAAGAGAAAAATAAAAAACGTTTTTTACAAAAATAACAACCGACTTCTAAAAAAACACTACAAACTGAAAAATAACTTTAATTTCGGAAGTCGGTGGCAAAAAACTAAAATACAGATCCAATGACACCGACTTCCGAAATTAAAATTATTTTTCAGTTTGTAGTATTTTTTTAGAAGTCGGTTTTTATCTTTATTATAGTTAATCGAATCAAATCATATCATTTTTATTTCAGGAATACACCCATATTGAAATTAAACCAAGTTACAAATTAATTATTAAAAAATAAATTATTAAATTAATACAAAAACTTTCTTAGTATATTTTTTATTGTTACTGGCCACTAGCCCTCCTACCCATGTGTTAAATTCACAGAACAGATAATTTATCTATTCTATGGTTAAATTAATGTCGCCATTGTAGCGCCACGCTGTATAACGACATTGGCCAAATGATTTAGGTAAAATAATTACCGACATGGTATTTCACAGTAGGTACGGTAACAATTTGTCAATTAATTATACCATATTTGACTATAGCTTGAAGGAGGTAATTCTCGTTAGGAAAGTTGGACGTAGTTTAGCAGAAAGGACTCAACCCACACTTTGGTCAAAAATGAGTTATGTATACCAAAGAGGTCCTAAAAGTTTGTTCTTTCACTCAGCAAAAAAGATCCGTGATACTACAAAGATAAGGTTGATTTTTTAATGATGCGGACCAACCCACGTAAAGAAGGGTATTTTTCTACAAACCACTGTAATAACCCAAACTACCCAAGCAGTTTTAGAAGCAGGTCTATATTTAATATAACAAAATTGTCTCCAAGCAAAATAGTCCAACTGTAACATCATTGCAGCAATACACACCTAAACTTAAAACCTCGATAACTCAAAAATTACGTTTTGTGGGTTGAGTCCTTTCTGCTAAACTACGTCCAGTTATGAGTATAAATGTGGATGGCTATATGAGTAGGGTTATATGACGACTAATAGAGAAGTATAGCAGAAAAAGGAATGTTGCGCCGATTCAAAAAAAATAATTGAGGAGCGCAAAGCACAACGCGCAGGAGAATGATGATCGGACTTTTCTTTCTGCTTATTTACTTCTAAGGTAATTTATATTTAATAGTATAATAAAAACCTCAAACTCAAAGCATTTATTTCAAATAAACTAATTAC
Source organism: Griposia aprilina (assembly GCA_916610205.1). Lineage (NCBI taxonomy): Eukaryota > Metazoa > Arthropoda > Insecta > Lepidoptera > Noctuidae > Griposia > Griposia aprilina. Next base: position 8,164,636 of record OU744287.1, read on the forward strand.
AGGCACTTTTGAATTTTCAAGGGGTCGGTCGGACAGAAAGATGAAGCTAGTTGCCCATTCCAAAACGTAGTAGGTACTTATGGAGAAGAACGGGCAAGAAACTCCACGGACACTCTTTTAAATCAAAATATTGCTTACATCATTCATGTTGAAATTATACATGTGAAAACGATGCAGAATGTTAAAAGCGTCCGTAATAAAAATACAAAAATAATTCAAATATTAAATTAAATTTAAATAAGCCGTGGCAGCTAAGAGACGACCAGTCCCTAGTGACTGCGCCCATTCAGGAACATGAAGCATGGATTAGCACCATTCAGAATTTTGAAGGGAGCTAAATGATCCAACATATGCGCCACCATCAGCGAGACATTAGAGTGAACGTGACATACTCTCAGCCGCCAGGGCACATTCAACTCAGTGGAAGACGGTACCCAGTAAATGTAACTTTATAGTATGTACATAGTACTCACACAACTCATCGAGTACAAAAAAAAAACATTAAAGTTTGAGTACCGGGAACAAATTAACGGTGATCCGGGCTCTAGAGAGAAACCTCTTCACGATGCTTGCGTTATTCACGACTACTGCTTCCTACATCAAGTCCTAGATCCAACCGCTCAATGAAAGCTACCTGCGATATTAATGCGCTTAATTTTTTTATACTTACTGGCAGTATATTTCCTTACCCTAATAAATATGTTTCATCCCCAAGTACCAAAGTGACCTTTTCAATTCATATGTAATTTCTGGTGTTTATCTTAGACATAACTGTCATCGGTGAAGGAAAAGCATCGTGAGGAAACCTGCGGGATAGTTGCGAAACACACTTGCAGAAGGAATGGCTTTCATTTTGTCTATTTACGTTGTTGAGCAGACAAATTTTTCGAACTTATGAAGCAATGGATGAGCTTCAAAATGATTCAAACTGTTATTGATAGTGTGTATGCAATTAGGTTGCTGGTCTTTTGGTTACTATAGTTTGTAGCCTCAGCGTTTTTTGAATAAATGACTTTGTATTTTGTTTCTGAAACAGAGAAACACTGCAAAAGAGCAGTGGTGGCGCAATAGTAACGGCCTCGACTTACGAGTTGTAGGCGTTTTACTTTGTGTAAATAATTTAACTACTACTGCTCTCAAAACGGTGAAGGAAAATATCGTGAGGGAACCGAAATATCCTACAAAAAAAAACGTGCCATCTACCAACCCACACTGGGCCCGCGTGGTAGATTACCTACAGCTCACTCCCTCTCTAAGAGAGGAGGCCTGTGTCCCAGCAGTGGGAACGTTATAGACTGATTATGGGTAAGTCTGAAACCGTCAACCCGTTTTGAGCAAGCGCGATGATGCACAGTGGCACAATAATACGCTGGTATAATTATTATGGTCATAAAATAAGTGTAGCGGCAGCGGTGAGAAACGGTGTCAAATGTCAACTTCCTGATTAAATTGGCAGTACTTACTACTCACCTTGGCAGTTTGTCCCGTTACTCATATTTCAATAGGAGATTAACGGCAAGACATTCTATTCACAGGTCGAGTACGTGTTCCTAGTGGGCGTCGGAGGCGGCGTGCCGCACTACACGGACTATGCGAGACACGTCCGACTGGGCGACGTCGTCGTGTCGTCTCCTGCGCCGGATTTACCCGACAAGTCTGTATTTATTCTATCTTTATTATTTTTGTTTAGCCTGTACTGTCCGACTGCTGGGCAAAGGCCTCCACCAAGTCCTTCCAGGAAATCTTTTTCCGCGCCACCTTGAGCCAGCCTTCGCGGTACGAGTCCAGGTCGCCACCGCTTTCTGGGCTGACCTCGGCGACGCCATCCATCTTTAGGCGCCCATCGCGTGGAGACTTCTATTCTATCTTGTTAATACTTTTCTTTGTTATAAATTCAGTCGCTAGAATATGAGCACATGAGATGTAGTCATTCTGGCTTTCAGAGCAAAATCCCCTTTGGGAAATTCTTTTTAGTGCGTTATGTGCAGCTGTCCATTTCCAAAATATCCTTTTCAGCCTATACTAAACTCAAACTCAAAGCATTTATTGCAAATAAACCAATCAAAGGCAGTTTTTTCAACATTACAATTTTCAAGGGGTCGGAAAGATGAAGCTAGTAGTTAATAGGTTCTGGAATGGTCAAATTGCACTGTAATGTGAACAATAAAAATCTTAAATTCACTCACTGACAAGACAATGCACAGCTTAAACCGCCTAGACGATTTTGCCCAAGAGTTTCTTTGAGAAGAACTGAAGAACTCTTTATTTTAAATTCTCCTCCTAATGGGGTTAATAAGAGATGAAAGTGTGTATTGGTGTTAATTTTTGTCGATGGGCAATTCTATCTGGCTTGTAAATCTATAAAAAAAGATATGTACCTCAATGATAGTCCTAGATAGACAGCTCGAACATTGAAGAAATTGGGATATAATATTTTCCATAAAGAAAACATTAAGTGTATGCGCAGCACAAGATTCCAGATTCCAGATACTAATCCCTTTATGAAGTTCTGCGGGCATATAGAATTTTAAATGACAAAATGTGACTCACGTTGACGAAGTTGCTACCACGGGCAAGACGTAACTAACATAGACACATCGTCTTGTTGTTTGAATAAAACTCATTCATAATATAACTGGAAATTCCGGAAGTGCACGCCCAAGGTAGACAGACGCACACGGTACAGTGACCTCATTAGTGCTGACCTATAAAATGTGTCATAAGCGTAAGTACCTAAAATTATTGGTGTGATGTTAAAAGTATAAACGTTAAAGAGATGAAGTATAATACTTTACAAAAAACATAGTAAGTACAAGTGAATAGAAAATCAACAACAAAAAAATATGTCGATTTGGTCGCATTAAAGTTTATTCGCCCATCCTTCAAACTTGCTATGCAAAGAGCGTAGCACATGTTCGGTCATTCGTTTGGTATGAAGCTGACGTCAAATTGATGATGTAATCTCTGCCCTCCATCATCAATTTGATCCTAATCAACGGATGGCCAGGAGAAATAATTGACGTCAAATTGATAGTGTAACTTTCAATCTGAATAAGGAGACGAATAGGCACAAAAAACAAATGACCGTCTATATTCCTTTGAAAAGATAAGCACATAATACGGTCCATGTGTTTTACTTCTGTTGATTCACGTGGGAGTTTGTAATTACTTGCAAATATTCTTGGGAATGAATACTGGAACATGTTTAATTAATAAGCTGTCCAGTATAGTGACGTTGAAAAACTGCGTCAATTCTTATTCGTCACTATTTATCGGAAACCTTAGAAATTATACTTTGGACTGTGATGGCACTAACCCACAAATCGGGGTCTTGGTTTGACCACACCCACTCACTACAGTCGTTCCGTTTTCGCTAAAATAGTTACTCCAATTTAATAATTAAGACTATTCTCCTAGATATGCCTCTCAAACTATGTATCTCCTGTTCATAGGTTTCTAAAGTGCGACTTCTTCGTGCGACCAACTTGGTGCTTGCAAAGCTTGCCCGCAACTTGCCTGATATAAAAAGCCGTCGTATCTCTAATGTCAAAAATTACCCATTGTACCAACCCAGACTGGGCCCGCGTGGTGGATTACGGCCCACTCCTTCTCACAGAGATGAGCGCTGTGTCCCAGCAGTGGAAACATTATCCGTCTTATTATAAAACTCGATTTAACTTTATCCCGAGCCTAACCTAACCTTCGAGCCAGTTTTTGTATTTAGAACTTTATTCCGAATTTAGTAAAGTTCTTAATACAAAATTGACAACCTAAGACCGGACTAAGTTGTCAGTTTTGTAAAAGGAACTGTATATCGATTTATGTTAGGTCCTTATTTCAAAAACAGGCTCGATGGTTTAAACCCTGTCTAAAAAAAACCTTGTTTTGTAATAAGACCGTATAGGTTGATTATGATAATGATGGTCATGTTATCTTTGCAGCGTGATCCAGATCTCGCGTTAATCATAAAGTTTTATAACCAGTCTGAGATCCCCTGAGGCCGTCTATTGGCAACGGTTCCTTTTTGTCACAGCCTAAAAAAGAAAAAGATTACACGTTAGTTGGTTGTTGACATTGTAATATTAATTCATAAGTAAGAGTGGGTAAATATTTGCTCACCTAGTAACCAGTTTTGTTGTGGTTTAGCTAACCACACACCCGATGCCTCATTTTTTTATCGAGAACAGTTGCTTGCGTAGTTGTCTAAATGGTTTATTCAGTGTCTGGATGAAAGTTTGTAATCCATACAATACGTAAACTATAAAACAAAGCTATAGAGCTAACAGGAAGAGTCATGGGCTCATTTACAATAACATACATAATTAAGTATCAGCTCTAATATGTATACTAGTTTGTTCCGTTCCCACAGACAAACCGTGAAAACGGTTTTGCGGGGCATAGTTTCGAAGTTAGGATTTTTTACAAACTTTATTTTAATTTTTTATAAATAATAATAACAAATCGTTTCTTGAGCATTATACGGTATTTCAGAGTGCGTACCAGTGCCTACCCTTCTATCTTTTGGACATTACTGTTACTCTATATCATCACACAGCTGGGCAAAGGGCTCCTCCCAAAATCTTCTACGGGGTCCGTATCATTTGGACATGCAGGGTGGCAGTTACATCGACGCGCAAACTGAAACCATGAACTCGGCACATGATTCAAGACCCCTTGCGTTAAAATATTCCGTCACTTATTTTTTTTTTTAATCAGCTTTTCCATACACGGGCAAAGGGCTCGTCCCAACATCTTCTACGGGGTCCGTATCTTTTGGACATACAGGTTGGTACGGACATACACGCAAACTGAAACCATGAACTCAGCACATGATTCTAGACCCCTTGCGTTGAAATATTCCGTCAGTTAGTTTTTTTTTAATCAGCTGTTCCATACATTTTGACCGCGTCGGTATTGCACTTTTGTAGGAAACAGCTGATTTTATTTCAATAAATGACGAAAATTTTCTACTCTAGGGGGTCTAGAATCGTGTGCTGAATTCATGGTTTCAGTTTAGGCGTCGATGTCTCTGCCATCCTGTATAAACTATTTTTAGCGATTAACCGTCGATGACGAAAGCCACGGTTCAAAATGTAAAAATTTACTGCTGTACTTAATAAAAATGACGGCAAAAATCAATCCCCTGACATGATTTGTATCTCAAAGCTCTACTGTTCAATGTTCTAAAAAACATAATTCTCGGGTAATACCAATACTTAGGATCGTGACTAAACAACCATGTAAACAAAAATGTTACATGGCTAACATATGGTGTACGTGACTTTTGAAACCACGGTTACTAATATTATTATGCAGTGATATAATGATTATCCTATGTGTGACGCGTCCATTACGGGACTGACGTGCGCAATTGTTTATGATCTATTTTGATATTACCTCCTCTCCTTGTTCATGATTAGCGTACTACTTGAAGGAAATTTTCCGGCCTATTGTGTAATGTAATGCGATAATTATATCGATTTGTTAAACATTGTATTTTGTCGATATTAAAACTGGACTTTGTACCGGAAGATGCGCCGTGGGTAAGCCCGGTACGTGGTGGACCAACGTCGTAGTGAAGGTCGCGGGAATCCGCTGGATGCGGGTAGCGAAGGAAATCAGGCATCTGTGGGCATGCTTGGAGGAAGCTTATTGTCTTACAGTGGACGTGATTTGACAGAGATGATGATAATGAAAACTGGACTATACTGGACCCTTGTAAACGATGGACGGATTGTGTGGATGATGATATGGCTAGAAAAGAGGTGACTGCCAAGGATGACGACGGAACGAGAAGTATGAAAGAAAAAGAAATGTTGCGAAGAACCCAATTAAAATTAAAAAAAAATGGGCCAAGGACAAGAGACTGATGATGACTGATGAGTGATGACTCTGATAACCTAAGATTATGAAATAGAACAAATATGTGTTGTCTAAAATACGGGCTGTCTCAGAAAAAACTAACTTTAAGATAACCCCAGAGGAAAAAATCCGGAGGTGTGAGGTCTGGGCGAGCGCGTTTTCATGAATGTTGGATCTCTGAATCAACATTATTCTTCAAATAGATCTCGCTTTGAAGAGTGCCAGAGCCGCGAAGGACGACATTTGAATAATGTTATTTTCAAAAAGAATGTAATTTTCCAACGTCTTCAGTTTCTGATTTTCTATTTTAACGCGTATTTATAAATATATTTGTCATTTTTTTATGCATCTATAAAAGTTAGTTTTTTCTGAGACACCCTGTGTAAGGATAAGCGGTGTATATGACATTATACTTTGTAATATTAGAATTATTATAATTGGTTCAAATAAATATTCATGGAAAAGTTATGAGGGCGGATGTAGGCGAGTAACATAGACAGGTAGGCGATGTATAATCTGACAAACATGAACTACTAACATAAGTTGCAAATTATTCTTAGAAGGTACCTACCGGTTACATGATAAAACGTCATAATACAATAAAATATGTGCATATTTGGAAATCACGTGAATATTTATGTGGTGGGGAATATAAAGGTACTAGTACATATACGTAATTTACACAAAGGTACTTACCACAAGTACCTACAAACCTACATAAGTAACAATTCAATACATCTTGCTGTTGATAAACAATTGTTTTATGTTAGGAAAGAGGCCAGTTATAGGGTCACTCTGGTGGGTGCATAGCGTATCTAATGAAGGGTCTCTAGCGTTGCGATTTCAGGCACTATCTTGATAAGAGTACCTTTTATAACTACACTGAACTATGAGTACAGTCTCAACCAACGCGGTATGCTTAGTCAAAAGCTTCAAAAACTTTGGAAACGGCCGTGTCTGCTTCCGTTCAAACTCAGTCATAAACAAGTGCCTACTATTAAATACCTGTATATTTAGCTAGGCAATGGTGACCTATCAATTTTTCTAAGTAAATTTTGCAACCGTTGATGATCTTGTAAAAACATTTGCTGTAACCGAATGAGTTCAAAGTTTGACGTCAGATACCTGACGTCAAACTTTGGAAAACCCATGAATCAAAAGTTACCACACTTTTCAGAAAGGTGTAATCGTTAGTTGATTTATTAGAAGGAGAATAAGGCAAAATTACTTCCCTTTTATGGTATTGTGGAATTATTTGCATAACCATTGGCATATTAAAATTATTGGCGAAGAAGATAAAGCTCATTATAATAAAGGCATGATGTGGGTCATCGCTGTAGCCCAAATAGGTACAATAAGCTAAAAAACTGAGCGCTCCCGAACTTGTACAGATAGACACAGTGTGTATGTGCATCAGATACACTTTGAACACCAACACACCTTCGTGAGATAAAATCTATACAAGGTGGAAGGGACATCAACGCGCTAACTCTCACCATGAATTCACCCCTAGCGTAGAAAATTTTCGTCAATTCTCAAAAAGAAAAAAAAAAATTCATTAAGAATGTCCATCCATTTTGACCGCGTAATAACGCGGTCAAAATATACGGAAAAGCATTTTTTTTTGTAATAACCGACGAAAATTTTCAACGTCACGGGTTGCACAATCATGTACTGAATCCATGGCAACAGGCCGCGCGTCGATGACCCTGCCACCCTGTATATTTTTCTTATTTATTTTTATATACTAACAAGCTGACCCGACAGACGTTGTCCTGTCTTAACTATGAATGTCATATGTCGTTTAGTTTTAGTTTTGACTATTGACTAAAACTAAAACTATCGACTCATTTATCAACCGATCCATCTGTGTTAAACGATATTTGCAGCGCGCATTCTGTCAATCACTGACAGTTATTTCAAGCAACTGACAGTTATGTAAAATTTATATTGGCGTTAAGTTTTCTTAAATTTTGTAACGTTCCGATCAACTTCCTTATTTTTTTATTTCATAAGATCCTTCTCCTGACAATAAGGAACACAACGAAAAAAAAAAAGTGAAATCAGTCCAGCCGTTCACGCGTGATGGCGTGACCAAGGGAAATAGGGATTCATTTTTATATATATATATAGATAGGTACTCGATTAAAAAACGAGACTTCGAAAATACCAACGACTTGTGGGTCCAATTTCATACTTCCGCAGATGTGCTGTATTTGGCCTAATTAGTCACGCTATCTAAGGCCACATCAAATAAGGAAATTTATTGTAGTAAAAATTCTATTGATGTTTCTACAGCTCTATATACGGTGAAAAGCGTTGGAGTTTCAAATTTTGTAACAATGAGTGGGTGGCGTTCTAAATGCCCAATGAATAGTAATTGACCACTGACTGTGCTTGACCCCTGTCGACGAGATTCAATTGCACTTGGTCTGTGTCATAAAAGTTTGTTACCATATTGGTTGACCAGTCAACACCAGCACATTATCGCTCAATTGCGTGGGAAATTGCTTGCCAGTCATAATTTGTGAAAGCCTTCCTTTTATGTTCCTGGCTCTTGTAACACAGGTATATCACCTAGCACAGGAGTCAGGGACTTCACACTATTTTGTAACCAATTTCTTGTGTAATAAAGATTATTATTATTAGATTATTATTATTATTATGTAGGCATTATTTTGTAATGTTAAGTAGGTACCTAATTAAATTAGTCATTGGTTCACCGCAATGGTCGTGATTTAATTGATTCAATTGTAGGTATTATTACCTATTTGCTCAGCAAAAGAGTGGAATTCTCTACCTGCGCCTGTGTTTCCGACCGCATACAGCCCAAATCTCTTCAAAGTGAGAGTGAACAGGCTTCTTCTGGGTAAGCTCACTCCATCGTCGACTTTGTCTCTGTCATCTCTGACCTAGACTAGAGTCAAGAGCAAAACAATTTAAAATAAAAAAAAATAAAAAAAATACTGTTGGCATAGAAATATTTATAAGGGGATTAACTTTGATTGTTTTTTACAGTTTACTTTATACAAAAACTGTCTAGACGTCAATTTTATTTCACGGATAAAATATATGTAGTTGTATCTTTTATTTAACCCACGTTTTTTAAACGATAAAATCAAGCCTTGGTAGAGCTTTTTTTATGAAAGAGAAGGCCGAGAATGAAGCGTGGCGGTTGACAGGGGAGAATCAAATAGAAGAAGAAAACGTATTGCGCCAACCCCAAGTAGCATTTTTAATATAAATAATTTTGTTTACAGATACGTGTACATATTCTGCGAGAAAGCAGAAAAGAATGAGAAAGGAGGATGGGACTATGAGGTGAAACCTTACAAGCCTGCTGACTTCCTTCTCCAAGATATTGCCGCGCGTCTGAGCAACGCTAAACCTCTTTGGGACGCGTTCATTAGCGAAGGTAAGACAAAAATGATATACCGTCAAATGGGGTGAATAGGAACGTAGAGGTGAATCGAGACGAATTTTTAAAAGGAATTCTACCATTGACTTAATATAGTTTGCGGTAACGGCCCTCACTTACGAGTTGTAGTTCGTGGGTTCGAACCCAGGCATGCGTTTTACGTGTAAATAATTTCATCACCACTGCTCTCAAAGCGGTGAAGCAAAACCGTGACGAAACCGGCATGTTCTAGAACCAAAAATTCGAAGACATGTGACATCTACCAACCCGCACTGGGCCCGCCTGGTGGATTACTGCCCACTCCCTCTCGAAGAGAGGAGGCCTGTGACCCAGCAGTGGGAACATGTGGGCTGATTGCATGTTATGCATGGGTCATATTTTACGATTTCCATGGAAATGTGGGCGTGGCCTATTTAGACGTTACCTTCAAAAATTTGTGTTATAAACGCAGATTGCAGAATACGTGCTACGGAAATATATTTATGAGCTCTAAACAAAGCCATTAAAGATAATAGTGTTTGTTTTAAAATTCTTTGCATATTTTTAACAAAGCAAAGAATAGGCTTGGTCTGTTTCCTGTGAGTTTATTGATTACCTGCGCGCAAAAAGATGCATAGCAACGTTCTATCAGATTGTATCACTTCCTTGCTTGCTCGTTTGTTTACGCTTGCGCTTGTTTGCAAATAAATCCCAGGTGAATTCAAGGGCGGTTCAGGGGGGGGGGCAACAGGGGCACGTGCCCCCCCCCCCCTAAAGGGTTTAAGTGAAATATAATCGAATCGTTTGGATGGACTGGCCTGAATGCATATCCATCATGACGTTGCTTCAATGATGAACGCTGAAAAAGTACCTACTATATCTTCAGCAGCTGTGGCGTAACTACTAAGGTTCAAAATGGTGCAGTCATGTTAGTACTCGGGTACTGAGGTCTGCTAAGCCAACAATGCACCGGCCTGGAGTCGGCGAGAGGATTTCAGGATAACATATAATGCTAAAAAGATAGCGCGGTCTGAGGGGCCTCGCGCGACAAAAGATTATACAGCTTTCTTCAACTCATGTAAAACATAATACAGCTAATACTGTGAATGGTGAAAAGAAAAACTAACCAAACCAATTCGAGGTGTGGTGCTAAAATTATTGAGCTTGCTTCGCTCGCTCTTGCAGCCCAGGATCTCTTAATTCTTAAACTTTACTACTTATGTCGACAAAGTTACTCTTATTTCTGTATCAATGGTCAAAAGAAAATCAATCCAATCCGAGGCGGGGTGCAAAATTTGCACTTTTGTTTATAGTTATTCTTAAATGTTATTGAAAAAGAATTAATCACTTCACACTTCACACTTCTTGACTGTCCATAAATAAATCCTGGATCCGCCCTTGGGTGAATTGAGCGGTCGGGTACGGGGTACCCCCTAGATATGACACAGATTCGAAATGTCAGTCTCGAGTAGGCTGATTCAGCGCTGTTTTGTATGACATCAAAAAAGTCGACTCACTTTTTCTACTAACACACGTAGTTCATGTAACCTGTATTTATTATACTGGGGTATTGTAATGGGGAAACCAGAGGGTACAAAGTCCCCAAAGAACCTGTCCGTGGCTTTATTATATCGTTTAAAAAAAAAAATAGGTTACGTTCGGATCAACACAAACCAAGTATTGTAGGTAGCTGTTTTCGGGAAATGACTTCAGTCTGTTAAAATTGTATCCTTGTCATCAAAAATCTCTGTCTGTATATTGATTTTACAACCATAACGCTTATTTTATAGGATTGGAGCGACTTCGAGGCGTGCCTGGCAGATGGGATCCTCCAGAAGGTGCCACGGACCGTTTGTGTGTGGACATCGGCGAGGGAGCCTTCATCGAAGTGTCGCACCCGGCACCGCAGGGAGATCAAGTGTATGTATACTTACTTAGTTTCAACTACTTACTAACTACAGCCTAGCCTAGGGAATGCAAACTCGATCGAGATCTCAAGCCATTCTTCCAGATTCAATCTCGTGGCAAGAAAATCTCGATCTTGAAATCTCGTGCAAGATCTCGAAGGTATTGGTTGAGGTTACGAACGAGATTTCGAGGCTGAGCGCTCGCGCCTCACGCTATGCTTCTTTTTTTTACAAAATATAACACCGATAGCTAGCTAGATGTAGTTTTCATTTTAATTATATTTAAGCAAAAATAAACGTTATTTTAAAAAGTAGGCGACATTTCTACATTGACCGAGCTAGATTGCCGGGTGAGATCTCGAATGGCCACTCTCGACCCTAGACTTATCACGCGTGATCTCGAGTTGCCAATGTCCACTCGAGATTGCCATAAACAAACCCATTTATTTTCTCATATCGGCACGAGCTGTATAGAATGAGAACGTTCATGTCGTCCTAAAAATATTTTCCGGTCAGCAAGGTGGGGGCGTAGGGCTGACTACCCAGGGTAAGCCGGACTTACTTTACCCATTCATGGTATTTCAATGTACCCCAAAAATCCGTATAAAGTTCATATTAAAGATTATTTGATTTTCCATTCGCGGTCACATTATCAGTCTCTTGCCCTTTGGGGTCGTTGGCGCAACATATTTTTTTCTTCCGTACTTTTCTATTCGACATGTCGGTAGTCAGCGGTCACGCACGGCAGATTTAATAATTTAATAAAATTATTAAATCGCAAATTTATATTGCCTAAAAATATATGATCCACTGCAGTAACCAAAATCAGAAAAATATATGATATTCTTCTGGATATATGCTAGTTAGATAGTGTGTTGAAAACATAATACAATTAACTTGATATGATAGAAAAAAAACACGAAGATACCTCTAAAAATTTTTTTAACGATTAAAAACCATACTTATATACATGCAAACATTCAGATTTTCTGTCAGATTAATCTACAAGTAACATACTAACGTAATAGTGTATTAACTTTTTAGTCCAATGAATAGATTTTTTGTAAATCCATAATTGCTTCATATTTTGCAATAAATTACCAGCGTTGTGTCATGACGCGCGTCTTTCTTTTCTATGCAATCCGACAGTGACCGCGCTTTAGGTATTGTAAGCCTCTTAAAGACAGAGACCGCGCCTTGTTTCTAGCGAATCTTGTGTATTACGGAAGATTCGCTAGTGATGTGATAACGTTTTCAATCGCCACTGGGTTAAAAGGTTAGTCAATATTTTAGCAGAATTTGATAACGCTTTGGAATGACTTCCCTATTATATATTTAAAATATTCCAACACATGATTCACTAGTGATTTGATAACGCTTTCAATCGCCACTGGGGTTAAAAGATTAATCTTTTTTTTGCAGAATTTGATAAAGATTTGTAGCGACATCCTTATTATATATTTAAAATATTTCATTTACATCAATAACAGTAACAAGAATCCTATAAGTATAATTTCCTCATCCATGCAACAGGTTCGAGGTTTCCAGATACACAATCTGAGCTAATTACGGAATTATAAAATGAATCATGTTACAAACTAGTCGGTAGGTACTCTTATGTCACTTAAATGTATTATTATATCAATATTCCTGCAATTATATAAAGAATATCCTGTGAAAACCCATTCATACCGGACGGGATATTCCATACGCTTCAATGTTTACAAATATGAGTTGTTGTTTAAGATAAACTTGAAATAAACAGGATTGTTGGAAATAATTTAATTTTAAAGGATAATTATATGAAGAAGGTATGATTGGGGCTAACCAGACGTTAGGATTAGAGGTTTTAGACAGATTTATCCGTGTTTATGACGCACTTGGTCAGTTCGCGCGTTTTATTGTGTTTACTCAACAACAACATGCTTTATGTACTAAGACCTGAGTAGTAAGAACATAAAAACTACTGCACATAACACCACGCTTTTATTTCCCGAAGAGGTCGGTAGGGTGTATATAGTCAGTCATCTAGAGTCTAGAGTAAATTTTTAGCTATCAAAGTATGCAAGTGGCTTCTTAATTTTGTCTTCTATACTAATAATAATATTATAAAGAGGAAAGATTTGATTGTTTGTTTGTTTGCATTGAATAGGCTCCGAAAGTGCTAGACCGATTTGAAAAATTCTTTCACCGTTCGGAAGCTTTGATGAAAATATACCCCTTTTTTAAAATACCCGTGCGAAGCCAGGACGGGCCGCTAGTTTTTTATAAAGAAGTCTGATGCGTATTTATTTAAAATTAATGTTTAACCCCGATGCAAATATGTGTATATAGGGTGTAAGAGGAGGGTTGGTGAGTGTTAGTTAAAACAAAAAAAAAATACATATATGTAAAATAATTATTTTTATTAAATTAAGTACTATATCCTGATTGGGCGTAAATATTACCTCGGTTACAACAACTTTAATCACTGCCTTTCGACCGCTATGATTTAGTCACTGAAATCTGACGTTAGCGGGATTTTTTGATACAAAAGTGCATTCCATATTAGCCAACTTCTCAACTCTAGGTAAATATGCATCCAAATATCCGATCTCTGGTCATCATAGTACACTCTCATTTCGCCAGTTATGTTTAATTCCCATGTTATACGGGGCGAGCCTATTGCCACTGAGAAATTACTAATGGAAAACCCCAATAACATTTTGCCCTAGCTGGGAATAGAACCTAGGATTGACTGTATGCTCAACAGTCGTGCTTACGACCACTACAACAATAAGGTCAAATTACTAAATGATAAATCTCACTTCTTCATTGATAGTTTTATGAATTACTAACTTTTGCCCGCGGCTTCGCCCGCGCGGAAGTCGGAAATTATCCCACGGGAACGTACTACAGGGATAAAAAGTATCATACGTGTTAATCCAGAGTATAAACTATATGTGTGCCAAATTCCATCCAAATCCGTTCAGTAGTTTTTGCGTGAAAGAGTAGCAAACATCCATCCATCCATTCATCTTTCCATCCATCCTCACAAATTTTCACATTTATAATGTTAGTAGGATTTAGAGCGTTCTCTATTTTTTATAGAATAGGTAGTAATCTGAGAAATGGAGTGCTCAGTACGCCTACATCATTTAACTTAGAGTGCTACAAGTAATTTTTTGGCGCCTGAATGACATTGACTAAACAAGATGGCGAAGTTTGTTCCTATTTTTGGCGCCTGAATGACATTGACTAAACAAGATGGCGAAGTTTGTTCCTATTTTGGCCACGCGCCAAAAGAACTTTATAGCGGTGTGTATGATGGGTTAGCAGAGCAATGAGCAAACGACTGCGTTTCAGACTGTCAGAGGTTCTAATTATTAAAAATATTTATTTTAACTTAAAACATTGTGTCATACATAAATTGAGGCAGCCCCAGTTGGTACAAAAGTACTTGTGTCGTATAGTGTTGACAATATTTTTTTATTTGCCACCGGTCTTAAGACATCTTCGAAGATATTTCTTTATTTCTGCACGCGTAGCGTGACCACCATAGAAACGGGTTTTGTTGACGGAAGAATAGAGAAAATGACAGTTTGTTGACAGATTTCTAAATTTTTTTTTCTACAATCTGTCATATTGTCTATTCTTCCGTCGACAAAACCCGTTTCTATGGTGGTCATGCTACGCGTACTGATCTTAATCCGATCAAAAATATATGGGGAGAAATAATGGAGAGTGTGGCTGCTAAAAGGGCGAGTAATTTTAATTAACTGTATGATTTCTTTCTCCAATCTTGGAGCACTATTTCAGTTGAAACCTGAAAAATAAAAACATGCCACGTCGCTGCAGAGAAGTTATTATAAGCAAGGGTCATCCTACAAAATATTAATGCTTAGTTTTGTAAGCAGTGGTAAAACTATTTAATAAGCATTGTTAATTACATTCAACAAATTCTGATATCATTTAATAAATTAATTAATTTTACCCGTTCCTAATTATTTGTCCACAGCTAGGAAGTTTCGGATAGATAGTTCAAATGGACTATATTATTTTGCGTATCCTTGCATGTAGTATTAAAGCCTATTAAAATCGATGTTTAACCATGTTGTTAAAAGTTATTATTAGTAAATTGATACAAAAATAAGAGCAACTTGTTTATCGAAAAGTGACTTCGTTATCAGTCGTTCCTAATTATATGTCCACAACTGTAGATACACACATACAGCTTTCCAAGGAAAAGTATGCGCTTCGGTAATCTTTGCACCACAGAGTAACTAACTTGAGGCAATGCCTCTAACTTTTGTACTACTGCGCTTCGTAGTAGTACACCTATCATTGCGCGTTTGTATGAAGCTTGTTCTCTATTGGCTTACCTACTCCGGTCTCAGATCGTCATTTGTTACTCAAAAGTTTTGAAAAGTTTTTTGGAATTGCATAGAGTTGTTAATCTATAATTTTGTAAACATGATAATACAAATTATGAGGTAAGTACTTCCATGGTTATAACAGCTCTATATTAGATCTCATAATCACGCGTTCGTATTTCCAATAATAGACGATGATTCCCGAAGCGTATTTTTTTTCTTGTGATATCTGTATCTGTGTGATCTGTACATAAATGGTTAAGGGGCATGCGCCAAGGAAACCCGCGAAATTCAAAATTTCTTACGTTTTTTGCAATTTGCAGGTCAGTATCAAGTTGTATGGTGATCTAAATAGAATTCGCGACCGTATCAAATATGGCTTTACAGAATTATAATCATAAGAATCAGCAATACAACTCCTTAAGTTAGAATTGCCCTCAAATGTCATGATTTCATGAAATAGTCATGAAATAGGGTAATATGAACTTATAGAGATGTATTGCTGATTCTAATGATTATAATTCTATAAAGCCATATTTGTTACGGTCGCGAATCATATTTTAACCAAAATACAACCTGACAGTGACCTGCAAATTGCAAAAAATGTAACAAAATTTGAATTTCGCGGGCTACCCTTAAGGTTCCGCCTTAAATAAATAAAATGATTGGTGTCATATTTCCAGGGATAGGAAAGCTAGCGGTCTGCGCGTGCACCTGTCGCCCGTGGCGGGCGGGCGCGGCGTGAGCGGCGCGGGCGAGGCGCGCGCCGCCTTCGCCGCGCACGCGCGCGCGCTGGCCTACGACTGTGAGCTGGACGCCGTTCTCGATAGTGTCATCGGGAACAGGAAGGATTGTTTTGTTTCTATTAGAGGTAAGCTATACAGGGTCCGCCGCTCGAACTGTTGCCACTTGAAAATGCTGTTATTTGGTCTATAGACATATTCCAAACAGGGAGTTTGTAGTGTAGTTTAGTGTAGTTATAGCTGTAGTTATAAATTAAATGAGAAAAACAAAGTCAGTTTTCAATATAACCTCCTTCTTTAGCATGGAACCGAGGAATTGGCATCGAGTGTTTCGAAAAAGGTATTGCACGTTGCATAAACGTGGGCTTGTAGGATTCAGCCCTATTCTCAGCAAAGTGCTGCCTTCAGCGTTTCCACGCTTCCGTATATTTAAATTGAAAGCCTGAGGGCCTAGACAAAGTAACATTCGATTAGCGATGACGCTAGTAGAAAAGCCAAAAAATGTATGGAATTGACATAAGCTATAGAAATGTCACGTGATCATAGGTTAACGAATAGAAATTTGCTAGACAATGTTAACATCATTCGATTCTATGAAACGAATCGACAGCGTCGAACGATTACTTCCATAGAGATGCGTAGCAAAGTGACACTTTTTGACAAGCGTTATCGCTAGTTTTCGATTCGTATGCTGCCAAATATTAGCGTAAGCGGTAGCGATTGTAGAAATAGAATCGCTCCGAAGTGAATGACATTTGTCTAGGCCCTCAGGTCTCCAAAATGGTCCATACGAAAAAGTGGTCTGGATTCAGGTCCAGTGTAGGGAGGCCACACTTCAGAAGAAACGAATTTCCGGAAATTATTTTTTAAACAATGGCTGCATTATGCGAGCGTTGTTATATGGTACCGAGTCTTGTTGGAATGTCTAGAGTAGTAGTCATAATTTTAGCACCTTTTGTTGGTAAACTTCCTGGTTTACCTTAACGCCCCGATCGATGAATATGAAGAAGTAGTCCTCGAGTTGAGATTGAGCTAAGCCTGACGTGGCTACCTCCGTACCTACGGTATACTTGAAGCGGCAATTCGAGCTTGGAAAGAAAGATCTTAATAATTCTATGGACTGAAATAGGCAAAGTTGTAATGTTGAAAAAATAAAACAAGAATCATGCTATTGGCCAGTCTGTAGTCGTTCTGCTGTCCTGTATTGACAAGCGAACTATTCCTATTTACAGATTAAATATTTCCTTTTTTAATCCCCAGGCATATCCGACTACCGTGACGGAACTCGCGGCAAGGAGTGGCAGCCTCACGCGGCGCTAGCAGCCGCCGCCGTGATGAAGGCCATCGTGGCCGCCATGCCGCCGCCGAGCGACTAAACGCAACGCACACAGCACCTATAACTATTGATATGGCATTTACTTATAAAATCTGTATGATTGTATCACTGATCGGCTAATCTAATCACGGAATAACAAACGAATGGAGTGATAACTCTTTTTTTCTGTCTTGCTTGCAGTAGCAGAAAAGTTACCAGTTTTTAAGACAGGCTTCAAATTCAAAGTGCTTGATTGGATTATTGAAAATTGACTCTGAGTAGGTACTGCAAATTTTTATCGCATTGCACGAAATGACTTGCATTCGAAGCCCAGTGAAAATGCGCTTCTATTCTTTATCACATACCATGGTCAAACAACTTTATGACAATATAATGATATATTATGTCGCCTGTTATCACTCCATTTGTTCATTACTCAGTGTCACCTAATTTTAATATTCGACACGCGTATATTCACGGAAAGAAGTGTTTACTACTTTTTTTATATTATATACTATATTAATTACGACTAATTTGTCGTACCTAAGTACGTAGGTAGCACAGAATGTTCATAAAAATAATATTATAACTGATCTTGATTATTATCGAATCATGGTAGTAGATATAAACCATTCCAGAAATTAATAAGTATTCTAATCTGATTACTTAGAAAAGTATTCATACTAATGGATGCACATGCATGTTTGAAAGTGTTGCGAGATTTAATAATGTTTCAATATCAATTTGATGTGTTTAAAATTAATAGGTAGTTAGATTTTTTCGTATTTATAACTACAACGATTATCATCACTATGAGTAATGTATATCATGCTAATTTTAATCTGTGGTAGTTATTTATCCGATATTAAATCTGGCTTTTATATCTAATGTACAGGTTTACTTGCCTTAGCGTTGGCTGTTATAAAAGTAGTAAAAATAATAATATTGTCTTATTATAGATATTTACAAAATAATAGGGTAGTTTTTAATAGTGCTAAAGTACACATAGTAGCCTTTATGAATAACGTTATTTGTGTGGAAAACACACGATCTGTAGTAAAATCTTCCACTTGAAAACGTCCTAAGGACAAGAACAGACTATCCTTAGACTAAAACTAAATGGTTAAAGACTGTAAACAGATTTCTAATTCAATGGTACTATTTCGAATGTCTAGTTTACTTAGAGAATACTGAAAATATACAAGTTCGCTTTTTATGTTGTGTTTCGTTGCCAAGTCAATAGTAGCTAATTTAAAAGGGCTCAAATATTTTCCGTCTTCCTTCCTTTAGGTTGAATTTCACTTTTAAAGTATTTTACATTATTTTCGTTGTATTTTACTTGCATAGAAGAGTTACCAGTTTCCAGATTATTATTATAATAATTCACTCGTATTATTTTAGATTAATTTAATATTTCTCAAAGTATTCCATAAAATTCCAAATCACTTGAATAAATTAGTGTGATGCCAATATTTATAGTAAATTGTTCACTTTACCCGAGCTTAGAATTAATAAATGTTAAGTACGATCTAATATTTCAACAAGTAACTTATTGTATTATTTATAAAATACTAACTCACTGCCATCGATGGCCTATTTATATTATAAGATTAACTTTGTTATTCGACGACGTTGTATCAAAATATGTAACACATATTTTAAAACCAAAGTTTAGACGTTTGGCTGTTTTTTGACAACCTGGTCTAGTCGCCTAAAATGTGAACATTTTGTTGAAATATTTTATTTACACGTATTTCATAAGAATCATTGATCTATGTATAAATTGTGAAGTCACATAGTTTTATCCTCGTTAATGTTTGTGAAAATGTTTTCATGTTTTGAACACTCTTCTCCATATTTATAATTTTTCTAAACAAACTATAACTTGATTGGGGCCATATTATCCTCAGGATTTTTCAATCCTGTTGGTTGACGTTTGAGTATGTATAAACAATAATTATTTAGTTTTCTTGTGTAGTGTATTGTGTTATTATGTTAGTTCAATAATGATAAAATCATGTTAAATTATTTTAATTGTTTGATATTATAATTTCTTTCATAACAGTTGTCTGATATGTTGCTACTATACTGTCATTCTATTGTATCGCACAAATAAAGTCTTTAAAAATATTTATTTTTATTTATTTGAACGACAAAGCTAAGCGCCCTTTATAGCCGCGGCGCCGTCGGCGTCGCCGCTTTGTTTGGACTAGTTCGGAGGTTCTCTGAGTGAAATGCTATAATCCTCGTCCACATTATGCGTTACATGTTGGTCGGTTCGTTGAGAGTTTTTGGGGTTTTAAAGAGTTTTTAGCGTTCCGTACGTCCTAATAAATAAACAGAACCCTTAAAGGATCACTGGTGTGTCTGTCTGTGTCCCGTCTGTCACGGCCAATTTGCTCCGAATCTACTAGACTTATTAAGTTGAAATTTGTTACACATATGAATGTCTGTGACCCAAACATGGAAGAGTAACGTAAATAAATAAATTTTGAATACGGGGTCTCTTTTGGGGGGCAAACTAGAAAATTAAAACATGTTTTGCAAACTGGACTGTGTGACATATCAAATGAAAGGGGCTCATTGTGAGGTTCTCAAATATATTTTTTGTATAATTTTAAAATAAATAGTTTTAAAGTTCTTTAGGAAAATATACGAAACCCTTACATCTTGGTCAAAATGTGTGGCTTGGCCGTTGCATTAAACTATGCTTGACACAACATTAAAGACCAGTGATTTAATTTCTTACCATATACCCAAAAGATTGCCTGTGCGACGGCCGCGAAACGGCCAAGCCATACAGTTTGACCAAGATGTAAGGTTTGCAGAAATAAGCCTTCTAGAGCTAGGGGGCTTGGCCAGGGCCTCCTTTTCCATTGACCACTCTGTGCAAGTACCCATGGCCCCTTGATTCATGGGGCCCCCTATTTCATGGCAGCGTCGGAGCTAGAGGCTATCACAGAGGTAGGGTGGTACAAATTTCGAGCTCACTTCGCTCGCTCTTGCATC
The DNA here is from genome assembly GCA_916610205.1 of Griposia aprilina. Lineage (NCBI taxonomy): Eukaryota > Metazoa > Arthropoda > Insecta > Lepidoptera > Noctuidae > Griposia > Griposia aprilina. The sequence goes on from OU744287.1 coordinate 8,185,221, forward strand.
CTAGATTCTCCATAGGGCTCCAGTATCCTGAAGTGCCTAGGGCCTCCAATAGGTTAAAACGGCCCTGGGCTTAGCTCTACATTAGATCTGATAACTTTTTAACAGTGAAAGCATTATGTAAGTCTTGGCAACCTACTTAACATGAAATGTTTTTGGTGGGTAACATATTATTTATCGTCCGGACCACAGAACAGATAAAAGAGGATCTTTTATCTGTTCTGTGGTCCGGACCCCTTCCCACGCGAGGTCAACTCGCACTTGCCCGGTTTTTTTGTACAGAAACTCCTGTGTAAGCTGGCATTCTGCCTGGTTTATTAAAGTAGATGTATGTGTGTCTACAATCAGCAGTGAATGTTAAGTTAACAGACAAAAGAATTGTAGTAGGACAATAAAACACAAATCATTAAATTCAACACTTTACTGTCTTGAACTACAAAATTATATTTAATTATTTCTGGGTTTAGAGGAATGTCTTATAAAGTAAAAATTACAGGTAGTATTCAAGAACTGAAATGTCAGAAAAAATAATAAAACATTGAGTTACAATTATTTCTTGTTGGAAGTATGACAATACATCATATTTGATAATGCATGAAGGTAACATCCTTCCAGCATATCCACTTCTGATTTATTCTGAAATATAAATTATTTTATTATCTTTTATTCGGTACATATGTACTAATCCGGATTCAGGATCCAAGTCCCAATGCCCAACATTCAGATCATTTTAACACAAAATGCAAGTGAGAACAAGTGATGGTTATTAATTAAGTAGTAAAGTTCAAGCCCTACATTACAGTGAATTTTTTTAATGACAAAGCCAATATTCAGGACAATAGAGGAGAAAGGTATTCATTTAAAAAAAATATGATTGACTTTAACTAAATAATAAAATTACTTCAGATATTATTCATAACATACCTTGGGTGAATTCTGTGTGGATGTTTTTTTTTGGAGTTTAAGCTCTGTTCATGCGGGAAAGGAGTAAAGGGGCTCGAAAATATATGTATATAAATTGCATTATTTTTAAATAGGTACCTACTTTTAAATGTAACAATCTTGAACACACTGGGGCAGCGGGGATTTAAATTGTTCTGAATTCATACAACTTCCTAGTTTTAATCTGTTATTGATAAGTATATCTCCAGAAATAATAATACTCAGAGTAAACAAATGTAAGTGAATTTTGAGCATAGGGATTGATAAATAGATATGCAGTAATTACAATACTCACATTAAAATAAAATTGTATGTGACAATTAAATAGTTACATCCATTATCAATCCCTATGGATTGATAAATCTCTGCAGTAATTACAATTTACTTATTATTTGGATTATTTCTTATTATTTCAATTGAGCTATTTAATATTTAAATAGCTCAATTGAAATAATCCAAATAATAGTGCTAAACTCATTTGAGCATACAAGATTAGGCCATTTTTGCAGTCCTGTCAAACTTTGTTAAAGATTCTTATCTAGACATACATTTTTAACAGTTAAGCATAATTAAAAGGTATAGCAAAACAGACAGCAGTGTTTTGTAACATATAAAAAGGGTTAGATTACAAGGGTTGATATAATTCATTAGTTTGTGCAAACACAGAAGCAATGTGTCATAATCAAATATTGTTACTTGTATCAGTCTTAGAAGCATGGCAGCCTTGTTTGATCATCTATGTTATTGTTGGTCTTCTATAATTTTATAAAAACACAATTATTACATACACATACAATATAAGTTTGGGACTATTACAACATTGATTATTCTTTTTTTAATAGACTTTGATAATAAATAGATCACATTGTAAGTTTAAAAAAGAAAATAAAGCATCACTGCAGTTACTTCAAAAATAAAACCAGGAACAGACTTTGATATGCTTTATTTAACAATTGACTTCTCTACTCACCAACATATTTAACTTCATCAAAAGCTTTTCTAGCTTTCTTGAGTTCTTCATTCATTGTTAGTAAATCTTTAACTCGAGCGTATTTACGTTGGTCTTTCCGGACTAAGAAAATTATATCTTCTACTTGAACTCTACCTGTTCGGCCCACTTCCATTGCCCTGAAAATTCATCAGCATCTAATTTTAAAAAAACATTCTTTAAATATACTTACACTAAGATTCAGTACCTTTACTAGATTCAGTTAACCTACCTATGAGTCGTGTCTGTTATAAATTCGATGACTAAATCTTCCAAAAAGTCTACACTTTCTGTGTATGGATTCTGGTCATCTCCAAACCCGTACATCATGCATCTTAGTTCTTTGCTGAATAGCCTTTTCCGTCCAGATGCAGTCGCCCCAAGCTGCTGTTCAGATTCCTCTTCGTCAAACTGTAAGAAAAAGGAGGACATTGATTATCAACGTTGCAGTAGAGGAGAAACCTGGGACCTGTTTTACGAACCTGATCATAGTTATCTGGTGCATCTGGAGGGGTCGTCATTGTAAGAGCTGTAATAATATAACTATGTTCCTTTAGCGTGTCTAGCTTCTTTGTTAAACCCAAGAATCCAGGATTTATTTTGTTGATTGGTAAACTTTCAAAGCACGTATCAAACAAATACAATGTCAACGTGACATTTTGACAATTTCTGATTGATGACGACAGGACATTGATACCAAAATAATAAAAAATCGTTCAGCAATCGGCAAAAAGGAAGAATTTTACGACGCCATGTTTTAGTTTGTGTATAGTTTTAGTTAGGATTTATAACTTAGTTCCTTTTTATTAAATAATTAGTTAATAAGTTGTTATTTACGTCCATATTATTATAATTCATAATTAAATAAAACTTACTAGTAAAAAAATTGGTAAACAAATGATATTCTCAACCACTGACTGTTTCACTGCTGACTGACCACAGAGTACATTTTATATTGTGACTGACTATCGAATTTAAATATTTCCGTCGATATTCATCATCAGTGATGATGAATAACGACGATTTGAAAAATGATCTCGGTATCACCAACCGAGATCATTTTTCATGGACACATCTTGGTCGCTGATGGATGGAATCATGGTCTAAAAAAACTATATTAGTATCATGGACTTACAGTAGGTTAAATGCTCTAAGACCATGGATGAAATGGCGGCAGTTCACGGGTTCATCTGCGACTCCCGCATTCAAATAGATGTTATGGCTAGAAAGGGGGTGACTACCGAGCCGATCAGCCGACTATGGAAGAAAAAGATAAATGTTGCGCCGACCCCAAATAAATTGGGATGAAGGTTATAGGCAAGAGAGATGTAACCTCATTGGACACTTTACACTTGTTGCCAATTTGCCAACCAATTACACGACAGTAACATGACATGAGTCATGACATTTGACAACTGAATTTTAAAAAGTTAGGTATTTGTTTCTCTTTGCGCCTTACAGGTTATGTTTGCGTTTTTGTTTGAAAATGAAAGCATTACAATTATTTGCTTTACCAGAAAGTAGGAATTAGCGTAATACTACAATTATTCTATGGAAGAAGATTTTATAAAACAACAAAATGAATCCTATGACGTAAATATAACTTTTGTTTCCATGTTTTATTTAGTAATAGTATTTGTTGACAGAAATTGTATCATTTGGATCTCTCTATATATTTCAGCAATGTGAAGAATGTGCTAAAGCTTAGTGAACGTGAGCTGTCTGGTAAATCTAAGACTTCTTGGCATGACCAGTACAAGGACAGTGCTTGGGTGTTTGTTGGAGGTTTGCCCTATGACCTAACTGAAGGCGACATTATCTGCGTTTTCTCACAGTAAGTTGAATCCACAAGTTTAACTTATCGTGGCCTATTTATTTATATTATCTGGAACTTCTTGATGGCAAAACCTGCTCACTAATTTTGTATATTGGTTTAAAGTGCTCATCATTTAAACGTTGTTATGTATATGCCAACATTAACTTTAATAACCAACCAACACAAATTTTGCCTTACATTGTATTTTGTATTGCCTTATCCAACCATATTATGTTATTCTTCTCTGTAAAAGAAGTGATTGATATTCACAAAATAACACCAATCTCATTTATATTATTGCAGGTATGGTGAAATAGTGAACATAAACTTGGTGAGAGACAAAGCAACTGGAAAGTCAAGGGGATTCTCATTTATATGCTATGAGGATCAGCGGTCAACAATCCTGGCTGTAGATAATTTAAATGGAACCAAAGTATGTTGATTGTAAGAAGTACCACTTCTAACATATTTTTTTATGTAAATATACAGGGTGTTTGGCAGAACGTTGAACATACGAAAATGTTGGATAGGTGGGGTCATCTGCTACTTACTCAGCCCTAATGTATTTGGCCCTGGCCCCCTGTATATTTAAAAACCCATTTTTTTTGCTTTCTTCTAGTTTCACCACTTTAAAGTGTATTTTTTCTAAAAAATGGGTAAAACAGGCAATTTTTTTTTAAATCTTTAATTTTGGCTTGCTTTATTCAGATGTTAGCTAGAAAAAAAGTTATGAGTCCTCAAACTTACACAAATGATAAAGATAAAAAAAAACAAAATATTGCCTGTTTTACCCATTTTTGGAAAGTGGTGAAACTAGAAGAAAACAATTTCTTTTTTTTTATATATCCAGGGGGCCAAGGCCAAATAAATTAGGGCTGAGTAAGTAGCAGATGACCCCACCTATCCACTATTTTCGTATGTTCAACGTTCTGCGAAACAGCCTGTATAAGTGCAATTTATGAACAATATCATAATTAAGCTATACCCAAGTAGCTTTTGTGTGGCAATAGCGGTATTCGACTCACCTACATATTTTAGCATTCTTAATTAAAAAACTGAAATAATGTCCATTAACGTCCTGAATTAATATCTATTGCGATCTTCAACATGTTACAAAATTCAAAAAACCTTACATAGTTTATTGTTTGAGTTCCTATGGAGAGATAATAGTAGGGAAAGGGCAACGCCATGCTAAAGCGACTCCGGTGTGGTCATCTACTTACTATAATATTTTTATTTTTACCCAGATCTTAGGCCGTGTAGTACGAGTGGACCACTGTGAACAATATCGTGCTCCAAATGCAGATATGTCAAAAGTTGATGAAGTGACCGCGGCAATCAGGATGGAGGGCTGTGCTCCACAAATCCAACCACTTATTACTAAAACAGAGACTGTTGTGAAACTCGTAAGGACATTTATTTTGTATTTATCTTACAAACAAGCCATGTGCCTGTTGGGATTTTCCATAGGCATAAATGATGAACTTCCGTGTCCTATTTAACCCCATTAGGGGATGGATTTTCAAATAAAAATATAGCTCGACATTCGTCATACAAGGAACTTTTGTTTGCAAAATTTCATGTTTGTCGACCTAGCAGTTTAGGTTGTGCACTGTTTGTCAGTGAATCAAAACAGGCGATCTCTCGCGTCCGGCCCTGGTTCAGGCCACGGTACAGAGCGAGAGGGAATGGGACGCAGTCACCTCCTTCTGCGAAGCAGTAATGCTCGCGAAGGAGGAGGCGGAGCGCGTGAGCGAGAGGCAATCATTGCCCCCTCACGCCCCTAGTTGCCGCAGGAGGAGACACCTTGGGCGTCGGGAGTCGATAGCCGACTCCCGGCCACCGTAGGCGTGGGCCTGCGGACGGCGAGCAATGGGCAGCTCGCCGTCCGGTAAGGACCAGGCCCGGGTCGACGGCGCGTTGTGTTCCACGCGCGCCTCAAAGAGATGTCAGCATAATTGACGGGGTCCGATAGGACCGATGCCTGTCGGGGTCGTGGATTGTTCGAAAGAGTTACCGTGGCCCTGGCGCACAGGCAACTGAAGGAACACGGGTGGGTTTTAGTCAGTAAGAGTCTGACACGCCCTTCCGCTCCGCCCAGAGCGGGAGAGGTCATTTGATGATTTCGCACACACAAAAAAAAAGTGTATCAAAACAATTTTAATAAAAATCTTAAATCCTAATAAATTTAAGACTTTCACTAACTAGATTGTGTTGTATCAACAGCAATTTATTCTAATATATCTTGTTGCAGGAAAAGGAAAAAGAATCCAAAGAATCAACAAAAGTTGGGAAGGTAAAGAAGAAAAAAGATAAGAAAAGTAAAAAAAAGAAAAAGAAGAGAAGCAAAAGTTCTACTTCAGAATCAGAATCTAGTAATTAATTTATTATTAAAGGGATAGCTCGCGGAATTTAAGCTTTCTTACTTTTTTTACAATTTGCAGCAATTTGCAATTAGCAGGTTGTATGTTGAAAAAAAAAATTCGCTACTGCAACAAGTATGTATTTACAGAAATATAATCATTAAAACCATCATATTGTTCATATCGAATGACTATTTCATGAAATATCAATCAATTGCGAATCATATTTAGTTCAAAATACAACCTGACACTTGACTAGCAAATTGCTGAAAACAAAGAATATTGTACTTATTGTGTAAGTTTTGATGATAAAAAACAGTATAAAATTATAACTTTTATTTTGAAACAATACATCACAGTTTACAATAACATGCAACATAGAGATCATTATATTTAAAATTAATATAATTGAATAATACTGACTAGATATATTTTAATTAACTTTGATATTACATGCTTTTACATTCACAAGTAAAAAGATATTCACATCAATATACAAAAAATCTTAGTAACAAACACATTTCACTTATACATCTAAACAGCAATATTTCGTTAAAAAATTGGCCTTCTTGAAATAGTTATTATAATAATTTAATTATCTAGAAATAGTAGGAATGACTGAGAAGAACTTGATAATATTTAGATCATTTCATGACCGTTTATGAAACTTTGGATATGACAGGAGGACCTAAGATTATAATATTAATCTCTAAGTACATTTATTAAAGTTGTAGCGAAGTCAAAACTGCACAATGAATATTTTTGAAGAAAAAAAAAATTGGTACGAGGTCTGGGAACGATTCTAATGCCGAAAATATAGTTTATAGAATGTTTGTCTGTTTGTCAGAACCAGATGATGGAGATGTATGTTCCAGCATCACAAAAACTACCGTATAGATTTTGTTCACATTTTGCATAGATATTCCCTATGCCTGGTACTAACCATACTTATAGATCTGCTCTTCCCCTATAGGAAATAGCGTGATAATTTATACCCTACAGACTGCTTCTATAGTATACCGCAAATTGCAAAAAACAAGACGAGCCGAAAGGTTATAGTACCTATAGCACATAGTTACAGATTTAACCTTTTCAATGATAATATCAGGCTATCCCTTTAAGGCGCTAAGCAGTCAATCATGACAATTTATGAAAGGCTATTGTAGTAAAATTTCAATTAAGCAAATTGCTTAAAATTTCGACGACTGCTTTGCAAACCTATGTTCAATTTCCAACAATTGATATTTTTTACGGTTTTTTACATTTAGTTATATTATTATAATAATTTATGATAGATTGTTCTGTAATTTTTCGTTATAATAAAAAATAGGTTAGAAGACTGTTAATGAGAAATCCCGTGTGTTATTTCAGTAATAGCTGTTTGTCAGTAATAATCTGTAAGAATGCATCCATGAGTGTTGAGCAGAAACGCAGGCGCTCATTAATTTACTAAAAACGAAAAAGTTCGCAAGCAATAGTTAATTGCTACTGAAGGCTGCGGGTAGCGACCTCAGGACGAACTGCTTCTCACACGGACAACTTTACATCGCTTGCTCCCGCGTCACCAGTCCTGACTCTTCATATTTTGGCTGCTGTGACCAAAACTACAAACATAGCAGGTACAGGAAATTTTTATAAAAATGTGGCTTTATTTTAGTATATTGTGGTGACTTACGACTTCCACGCGACTCAGAAGTCGTGGCAGAAGCTAGTATATAATAATTTTAAAATAGTAGGTACCTCTACATCAACTATTCGAGATTCAGGAGCTATATTGTTTTTTATTGAAAAATTTTAGTTATTGAGAATTTTCTTAATCTTTTCTGCTGTGTTTTCATCACTAAAAGCTATGATGCCTTCTTTGTTGCTATAGTCTTGTGACTCCAGGTCTGCCTCATCGTTGTAAGTGATAGGATCTTGAGTAGAGTAACTGATGAGATCCCCACCCTTAGCTCTGAGAATAGAGTGGGGGGCACAGGTGTCCCAGCGGAAAGTAGTCCCTTGAGACATGATGTATGCTGCAGCTTCACCTGTGAAAGAAAAATTGTAGAAAATTTAAAAAATTGAAGCTGCATCAAATGCCTCTGCATTAAGTGGTTAAATAATTTTGTGTGATAGTGACATGACCATAACCGAACTTGAATCTTATAGAATTTTCATTCTGCTAAAGATCTTAATACAATCTAATCTTTACCTTATGTCAGTAAACTATTATTGTAGTTTATATAAAAAAAATACTGTTCTAAAACTAATTAGTTTTCTCACCTAAAGCAACTTTTAGAAGTTTATGCCCTGCTCCTGGTAGAGATTTGACTTCCCATCCGGCCTCACGGAACTTATCAGCAATTTCTGGCTTCTCAGCAGTGCTCACAAGTAAGATGTTCTTATCATTGTTCTCCACAACATAACTGCTACCCCACTCATGCATATCTTTATAATTAATGCCCCACACAACTCGCCCTTTGCCACTGGAAACCAAGAAACATAATTTTTATTTTTTTCTTACAACATATAATTAAACATGAAAAGGAAAAGAAATTTAATAAAATGATAAATAAATATGAGTGTTTATCTAAAATAATATTATAAAGAGAAAAGATTTTATTTTTTATGTTTGTTTGTTTCACTTTCATGCTAAAATGGCGGTACAGATTTGGATGAAATTCGGCACAAGGGTAGACCATATCCAGGATTAGGATATAGGATATGTTTTATCCCAATATTCCCACGGCATCGAGACTTGCGCGTGTGAAACCGCTGCATGCAGCTAGTTATTAATATAATGCCAACTTACTTGTCATAAAATGGCTGATTAATAACTCCAAGGATAGGTTCTCCAGTAGATCTTAGATAGGCACCAATGAGAACTGTCACACATGGAAGACCATGGTCTGCATCAGCATGTCCCTGGACACCAGCTATGAACTCAGCAGTAGCATCTAATAACAGGAGAATAAGGTTTAGAATGACTAAGTATCCAGCAAGTTATATTTGAGAAAGAATGCAATTAAACTTTATTGAAATAAATAAATTGTCAAGTGGTCACAGTTGGTTACTTATTTAAGAAAGATATAAAATATTTAATATTTACCAATTGGATCTATCCAAATGCCTAAATCAGAAGTGTCAATCTCAGGAATGTCTTTTGGCAAATTGTCACAAAATTTATGATCTGTGTCGCCATGGGCCGCTTCAGCCATTCTATTCGCAACAGCCGGTGCCACTAAATATTGTAAAATATCCGCAGTGCCTTCGACACTGTCGCATAATTCGATCCTGACTCCTCCAATCTCGGAACACTCTTCGCCTCTTACATGCTCTGCAAGCTCTGGGAAATGACCCGCTATTTCGGTTTTTGCAGCTTCTTGTGCCAAAACATCCGCAATAGTTTTGAAATCTCTCTCAAAACGGGCGTTGGCATCGCCTTCGAATTTTTCTGCAACCAGTAACACTTCGTTTGTCGCTCCTGCACAACAGGATCGAGCTACACATGCCGCCTTTTCTGAGGCATTTATGAGAGTCTCTAAAATATTTTTCATTTTCTCAGGATTATCAACACATTAGATGAAATCAATAACTCAATTTACAGGATCTGTGAGATTCTGAGATCTAAAAATAGAAATGTCATCTGTTCTGTCAATGTCAATTTTGTTTATATTTTTTAATCAATAACAATAGGGTTGCGACAGTGAAGATATGACCGTAACCGTAAATCGCCTAAAACTTTGTCCTAAACATAACGTCACGCTGTTATGTTTAAGTCCCATGTAATAGGGGACGAGCCTATTGCCATCAACCGGGCACAAATCCAGTCTCCGGGATGCTACTGAAAAATTCCTGATAGAAAATCCCAACAGCACTATTGGTATTGGTACACTTGGTTTCGAACTCAGGACCTCATGCTCAGTAGTAGCACTTGCGACCACTAGACCAACGATACAGAGGGCCTAGACAAAGTAACATTCGATTAACGATAACGCTAGTAGAAAACCTAAAATGTATGGGGTTGACATAAGCTATCGAAATGTCACGTGATCATAGGTCAACGAATAAAAATTAGCTAGACAATGTAAACAACATTCGATTATGAAATGAATCGACAGCGTCGAAAGATTAGGTACTTCCACAGAGATGCATAGCCAAGGGACACTTTTTGACGAGCGTTATTGCTAGTTTTTGGAATCATTAGCGAAAGCGATAGCGATTGTAGAAATAGAATCGCTCCGAAGCGAATGCCATTTGTCTAGGCCCTCAGTCCAACCTATTTTTGAGCTAAGCTGTACATAAACAAACTCAATGCCTAAATGTCTCATAGAGTGCGCGCAAAATAAATCTGCGCGCAGCAGATATCGGAAATAATCGTTTGCCGCCATCTTGAAGTTTATATCTGGTGTCAAGAGTGTGTTTTTTTTTTTTGGGTGGGACGTCATCAAATGACTTCTCCCGCTCTGGGCAAAGCGGAAGGGCGAGTCAGAATCTTACTGACTAAAACCCACCCGTGTTCCTTCAGTTGCCTGTGCGCCAGGGCGGCAGGCATCGGCCCTATGGGACCCCGTCAATTATGATGACATCTCTTTGAGGCGCGCGTGGAACACAACGCGCCGTCGACCCGGGCCTGTTCCTTACCGGACAGCGAGCTGCCCATTGCTCGCCTTCCGCAAGCCCGCGCCTACGGTGGCCGGGTGTCGGCTATCGACTCCCGACTCCCAGGGTCCTGCGACTAGGGGCGTCAGGGCGCAATGATTGCCTCTCCTCCTTCGCGAGCATTACTGCTTCGCAGAAGGAGGTGACTGCTTCCCATTCCCTCTCGCTCCGTGCCATGGCCTGAACCAAGGCCGGACGCGAGAGATCGTCGCCGCCGATCGCCGCCACGAGGACACGGCGGTGCTCCGCCCAAGCAGGGCAGACCTCCAGCGTATGCTGTCAGGCGAGTCAGGCGGAAGGTGAGGACGCCGTGGCGGCTCTCAAGCCACTCCTCAAAGAGGGGACTTACCGCCGCAATTGTGGCGTGCCCAGCACTGGGTTGCGAGAGTCACACTCTCCATGCCGCTATGAGATCCCACCGGAGCTCTGTCCGCTGTGCCGCGATTTCTCGAGGCAGCAGAGTTACGCCCCGGCATTTCGCCTCCTCGCGCCACTCCCAAATGAGCGTGAGCACTTTTGCCTCCAGATCACATGGCGGCAATCAGGCAAGGAGGCACGCCGCCTCGCAGGAGACCGTGCAGTATCCCCGGACCAGCCCAATGGCCATGACCCTCTGGGACGCATTCAACCGGTGGGCTGCTCGGCGCCTCAATGAACGCGTCCACACTGGTGCCGCGTAAAGGGCCATGGACCGCACGACCCCCGCATAGAGCCTCCGGCAGAAGGCGTTTGGACCTCCTAGATTGGGCAGGAGCCACTTCAAGGCAGCCCCGGCCCGCTCAAGTCTGGGAGCCAAACGCCGGAAATGCTCGACGAAGATCCTCCGGCTGTCGAGGACAAGTCCCAGGTACTTCATCGTCGACTCTATGCCGATGTGAACCCCTCGTACCGTTATTTGGGAACCCGACAGTGGCGCGTTCCGAGGAACATGAAAACGCATGGCCTCGGACTTGTGCAAGGCCACCTCGAGTCCCAATTGCCGGATCCTCTCAACGATTGTCGCAACCCCGCGTGTCATTAATTCGGCTGCCGCTTGTTGCGACCTCCCCTGCACTAGGACCAGCGTGTCGTCAGCGTAGTACACCACGCTGACGCCGTTAGGGAGGTCGGCGCGCAGCACCCAGTCGTACCCGATGTCCCACAGATGCGGCCCCAGGACCGATCCCTGTGGGACACCGCTTGACATCTCTCGCCGGTTCCATTCTCCCCGGTGACCGGGGTAGTTGACGGCCCTGTCCGTCAGATAGGCCTCGACTATACGACAGAGGTAGGTAGGTAGGCATACGGTGATACCGGAGTGCCTCCCTGATGCAACTACAGGGCAGGGTATTGAAGGCATTGGCGATGTCTACAGACACCGCCAAGACGACCCCACCCCGGGCTACAGCATCCCCCGGCGTGAGGGCTCGCACGCGCATGATGGCGTCCACCGTAGAGCGCCCCCTGCGGAAACCAAACTGGCTCTTCGCCAAATCCGGCCCTACCCGCACCAGCCGCCCGATGTGGCGGTCTGCAATGATTCTTTCAAAGAGCTTGCCCACCTCGTCGAGCAACACGATGGGTCGGTAAGCAGACGGAGAGTCCGCAGGGAAGAGAGTGTAGTGTGTTCCGTGATTTCCAAAGTAAATAATTGCCATCATTATGCCAAATACGAGTAGTCTTGAAGGTCAAACACGCGCGCAGACTTACCTTGCGTACACTTTATAGATTAAAATAGTCTATTAGAAAAGCCAAACTATAGATTTCTTTAAAAAGAAAAGTAAAACATAAATGGCTGGCGGTAAATTAATTGCTGTGAAGCGAATTCAAAAAGAGAAAATGGTGCCGATTCTCTTGTACACCGAACTAAACTACCACTAAACTAACTATCACTAAAAATCCTTACTTTTGGCTATGAGAATCTTAAAGCTATTCTGTGATAAAATATCTCTAAATTTAAAAATCATTTTGACGCAACTAAAATTTAATTTGACAATCGCGACTCCACATGGTATTTGTTTGCCCTACTTCGCGAAAGTTTTTTAGAGCCGGAGGCGCTCATGGGTGGCAGCCTCGGCGTGTTTTATATGGATTTTTTCACTTTTCGTATGGAAAATATAAAAATACCTACATGCAGAGATAAATGGGTTTAAGGGTTCCATAAAGGGGGTCGAAATTTTCATTATTTTTGCGATAGGACACCGTTTTCGAGATATAAGCAAAAAAAATAAAAATACAGTACTGTTTTTGCCCCTGAAGTCGAGGTGTTGTGGTGAATCTTAGTTCATGACAACTAATTTTATTCCACACCTTTTTAATCGCGATTAAAAATAGCCAGATTTAGTTAAGACAACCAAAATTTTAGGTGAAAAACGTCATATTCAGAATAGCAAAATTGCCGTTTTTACTAAACTAATAAATCAGTACCATCTTAGTGCTGTCAAACTAAAATATAGTTAAGTTGTGTCACTTTAGTCTATTTCAGAATGAGAAATCGTCTTTTAACAGGAATAAACTAAATTTTAGTGATTTTTAGTCTAGTTTAGAGAATTTGGTGATAAGAGAATCGGCACCAATGATGAATTTTCGACTGGCAAAATCAATCTAAATAATAATTTCGGTATTTACAAATTTGTGTTTAAGTATTACACGGAAATTGTCATAATTTCACTACATAATCAGGAATGTTATAATAATTTCCTAAAATCTAAACAAACTTACAAACTTTCGTTAAAGAATACGGTTGCTTTTGATTGAAAAGGGGGGTAGGCCCTCAACACAGAAGTTAAATACATCTTCGTGCTATGGAGCAGTCGTGGCCCAGTGGTATCGGTCGTGGGGGTTCGACCCAGGTAGGCGCTCTACTTTGTGTAAATAATTTCATCACCACCGCTCTCAAAACGGTGAAGGAAAACATCGTGAGGAAACCGGCATGTCCTGGAACCAAAAATTCGAAGACATGTGATATATACCAACCCGCACTTGGCCCACGTGGTAGATTACAGCCCACTCGCTCGATGAGAGGAGACCTGTGTCCCAGCAGTGGGAACATTATAGGCTGATTATGCTATGGAGAGCTCCAAATATGGCTTCTTTATTATAGGTATATCTATCCATATTCATTAAAGTCGCTTTGTGGTTCCCTGTGTCCGCGTTGTTCTTCTAAACTACGCAACGGGTTTTGATGCGCTTTCCACCATCATTTAGAAAATTTATTCCGGAAGGTTTATGTGTATTTTACATTACTACATAACTAACGTGTAATAAAGAAATGTCGATGTTTTGTCAAGTCGTAAAAATGTAAAGTCTCTATGTAAAGTAAAACACGTTCGCTAGTACCTAGATAATAATAGATAAGTATTTAAGCTTTGAATATCAAAACGAGTCGTTGTAAACTGCTGAAATTCCTATGTTGAATCAAAACCATTTTAAATGTTGTACACCTCCTTTTCAAGCGACAGTATTCGAGTTGAAATAGGTATGCCCAGTGAATGGTGAGCAACGCTCGCCGTACCGGCAACCAACGTGGTCTACATCAGGGATTCCCAAAGTGGTCGATATCGTTTTCCCAGGGGTCAACTTAAACGAAAACTGATTTTGGGAGTCAATGAGATCTAAAAATCGACCCTATTAATTAACACATGTTCTTAATTAAAACTTTCAAGATCAGTATCTTGAAAGTTATAAGTTTTGTTACATGTTACATCCACCACACTGTTTTTTTTTTATCATTACATTGCGATTTTTATGTTTAAAAATGTTATTTTGATGAGAAAATGATGTTAAGTTTACTCATATATCCAACCGCAAAGTTTTTATATTAGTAAGTATTTTGTATCAATAGGAATAAAAACTAGAGATAGGCCCCTTTATTTATAAACGTTGCGTAAAGTTAAGTAGTGATTAGCGACTGTTTAACCATACATTTTTGATGTTTAAAGGCCTCTTAACTTTAAACAACGTTTATAAATAAACCCCAGGGTTTTTAAAGTAATTTAGCTATGGGGGTCTGAGGTATCAGTTCATTTTGGAAAAGGTGGCTCTTGCCCAAAATAGTTTGGGAATCCCTGGTGTTTAAATAATAGCGTCGAACTTTTAGTGAGTAGATTTTTTTATTACTTACATCATTGTCACTAGCTTATTCAGCATTAAATTATGGCCTTGAGTAATCGTGCAAAAAATGACTACCTATTCCGTAAAACGCAAAGAGAATACTCTGCGAACGTACGATTGCTCCCAATTGTGTTGTTTTTAACGTAAAGAAAAAAATACGTTTTCTACAAATAAGTTTAGTGTTCTCAGCTAACAGTATGAAAATTACGTTTTGTCATATTTAATGAAAGTGCCAAATAATCAAGGTTGCCAAATATCGGCGCGCTAGTGTAACGGTAGCAACCATCATGAAGGCGTGATACTTGTCGTGAAACGGTGCGTGCTTGACCTTAGGGGCGCGTGCCGATCGAACTATTTTGTTAAATCACTAGTAAATTAAATAAAGTACCGAATAAAGTAATATTGTCGAGACATGTCGCTGTTTCAAAGTAGTTCATGAACGCAGGAACGCTATCTATTAAATATTTTCTTTTGTGTTTTGCGTGGGTACCTTTATTTTGTTTTTTTTTGTTTTCGGGGTGAAACCTTCAAAAGGCACCCGACCTCTGGGGACGGAGGTCGGGGAGTATGGGATTTGTACCTCAGTAAAACAACCCCGGTGATCACCATCAGCACATAGAGGAGCTCCCGGTTCTTCTTAAAATACCAATTCCGGAACCCCCCCTGTGCAACGCCTGTAAGGAACATCCCTGGGGAGACTGTAAACTGGCCTCCCCTGAGCCTCGCTATGCACGGCAGCACGTGACCACTGTGCCACCGTCTTCCCTGGGGTCACTCGGTGGGCGGACAGAGTCCCCTCTCTGTGCGCCTTCGACCCCAAAGGTCCACCTGCCTTGATCGGTAAACGGGTTTCGGCGTCTTAGGCGCCAAGGCGGTTGCCTCCCGACGCCTCCTTCTCCGAACAGGATCAGGCTTCTCCCGATCCCGCTCGGCGGCCTCCTTTTTGACCATCACGGTCTCACAGAAGGAGGCTACTTCCGTCCAATTCTCTGTTTCTGCCACCATAGCCCTCACTACTGCCGGCAGAGATAGGTCTCGCCCGATCCTAGCATCCAGGACCCGCCGCTCGGAGGCCCACGCAGGAAACTCCTCGAGCGTGTTGTGCGGAATCCAGGCTGCCTCCGCAGTGGTAGCAATTTGCGTGGGTACCTAACCTACTCTTACTTACAACATACGTTATGCGTATTCCGGTGCTTATATTCAAGTATTATATACCTGCTTAATTGCTTTTGTAATATTCCTCCTTCGTTTAGAACATATTCAACCAGCTTTACTTGACCAGCAATTAATTTAGTCCTTGTTTTTTTTTTGTTGAACTTTTGCGTTTGATATCCAAATTTTCATTCCCACAAGGGATGTGATTGCATTTTATTTTTAAACCGAATTGTTAGATTAGAAAAATAAGCCAAAATTCCTCGAGTGAACTAAAATTTATTTTGATTTACGGTAAGTAATCAGTTGGATTATCCAAACAAGTTATTTATTATTCCGTTGTAAACCGGGAACATTTAGTGAAACGTATAGGTACGCTTTTCTTCGAGTGCCTGAAAGCAGAATCAGAACTTTATTTGCTATGAATGTAGGTACAGGTGTACCTAATGTAAGATGTTGTACGTACCCACATAATTTAATGAGATCGGCTACAGTCTACCTTACGGCGCGCAAATTATTAGATAAATTAAAATATTAATACAAACAAAATAATGTCAACAAAACAGAACAGACATTAAAGTGAAGTCAATTAATAATATTATAGTCAGGTACATAATTCTTACATGGTCAAATTTGCAATTAATTATAACAATCACCATCTGGATAAATTCATATCATTTAGAAAGTCTTTCACTGCGTAATAACATTTGTCTAAAAGTAGTGCAGTTACCTTAGATATAAAAATGTTTACAGAATACTTAATACTTAAAACCATGAGGTATTTTATTATAAATGACAGGTCTCATTGTCATAATACTTTTCCTTAACAGTGCCGTTTTGTAATTACCCGAATGTAGCAAGTTCTTGTATTGGGATCTCAAGGGGCCATTACGTGTTCTTATGTTGGCCAGTGACAGAAATAAGTTTAGATTGGTTTTTACAAAAAAAAACACCTCCAATATGTACAAACATGGAAAGTCAGTATCCTCAGAGACCGAAACACAGGTTCACAGCTGTCTGTGCTTTTAGGGTTTGACATAGATCTAATATTCCGTCTGTAGGCCTTAAAAATCTCCTCCCTCTCACTACAGTTACCTCAAAATCAGGCCCCTCTTTCCCACTGCGCACTTTGGCACGTGCCCAGGGCCCCACGGTCGAAACGGGCTACTAAAAACATATTTATATAAACAAAATGAAATGATAATGACTAATTACAATACCTACTTGTTTATTAGCTTTTGCATGCGTGAAGCTTCTCTACTCTCGACCGAAAATCAGGCTTTCCGATTTCAGCATGTTTAGATAAATTTATAATACACTGTTTTAATGAAAAATCATCAGTGAACTAGTTTTTCATAACGTTAAACCATTTTACCCATCTCAAATCTAGAAGGGTACCTTCAATCAATCAATATACATAGATTTTTAAGCACTAACCTGTGAATGGTAAAAGAGTTACTTTTGTAGATTTTATTATATTATCTAGTCATTTAATGAGACTGTAAATAAATAAAAATTTATCTAGAACTTTAAATATCTAATTTCTTTGTCTATTCTAACAAAATGTGCTCTGTCAAGGTCATAGGGGCCCAATTATCCTATTGTGCCCAGGGCCTCCAATAAGTTAAAGACGGCCCTGCTCAAAATATGATTCCAAATCTTAACACTGACGCCACCAACCCATGATAAACTATTAGAAGTGTATCAACATTGTGTGATAGGTTGTACAGCGTAGGCTGGTTTATTTGACTTCTTACATACTTCATCGGCATGCGGTTTCCAAGTCAAATTGTTGTCAATCAGGATGCCTAAAAATTTCGCTCCACAAGTTGTATTCAATTTTTGACCATTATAACTAACATTTATATCATCAGCGCGTATCTTTGGGTAGATGTGCATTACTTTTGCCTTTTTTTGATTTATTATTAACTTATTTGTATCAAGCCAATGTTTAATTGTTTCTAATGTGTTATTAATTTCCCATTCATAGTTTTCTTTATTGGTACATTTAACTATCAATATGAATCATACCGCCAACAAAACGGTATTGACCTTGTTTATCAAGCCGAATTTCGGTCTCACCCCCCGGCCTAAATGTTTAGCCTGTGAGTCGTACCTACAACGAGACTAAACTACTACCTACACCTCGTGATCCTGTCACGATGGCGCACGACGATATCCAGATATTTATATTTCTAATAATTTAAACCACGCTGTTGCAAATTTATTTGGTCATAATAATTTTTATCATGCGTTAGTATTGGAAGTCTTTTGCTTCATAATTTAAGACCTTACCATGACCACGGTTTACTTAGCAACTTCTCTCAAACAAAAATCATCAATTAATGACCTCACCCGCTCTGGGCGGAGCGGAAAAACGTGTCAGACTCTTACTGACTAAAACCCACCCGTGTTCCTTCAGTTGCCTGTGCGCCAGAGCCACGGTAACTCTTTCGAACAATCCGCGACCCCGGCAGACATCGGCCCTATCGGACCTCGTCAACTATGCTGACGTCTATTTGAGGCGCGCGTGGAATACAACGCGCCGTCGACCCGGGCCTGGTCCTTACCGAACGGCGAGCTGACCATTGCTCGCGCTAGCTACGCTCGCTACGGTGGCTGGGAGTCGGCTATCGATTCCCGACATCCAGGGTGTCTCCTCCTGCGGCGACTAGGGGCGTGAGGGTGCAATGAATGCCTCTTCTTCACGCGCTTCGCCTCCTCTTTCGCGAGCATTACTGCTTCGCAGAAGGAGGTGACTGCTTCCCATTCTCTCTCGCTCCTTACCATGGCCTGAACCAGGGCCGGACGCGAGAGATTGCCGCCGCCGTTCGCCGCCACGAGGACACGGCGGTGCTCTACCCAAGCGGGGCAGACCTCCTCCACCGTATGCTCCACCGTGTCCTCAGGTCGATCCACACAATAATTACACCCGGGCGTGTCCTCCCGCCTTATCCGAAATAGGAACCTCCCGAAACAGCCATGTCCGGTGAGGACCTGCGTCAGGCGGAAGGAGAGGACGCCGTGGCACCTCTCAAGCCACTCCTCAAAGAGGGGACTTACCGCCGCAATTGTGGCGTGCCCAGCACTGGGAACGTGCGCGTCCTTAGAATACCGAAAGAAATCGAATTTTTTAGGACGTAGGTATACCAAAAACACGAATAATCGATCTTCTGCGTCTAAGTTTTTCGTGTAATATTTTATAATAGAAGAAAAAAAATATCGGCAACCCTATCTGCAATTCTTTATGATTATGATTTGATTGTTTAAATTTTGATTGTCTTTTTTTACTTTATATATAGGTACTTATTTGTAATTTCGGTGTATTTTTATATTTTTAATCAAAATTATACGTATGTATTTTCTTCAATCTATTTCGCCACAGTAAGTATACCACCTAGGTATCTATTTATGATATCTAGAGCGATTAGCTTTTTAATTATTTGTCTGATCATTGTATAATTTATTTTTAAAGGCTTTATCATTTCAGAGGACAGATAAGATTACTTAAATGCTAGGTACCTAGCTAATCAGATTTGCTCGATAGAAAGCTCACGATTGATAAAGCACAATAGTTAGAAAGGGAGACCGTGGGCTGGTCGTTCAGATATCTGCGATTTTACTGATTAGCCAAAGATTTTACTGGATTGATAAGTTTATAAATCAGTATTTAAGTCTGCACTGGCTTTCAAAAAACCTTGCATGCTATATACTCGGGTACCGTGGGAATATCAAATGGGAACAAATGGGTACGGTCTGCAAAGAACTAAGGTGTTAATTATATTTTCTTGTAGTTACCACCGCAATTGCGCTACCACCCTAGGTAGGTTAAAAGTACCTACCTATATGTAACATAAATTACCGAAACGAATGCGCTGAAGAGGTGGAAAAAATATTAAAATGTTAATAATGACATTATGTTGCCAATTGTAATGATAAATCACGACTTCTGAATAAGCGTGGTACCTACCTACTTGCATAAGCAAGTACCTATCTACTTCGAGGTAAACTGTGGGTGTGTCAATCTCACTCGCGTCGTGTCGTGTCGTGACAGATAAATTTTATTTCAACAAATCGTACCTTAATTTACGTTCTTACAATGATTTGACCAGCTATTACTGCCAAATATATTACTGTGAATGATTCTTGTTGCTAACTTCCAATGTCGCATGGGGAATGTTATGAAAGAGCATGTTTACATTTGGTTAGGCATTATTTTGACCGAGTTTTGTTTTGTGTGTCCTTTCTCTCTTGTGGAGGTAAAGACCTTGTGACTGCTGTATGCTTAATCATTCGTTTTCAGAGGAATTAAGGCACTGATAGCTACATAATTGCTACGCGTCCGAGCAGCTGGTTGTCATTTTTTTTTTAATATATATATCCTGTAAAAATATAATAGATGGCGAAAAAAAAAAAAAAACTGGTCCTTCTTTGCACCAAAATTTGCTCCAGCGGTTTAGTTATTCCAATATTTTTAAATTTTACATAAGTTTGTTCTGTGATGTAAGTGATGTAGGTATTTTATGTACAAAAGTACTATTGAAGTTTAACTTAACCTTAAAACATTATTGTATTTAACGATTTATGGATTTATGGTTTCAATGGATGGATGGTTTTTTTTGGATGGTTTTTATTTGAACTTTTTACTTTGCTCCTATAGAAGAGGGTACTAAAAAACTGACATGTTAGAATATAAACTTTATTTACGACAGATCAATTTACGAAAAATCACAGTTTGGTTTGCCATAGGTACATTTTTTCTTAATTATTAAAGTAATTAGCATAAACTAGGTACAAATAAGAATCACGATTAGGGATTGCAATTCCGCATCTTATTCAATCTCGCGGGATTGATATGCGGGATTACTCTCTAGACAAAATCAAACTGGTTGGTAATTTAATTATATAATTTATAATTTTTATGACATTGTTTTTTACATTATGTAACTACTATAACTCACACACTTAATTATTACTTGTTAAATTTTGGAAAAATCATATATTTTTCAATATTTGTAAATATGTGAGCACCATGTATCTATCTCATAATTAATTTACCTGTCATGTGTTATATTTAATTATTTTTACCTGTTGTGGTATAGTAATTTTATTCTAGGTGCATCGTCTTCACATATAATTGATTAATGTATACATAATATTGTTAAACATTTTTAAGAGTAACGGTGGAGTTTCTTTCCCATTCTTCTCCATACGAAACTACCTTTTGGAAAGGGCAACTAGAATCAATTCAATTTTTTTGTAAATTTTGACGTTCAAAAGTGCCTTTTATGTGCCTATTTGAAATAAATGATTTAACTTTGACTTTGAGTTTACTCAATCCCACGCGGGATCACGCGGGATCCCGCATCATTGAAATTATGCTATAAAATCAAATTGAAACTACAGATTTTTGTGTAAAAATCAACTTTTATTAAACTTTTCTTACATTAAGCAACATAAATTATTTCTTTTCTATTAAGTATAAGTAATTAGTAATCCGTTACTTAGATTCAGCTTCAATCTTAACCACGTACCGTACTTTTTTCAATAGATCGTCATATTATGTTGTAGAAATCATTTCAAGTGGCAATGAATTTATATTTACAGTCATACCCTGTTCATTGCACCATTTTCATGTGCGGAACGGCAACGCCGCGCTCGTGCTACTCGCGATTTACGCGAAAGTTTTAGCGCCAAATTTTTTATTTGCGGGATCCGAGTTTTGAAGGTACGGGATCCAGCAGATTAATAAAAGCAGCGGGATCCCGCGGGAATGCGTGATCCCGTTTTGCGGGAATGCAATCCCTAATTACGATAATCATTAGTCTCCAGAAAAAAAAATACTTTCAAAATGTTCTAAAAACACAAGTGCCCCATACTTGGTCTAGTTCTGGCACAGAATGAAAGTCTCTGCGTAGAATATTTTTTGGTGGGTTAGTACGTCATTCCATGTGTAGTAAATTCGTCTTTAGAAAGAAGTAATTTTTAGTTCTTCAAAGAACGCTTCATTGATGATTTATCAACCCCATTTTTATTCATTCTTGTAATCATTTCGGGAAACATCTCACCTTCGTATCTAAAAACTACATATTAACCTTCCTTCTTTACTAAAGGCTGTAACGCCAGATTATCTGAATTTAAAATATTGCGGTCTTCTTTTTCAACGTCACTTACTGGCCCTTCAGAGGAATCTCTTAAAGACATTTGATCATCAGTTTCACTGCTATCACTATTGATAATTCCAGAAGACGAACAAGGGACACATTCTATAAAATACACGTTGGTGAAACAAGTATTTTATCCGCTACACTTTTGCCTGGTATTAGCTTTAGCTATTTTCGTCCTCTGCTGGTTCGACATCCTGTATCCATAAGTTTCTTTTTATTTCTAGGCTCTGTATAAAATAATCATGTTTTGCCTGAGTATCAATTGCATGAGGTAATCTATCGAGAGGTTTGTCATCTAAAGGGTAGATTTCACATTTTTTAAATCCAGCTTTGAGGTTATTAGAACTGTTCGGAATTATTGCATCCACTAAACGTTTTAACATTTGTGGGAAAACGCCTTTTGGTAGAATTGCATTCCTATAGGTACCCGCTTGCACTAGATTTCCATTCAGACAGAATGGACCTCCAAACCACTTTTTGTGAGCGGAAGAACGCCACATCTAGCGGCTGTGGTGAGTACTATTTAGCGGTAAACAAAGAAATGTGAAGTTGTTTTCCTTGCATTGATGAATGACATCTAGGGAAATATGGGAATATATGTTATCTCCTATGATGACGTTTTTACCCGTTATTTATTCCAATTTAGGTAACAATTGCGATTGAAACCATTCAGTAAATATGCTCATATCAAACCAGCCGCTTTGGCTACCGAAATTTATATTATTTATTAATCTTCAATTATTATTCATTTAACACGTTCATTATTATGTTACAACTACAACCTGGTGAAGCTCGTATTGATTGTTTAATTAAAAGTTAATAGCTGCAGTAAAACTGCGCAATTCTCTGCAATTCTCGCGCTTACACTCGTTGATGAGTGATGACGCATTCGTCATTGTCGCTCGTCTGTCTACGTCGTTTGTACAATGATGACATTATCCCGTTTCTTCTATTCTCACTACAAGTCGATCGTAAATCACGAGTGTAGGGACAAAAACAAAAACAACAGCTTTTTGCAGCGCGGGAGCCTCGAGGATGTAGGACTTAAAATTTGTAGTAGGTACTGCTCGATTTCCTCCGCGACAGCTTCAGCGTCCTTCCATCAGTACTGTGGGTCCAACCGGGAAATATGCAGGAGAATGGTGAGCACGGCAGTTCAAAAATCTTCGCTTGTGGAGTGTTTTTCTTTCCATTCTAGCAATTCCAACATGCACACCAAGATTAGGTGGCAGGGATTTTGTGCGGACAGCTTTAGAAGTGTACCCCCGTTGTACCCCCATCCGCAATTATGACAGCTTCTTTGTCCGACAACTCATTTAAACAATGTGATGTTTACCTAAAACATTGGTTCCACTTTAGTAAAAATAATGATTTTGATTTGTATAATGCCTCGGTCCCACAAATTTTATTTATTTTCTTAACAAACTTTGTAGATAGGGGTTCCAATATGGAACTTTAAACTCTTTTAGATCTGCGCGAGCCCTATTGATGGGAAATAATAGGAGAAAACGACAGAATTAAAAGATTTTTAAGGGAGTATTCCTTCTTCAACCCCCTTTGCCGAAGTATTTCATTTTATGGGATACCTCAATAGAACTTGACCATATGAGAAATTTATACCCTAATGAGTAGGAGTAATAGTGTTATGTGCCAATGAGTCCCTTAAAAAACGCGGTACAACTCCGGTACCGCGTTTATTGTGGTTGCGACGCGACCGACCTTTCTTGCCTTCAACCAGAGTAAAGCCGTCCTCGTCCACTTGACGGGTTTTAGACCTCAATGGTTTTAGAAGTCGGCGCCTTCAGGTTTTTTATCTCAGATGTGTCTCATCCGACGCCGCACAAATGGTGGATAGTTGACAACTTTGGCGGAGGCCTGAAGTTTTCTTCGGGTAATTTACTTTGTGGTGGCGAACGCAGCAGCGTCTAAGATGTTTATGAACTCGTAACACATTTTATTAAAAAAGATTTATTATTTTCTTCCTCAATTGACTAAATCATGATTGACACTACAAGTCTGTTTGACGTTCGTACCCTATATAAAATGTACGTGGCATTCCTGCGAGAAATGCTCGAATCGACATGGCGAGAATAGCTCGACTTGATTTTTACGAGGGAAAAGTACGAGTCGAACGACAATGTTACATGCGAGATGCGTGAGAATTGCCTTTCCTGTTCTTGCGTCAATATTAATCTTAGCATAATATGTTAAAATATAATGAGCTCTTAAAATGTTTACTTAATTATTAAACATTATAAGAGCTCATTATGTTTTAATATCATACTTGATTTAGTAGCTGTAAACGCACATAAGCGGCAGTACCTACTTATAGCGATCATTCGTACGTACCTACTTTACCACAGCATAGTGTTTTACTTCTGAAAACAAACACTTCACTTTATTTTGTGAAAGGTTTAGAAAATACTTAGATCCTTCATTGATTGTAAGTGCGGTTGAGCAACCGATCGATCAAATAAAATTGAATCCTTCAATACCAATTTAATTTCAAAGCACTTAATTGGTTTCTATTTATTTCTTTATTATTCTTTAATGTACCTAACATAAAAATGGCGTCCATTCTCTCTCACTTACACAACGATGACATCTATCAATATGTTAACGACAAGTAGTTTAGCAAAGGCGGAAGCTTGAATGCATTAATTTTACGGTGAGTTGAATTTATTTAGCTAGGTAGGTAAATAAGCAAATAAACATCTTAAGAAATGTAGATACCTACCTACTTACGATGTTCATATTTTTCCTAAATGAACATTTAAGTTATATCGCCGAAAGCGTTGTAAAAGCTGGATATTAGGTCTATTCGTACTGAAAACACGCGCTATGAATAGAATCATTATTACTTTTGTAATGTAACAAAAAGCGTCCTGCCCAACGCTTGTAGTTCCTCAGTTTGTTTAGGTTTCTAATTTATCATACGTAGACTACTTAAATCAGAGTTATTTTCTACTTATACATCTAATTGGGTAAAAATATCTGCTTCAATATTTCAATAATGAAGTTCTACAAAGAAAAGCGGTCAGCGAAATCATAGTTGCGCAATAGTTGTGGACAACTCGTTACTCGCACGCGTTGGATTTAGCAATAACCACATCAAATCAACTTTATTATTACTTTTATTATCTACTTACATCATAGTTTTATTTGTGGCGAACAAATCTTGACATAAATAATACATATATTATTATTAGTTATGTATAACTATTTCTTACAACTTTAAACAATTGATGCTAATGAAGTAAGGACTTGGAAATTCTATAGCAACATTATTACTAAGCAAATGAAATAATAGGTATACCAGGGTATGTAAAAGTATTAAATAATAATAAAATGATGTATGATCGCCATGTTTTGTTCTACCTACTACCGCTATTCATCAGTCATCGATGTAAAAACAGACAATTGATACAAGCAGTGATGGCCCAGTGGTAACGGCCGCGACTTACAAGTTGTAAGTCGTAGGTTTGAACGCGTTACTTTGTGAAAATTATTTCATCACCACTGCTCTCAAAACGGTGAAGGAAAACCTCGTAAGGAACCATAACATCGGACATCGATAGATATCACTAGCCTTCGAATTTTTGGTTCAGTTCAAAAATTCGAAGACTAGTGATATCTACAACCCGCAGTCAGGCCCGCGTGGTGGATTACAGCCCACTCCCTCTCGAGGAGAGGAGGCCTGTGTTCCAGTAGTAGGAACATTATAGGCTGATTATGAATGATACCTAGAACCGTTAATCTACCTAATAATTTAATAAAGTAAGCAGTAATTAAATAAAAAAAACAGACAAAAATAAAGCAGTCTTCCTCCCTCGTAGCAGCAACCGTCAACCTCTAATAAGAAAATTGAAATAGGTACTTACAATTAAAAACTACAATGTTATGTACCAATTTTCCCACCGGAAATATGTCTACAATTTGTAATAAATTATGGTGTGTAATAATCAGTGATCGGAGTAGGTAGATTGATTTTTAGTACTTGTATCATAAATGCACACAGAAAGAATAACATGGATAAGCCATTTTTCCGGAAAGTAATTCCGGTATTTCCGGATTTAGTATTTCCGGCGGGCGTACGCATTGTTCTGATAACCGGTTATTGTACCACCCATGATCCTTTGTTCTGATTGGTCGTTGGGTTTTGTCAAATCGTGACAAAAAAAAAATAGGAAGAATAATAAAGAATAAAATTGCTCATTTTATTACAATTCCTACCTTTTTTTTGAGGATAGCAAATCATCAAATGACTCCTTCCACTCTGGCAGAATACAATTCCTACATAAGTTCCGGTTTTTTTTTAATAATCCACCAATTCCGGAGGAATGTCCATAGTAATATATACGTTTCGGATCAATGACCCCAGTTCAATCTACCTACTCCGATCACTGGTAATAATATCTTCGTAAAATAATTTGCGTGTGGCTTGAGGGTCACTATGTCACGGCAATGCTAAAGAAACTCCTTATCAGCTACCTTCTAAAGGCTAGCGCAGATTGCGGCAGGCCGCGCCACAACGCAACGCATTGCGATAATCCTCCTTCATCATTCTCGTACATTTTCAATTCAAATTCATTTAATCAACTTACACATAGTTCTTAACCTAACAGGTAACAAAATAAAATATTATCTAACAGAAGACTTGTGACAGATTTAACAGCGGGTTTTAGAATGGGCAACTAGCTTCAACTTTCTGACTAACTGACCGACTCTTTGACAATTCAAAAGTGCCTGTAAATGGTTTAATTGAAATAAATGGTTTGAGCTTGGCATTTGAGTTTGAATAGTGGCTTTAAGTTTAATGTAGCCATGGTCTAAACAAGCTTTTCCCCGATTTGAGTGAGTCATAGCTGGCAATAGCCCGGGTTCAGCCATCATACATTGATATGGCGCAAAGACGGCATTCGGTGAGTCTCTTAGTAAGTCAATGTTGATGTCACCCGTTACAATGACACAAGTTTAATTTTTTAGTTTGTCTAAGGAATCGGCTAGAACCGTCAATGAACCAGCGCACTCTATATGCGGGCCGCACGGCACTTTTTTGTATGAAAATGCGTTGCGCTTTGGCCCGTTGCGGCTGTACTGCGCGCTTGGCTTAATAGTAAACAGTACACTGGTACTACTGAGTAATAGACGCAAGTTTATGTAACGCCATCTTACATAACAGCTGATAATGACATGTTTGCAGTTCCTCACGTGATGCGTTTTACATGATGTTTGAGATAGTAGCTGTACAGTCCGGTTCAAACTCTATAGTGGGAGAGTCGGCTGCAAAAATACCTACCTCATCGGGTACCCCAACAGGTTATCTTTAGATCGTTAACCGACACTTAAACACATAAAAATAAATCCGGTCTGCCAGAGCCGATCCTGCCGGGCCATAGTAATAATCGATATATTTGACGTATTTTTTTTTGTGAAAATTGTTTCATAAGGTACCCGAATTAAAGTACTGGCAATAGTCTACAATTGATTAATTATGTAAAAAAAAGTGGGTCTGCCATTGCGCATCCTGCCGGAAGTACTTGGCAGACCCCTAAAATATTCCGACACCCTGAACCTACCTCCTCGAGTACCCTGATGGAACCTACGTTAAATAATAACCAAGATGCCCCTGAAAATGTGTTAAAAGGTCTGCCAGGTCTAAACTTGTCGGAACTTAGTATTCAAAGCATTTGAAGTTGGTAGGCAGCATAATTGGTAAATTTAAGTTACCCAATGTTGTTCCTCCAGTGTTTCTGAGGGGTGGGCGCACCCCAGGTCATCATATTTTAGATATTTAGGATATATTATGACTGATGATCTGAATAATGATGCTGAAATGGAGAGAGAGAGAAGGTCATTGGCAATCCGGTGCAACATGCTGGCCCGCAGGTTTGCACGTTATACTAGAGAAGTAAAGGTGCTACTTTTTAAGGCCTGCTGCCTGTCATTTTACACGTGCAGCTTGTGGGTCAAGTATACGCGGAGAACCTGTGATATCCCTCCGTGTGCAATATAACCTTCTATGCCTTCAGAGTGCTGTTGCGGCAGCCCCGGTTCTGTAGTACATCAGGCATGTTTACTGAGGGTACGGACGATTATTTCGCAATCCTGCGCAATAGAGCTGCCTCTCTGATGCAGAGGAGCTGTGGCAGTAGCAACGGCATTCAAACTCAAACTCAAAGCATTTATTTCACTTTTGAATTGGCAAGGGGTCGGTCAGTCAGAAAGATGAAGCTAGTTACCCATTCCAAAGCGTAGCAGGTACCTATGGAGAAGAACGGGCAAGAAACTCCATGGACACTCTTTTAAATCAAGAAATGGTTACAAAATATTGATTACATCGTTCATGTTGAAATTATGCATGTGAGAACGATGCAGAACGTTAAAAGCGTCCGTAATAAAAAGACAAAAGCAATTCAAATATTAAATTAAATTAAAATAAGCCGTGGCAGCTAAGAAATGGCCAGTCCCCACTGACGGCGCCAGTTCACGAACATGACGCATGGATCAGCATCATTCAGCTCAACCATTTTGAAGGGAACTTAATGATTCTGAGGGCAATTTATGAAAGTATGGATAGTCCAATCCGAAGGCACTTCTGGGGTGGGCTGAAGGGGGTCTTTGCATGTAATGTAACCTCTGGTGCTTTCGCATTGGATTTGTTTTTGTTGAATATAAGTATATAACACAATATTTTTTCTAAGTGTTGCTTTTATTGTCACTTTAAAAAAAAAGAAGATCTTATGAGTGTGTGATATTTAGACTAGTAGTTGTAAAATAATATCCCACTCTAAATGTATGCAACTCTTAACTCTATGCATAGGTACTTATCTGAATTAAATTATTATTATTATTATTTCACCTAAAGTCAAAATAATATTTGTTTCTAAATTTATAATTAATATTACGGGGTGTACGGGAGGGGTGTAAGGGGGCACACTTACCATCTCAGTGCCCTAACTCAGCATCACCTGCTCGTGGTGCACCCTGCTGAATAACAAACGAGGCTCTGAGAACCGACAAATGGCGGTATAACCATTTCAAAATAAAACTTCGCAGTTAAATGGCGCAGACTAATGATGGGCAGCAGCGTCACTAGTGCGAGAAGCTGTGATCTGAGATCGCCAACCCGCAAGCCTAGCATGGCGATTGTGGGCCAAACCTTTAATGGCAAGCCAAAATATACCACGGCCCCCAGTCCCCAGCCGCCTTGCTATTCCTGATTTTGGCAGAGGTCACGGTAACGGCAAGGTAGGGGGTGCAAGGAATCCCCGAGTTACGAAAGGCCGCCAAACCTTGACTGACCTTGGCGACGTATAACGGCCGCACGTTACGGCTCGACGAACACCTATTGCAGCTAGACGAAGAGCTTGGAAAAATAAAGTGGCACATTCTTGGGTTGAGTGAAGTCCGAAGAGAGGGGGAGGACACAATAACCCTTGAATCGGGCCACCTTCTGTATTTTCGAGAGGGAGACCAGCTATCCAAAGGCGGAGTCGGGTTCCTGGTTTGTGACAACGTTGTGGAAGTCTTCAGTGTCTCGAACAGGGTAGCGTACCTCGTAGTGAAGCTAACCGAGAGGTATAGCCTCAAGGTTGTTCAGGTTTACGCACCGACCTTGGCATACTCGGATGACGAAGCGGAGGAAATGTTCGAGGACATCTCCAAGGCTTTGCATTCCACCACTAAGGCCCACTACAACGTTCTCATGGGGGATTTTAATGCTAAAGTGGGAGAACAGGATTGCAACGAATCGGTAGTAGGATCCTTCGGGTTTGGCAGTTACAGTTAAATAATTACAGTTACCTGAATTCTGTATATATGTGGGTTTAGGGAACGAAGTAGGCTTCCGAGTGTAGAACCTCTTATTGTGTGAATCTTCGTTAGTACAGTCAACACCTAAACAACCTATCCACCACCAGGATCACTCTAATCCACCAAAATAAGGTCAACGTTTAAATAATAATGGTTACTTTCTGGTAATTTGTAATTTAGTTTGTATTTAGATAATTATTGTACTTACTTAGATATCAACAGGAAATGGCTAGTCAGCCTAACCATTATTATTTAAACTTTGAACAGTAATTTCCGACAAGTTTAGACCTGGCAGACTTTTTGATCCATTATCAGGGGCAACTTGGTTATTATTTGGCGTAGGTTCCATCAGGGTACTCGATGAGGTAGGTTCAGGGTGTCAGAAGGGCCATATTTTAGGGGACCGCCAAGTACTTCCGACAGGGTGCGCAATCGCAGATCTACTATTTTTTTAATAATTAATCAATGGTAAACTGTTGCCAGCACTTTAATTCGGGTACCTTATGGCGTAATTTTCGCTAAAAAAATACGTCAAAAATATGGATTATTACTATGGTCCGGCAGGACCGGCTCGGGCAGATCTGATTTTTTTTACGTGTTTAAGTATCGTTTAACGATCTAAAGATAGCCTATTGGGGTACCGGATGAGGTAGGTATTTTTGCAGTCGGCTCTCCCACTATTATGGCGGCTCTGAAGTGCGCTACTCGCTGCGCAGTACCTCACCTTTCGCCCCCGCTGATACGTGAAGTTGTTACTGCGCAGCGACTCGCCTCATGTTCCGAGTCGCCATAAAGTTTGAATCGGCCTGTAACAGATGTGGCCTTACACGATACTGAGGAGATTGTCGAGAAAATTGGACACTTCTTTCTATTCGCTGTTCGTACTAGTTCGTGTAAATTGATATTGTATGTCAGAGCTAGGGTATCTGAGAGCAAGAACGAAATGGAGTAGGTACCTAACCTACTTAAATGATTCAGTTTGTTTTTGATATCTCCGAAACTTTAACCTGGAGTGTAGGTGTTTTATCAAATAGCGAAGACCTTACTATTTTTATTTATTAGTCTATTTAAAACGCTCGTTTAGTTACCGTACTTTCATTAGAATTAACACAGGTATCTAAAATATCAACACTATGAAAAAGTTACTAAGTTAGTTAAGTTACAAAACGTGTTTTACAATAAAATGTTTAATACGAGACAATTTCTTCAAGTTGCAATTTATTATACTCATATTACATTTATCCTGCTTTCTTGCTTTCCGTGCCCTTGATTTGAGAAACCTTGTGCGAGGACCTTGACTGAATCAGTATTTTATGATATTCCCGGCAACACAGAAATAGGATAACAAAAGGTGTTGTGGTTGTGACTAGCGTTTCCGGAGCGAAATATTCCGAAGTATTCCCGTCGAATTATTCGCAAAACATTCGGAAGTATTGAGTAGTATTCGGAATTATTCCCCGAGAAGAAATATCTAGCTAAGTACATGTTTGGCCACGCATAGAGTAGGTAGTTGTGTAGGTAGTTAGTGGTAATGAACCTGCTGCGAGTCGCGGGGCGGGGTGGCACTGCCACGTGCAAGTGTTCGACTATTGATTGATAGATGGCGACGCAATTACCATTGCAAATTACATATGTTCCGCGTTAGTGATTGTGTATTCATACCCACGAATCTTCCTTCCTTCCTACCTTCCTAACCTTGGTCACTGCAGCAGCAGAAAGCGCACGCAGGCGAGCACTACTGATGGAAGTTGTACAGTTACAGCTTTTACGTTTACCCGTTAGAGGGCGTTAATGCCCGTGGCTATAAATATATTACTACGCGTTCATTAATAAAAATGAGTATAATACGATTTGAAAACTTCCGAATATTTCCTTTCATCTACTTAGATATGTACTTACGTAATAAGTTTTTTTATGCGGTTTAGGTGTGCAAGTGATGTTTTGCGAGAATACTATGTACATAAAGGTAAATAAGTAGGTAGGTACTAAGATGAGTTTATATTATATATTATTATTTACCGAGATAAATAGTAAAACGGTACCTATTACCTATATTATTTCAATTGTTTCTTTAAGTATGTACTTTAGTAAGATTTCGGTTGAACACTACCTATTCTAAAAAGGAGGAGATAATCTTTTTGGTAAAACATCGTCGTAAAAAAGTACGTAGGTAACCCTAACTTCTTATTTTTTTTTTTAAACCATTAGTTAGGTAAAGTACTTAAAAACATTTTTACGCTTGTACATAACATCCGCACAAAATCGACACAGTTTAAACTCATCCATACTAAAATAAAATAATAAGTACCTAGTCATAAGTAGATAACTACTTACAGGGAATTATTCCCGCATAGTAGGTACGTAGGCATCGAATAATACTTCGTTGATTATTGAATGAAGCGCTGGCGTCGCCGTGCGACTAACGAGGGAAGTTCTCCATTTACAGTTTTACTCTTGCTCGCTAGATGGCGTTAATTCACGTAACGCACCGACGAAATATCTAATACACGGCGAGTCTCCTCAAGCTACCTACGCATACATTCGTAACTACTGGGAATAATTTAACTCTTAATAAGTAATAAAACGTAGGTCATCTACTTCATCCTTACAATATTTATTTTACTCTGCATTCTTGCTGCGGTAGTATTCCTTCCAATCGAAGTATTCTTTTGAATGTTTCCGAATTATTCCGAATACTTCCGAAGTTTTGCAACGCTAGTTGTGACTAATAACTGTGGACCGGTTAAATGCATCTTAACCCACTTTAAAGTATTGTGTGAAAAACCCAGCGTAACTAAGTGCAAACTAAGTAAAAGGGTTTATTATAATTATGTAGGTAAAGTTTGTGATACAATTTTTTGAGGCATATTTTTTTTTGGAAATAGAACTAAAAACTATGCTCCAGATATATAAGAGACGGATGGACCGGTACCTAAACATGATCTACTGAAGTATAACATCTTTAATAGACGCGCGCGCTTTGCATATAACTTAGTAATTTCGTTTCATAATTAAATTCGTGTTTATAACAATGTGTCACAATGCGGGCTCTACATAAATAACATAATAATTAATAAGTTCCTGCTCGGAAATGATTAATTGTTATGTTGTATACACAATTGTTTATTTTATTTGTTTTTAAATGAAGAAACCTTTGCCTTCTGGGACGGAAGTACAAAAATTTCCCCTCGGCAGGATTTCCCCTCTTTAATGTCAATTGCTTGGGTTTTCATTTTGATATTTTCCTATTGGTTAACCCAAATATTCCTACCTAAATATAATTTCATCACCACTGCTCTTAAAACGGTAAAGGAAAAAACAGCGTGAGGAAACCGGCATGTCCTAGTACCAAAAATTTCAAGACATGTGTCATCTTTCAACCCGCACTGGGCCCGCGTGGTGGAGTACAGCTCACTCCTTCTCTAAGAGAGGAGGCCTGTGTGACACAAGCTGTGTCCCAGCAGTGGGAACATTATAGGCTGATTATGCTTAACCCAAATAAACCACTGTCTGTTGCCTACAGCGTATGAAATAAGATCTGAAGAATTTCATTAACTTCCGAGGTAAACAATTAAGAATTCTAGATAATTAAACCTCAAATTAAGATAATGAAGATGCAAGAAAATATCTGAACGAATAGTAGGTAGATACCAGTTTGTACAATTACAATTACTGCCACCCACTGAATACATTAACGGTTTATCACAAAAAAACGGGGAGGGAATAATTAGTTAAAAAAGGGTTCACCAGAAACCGTCGTCGCAATATATTTAGTTTTGTTATATTGCGACTTGTTAATGTAACATTTTATCGATTATTACATTACTGGCAATATTGGTGTATTTGGTCGATAACTAGACTTGAAGTCTCTAAATAAAATCAAATTGCTTCCAGCGACTTGGCAGATGAATTCGGTCAGCACACAGATGTCAATCTTACAGGTCCGGTAAGACGACAATGCTAAAAAAAAAATTGAGTGAATGTAATTTTTTTTTTTTAAATATATTTCGTAACATAACAACGTGAACATACAGCTTCACAGAAACTGGTTTTATTGCTAAAATCCCGGTAAGTAATAATTAACGGATTTTTGGTGAAAGTCCCCGAACCGCACGTGTTTGGAATACGTCCACTATGTTGGAATACGAGACCTTGTTATAATAAAAGTTGTAATTCCTTGAAAATGGTAACAATCATTGTTACGTAACATGAAATTACATGAATCACTGGGGTAATTGCTTAACACACTAACAGTAGGAATGGCTTTCTTTTTGACAGTTCAACAACATTCATTGCGTTGTTTACATTGTTGAGCAGACAAATTTTTGGAACATATGAAGCAATGGGTCAGCAATATCCTTCACAATGATTCTGATTGTGATTGATAGTGACGCAATTAAGGCGCACGTTTTTTTCAAAGGTCTATAAACAATTAATTCTTTACCTATACATATTTTCTTAATGAAGTTAGTAGATTAACACCGAGTTAATTACACATATTTAATATTTAAAAAATACATTTATTTAAGACCAATCTAAACTTCTAAGTTTTTATCTAACAATTATGACTAAATATACTAAAATTGTTACTTAGAAAGTTCTTCAAACTATGATATTGTTGCATCATTCATAAAATTCAAATTGTAATAAGTAAATAATTCAATTAGAAAAAAAAACATAATGTCATCTCGTCACATGTCACATGTAGCTGGATGAATCTCCCTAGCATTGCGGAATCTCCCTAGCTTTATATTAAAATGAACTTTTAAATTAGGAAAGTAAAATCTATTTATAATATTGTGTCAACTAAAAAGTAATTTAAGAAAAAGATTTTTCTTATTTAGATTCCATAATACGGACACCTTGACCTTTTCCACAAAACGTAATAGGTTCTAATTATTACGAATGTCGTGAGCTCACGCAATATCGACTGTCCGTGCTAAAAGAGATAAGGTGATTGTACACCGTCTAACTAACAGAATAATAGAAAAATGTTTAAAGTCATGGTATCCGGCACTTCGAGATAATAACAGAAAAAAATTGTGGAGCAAGGGCAACAATTTTGTGATCGAAACTAAGACGCACTTGCACTGCCAGTCACTCAACACGTTTAGCGCTAAACGAGTGTTAAACTCATTGTGTTAACATCATTCTGTCTCTGTCATCTTTAACATTTGACTTTGGTGCACGGTAAAACTCTAATGAGTTTATGTTGGCACCAACTTAAATATATAATGTTTTAATTTGTTTTATAATGCTTTTGCTCGCGGCTTCGCTCGCGTTAATTTAGACTTTGACAATCAATTCGGGTTATAATTCAACCATGATTCGAAAGACACGTGGCGCCATCTATTATCGTAAGAACGTTATTGTTGTTTTCCTCGGGAACAGTACTTTTTTTCGGTATGAAAGGTATCCTATGTCCGTTTCTGTAGGTACACCTGACAACGTATATGCAAAATTTCAAGATGTTCGGTTCAGTGGTTTAGGCATGAAAAGATAACAAACACACTTACTTTCGCATTTATAATATTAGTTAGGATATTTAGGATAAGTCTGAAGTCGCCAACCCGTCTTGAGCAAGCGTGGCGATTAGAGTTAGACGCTTACGGCAGCACCTCATAGAAGCGCAACGGAAGCTGGATATGGTCACGCTAAATGTCTCAATTATATAATACTAGCTGACCCGACAGACGTTGTCCTGTCTTAACTATGAATGTCATATGTCGTTTAGTTTTAGTTTTGACTATTGACTAAAACAAAAACTATCGACTCATTTATCAACCGATCTATCTGTGTTAAACGATATTTGCAGCGCGCATTCTGTCAATCACTGACAGTTATTTCAAACAACTGACAGTTGTGTAAAATTAATATCCGCGTTAAGTTTTCTTAAATTTTCTAATGTTCCGTTCAACTTCCTTAATTTTTTCTTTCATAAGATCCTTCTCCTGACAATAACGAACACAACAAAAAAAGAATTAGCGAAATTGTTCCATCCGTTCACGCGTGATGCGATGACCAAGGGAAATAGAGATTCATTTTTATATATATAGATGTGTACTGAATAAATAAATAATAATAAGCAAAATTATGTTTCCTACTCGTATTCGTTCAGCGCTAAACGTGTTTAGTGATTGGCGGTGTGCCGTTTTGCGTGGATGTGACGCATATTTTTCCCCAACTCGTTTTTATTTTTTGTATTTATGTGTTTTTTCTTTGCGTCATGTTTACCGCAAATAAACGTATTTTCTTTCTTTTCTTTCTTTGTGTAGGTGGGCTTTAGTGTTCACGCCGAAATCCATACTATCCTAACTAATGTTATAAATGCGAAAGGGAGTTTGTTTGTTTGTTACGCTTTCACGCTAAAACAACCGAACGGAATCGGATGAAATGTGGCACATGGGAAGACCATCACCTGTAAGCGGGTAAGGACATAGGCTACTATTCATCCTGGATCGCAGAAGAAGTCACGTGCAAAAGCTAGTTTATTATAAATAGGATAGCAACTCTGTCTGTATGTTTGTCTGTTACCTTTCTGGTTTCGAATATGGCACACAGGTAGACCTTGAGCTGGGTTAGGACATAGGATAGGTACGTATTATCCCAGAAGTATGCTCCCGTGGGATAGTTTCCGACCTTCACGCGGGTGATGTCGCTAGCAAAAGTTTGTGCCAACCTATTCTGGAAAAAATTAAGTTATCAAGATGTTGGAAAGGAATGCACGTGTATTAAACATGAGTCGATGAATGAGTAGGTACCTAAGCATGTAAGAAAAAAAATATAATCTGTGTGAATTTGGAACATCCATTTAATAAAATTAACCAGTTTTAAATGTTATAAAGTTATAAACCTGTATTGTGTTATTAATTTATTATGCTAATGCAAGTAGTTTTAGCTGGTGATAACATCTGTGGAGGCTTCAATTAATTAAGTTCACACTAGATACTCTCATAATAAAAAACTTTTTTACAAAAAAGCAACCGACTTCCAAAAAAAACACTAAAAGACGTGAAAAATTACTTTAATTTCGGAAGTCGGTGTCTTTGTTTTGTATTTTCGTTTTTGGCCACCGTCTTCCGAAATTAAAGTTATTTTTCACGTCTTTTAGTGTTTTTTTGGAAGTCGTTTTTTTTTTTTTGTAAAAAGTTTTTATTTTTCACTTTTTAGTTGCGGTACCTACCCCACACAAATTCGTATATCACTACTTGGTATGTAAATAACAGTGACAGGAAATTATTAACACATCATCAATATAAACTAGGTGGAAAAAATATGCAGTATTAAGGATATCTCAAAAACTACTGGTCAGACCTTGATCAAATTAAAATGGGACCACATGTGAAGTCGCAGATTGTTCGAAAGAGTTACTGTGGCCCTGGCGCACAGGCAACTGAAGGAACACGGGTGGGTTTTAGTCAGTAAGAGTCTGACGCGCCCTTCCGCTCCGCCCAGAGCAGGAGAGGTCATTTGAAGATGTCACACCCAAAAAAACAAAACCACATGTGAAGCACCAGCTATCAAATAAAAAAAGATTCGTCCAAATCGGTTCAGCCAGAAAAAAGTTCTGAGGAAACTTAAAAAAAACAATAAAACATACAGACGAATTGAGAACCTCCTCCTTTTTTGAAGTCGGTTAACAAGAAACTTAGGATACTACTAAAGCGATACCAATTAGTTCAGAAAAACCAGACCATATTAGTAGTTAGATAGGTACCGAAACTCAAGAGCTAGATATTTTGTAGTGACCGATCTGGAAAACCATGAGATTCAATCCTTATGCTATGTCTGACTCTTGCAGTCAGAACCCTACGTTATTCCCAAGCGGCAAGCATGAAAAAAAAAATCCTTTTCCATTGAACTACAATGTTAGGATTTAAATAATATATTTATTACAGTCGTCTCTATGTTGGGTTACTTTTTAAGTGTTGTGTTGACCCTAACTGAATGTTTGTTTTAATTATGTTTCCAAACATGTGTGGTATTGTACCGTACTTTTGTTTTCCTAATAATTCATTTATTATTCCAGTCAGGTGCGGTGGCTCTTTATCATGTTTGACATTGCCTATTTTGAAATAGTGTACTTGAAAAGATGCTTTACAATAGCTTATTTCGAAATTGGAGCATGCAATTAACCGCCCTATTTTACTATCCGGATATTCCGGATACTTCCAGAACACTATCCGGATAAATCCGGATAATATGGATATTGTGGATACCACTGTAAAAAAGGTAAATCAAATTAATATAAGCTTCTAATATAGTAAAACTAATAATATCCAGATAGCATTTTCGACGGATATCCGATTAAATTGGGTATCCCGATAGCATAATCTAAATTTAAGCTACAACGAATCATATCAATATTGATATGATTCGTTGTAGCTGAAGTTTGCATTTGCTTAGAAAGTTGCATATGCAACTTTCTAAGAAAGACATAACTAAAAACTGACTTTGAGACTCTTAGTAGATGAGCACTTTTAAGAACCTTGGAGAAATTAATCGAGAATTTGATATCTAGGAATAAAAAGTTTTTCTCAGCGTAAGCCGATGAAGGTAAGATCTTAATGAGGTTTTGTATTAGTATGACTATTGTGACAATTAATCTTTTGACAGATTTAGGGGTATATATATATTCTGTGATTGGCAGACAGATTGTAAATAAATACGTTCTGTTGTTACAATATTGTAAATTATATTCAGCCAACTATTACGAAACATTTCGGAAACCCATTTAGATATTCTAACAATACCATTGTGATCTAGCTATTGTAATGTCAATATGTAACAACATTGCAGAACAGCATTGCAGAAACAGTGTTAGATGATAGTTTTTTGGAAATATCAATCAGAGAAATATGCCTTACTAAAGATTGGTAATGATAAAAGCAGTAATTGATGCATCATTGGCATCGATACATTTTAACGAGGACCACGTGTTTGGGTTTTCGCACGAATATACGTAATTATGACCTTCGGTAATTCTCAGTGGCGTCCATATACAATATACAATAGAATACAGCCTTCGCTTGGTTTCAGAGGTTTGTGTAAGTTGAGCGCTCGTGCAGAATAGACCTCTATACGTAGTTATACTGTCTTAAGTTTTTACTCTTTCAATGTACGGTTTCTCGCGGTGTTCATATTTCATTTTGTGAACTGTTATTGACGAATTTGGTGTGTGCTAGTGTTGTTTTTTAACGATAATATTTTAAAATGTTTAAAATACTGAATATTTTTACGAGTTGGTAAGTTTTTGTTTGTTTTCAATAGTGGTTATATAATAACTTACAGAATTATTTAGATCTTAGTAAGTAGAACTAGGAACAAATTAATCTGCTCGTAGTAAAATTAAATACCTATGTAGCAGATAAGATAGATTAGGTATAATTGTTTGCACTGTTTCAAAGACGAATGGGAAAGAAGGAAATCCATGGGTACCTACTATATAGTTTAAAAAAAATGTTTTACTTCTATGTTTTGAATACCTACCTAACTAAATTAAATCAAGAATAATTTAGAACAAGAACTACTCTAATGTAGTTTAAAACTACTAAAGCAGGTACAAACTATTATAATTAATGTCAAATAATTAATTATGATGGTGTCTAATTTACATTATAACTTTAGGTAGAGCTAGACGGTAATCCTAACTAATATTTATTATAAATGCGAAAATGAGTTTGTTTGTTACGCTCACGCTAAAACGGCTGAACGGATTTAGATGAAATTTGGCACATGAGTAGACCATGACCTGGGTTAGGAGATAGGATTTTTTTTTATCCCTGTATTACGTTCCGTGGGATCATTTCCGACATCCACGGTGGCGAAGACGTGGGCAAAGGTTAGATACTAATATTTATAAAAATCTGCAAAGAGCGAGTCGGACTCGCGTATCAAATGTTCCGTACCTGGACAGGAAAAATATTTTTTCACTTTCAAAGGTTTTCACTGTTTGAGATTACATAACTTAGTTTGCTTATAACGGGTTATTGCTGATTTAAAAAAAATGCTATTTTCTAGACATTTCTTATTCTTCCTGTATTATTTACATAAGCCTGCATCAACTAGATTTATTTAAGATTTTTCGCTTAACAAAGACCCTTGGGGGACCGGGGGATGGTATTTTTCCGGACATTTTTCAACTAAAACTTATAAATGAAAATGAAAATATATTTTGCAATGTGCAAATGAAGATAAGATCCAACTAAACTTTCTTATCCCAATTTTAAATTTGAACCCCATTTTCGGTTCCAGTTTCAATGAAACTAACAATATTTTTCCAATTCTTTCACTTGTAATTATTGTAATATACAGGGTGACTTGTAATTTGACGTATTCCTTCCAGGACGTGATAGTGTGACCCATTTGCAACAATTAAGCACCAAAATTCATGGGATTCGAGTAAACCTGAATGTAATGAATTTAAAATAAAAAAAACTGAATTCGTCACTAAATATCACTTTTCTCTAAACTCCCAAATTGAATAACCTTAATTGCTATCCTATTGGGTACCCAATACTCTAATAAATCTCTTGATTCTGAAACATTAAACAGTTAGAAGTAAAAGGAAGCAGTTTAATAAACATTTTCAAAAAAAAAAAACCCCATTGTTTGAAACCAGTTATCTCAAAATATTACTATTGCATTAAGCGTAAAAAATACGGAGAAAACATCTTCTTTTAATTAACTATCTAAACAAGGTACAAAAGTTACAAAAAATATTTTGAGGTGCCGATGAAACAGCCAATAATGCTGTCAAAGGTCGAATTTGCAAATGTTTGAACTATTAAAGTAGCGGGTTTTAAGTTTTTCTTTAAATATACGCAAACTAAGCGACAAGTGAGTCGTGACCAGCGAGTAGAACGTGATTCATGTAAAACAAAACATTAGAGGGGTTCATGGTCGATAATGCCGAAAAAGATAGAATTGGCAATTGTTAAAATAATTTAAAATCTGAACCTGGTTGCTGTTGGTTACTTAAAGGTTTCGTTTAAAATGGGCACCTCTGTGCCTTATACAAGCCCTTACTCTTCTGTCTTGATAACTTTTGAAGTGAAATTAGTTCTATGTGTTCCACCGCATGTATTCTTATTTGCCTTAGTACTACTGAAGACAACGGTGTCTAGTATACAAGGCTTTTCATATGAGTCTAAACATAAAAGCGAGCAGACCGTGAATCATGGACTAGACCTTGACCGAGACTTGTGACCTGACAT
The DNA here is from genome assembly GCA_916610205.1 of Griposia aprilina. Classification (NCBI taxonomy): domain Eukaryota; kingdom Metazoa; phylum Arthropoda; class Insecta; order Lepidoptera; family Noctuidae; genus Griposia; species Griposia aprilina. Next base: position 8,226,413 of record OU744287.1, read on the forward strand.
GTGACGACCTGGGTGCCTAATATGTGATGGTTTGTATGTCTTTTGTACCTCGTTAGATAGCTGATTAAATGAAGATGTCTTTCCCGTAATTTGTACGTTATTTATTTATTCATTTTGGATCGCCAACAGTGGCTACACAATTACATGCATGTTAACATACACAGTGACAAATACTAGTGTGCGCCTTCAATTACAGGAGACTACATCATTCACTTAATAGCGAGGGAGGTATAAAAAGTTTGACAAGGACGAAAACATTAAAATAAATCAAAATACAATCATACAAAAAAATTAAATACAAATTACATAGCAACAAATTCAAAAATATAAATTTACGTTTAATATTGTAGTAAAATTTTGAGATAACTGGTGTTAAAGTTCATGTAGGTAGATGATTTTTGAAAATGGTTAATAAACGTAAAAATAATATAAAAGAACATTTTGATACATCAAAAGGTTTGTTAAGGTATCGGGTACCCAATAGAATAGCAATGAAGGCTATTCAATTTGCGAGTTTAGAGAAAAGTGATATTTTGTGTCGAATTCTGGGAAATTTAAAAAAAAGCAAGAATATGGATTTTCTCGAATTCCATGAATTTTCGCCTAGGCTTTATGGGGTGCTAAATGCAAATGGGTCACACTATCATGTCCTGGAAGGAATACGTCAAATTACAAGTCACCCTGTATATGGGTTGGCATTATTTATAACTATGTTCCAAATTTCAAATCTAGACTCGAGATTGACCTAGCAGCAGGACCAGCAAGTTTCCAAGCATTTTGATCTTGAATATAACCCAAGTTCACCAACTACAATATAATCATTGATAAGATAGAGTTAGTAGTTCCGGAAGTAAAGCTGTGACTGACGGACGGACGGATAGATAGACTAAATCGGACCATATGGGTTCCTTTTTTACCTTTTTTGTACGGAATATTGTATCAGTGCGTATATAGAGCTATTACAAAAAGTTAAATTAAGGTCATATTTTGTGAACATAATTTCATACAAAAAAAAAACTTGAGAGGTGTCAAGGGACACCCGGATGGAACGAAGTTCTAAAAAAAAATTTTTTTTGTTGATGTTGTTGTTGTTTGTTGTTGTTGGGGTTGTTGTTGGGATTGTTGTTGTTGTTGTTGTTGTTCAATCCGAAATAGAAATGAAAATATCTGGCTTGCTTTCTATAAGAGAGAGAGAGACAGACAGAGAAACTTGCGACGCCGCACAGCTTACAATACCTTACTATAGCAAAAAGTGTCGTGACAACTTTTCGTAAGATTTTTTTCCGTCTAGCCCCCTTTCACAACGCGCGATAAGGAACTTCGTTCCAAAACTTCGTTCCAATAATATAATTCAACTAGCTACCGCCCGCGACTGTGATCCAGGATGAAAATAGAAATAGCTTATGTCCTTACCCAGGTCAGGGTCTATCTGTGTGCCAAATTTCAAATCCGTCCAGCCGTTTTTGCGTGATTGAGTAACAAATAAACAAACTAACTCACTTTCGTGTGCTTTCGTATTTATAATATTAGTTAGGATTAGTAACCAGTTTGATTGAGTCTAAGACTCTAGATTTCCCTGTGGAACAGGACCAGCAAGTTTACAAGCATTGTTTTTATTTTGACAACAATATAACCCTCTTATTTGTAATTGTAATTTAATAATCTTGCTAACTCTGCTACGGGTAGTATTTTATTGGGTATTGTTTGTCGGGGATTTATCCAGAATTGGTTATACGCTAACTGAGACTTATAATGACACGTCCTATTTTCCCCGAAGAGTTAGGTAGAGGTTTCGCCATTTCTGTTTAAGTCCCAAGTAATAGGGGGCGGTCCTATTGCCATCAACCGGGTATAGATCCAGACTCCGGGCTGCTACTGAGAAATTCCTGATGGAAAAACCCAATAATACTTTTCCCGACCTGGGATTCGAACCCAGTACCTCATGCTAAGTAATAGCGATTGCGACAACGCCAAAAGTCGAATACGCGTTTATTGTAATTTTTTTTAGCATTATGTTTAATAATAACCCACTTAAAAAAATAAAAAAACTTGTTTCCATCTTTTTAAAGTTAATTTTTAAAGCAGTCGGGTTTTTTGATTTATTAAATTTGTCTTATTTGTTTTACACTTTTTAGTTAAATGATAACTAAAATGATAAATGATTTTATTTCTGTAAATAGGTTTGTACAAACACTTTTACACGTCAATCATATTTTAAAACTAGATGAGGTCGGCGTTTCCTATTTGACTACTCTGAGAAGAAAGGCCGAAACAAACTCAGAGGTCACAGTCTCTTTTAAAGTCCAGACATAATCTTGGTCAGATCATGTGTGAAGACCATGTAGATTTGTCTGAAATGGTGTTTGAGGAAAAACCACACAGATTGAGTGGACCTGTCCAGTCAGTGCACGCATTTGTCAGTAATCGTGCAGCTCTACTCAGAACCTAAGGAGCTCAACGATTCAACGAACGATACCAAAGAAAGGATATTTGGGTAGGCCATAAACATTCCTCAAACTGGCCAGACTAAGATTAAAACTACCTGAACGGGAAAAAAAAGCAACAATGATCCACATAGTCTTCACATTCACAATATTAAAATGAATATCATGTATTTCAACTAGCCTGCATGCTCCTCACATTCACAGACAGGTTTCTCTTTAAATGTCATCAAAAAAGCATAATATGTTATGTCATGTAATTCAATAAAAATGACATTATTAATTCGAAAACACATAATCACAGTAGAATTATAAGACGGTAAATTTCGCAATCTTGTCATTTCATTGAGGGAGTTAATACCGTGGGGTTATTAAGTAGCTTACGGTGGTTTAAACTAATTATTCCTAACCAGACTCAATGCTACATAGGCTTGACCTTTCTCAAAAAAGCGCGAACTTATATCAACCACAGCTCGGTTCAAACTAGTTCTTTATAACCTACATACACCCCAGCACAATATCAAAGGCAACATTTTTCACTCAATCTTTTCTCTCACTGTACCTATACTGGTGCCAACGGGACCCTATTAATAAGGCTGCGCTGTCTGTCTGTCCGTCTGTTTGTCACAGGGCTGTATCTTTTGAACCGTAATAGATAGACACTTGAAATTTTCACAGAGTGTGTACTACTGTAACAACAAATAATAAAAATTAAATAAAATTAATTATTAAAGGGGGTCCCCATGAAAGAAACGTGCCTTTAACTTTAAAAAAATATAGTGTTAAATATTGTACGGTGGTACGGAATCCTTCGTGTGCGAGTCTTACTCGCACTTGGCCGCTTTTTAGTCAGTTTACCAATACCTATTGTATTGTACTATATTTGAGTTTTTTTTTTTTTTGTATTTATTTGCCTCGTTGGTCTAGTGGTCGCAAGCGCTACTGCTGAGCATGAAGTCCTGGGTTCGATTCCCGGGTCGGGCAAAGTGTTATTGGGTTTTTCCATCTGGAATTTCTCGGTAGCAGCCTGGAGTCTGGATTTGTTCCCGGTTGATGGCAATAGGCTCGCCCCCTATTACATGGGACTTAAACATAACTGGCAAAATGTGGGTGTACTATAGGTACACCTCTGCCTAACCCTTCTGGGAATACAGGCGTGATGTTATGTGTGTGTGTGTGTGTATATCTGAGATCCCGTAGCAGCTACGGGACCTACGGCGTAGCTTATTGATGCGCAGTGTCACTCTGAGGTATGTACGACATACATAGTCAAGGCATGACAGGTTAGTTCATCACATACATGGAGATCTATCTATACTTACGTTATGTCTAGGTTGTCTCAGTCTAGCTCTAATTTAGACAACATAAGCATTAATAAACACTCTTTGGATGTCGCGTTAAGAACCTACAAAATCTTATTCGTCTTAAAAACCTCATCATTAAAACCAATTGATGTCGACAGTAGTCTTGTAGAGCGCAGGTATATGTGCAAATGCAGATTCACAGTCTACATTATCTAAAATTATCAGCAAAATGGGTTTTGGGTCAAACACTCATTTTTAAATTCAATAGGTAATTAACATTTAAATGTAGTATTTTTAAACGTTTTTGGAAATAGCGTTAAATTGGTCAATGGCATCTTAAGTGCTTCATCGTTTATCTTCTAATGTCACCAAAATAAAGAAGTTAATGTGAATATAAAGCGCAATGTCATAGAGTCGCATTCGCAGTTGTAGAAACGACGAGAGTTGTGGACGTGTTGTTGTTGTAGAGTTGTATTCGCATTGGGGTCGAGCATTCAATACTTACCATAGGAAGGCAATTTCAGGGCAACCCAACTTCCCAAATGACTTGTTATTATTCCCGGTTATTTTGTTATGTAATACAGTAAAGAGTATGTACCTGTTATATATAGGAACTCAACCTAGTAAAACTCAGAAGTTTAAAATTCTGAGATGTAATCGACAGTAGTAAAGACCGGGCAAGGAGTCAGTTACCAACCTGTACTGGGCCCGCGTGGAGAGGAAGCCTGTGTCCCAGCAGTGGGAACATTATAGGCAGATTATGCAAAGAAGTTAGTTGACATTTGAGAGACAATTAACACAAAAATTAATTATTTTTTTCAGGAAACTGTGGTGGGTCATCTTGGCTATGATATCAACGATGATATCAGCGTATCGACAGGGGCCATCACACGTCGTGTTCATCATGGTTGATGATATGGTAATTAATAATATTTTAAAATAACTTAACATCATGCCTGTATTCACCGAAGGGATAGGAAGAGTTGTTCCTATAGTACCTACACCCTCAATTTACTGCATTTTTGTTTATTTATACCCGTGACATGATATTTTAACATATTTAATGTAAATTCAGTTTTTAATTACTAACCCTCGGAATGATAAGGACTTGTGTAATTGAAAAGAAGGAATAAATAAAAATAAAAATAAATTGAAATATAATTTTATCGAAACGCAATATGATTTATTTGAAAATTTCAATAGAAACGTTTTGGTAAAAATCTTACATAGACTGAAATTTAAATGAATATATTTAATTTTTATGTTAATCTGCATTCATTCAAATAAACTAACCTCATTCTTGTGTAATAAAATAACTAAAGTTAATATGACACATCTATATTTCTATACAATGCGACGCTATGACGCAAGTAAAGTATCTACGTTGATAGTTATATCTTTTGTGGCTTGTACGTACAGGCTAAAAAAGTCCCCGTAGTAGGTACCTAGTTATTTTATTTTAACGCAAGTGGTTGCGGTATTTATTTTTAGAGTTATTTGGTTCACGGTTTGGCATTTAAACTTTTATAAAACCAACTGATAGGTACAAAATCCCCGAGTCATGTCTGATGGAGGTTGTATACCTACATGACAGTGTTTTAAGATTCGAGTAAAACTGTTTAGAATCTGTCAACTAAAAACTGTTCCGTCTAGGAGAAAAAGTCGTTGTGTATTATATTAATTGCGGTGGTAATAAAAGTCTTCAATCCAAATAGCCTCTTGATTTTAATAATTTCTGAGAGTTGTCAAAAATATGGAAACCGCATTATATCACAAAATGGAACACATGTCTGTGAAATATTTTTGTAACATTTTCGATACATTTTGGCAAATTCAAATTTTATGCCGAGACCTTGTGCGAAGTGCGTAAGTACAAGGCTTAAGGATGTAAGGATTTCGATATCTTCCAAAAACTGAGTTTGCGGAGGTCGCATGGAAGTCGCTCGCTGTAAAATAATGATATTCAGCCGTAACAAGAACCGGAAAAAGTCAAATTATTTTAATTTATTTGAAGGCTAAGGTGTTAATGATGACATATTAAATAGATTCTACTAGTTATTTTTATGTTAACCTTCAAGTAAATAAACCTAGGCTAGTACTTTACACGCGATAGTGTTTATAAATCTGACAGTGTAATTATGTCTATTGTATGTAAAGTTTCATAAATTATGGGACAAAAAAGTGTTCAATCAATTTTGTTTACACTTGAGATTGAATTACGTAACAAATTGAAAGTTGGGTTATTAATTTCAGACCTAAATAGAAATGAAACACTCCGTTAGAACCTAGTATACAAAATACAAATACAAATAGTTTATTTTATTTTACAAGGTTTGTACTATATAGCTAGTGATAGAAGTGTCCTTTTAAGCAAATACATGCCTGTATTAGAACACTCCTCTCTTCCGCAGCTTAAATGTACGTAAAGCGTAAACAGCGTTGCGTTAGTTTGCGTTAGTATAATTGAGCTTTCAGAGTACGACATATATGTCGCCGGCCTTCAGGGGCCAAATTATAACTGCCCTACTATTGTTCAGAATTTGGCATTTCTAAGGATAGGTAGGTTATAACTGTGACATTTAGCCTGGAAACAATAGACCCGTACGAAAAGAAAGAATATGCAATGGCCACACTAGGAACTAAGCTAAACGAACTTCGCTTCGTTCCCAATGTGCGTTGCGCTTTACTCTTTAAGAAGTCTTCTTATTTTCGTGTAGCTCTGAATAGACGTATTTATGACGTGATATTCTTCATGACGTATAGCCATTTTGAACGAATAAGTTTAGCTGGGCACGCAACAAATTAATTTTCCAGCAAAACTTATGGTTAAAAACGGTTTTGAAGTTTGATTATTCCTATTTTGCTCATCAAAGGCCCAAAAACGACATCTAACCTGAGCGTAGCAAATGGCCAGGCCGAATAAGTTTGGAAAGTTGTTTGAGTAAAATTTGTTCTTTAGGATGGAGCACAAGTTGTATTATGTACTAGCTTGTGCCCGCGGCTTCGCCCGCGTGGATGTCGGAAACTATCCCACGGTAACGTACTACCGTGATAAAAAGTATCCTACATGTTAATTTTATTTTTATGTTAACATATTTAGGGACCTTGTGGTCCCGGAGCTTTGGAAGGCGTATGAGGGGCTGAAGCCAACTCGCAGAGGCCCCTTAGAATTTTTTTAAATGGATGAGGCACCAACCGACGATTATCCCTGTATGCACTGTGCAAGTGCACCCAAGGACAACCCCCGGTTGGTGTCGGACTATTGCAGGATATGAAAACAAAGTTATTGAACTACTGATTTGGATAGCTTAAGTGGACTGGTTGTCTAGGACTATGGAAAGAATATGGCCCCTGCCTGATCAATGTTTTATATAAAATACAAGATAAAATGGCAGGGGGTGACTTGCATACTTAATAATCGGCCCCCGAAAACGGTTGCTAGCACATAGTGTCGTAGCGACAAGGGAGCAACATGTCCTCAGGTGCTTATGAGGAGTGGAGAGGTATCCCACGGCTATCAGGACAATCCCGGAAGTACGGTCAAGATCCCTACCAGCATCTTACTGGAATACTTCCTTCCTCCGAGCACGTTTGCTCTTGCGAATCTCCACTCAAGCCAGCCAATAAAGGCAAGAAAGAGATGAGGAACAAGACTTCTCCCGGGTGATAGAGTCCGTGGGGTCACTACTGTCCAACAGCTCGCCACATGCTGCCCTGCGGGTTTCTGTATCTCTCTTGGTCTGGATCCTCACCCTAGACCTGTTTCGGCAAAGTAAACTCTACCGGAACAAACCCAGAGTTCAGGAGCGTGCAAGCCCCACCACGACGTCAACTTAACTGAAATTGTAGGAAGAATAACATTGAAACACTAGTTTTTGAGCTTTAATTTGTTAGAAGAACATTCTGTTTTCTATACTACATTTTAAGTTGTTACAGAATAAGTTGAAATGATTTATTATTAGACGTGGCTAATAATGGCGTTTTGTCTCCAAAATCTCAAACAACTTAATTAGTTATTTTATAAAATCTTTTCCGTTTGGTAATGTAAAATAAGAAGTAGTGCAATGAGAACATGCTACTAACATAATTAGTACCTATAATCAACAAAGGTTATTATAATTTAAATCACGATAATAAATACTACTTTTCTGTTCTTTTTTGTTCTTTTCTGTTCTGTGTGTGTGTCTCTTTCTATCGAATATAATTATGAGGATATTATGTGATAGCCTATAGGTAAATCTTTCGGCTCAGTTTTACGATCTGCTGATCCTAATTAAATAAAAAAGGCCTCAATATCGATATGCTTAGGTAACAAACATCTAATGTTGCACAATAAAAACGGTTGTTAAAATGTTTACAGCATTATACCGACAATTAATTAGAATTGAGTATTTCGATTTTAAAAAGTCCGTAAAACCGCATCCGGTTGACACCGGCATTGCTCCCTGTCGGCGGCCGTATTGTTCTGTATCGGCAGCCATTTCGGCGGCCCATTTACTAATCTATCGTATTTTAAACCATTAAGGCTCGTACACACTGACGCGACGCGACAGCCCGACACAAAGGCGCCGCCCGTCGCGCTGCACGCGGTGCCTTTGTGTACGCTGTCGCGTCGCTCCAGTGTGCACGAGCCTTAACGAGTGGGAATGGCAAAGCTACCGCTGTTTCGTGCAATAAACTGGTACGTTAATCAGCAACTTGTTTAGCTTTGAATTTTAATTGTATTTGCACAATTTTTATTAGTGTAAGAACTTTCCTATTGAGGTCTGTCGTCTGTACTGTATTAAGTATATTCGAGTGTACCATAATAACAAAAGTTGCTCTACAAATACGTCTGCTTAAGAGGCTTACAAGAGCTAAAGCGCGGTCACTGTCGGTTTGCATAGAAAAGAAAGAGACGCGCGATGACACAACGCTGGTAATTTATTGCAAAATATGAAGCAATTATGGATTTACAAAAAATCTATTCATTGGACTAAACAATTAAAACCCTATTACGTTAGTATTTTACTTGTAGAATAATCTGACAAAAAATCTGAATGTTTGCATGTATATTAGTATGGTTTTTAATCGTTAAAATATTTTTTTAGAGGTATCTTTTCTTCTATCATATCAAGTTAATTGTATTATGTTTTCAACACACTATCTAACTAGAATATATCCAGAAGCATATCATATATTTTTCTGATTTTGGTTACTGCAGTGGATCATATATTTTTAGGCATTATAAATTTGCGTTTAGGTCATGTAGTCCCCTTAAATGACTTTAAGAGTCACATAGATGCGAATAAGATAACTAGGTGCTTTTACTAAAAATAAATCTTACACATGCATATCTGCCTAGTCTTTTCCTAACAATGCTAGGGTCAAAGTCAAAGTCAAAGTCAAAGTCAAATCATTTATTTCAAATAGGCACATCGGCTCGGCTTCTAGTCTAACCGGATGCAGTTGAATACCATTATTCTAAAGTCAAATAAATCAAACTATGCTTGGCTATCTCCGTGACTATCAAAAAGACCACTGTAGGTTATTATAAACGTCAGTAAATTTTATCGACCTAGTCTGTTTGGCAATAACTTCAATTAATTTTAGTTTATTCAAAAGCTGTAATAGCCACACAACATGCTAGAACTAGAACCATTAGATATTACATTAACATAATTATTACATTATATTCATAAGTATTAAAATATAACTAATTTCACGCTCTAGTGAATGAAAAGAAACAAAACAATACAATAATTATTCTAGAATCGTTCTGTATTTCACTGAGCACGTTGTTTTTTCATTGGCCATGAATTTATTACGCTGTCATTGATACGGTTATCTTTTGCACGTTAATCTTTGCGTGCGTAGTAACTTTCACGTTTATTAATCCACCATTCTCAATAACTTATCTATCTGTGATTTTTCGGTGTTTCTTCTCAGAGTACTCACAAACCGTCTTCAAATTCAAATTCAAATTAATTAATTGCGAACTAAGTGTAGATACAGAATTTTGAGGATGTTTACAATAGGTAGGTTCTTAGAACTTAGTTGCCTGTTAAGGCATTGCAATTTAAATACATACTCTATATCAATTTCAGTTATACAATTTCGATTATATTATATTTATTCAGTATTCATACATTTTATATTATGTCATTTATTATTATTATATCAATAAGTAAGTATCACAATCATTTTAATATTATTTATTATTTTTCTTCGAGGAATTCTTTTACCGAGTAATATGCCTTTTTAATCAGCAAGTCTTTTAGCTTCCTTTTAAAAATACCAATTGGGTGTAGGTTCTTAATTTCAATGGGTAAGTTATTATATATTTTTATGCCCATACAAAAAATACTATTTCTATGTACTGCGGTGTGGGATGTTTTATTGCGGAGTATATTTTTAAGTCTACTTTAAATAAATAAAAAATGACGTGTATATATACCTACATATATATATATACACGTCATTTATCAACTCAAAAAATAAATGATTATTATTTTTCATACATAACTCAGACAGTGCTGATCTTTCGACAGGATTTGCATTTCTGTAAAACTTTTGATCTATCCTCGGTGTCAATCTATCTTAGAGAGGGATCGAAGATAACTTAATATTTTATCAAACCATTCGATGTAACCAAAGAGGTTACTAAGTACCCAATGCAATAGCAATGATAGCCATTCAATTTGAGGGTTTAGAGAAAAGTAATATTTAGTGACGAATTCTCGGAAATTACCGAGAAAAAAAGAGGATTTTCTCGGATCCCATGAATTTTCGCCTAGTCTTTATGGGGTGCTTAATTGTTGCAAATGGGTCACACTATCACGTCCTGGAAGGAATACGACAAATTACAAGTCAACCTATTTGCACGGAAAATCCATACTAAATTGCGATACTCGTATATGCGAAAGAGTCTGTCTGTCTGTTACCTTTTGATGCCTTAACGGCAGAACGGATATCGATGAAATTTGGTACACAGGTAGCCCATGACCTGGGTTAGGACATAGGATACTTTTATCCCGGGCGCCCGTGGGATAACTTCCGACCTGCAAGCGTGCGAAGCTGCGGGCAAATGCTAACGTTAATAAAAACCTTATAATTTCATTCACAGGGTTGGAATGACGTATCATTCCACGGGTCAGATCAGATTCTAACTCCAAATATCGATACTCTGGCGTATCAGAGCGTCATTCTGCAACAATACTACAGCGAAGCAATCTGCACGCCTGCGCGAACTGCCCTACTCACCGGGAAATACCCCATGCGATTGGGTAAGAACGCTTAACATTATAATAATAAAACACATGAATGCTTCCTGAAGAGGTATGCAGAGGTGCATGAGGCTAAATGTGGATGTACTAAGTACATATACTCATTTCGCCAGTAATTTTTAAGTACCTACCATTTTATTGGAAGCGGGCCCTTTCACATTACATCAGCCGCCAGCCGGGCAAAAATCCAGTCTACGGGCTGCTATTCAGAAATTCCAAAAGGAAAACCCTACCAAGACTGCCCGTTCCGGAAGGCAAACCCAGAGGGCCTAGACAAATGGCATTCGCTTCGGAGCGATTCTATTTCTACAATCGCTATCGCTTTCGCTAATGATTCCAAAAACTAGTGATAACGCTCGTCAAAAAGTGTCCCTTGGCTATGCATCTCTGTGGAAGTACCTAATCTTTCGACGCTGTCGATTCATTTCATAATCGAATGTTGTTAACATTGTCTAGCTAATTTTTATTCGTTGACCTATGATCACGTGACATTTCGATAGCTTATGTCAACCCCATACATTTTAACTTTTCTACTAGCGTCATCGCTAATCGAATGTTACTTTGTCTAGGCCCTCAGATTCTCATAATCGGCAGCTGCGCTTAAGCGCCTTGTGACCACTCTACCACCAGGGCAGTCGACATTATATTTTTTACTCTAATTAATTTGTACAACTGTAAGAATTAAATTTCCATTCAAGAAAGTGTAATGCAGTCGAAGGCAAACGACTGAATGAGAGTTGTTAACCTTCAGTGGTGTTATACGCAATTTTGTGTAGGTACACGCTTTCGCAAAACTAGGGCTTTTGGCAATTAATTTATATGGTAATTTTTATACGATAACTACATATTTATTGCTTCATTCATAAAACGTGTTTTACACCGGAACTTGAACAAAACAATACAGGTTATTGAAATGTAGGTCTGTATATAAATAGGTGGTATATTAAATTAAAGAATATGAGTCATAACGATGAGGTTTATAATCTTATCCCCGGTACAGATTGGTGTGTCCTTAAGCAAAGCAACTTGAAATGTAAATTTGCGGATTTGTTTCAATGTGTGTTACATTTCATGTAACGTTTCACTAATCTGTACCGGGCATTAGCGATACGAGGAGCTGCAAAGTCTCTAAGGATTACTTTATGTCAAAAGTCGAGAGCTTAGTTCTCTAGATGCCTCCATAAAAGCATTTTACCGGGAAAAAATAAGGTAAATTTGCGGATAAAATGGTAAAATAAATACTCTTATAATAATGATTTCCATTATTTGATGGACACTACAGTGATTACTGCGGTGTACGACCATTTGCCGCGCCATCGCGTGCGGCGCGATGACGGGAATAATTACCCACTTTTAATTGATTGCCTACTTAAAACGCGGTTTATTAACGCTAAGATGAGACCTTTGATATCACTTTTAATGCTTCTACTTTATAATTCACTGCGCTGAAACTTTTTATGCAATACTCTACGATCTAGTTCAATCAGAGATTTAACACGATACTGAAATGAAGGAATGTAGGCACGACTACATATCAAGCTATAATTTTCAGTATAAGCTGACTTCTCATTGTACGAAAAGCCTATACAATGCGAAGTCAGCTAAAACTACAAATGTATAGCTTGATATGTCGTCGTGTGTACACAGTGTGTACCATCGTACTTATTAAACAACATAAAATGGACATAAAATAATACACTCACACAATTAACACGTTAATGGTCACTTAAAAGTTGTGTTAATTTGGGTTATTCCCAAAGTACTACATTCTTTTGTTCTAAAAAGATAAGAATCACATAGGTACATTAATTACCGAGTTACTCCAAGAAATTATTATTATTTAAAAATTATTATTATTTTGTTCCCATTCTGCTCCATAGGTATCTGGAATTATTCGCAAACTGCTCCATCTACATAATTACCTATAACATACATATATTTCATTATAGTCAGTCACAAAAATTCTTAAAAGAAAGATAAGTTTAAGTTTAAGTTTAGCATTTTGTTGTAACGTCAATGCATATTTAAAATTGTAGGCTTCTTACGATAATCCCTAGTTCGCAAACAATTTGTAATCATAGCATAGTGAGATTAAAGTCTATTTTAGAATCATAATATTTTTTGTGCGTCATCTACCGGATAAACTCGACACTTTTAACATTCAACTTTGTTTGCAAATAATTTGCAATTTAATTGTACATGTCTCAAAATAGTTTTAAGTCTGATTCCACATATTTGTAATAGTACTACATTACCTTAGTTTTATCTTATGTAGTATCTTAATTTGATAACTTTTATTAGGATTCAAAATTTGTGTTTATGAAAGAAATACTGTGACTTTTTACGTCAATTTTCAAATGATTATTGGTCGAATTTTTAAAATATTTTATGTTAGGTTTAATTGCCAGATATCATTTTCGATTTTTTATTATTTGTTTTTCAGGTGTTTTAGACTTCTGAATCCAGAGCCCCTCTTTTTTAATTTTGTCAGTTGATTTTTGAATATTTTTAAATGTTGAATTAAAAGAAAATGTAAGACTCACAATGATTGTTGAATTATATTATAAAGTATTTTATTTAAAAAATATTTACGAGTATATTTAAAAATATATTTGCAAAGCATTTGAGCCTGACTACGTCAGCTACCCTTTTATAGTAATCCGATACATATTTAAATTAGCTTTTTGATTAAAATGGAGTGGAGTGATATAATAATATCAAATTGTTCTCAAAGTACTCCACTCATTATTGGAGTAGAATGAATCATAATTAAATATATTATATTTTTCATGGAGTAGTTTGGGAACTCCTTTAGGAGTACTTTGGGAATAACTCGCAATTGCATCAAGCAAGAGGCGTGACGGTTTCCTTCCCTTTTTCACAGGCATGCACGGCCAGCCTTTACTGAACTCTGAAGACCGAGGCATACCATTGACAGAGCGTCTTCTACCATCGTACATGAAGGAGTTGGGTTACTCCACACACTTGGTGGGCAAGTGGCACGTAGGGATGTCCAAACCGGAGTACCTGCCGACATCTCGCGGCTATGACCATCACTACGGCATGCGAGGCGGATTCGTCGACTATTACACATACAACAAAGTCGAAACGGTAAGTTACCGATATTTGTCGGCAGTACAAAAGATTCGTCGATGTAGGTTAATTAGGTGTGGACACCCAGCAATCGAGCCATGAAATTTTATAAGGCCAAGCAACGCGGATATGCAGTCACGTTTTGTTAGGCTTGAAAGTACTCTAAAGTGAACGGTTTTAAGCACTAATTGTTTGCAGGAACATTAATGTTAAGTTAATAATTACAATAATTTATGTATCTACGAGATCGTTATGTGTTCGCAGTGGCCGAATGGGCGACAAATGTTCGGTCTAGATCTGTACGATGATGCAATACCACAAGATTGCGAGCAGCGGTACATTGTCGACGCACTCACCGAGAAAGCAGTTAAAAGTAAGTTTGTACAGAAGTTTCATTTACAATGCCATTGTATTTTGTATTACCTTTTGCAATAGTTTTTATGAATTCAATAACGGTGGAAATACTCAAGATTTCATCTTCAATAGGTACTCGAAATTGGGAACAAATGGTGTAATGCGAGGTTCTGCAACACTCATTTGGGTATGGAAGGTATCTCCATGATTGCAATACTATCTCTTATCATATGGTTAGAACCTATTGCAGTCATGCAAATATCCATTACTCAATGTAATCCAAAATTTTGATTGAATTCAATGTCTTTTGTTTTACGATTCGTGCCTATTGTTTGGGCGTTAAGACTCCTACCGAAAAATTAATTAGAGATAGATCATTTTGCAAATCGCAATTTAAGCAATTGCTTTATCTTCATCCAGACAATGATACTGTGTTTGAACTGTTTGGTTTTCTGTAGAGTCCTTCAATATCCGGTGTCCCACTACCTATTGCAGTTGTAGCAATGTCTGTATCTTAGCTCCATTCACTTATTGGCTGCTGTAAGTCTGACCAAATATAGATCTGGTACATTTTTTCGACAGTCTCTTATAAGACTAAACACTCATGACCTATTTTTAGTTGGTGCGGTCAAGGTGGGTACTCTACTGCAGGTAGGCCCCAGAATGAGCCCACATCGATCTAGCTTCTGGTGAAGCTGGTGGGGGGCTGGAGGGCCAAATAAATTAGGGCTGAGTAAGTAGCAGATGACCCCACCTATCCACCATTTTCGTATGTTCAACGTTCTGCCAAAACACCCTGTATACTGTCGAATTGAGAAACCTCCTCCTTTTTTGAAGTCGGTTAAAATATAACAGAAACCATAGGAATAAAAAAAGTTTTTGTAAAAAAATACCATTTTTTGCTGACTTTTGGTATTTTTTTTCCAAATCATCGAAAGCAGATCAAAATGTAAAAAAAAATTAAGGACTTTAGTAAGTCCGTTTTCTTGTAACGACAACCCGTAGTGCCCCATCTCAAAAATCCACCTTGTATGTCATGATTTACTGCGTAGCTTCTTATAAGTATACCGTAATGATAATCATTTAAAAGGTTAAATCTGTACCTATCTGCAGTATTCTAACCTTTTGGCTCGTCTTTTTACAATTTGCGGTACAATAGAGAAGATTACAAACATAAAACAACATTGCAATCCCCATACCAAATAGCGTGATAAATTATAGCCTATGAACTGAGCAGGCTTGTAGGAAATATCTATGCAAAGACAGTTTTTACTCCGCTACGATGGTTTTTTATATTATGTATGTATATATAAGTTCAGTAAGAGCAGTGGTGGCCTAGTGGTGACGACCGCGACTTACGATTTGTAGGTCGTAGGTTCGAACCCAGACAGGCGCTTTACTTTGTGTAAATTATTCCATCGCCACTGCTCTCAAAACGGTGAAGGAAAACTTCGTGAGGAAACCGGCATGTCCTAGAACCAAAAATTCGAAGACATGTGACATCTACCAACCCGCACTAGGCCCGCTCCCTCTCACAGAGAGGAGGCCTGTGTCCCAGCAGTTGGAACATTATACGCTGATTATGTTATGTTATGTATATAAGTTCAGGTTTCCACACGATGTTTTCCTTCACCGATGTCAATAATGTCCAAGATAAAATTGTAATTAATATTCCATGCTACTAGTATTTTGACATTATAATTAAATATTTTGACACTAGAACTTATATTTTTGACATAACATTTTTTTTAAATGTTATTTGTATTTTGAATATATATTTTTTTTGCATAGTAGTTAATATTTTGAAATTACAAATAATCCTATTCAATTAATCTGAATCAATGTTATTGTATCAAACTAAAAATATTTATTCATAAACAATTTCATTAATTTATTATAACTCTTAATGTAATGTCTATAATTTGCATGCACTTAGCTTATTTAATTTTTCTACACTAGCAATGGTAGTATACGTGAATCGATGTTTAATTTAAGATCTCAATGTACCATATACTTGGAAATAAAATTATTATTATTAAACTCAGAAAACACGATAAAAACAAATGAAAAGTTGAATTGAATTGGAAAAAGTCAATTTGGCAGGTACTGCCCTAGATTTGAACCCACAACCTAGTGCATAATGAGCAAAGAGCTGAGCCATCACGACATGATAAAACAATATATATTTTTTAATACGGTTTTTTATTCCTCAGTTATCCACCATCACAACTCGTCTCAGCCCCTGTTCCTCCACGTGACGCACAACGCACCACACGCAGGCAATGATGGCGGAGCGTTACAACCGCCGCTGTACTCATCAGTCAAACATCCACACATTGCCAACTCTAACCGAAGGCTGTATGCCGGTAATGTTACACACACTTTCTATACTATATCTTAACTACTATCTTACTAGCGACCCGCCTCAGCTAAATACAGGTGTAATGGTAACATGTCAAAGAATTTAAATTTCTTTGGTAACTCTAAGTTAAGAGTTAATGTATTAAGTACACATAAACCGTCCGTAATAAATACTCTAACTGATAGTAAAAAGCTCATCAAAATTCATGGTTTAGTTTAGAAGATTTATGTGGTCACACAGACAGACCCGAAAAGCGACTCGGTTCTATACAATGTATTGAAACTGCCGACTTTTGGATATAAATACGATCAGAATCTGTCTTTCTTAATACAGGAGAAATAGTAATATATTCTAATCTAGCATATAATCTTATTTTTCATTTGAATTCTTCTTGCATGAACCTAACTTATATTTAATCGTTTCAGAAATCGTGACACACGTTGACCGTAGCGTCGGCAAAATAGTCCGAGCATTAGCTGACAGAGGAATCCTTGACGACACTATCATCGTTTTCGCTTCCGACAACGGAGCACCAACAGTCGGAGACTTAAGAAACTGGGGAGTCAACTTACCTTTCAGAGGAAAGAAATATACGCCTTGGGAGGGAGGGGTCCGAGTTCCAGCCTTTATTTGGCAGTCCACAATGAGACCGAGGGTATGGCAAGGACTGATGCACATCTCAGATTGGCTACCGACCATAATGGCTGCAACAGGCGGAAAAGTACCAACAGCTATAGATGGAGTCAACCAATGGGATTCTATAATGCAAGATGGATCATCCAAACGCAATGAAGTCTTAATAGCTGTAGAAGATAGCAGTACTAATTCCTGGGCAGCGTACAGAGCAGGCGATTATAAAATCGTAGTTGGTAACGTAACAGGACTAAGCAACGGTTACTATGGAGCTGAATTAATGGTGAATAAAAGGACTCCTCCCGAATATTATCCTGCTTTAAGAACTTGTGAAGTGACAAGAGCTTTCGAAAATATAGGCGTTTATTTAGATCTTGATGCTGTGAGTGTGACTAGAAGAGCGGCTACTGTTAAACAAGAGGATACTGCGAGAGATGCTACGCCGTGTCTTCCTTCACCCAGTAAGTTATTTTAACTGTCTAATAGTAGATAGCATTTCAATCATGTGAGCCCAAGGTTGTTCGTGTAGGACGTAACATGACTATAAACTACGACCCTTTGGCTAGAGTTAATCATAAGAGATTAGAATTGTTGTCATTGTTTAATGTTCAAATCAAATCAAAGATTAGTGAGGTGTTTTGTTTTTTAGATGATGTTGTCATCATTTTTATACGTTGTGCGGTTGAAACTTAGAATTAAATAATTTTTCACTTTTTAGAGGGCGCCAAACCCATTCATATATTGCATCTGCCATACATGATAAAAATATTGAAAAAGAATGAGTCGATCAACGTTAATTTTAAAGAAAATTACGAACTTGTGGCTACGTTCTATTCTATTGCACACAGCTGTACGTTTTGTGTGAAACCAAAGTGGTGGATGCAGTGTCCGCCGGCCATGAAAAGGGCATTAATCGTCTTTTACGACATCCATAGAAATCTTCTGTTACTTCAAGTTTCAAGAAATTCTTTCGGTACTTAACCTACATTTCACAATTTTCTAAGAATTTTCCTTTTCAGAAACAAATGATTGTTTTTCATTTTTTTTTCTAATTTTATAATATTCTCCAACTTAGAATTTTCTTTTATTTCTGGAAAATCTAATCGGCTATAACTTTAACCAATTAAATCCCCTGAATACTTACATTTTTAGGCAATTTAGATAACTACTCCTAACTTATAATCAACGACCCGATTATCTAGGACACCTATAGCCACAGATCCACTAAAAGAGTAATAAATATTGAATTCTTTTTCTGACAGCCCGCATTTGGTAAATGGGTTTTTAGACAAAGCTTTTTTTTTTGACCTTCATCAAAATCAAACTTATCTGTATGGAAAATTATAATTATCACCCGCACTTTCACGTAATGTTGTTTTAAGCATGTTGCGTCCTAATTTTTTCATTAGAATAATTCTTGTCAAAACAGGGCCCGCAGTCTCGACATAGATAGCGACGCTGTGGCAAACTACCGATTGCTAAATATTAAGGTATAGACACAGCATTTCTACAAAAGCTAAAATATAATTTCAGCTCGCGGCTGCCTTTACAACGTGCGTCGTGACCCGATGGAGAGTAACAATCTATGGGGAAAAGCTAATAAGATAGCTACTTTGCTTACGAGCCGGCTGAGGGGACTATGGGCAACTCAACTAAGACGAGGGGCACTCAGATTGATTGATGCTTCAGACCCAGCTAACTTCAACTATGTTTGGACCCCTTGGCTCCAACCCAACGTTACCCGCTTCAATAATAACTCTAGACCAAGGCCCAATAATAAGAAAATAACTGAAAACCTCAACCTGTCGTTTAACTTCAACCAGCAAACGACTGGAAATAGAAATACTACGGTCGCGGCCGTCATCAACTGCGATGGTACGACCGGTTTAAGAAACTTTTTGTGTGTTCTTAAAAGTGTGTTTTAACCAGTATTTAGTTTTTAGCACTCACTTTCGTACCAACCATTACAGCCGAGTGATGGATTATGGACCACTCTCTTTTAAACCGAGGAAGCCTAAGTCCTAGAAGTGGGAACAATATTGGTTGGTTTTGTAAGAACTGCCCTAAAATTTTAAGTTTTATTCAGGAGATTTGTTCGAATGTTCTGAAGGATTTTTTTATTCAATACTTGGATCTACTATGCATGTGTCAGAAGTCTTTATGTTGCCATTTATTATTTTTTAACGAAACGGCTCGAGATTGATTTCAAAGAATTTTGTGGAAGTTATGATAGTACGTTTTTAAAGAAATATGCATCGATTTCTTCCCTATTGTCTGTATTAATATTTTAGAAGTAAGTAACTACATAATATCTTCATTCTTTATAGTATTTTTAATGTTTGTATAACGTGACTCTTAACCTACTGTACAATAAGTTTTAAGTTCATGAGTGTGAGTATTTGTAGAGTTATTGTTGTGTAGTCGTATTTAATGTAACATTTTCTTGTTGATCTATTATTTATTGTAGATAATAAATAGGTAGATTCATCTAACTCGCCAACAATTTCCAATATTACAAGGAATTCGTAAAAACTTCTAACGTTGAAGAACTTTTGTATGTTAAAAGTCTTTTTAAATCGAAATATTTTTAAGAATCACCTGACAATTTGACATTAAGTGCCACCCACAATTGAACACGATCTAGAGAACTTTTGAGATAACTACATCAAGTTCTGCGTGGGAATCTAGTACTCTTCTATAGTACTTCTCAAAGATTGATTGAAACTTAATCAGTCAGAGATAATGCAGATCAAATCTCATTGCAGCTGTTGCTATTGGTTGCAAATTAACAACAAATAATCAAATCAGTCAAATCACTTGATGAAATTATTATTTAATTGATGAATAACTCTATCTACGTGAAATTAGTCGCCTGTGGATTAGGCGTTTAAAGGCTGCAACAGACTTATAGGAGAACATGGCACGCGACGTCAAATAGCGTACTCATTGGTCGAATTTCGTACCGAGAAATATTTCGTCATTTGATCAATGAAGATACGCGTGGTGACATTCGCGTGTAACATATGTGCTGCGGCCTTTAGGAACTTATCGCTATAGCTGAACCTGTATGTTTAATGTGTAACTGTATTAATATTTGTAATTAGATCGTTAATTGTTGTAAGTTTGTAATGTAAATATTTGTGATACTGAGCATTAAGAACGAAATAAGTAAATATAAACATCAAGTTTTGTCGAAATTGTTTGATTTTAATCCTAATGGAGACTGTATTCTACGAGCGAGTGCTAACGCTGGTAGAAATTAATATCGATATATCTGCGTTGTAGCCGATAATGATAAACTATTGTTAATTTTTACAGGCTTTTACGTATGTGAGTTTCCTCTTCAAAATTTGCAAGTTACATTTGACCCACTTCCCGGTGTACGACTGAGTTGAAATTAGTCACACGTATGTAAAGTCGGTGACAATGCAATATTTTGGTACCATCGAGCTGATCTGATGATTCAGAAGGTGGCCACAGGAACTCACTACTAAAATAATGCAATAACATCGAGTTTGGGCTCGTTTGATTTATCTTGATGAATACTCTGATCGTAGATGGTATCCTGGGTCTGATGATGGAGCCGGAAGGTGGCCATAGGAACTCTATAACGAAGCGACACAACCCCACCGAGTTTGGGCTCGTTTGATTTGTCTTGACAAGTACTCTATTAGTAGATGATATGCAGGGTCTGATGATGAAGCCGGAAGGTGGCCACAGGAACTCTGTAATAAAACAACGCAACCTCATCGAGTTTGGGTTCGTTTGATTTGTCTTGACAAGTACTCTATTAGTAGATGATATGCAGGGTCTGATGATGAAGCCGGAAGTTGGCCACAGGAACTCTGTAATAAAACAACGCAACCTCATCGAGTTTGGGTTCGTTTGATTTGTCTTGACAAGTACTCTATTAGTAGATGATATGCAGGGTCTGATGATGGAGCCGGATGGTGGCCATAGGAACTCTATAACGAAGCGACATAACCCCACCGAGTTTGGGCTCGTTTGATTTGTCTTGACAAGTACTCTATTAGTAGATGATGTGCAGGGTCTGATGATGACGCCGGAAGTTGGCCACAGGAACTCTGTAATAAAACAACGCAACCTCATCGAGTTTGGGTTCGTTTGATTTGTCTTGACAAGTACTCTATTAGTAGATGATATGCAGGGTCTGATGATGGAGCCGGATGGTGGCCATAGGAACTCTATAACGAAGCGACATAACCCCACCGAGTTTGGGCTCGTTTGATTTGTCTTGACAAGTACTCTATTAGTAGATGATATGCAGGGTCTGATGATGACGCCGGAAGTTGGCCACAGGAACTCTGTAATAAAACAACGCAACCTCATCGAGTTTGGGTTCGTTTGATTTTTCTTGACAAGTAGGTACTCTATGAGTAGCTGAAAAATATATTTAAATACTTTAAACTAGGTTATGAATATATAAGATGTTAATAATAATACATTCCCTTCATTACCTTCAAGACATTTTTTTTAATAAAAGTATCATTCTTTAAACTAGCTTTTATAAAAAAAAAGTGAACTAAATAAAAAAATATTATTTATTCCGATTGGAATTGGAATTTAGTTTTCAAATAAAAGCGTGTTGCACCCTCTTTTTTTTCTCTCTTGCTGTTGAAATGTAACACGCTTTTATTTGAAAATTAAATTCCAATTCCAATCTGTTCTTTTTTCTTTTTAGTTCAGTTTTTTTAAATACAAGATTGTTTAAAAAAATATTATAGCTATATTTGAAGTGATAAAACTAATTTTATTAGACTACAATATTTTCATTTCAATCATAATAATATTTAACATTTATTAAAATCCAAAATCTTGATTTATAATTTTCTCCCCGTTTTCAAACCATGAGGTGAAGATTGTTGACAGACACAAATTACTTATGCACAAACGCACAGGCTCAGATCAAATGGATATCTGAAGTCCTAAATGACTTGTTCCATGGGGGAATAGAACTTGTGATCAATAAGCTTAGGAACTAGGAAGCCACAGTTCTATGTGGCTTCCTAGTTCCTAAGCTGGCTTAGTTCCCATATCTTCGAGTTTGAATCAAATTGGGATTGATTCTAGTTAGTGTTTGTTTCAGACTAACCTATATTGAATAGTAGGTACCTGTCTACGACGACCCCTTTCCTCTCTTGACCTTTTTAGGGTTCCGTACCTGAAAAGGAAAAAACGGAACCCTTATAGAATCACTTCCTTGTCTGTCTATCCATCTGACAGTCTGTCAAGACTCTATCCTCGGGAACACGTGATTGTATAAAGTTGAAAGTAATATTAAATACGTATGTCTATGGTCCCTTGGAGCTCTCAAAAATCAAACTTCTAAGTCAACACAATAAAAAAATACAGCCATTTAAGTGACATATGTATTTTGACACTCGCATATATAGCAAGACCTACCCCTACCTAGCAAAAAATCAACCATGAAAGGAGATGGCTAAATTATTGCCCTAAGCATGTATTGAAATATCTCACTAGCTCGTAACATTCAAATATTCATTCAATAATTATTACGTGTTTAATTATCTCCTAGAACTTTCATGAACTAATCAAAAAATTTAAAGTTTTTTACTTGTTCTTCCATGTTTTTTGGTTGACAAGAAGAATATTTGATTCTGAGATTTCGTTGTACGAAAAATATGGACAATAAACCTACTGTTAAAGAAACCAGAAAAACCACAACATGTTCAACAATCCACTACAAGTTTCTGCGTAACCAGAAAAAAACAGTTTTAATAATTACATTATTTATTTTTGTACCTCAATACTTCTCAAAACGTTGATTCCTTGGATTACCATCATCTGATTTCTAGAAATGATTGGCAATATTCAGATAAGTAATGGCACGAGAACAGTGGTGGCACTAAAAACTGACAATCGATTCTTTTCAATTTCACTTTATTCGGTATTCGATTACAAATAAATAAAAAATAGCTAAAAGCTTCGGAACATGTATTAAACTTTTGTTTATTCTTTTCAAATGATCCAATTACCATTGCAATTTTTGTAATTATTTTATGTCGAAAAATGTTGGAAGAAGCTCGCCGTGCACGCCTACCACCTCCGGACTCGTCGCTCAGCTCCGTCCCACCGTCGCCGCCGCCGTCGCGGAACCCAGTGCCTTCGAGAGTGCTGTGCTGTGTCACCGGCTGTGGCAATTGCGTCGAGCTCGAGAGACGAATATTTTTCCCCGCCGAAGTCGCCAACACCCGTACGTCAGTCGGCAGGGGAGAACCCTGCTACCGAGGACCTTTGGACTTTGGGGCCAGAGCCGGGTGCCCGCTGCCGGTGCTTGTGTGCAGTGCTTAGATTATAAAATATAAGGTGCAGTGCATGAGTTGCACTCAGTCTATGAACGGGAACGTCATGCGCGCTTATTACGGGTCTACACAGGGGGGAACTAACCTCAGTTACAAATACATACAAACATATATATCACGTCTGTTTCCCAAAAGTGTATGCAGTATGGGTCTCAATTTACTACATATCACTTTTGCTTCATAATAAATAATGCATGTACCTACATAATAAATAAATAAATCTCGTTGTTGTTGTTTTATTTCAATATTTTGTGTCCTTGTTCATTGTGTATGTCATCAGTGCGTATACCTACTATGTACGTGCAGGGGGTGATTTTCCTTGCCAAATCTTTTTTTTACCTTGTTGAGCTTTGTTTACCCATAGACGTAGTAGTTTACTTATACGATTTTATTTTGAGGATTGTAACGGTGTGAAAAGTTCCTGAAACTTTTTCATACGAAATACTAATATTCAGCTATTCAGCATTACATATTACTAGGTACAATGCATACATGCACATGCATGCATTTGCATGTAGTTGTTAGGGCAGTCGCACATACTTTATTGAGCCATTTACTTTATTTAAAATCAACGTTTAGAGTAGTATTGAGGTACAAAAATGAATTATTATATTAATGAAAACTGTATATGTCAGCTTACGCAAATATCTTAAAAAGTAGGTTTACTGTCCACATTTTTCGTAAAACGAAACGTCAAAGCCATGTTCTCCTTGCCAAACAAAGAACATGGCAAAACGAGTAAATAACTTTTAATTTTTTGATTAGTTCACAAAAGTTTTTGGAGAAAATTAAACACGTAATAATTATTGAATGAATATTTGAATGTTACGATCTATTGAGAAATTTCTATACCAGCTTAGGGCAATCGCCCAAGCTTCATTTAGCCATGTCTTTTGGCAACAAGCAGTCTCACAGCGCAAGTAAAGGAAAAAGTCCAACAATCGTTCATTTGTAATTATGTACAAAAAATAAATAAATTACAAACTTACCTACATTTGAAGTTGGAGAATTGACCGTAATGAATATCGATGTATGGGAGAACGTTTTTTTAACTACAAAGTTAAGTTTGTTCTTGGAATAAAGAAATTTAATATATAATTTCATCCCTACTATGAAACCGTTCATTGTGCGTGGTCCGACACGCACTTGCCGGTTTTTCTTGTTTAGGTACAGTCGTGAGAAATTTATTGATATGCAAATGGAGAACCTACGTCAATTGGGCGTGCTATACCTATACCTAACCATTACATACAAAAAAAAATACAGTAGGTAATGACTACCAACTGAAATTATCCATATATCCATATAACCTACGGACAATTTAAGTTGTTAGATAATTTGCTTAACAATTAATTTGCGTGTAAATCATGGTTGCGAAGTTCATTACCGCGATGTACGTTACTACGAAACTTTACTATCGCGACGTTCGTTGTTGCGAAAGTTCTTTACTGCGATGATTGCAGTTTCCATAACACGCTATTACGATGGGGCGCATGGAGCGAAGACTTAAAAAAAAACAAAGCGAGCTCGGACCTTGGGGCACCCCAACTCGGACAGGTTAGGTTCGAAGGGAGATGGCGGGGTCTAGTGAGCGAGCGAAGCGAGCGAACAATGACCCCACCTTCCCCGACGTAGTATTTTTTTTTAAACCATTCAGAAGTAGGAGGCCCGCTTAGCGGGGCTCCGTCGACTACACCTACTTGCGTCGTAGGGACATGCTTCTCAGAATAGCGCCCCCATCGTAATATCATGTTATCGAAACTGCAATCATCGCAGTAAAGAACTTTCGCGACAGCGTACGTCGCAATAGTAAATTTTCGCAGTAACGTACATCGCGGTAATGAACTTCGCAACTATGATTTACACGCAAATTAATTGTTAAGCAAATTATCTAACAACTTAAATTGTCCGTAGGTAGGTTTATGAATATACGGATAATTTCTGTTGGTAGTCATTACCTACTGTATTTTTTATATCAAGTTACCACAAACTGTCAGGTTTTCTCATTCGATTTTGAAATTAACCATTAACCTATTAAGGTTTAAAATCGTTTGGAGAAATTTGACAGTTTCGTGTAGCTTAACCTGCTGGCGACTGTGCATCGCAGTAAAGAACTTTCACAACAACGAACGTCGCGGTAAAGAACTTCGCAACTATGATTTACACTCAATTCATTTCCCTTATTTTACCTTGTTTAAGTGACAGTTTATCCCCACGAGGGTAGTCAGAAACTGCAAAACCCAGTCTGCATAGATTTTAACCTACTCCTTTTGCTTCGTTCACGTTACGTGCGCCAGTATCGTGCCTGACATCACCAATAATACACTAATTTGTGTCTCATTAACACTAACTCAGTCGTTACCCCCCAGGTTGTCAAAACTGTCCCTAAATAATTTATAAAACCGTGACAAGCCAAACGTGAAAGTTTAACGTTAAAATAGGAGTCGTTAGCGGCAGTTCCGGTTAGTATGAAAATGTGCGGTGCTAGCCTCAACTAGACCGTTTGACAACTACATTATGTACGCAAAGTTGCGGCGGGCGGTCGACATGTCCATTCCTATTTCTACGAAGCGCTTCAAACTGTTACGGGCAAATAAAATCTTTTTCAATCAACGGAGGGTAGAGTTTCGTATATTTAGTAGAATATTTAGTAGAATAGTTAGTAGTTGCTCTGTGATTGTGGCAAATCTAGGACATATTAAATGGCTACGGGTTAGCTATTTTCTTATTTAAATGATATACTAAATTCAATTTGTTACTTATACGGCGGCATTGTAGTTTGTTATCGATTAGTATTTTTCAATCTAAGGTAGATTGAAAAATACCAGAGCAATTAAGTAGAACATTATTTACTTATTATATTTGATAGCATACGAGCAGGAGAATAATCTCGTCGCTATAAGCAACCTTAATAATGTTAATCTAAAGTGTACAATTTTAAAGGTTTTTTTCCCACATTTAAACTCAAAGTTGCCAACCTGCTCGGCGTAATTACTGAAGATAAACGTGTGATAATGTTGTTCATGAGTTATTGGGTGACCCACATGTTCACAGCGCTGAGTTGCATAATTACTAAAGTCTAAAGTTCACCACTCACCTCAACTTTAGCCCGCACTACTATTTTGAAGCCTCTGTTTAAGTTTTATCTTATTATCCATGCAGTTTGCATAGGCATTGCAGCTTTTGCAGGCTTCTTTAGCAAGTAATCCTGGAATCGTGAAAATGGTAACATATAGGATGAGAAAGAATCTGAGTTGAAAAAAAGTATCTAGAATGTGGCAGTTGGTTGATATCCCATGCAATTCGTGAAAGGAGAGCGAGCTACAGTTGTGCAGTTGATAGAAATGAATTGGCAATTCGTCAGCGGAGCAGCCATTTCATCCCTAACATTCATTCAGATGGTAGCTATAGTACCTATAAATTCGATCAACTGATCCTATTGGACTTGTAAGTTTTGTGATTATGCTTTCGTATTATCTTTTACCATCCTATCTCAATATGGGTTATGTTTTTCAAAGGTAGAATCGATTTTTTTCAACCAATTTAATTTTGATTATGCCAATATGTATACATAATAAAATAAAATCGTAGCGAAGTCAAAACTTTACAAAGAATAAAAAAAAAAAATTCGACGTCTGGGAACGTTTGTAATGCCATTTTTTTTTAAATTTTTGTCTGTTTATCGGTTTGTCTATTTATCTGTTTGTGTGTTTATCTGTTTGTCTGTTTATGTGTTTGTCTGAATGTATGTTCCAGTATCACGCAAAAACTACCGGATAGATTATATTCAAATTTTGCATAGATTATATTATTATACTCTATACCTAAGTCTGGTCAGTCTGTAGGCTATAAACGATCACTCTATTGGCTATGGGGGGTAAGCAATATGCAATTGGTTCGAATTTTTCTATAGTTTACCGCAAATTGTAAAAAAAATGAGCCAAAATATTGCAGATAGTTACAGATTTAACCTTTTAAATGATTACCATCACGCTTAACCTTTATGGAGCTAAGCAGGCAATTATGGCATATACCAACCCAGTGCTGGGCATGCTACAATTGCAGCGGTAAGTCCCCTCTTTGAGGAGTGGCTTGAGAGGTGCCACGGCGCCTCACCTTTTGCATGACGCAGGTCCTCATCGGACATGGCTGTTTCGGGAGATTCCTGTTTCGGATAAGGTGGGAGGAAACGCCCGGGTGTTACCACTGTGTGGATCGCCCGGAAGACATGGTGGAGCATATAGTGGAGGTCTGCCCGGCTAGGGCGGAGCACCGCTGTGTCCTCATGGGGGCGATCGGCGGCAGCGATCTGTCGCGTCCGGCCCTGGTCCAGGCCGTGGTACGGAGCGAGAGAGCATGGGAAGCCTTCGCCTCCTTCTGCGAAACAGTCACAGGAGCCGCATTAGGAGACGCCCAGGGTATCGGGAATCGGCCACCGTGGGCGCGGGCCTGCGAGCGGCGAGCAATGGGTAGCTCGCCGTTCGGTAAGGACCAGGCCCGGGTCAACGGTGCGTTGTGTTCCATGCGCGCCTCAAAGAGATGTCAGCACCATTGACGGGGTCCGATAGGGCCGATGCCTGCCGGAGTCGCGGATTGTTCGAAAGAGTTACCGTGGCCTTGGTGTACAGGTAACTGGCCGAACACGGGTGGGTTTTAGATAGTAAGAGTCTGACACGCCCTCCCGCTCTGCCTAGAGCAGGAGAAGTCATTTGATGATTTCCCACCCAAAAAAAAGGGTGGATTTTTGAGATTGGGCAATAATGGCAAGTACCTTAATCATTGTCGCTACAAGAAAACGGTCTTAAGCGACTGTTCTTAACTTTTTGAAACATTTTGATCTACGTTCACAGAGATTGAAAAGAATGTACAGTCAGCAAGAAAATGGGGAAATTTTTGATGCCAATATATCCTGTTCCTTATAAGAATCAAAAAACTATAGGACCAACTGTAGTTTGAGTACTACAAAAATCAGAAATCGCAAAAACGTAGGAAATGCGATTTAGATGAGAGAGAACACAATATACCAGTGTATGATACCAGTCGAATTATTCCATTATTTTACTGGGTTGATTAGGCAACGAATATAGCCGGTAAGATTTGACCTTTTATATGATTATCATCCTGCTATACCTTTAAGGAGCTTTGTAGTCAATCTTGACATAAGTAATATAAGAACGGCTATTTTATTCAACGTTCAACAAGGCAAATAGCTTAGCGGTTCGACGACTGCTTTGCAAACCTATGTTCGATTCCCGACAATTGATATTTTTTATGCTTATTTTTCATATTTTGTTATATTATTAATTTATTATACATATAATAGTTCGTAGAACTTACAAAGAAAAACATTAAGTTTAAGCATCTTCTGTCATCTTTGGCTATAGTAAAAATAAGTATATTTGGTTAGGTGACTGTTAAGATAAAACTGGTAAGACACAATTTCAAGTCAACTTCGTGACCAGACCGCTGAGGTGTCGGTACTGTGTTACAGAATCGCGGTGCGCCTTCAGAAACATTAATAGCAATCACTCACATGGGCGCGTGCAACTAACGCGCGTGACAGAAGGGGTCTATAATTAATTCAATAAAACGATACGTCTTTAGTCTACGAATCTATATTCAGAACTCAGTTCACATTACAAAAGTGACTTATCCTAATCTTGGTTTATAATATGCTTAACCTATAAATAGCTCTACATAAGTGTGGCTGTCACGCGTGCTCAAATTCCACTGCCAGGAGCCCACAATAATGAGGGGCCTGTTTTTACGGGCGACCGTGCTGCATCCGCGGCCGGAGGGCGAAGCCCCGGTTCCCCTCGCCACGACCCCTTACGGGAGCGTCGCGACTTCCACAAAAGAGTCAACTTCGTGCCTCAATCTATTGAGTAAGGAAATTATGGGCCTTGCTGACTCTTGGCAATCTACTAAATGGGCGAATTTATTTTTTGATGGTGTAGCTCGTCCCGGGGGCTGCTCGCCTACTTAGTGAGCGATCTCGGTGAAGCGATCTATCCTATAATTCTTATAATACCTACTTACATTCATTCATTGATTCACTGACCGACAACACAAAACATAAACTGCTCAGTCTAGAATCATGTTGGGGACTGTTTTTTTTTGTATGGAAAGTGGTCTATCAACCATTAGCGAAACTGTCGTCGTATTTATGTAGTGAAACCTCAACTACTTCCTTGTGCAAAGGGGTATCAAAATCTAACCCGGTTTGAGAAGAAGGTAAGTTTGAGAAAAATAATCTTTTATAATTTACATTTCTTGCTACATTTTTTATTGTAGAAACGTTTTGAACGTGTATTTCTGACTTTATTCATGTGTATTTCTCTGATAGGCAAAGTCACTTGCCACCTTCACAGTTTTTTTTGTACCGATTATTAGGTTTCTTTTACGTTGGTTTTTAGTAGGTAGGTAGGTACATGGTGACCAAAAAAAAATAACTTTTGCTGATGCATAAAAAATTAACAAATATATTTATATACCTGACGCAGAAGGTACTCTTCTCTCGTTATTATCAGCCATGTTTTAACTACTGTGGGCGTACTATGGGTAGTGTTGGTTATTGCGCAATAGAAAAACCGCTTGCAGTTCAAAACAAATTATAAGTTACGATAAAATTAATCACACACTGTAGGTACACGACAAAACTATAGGTACGGAACGCGCGACAGTTTCTAAATGTGTTCACTGCTTACCCGTCAACAACAAACTCTGCTGTGCTCTGGTCAAGCCTGAGCGTTATAGACTCTGTCCAGCGCCACCTGGTGGCAACCGGCGTTCCGATTAGTCAAGTCAAACGATTGATTCAACGTATTTCCGACATACCTATACACGTTACATTACAAAATCAGAAACTGAAGACATGGGAAAATTACTTTATGGAAATAACATTATTCAAATGTCGTCCTTCGCGGCTCTGGCACTCTTCAAAGCGATCTCTAACATTCATGAAAACGCGCTTGCTTGGACCTCACACCTCCGGATGTTTTCCTCTGGGGTTATCTGAAGAATCGGGTATACAACAGTAATCTTTCCACCATATCGGAATTGAAGGAAAACATTAGTTAGACAAGAAATTAACAACATTCCTACTCAACTTCTGAGGCGCGTTTTCATGAATTTTGGAGATCGCTTTGAAAAGTGCCAGAGCCGCGAAGGACGACATTTGAATAATGTTATTTTCAAAAAGTAATTTTCCCATGTCTTCAGCTTCTGATTTTGTAATTTAACGTGTATATATAAACATATTTGTAATTTTTTTATTCATCTACAAAAGTTAGTTTTTTATGAGACACCCTTTTTTTTTTTTTTGGTTGGGAAATCATCACATGACCTCTCCCGCTCTGGGCGGAGCAGAAGGGCGTGTCAGACTCTTACTGACTAAAACCCACCCGTGTTCCTTCAGTTGCCTGTGCGCCAGGGCCACGGTAACTCTTTCGAACAATCCGCGACCCCGGCAGGCATCGGCCCTATCGGACCCCATCAATTATGCTGACATCTCTTTGAGGCGCGCGTGGAACACAACGCGCCGTCAACCCGGGCCTGGTCCTTACCGGACGGTGAGCTTTTATGAGACACCCTGTATTTATGTAGATACAAACAAATGACTCCAAAATACGAAAAATAAGACGGAATTCTATTTTGTAGCAGCAGAAAAAAGGGTGTATCACTGTGTATCAGGATAGTAAAACCATATTTTTATACGACACGTAACCATTGAGATGAACCATTCAAATAAATGGATTTGATTTGATTTGATTTGAAATGGAGAGATGGGAAAACTATGGAGATGCATATTCTACTATAGGAAGAATAGTTATACAAATATCTATAATATCGACACATACATGTCAAAAAGAGTTTTATTTATTATTTATTTATTTAAAAAAACACATGCAACTATCATCACAGGCTTACCTAATACAATAGTGTAGTTATAATGAACAAGTCAGAGTAATTTCTCAGAGTAGTTTCTTTTTAACCGACTTCAAAAAAAGGAGGTGGTTCTCAATTCGACTGCATGTTTTTTTTTTTTATGAGTGTCAGCTCAGAACTTTTTTCTCGGTGAACCGATTTGGATGATTCTTTTTTTATTTGATAGCCAGTGCTTCACATGCGGTCCCAGTTAAATTTGATCAAGGTTTGACCAGTACTTTTTGAGTTATCCTTAATACTGCATATTTTTTCCACTTAGTTTATATTGATGATGTGTGTTGATAATTTCCTGTCACTGTTATTTACATACCAAGTAGTGGTATACGAATTTGTGTGGGGTAGGTACCGCAACTAAAAAGTGAATTAGAAAAACTTTTTTACAAAAAAACCACCGACTTCCAAAAAAAAATCACTAAAAGACGTGAAAAATAATTTTAATTTCGGAAGTCGGTGGCCAAAAACGAAAGTATAAAACCAAAGACACCGACTTCCGAAATTAAAATTATTTTTCACGTCTTTTAGTGTTTTTTTTTTGGAACTCGGTTGTTTTTTTTAACTAATCAAGAGCTGCATACATTGAGATTGCGAACATGTTCAGGAGACACTTTAAAGTAACTTCGCGGCTTCGGTCAGAGGGGCGGGGTTGTGTCGCTGAGAGTGGATTGTTTGGTGCTCCGATTAGTATCTCATCAAAAGAGATACGGAACATCATACAGTCGATGACCAGGGGCAAATCTCCAGGTCACGATGGCCTCAGCATAGAACATTTACAGTATGCCGGTCAGCATCTCCCAAGAGTCCTATCGATGCTGTATAATCTTTGTGTGAGGCACACGTATCTACCGACTGATCTAATGAAGACGATAGTTGTGCCCATAGTCAAGAACAAGACCGGCGATGTCTCAGACAAAGATAATTATAGGCCAATATCGCTGGCCACTGTAACAGCAAAGGTTCTTGACGGTGTGCTTGAGCGGAGAGTAGCTGGACAGCTCAATCTACATGATGCACAGTTCGGTTTTAGAGCTGGGTTATCCACGGAAACTGCTATTCTGGCGCTTAAGCACACGGTCAGGTACTATACTGATAGAAACACACCTGTGTATGCTGCTTTCCTGGACCTCTCCAAGGCATTTGACCTGGTTGATTATAATATCTTATGGTTGAAATTGCGCGAGCGAGGTCTTCCTAATGAACTTATTAAGCTCTTAAGCTACTGGTATGACCACCAAATCAACCAGGTCAGATGGTCGGGTGCTTTGTCTGGAGCGTATGTATTGGAGTGTGGGGTGAGACAGGGAGGTTTGACTTCTCCGGCGCTCTTTAGTCTTTACGTCAATAAGTTGATCGAGGAGCTCTGCAGCACTGGTATCGGATGCTCTATTGATGGGAAAATGATTAATAGTATAAGTTATGCAGATGATATGGTGCTGCTGAGTCCCTCGATTGATGGACTCAGACGGTTGCTTGAGGTATGTGAGAGATACGCCACGTCTCATGGTTTATTGTACAATGTACGGAAGAGTGAGCTTATGGTGTTTAGGGTAGGTACTAAAAAACCTAAGACAGTCCCTCAGGTGTTTCTCTATGGTGTGCCACTAAATAGAGTATCACATTTTAGGTACCTTGGCCACATATTAAATGAGGACCTAAATGATGACAGTGACATAGAAAGGGAGCGAAGAGCGTTGTCGATCCGATGTAATATGCTGGCACGTAGGTTTGCACGATGTACTAGAGAGGTCAAACTCACTCTTTTCAAGGCATTTTGCCAGTCATTTTACACGTGCAGCCTGTGGGTAAGACATACGTAGAAGGTCTACAACGTTCTTCGTGTACAGTACAACAACGCCTTTAGGGTCCTGTTGGGGCTCCCGCGGTTCTGTAGCGCATCGGGAATGTTTGCTGAAGCAGAAACAGATAGCTTTCAAGCTATTATGCGAAAAAGAACAGCATCCCTGATGCGAAGGATTCGGGGGAGCACCAACAGCATTCTAAAGGTGATAGTGAATAAGCCTGATTGCCCGTTCCTGGGGCACTGGACCCGTATGCACAGCTGCAGGTCTGGTGCAGCGGGAAGCGGAAATAGTTATAGGTTTTTAAACTAGTTTTATGTTTAAATGTTACTAACATAGTTTTATAAGTATTACTAGCAACAATATGAATCACATGTGTTCGACTTAAATAAATAAATAAAAATAAATAAATAAAAAATATGAAAAGAGAGACATCTAAATGTTTGTCAAGAACTTAATTTGACAAAACTTTTGTGTGACGTCAAAATCGTGCCTATGCGTGACCGGTCGCCATGTTGAGTGCCAAGTTTTGTGGTAGAAGATTAGTAATGTGCTGTCAAACGGTTGCTTGCTCTCTTGCACTCGCAGTTACAACTCTACGAAAGGCGGCCATCTTAAGTGCCGTTTTAGTAGGTATGCACGCTAATTTTGTAGGTATGGCAAGTCCATAGGTTTATATTAGGTCTTTACCTATGAAATTGCCGTTCTGCAGTACTGGCCATTTCAAATCAAAATAATTTTTGTTTGGCTAAGAATTCTAATTTCAAATTAATTTTATTTTAAAAACATGGATTTTTTTTTCTAAAAGTAGTCATTTCTTTATTGATTAGTGTTACATTTTCATCGCATTTCAATCTTTTTCGTCATCATGGATACGTTAAAAATTCGAGTAATTATGGAATATGAGTACCGTCGTGGCAGCAACGCGGCACAAGCGGCACGCAACATCAACGACGTTTACGGAGCTAACACTACAAACCAACGCACCACCTGTTATTGGTTTGCTCGCTTCCGTTCTGGAAATTTCGACCTGAAAAATGAACCTCGCGGTCGTCCGAAGACTTTGGTCGACAATGACGAATTAAAGGCGATTGTGGAAGCTGATGATACACAATCTACGGCTGAATTAGCAGCAGCTTTCGACGTTAGCGTCAAAACAATATTGGTCCATTTGCGTCAAATTGGCAAGGTAAAAAAGCTTGACAAATGGGTGCCCCACGAACTCAATGATCGCCAGCGCGAAGTACGCGTCGAGACGTGCCTTGCACTGCTCAACAGACACACAAATGAAGGAATTTTGAACCGCATTGTTACCTGCGATGAAAAATGGATTCTGTTTGATAACCGTAAGCGCTCAGCAAGTTGGTTGGATCCTGGTTCAGCACCTAAACAATGCCCTAAACGAAAACTTACCCCTAGAAAAGTGATGGTCACTGTTTGGTGGTCTAGCGCCGGTGTGATTCATCACAGCTTCTTACCAAACGGGGTGAGCATTACTGCAGATGTGTACTGTGAAGAACTGAACACAATGATGGAGAAGCTGGCGCATCTCCAACCAGCATTGGTCAATCGCTCGTCTCCGCTGCTCCTGCACGACAACGCGCGACCTCATACTGCACAGCAGACGGTCTCCAAGTTGCAAGAACTGGGGTTGCAAGCTCTCCGTCATCCGCCCTACTCACCAGACCTTGCGCCTACAGACTACTACTTTTTCCAGAATTTGGATAACTTCTTGGCGGGAAAAAAATTTAATACCCGAGAGGCAGTACAAAATGCCTTTGAAGAATTTGTTGCCTCCCGTCCAGCTGATTTCTTTAAGAAGGGCATCAATAAACTGCCACTGCGACGGCAAAGATGCATTGATTGCATGGGTGATTACTTCGATTAATACAAATAAAAAATTCATGAAAAAAAATCGTTTAAATTTTTTCATACAAAACGGCAATTTCATAGGTAAAGACCTATTATGTCTATGCATCTATCCTATCATTATAATTATGTCAAATTGTGCAATGTCATGTTAATGTCAAATCTTAAGTTATTTTCTTCCTGTGGCAAACTGTTACTATAAAGAAATGTGAACAACACAATTTTTCTTAAATTTCTATGATATTGGAGCAATTCTCCTTTGTTCACATTTCCCATAGAAATTAATAATGTTGTTTCCTGCATAAAGTTTGATTATATAATTTCTTTCATATTATCGAGTATATAACAACCAGGCTTACACTAATTTATTATTGAGTGGCTCGGATATTCATCTGCCAACAAGTGGCCTAAGTCCTTTCCAATCTCATTACAACATAATATAATACAATTTGTTTACATTGTTTAGTGGGACTAATAAATAGAAGGAATTGTCAAATCAACACAAGGATGCGGTAAGGTGGTATGCGTATTGCATGTTGACAATGAATGGTCCGGTGTATGTGCATTGGATGGTGTTTGATAATGCTCACAACTGTTCCTTTGTGAGTTGACCAGCTCATTCATCGTCAGCTCATATTCCCTCATTAGATCTTCAGTGGTATTATATTTGTTAGTCATTGAACTAAGTTTCTCTTGCACATGGCCAAGTTGGGATTGCAAGTCCTGTGTGTCAATGTTGTACTTCCTAGTACTTTGCTCCAAATTAAAAGATTAAAAATTAGAAGAATTATTAGGCTTTTCAACAATGAGTACACTGTTACTTTACAATTTGCGCATTGCAAACTTAAGTCTAAGCCTCATTACTAGTAAATTCTAACTACAACAGTACCAAAAGAAAAACAACAAAATTAACATTAAATTTAATAACCAGCCTTAAATGATTCCTATCTGGGGGCCTAGACAAAAACGTTTCTGATAGCGTTAACGCCAAACGCTAACGTCAAAATGTATGGCAATGACATTACCTGTGGTAAGGACACCTAAATTCACGTGTTCAGCAAATGTCAACTCCATACAATTTGATTTTCCGTTGGCGTTAACGCTTACAGAAAAGGGATTTTGTTTAGGGTCCCTGACCTCTACAACCCAGTTCCTGGGTAATACGATACTCCTTGGTAAAACTGGTTGTCAGACTTTCCGGCTTCTGACTACCCGTAACGACCGTCAAAGATCCACGAATGACAGCCGAGACCAACGACTTAACGTGCTTTCCGAGGCACGGAGGGGTCTTGGTATGTAAAGATCGTCTCCCATCCGCGGAACAACAGCGGCAAACGAAGCTTAACCTGATCGATCGACCCGTTATTGCTTAGCTACAAGCCCCCTTAATTATAATGTATTACAGTAAATTCCAGCCTGTCGTTGAAGTGTACCGCTTTTACATTTTAGGCAAAGTGGAACACGTGACTGCAGCGTTGTGATACTTTGCACTGCGAGGCAACGTCTTTTTTCAATGTTCAAGGATTCAAGTTCATTGAATCATTGACCTAGTGATCCAATTTTACAGAGTGTTTAAATTTGCTCAAAATTAAGGGGCTTACAAGAGCTAAAGTGCGGTCACTGACGGATTGCATAGAAAAGAAAGAGACGCGCGATGACACAACGCTGGTAATTTATTGCAAAATATGAAGCAATTATGGATTTACAAACAATCTATTTATTGGACCAAAAAATTAAAACACTATTACGTTAGTATGCTGCTTGTAGAATAATCTGACAAAAATCTGAATGTTTGCATGTATATTAGCATGGTTTTTAATAGTTAAAAAAAAAAACAGAGGTAACTTCGTGATTTTTTTCTATCATATCAAGTTAATTGCATTATGTTTTCAACACACTATCTAACTAGCATATATCCTGCAGAATATCATATATTTTTCTGATTTTGGTTGCTGCAGTGGATCATATATTTTTAGGCATTATAAATTTGCGTTTAGGTCATGTAGTCCCCTTAAAACTCTACTGTTTAACCTAATTACTGGACCGATTTCGTTCATATTTTGTATATCGACAGCAAAGGCGATAACAAGTACTTATGTGGTTTCATTTATCGCATATAATTATGTGGGATCCATACTGTATACAGCGACTGTGTTTATCTATACTAATAAATAAAATTGAAGTGTCTGTTTGTAATGTCAAAATAACAGCTTTTTACTAAATGCATGTGAAAGTATGAACGGTACTTATAAAAAAATACAATTTTTAAATTTGTTGTCTTTCTGTCTCTCTGTTTGTTCCGGCTAATCTTCGAAATGGCTCGACCGATTTTGACGGGGCTTTCACTGGCAAATAGTTGTTCTTTTAATGAGTATAGGCTACTTTTTGTTCCGGTAGCACGTTCCCGTGGGATAATTTCCGACGTCCACGCGGGCGAATCCGCGGACAGCAGCTAGTAATAATATATAATGTAACCATGAATGGATACAATATTTTAATAATTATGACTCATTCCATTGACTATCTAAGTACCTACTAGGTCCTAGGTTTATTTAATGCAAATAGAGCAATTAATATAACATTATCTATTAAATTCACGGGCAGCCAGTTCTTCATTGCCCGTTTTCTCGAATCACGACTTACGATGGTACTTTTTTAGATGTCAACGCGTAATACACGGTCAAATTAAATTAGCCAGCAAAACTCGCAGATGGTGGTTATTGATATCTAAACAAGATAAAACAAAAAATAAATTAATTTGATGTTATTTTTGTGGGACTATCGACCGCAGGTAGTGTAGTGGCTTACTTATGTATGCATGGCAGTTGAGACTATGTCATGCTCATTGAAATGTCTCACTGTTGGTGGCGCGTGTGTTGGATCATTCGGTTCCCTACAAAATGGTTGAGCTGGATGGTGCTGATCCACGCGTCATGTTCGTGAACGGGCGCCGTCAGTTGAGACTGGTCATCTCTTAATTGCCACGGCTTATTTTTTATTATTCTTATTTTTTGATTTCTTTTTTTTTATACATTTTATTTTTATTTTATTTACATTGTTCTCACATATAGAAGCAACAAGAATAATGTACCAACGATTTTGTAATATCTTGATTTAAAAAGAGTGTCCTTGGAGTTTCTTGCCCGGTCTTCTTCATAGAGATCTACGTTTTGGAATGGGCAACTAGCTGCAACTTTCTGACTAACTGACCGACTCTTTGACAATTCAAAAGTGCCTGTAAATGGTTTAATTGAAATAAATGCTTTGAGTTTGAGTTT
Organism: Griposia aprilina; assembly: GCA_916610205.1. Lineage (NCBI taxonomy): Eukaryota > Metazoa > Arthropoda > Insecta > Lepidoptera > Noctuidae > Griposia > Griposia aprilina. Next base: position 8,265,099 of record OU744287.1, read on the forward strand.
GAGTTTAAAATATCCGTTTTATAAAACTGTTTTTTTTGTGTTAACTTCTCAAACGTGATAGGTATCAATGTATAAACACGATAAAACAAAAGAAAACAATTTTTCTCAACCCATAGGTACTTCAAGAAACAACAATAGACGCGGTCGTTGACCTCCCAAAAAAAAACACCTATTTTATTTTTATTTAATCGTGTTTATACCCGTCACGTCTGCGAAGTTTCGCTAGCTAATTTAATTTGACCCTGTATAGTAATTCATTATTTCGTCTCATAGATTGTCTCACATATAACGTTAGTAGGTACTAGATTAGTTATTCGTAGAGAATCGATTGTATTTCACTGCGTTTCGAACGCAGAATAAAATCACATAACATAGCATCACGCCTGCATTCCCCGAAGGGATAGGCACTGGTGAACCTACAGTACCTACACCCACATTTCGCCAGTTAGCCTACAGTAAAATTTACTTTTGCATATGTGCAGTCTAATAATTTAAAACCTAAAATATAAACAGTGCAATTAAGCCATACAAGAGATTTTAAATTTAATTTTTCATCAATCAATCATTTATTGAAAAATCCTTATTCCTAATTCGATTCGCAGATACAACCCAACATATTTTTTTCTTAATAGCTTATTTAACTTTGATTAATGTAAAGTACTTAATAACACGGGCTATAAATACATGTTGATGCACAAAGTTGTGTGTTATTGTTCAATGGTCGTGTACTTGTGCGGTCGGTGGTCACACAGTGTGAACCGTCACAAGTTCACGCACGTTCATTGTAACTGAGATAAAGATACACAGACGATTGTAGTACTATTTAATTTCTTTAGTCTCATATTTTCATCAAGCTTAACTGTTTCTGACGGAGTTCCAGTGGTGTTAACATTTTCACGTAGTTTTTATTCCTCGTTTTGTTATAGCATGGGAACCTATCGTGTGTTATCTTTTTTTGTGACCTTCGGAGTCATTGGTTTATCTTGTGAAGCAGATAATCCTAATATTGTTTTTATAATGGCTGATGATATGGTAAGTTTTATTTATATTATTGTAAACTTAATCCCTCTGTATTAGTTTGTTTTAGGTTTAATATTACCAGTAAACTGTGAAACTTTTTTTAAAAATATATTATGGCCTTTATCATCATAATACCCCTGGGATAGTGTAATGATAGTAAAATAGTTTATAGATTCATCGTCATAAAATTATATATAGCAGTCGTAATAGGTAGCCGGAAAAAAATGTAATTTGCACCGATCTATCTGAAATCAGTATCCTGAAATAATTAGTCTGAAAGCTGATGAAGATCTTTGGGATATGGCTAGATGTATTGGTTTTTTAACAACAACATTCTTATATAAAAGTAAACTCAAGATACCTATATTGTGGGCGCGTTCATTGAGGCTCCGACCAGCACGCCGGTTGAACGCATCCCAAAGGGTCATGGCCATTCGGCTGGTCCGGGGATACCGCACGGTCTCCTGCGAGGCGGCGAGCCTCCTTGCTTGATTGCCGCCTTGGGATCTGGAGGCAAAAGTCCTCGCGCAAATTTGGGAGTGGCGCCAGGAGGCGAAACGCCGGGGCGTTACTCCGCTGCCGCGAGAAATCGCGGCACAGCGGACAGAGCTCCGGCGGGATCTCATGGCGGCATGGAGAGTGCGACTGTCGCAACCCAGCTCTGGGCACGCCACCATTGCGGCGGTAAGTCCCCTCTTTGAGGAGTGGCTTGAGAGGTGCCACGGCGTCCTCACCTTCCGCCTGACGCAGGTCTTCACCGGACATGGCTGTTTCGGGAGGTTCCTGTTTCGGATAAGGCGGGAGGAAACGCCCGGGTGTTGGCATTGTGTGGATCGACTGGAGGACACGGTGGAGCATACGGTGGAGGTCTGCCCGGCCTCGGCGGAGCACCGCCGTGTCCTCGTGGCGGCGATCGGCGGCGGCGATCTCTCGCGTCCGGCCCTGGTTCATGCCATGGTACGGAGCGAGAGGGAATGGGAAGCAGTCACCTCCTTCTGCGAAGCAGTAATGCTCGCGAAGGACGAGGTGGAGCGCGTGAGGGAGAGGCAATCATTGCGCCCTCACGCCCGTAGTCGCCGCAGGAGGAGACACCCTGGACGTCAGGAGTCGATAGCCGACTCCCGGCCACCGTAGGCGCGGGCCTGCGGACGGCGAGCAATGGGCAGCTCGCCGTCCGGTAAGGACCAGGCCCGGGTCGATGGCGCGTTGTGTTCCACGCGCGCCTCAAAGCGATGTCAGCATAATTGACGGGGTCCGATAGGGCCGATGCCTGCCGGGGTCGCGGATTGTTCGAAAGAGTTACCGTGGCCCTGGCGCACAGGCAACTGAAGGAACACGGGTGGGTTTTAGTCAGTAAGAGTCTGACACGCCCGTCCGCTCCGCCCAGAGCGGGAGAGGTCATTTGATGATTTCCTACCCAAAAAAAAAAAAAAAGATACCTATATTGGTTTTACATAATGAAGTCCCCCACACTCAATAACCCGAAGAATAATTAAGTTTCTAGATGGAAACAATGTTTAATGTTCAACCTTTATGTAATTAACCTCGTGTCTTTAAGGAAAACAATAGACAGTATCAACCATGTAAACCGATAACCATTTCTATTTTATTATACCTACCTACGAGTAGCTTTGTTTAAAAACAAATCGGAGCCATTGACACACTTATTTATTTTTATAGGGATGGAATGACGTCAGTTTTCATGGTTCTGATCAAATTTTAACACCTAACATTGACTTGTTGGCGTATTCGGGAGTGGCCCTAGGAAGGTACTACAGCCATGCGATATGTACACCCTCTAGATCAGCTCTTCTTACCGGAAAATACTCATATAAAACAGGTAATTCCTTTAGATATACAATAATTTGCTTTTCTGTCTAAAACCGTGGTGATGTTGTATTCATTAACCCGCTCATTGACTATCTGCGACGTCAATACTTATCAAGATGTTTGATCAGAGAGTTCAGTGAACAATAACATTTTAGCCAAATATTAACTGTCTTTATTTAGCGCCTTTTTGTAGTACACCTCCCTCCCTCTAATACCTGCTAATAATTTTCGACGTATGAGTATTATTTTATTTTGTTGCACTTTGTTTTATGGAATTATACTATGACCTAAACTGCGTTTTCTCAACCAGGGATGCAAGGTTGTCCACCTATAACAATGGGTGAGGATCGGGGCATTCCAACAAGTTTGATGCTATTGCCTGAGTATTTCCAAGACGCGGGTTATTCAACCCATTTGGTTGGCAAGTGGCACGTTGGGTCGTCCCGGGAAGAATATTTACCAACCAAAAGAGGCTTCGATACTCACTTTGGACATAGAGGTGGTTACTTAGACTATTATGAGTACACATATGAGGAGGATGTAAGTATATTTGTTATTTTTCTCAATAGAGTAGCCAATAACTGAATAGGTAACTTAAAAAAAAACCATATTCCTTGGAAATCTTCCTAGATTTTGCTAAAGTGTTTGAAACATATCAATATTCCCAGTGGAAAATTTATAAATGAGTTTAGGGACACGATCAAGGACCGTGTCTTGTTTGAAACTATGTCTGTAATTAACCACCATTATGCAACCCATAAAAATAAAAACCCGTAGAATAGTGGGAAACTTACCTTCAACCTAAGTGTTACCCAAGGAAGTACACTAGGTCCGACTTTATTCAGTTTTCACCTAAAACATCGTAAAGGTGTGAGTGTGAACTATGGGTTTATAGTGCATCTGTATATCTTGACACTTTATGAGATGTATTTGTTTTTAGTGGACTGTCGGACAAGTTTCTGGTTTTTCCTTATTTAGAAACCAAACCCCAGCATGGGACGTTGAGGGTTACATCACCGATGTCTACACAGAACATGCCAAGTCAAGTAAGTTTTATTACTGATAAAAAGGTTAATTACCACACTGATTAGGCTGAGAAATAAGAAATAATGCAAAATTTTGCGTTTTCTTTTGTAAATTTTAGGCTCATGCAAATCCTACTAATACACTCGAGAGCAATGAATCCGGGTCACTTAAAGAATGTTAAAAATCTCGGAAACTAAAAATGATAGGTTAATGCAATAAATTGTATTTAATAGACAATGTAATACTCCTTAAATGAAAGTAAAAAAAATATGAGTCACCATACATTTTATTAACACAAAATTACATAAAGAAAAAAACTGCTGATCTCTCCTTAAAACAAAAATAGGAAACATGAAATTTTTGAACTTTATTACGATTTTCTTGAATTTTAATACTTCGTATTGCCTCCTCGTGCTTCCATTACTGCGTTTACGCGGTTTGGCATGCTGTACACCAAGTTCCTTATACGATTTTGGGGAATATTCTCCCATTCCTCTGTGAGAGCAATTTTGAGCTCACGAAGCGTGATTGGGGGAGGGTTTCGTTGTTTTACGCATCTGCCTAGCTCGTCCCAAGCATGCTCGATCGGGTTGATATCCGGGCTGCGCGCTGGCCACTCCATACGAGTAATGTTCATCTCTTGAAGGTAGTCATTCACAATCCTACCTGTATGAGGTCGGGCATTGTCATGCATAAATATAGCATCCTCACCTAAATTGACCATAAATGGACCAACGTGATCATTGAGGATTTCTTCCACATATCTTACGCTAGTTAAAGAGCCGTTTTCTATGATCACCAGCTCTGTGCGACTTTCAGAAGAAATTCCGACCCACACAAGTACAGACCCACCACCGTAGGCTACTTTTTCTTCGATGCATGCTTGCTTGAATCTTTCCCCTGGTCTTCGATACACTCTGTGTCTTCCATCGTGCTTGTAGAGCATAAATTTTGATTCGTCGGAGAACATAACTTTTGACCAATCTTCAATACTCCAATTTACGTGGCTCTGGGCATATCTTAGTCTTGAAATACGATGCCCACGCTCCAGTTTAGGGCCGTTTGCAGGTCTAAGGGGTTTTAAGTTAGATTCAGCAAGCCGACGTCTTACTGTCCATGCACTTGGGTTACTTCCTCCGAGGCGTCGAAACTGATTTGTGAGTTCAGTTCCTGTGAGAAAGCGATTTCGAAGCATGGTGTTCACCAAGTATCGGTCTTCTCGTGCTGTGGTACACCTGGTTCTGCCCGTTCCTGGTCTGCGTAGGTTAGAACCAGTTTCTTCGTAACGTCGGAGAACTCTTTGTACTGTTGACAGCGACACACCGACAGTCCTGGCTGTATCGCGCTGACTCCGGCCGGTTTCCAGCATTGTAAGTATTCTGGTGCATTCTTCAGGCGTAAGCGACATAATTTCAGCTTGAATAATGAATATAGAGCACTATCAACATGGTTTATGTACCCACATAAATGACAGATTACAAACAAAAGCAAAACCAAAAGCTGTAATTTCGTAGTTCCATCTTCGAAAGTGGCCCTTTTTCAAATTTGATTTTTTTATTATATAACTTTACAATAACTAAGAAGTTTTAATACCTTCATTTAAGGAGTATTACATTGTCTATTAAATACAATTTATTGCATTAACCTAGCATTTTTAGTTTCCGAGATTTTTAGGATTCTTTAAGTGACCCGGATTCATTGCTCTCGAGTGTATTATAAATGTGAAAGTTTGTGAGGATGGATGGATGTTTGTTACTCTTTCACGCTAAAACTGCTGAACGGATTTGGATGGACTTTGGAACACAGATAGTTTATAACCTGGATTAACATGTAGGATACTTTTTATCCCGGTAGTACGTTCCCGTGGGATAGTTTCCGACATCCACGCGGGCGAAGTCGCGGGCATAAGCTGCTTATATCTATTGTCAAAAACTTGGAAATCGTTGTGTTCGTATTATGCAAGCTAGATTAAAGTTTTCGCCATACATACATACATAAACTTACACCTTCTTCTCATGGGGGTAAGCAGAAACTACAGAACGCCACCAGCTACGAGCCTTACGTACTCCTTTTGCAGAGTCTTTATCAAATATTTTGCTTGTTGCGTAATTCCAATAATCTATATAAAAGAAAAAAGAATGGTTTAGTAGATCGATAAATTAGATATTATCATAAAAAAAAACAATTTTAATAACAGTACAATAAGAGAAATTCCATTACTTCACAAAATTTGAATAAGTCTTAAATAAAACACAATGGCATTTCGAATGCAATATTTATTTATTTATCATTTGATATATGCAGTCTTTTAAATCACGTAATTAATATTACTCAGTTAAACAAAACAGATAACTTTATATAGAAACTGTTCCTTTACGCTACTTTATGATACATTTAATTTACTTTGGCACTTTATTATATAATATAAAATGTAAATGAATTCTACGGACAGGGCAATTATATTGCTTCTTATTTTATCATAGCTTTGAATATTATTTATACCAAATAAATATATTAACTTAAATCTAAATTATCACAGCCTATATGACAAGTGACGTTAATGGAAAAGACGTCACAATAAGGACCTAGTCTGCTTTACATGAATTAGTCACCAATCAAGTCATACAATCATTTAAACATACTAGCGAGCGTTGGTTAACCAATGCCTTGTAAATCTGAGTTCCAGATTTACAAGTATTGATTAACCAACGCTGTTAAATCTAAGTTTCACCAAATTATTCAACGTACTAAACATACAAATAAAAAATAAACATAATATCAAAAATAAAATTCAGATTCAAATATTTTATTTCAGATTTAAACATCCATATAATGTTAGTATGAAATTAAATTAATAATAATAAGCAACCCATTAAACTGTTCGTCCAATGGTACACTGGATTACTTGGATAAGTGTGTCTGAACACTTACCCACCTTCGTAATAGAGGAGAGTCCCACCGGTCTGAAAACATATTCAGGATGCCATTGGTGGAGGAGCGCAAGCGCACCATTATGGAAGCGCATCGCTTCCGCATAATCGCGGCGAACCCGTCAACACACGCTTCCGCGAACATCCCTGACGCGCTACAACGCCACGGCAGCCCCAAAAGCATCCTGAATGCGTTATTGTACTGTACGCGCAGGTCGCTGTATGCCCGCTGGGTATACTTGGTCCACAGGCTGCACGTGTAAAACGACTGGCAGAAGGCCTTAAAAAGCGTTATCTTTACACAATCAGTACATCGTGCAAACCTGCGGGCTAGCATGTTGCCATGGACAGCCAGCGACATGCGCTCCCTGTCTAAGTCTACATTGTTTTTATAAAAAGTGAGGATTCCTATTTAGAGGTACATTTTACTAGACCCCTCCTAATCACTTAGGCACACAAGAAAAATGTAGTCAAATGATGTAGATCCCCTACAAGATATGCAAACCCATTTTTGGATACCATGCACTTTGCCAGTTCCTGCAGAATGAATGATTGACGAGTTTTACAAATATGACAAGGAAACGTTCTCGCTGATGACGCATAATTATATTTGTCCTAGGTTCTGTTCTCTTTTCTGGCTTTTGGCAATAATATCCTTACTGATTAACATTGCCATCATGAGTACCGCACAAGGTTCCAGGATTTTTATTCTCTTAATGGGTATCATAACCAAACGTATTGTTAATTATAGCGCTCTTGACGGTCGGTGAAACTTCAGCGTTATTTTCGGTTATCTTTGGCGAAACAACTATCGGAACGTCTTTTCGGCTATTTAGAGAGGAACATACACCAAATACAGATGGTAAATATTCTATATTGAATGATAAAGAATCTGTTTCTAGAATTTGTACGTCAAAAGAATTAGTGAGATCATTACTTTTCATTTCCTCAACAGCTATGGACATGGGCAAGGCCCAGTTTATAGGAGATTCGCAAACTGCTTCTGTGGTTAGGACTATTGATGGATACAGATCTGGATAAGTAACCAGTGGTACGATAGACGGCTCGGATGGATTTATCATCGCACCACATACAGGCAATAAAGTGCCTGATTCTTCAAAATGGCTCCAACTGATCCACTAGAAAATGCGTTTTCGGAAGATAACAAGAACATAAACCACGCATTTCACCACCAGAAACAACTGAACTGTCGGTATTGCATCTGATTAGATTGACAAGAAATAACTCGATGCACTTGCATTGTTCCAGGCACCGCACGTAAGCCATCAGGGATCAGTTTCTTAAAATTTGTAATATCGTCGCACGACACGTAAAACCACTTCACAGACTTCATTGTACTTTGCAAAATTTGACACCCTTAAGTCCCACTAGTAATATCCTGGCCATATAGTACTATTTTGTCAAGTTGTAATTTTACATCGGCCATACTTTTTCCATGGCCTGCTTCAGAAAACGACCAAGTGGAATACTCTAATTGCAATTTTTGCGTAAACAAGCTGGGCAATTTTTCTTATTCTTCTATCTGTATTGTGTACTGGGTCCATCCGAAAAGAAGTGAATTATTAAGGTGTTCTGAAATTCCTCCTTAGCTAGTGTTACGACAGGCATAAGGTGTGCCCGAATGGATTTAGGTTCGTGGTAGTTATCGACCGACACGACAAATCGCAAATCGTCGTCGTCGTCTCAAATGACTGCAAACGTTCTTTTCCAATAATTACAACACAATGCCGAGTGATTGAATTTTTTGACGCACCATAGAGCATTGATTGAATCTGTTCGCTGTATTTGCCGTCGTAGTTCTCAGAGAATTGCACAAAATACCGATTTCTTCGTCTTTCATATTGATGACACAATCTCGATACTGCGAATCCTGTGCGAGTCTCAATAAATACTTTTTCTTTCTTTCTTTCTTTATACTGGCGTTGCTATTCTTTCCGAAAGAGTGCGTTTTAAACACATTTAGTTCTTTTTTGATTTCTGATATTAGGTCTCGAATAGTGCTTTTCACTTGCTACTTTGTAGATTTTTTTTGTAAGAACACCTGGCTCAATTTTTCATACTTATGAACAACTCTACCCCATTTAAAACCAAGTTACTAAACAAGTTAGTGAGCTAACTTGGTAATTCCTAGCATTCCGTATACGGAATGCTAGGAATTTTGCATAGCTGACACTTGTTGTACATGCAGGTGAAGGATTTAGTATCTTATTGTTACTCAATAGCTCGGTAGTGCTCTTGTATGTTATAACTCCTTTTAATTTCAGAGCATCGAACACAAATTCCATGTTACTGTGTTTTATACACATGCATGTATTTCTGGTTATCGCACTTAGTGAAACTGTATTTTCTACCCTCAGCCTTGTAAATCTTTTGGAGATTTTGTAAAGTGTCAACTAGGAATCTGATTTGCGCTTTCTTTTTGTTCTTAGTCCTCGTTTCTTGTTTACCAGCAGTCCATCTACTAATGTCGTCTCGATTATAAAACTTTTCTAAATTCTCCACGATGTTCTTATTTAGGAGCTTCTTTTTAAGGCAGGGTTTTCTTACTTGGCTTTTAAGACCAATAAATTTGCGTTCGGGTTTTGGACACATCCTGTCACCTATTTTTTATGTAACATTTTTAATAATTATTCTTTTATCACTGTTGTTCTTGCAATCCTTGTAAACTTCACTCAGTATTAGTTCTATTACCTCTTGTCGGGCTATGAGCTTATCATTTTCTGTTGCTTTTCGTGTTGCTTTTTAGCTCGATAAAGCTTTTTCCTTAAATTGTTTAGTGCTGTTATATGTTTCAATCTTGTTTAAAGCTGTCTTATATCTATTACTCAATTTTCTATGATTAATTTTAAATGAATGAGAAACTGGTTTAGAATTCGCAACTTATGTTGTAGTACTGGCTGCTTTAATTGAGTGCTGTGGTGCTCCTGTTGTCTGTTTCATCCTATTTTTCTCTTTTTGATTCCGTTTTTGTTCTGTGCATCTTTTTCTTCAAGCTTCTTTATGCTCTTCGGTTAGCTCATTAATATTTTTCATGTTTTTTCATTATTTTGAGTTCCTTTTTTAATGATGTTCATACTTTTCTGGGTCTTGTTTTATTATTTCCCTAAGTATATCGTTTAGATAGCTCCGCACCGATTAAGGCCATGCTCAGTTCTAAAAACAAAGGTAATAGCTTTAGCAAAATAAACTTTAAGGTCATAAAGTACCTACAGCTGATTTAAAAAAAACGACGTATGAGTTATTTTTTAATTTGCTTTGTCCATAAAGATCCACAATACTAAGCTATGTTTGTTTAATACATACAATATTTTGTTATTAAGTATATTACATTTTTATTTGGCCATAAAATTAAATTTATGTTGAATTTTATTTTTTATATTTATTAATTTATTATTACCTATCTATTTGGCCGTTTATCGTATAAAATAGAAGTCTTACAAAATGATCTCCATAATATTAATACAAGATTTATTTTTATATCCAGCACTTTCGCGTTTTTGTCCAAAATATGAAACTCGAATAATTTCATTAAATGTTGATAAATAAATCAATACTATGGTTTCTATCAAGATCATGATTCATAAAAAGGGACGATTTCAAGAACATTGAAAAAGAAACTGCTTGCTATATTTTTAACAGAAACTAAACAAAGTTAAAAATCTTCAAATTTTGTAACTTGCTATATCAAAAAATTATATTAAATTATTACAGACTACATCATGTTAGGTTCTAAGGTTAGTGAAAAAATAAAAAAACACAACGTAAACCATGCCTAAGAATTCCACTACGTTACATTTGGCTTTCCGCTAATACCTACAACACGTCTTGTAGTGGATGTGACAATTATACTAAATATTACTCGCAATTCAGAACCTATATGCTTTTTTGTTATTAGTCATGAATATTTATGGGTCAAACAACAATACGTACCGCTGAAAAATTACGCTTGTAGAGGAAAACACAAACGGCACAAAGTGACGCGCAACCTCTTTTTCACGTGACAGCGTCACGAAAGCTGTCCAAATACGAATATTACCACCATACCACCACCATTACACGGACGACGGATTTTACGGACTAAAATGTTGCCATCATTCAAAATCAAAACTTAGTTTAATCATGGTCTTAAAAAAACAAGGTCTGGCATTCCGGGATTGACACATGGTTACGTCACTATCCAGTTGCCACTTTATTGCAACAAAACACGGAATATAGAAACATTTTCAGTCACAATTCTGTTAAAAAAATATACATAAAGTATTTAAATTGTCGAAACAATTCAATTTAAACAATACCAACGTAATTGTTAGTTATAACCTCTTTGTTTTGTCGGATTCGCACAGGTAATAAAGGCGGTTGGGGAGTTATTATTACACACTACTGGTAACACAGCGGTGATGACGTAGGCTTGTGTCACCCCCGTGACCGGAATGCTATACCTGGCGAAGTATATTATTATACCATGAGTTTAATAATCTTTTTGTACAAAATCAGTAAACTGACTTAGCGTATGCGGAAATTTCCACCAATGTAGTTTTGAGAGACGGGAAAAAAACAGTATTTAATATTATTTTTAAAGATCAATGCACTATAAACTGGAATATTATTGAAACTGATGCATATAATCACTTGCAATAACACACAATTCTTGAACAAAAATTGAATAATCTATATCTATATCTATATATATATACAAAAGAATCCCTACTTCCCTTGGTCACGCCATCACGCGTGAACGGCTGGACCGATTTCACTTTTTTTTTTGTTGTGTTTATTATTGTCAGGAGAAGGATCATATGAAATAAAAAATAAGGAAGCTGATCGGAACGTTACAAAATTGAAGAAAACTTAACGCCAATATTAATTTTACATAACTGTCAGTAGTTTGAAATAACTGTCAGCGATTGAAAGAATGCGCGCTGCAAATATCGTTTAACACAGATGGATCGGTTGATAAATCAATAGTCAAAACTAAAACTAAACGACATAGTATATGACATTCATAGTTAAGACAGGACAACGCCTGTTGGGTCAGCTTGTAATAAAGAATTTTTGATCAGAACATTGCAAATGGAGCATAGGATACAAAAAAATCCCTTCTTTTATATAAATAAACAATATTTATTAAAATATAACAATGGATACGTAAAATGTTAATTTTTGAGTAGTTCATTTGTTTTAAAATATAAAAAAAAACTGAATTTTGAATAAATAGCCTGCGAAGCACATAGTGAAAGTCATGGGACAATGTCATGTCATGGACATGGGTTATTTCAGAATTAGCATATTTTTTTTAAACACTTGACATACTTACGTACTGTTAGTTATTTTATTTACGTTACTAAATTATTTAGGTTAGGTTATAAAAATTCAGACAGATAGCGAAATAAGATAAGATATTCTGTCTGGAACTCTTACATTGACTCATAATAGTATCATTCAATCAATCGAACCAGATACATGGATCGAGTTTCTTTGCACTTAATTTTATTGTGTGTGTTAAATGTTACAACAAAATACCTTGTGATATATTGCAATTAAATGAAAGAAAATTTGAAACTCATATTAAAAGTACACTTTGTAAACAAGCATAATTTGTAATAACAAATTAGAGGATTATATCCTAGATAAGAATGCTTGGAAAAATGCTGGTTCTGCTCCATAGGACAATCTAGAGTCTAGACAAAATCAAACTAGTTGCTAATTTAATTGTATAATTTATATTTTTTATGACATTGATTTTTACATTATGTAACTACATTAACTCACACACTAAATTATTACTTGTGAAATTTTGGAAAAATCATTTACTCTTCAATATTTGTAAATATGTGAGCACCATGTATCTATCTCATAATTAATTTATCTGTCATTGAACGCAATTAAATATAACGATATTTAATTCGTTTACCTATTGTGGTATAGTAATTTTACTCTAGGTGCATCGACGTCACATATAATTATATAATTAATGTATAAAAGAGTAACGGTGGAGTTTATTATCCATTCTTCTCCATACGAAACTACCTTTTGGAAGGGGCAACTAGAATCCATTCTATTTTTTTGTTTTTTTACGTTCATTAGTGCGTTTTATGTGCCTATTTGAAATAAATGATTTGACTTTGACTTTATTTGTTTTTATCAGTTATCAAGAATCACGACACGTCGTCTCCCCTGTTCCTCTTGCTTGCGCACAACGCTCCGCATGCGGGCAACGAAGGTGCTCCTTTGCAGGCACCGCCAGAAGAAGTCAGGGCGATGAGACACGTCGAGTCACCTGAGAGAAGGGTATTTGCAGGTAAATATTATACCTAAGGAATGTATACCAAAACTCTCACAATTTCCTCGTAATACAATACTACAAAATTTACTTTGTTGTAATCGGGAAAAAAAACAATACCACACTCATATGATCACATCCTCGCTACTTAGAGTCTACTATGGCGGCGATTCGCGTTCATCAAACTTATATTTCGCTTTACCTTTTAGCCATGGTTAAGAAACTTGACGATAGCGTCGGTGAGGTTGTCCAAGCTCTATCTGACAAGGGAATTTTAGAAAACACGATAATTGTGTTTGCATCAGACAATGGAGGTATGACAGTCGGCGACTATAAAAACTTCGCTTCAAATTATCCCCTGAGAGGAATTAAACTGACACCTTATGAGGGAGGTGTGAGAGTTGTCGGGTTGGTATGGAGTACCCACTTAAACAATACAAGTCATTACTGGGACGGGTACATGCACGTTACAGACTGGTTGCCAACTTTGTTGAGTGCTGCTGGTGTTAAAGCTCCCACAGAAATTGATGGAATCGACCAGTGGGACAGTATCAACTCTAACTTACCTTCTCAAAGGATAGAAATGTATGAAATCGACGATAGCACAGGATACGCTTCAATAATATACGGAGACTTTAAGTTGGTAACAGGTGACGTCATTCAGAGTTACAGTACATACCATGGCACGAATCTCACAGGCATGATTGGCAATCCACCGTCTTACGAGGAAGCTCTTAAAGGTAGTACCGTGTATGGTGTACTAGAATCATTTGGCGTGACCTTCAATACCGGTGACTTGAGTATAAGAAATAAAACAACAATAAAATGCGATACATCTTCGGCTACTACATGTTATCCTGGTAACGGTGAGTTTTGTAATGAAATACGGAGTAGTTTACCAATGGACTACTGAATAGTTCAGAACTTTCAGCTAGAATATTCAGCCGCAATTGTTCGTTAACACGATAAAGCACGGTTAAAATCATACAGCCGTCAACTAGGCATTCTACATCAAACTAAGTAACATTGTACAAAAATAATTGCTGGGAAACGACTTTTATGTTTGGTGTGAAAATTTGCTGTTTGCGGTAGTGCGCGATGTAACACACGCAAAACATTGTGCTTATGGGTGCATGAAACGGTGCAGGACTCGTAGAGGGTTTTTAAAAATGTGCTACCCATTACAAAAATTATTTCGTAAAATAACGTTTTGTAAAAGTTAGAGTTTTGACCGTCAACATCTCCGTTCCCAGGTATGGTCCAGAACAAAAAATCAATTACAATGACGTGGAGTAAAAGTGACTCTCGGCTTCGTAACGTGTTTTTTTTCATCCATTATGAAGTGTATCTGATTTAATCCATTGGCTTACTACTCCTTAATATCAAACTGCTATCAAAATGGGGACGTATCCAATAATACTGCATGTATCATTTTCAGGCACGGTATGTCTTTACAATATAATAGAGGATCCCTGCGAAACAACGGAATTATCCGCCAGTTATCCGGACTTAGTATCGTGCTTGAAGGCTCTGTTGGAAACAGAGGTGGAGAAAAGGATTCCTAGAATTATGCCGGTTTTCAGGAACCCCTTAGCTGCTCCTAGTCTGTTCAACTATACCTGGGATGTTTGGATTAAGTGAGGTAACTCAATGAATCTGTATAATTTTAAATGTTTGTATTTGTTTGCAGTGTATCTGATCACCCTGTGATAATCAATCTTAAGTATAAGCATGAAGAGGCTGAAATGTACTTAAACGTGTTCTTAATCATCCTTAGAAGTTGTAAAAAACTAAGGTCCTTCTTCAAATGTTAGTTATGATTTTTTGTCATTGTAAGAATGGAAGCGTGGCTATGTAATGAATAATTCTCGTAGTTCAGCTTCGCAGTGAGTTCCCGGACAGAGATTGTTCAAATATTTACATACGAGTATATGTATATAACTGGCGAAGTCTTGCTGGAGTTTTATTCTTATCTTTTCCATTGTCACTGATTGTGTAAACGTACTTGCCGCGTGTATTGAGATAACGATCTTGCAAAATCTGTATTTTATGTTTACTTAGGATACCGCGGAAACCGTGGTTATCTATTTTAATGGCATTTATAAAATTAAAATAGCTTACAGAGCTAAATTACCAGTTGTGAATTATCGTGTTCTTGTTGTCTCAGTGAACGCAGAAAAAAAAAGATTTTGCAACTTCATTAGCATTTTGCTACACTGAGTTTTGTTCAGTTTTCGCGCTTATAATCTGTACATTCGATTTCTTCTTGAGCTCATGGTTTTGTAAAAATGTAAACTGATAATAATGTTCTTTAAGTGCATTAGAAATGTATGTAATTTTGCAGTAGGTATGAATTTAACTGTTTTGTAAGAATAAAAATAGAATAATATTAATATATTATAATTTTATTAACAAAGGTGAAATAAATCTTTTGTAGATTTTCACAAAGTCTAGATAAACGTTTATTATATTTGACATTTTTAGATGTGTGAGAAAAGGATTTTATACAAAATAATACATAATTATGCTAAGTTAATGTTTATCATACCTGCATGGTTTGTTTTATAATAGATACATATAATAAAATCGTAGCGAAGACAAACCAGCGGGTTATTTGCGTAACACACTAACAGTAGGAATGGCCTTCATTTTGACAGTTCAGCAACATTCATTGCGTTATTTACGTTGTGGAGCAGATTTTGTTTTCGCACATATGAAGTAATGGGTTAGCATTATCCTTCAAAATGATTCAGATTGTGGTTGATAGTTTGTTGCGCACTAAGGCTGCTGTATATTGAATATTTTTGAAAAAAAGTTATTGTTACGAGGTCTGGCAACGATTCTAATGCCGGAAATATTGTTTTTAGAATTTTTGTCTGCTTGACTGAATGTATGTTCTAGCATAACGCAAAAACTATCAGATTGATTTTGTTCAAATTTTGCATAGATATTCCCTATAAATCTAGTCAATCTGTAGGGTATAAATTATCACGCTATTTGCTATGGGGATGAGCAGTATTGTATTATGCCGTAACCTCACGCGGCATGGTTTCGCGTCCCGCCGCATGTGGCATCCCGCGGCGGTATCCTCCTGCGCGCTCTTCAATATCGCAGAGAGAAATCCCCTTCGATGCTCCGTGGTCGGAATCTGAGCTTTGGAATCTACATCTTGTTACCATCAGATACGTCTGAATTTACGATGGTAAATTTAAAATACCCCTGCCCCGCCGTCCGCCGATGTGCGCTGGCCTAAAGTTTTCAATCATATAACTAGCGTTATGGCAACCTTTTACAATCAAATTTCATTATGACGGCACTAATAGGTAGGTACATTTCGTATTTTTTGTATACCGCTGTAAAATGTCAGGATAAAATATTAAAAAATGATTGAATGTCCGATTTACAGCGGTAGAATGGGGGCCAAAGAAGGATAGTCGACATTTTTACAACGCTGTAAAATAAAATTATCGTTCATAAATCCAACAAAATCATACTCGGCACCGTCGTAAAATAAAGACAGGAGTGGCAAAGCCTCCATGATTGATATGGACCAAACGCGTCGATAAAAGCTAATAAATATAAATTAAATTATTTTGTGAAAATAAAACCAGTATGTTAAAGAACAATGCCCACTTCCCATACATTTAAAAACCTGATAATTAACGTTTATGTATAGTTATGAGGTATAGTAGAAAGACTACCTGTAAGTTTAGAAAATAATGTCTTATAGTCATTTTTACGGTTTAAACGCTACGAAGTCCAAAAAATATGAATGTTACTTTTTAGGTTAGGATTTGCCGTTACTTACTAAATAAAGATAAATAAATGTGCTAGACCTAATTATTAACACTCGAAGTATAGTCTCAAATAGGAATACTTACCTGGCTATGTATATGCATCAAGGAACATTATACTCACCTACGGCGAGATATGCATAGTGTAAAGTCTAAGCAGTGACCTGCTTAAACTCGATGATTGTCACTATAACATAAGGGAGTTTGCTTCAAGGAATTCTCAAAGTAAAAAAGACTTTACACTATGCATATCTCGCCGTAGGTGAGTATTATGGCAGTGACCTGCTTAAACTCGATGATTGTCACTATAAATTGAGTGTCGAGTGTCGAGCATTTACTGCTGTTTCTCCAACACACATAAGTACCTACTAACTACATTTTTAGTAAAAAAACTATAGGTATAGTTAGATAGTTTCTATACCTTTAAAAAGTCTAACAAGTTCTTGTATTGTCAAAAGTGATCACTTATCTACCCAAGACCCAACACATTTTATTG
This sequence comes from Griposia aprilina, assembly GCA_916610205.1. Lineage (NCBI taxonomy): Eukaryota > Metazoa > Arthropoda > Insecta > Lepidoptera > Noctuidae > Griposia > Griposia aprilina. The sequence continues at coordinate 8,282,496 of OU744287.1, forward strand.
GCCTACGGTACATACATAAATACCTGATGAACAAAACGGGAAAAACAAATAAAACACTATGTTAAAGTGGAATGGTTTATTAATTATCATCATTTTCATCTAAATCTCTTATAACTTCGTTATCTAGAAATTCTGCTGGAGCGGAGATATTTTCTTGTTACCTAGCCCATCCAAGGTACCACACTAATGTCATAATGTGAGCGCAACATCCAATGGTTCGTTGACCGACCAAGCAATTACAAAAATATTCGGCTATACCACCTCTGTCAGACACATTTTTATATCTGTCTTTGCTCTTCTGAAGGATTTTCAAAAACAACAGAATGGCTCTGACGATTAAGTGTAGACCGTCCACAAAGACGTCAAGAAGATGGATTTACAACGGTATGGTAAGCAAAGGTCGTCAGATGAGGAAGATATCGAGGTCCAGGGGCGGTAAATAGGGTCGTAAAAAGAAGTAACACATACAAAATGGCACAGTACACAACGAGACGCAAGCGCAACAACAAAGGACTGCACCGATGACCGATGCCAATCGCAGAACTGTCAAATGTCCAAAAAATCCGTTTCACTTTTGCGAACTCAATTACATACTGCGTGATTAATTTATTTAATTATTGTTATTTTTTTATTATTCTGTTTATGGAAAAGACTAATATAGAAATACTTACCGATTAAATAAAACGTAAAGTAATATATAAAACTCAGAAACAGAGTTGAATAAAGTCAAGTAGCGGTATTTATAATGGAACGTAAAAACTGGGAAGTTGAGATGCGTTCAAAACATGGTATAAGTTTACTCTTAGGTAGAATAAGCATAAAGAAATATTATAATATATTCTTTTCCTGCGTTTCTTTTAACATTTTGATAAACGTAATTAATATACAATTAAATTAGCTGAATTTTAAGATTTATTTCATCACTATACATAGCCAGGTGAAAAATGGGCATTCTTCTTTAAGAGCTCACACACTGAAACAAAAGAGAAGGCACACATACAAATTCAAAGAAAACGAGTGGTAATTTTTGAAAACTTGTTTTCCACATTACTTTCAATGTTTTAAACTTAACTTCAAAAACACTTTAAAGACTGTCAAATAGGTAAGTGCTCTAGATAAATCATACGTTCGCCTTCGATTTCAGCGCGACTTAGTTTAGCCTAATCCTCTAGTTCTTCATTGCAAATCGATATCAATTAGGGCTGAAAGCTGAGATTGGCAATGAGTAGAACCGGCGGGGTAATTCTGTAACACACGAACAGTAGGAATGGCTTTCATTTTGACAGTTCAACAACATTGCGTTATTTACGTTGTTAAGCAAACAAATTTTTCGATCATATGAAGCAATTGATTAGCTGCAGTAGGCTTCAAAATGATTCAGATTGACGCACATAAATCTTACAGAAGTTAGCAAAATATGTTAATATCTCTGTTACGCCAAGGAATAAAATATACAAGTTTCTTCTTTGTTTTAGAAATTCAAATGATGAAACACAGTAATTGAATCAATCTTTTTATTATAACAACGTATTTTTATACAATGTCGAGATAACAATAAGGCAATAAATAAAAATACTGGCAGTACTATTGTATTTTGAAACTATCAAATATGTAAATCTTAACAATGAATGTGTTTTTGTTTTTCAAGCAACTAATTATCACTATGCAACAAATTATATACTTCTTTTTTTTTAACTGGGCTTACATTATGTAATTATGACTCATCACCTTAAAGCTATTTGAGTATATGAATAAAATCGTTACATCACGTCAGATTTAGTAGTAAAAGATTTTCTTCAAATTCGTATGAAAGAGTGAGATATTTTTTTATTGAGTACATTAAAAAACATATTTTTTTTGGAACGATTGGCTTTCCTCTTGTAGTTAGTAGTCGCAGTATACCCCTGCAGGCTCCAACAGTAGTCTGCAAGTCAAATCAAAACAAATCAAAATATTTTTTTTCACATAAACCTACATGGGCACTTATGAAACGTCAGAAGCTAGGTGCACGGTTCCAATTGGTTGTTTCCTATGGAGAAGAGCCGGCAAGAAACTCCACGGTTACTCTTTTAAAAGTAAGGGTCTTTTACAATATTTCAAATTACAGTGTTGATAAGTATGAGAGAACAGTGTAGGCCTATCAACCAGTAACAGGTACTCAACAAAATAGAAAAAGTCTACAAATCTACAGTTTACAAGTTAGGCCTACAACGTTCTCACATTCAAAATGTATAGAAGAATCTATATAAAAATAAAAGCCTATTTAAACCAAATGACATGATTGCCGTTACAATTGTAACAATTCTGAATTAAAATCCTGTCTACAAAAGCCATAAATAAGGTGTTGAAATAAGAATTTGAGGTATATAATGTCAAATAATGAGATCATGTCAAAGAAAGTAAAAAAAAAACAAAAAAAAAACGTAATTTGGGAACAGTTAATAGACATTTACATAGTGATGCCGTTAATGAGGTACCAGGGAAGCCACATGTGCAGAAGGAATCATTGCCAAACTTCCTTGTCTTCCACGTAGTCTTTAATCTTATAATATGCATTTTTGATAAGGGAAAGGGAGGGGGGGGGAGGGGGGGATGTGGGTTTTGAACTTTCCATAGCCAAGTTCTGTAACTGACTTTGGCAACTTGTTATGGAAGCGGAGAGTGGTGCCGATTCTCTTGGCACAAAATTCTCTAAACTAGACTAAAAATCACTAAAATTTAGTTTATTCCTGTCAAACGACGATTTCTCATTCTGAAATAGACTAAAGTGACACAACTTAACTATATTTTAGTTTGACAGCACTAAGATGGCACTGAATTATTCGTTTAGTGAAAATGGCAATTTTGCTATTCTGAATTTGATGTTGTTTACCTAAAATTTTGGTTGTCTAACTAAATCTAGCTATTTTAAATCGCGATTAAAAAGGTGTGGAATAAAATTAGTTGTCATGAACTAAAATTCACCATAACACTTCGACTTCAGGTGCAAAAACAGTACTGTGACTTTTTTTAATTTTATTTTGCCTGTAACTCGAAAATGGTGTGTCCTATCGCAAGAATAATGAAAATTTCGACCCCCTATATGAAACCCTGAAACCCCTAAAACTCTACACGTAGATAATTTTTTTTTCATATTTACCATACAAAAAGTAAAAAAAAAACATATAAAGCACGTCGAGGCTGCCCGCCCCAAGCGTACCTCCGGCTCTAAAAAAAAAATCACGGGCGAACAAGTACCTACCACGTAGAGGCGCGATTGTCAAATTAAATTTTAGCTACGTCAAAATTATTATTAAATTTAGAGATATTTTTTTGCAGAATAGCTGTAAGTTTCTCATACCCAAAAGTAAGGAATTTTAGTGATAGTTTAGTTAGTTTAGTTCGGTGTACAAGAGAATCGGCACCACTGTTTATAAGAAATGACTTGCTTGTTTTAATTAATCTAAATTTGGATATTATAATTTCATTATTGCTACGTGTATTTATATTATGGAAATCACTTCTTATTTTGAAAAGTGCTAAGTTTTTGCAAACATACAAAATAAATATTAAGTAGGGTTTCAATACCATTGAATAGGTCTCTTTTAGTTAAGCTCAGACTGTTTCCTATTAAAAGAACTGCAGTAGTCTGCTCATTCATTTGTGTATGTTTTATTTTATGAACAAGCTCATTAGAATGCAGGTTATGGTAACAACAGTTTACTATGGTATGTTTAGAGCAGTTATTTCAGAATATCTATCAGAATATACCAAAACATAACTTTGAGTGGAATTGACAGTTTTAAAAGTATGAGTTAAAATGGGTGAAGCGGCAGGAACAACATGCTGTGACATGAGAGGTGGCGGAGTGGGAGCACAATCACTACAGATGAGATTGTTTGCCAGTGACTTGTACCTCTCTGCATTGTACTTCATCAGGTCCACCAACTCACAGGCCTCCTGCATGCGCTCGCTTAACATTTGTTGACTAGACTCATACTCACAGTAAGTAATTCCTTTTGAAGGTTTTGTATGTTAACATCATACATTTGCCTGCTAGTTTCCAACTTATTATTACATTCATTAAGTTGATTTTGTAAGCAGATACGTTCTTTCCTAAGATTATTGTTAAACTTATAAACACTTTGTTTCGTCAAGAGTTTGTTGTACTTTTTAAAAAAAAAATCTAAATTTAATATATTTCTTAATTTTATTATGAATAGTCAGAATTGGACAACTAGTTAAGGTATCGTCCCCAGTCAGGTCTATGGCAACGGTGGGCTTCTCATACTGCAGTCCGGATACACTACCAACCAGCTCGTTGAAAAGGTGAAAGGTGTTGGTAACCTGTTTGCTGGATTTCAGAGAGTTGATGGTCGAAATAGTGTTGTGTGCCTGGTATCTTCTTTAAGGTCGCTCAGCGCGCTATGGAGCGGGCTATGCTCGGGGTTTCTTTGAAGGATAAAATCAGAAACGAAGTTATCCGGAAAAGAACCAGAGTTACCGACATAGCTTGCAGAGTAAGCAAGCTGTAGTGGCAGTGGGCTGGCCATGTTTGTCGGAGGACCGATGGCCGGTGGAGCAGACGAGTCCTGGAGTGGCGACCGCGTATCAGCAAGCGTAGTGTGGGACGCCCCCCAGCTAGATGGACCGACGACCTCAAAAAAGTGGCTGGGACAGACTGGATGCGGAAGACGGAGGACAGGGTGTTGTGGCGCAGCATGGGAGAGGCCTATGTCCAGCAGTGGACGGCGATAGGCTGAGTTGGTTGGCCTGGTATAATTCTGCTTCAAGGCCTGATATGCGTTTCAGTGCGTGGTCATGAGTGTCACTGCATTTTTGGAAGTCTGACACTAGTTGACGGAGATGGTGGTGCTGGTCAAGTAAGTCTATGTGCTGGGTGTGAAGTTCTACAAGCTGACTCTTGAGTTGAGTGTTTTGTCATTAATTCTCTTAACTTCAACCTCACTGTCCTCTCTTTCCTGCAGCAGCTGGTGGCATTCGGTTTTTGATGCCTCCAGCTCTTTCAGTGCTACTTTCAGTTTGTCACTCATGTCACGAACAGTGGCTCCGTGGGTCATCATATTAAAAAAAAACCCCAAATGGCACCTAGAATGTGACAAGAAACAGCTGAGTATGAGGAATCTAAAAGGTAGGAGGGTTAGACTGTTAGCAAGAATTAAGAAAAACAAAAGATGAAGTTTAAGAAAAGATTATGGAGGTATAAGAAAATAAAAAGCTATTTAATTTATTCTGACGCTTTGTAACGGCTAGGGCTTTGCAGGGAGACTGCGCAGGCCGTTAACTTCAGGTAGTTAAGAGAAACTAGGTAATATTCATTCACTTTATATTATAAGTACAAAAGTTATTCTGAGTAAGCACACTGTTTAGCTGCATTGAGCACCATCACTTTATAGTTAGGAGGGGTACCGTCCTTGGGTTCTGGGCAGCCGGCAGGTCCTTCCGCACAGCACCGCAAGAGGCCGGTAAGGCCTTCACAGGGCCGCAGTAAACGGGCGTGGGTAGCAGAACGTAGGACGCCGATAGCTCACTACGCCTCAGCGCGCAGGTTGATTAGCGGGCGTCGGTGGCAGACCGTAGAACGCCGGTAGTGGACTACGCATCGGCGCGTAGGTTGGTTAGCGGCGTCGGTAGCAGTCGGTAGGACGCCGGTAGAACACTACGCTTCAGCGCGCAGGTTGTAGTTGCCCTGATCCAGCCAGGACGTAGAACCCTGGAAGGCGCGTAGGGAGCGCATGTTATTTGAAGTGCAAAAGCAGCTAGCCGCGTGCGATGTGCCCAGCCTCCTTTCCCCGTCGGCGACCAAGGAACGGTGGAAGGAGAAGGATAGGCAGAAGCTCAACACATCGCAGCGGCTTACAGGCAGAGAGTTGCAAAGACAGCGTGTCACAATGACAGATGCAATAAGAGGTTATATATGTAACACGCGAGCATAAAATACAAAGAAAACAGTGATATTAGCAGATGGCTCGCTATATGGCTTATAATACACAATGAGGCCCTGCACAGCCCGGATGCAGCTATAATACATACATATTTCAGATCCTTGAGCACCAATCAACCTACCGCCACGCGGTACAATAATGACAACCGCGAAATAGGTGATGGTAACATTAACATAGGTCGACTGGTACTGGAGGCATGGTATTGTAAATAATTAATGAGGAACTCACCCTAGGTCGGGGTACAAGGAATCCTGAGGGTCAGAAAGTAGCTGCTAGCTAAACCAGCTCGAGATCAAAATGGACGAGTGTTCTCAAGAAAATTAGTGTTGTTCCATCTTTTTAGTGATGTGCTTAGCGACTAACTAATTACTTTACTAAAGCACCACTCGACTATTTACCATTGAGATTCCTCACAACGCTACAGCTTATCACAATTTTTACTGTATAAAGAAAGACTTGGTATATTATTATTTAAGATAATTATTAGACTAGCTAATTTTCACTAAGAATGTAGTTCAGCATTTAAACAATGTAAATGGTTTTGAAACATTAGTATACTATACTCAAAGTGTGGCTGGTTCCCATCTACCCTGATAATGCTCCTCCTCATACTCTACAATTTCTTGATGAAATCTTTCTCCGTCTTCATCACTTATTAAACCCATGTTATCTGGAAAGAAACTTAAATGGGAGTGCAGGAAATGGATTTTAGCGACATTTTGATTCTGTTAATTGATTTCGAAATACCTCTCCACTACTTGATGGGCCTGCTTCGTCGTCTTCTTCCGTACTCGAACCGGACGAACTACAAAATCTTGCCGGTACTGAAATGTCTGGAGAATGTGGTAGCGGCATTGACACTGATGATATGTTAGCATACTTAATGGAGTGTTTTGATTTTTTTGAAAAACCTTTCAATGTTGTCAAACAGAAGTAACAGTCGTCTACGTGATTTATAGGTTCACGCCACTGTATTGGTACACCAAAAGTAATTTGTTTTATAGTACATGTGGTGTTCACCACGTTATAGGAAGTAATCGGGGTAGGTAAATTAAACAACAATTCACTGTACAACAGCAGAGGTCGCACGTCCGCATCAGTCGAGTGCCAGCAAGCAACTGACCACTCTGCGGGCGTGCGCCGCTACGTTAGTTTATTATATCACTACGCTACAGTACCCTTGTGCCAACCCGTCAAATACTTATAGCATTTTAAACAACACACTTTAGTCACCCACGATTTGCCTTGATTTTAATTGCAATTTTAAAATAAGCTTCATAACACTTCTTTAACAAGGGAGAAATAGGCTTCTTTTTACTTTTAGGAGTGAATTCACCACAAACATAACGAAATACGTTAGGAGAATTAACACAAACACGCGGCATTTTGTAGATTTATGAGTAATTTAAGTGTTTTGATGACTTTTGTACACAGATAAGATATATTTTTATGACTACCCTCAAAAAAGTGATGAGGAAAGTAAACAAAGCAAGATTCCCGTTATCTATTTTTTGGGACGTCATATCTAAATATAAATAGTGATGGGCTGACTGTGGGGTTTTGCCTACCAACCAACTGGCTATATGGCAATGCTGCCTGCATTTTGGGCACTTTTCCTGTTGACAGCGATGCGGACGAATTTGTTGATGTATGATTCTTGTCCTTCTTTTTTTATTTACTTGTACATATTATTAATAATATTTTAAGTCTGTTAGCTTATATATGGTCTCTCACTGGCTATACTAAAATATTGGACATATTTGAATAAAATTTTGTAAGCAGACAACGTACGTCATTAGATATACAGTTTAAATTATTGTCGTATCTTCGTCGCCACATTGTATAAAAATACGTTGTTATAATAAAAAGATTGAAACTGTACGATAAAATCTTCGTAAAGACACTTCATGATGAACGCAATGTAGGGCGACACCTGAGCGATGGCACCAATTTGAGGCAGCTTCCAAATCGTCCTCATTGCACCAAAGAAGTTTTTAGGAGCGTATTATAAACATTTTCTTACAAAGCAGCTGCTAATTACATGAAAATAATCTCTGTGAAACCTTTTAAATGTTCCACGGTAAGCCACTTAATATTTAGTATGAATTTTCACGGTTTACCTGTTAAGCGCTTCAGGTTAGTATAATATGCAGTTTCTTATCTTTATCTACGCTCTCACGTCATCAAATTTTTAAATCCGTTTACTTTGCTTTTCGGAACTGATGGTAAGGCTATGTTGACCAAGGTTAAGTAGATTATATCAACAAAAAAAAAACCTATTACCGGCTAACAATACGTCGGATGAGCCTGCAGGTCAAGGTTCCCTTTTTCAGCAGTTAACCTATGTTTGTAAGTTAATTCAGTTTGTTTTAAAGGGCTTCGGCTACGCTTTTGTGGCTTCACTTATATATTTTTCTTTTTCAGCTCATGAAATGCTTCGAATGAAAACCGAATATTGGTAAAAATATGTTTGTGGTAGGCAATAACACTTCTTGACAAAGGTTGACTTCAAGTCCAACAGTTGCCTTATAGATTAGAGCTTCGTTTCTAGATCAAAATATAGATGCTGCAAATCCTTTTACAGTTTAAGAAAAGAACTTCCTAGCTCAGCAACGTTCGAAGCGTTATCTACGTAGATATAGTACGAGGATATTGCTTAGTGTTTTGCTGCATCCGTGAGCGGAAAAGTCGTATGTATTACCTACATTTTATGAAAAACTCACGTTTAAAATACAACTGGCTTATTCTAAGAGTCTTTGTTCTTTCTATAAAATACTTTGTTTTTAAAATACGATATTGCAAAAAAAATGCTTCGATACTGGTTTTTCGGATGCCATATCAAGCTAAACGAGAGTGGCTGTGAAGCAAAGATTAGCCCGTCAGCATGGTTTGTAGCGGACGTACATATCCACTGAAATAATGCTCCCCGTGAGGTTTCTTTAATAAACATTTGGAAAAAAAAACTTGTAGGACATGCTGTGGCCAAAATAAAATAATTTTCCTAAATACTACTCTGTGCTAGCTTTAGGCCCGCATTTTAGAACGAATCTCAGTCACAAATCTCAGAGGGCTCGTGGCTAAGTAGTAACAGCCGCACGGGTCTATTGAAGGTCAAGCTACGCTTGCAGAGGTCGGTCCGCGGATGGGTGACCATGACCATCCATTACGTATTGAGACCCCTCCGTGCCTTGGAAAGCATGTTAAGCCATCGATCCCGGTTAACATTTTTAGATCTTTGTCAGTCGTTACGGGTAGTCAGAAGCCCAAAAGTCTGACAACCAGTCTTACCAAGGGGTGTCGTATTTCAAATCAAATCAAATCAAAATATTTTATTTCACATAAGCCAACATGGGCACTTATGAAACGTCAGAAGTTAGGTGCACGGTTTCAATTGGTTGTTTCCTATGAAGAAGAGCCGGCAAGAAACTCCACGGTTACTCTTTTAAAAATAAGGGGCTTTTACAATGTTTCTAATTACAGTGTTGATAGATATGTGAGGACAGTGTAGGCCTGTCAACAAGTAACAGGTACTAAAAAAAAATGTATTACCCAGTAACTGGATTGTAGAGGTCAGATGCCGATCTGACCTCCACAACCCAGTTACTGCCTAGTCCAAGTAAAATACTGGTATTCAACTGCATCTGCGGGGTAATTACCTAACACACTAACAGTAAGAATGGGTTTCATTTTGACAGTTCAACAACATTCATTGCGTTAGTTACGTTGTTGAGCAGACACATTTTTCGAACTTATGAAGCAATGGATTAGCAATAGGCATCAAAATTATTCAGATTGTGAAAGATAGTGTGTTACGTAAATAGGGTGCTGGTTAGACTTGAAGCCGACCCCAAAATGGTTGGAAAAGGCAGGGGCAGGGGGAGGGGTCAGGGGGGGTTGGGGTTTGGGTGGGAAATCTTGGTTTTAAAACTGACAGATTCAATACAAATCCCTCCTCTTCTTCTTCTTCTTTAGGGTTATGGTTTCCGCACTTAGTCCTTCATGTGGACCATTGTGCGTGGAAAAAAAAACCCAAATCAAATCAAAAATCTCAAATCCCTCCTCTGTTCTTATATTAAGTATTTATATAAATATATTAAATAAATAAAGTAGGTAAAAATAAATAAATAAATATTGTGTGCCTTAAAATCTGGGTCAAATAAAGTTATTTACTTACTTTCTTGTTTGCTCAAACTTTGTTTAGAATACAGGCCTTAATCTACAAAGTTATACGTATCTACATTTTGCAATCCGAGGCTGAGCTGAGATGAACACAGTGTGTTAGTTCTAGAGGCTCCGTGCAGCCTCGTCGGCTATTTCGTCAGTCACCTTAACGGAATCTCATTACATTGGCGTTATCCTGAGCACCGTTGAGAAATAATTACTGTCACCAGGACATTAGCAGATACTGTTAGCGTTAGCAGGACTGTAATCTGTGGAACTTTTGTAAAGAAACCAAAAAGCATCACATAATTATCATCACGCATGTAGTCCTCGAAGGGTAAGGCAGAGGTGTACCCTTAGTACCTACACCCACATTTCGCCAGTGATGTTTAAGTGCCATGTAATAGAGAGCGAGCCTATGCCATCAGCCAGGCATAAAATCAGAATCCAACCCAATAATACTTTGCCCGACCTGAGGATCGAACCAAGGACTTCATGCTCAGAAGTACCGCTTGTGACCACTAGACCAACGAAGGGGTCAAAAAGTATGTTTAACACGTAATACGTTTCTCTTGACTGTACCTGCTTGAATAATTTTTGCAAATAAATATTCTAAGCTCAAAAAAAGTACGTACCAAACTATGTAAGTTAGTTAGAACATTATCATATATTTGAAAAATTACGCTTTTCCATAAATATTTTAACGTGAGAAAATTGTATCTATGCAAATGTTCTTTTGAATGTTTTTATTTTTCCTCATAGATACGCACATTAGTGAGGTAGGTAGTTAAGTTAATATACCTAATAGTTACCTATATACTTACTTATTATAATTATAATCATAAACTAACAGTTATTTCTAGGCCTGCCAAAAATAGCAGTTTACCGATTAGTATCAATATAATTCAACCCTTATAGCATAGGCAGATAGGTACCTAAGTATTTTGTTGATGTAGGTCCGTGCTTGTACAATTATTCGAAAAACCACGTACAGTATTAAAGCACTGAAATAGATAATACTTATCCTTTTTAATGGCCTTGTATAATTGGGTTTTCACAGAATTTATACCCAATTATGACAATGGATTTTTAATAATAAAGGTAAACGTATGATAAGGAATTTATTTCGTGTACAGAGTGTTTAATTAATGAAATACAGAATGTGATGTGTAGGTAATCATAGTAATTGCTATTGACAAAGTAAAAGTGCATGAACTTTTAAATTATGTTATTTCTCTTCTGCCACTCCCTTCACCTTACTCCCAAGCTGCATTCATCAAATTAAAGAGTGTGTACGATTGACGACACATCTGAAAGTAAATTATTATGCTTGCATCAAATTATTATGCTTGCATCAAATTATTATGCTTGCTTCAAATTATTATGCTTGCATCAAATTATTATGCTTGCATCAAATTATTATGCTTGCATGAAATTATTATGCTTGCATTAAATCAACCTTTAAGTTAAGTAGTATTTAGGTGTAGTAGTATACGCAAGAGTAAATTACTTCTATTTAAAAACAGTTATATTTTATGTAACTTGATAATATTAAGCAAAGATCGCTACCCATTTTGGGTGTAGTTTTTTGTCAGTCGTGGGAAAGCTCGCGGCCTATTTTCACGCGACTGCGTCAAAAGAATGCTGTCGGACAGCAACCTACCTCAGCGAAGGTATCGAGATTAATCACGTAAAACACCGTAGTGATCCCCATGGGGATTCTGGCCCTCGTCATCATGAACAACACAATCTGTCGAACCCGCTTGTCCGGACATTTCTCCCAGTTACATGAATATATCGCTTGACGAAATTTTTCGCTCTGGAATGAAGATATACTTGTAATTCGTATAATATGAAAAATTACCCACTTGTTAGTTTCTAACTCAAACTCAAAGCATTTATTTCAATTGAACCATATACAGGTACTTTTGAATTGTCAAGGAGTCGGTTAGTCAGAAACATGATGTCTTAGGTTCCTATGGAGAATAATGGTCAAGGAACTCCATGGACACTAATAACTAGACTAAATAACTAAATGCAATAAGCATCAGCGACGCTATTCAGTTATTTTTTTCTTTTATTTAGTTGTTGTCGCCCTATGTAAAATTTCTACATTTATATCTGTAATTTTTATGATGTACAGTCGCCAGCACATCAAGTTACCATAAACTGTCAGATTTTCTCCTTAGATTTTGAACTTAACCGCCAACGTTTTAAGGTTTGAAATCGTTTGGAGAAATGTGACAGTTTCGTGTAGCTTGACCTGCTGGCGACTGTACATAATAAAGATTATTATTTTCTATTCTATTCGAGTTTAAGCCGATCATACCCGAAGGATCTTTCTGATAACTTGAAATTGATTCTTCTAAATAATTATGGTCTTACCGTTTCCATGAGGAGGTCGCTGTAATAACAAGGCATGTAGAAATGTAAAATGCAGCCAAGAAAGAATGAAATAAACTCGACGTTTATCCGTTTATCTTGCAAATCCTGCAAGAATTAATTATAATTTATTGTGTATAGTAAAATTCATCTTGTAGTTATTCTGCGTAGTCGGATTATTTTAATGTTTAAAGGCTGTGTTTCTTTAGAAAATAATTATTTTTAACATTAAATGAAGTAAAAATAAGACTAGGTTTTCTACTGTAGAATGTATGCTGTTTAGGTATAATTAAAATACACATATCTAGTTTACTTACCGCGACTATTTGGAATGCAGTTAGTGGTAATAAAAATGTCGTCGCTTTCATGTTATATTCGTATAAAATAGAAAAGTTTTGTTCCACGCGATCCACAAATCTGCAAAATAAAGTAAGAATTTCAATGTTGAGCAAATACTAGATTCATCTCATCAACTAAACGTCACTGATTGCCGTACTTGTAAAGGTCCTGCAATTTTGAAATAATCTTTTTCAATCCTTCTTCTATTTCTTTGTTATTTTCGGCTTCGACGAACAATTTACTGATGCGTCGACTCAGCAACTCAAGTTGTCCACATGTATGTAACATAAATATAGGTACCAAAGGATCGAAACCTACGTACATACACGAAGCATAAGCATCGAATATAAAAGTTGCAGTGAACAACAGCCAAAAGGCTATAGTTTTATTCTTATAGCTTTCTATTGGTTCAGGATACGTAAGGTCAAAGAGAGGAACAAGAACGAACTCTCCCTTGCAGTAATAATATACCATTAGGTAAAATGCTTTTATTGGGAATATAGCGCTAGTGCCAAAACCGAAAACGAGCCAATATTTGCATACGGTAACACCTCTTTTAGCATACTGGACTACTATATCCATGTCTTCTTTAGAATCCTTGGCCGTTTCATAGTCCCTTTTCAGGATGTTAATGAGTTCTTTAATAGATCCTTCATGATACAGGAGCACAATGTATTTAAGAGTAATTGTACAAGATACGATAACCATCGTGGCGTTCTTGCTGGCTTCAGCAATATATCCGAATTTAATGTCATTAAAAAAGATGGAATGTAAAAGAAAAATACAACAGAAGAATGTATTTGTCATTATGATTGAGAATAGAACTTTCCAGCGGCTGTCCCGTGCGATTGATGGATGAGCTCCGATTAAACGCAAAGAATATGTTGTAATTTTAAAAAAACTTTCAAAATTTAAATCAATCTCCTTCATTTTGCCACGACAACCGTGCGATTCTAGCAAAGAACAAAACCGATTTGAATATGCAGCTTTATGAAATTTAAAGCTTTAATGGAAGTTGTAAGAATTGAAGTGATTTCTTTGTGAAAAAGGGCATGCTATTGACAGAGTAATAACACATTAACTCGCAAAACAATATTTTATAAAAGTCTGCGGATTTGCTCTCCCTATTTTTCGTTTTGTTGTTTTTTGTAGTAAGTTGACTACAATTCTATTAGCCTCTTTTTTCTTTTGAGTAGGTGATCGATTACTTGGTTCAACAAGCAGTTTAGTGTCCACGGGCTAATTCAACTTTTTATTTTATTTGTAGAGAAGCTTACAGACCAATCATACCTAAATAAATAGGTAGGAAAGGTACAATCAATGTAAGGTTCGGAGCATAGATATCCGAGAGATATGCCTTCACTCTATATTTGCTCAAGTTTAAGTGTCGCCACCTTTTCCCCACTCCTGAAACTCACACATAAACAAAAGAAATAGATACGGCACACATGATGCTTTTTTTGCACACAAACAAGAAAATATGCGTAACACTTATGTACTATTTTATTGCACATATGACCAAAAGGGGCGGGCACTAGAAAGTATAGATACAGTCACTGAATGCACACATGCAACTCTAGCATCAACTAGGGAAGAGGGATAAATATCTGATCGATAAAAAAAATATCGATTCAAACCGACTGCAAAAAGAGGTGTTTTTGGACGTATTTTGTAATGTTTATTGACGTGATAACGTCTTATTAATCGATGAAATCGATGTTCCGCCTGAACCGATGATGTTATCACGTAAAATTATCGTCCGTAAACCGACTTTACTGACAACCATGTTTTTTTCTGCTTTTCGATGTGGTGGAATATTAAAACACCAATAAAAACAAACCAAGTAAAAATATAATATTTTCGTTTGCAAATGACATTTAAGTAAATCAATTTCTTCAATTTCTCTCTTACTTAAAATTAAAACTGTTCAACTATCGCACATAAAACAACAATTCATATAGGTACTTATTGAACATTATATCTGCCGCTTTCATAACCAAAAAATATAAGCAAATATCAGTATGTTATTCCATCACACATTTTGTTACTTGGATATTATGATTATCCATCGGGTTTTGCTCAAACTGGTGAAAATCAGTTGATGAGAAAATATTTGTATCAACAAAGTGTCTAAGAAATTTTGGGGCTAGCAACGTCTATAAGAACTTTGAATTCTCTTGAAATTTTATGAGGGAAACTAATTATTTTTCCTGCATTTTGCATCTACCCATTTATGTTTAATTTCTGGATCTTTCGGGAAACTGAAATAAAATGTATTAATTATTGTACAACAGATTCTAAATACCTATATAATTTCGTATTAGAGATTGGTTATTAGAGCAACTAACAATTATCGATATCCATATCTCAGCGCTGCGCACCACTAATGCATCGTTTTGACATGCGTCAGTCATTAGTCAAAGGCTGTCGCATGTCAAAAATATTTCACAACTAGGTAGATAATTTGTAAAATACTTAAATATTATAATTAATGCAGTGTTTTTTTACATATCGGTGGTAAGACAAGCCACTTGTCCTAAGGTTTTTTGTAATTGTGCGATTTTGCAAATAGGGACGGATCAATTCGGCATTTCGTAAAAATAACGCTACACACTACACGTTCCGAAGCAAACATATGACTAAACGATGCTCACTGCCGTCGCGCGTATTTAGGGTCAGTTTGACCCAACGGAGGCGACATGTGCCACGCCTCCAAGCCATATCCCTCGATATCCGTGGTTCGTTCAGTCGTGCCAAAACATAGCAAGCGCGATTTTTAACAGACTTTTAAAAAGGCATAACGTCTTTGTTTATGAACTGATTTTAATAATATATTTTTATTTGGTAGAGGAAACTTGCGCTGTAGTCCCATATTAATTTTGTTTTAACTTTGCTCGTGTAGTTTTTCAGTTAGCCTCAATAATAGCTTTTATCTTATATTTCTCAATTAGCTTCATTTGGTTTATGTTGATGATGTTATAAAACTTCATGTCACTGTTGTTTACATAGCAAGTAGTGGTATACGAATTGGTTTGGGGTAGGGACCACAACTAAAAAGTGAAAAAAAACAACAGGCTTCCAAAAAAAAAACCAAAAACGTGACATAAAACGAATATACAGAACCAAAGACACCAACTTCCGAAATCAAAGTTATTTTTTTCTTTGTAGTGTTTTTTTTGGAAATCAATTGTTTTTTTTTAATGTGAAACTTTTATTACATCGTCTCAAACTTTTTCGTCTGTGTGTTGCATGTCGCGTGACGGTCGGCCGCGGAGTAGGGAAAAAGTTTCACTTTTTCCGTGGTTTCATAAAACCACACAATCCTTTTTTTTTTATTGTTGTTAAATTATGTAAATAACGTGAACGATACGAATTTTATTGTATGTAGGGAACAACTAATTTGTTACCATTCGTGGTAGAGTTGCAAGCTTGTATCATAACCTTGTATCTGACACAATAACGACGCCCCTACAACGTTACTGCACGCACCCCCGCATTAGGTGCTCAATTGAATTATGGCTGTCATCAATCAAGCTTCGGAAACATTACTGAAACTTATTATTTTGTCCTGAAACCGATTATGGGAAATGACTTGTTACGGAATTTTCACATCGTATACATCTCTTGTATTGTCTGTTGACCGGGTAAATTCATCCCTGGTTGAAATCAGGGAATATTTCGGGCATAAGGGCATTTTGCTCAGCGGCGTTCTCTCATATTGGAAAATATGGATAGGTAGGCACGGCGATTATTAATAATACGTTCACCATACGTAGCGATGGTTCTGTGTTGCAGTACTTTTTAACTTTCTTAAACCGCTGTAAATCTAGCCAAATGTAAATGTTGGGCAAAAAAGTATTTTAAATGTGAATTATAATAATTGGCTCGATAAAAAAATCATAAAGATGATACTAAAAAGCTATTTAAAAAGTGTACCTTGAAGAGATTCCATCATGAAACCATGTAAAAGTTAAATCAAAAGATAAGGCTTATTCTTTTTACCTATTGTAGTACAGTAATTTTATTCTAAGTGCATCGTCTTCACATATAATTATATAACTAATGTATACATCATATTGTAAAACATTTTTAAAAGGGTAACGGTGGAGTTTCTTGCCCATTCTTCTCCATACGAAACTACCTTTTGGAAGGGGCAACTAGAATTTATTTTTTTGTAAATTTTGACGTTCAAAAGTGTGTGTTAATGTAATGTGTTATTATTATTTTTTATCATATTATTTTATTTTTATATAATGTATGGACTATGTCTGAATTAAATGAATTATTATATTATTATTATTATTAAAAGTGCCTTTTATGTGCCTATTTGAAATAAATTATTTGACTTTGACTTTTTAGGGCATGTTGAGAACACATTTTATAATTTTGTTATTATTTTTAAAATACATACAAAATCTAGCAGTTCAGGCGCTCGCACCGGCCGGCCAGTGCCCGCCGAGACGCACTACAAGAGCGCCTTAAGGCGGTACCCTGACCAAAACCTTGTCAAAGTGCGTTATTCAAAGGCTATTAACTCATTCACTATGGGTAATAAACTACATCTAAAAGCACATTATTAATGTTCGATATCCTATCATCACATTGCACGTTCTTATTTGTTTTTATGTGTTATATATTCATCTGAAATCACCTTCTAAAAAAGTGACTAAATTTATTGATTGCATGCATCTCTTGCGAAAGGTGACGTTCTATTCATTTGAGGATTACACTAATGGATAGATAATTTAAAAATCTAAATAATACACGTTTTATTTTATTTTAAAACATCACTTGTCTTTTTTTATTCAAGTAATTTCATTATTTTTGTGAATTTTATGATAAATGAGCGTGCGGAGGGAGCGAGACAGAGCGAGACTCAGCGACGGGACAGAGAAGGACCGAACGCTCAAGGTCGTTTGGTCAGGGAAGCGCCTTAAATATCAATTTAAGATTATTTGTCTAACTCGAAATTTTAATCTACAACTTTATAGATATTGTATAAAGTTTAGGCATGGTAAACATTTTAGTGGTCGTTCAACCGTCTGTTTTACAATGAGCTAGGCACATAAAAATGGCAAGATAACGCACGAAAGCTTATTTTTGATAGGCCAATAAAACTGTATCAGAGATTGTAAACACGTAGCCATCGGAATATCATAGGAAAGGCGGTTTATATTTTTGTTCGTCAATTTATTTGATCAGGATCGAACAGGGCGCAATATTCCGTTGAGACCGGAGGAATGAGTAATATGTAGGAATATAGGTCATTCGTTATCAGCACGTAAAAAACTATCGCAAGTTCACAACTGATTAGCATGGCCATGACCCTTGTGGATGTTAAAGAAGGCTGTGGCATTCATGTCGCTTGTTATTATTACCTACAAAGGATGAAACTGACCGAGATTCTATCGACATAACCCATATGGAGATGTGAGACGATGACAGTGATCTATTGATATTTTAAAACAAAAAAAAAACACGAAAGACCTGAAAAATAACTTTAATTTCGGAAGTCGGTGTCTTTGTTTTGTATTTTCGTTTTTGGCCCCCGACTTCCGAAGTTATTTTTCACGTCTTTTACTGCTTTTTTTGGAAGTCATTTTTTTTTTTTTGTAAAAAAGTTTTTATTTTTCACTTTTTAGTTGCAGTACCTACCACACAAATTCGTATACCACTACTTGGTATGTAAATAACAGTGACATGAAATTATTAACACATCATCAATATAAACTAGTGGAAAAAATATGCAGTGTTAAGGATAACTCAAATACTGCTAGTCAGACCTTGATCAAATTTAAATGGGACCACATGTGAAGCACCAGCTATCAAATAAAAAAGATTCATCCAAATCGGTTCACCCAGAAAAAAGTTCTGACCTAACACACATAAAAAAAAAAACATGAATTGCGAACCACCTCCTTTTTTTGAAGCCGATTTTTAACCTTCTACAGACTGTACTTTGTAGAATATGCGCAGGAGCTCCATGATCTGATCCCACCATCTCCCTTTCACTACCGGAGTACCAGACGTACTGCAGGGTATCCGCAGTTGGTTGATATACCGACTAGTCTTAGTCAGCGCTTCTCCTCCACATTTATTATGCACACGGCCCAAGTGTGGAACTCTCTGCCAGCGTCTGTGTTCCCTTCCAGGTATAACCCGTCAGCTTTCAAAGCAAATGTGGATGCGCATCTTCTGGGCTTGCTCGTTCCATCATAGACCTCATCCATCGCTTTCCATCAGGCGAGATCGATGTCAAGAACTGACCCACATCGCAATAAAAAAAAATGTAATTCCACACAAAAGTTAGGACCTTTTTCATAGTTGGTAGTTACGAGTAAGTAACAAATCCCCGGTATTTTTGTATCATTCAGATGTTCTGTAACAAGTGTAGTATTTATGTAAACACAAAGTCCATTTCAAAGTCCATTTTCAGTAGTCCCCGAGATATTCTACGTTATATTTGTTCATTTGTATTCCGGCCGCGGCCCAAAAGACCCGCTGCTGTCTTGAATTCCTTATTTTGAATCAAGTCATCTCTTTTTTTGGAGTCTCTAAGCCAATTTATGAAAAAGATAACAAAATGAAGAGTGGTATGTAATGTAAACATCTGATGTAATTTTCTTATGACAGTTGGTGTACATAGGTTACCTATACGGATAAAGAAGGTGGAAAACCACGTCCGATTTTGTATTGCTGTTTTAAGGTTAATGAAAAAACGCCTTATCAAAATTTCGCTAAATGGATTCGACATTTGCATAACTGTTAATGTCCTTTAAAGGCAACGTGTTTGCGTAAAGTTGGGAAAAATATTTTGCGTTTGCTTTTATAAAGTTATCATTGCCGTTGCGGCCTCGCATGTTACCTACATTTATAAATAATATTTCCTGCTTTGTGAATTTGCTTAATGTTGTGAATATATGTTTTTTTTTGCGATTCGAAATCGTACATCTTCTGGTGTTTCTTCTTGTGGTGTGTTCTTGTGGCGCTTTTCTGCTTCAAGAGTTCGGATAAATTGATCAAGGGATATTTGATTAATTGATTATTTATGTATGATTAAGTATGATTCTTGTGCTTGTAACCCTTGGAACAAAAAAGCATTAGTCAAACAAAATCAATTAGACTTGATCCGTATCATGATTCGACTTGGACCTTGTTCCAATTCGCCTAAAGTGACGGTCGTCGACCAAGCAAAATGGGTCGTCTCGTCAAACAGACAGCTTGATGGATCGCCTTTAGTCGGTCTGGGAGAACGGGCAGCAGCTGACTCATTCAGAGGGCATTACTATGCTTTCGCTGTTACATTATTGAGAGAAGATCGTGACCGCAAGGCCAAAAAACTATCGCCTAATAGTTCAATTTTCTTTTAGCCCTTCGGAATGGCAATAATGTTTGAGTCAGATTTTGTGGATCGATATTGCATTATGCGTCAGCACTACATAGGTCGAGATAATAAACCTTATTTTTAATAATGTTTGTTCTGTTTCCACAGACAAACCGTGAAAACGTTTTTGCGGGGCATAGTTCTTAAGTTAAGATTTTTATTAACTTTGTAATTATTTGATAAATAAATAATAATATACCTGTCTAAAATATCTCAATCAATTAACAGTCAATTATCAGAACGATGAAACATTTTAGATTTAAGATAGTTCTCTTAAGGGGGAAGCACCAGGTTGCCAGCTAAATTGAAATTTTCTTACGTATTTTTCAATTTGCAGGACAGTGTCAGGTTGTATGTTGAACTTCTATCTGTAATTTGAAACATTGTATAAGCCCCCTTATTTTTAAACGAGTAACCGTGGAGTTTCTTGCCGGCTCTTCTCTGTAGCAAACAACCAATTGGAACCGTGCACCTAGCTTCTGACGTTTCATAAGTGCCCATGTAGGTTTATGTGAAATAAAATATTTTGATTTTGATTTTGAACAAAATATGATTTGCGACCGTAACAAGTATGTATTTACAGAAATATATTATGCACTAAAATCATAAATACAACCCTCTAAGTTCATATAATCCTATTGATATATTTATTATTTATCCTATTGGTATATTTTATGAAATTGTCATTCAATAGGATTATATATGAAATTTGAATTTTACGGCCAACCTGGCGCTTTCCCCTTAAATGGAACCATGTAGATATTATTATCTTTAAGTACACCTTTTTATTAATCTAAGTCCTACTTATTTTGTTTGAGAAAAGTTGCAAGAGTTAGATTACCGACCAACATTTTTTTTTCATTAATGCACATGTCTTTCAGGAGACAAAATTACGACAATTAATGAAAACGCTGGCAATACTAATACAGAGTATTTTGGAACTATCAAATAAATTCTAGCATCGAAATTAAAAAAAGTGTTTTTTTTACACAAACTATATAATAATGATGGCGGACTATCGGTTTTGCCAATCTTTAACTAGCTGTAGTGTCTAAACTATTGGATATATTTGATTGAATTTTCGTATGCAGACTGGGAAAGTCATCAGATATACGAAGTTTAATAATTATTTTTGTATTGTTGTCTGCACCTCGTATTTTTTTCGATTTAAAAGAAACTACCGCTTGCATTGAACTACCTGACGGACGCAAACAGCAACCAACAATGGATGAACGGAAATCATATTTAAAAATATCTGACAAAGTGAATTGAAAAAAGTGTAGCTAGGTAAGCTCTATTTATAGAGCTCCGTTTTTACTTCACTGCATTAGCACTCCACTATATTTGGAGCTCTCAAAATCTAGGACGAATTTCGATTACAAAATAAAACTCTGTTGTTTTTCAGTTTCCAGATTAACATCAAATAGTTACCGATTGATATCAAAATCCCAGGACGGAAAAATATTTTGTTACCATTTAAAAAATGTATCGTTGAAAGAATTTATTTACGCTCGCGCTGCATACAAATCTGAATAACGCCGATTTCAATTTTCATCTGCATAAATATTGTTGCCAGAGCTGTGTATCGATGAAAGTTGTTGACTGGTCAGAAAAAAAAATGATTTGTGTATTTGCAAACGTTATTTGCGGAGCTCTTTGATGGATATGCGGTGTGTACGTCACAACGGGAACTAATTGAAGCGGACGCCGGACGTCGGACGTCGGGAAAAAACTACAACACGATGGGAAAACAAAGAGTAGAAATAGGTTTAAACATCGTCTCGCCTGACGAGGGCTGCGAATGGGACGAATAAGCTGCTTTGTTTCAGGAATAGGCTGCACACGTGCTAAATGCACGTCTAAACATAAAAGGAAAGAGTGTAGACTAATAGTAGCGAGTGAATGTAGTGTCGTAGTCATTTTTCTTTCAGAATAGGCAATGAAAATGTATTCTTCTGTCAGTTGGCGTGATAAATGCTTGGCTAGCATTCTAAACCTTTTGATACGTGCTCTGACAGTTAAAGATAGAAGTAACAGGTGGTCTGATCTACAAATTTGTTCAATGAATTTTATACAATCTTGCGACAGTTGCAATTTATAGTAATATTGTCATAAGAAACAGTTTTTTTTTAGTCTATGAAGTCTGTGACCATAAACTTACAACGGGCACTTTTAAAGCATAAAATCGACTATTGTATTCAATAAATAGCGCTGGCGTGATCTCGAATCTATCAGATTTCTAATACATAATTAATTTATCAAAGACCAAAACCTCGCACTCCCATCAACCATTTTGTTGTAGACAAAACAATGCCATTACATCTTACTTATCATTACGTATCTGCGTGTATGTGGGTAAATTCTGAATTCCCTCATGGTTATGATGCAACACGTTATTATAATTGGGCACCCGGTTCACATCCAACTCGTATCCGACAGAACAGATTCGGAAACGTTTACATGTATCTTGGGATTTCCAACGAGTAACCTTTGTTTTGTTCTTATATTTTACGTGAGAGAGCTTGGGACGTTTAGAAATGCGTTTTAAAGTAAAGAATTCTAAGAGATCCGATAACATCTGTAACGACAAAATATCTGTCTCAATGTACAGCATTTGTTTCTTAACATGATGTAAATGAAGCCATAGCAACAGGGGGCCAAGTCTACTAATTTACAAACGTCACAATGGTCTCTGCATTGTTAGTTTTTGATAGATTTTGTATGGCAAATCTGCCAAAAACTCACAATGCAGAGACCATTGTGACGTTTGTACATTAGTAGACTTGGCCCCCAGGTCGATGAGTGTGGTAGCTAAAAGAGCTGAATTTGGAGCGAAATATTTTTTATTGTGATTAGATACGGATACCCAAGATGTCTGTCTGTAAAGCATCACCAACTAATTAAAAAATACCATGTACAGTCACCAAAAGGGATAAGTAACCAGGATCGTCGGATATAGTTGAAGTTTAGTAAAAAACGATTTAAGGCTCCCGCAAACAGGCGCGACGCGACAGTCTCAATTTGGTGACCTGTGAACCTGCGTACTGCGTTACCTAGACAATAAACTATTTTCTATGTCAGAAAAGAGTTTATCGTATACGGTTCTTATGTACGTACTACTTTCACATGACATTGACCTAAACCTCAACCCTGTACGTGTCACTAACCATTTGTCAAAATGACGACGCGTACCTTGGCGCCTAGACAAAGTGACATTCTATCAGCGCTAACGGTGATGGAAAAGTCAAAAATGTATGGAACTGACATAAGCTACCGAAATACTTATTTCAATCCTGATGAAAATCGTTGTAGAAATACGTAACGCTTTTAAAGCGATTGTGACTTGTCTAGGTCCCCTTGCGCATTTAGTGTTTCGGTAAGATCCGGACCCCCGCCGCGTAATGCCAGACTGTATATTACCACAGACACGGGTGGCTCTGTGCTCGCAGGTAATTTGCTAAAATGAATGGAGAGCATAGTACGTACCAGCACGGACAATGTCTGTGTTGAAATACATTTTGCTTTAGAATATTGGAGCAAAATATATACGACTACAGACTGCCACAATGACAGGTTGGCAGCTACAGCGAAGGATAATTTTAAGTAGAAAGTAGCAGCTTAATAATCAGTTGTGAGCTTTGTTTTAATTTAAACTGGCATCGAGTTTTTGTTTTGGCGAGGCCTCCTATTTCTGAATGGCAATAATAATAAGGCGCAGTCAACATCCTACTTCTGGGTGGTTAAAAATAATTAACCACGAAGGGATGGCGGGGTCTCCCGGACTCCGCCATTCCCTTCTATCCTAGCCTGTCCGGGTCGGGGTGCCCCAAGTTCCGAGCTCGCTCCGCTCGCTCTTGCATCCTATCCCACTGTTAAAATTAGTCGCCATGTCATTATTTATAGTACCTCGCCTATGATTAAAATTTCTAGTAGCATATAGTTAGTCGCCCTTTAAGGTGTTAGTCGCCTGGAAAATAATAATAGAGGTTAGAAAAACTCATTACTGAACCAATTTAATTTATTTTTAAATAATAAACATTGTACCGTTACAATAGTGTTGTATATTTTTAAATCATATGTGTTTCACTACCCTGCCAAATCCTTTGCTCTGCACTCGTACGTAGTTTGCTTTGGAAATGATGAGCATAATGTATACTAATGTACAGAGAATGTCTGTGTTCAAATACAGTTTGCTCTTTAGTGTAACGAGGACCAAGCGCTCCAGCAGAGATTATGGATGTCTGTAGTAATATACAGTCTGGCATTACGGACCCCGCCACCCCGGGCGTTTCTAATACCTTTCAAATTCACATCACTAGTGGCCCGCAATCACTAATTGTGGATGCACGCTCGATAGAGATATATCGTGTGATCGTCGTAAAATTTACGAAAGGTATAGTACTCGTAAGGTAAGGTACGTAAAGGTAGTATCTACGTTATTTTCATTTTACTTTTGTTTTTATTTTTGTTTTTATGAGTGTGTTTTGTTTAGTTTCTGTTAATCCTGTGTGAGTCCCAAAAAATACTTTTTCTTTATTTCTTACGTAACTTTTTTTTCAAAGCAGTGCTATTATTTATTTCTCAATTATTTTAAATACGTAGTTACTATAAGAACATATTATTTTAATTTTATAATAAGATGTAATAATTACTATTCTTTAAAATCACTATAGATTTCAATATTATTTGCAACTTTATGTTTTTTGTAGTTTTTCATTTGAAATGTGTTGTTGTTTTTTATACTTTCAGATGGATTTCAGGAGTCAAACTGTTTTTTTTTTTACAATGGTTAGCTGATTCTGAAACGGAGTCAATCTCCGGTAGTCAACCACAGTCTTCGGAATCCGAGGATGGTCATCAGTTAGAAACAGAAATTCATACCGAAACTAATGGAAGCGACGAAGATGCTGCAGATTCTGCGGACGACCAGTTCTTCGTTCCATGTCGCAGCGTCAAATAAGGTCGTTTACCTTCTTTCTACCATACGTGATCAAAAATTCCGGAAATAATTGAATTCTACAATTCCACAAAGGGTGCGGTTGATACTGTAGACCAGATGAGCTCGATCATGACTACCAGCCGTAAGACCAATCAATGGCCGGTGTGCTTGTTCTACGAAATCCTAAATTTGTCTATAGTGAATGCTTATGTCATCCAAGTCTCTAATGCGATCCGAAATGGAAAAAAAACCCATGAAAAGAAGACCTTTTGCTTTAGAAATGGTAGACAAACTGATAAAGCCTTGGTTGCAAGAGAGATATCAAACTGTACATTTGCAACGAAATTTGAAGCAGCATCGCGGAGATCTTGAAAATTGATGATCCTCACGAAGATTCTAGTCAAGATGCTCCCAGAACTCGCAAAACTTGTAGCTACATTCTTACAAAAAAACGTCGTATGACCACTAACTTCTGAAAGGGCTGCAAAAAAAAGCGATTTGCAGGGAGCATACTGTTTCTACATGCAATCATTGTTCAATGTTCTAAAACAGATTATGTTATTTGATTAGGAGAAAACTAAGACTGCTAATTAAAGTCGTTTTGTATGATAAATAAAGCTGATTAAATAAATATTGATATTTCAATTCGTCGTAAAATTACGAATGGCTAGCGATAACGTTACTCAAAATTAAGGTTAGTGTGCTATGGTTAAAATAAAGATAAGAAAACGATGACATCATTAGATAGCTCCAATTGCAAGTTAATGTTGTGAACTTAATCTGTATGTTTTCATGTTAAGTGGCACAACACCTTGATCTTTAAAAGAATAATTGTCGCTTATTTACTTCAAAAATATATTATGTGCACAATTGTCCAGTACAACAATTTTCTTAATGTCCCTCGGGAATCATCGCATTTCCGAATACAAACGAATGCTAATTTCCATGTCCATCATTTTTTATTTATTTATCGTGTATATAATTTGAATTCAGAACTAAGTACTTTATTGTTATTACGTCTGTTCGTTACGTCAAAACAAAACAACAATAAGGTACTTAGTTCTGAATTCAAATTATAAACACGATAAATAAATAATAATTGTTGGACATGGAAATTAGCATTCGTTTGTATTCTTAGATTTATCGTGTATATAATTCGAATTCAGAACTAATTACTTTATTATTGTTACGTCTGTTCGTTACGTCAAAAACAAAACAACAATAAAGTACTTAGTTCTGAATCAAAATTATTATACACGATAAATCTAATAATTGACGGACATGGAAATTAGCATTCGTTTGTATTCTTGTATGTAGACACGTTGTGCATGGTTTTTGACAGCTTGTATCTTATTCAACGATAAGAAAATTTATATGCACTTAAATCTTGATTAACGTACAATGAATGTGTTATTCTCAAAAGTTACACTGGGCATAAAAGAAAATGTGATAATATTGTTTAAAACCATAGTAGAACAAAGGTAAATAAGATTAAAAGTATGTTTAAACCAATTTTACTTATGTAAGAATGCTCATAAAAAACTAGGTATGAAAAATAAGCACATTTCATCACGTTAACAAGTTACTAACTTGTTTTTCACGTCCTTTCTCCCCATTGGGAATAAACCCATGAATATAAAGTTTTCTTCTGCTAAAATTCATTCGTTTGGTTAAAACTTAATATGGTTTGACATTATGTACTTACCTATATCACACCTTAATATAAAAACAAACTTTCCACAGCCTACCGAAGCCCACTCTACATTTGGAAATATTCTCCCGAAAGAAAATTATACATATTATAGTAAATATGTATGTATGTGTATTCTAAGTTTATAACCTATTTATGTACTTGTGTAAGGTCATGGTCTTTGAAAGAGAAGGATGTATCGGTGTGTGGTATGAAAATAAACGATAAGAGTGTGGAGCAAATAAGTGAGTTTGTATATTTAGGGAGTCTGTTTACAACGGATGGAAATATTGATGGAGATGTGGACAGGAGAGTAAATGAGGGATATAGTGAATGGTGCTACACATGCAATTGTGACCCACCAGTTGATGTTCAAAAAGGCACGACTGGCTGTTCACAATGGTGAGCTGGTGCCTACGCTTATGTATGGAAGTGAGTGTTGGGTGTGCCAAAAGAAGCATGAAAGTAGAATAAATGCTGTGGAAAAATGTTCCTTGCGAAGCATGTGTGGTGAGACTATGAATGATAGGCTGAGGAATGATGTAATAACGCAACGGTGAGGTTTAAAAGAAGACGTAAAAAGAGAAACGTAAAAAGAGTATGCTTAGATGGTTAGGTCATGTTGAGAGGATCAATGAAAAGCGACTAACAAAAGGTATTTACGAGGCAGATCTGAGTGGAAACGCCGGGAGGGGACGCCCTAGGAGGACATATCACCTTACAGGTGATGTTCTTCAGAAAGGTCAGGTGCATAGTACTCGCAACCGGCGTGCGTGTATGACCAGATGTATGAGCATAAACGAAGCAAAAGGAGTATGTAAGGATCGTTGCAGGTGTCGTTCTGTATTTTCTGCCTACCCCAATGGGAAGAAGGTGTGATTTTATGTATGTAATGTATATACTTGTGATATATTTTTAATCGTTTTTTTAAAGTGAAACTTTTATTACATCGTCTCAAACTTTTTCGTCTGTGTGTTGCATGTCGCGTGATGGTCGGCCGCGGAGTAGGGATAAAGTGAAAGGAAGAAGGTTTTTAGTTAAATGTCTATAATATGAAAAAAAAAAACACTTTTACCGTGGTTTCATAAAACCACACAATACTTTTTTTATCACTGTTCCTCTCAACCAAAGCCTCTGCCGTCTAATCTCTTTACTACCCTTGGTTGACTGGTAGAGAATGCCTAAGCCATCTAGTAACTACTACTGCTTTTTTTTTGTCTCGTAGATGATGTGAAAAGTAGAGTATCCTGCTCGTCTTGAGCGCGCTTGAATCCCTCGCTGCACTTAGGATTCTTTTTTTAAAACTCCCTCGCTCCGCTCAGGAGTTAACGCTGGCTTTCTTCGTTACGCTCGGGATTCAATACGGGGCCCGCGACATAAGACACTGATTTATCCCCTTGGTGCATAATCTACTATTTGAACATAATCGCAAGAGTATACCAGCACCCTAATTATTATTACGTAACACACAACCAATCACAATCTGAATCATTTTGTAGGATATTGCTAATCCATTGCTTCATATGCTCGACGAATTAGTCTACTTAACAACTTAAATAACGCAATGAATGCTGTTGAACTGTCAAATTGAAAGCTATTGGCTACTGTTAGTGTGTTACGCAATTACCCCGCTGAAATAAAAGCTGTCTAACGGACGAGCCAAGCGGAGTAAAAAAAAAAATATTATGTTTTTTCAAAGAAGACGAATGCAATACTGTGTCTGCACATAAAACTATATAGGTGCGACCTAACGTTGCAGCATATAAACACTGGAATGAAATAACACGCAAATGGTTTGTGGCATTTTTAATTTGTTGAAGGAGCGTCGCATCCCGGTTTCCTATGAAGGCAGTGCTTCACTTCACTAAATTGGAAAACTGCGAAATTCAGTACGCTGTGATGTAATTTTACAAAACTGTGAGCAGGCTGGATGTAGTTAGATTATATATATACCTAGGGCTATGACAGAACCGAAAAACATCAATTAATATTCGAGGTAGCGCGGGAAGTAAGTTCCTGGATAGATCTGTGGGAGGCCTTTCCCAGCAGAGGGACAGTACAGGCAAAAAAATCCTTACATCCTATCCAATTTAATTTCCGATGGCAATCAATCAATAACTTCTTCTAACTTGTAAAGATGAGATTAGACAGTATTTTTTCAGCAGTATTAGCAGATTTATATTGATTTCTGGATGGCTTTCAGAAACTTGTGTTATGAATCATAATCATACTAAGCACAGCTACTGTAGAGTGCAGTGTCAAACGCCCCACACCGAAAATGGCACAACGAAAATAAGAGAAAAAAAATGTACTCAAAAAAAAATTTTTTTTTTTTTTTGATAAAATCTTGTAACTTTTTTCTTTAGCTACAGAATAAAGAGTATTTACCTGGTACTTACCGAATAGTGTTACAACTTTCAAGAGAAAACTTTAATCGAATTTCTTTATCAACGATTGGAAATCGAAGACCACCAAGTTGTAATACATTTATTATTCGTTTATCTCCATCCCACACTCGAACTACCCTTTTGTTTCCTAAAACAGGAAAGGCGATGTCTCTATACGTGTTCATAATCCATAGGATGCGGTATTGTTTCGGGTATTCTGCGCAAACTAGTCGGATCCATATGTCTACCGCCGAACAGAACGTAATTAATCAAAACAGTCGGCGTTCAGACTAGTGATTAAATTGATGAAGATTGTACGCAGCTGCGCTGTGCGGTGCGTCAGAACGTTGTCAAAGTGAGGCCTGTGCCTGACCTGAAGAGGGTGAGAGGTATCCTTGCTTAGGCAACTCTATAAATTATTATAGTCCAAGATTTCCCTCGAGTCGAGCCTATAGTTATTATACAACAAACTTTTACCAGACTCATATGTCGTGGCAAGCCTACCCACCTACTGAATTAAAGGTTACATAATTTTTATATCAGACGCGAGATTTATCCCTAGACCTTTGTTTATTTCCCATAAGACTCAGTCTAAGGGTGTTTTTCACCAAACTTTTATACCGTCTCATCCTGAGAATAAATTTTGAATTTTTGACAGTTTTGCCATACTAGAACTGTCAGACGTCAAATTTATTCCACAGATAAAAAATATATATCTAAATTTAGTAAAATCAGGCCTTAGTTTATTTATTTCTATTCTCAGGGTCAGACGAGAGTAGTCAAATCATTCATCTTGGTGTTGTCAATTAATTAATTGGACGTGGGATACGTCTCGTTATGCGATGTCACTTGCAGAACGCTATTCGAAATAATGATGGAGTGAGTGAGTGACAGCGTTTGTAGGTGTGACACCAATAGATGTACTGAATCAACCTTAAGTGCTAAATATAGATAGGCAACAACGTTTTTGGGGTTTAACCTGTTTATGTAGAGTATTTTCCAGCCGAAAGGTTATTTATTTAGGGAAACTCTACAAACACTTTAGGTTTAATTTTAAATGAAATACTGATAGGGTTAGGTTTCACCATACCATGTTAGTTAGTTTAATCTTCTGTTAAAATGTTAACGGGACATTAAGAGTAGCGAGTGTTTCACCATACGCTAATCCATGATTAAATGTCCTACTCAGGCGTTAAATTTAATTGCTGCTCTAGAGGTCCGTTAACTTACTAACCGACATTCAGTCAGTTGTTAAAATCATTGAAATAGAAGCAGTGTATAACTTTATTTTCGAATATCAAAAAGTTTTGGAAATTTTAGACGACTTGGACGATTTAGTACGTCTAAAAATTTATAAAGAACGGCGGCACTATTTTGAAGAATACGATGAAGTGGATTTTCGCACAAGACTTCGCTGATCGAAACAATCTGCCTTGGATGTGTTCTATTTGATTGAAAATAAGCTTGAATATTCATTAGATCGGTAAATAAAATATCTGTAAACTACGTAGGTACCTACCTACCCAATGTGGCAGTACATAATGGGCACCTTTTCAACCATATTTTGCTTCCTTTGAGACAGCATCCCTTTTTTATTTTCACGACTTCTTTATTCTTCGAAATCAAGCTAATTAAAATTTCTGTTTCATTCGATGAGATATTAGGGCCACTTCACGCGTTTTATTACTGTTACACATTATTATTCTTACAATAGAAAAACACCACGATTGGCCACGAACAGAACGTTCAAAACGATAACAAACAAAATTATAAAAATTACAGTTTACAGTCCGATTCAAACTTTATGGCGTCAGGTACTAAACTAGTAATACCGACAAAATGAAATGTTTCAAGAACACACTCAAAGTTCACTACACAACTCACGTTTTAATTTAGTTGTATTATTTAACGCGAGTCTATACGAGTAGTGTATGGCTAGCTAAAATGATGCATAGTCAGTGAACATCTACATGGGATATTTCGACTTTTTATTTTGGTTGATTTGACAATTGACCGATATATGAGTGAAAGATACACGACTCATTCACTGAACGCCTGGTTCTTAATGTGGTGTTATTTTTTTCTGGTGGAACATAAATACCATTAACATCGATGTTTATTTTAATCGCTGATTTAGTAATGCCCCATTATGAACAGTTTGGTGAAATTGGCCCTTAAGCTAATAAGCTAATTCTAAAATAAACTAAAACCAATTAGGAGGGACTTGTGGCTAAGTAATAACAGCCGTACCGGTCGATCAATCAGATTAAGCTACGCTTGCTGCGGTTGGTCCGTGGATGGGACCATTTTTACATATCAAGACCCCTCCGTGCCTCGGAAAGCACGTTAAGCCGCTGCCGCTGGTCCCAGCTGCAGTCATTCGTGGATCTTTGGCAGTCGTTACGGGTCGTCAGAAGCCTGAAAGTCTGACTACCAGTTTTACCAAGGGGTATCGTATTACCCAGTTACCAATTATGATGTTAGGCTAGGTAGATGATGTTAGGCTAAATACCAATTATGATGTTAGGCTAGGTAGATGATGTTAGGCTAAATGCCAATTATGATGTTAGGCTAGGTAGATGATGTTAGGCTAAATACCAATTATGATGTTAGGCTAGGTAGATGATGTTAGGCTAAATACCAATTATGATGTTAGGCTAGGTAGATGATGTTAGGCTAAATACCAATTATCATGTTAGGCTAGGTAGATGATGTTAGGCTAAATACCAATTATGATGTTAGGCTAGGTAGATGATGTTAGGCTAAATACCAATTATGATGTTAGGCTAGGTAGATGATGTTAGGCTAAATACCAATTATGATGTTAGGCTAGGTAGATGATGTTGGTCACGGCCCGGGGGAGTTCGCACAGGGAGGCAGCGTTGCTGGCGACGGCTGCGGTTTCACAGACGGTGAGCCGCATACGGCGCCTCGGCCTGGAGGTGGCCCTCAACAAGTCGGAGGCCATGGTGTTTCATGGTCCCCGGCGGGCGCCACCGTCCGGATCCCACATTGTGGTGAGAGGGGTACGAATCGCTGTCGAGCCCACCATGAAGTACCTGGGCTTGGTGCTCGACAGTCGGTGGGATTTCGGCCCCCACTTCCGGCGGCTGGCGCCCAAGTTGTTGGGCGCGGCTGGGGCGCTGTCAACGCTGCTTCCCAATCTGGGGGGCCCGAGCGCCGCTTGTAGGCGGCTCTACGTAGGGATCGTGCGATCGATGGCCCTTTACGGGGCCCCGATCTGGGCGGCTGACCTGACGGCCGGCAGCATTGCTGTTCTGCGAAAGCCGCAGAGAGCGATGGCCGTCAGAGTCATAAGGGGGTACCGCACGATCTCCTACGAGGCGGCTTGTGCACTGGCCGGATCCCCGCCCTGGGACCTGGAGGCGAAGGTGCTCGCGTCACTGTACCGGTGGCGCGAGGAATGGCGGGCGCGGGGCGAGCGACCGATGCAGCGACATATGGAGCAGCGTCGGTCGCAGCTCCGCGAGGTCCTGGTGGCGGAATGGCGGGACAGGCTCTCACGCCCTACCGCCGGCCTCGTCACTATCGAGGCGGTCCGGCCGGTGCTCGACCTCTGGCTCGGGAGGAGGCACGGCTCCCTGTCGTTTCGGGTGACGCAGGTGCTCTCGGGGCATGGTTGTTTCGGGAAGTACCTGTGTCGCATAAACAGGGAGCCGGACGCCCGGTGTCACCACTGCGTCGACTGTCGGGAGGACACGGCGCGGCATACGCTGGCAGAGTGTGCCGCTTGGGAGGAGCCGCGCCGTGCCCTCATCTCAGGAGTAGGCAGTGACCTGTCGCTGCCGGCCGTAGTGAATGCTATGGTCGGCGGCGATGAGTCCTGGGACGCGGTGGTATCCTTCTGCGAAACAGTTATCTCGCAGAAGGAGGCTGCGGAAAGGGAGCGAGAGATCTCATCCTCTCACCCGGCCCGCAGCAGGCGCACCGGGCGTCGGCGGAGGGCGGACAACGCCCTCTTCCAGCCCCCCTAAATGGGTCCAGGGACGACGGACTTGGGGACGTCCGTCGCCCCCCATACATCAGGACCCGAGGCGGCGGCGCGTAGTGTTCCACGCGCGCCCCTCTTAGACGTCGCGGGGGGAGTCAAACACCTCACTCCCCCCGCTCGACCGGACGGGGCCCGCAGAGGCGGGCCGGCACCAGTCGGGGGTTGCGGAAGATTCGTATGTTCCCGCGACCCCCGACGCAGGTGTGAGATGGAACACCGGGGTGGTTTTTAGTCAGTAAGAGTCTGACAGACCCCTCCGTCCCCCCAGGGCGGGGGACATCCATGAGGATTTTCCACCCCGGATCAAAAAAAAAAAAAAAAAAAGGTAGATGATGTTAGGTTAAATACCAATTATGATGTTAGGTAAGGTAGATGATGTTAGGATACAAACCTGCATATACCCTTCCTTTCAAGAAAAAGGGGCGTGAAGGATTTTTTCAAAATCTAGTTAGGTAGGTAGTGTAGCTTTTCTCACCACTTTTAAAATAGCAATGTGTCACCGACGCCTCATAAATTCTACTGAGCAACATTAAATTTGTTAATTAATTGCTAAAGTGTAAAACATCACGTTCCACTTCCAACAATGTGTAAAAAGCTAAGCTTGAAATTGTAGGACACTTTCAGCAGCTCATCGCAAGTGTCGCTCGAGACTCCTGGTAAATCCTTCACCAACTTTTCCATTAAATATATCTAGTCTGAAAAATAGCAAGACTTTAAAGGTTTGTTTAGAGTCACTAAAAAAAACCGGCCAACTGGGAGTACGACTCGCACACGAAGGGTTCCGTACCATTGTACATATTAACACAAAATATTTAAAAAAAAACAAGTTTCTTGTATTAAATTTTTCCCCCTATGGGTACGGGACCCTAAAAAACTGCAAGAATGAGATTTGTTGCTCACCGGAACTGGAGGGGAATTATTGTAAGATGTAGGTAATAAGCGAACGGTATTATTAATTATGGTTCCAGAGTCGATTGGCATGAATTTGGTAAACTTGAGTTCACACAGTTTCCCGTTTTCATCGCAGAATGTTTACAAATTACAATCTTTTTTTATTGCGAAATGTGCCTGCTCTCGACCTCGATTTCACTTGTTGGAAAGCGATGGATGAAGTCTACGATGGAAAGAGCAAACCCAGAAGATGCCTTGCTTTGAAGGCTCACGGGTTATACGTGGAAGGGAACAAAAACGCTGGCAGAGAGTTCAACAGTTTGGCCATGCATATAATAAATGTTCGAGGAGAAGCGCGAGGATTGTGCGATGAGAAGCGCTGACTACGACTAGTCGGTATAATGTTCTCCTTCTTTGAATCTTTATTTTCTGGCCATTCATCATATACAAGACAGGAAATATCTTAAAATAATGAATGCAGTGTTGTAATAAAATCTATAATACTTCTTAGAAATACAAGATAGCTGATATTGAGCCAACTAGACACAGAACTTCCTTTGAAACGAAAGGTTCTTTGTTGGGGTTTGCTGCTCTTCCTAGGAAACGTTTTCCAGGAATCTATTCTAGTTGTCTCTTTCCTCTACGTTTGTATAGTGCAAACTTGCCTTTAGAGAACGCTAATTACGATGTGTAGAGTCGTCCTGAAATTACCAACCTAGTACATTGTCACTCTGTGATGTCAAATTGGATGCTCTGTAATTTACTCGGAATATGTTTAGTGTAAAGTGTCTATCAAACTCACAAACGAGTGATGTTATTATTTATTTAGTAGGGAAACAAACATGCTATAGCATGTTATTATTTTTAGTACTAATTATAATTAATCGGTTGATGGACAGTGAACGAGACACAGAAGAAGTTTTATTATTATTACGTCGGGGGCGTTTAATGTCCATCTATGCGTTAAGCTTATAGTAATGATTGATGGTTTGACCTGGCGTAGAAATGATTTAATGCACATATTAAAAATAATTATGGGCCGTGTACCTTCATGAAAACTAAAGTTAGGTGTACTAAAAACGATCACATAGATAGTAAATATTTTCCAACAGAATCAATCAGTATTTTATAATCGTTAAGTTTTTAAACATTTATGTACGTATATCTATTTTTCTTCTTCCTTTTCTTTGAAATATAAGTGCTTTATTCCTACCGGTAGATACCTGTAATATAAAATTAAAATCTCTGTTTAAAACAACTATACAATCATTCTTCGTTCTTGGCGCAGAGTATTTTTTTTCAAGCTCGCCATTGATTAAATAAAATATTTCAAGTGCTCTATCATAAATTCATAATTAAAATCTCTAAAAGAAAGTGCATTTTTTGTCAGCTTCATTTATTTTGAGTGGAAAATGTGTTTTCTATAAAAATACTTTTGTAAGGACACAAAACAATGTGTATGGTACGAGTATAAGATAAGTTAACACAGCGTCAACTAGTTTAAAATCACGATATTTTTAATGGACACATTTGGTATGGTCATAATATTGATCATAAACTCACGCCTTCTTCCCATGGGGTAGGCAGAAACTACAGAACGTCACCTGCTACGATTCTTTCATACTCCTTTAGCATCGTTTACGTTCATACGTCTGGTCACACACGCACGCCGGTTGCGAGTACTTCGCACCTGACCATTCTAAAAAACATCATCAATAAGGTCACTATAATATGTCCTTCTAGGGTGTCCCCTCCCGGCGTTTCAGCTCACACCTGCCTAATACATATATTTTGTTAGCCGCCTTTCATTCATCCTCTTATACCCATCATATCTTTCATTTACCATGTCCATCATAATATCCAGAGAGCACTTAATTCAAAACACAAATGCTTAAATAATATGTTTTTCTTTTCCTGAAACTAAGTTTTCTTTTTCAGCTCGTTTTGGCAGGTTGCACTTGCAACAAAAATAAATGTATAAACTTATAATACTGCAGATTTAAAACTTGGTACCGTAAAGGTAACAATTTTTTAATCTATAGTATGTCTATCTTTTTACTGTGTATGTCTATTCATAAAACAAACAACGTCCTACGCTATATCTCAAACTATTTGCATGTACAAATTAGTACGAGCCCGTATTGACAGCAAATAAGATGCGGCAGAGCATGCAATCACGTAAATTGAGTTCACTGTTACAGATAGTTTTACGTCACTCCTAGTTTGTCTATCATTTTACACTCCTATAGTAATTAACACCACCCTACACCGTCTTAAAATAGAGCCTTAATTTATTTAACAACCCATAAGCTTGATTAATAATGTAATTCACTAACAGCAACACATGCTAAAGGACTAACTAAATAGTTATAGGTAATTAAATTAGTAGGATCAAATCCCAGAGGTTGTTTGTTTCTGGTAGACATTAGACTGGATTCGTAACGAGAGGATAATTACGTCATATAGTTGATTTTCGTCATAAAATAAAATGAAATGATGTTTATTTTATCTAAGCAGGTTTCTACATCTTTTCAATAGAGATGGCTCCGTCGTCGCGTCGTTGCCAAACTGACTATCTCTGGGAAGAAATGCTGTCATATGTTAACGTTGCGAAATTCGAAGTGCTGCCGTAAACTACTTAGCTATGAAGTAAAATGTCAGAATCATTTGCTCATAACAAGTCGCGTGACATGAATCGCAACCGCATCGTAGCGCAGCCGAGGCCAACATTATGCTAACGATAATCAACATTAAAGCCATAATCTGCCTAGCATTTTTTCAACTATGTTGGGGTCGGTTTCCAGTCTAACCAGATGCGGCTGAATACCAGTATTTTACATGAAGCGACTGCCTATCTGACCTCCACAACCCAGTTACTAGGTAAAACCATACCCCTTGTTAAGACTGGTTGTCAGACTTTCGGGCTTCTGACGTCCCGTAATGACTGTCCACGCGTGCTTTACCACGTGATCTCTCACTTTCGATCCCACGACTCGACAGGGGAGAAGGAAGTACATGATCCCCAAGGTTCCTGTTAAATCAGTCTTTGCTAAGAGACAATACGTTACGCAATCCTCTCGCTTATATAACTTGATAAACAAGGAATTAAATATTTACTTACTTTCATTTCGAGACTGCAAGAATGCTCTGACTAAATGGCTAAAGTCCAAAACTTATGATGATATTGAGAATTTAGTCCAAACGATAAGCTTATAAATACTAACAATTCCGGTTAAATATCTTCTGAAAATATTTCCCCCTCACTTAATTCATTATTAACATACATCATAAATGCTATTTATACTATATACTATCTTTAAACACATAAACACAAACACACACGCACAAAACACACACACCCACACACCCACACACACTCATTCATACCTCCATAGTACAGCGCGTCTATAATTAATGATTACTTTGTTTGTTTTTCTTTATATTTTTTATTTATATCACTATTATCCTGATACCTAATGAAATTGAATGTCTATTCAATAGCTTATACTGTAAGCTGTACCTAGTGGAAGAGCGGACCTTCCTAACACAAGTATATTTTTTACTTAAATGGAAATTCCCTAAAGACCTAATGTAAACGTATTTTTAAGTTATTGAAATAAACATTTTGTATTTTGTATTTTCCGAAGCAAAGAGGGGTCTCGGTATGTAAAGATGGTGACGGTGGTGGTGGTGGTGGTGGTGGTGTGGTGGTTACACACCACCACGGATCAACCGCGGCAATCATAGCGTAACCTGATCGATCGACCCGTGTGGCTGTTATTACTTAGCGCCAAGCCTAAAGCATCATGTTTAATAAAAGCTCGTAATAAGTAAACAGTACGGATATGAAAAGTTCGGGCAATTTGCGAGCCACGGAACATGCGGCCGGAAACGCTGGCAACAAGAGGTGTTAAACTTTTAATTAGTTCGACAACTTTCAAAGAAGCATTAAGGTTTCCTGGCCGCTTAAGCTCGACCTTTTGTTTTTCACTTTGTAATCAATGAGGATTTTTCAATGGACACTTTACATTTAATTTTTTTTTTTGTGTTGAAAAATATGTATTTCTGAACAAAACTTTAAAATATCTGACGAAAGGATAGCCATACAAAATGCGAATAACAGAACACGTAGGTATACGAATATGAGAAAACAAGACTTGCAAAAATGTGCGCTACGACGGAATTTTTCGAAAATATTCTGTGACAGCTGTTGCATGCGAGATTTTTGATACGGAATACAGTCGCTAAAACTTTGCAGCACTAACTACTGCCTGCTAACAATGCCAAGGATGTAGTTTTTAGTTTGTTGGAACTTGATATTTGCTCACTGTTTTATTGGTGCCGATTGAAAACTTCGACTGAATTTTATCTTATTTTTACTGGCTATAAAAATCTGTCCTCCGATTTCGGGGAACTCGTTACCCTATTGATGGTGGTGCTGTGATGCTGGGAAGTTTCTTGCGCCTTAAATATTATTATTTATTGAATGCGCAAAACACAGTGTGAGTCTTCATAATGTGCACATATCGAAATGAGGGAAACTGAGCATAATTTTATTGACGGAAAAAATATAAAAAAAAAACGCATAAAAAGTGTCTCTACCTGCTAAAGTATGGTACGTAGCCGAGTGCAAGGCTTTAACAGTTGATAGGAAATGTTGTGTTTGAGTTATAAACATGGTATTTTTTCTTTTAGAAAGCTTTTACGATGGATGATAATTTAAAGTAATACAAAAGGGTAGGTAATTGGGGCTTTTATTGTAAAATTTAACAATTAATGCAAAAATTTATGAAAAATTATCAGTTTTTTTTTTTACAAACGCCTTTATTCTCAATTGAAAGCGATTTTTTTTCTTTAGTTTATTTTATTAGGACGTCCTGTTACTTCCACTCATTACTGAGTTTGCTTCATCTTGATAGATCTTTTAGTTTAAAAGTTATACCGATTTGTTTACACAGGGGTCACAGCAGCGAACGAGAATTAAAAAAATGCTATAAAAATATTAAATTATTTTTAGTTTTTAAGCTATTGCATAGCTTCTATCGCGGGCCTTGAGCGCGGGGACCGGAGCCAGAAATTCCGTAACGAAAAAAAACCTCACGTTCCCCACTCCGACGGGCACGGAGGTGTGGCTTGAAGGCCGTGCATTGTCTAACGTCGTTTCTTTTCGGCAGTCTTCGACACGGTGTTTGTGTGCGTGCAACTAGACGTATTGTACGACTCTACGAAGCTCGCACGAATCGAGACGAGCTGCTCCGAAATCGGACGAATACATAAGCAGCTGTTTATGAGAAAGTATATAGGTGTATAGGTAATTATCAAAAAGTGTAACTTGAATTAATATTTATTTCCATTTACTTTCGTACCATTTATCATTTACCAGTCGGACACCATACATTTATTATAATCACCACTATCTTAAAACTCAATATCCCAATATCTCGGAAACGGCTGGGAATATCAAAATTCTGACCAAATTCCCCCCCCCCCATAACCACCCTCTCAAATAGTACATACATACAGACAAGCCCCTTTGACCCCCCTTTTTTGACCCCCTCTTTTTCGACCCCAATATTAAGTTGTATTATATTTATTTATATTTAAATCAATCCCACTTATATATGATCCCAGGACCCCCCCGCGTCACCCCTTTTGACCAACCCCTCCACCCGTCCAGGGCTACTTCACCCCCCCGGGTCTTAACTTTTGAACCGGAGGTCGTAGAGGTATCGAGTTTGGGGTCTTTGGAATCGGCAGTAAAGGGCCTATCTTTTGGCCCCGATAAGGTTAGGGTAAAGCACCCCATTTTAAATTTATTTTAGATTAAAAAAAAAAAAACTTATTTCTTATTCTTATACAAAATGCTATGCAATAGCTTTACCGCGGCAGTCCCCGAGTGCCACACGTCCTTTTTTTTTAATATTTTTCCCGTCGATAAAATTAAGCTTAGTTTCCTTCATTTCGATATGTGCACATTATGAAGACTCACACTGTATATACCCACCATTTACAAGTGTATAATGTAAGGGAAGAACTCATAGGGCATCAAAAAATTCGTCCGCATTATATTAATAAATAACATAATGCGGATTAAATAATGATAATTATTATTTAATCATTAATAATTTTATTATTACATAATTCAGCCTAAATTGAATAAATAACTTTTGACAGGTGTAGGTATAGTTTCCTATATTTATGTATATCCACTCATGTCTCATCGTACATACTTTTGAGCTTAGTTGGAGGGATTTATAAACAGGAACATTTGTAGTCATGTGACACACACACCAAAAAGTCCTTTTCTAAATAATGCATATTTTGGTCCATTTACAACACGAAAGTGCTATTAAAATTGAGGCAGAGTTTTATTACCCTTGTTAAACCTACTATTTAGAATTAGGTACGGTCTTATACGTTATTTATTAACTAATTAATGTAATATGTAGGCGTGAATGGAAGTATTTTAATTCGTTAGCTAAAATTTCTAAGAAATTAAAGGGTGAGGAAACCATTTTAGGGGGCGAATATACAAATAGATGAAATTTATAATATATTCTAAATTGAAATTATAATAAGTTTTAACGATTAGATTTATGTGTAAGTAATATGTAGGATACGAAGTCTTAAATATTTCCGCTAATCCAATCTTGGTCTCAACGCTCTCTTTCTTCGAATGTGGTGCACATAATTTTAACAGTTTTTGTAAATCGTCAGAAACCGACTTACACGGTGTGTCACTTAACAAGTTTAGAAGATGAGTCTCAGTGCATAAACTAGAAATTTTTTTTTTTAGTTCTCCTTCATATTAAATCTTAAGTATCACTCACACTTTTAACAGTTCACCTTCCACCTCTCGTGGTAACATTTATACCATTTTATTTAGTACTAGCTTCTGCTCGCGGCTTCGCCCGCGTGCATATCAGAAATTATCCCACGGGAACGTGCTACCGTGACAATAAGTAGCCTATGTCCTTTCTCCGTATGCCAGCTATCTCCTTGCCAAATTTTGTCGAAATCCGTTTAGTGGTTTAGGCGTGAAAAGGTAACATACAGACAGAGTTACTTTCGCATCTTTACATAGTATTTAACAAAGTCGCTTTTTTTGTCTGTACGCTTAGTTCTTTTAAACTACGCAACGGATTTTAATCCAGTTTTCATCAATAGACAGAGTGATTCAAGAAAAAGGTTTATATTTATAAAACATGCATATTATAGTAGAGAAAAGCCGAAAATTTCCAGGATTTGTAATGTGATGTCGTAAAAAACATTTTTGTGCGCTTACATTCCAAACTCTGGCTAAACCTTACGAGATAGAGCATAATAATGCAAAATTGTGTATCTTAAAAAGATCTACAAAAAAGTTCGCGTTGGTATACTCGTATTAAGGGTTTTTTTATTTTTTATTTTCGTCTATCTCCTAAGGATAACGCACAAACTATTTTTATCTTTTACATATATTAAAAACAGAATGGGTTATTACGAAGCTATTTTAAACAATACAGTATTATACCTTATCCAATTAAATACGTTAGATACGTCGTGCATTTAATGTAGATGAAAATTGCCGTTTACAGCATATCATTAAAATTAATATCTTAGAAGATTTCAGAGATTTAAAATGCGGGGGTAGAGCAGCCGTCAGGCTGTACGTCCGTCCCGGGTGGCAGCGAGCGGCTGGCAGGCGCAGCGCGCTCGTATAAATCAATCCAATGTTACTTATTAGTAACATAATATTATTAATCACTCCACACTGAAACCACATTAGTATCTACATTGCACCCGTGCGAAGCCGGGGCGGGTCACTAGTTTATAATAATTAGTATGGATAATGTAAATATCCACTTTTTTTAACCGACTCCAAAAAAGGAGGAGGTTCTCAATTCGACTGTACGTTTTTTTTTTTATGTGTGTTAGCTCAGAACTTTTTTCTGGGTGAACCGACTTGTATGATTCTTTTTTTGTTGGAAAGGAGATATCCCAAGGGTAGTCCCATGGTAGGAAAACCAGGATCTGATGATGGCATACCAGAGAAATCGAGAGGAACTATCGAAAATCGTAGGGGCGACTTGTACGTTTGTTAATTTTTTCATTAAGTATTTTATAGCACTAAAATTTAATGAAGGTCTGGAGTCGATCTGATGATGGAGCCGAAAGACAGTCGAGGGAATTCCTCAACGATTTACAGAAGTTACCTTGTGTTTGGGCTTGATTAATTTGTATTGCGGAGAACTTTACACCTAGATGGGTTGTGACTGTCATTAGGGGTCTGATGATAAAGACGAACTATAGTTAAGGGAACTCCTCAACGGTTTACAGTAGCTACCTTGTGTTTGGACTTAATTCATTTATATTAATGAGAACTTAGCACCCATATGGGTTATAAGTGCCATTACAGGTCTGATGATGGAGACCATAGACAGTCGAGGGAATTCCGCAACGATTTACAGCAGTTACCTTTTGTTGGGCTTACTTCATACGGTTCAATATGCCATAATATTCAGTTCGTACAAAAATAATACCTAATTAAGATTGAAGTGTTACATAGGACAACCACTACCTACTAGTCATGCTGATGCGTCAATTTGAGACTGAATTTAAGTTGCGTAATCGCGTCATCTCTAGAAATGCTCTTTCGTTGGTTGCTAAGCAATTTATGCTTGTCACAATGCATATGGTGAAATCGAGCTGATGGTGGCTTCACCATCAGCTCCAGTTCTTCTGGTTTTTACCAAGAGAACTCCTCAACAATAAACTCCTCAATTCCCTGCGTCGGGAAAAGAGATATTTTGTAAAAGGTGATGAGCAGTTGACATTAGGCTATTGTAACTTAGATAAATTATTATCTAATCCACTTATTATCTAACACACGTTTTTTTTGTAAAAAAGTTTTTTTTATTTTGTTTTTAAATTCTATTTCATGTTTTCATAAGTTAAAAAAAAAGTTAATTACGATCTTGTTTTGTGGTGAATGCTGTGTACTTTCATTAAGTTATTGTTCTGTTTGAATTTTTTGTATGTACTACTGTTGGTGTACCAAATAAATAAATAACATGATAATATCTCTATGGTCGCTAGCGCTACTGCTGAGCATAAGGTCCTGGGTTCGATTCCCGGCTCGGGCAAAGTGTTATTGGGTTTTTCCATCTGGAATATCTCAGTAGCAGCCCGGACTGTGGATTTGTGCCCGGTTGATGGCAATAGGAGCGCTCCCTATTACATGGGACTTAAACATAACTGGCGAAATGTGGGTGTGCTATAGGTACGCCTCTGCTTAACCCTTCGGGCAATACAAGCCTGATATTATGTTATGTTTTATCTCTATCCGACTTGTTTACTTAGACTGAATGTCAATCCTTTTAACATTTGCCAACACATCATGATTGTGTAAGCCTCGCAGTCTGTATGTAATTCATAATTATTTATGAAACTCTTGACAGATTTATGTACCAAACACAATTGGATTCTAAACAGCTTATTTATTGTGATATTTTATTACTCATGTTTCACGTATTTTTTTTAGGTTTGACTCAAAGTTTGTTTCCGTTAACTTATTTGGGAGATATTCATACTAATTCTGTTTCATTTTTGAATGTATTCGGTTAGTAACTGATTAGTGGGTATCCGGACATCTTGAAAGTTAAAGTCAAATTATTTATTTCAAATAGGCACTTAGAAAGCACTTTTTAACGTCAAAATTTACAAAAAATTGAATTGATTTTAGTTGCCCAAAGACATTAAATTATTTACTCAACAATAGACGGGATATAGTGAACAAAATTGTAATCCGATACATTTGTCCTAGTGGGAAAAAGTCGCTCAGTCTAGCGTGGTGCGCCTGCATGCCGCTCTAATTTTGCTATATTATGCTATATGGCGTCACTGAGACATGGGATCATAGTTTTGCTATGACATTTCTTCGCATAGCCTCTCTATAGTATCTTAAATCTCTTTGTAGTTGCCCCTTCCAAAAAGTATTTTCGTATGTAGAAGAAACAGGCCTTCAAATTAATAATCTTCACTGTTCT
The DNA here is from genome assembly GCA_916610205.1 of Griposia aprilina. Taxonomy (NCBI): domain Eukaryota; kingdom Metazoa; phylum Arthropoda; class Insecta; order Lepidoptera; family Noctuidae; genus Griposia; species Griposia aprilina. The sequence goes on from OU744287.1 coordinate 8,326,654, forward strand.
GAGGGATGTCATGTCTAGCCATAATTCGAAGACACAATACGTAACAACAAAAAAACACAATGAAAGTAGGCCTTTAATAAGAATTAATAAGCACACACACCAAGTACCAACTGTCACTTATAAATTACTAGAAGACAGTAAGCCTGTTAGGCTACATACCTAATCACGGCCAGTTATCTCGCTAAATGCTTGGCATACCGTACAGTACGTCCAGCAAGGCACGTCCCCTCAATAGGTCATGGCTAATCTGGTATTTGGCACGCATAAAATGGTGAATTGTGGTTCTACTATAGTAGGTGCGTTTTAGCATGGCACTAACGGTCATTGCCCTTTCCCTAATATCTCTCCGTAGGAACCCCAACAAAAAAACTATGTATGGTCTTTCGTTATTGGAACAAGTTGAAGATCACGATAGACGTTGATTCAAGACGTTACCGGACTTTTCAGCTTATGTTTTTTTTTTAAAGCAAATTTAAGTGGGTCAATGAACAACAACATTGTTTAACAATTATGTGGACCAGCTTGTCGAGCGGCTCAGTAGCACACATGTCGGCTGCCACATTGATGACCCTTGTTCTAACAATATTAGCTATGCAGACGATATGGTGCTGCTGAGCCCGTCTATAAGCGGGCTAAGGAAACTTGTGTCTATTTGCGAGACGTACGCGGAGGCGCATGGGTTACAATATAACTCAAAAAGGGAATTTTTTGTATTTAAATCAGGCAAACACAGCCTACCCATGTGCCTCCTGTATTTCTCAATGGAATAGCCCTAAAGCAGGTTCAAGCTTTTAAATATCTGGGTCACATTGTGACAGGTAACCTCAGGGACGATGAGGATATGGAACGGGAGCGCAGGGTTCTGGCGGTGAGAGCTAATGTGCTGACACGCAGGTTCTCACGATGCACGAGAGAAGTGAAGGTTACGCTATTCAAAGCTTATTGCCAGTTCTTCTACTCGAGAGGCCTGTGGGTGAGATATACGCAGCGAGCCTACAGAACCCTGCGCATTCGGTACAATAATGCGTTCAGGATGTTGTTGGGTCTGCTGTGGCAGTGCAGCGCGTCTGGGATGTTTGCTGAAGCGCGCACTAATGGTTTCTAGGCCATAATGCGCAAAAAAGCAGCTTCCTTGCTGGCCCGTACACGGGGTAGCAACAACGGTATTCTAAACGCAATAGCGTTTTGACTGTCCCTTTCAGAATCAGTGGGTCATGTCTTGTGTAGGTGTGGCGAGTCATGTCAAATAAAATTTTACTAGGTTAAGGTTTCTATGGGTCTATGCCACCCGAAAAAGTTTTTATTATTATTATTTTCCTTTATTTCATTATTTACATATAAATTACATTTTTAAATATTAGAATATAAAAAATATAAAAACATTTAAAAATATAAAAAATAGTAGCCCACCGGTATCGGGAACAGGGTCCAAGCTACCGGCGGTCAGGGCTCCAGAGAGAGGAACCTCCTAACAATGCGAGCCGTGTCCAGAAGTACCGCTTTCTGAATCAAGCCCTTGATCCAACTGCCCAACGAGAGCCTCCTCAGGTGTTGGTCGAGGCTCTTGGCTATTAAGCCATTGGCTGTTACGACTATCGGCACAATGATCGCTGAGTCCACATCCCACATGTCGACAACCTCGCGAGCCAAGTCTAGATACTTGATTTGTTTATCTTTTTCGGCTTTCACGAGGTTCCCGTCATGCGGGACCGTTATGTCAACAATCATTGCGCGCCACTCTAATCGATCCACCATCACTATATCAGGCTTATTGGCAACAATAGTCCTGTCAGTGATGATGGATCGATCCCAGTACAATGTGATATGTCCATTTTCGAGAACTGGGTCGGGCACATACCTGTAGTACGGCACTTCCGATTCTACAAGGCTGTATTTCAGAGCAAGTTGCTGATGGATAATCCTGGCTACAAGGTTGTGTCTATGCAAGTACTCTTCGTTAGCTAGACGAAAACATCTGGAGATAATATGTCTGATTGATTCACCCGGACGGTGGCATGCCCGACAGATGTCAACCGTGCCGTCTTTCACAATAAATCTCCGGTAATTGTTTGTCATCATAACTTCGTCCATAATTGCACAGACAAAACCTTCGGTTTCTCCAAAGAGGTCACCAAAACGCAGCCAGGCTACGGACGCTAGTTGGTCTACATCGGGCCCTTGTAGAGCCCGGAAAAAGCGTCCGTGAAGCTCCTTACTCTGCCATACTTCCATGCGATCATTAGTGTCAAGCACTACTGGCTTGCGCCAGTTCTCTTTAGCTAAGGAGAGCGGGGTGAGGCCCTTGTCCACTGTGACCACATCTCGATGCATCCCCACGTCGGCTTCTAAGAAATATTCCCTGAGACAGCATATCTCGCGATTGTGGAGGGTCTTAGCATTTAAAAAGCCTCGACCTCCACACTTTCGCGGGATATACAGCCTCATTACCGATGATCGTGGGTGATGCATTCGATTTGCAGTCAGCAGTGTACGGACCTTCCTATCCAGGGCGTCGAGTTCGGTCTGAGTCCATTTGAGTATGCCGAAAGAGTACATCAAAACCGGCATGACCCAACCGTTAAAGGCGCGCACCTTGTTTCCACCTGATAAAAGACTATTAAATACTTTTTTCAGGCGGCCAAAGAAGCGATCCTTTAACGACTGCTTCATGTCAGTACCATTGATGCCCAACGCTTCCGACATACCCAAATACTTATAGGTTTCGGATGCGGAGAGGGCTCTAAGGTTTATGGAATCCGAGAGTTGGGTTCCGACGGATTCCACAATCTCCCCTCGCTTTACATGCATGACCGCACATTTGTCCACACCAAATTCCATCCTGATGGCGCTACTGAAAGTTTCAGTTACTTTCAGTAGATCCATCAGTTGCGAATTGTTGGGTGCAAAAAGTTTTAGGTCATCCATGTAGAGGAGGTGAGATATAACCTGACCACCTCTCCTCAGCCGATAGCCTAGACCTGAATCCTCCAAGAGTGTGCTTAGAGGATTCAAGGCTAAGCAGAACCAAAGCGGACTCAAACTATCACCCTGAAATATGCCTCGCTCGATCCTTATCGGCTCGCTATTCCTTTGGGTATTTCGACATGCTGGATAGCGAAGGACCGTCCTCCATTGCCCCATACACGACATCAGGAAGGTGCGCAGAGTTGCCTCTACTTTATACAACTCCAGCACCCTCATGAGCCATGTATGTGGCACCGAGTCATAGGCCTTCTTGTAATCTATCCAACATGTCGACAGATCCTTTCGGGAACGACGAACCTGTTGGCTAATGGCCATATCAATGAGGAGTAGCTCCTTAGTACCACGGGACCCGTTTCTGCATCCATTTTGAGAAGGAGACATGATGTAGTTGGTGTCTATATGTTTGTTAATTTTATCTCTCAAAATGGATGTAAGAACTTTATAGACCGTCGGTAAACACGCGATCGGCCTATAATTTTTGGGTTCCGCAGTGCTACCTGATTTTTGGAGCAGGTGGGTAACTCCTGTTGTTAGGAATTGGGGTAGCGAACCAGATTCCAAAGCAACCTGGTACTGAGCAGCCAAGCGAGCGTGCGATCCACCAAACCATTTGATCCAGAAGTTGTGCAGTCCGTCCGGCCCTGGAGACTTCCAGTTAGGCAGCGGGCGGACTGCACGAGTTACATCTTGGGGGCAGATGGTAATAGCCCCCATTTCTGGTATTGGATCACAGGCTCGCTCGACTTCCCGAGTCCAATTATTATTATTATTAATGACCGCTATTACCATTCTAAAACGCGACAAGTATAGCTTGTGATCGTTGAAACCACAAAACATGATATTGTACGAACTCAAAGTAATTATGCAAAGTTATGATCTTGTATTGAGCAATAATAGGAAATTATGTAAGACAAAACTTAATTTAAAGCCGGGATTATATGACGTGACTGGCTTTGACACATTGATGATTTCCTACGCGTAAGCGTCGATGGAACCTATAATGGAGAGGGGTTTCATTGAAATATGACGGGAAATATACCTTCATAATATACCTATGTTTACCTAACTCAGATTAAGAAAGTAAGACTTTCTTCGACATACCTCAAAAAGAAGGGACTTTAAAGCCAGTTTTGTTTCAAAACTGTGTGTAAAGATATAAATAAATTTGGATACAAAGATTATCAGTGATTCGTATCGAGGTATGGGTGTTTAATTTGGGATAAATTATATTCTACAATAAAAACATGCGAAGCGTCCAAGTTCGCGATGATGGTGAAAATATTGGACTTAAAAATATAATTAGTGACGGTATAAGTAAAACAAAAACCCGTACGGCGGCGCCTGGCTCTTCAGAATACCAAATGCAACACACACTGAACATCTTCACAATTAAAACGTAAACTTCAATACAAGATCATCAACATTTACTGCATAAACTTCTTATCAAATAATGTTGTTTATAAAAAAAACACCCAAAAACAATGGCTCTTAAAAAGAGAGGGATAACAAACCTGGAATTGCTGCTTTCAGGATTTATGGGCATAATATACAGGAGTAGAGAGTTAATGTCTTACGACTGCAAGGCAAATAGTCATATTATACAGAAAGTTGCCAAGCCGTGGTCTATATGTACATTACATGTACACAATAGAGATATTGTGATTAGATAGTAGAGATATGAATATAGTTTAAGCAAAATCAGCTCATAACACGGGATGGAGGGTAGATTGCTCTCGCCAGAATATGTCCCAAGTCACTGTTAAATATATTTTCTGGATACTTAATAAAATCTTACATTTAATAATTCACTGACAGACAACGCATTGCACAAGTGTTTCTGATATAGCGCAAATTCATCCCTTAAAGGGGTTAAATAGGGGTTTAGGGTTTTGTTAGTTTTAAATGCTCCTTTTTATAATTTTTTATTTACTGTTTGTATTTCCTGTGCGTGTCCCAAATAAAATATTTTTCTTTCTTATTATGTATGGAAGTTTGTAATTTTTGCCGTTGGAAAATCCCATCGGAGATTCGACTTATTCACAATAATATTTTAACACAAAATTATACTGTCACATTCACTACATGAGATAGATACGAGTATTTAGAAATTACCTTAGATAAGGACTTATTTTTTAAACAACATATACTGCACGTACTCTTTAGCCGAGTAAGAAAAATATTCATATAATGTAAAAACTACGTGACCCATCCCTATACTCCGCGCTGTGTAGATTGGTTTTTGCCAGTCTGTCCTTCAATATGGAATCTCTGTGTGATGGTGCTAGTAAAACTGCATGTATCGAAGTTGAAAGAGCACAAAGAGCCGACATTTAAGTAATGCTCAAGAAGCCTTTCTTGTACCCGACCAACAAACTCTACAGTGACTTCCCGGTCCTCCGTGTTCGACAACTCTTTATCCTTAATGCAACACTTCACACGCAAAGAAAATTAAAATTCAGGACCGATTGCCAAGAAATAATGTCAAAGCGCACAATCAGGGTTCCCATTCCCCAAGTAAACTCCATAAGGGAGTTTACTAGACCGGGGAACGTCTAGCCATAAGGGTAGACGTTCCCCGGGCTACTGATTTCCTTGCATTTACAACAAAGTCAACATAAAAGACCTCAAAATATCCCTGTGCAAAAAGGTAATAAAGAAGTGGGTTTTAGGGTTCCGTACCCAAAGGGTAAAACGGGACCCAATTAGTAAGACTCCGCTGTCCGTCCGTTTGTCCGTCTGTCACCAGGCTGTATCTCATGAACCGTGATAGTTAGACGCTTGAAATTTTCACAGATGATGTATTTCTGTTGCCGCTATAACAAAAAATAGAATAAACACACACACACATAACATCACGCCTGTATTCCCCGAAGGGTTAGGCAGAGGTGTACCTATAGTACACCCACATTTCGCCAGTTATGTTTAAGTCCCATGTAATAGGGGCGAGCCTATTGCCATCAACCGGGCACAAATCCAGACAAAAAAGAAAAAAAATAAATATTAGATAGAATAAAATAAATATTTAAGGGGGCTCTCATAGAACAAACGTGACCTTTTTGCCGTTTTTATAGATAATGGTACGGAAACCTTCGTGCGCGAGTCCGACTCGCACTTGGCCGTTTTTTTACTCTCTGCTACGAAGAAACAGAAAATATTATTTATCCCAACTAATATTATGAAAGTGAAAGTAAGTTTGTTACTTTGTCACGCCTAAACCAATGAACCGATCATCATGAAAATTTGCATATACGTTTTCAGGGGTACAGAAAAGAACATAGGCACCATTAATTCAGAAAAAAAGTACTGCTCCCAAGGGAAACAACAATAACTTTCGACGGTCACAATTGCTTTAGGACGATCAATAGCGCTATTTATTATATTATTAAAATTTGAAACTTTAGTAGTATGTTCCAATTGACTGTCAAAATCTAAATTAACGCAAGTGAAGCCGCGGGCGAAAGCTAGTACGTTGATAATTATAAGCAACATTATACAGATTAAGTGTACTCTCCTAAGCTCATGTTCACAACACACACACACAAACCCAAACACACTCACACTATCTAACACATACTCACTCGTGTAAGTGTGAGTATGTGTGAGTATGTGGTATGTGTCAACGCTGGTCCTGCTCCACAAGGGCGCATAAACTAATTGATTAGCATTTGAAACTACTGTTGGAGCTGCTGAAGATTTTAAAAACTTATCTTTGCATTGTATAAATTCAATGTTTTAGTATTGTATAATTGCATAGCACATGTGTGAGTACTATGCACCTACTATAAAGGTACCATTTAATAGGTTTTTCTTTCATTGTCTTGAATGTGCCCTGGCGGCTGAGAGTATGTCATGCTCACTCTAATGTCTCGCTGGTGGTGGCGTGTGTGTTGGATCATTAAGTTCCCTTCAAAATGGTTGAGCTGAATGGTGCTGATCCATGCGTTATGCTCGTGAACGGGCACCGTCAGTAGGGACTGGTCATTTCTTAGCTGCCACGGCTTATTTTAATTTAATTTAATATTTAAATTGCTTTTGTCTTTTTATTACGGACGCTTTTAACGTTCTGCATCGTTCTCATATGCATAATTTCAACATGAACGATGTAATCAATATTTTGTAACCATATCTTGATTTAAAAGAGTGTCCATGGAGTTTCTTGCCCGTTCTTCTTCATAGGTCCCTACTACGCTTTGGAATGGGTAACTAGCTTCATCTTTCTGACTGACCGACCCCTTGACAATTCAAAAATGCCTGTAATTGGTTTATTTGAAATAAATGCTTTGAGTTGAGTTGAGTTGTTAAATAGTGTGAGCTTCACTTAAATTTGTAAAATTAGTAGTCGACAGCGATACGGAGGAATTTTTCGCCACCATATTTTAGTTTTTTAATAGTTCTATTTAGGTTAGATTATTATATTTTTATTTTATCATAGTTTGTTAGTTAATTAAATTATTATTAAACCTAATAAAAAGTTAACATAATTTGTAAAATTGATTTCATGATAATAATAAAATTATAATTGACAAAAAAAATATTTTGTTTCGATACTTATTATTTTATTATTTAATTAATTAAATACTGATTGATGGATTTATTTTGCTGTGTTTGATCTCATGCTGATGGCAATGTATATTTTAAGTGTTTTATTTTAATTGATTTTAGTTTAGTTTAATTTTCCTGTTATGCAATAATCACTATGTACAGTCATCAAAAGTGATAAGTATGGTTACTTATCACTTTTATTCATCGATATAGTTGAAGTTTAGTAAGAAACCTATGAATGTTTTAGAATAAATTTTAATTTAATTAATAAAAAACAAACATGTCATTTATCAAATTAAATTTCATTCTAAAACATCCATCGGTTTCTTACGATTCTTTTCTTACAACCATATCTGACGACCCTGGTTACTTATCTCTTTTGGTGACTTTACCTCACTCTGAAAATGTTGCAATTCTGACCTCCAAGATACAGGCAAATAGTTTGGGGGTCACGGTCCAATCTTCTTGTACAAACTGATTACTTATTAATAAATAAATTTGAAAATTGAATTCATAGAATTTCACGTTAACTGAAACTAATACCTAGTTATAAAATTATAATTGATTAATTTTAATTACATTGCATAATTGGATTGTGGTTATCTTCTCGATTTAAATATTCAGTGTGCGGTACGAACAAAGTTCTGAAAACAACAGTCCAGGAGAAATGAACGTATTTATTATTACGTGCCTCCACAGACCTTACTTGACCTATTTTATTAAGTTACTTAAGCTGGATAACAAGGGAATTATGTAAGTATTTGAGTTAAAAAAAAAAACCTAAATGAGATTCATAATTATAACATTTTCGTGATGAAGTCTCCAAGTGTTGTAACTTCTATTATAATTATAATATTGTTATAGAAAATTGTTCAATGTTGTAGAAGATGCTGTAGATGACCAGTTGAATAATAATATTATCACAAGTTTACACAAAACTTTAATTTGACTTTAGTTTAGCTTTCACTCTAAAACAAAGAGTACTAGTACCTAGTGCATATATTAATAAAAGTAATTAGTCTGAATATCGTAAATAAAGCGTACTACTAATAATTAATATCACCCCCTTGCTGCAGTAGCTACTCGTCGGACAATTAACAACCCTTTCCTAAGGTATTTTAATGAGTTCGAGGCACCCAATTAATGCAGCGCACCGTAGTACACGAAAGTAGATAAACATATAAAATAATAATATGTAGATCTTTATTTTCTAATCGCGTAGTACCTACTCGCAATTGAATTATGCGTGTATGATGTATGAACGTAAACGAAGCGAACGAAATATGTAACGATCGTAGCAGCAGGCTTAACTCAAGCACCGTCTTGTCGACGGAAGAATAGACAAAAATGACGTTTCGTGAAGACAGTACGACGGCAGCAAAATAGAAAGAGTCAACTGCACTTTTTACGAAATTGAGTAATTTATTCACGTTTATCTTTTATTTTGCTTATATCTCGAAAATGGTGTGTCCTATCGCAAAAATAATGAAAATTTCGACCCCCTTTTATGAACGTTAAACCCCTAAAACTCAACATGTAGGTAATCATTTTTCACATTTTCCATACAAAAAGTGAAAAATTCCTTTTTTCCTTTCCATTTTTATACTTTGTGGCCGTCGAGTAAAAAGTTATCTACTGTCTTTAGCATGGCGATTAAAAAATCAATGTGTCTTCACTACCTTAGACAACTGTCTTCTGAAATAGTCTACATTAAAAAGGACCTAAACAACGATCGGCAGAAACGAAAGACAAAATGACAGACTTTAGAAGGATTTTTACGGTGCGATGTCAAAAATAGAGAAACGAAAGTCACTTTGTACGGGAATAGCCGTCTCTATTCTTCTAAGAGATAGATAGCGCCACGCTAAGCCCGTAGGTGGCGTTCTGTAGTTTCTGCCTACCCTCATGGGAAGAAGGCGTGAGTTTATTTATTTTATGGTCTAAATAATAATTTGTTATTTTACGAGTTTCTTAACTAATTACATTGTCTTCCTGATACCGCAACTGATGGAGCCAGATGTTCTCATTTCTCATGCAAATCGTTGTTTTATAGCAAAAAGTTGGCTAAATCTGTTGTTTTTTATACCGCCCTATTCTTCAAGTTGAAACACCACAAGCTTCTTTTTTTGTAACTTAGTTATGTCTGTTGGAATTATAATTATCGTCATAATGTTATAGGCGGGCTTCTGGTAACGTAGGAAGATAAGGAGATAATGTAGGAATGTCCTTAAAAGCCAAAAATTAATTATGATCACATACACCGCCCAAATGATTTCTTGTTATAATCAAAATGAAGTGGTAGGTTGATTGAATCCACTCTACTGAAAATGGTTCTTGAAGTTATTTTTTTTTTCATACTGTACCGAAATAAAAAAGTAATTTCATCAGTTTAACACGTATAATTTATCAGTATAAAAAAAATCGAATCAAAATAAAATATTAAAATCAAATATTAGGTATTAAAACAGTTGCAGAACAGGTAAATTGGCCTAAACGAAAAGAGAGTACGAGAAAACTTAAGGTACATTGGATGGTAAATCTTTGTTACGTATTTGGTTTCCGATCTAGGGAATCGATTGCAATCGATTTTTAGGTTCGTGGCCGCAAAATTACGTAAACTTTCGAATAAATACTATGCTATAAAGATTACCTAAGTTATCCCGATAGAAAAACAGTCATGGTTAAAGATCAACAGATCATTCGAATGTAAAACCTACAACTAATAACGATTAATATATAAAGGGGATAGTTTCCTGGATGCTGACGAACAGTGCGTGGCCTCGAAGAACTGCACGCCTCGATGGAATCGCAGGTGACACGACGATCAAGTGTCACGAACCAGAAAGGACTTGCCAGCCTCGAACTTCAGGTATCCTATGCGGCTGGTAACAGCGACCAAACAGCTCGCAAGCCTCGTGGATAGTCTGGTATCCGGAAAAAGGGCCGGAAGCAGCCCTTGTTAACTGGTTCTACTCCTACGTGAGAAATAAAATACACCACAGAAAAGGCTAAAAGTTCCGTTAAGAGGGAAAATAACGAAAATTACATACCAGTTTCGAAGAAATGTTTCATAATTTTTGAGTAAAGATAAAAATCTTGGTTGACTGTGAACCAATTGCGGCAGTAAGATTAGGTATTAGACACGAAATAAACTGCTTGACTCCAATAGGATTGGTAAGATGGAAATTTATAAAAATCTACGTGAAACCCAAAGACATTAAATTATTATAACAATAGACGGGACATAACGAACAAAATCGTAATCCGATACATTTGTCCTAGTGGACAAAAGTCGCTCAGTCCAGTGTGGTACGCCTGCATGTCAAGACTACTCAAGACTGTCAAGTCGCATTTGTGTCCACCAAAATAAAAATATTTTCAAAAAAAAAAAATATGCTGATGCTGATGCCGATAACGAGATTTGCAATATCGCAATGCGTAAAACGACTAGACCTAACTTCGGTTTATTTACGTACTTATTTTTTTAAAATTACTCAGTAATTAGAATTAAATAATTTTCATCTAAAGATCTAGAACATTTGCTAATTTTTGAATAAACGCCCTCTATTGCTGAGTAGCTTTACTAGCCTTGTAGAGATGTGACGTTGCTTATCGATTTTATTATCGATAATATTTAATGAGGTAAATAATAAATAACTCTTAAAATATAATACTGTTTGAACATAATTATATAATTTAATTTAGATGCAATAAAGGAACAACTATTATTCGTTCAAGTAGTTTTCTGATATTTTAGGTTTTCGAATGTAAATAAAGTAGAACGTGAAAAGTGGATACGGTTTGTTAAAATAGACCGTAGAGAAGAAAAATGGCTTCCAACTACTTCGTCAAAATTATGCTCGAAGAAAAAACCGAAAAAAAAGACGTCAATTTACTAATGTAGATACCGCGCGGCTAGTATATTTCAGTTACTTTCATAGTATCATGTATTACGGTATTTTTTTACTATGGGGACGGGCTGCAGAAATCGAGTCTATTTTTATTTTGCAGAAAAGAGCCAACAGAGCAATATATTGCCTCCGCAGACTGGATTCTTTAGGAGAACTGTTTAAAGATACTAAAATCATGACGGTACCTTGTCCATATAATTATCTATGAAAACATCATGTACGTAAGGAAAAAATAAAATATTTTCAGTAAAAGAGGTGAAAGACACAACTATTTGACTAAAAATAGGGACTAATTGGTTCAACCAGCACCCTAATTACGTAACACACTATCTATCTATCACAATCTGAATCATTTTGAAGCCTATTGCTAATCCATTGCTTCATATGTTCGAAACATTTGTCTGTTCAAGAACGTTAATAACGCAATGAATGTTGTTGAACTGTCAAAATGAAACCCATTCCTACTGTTAGTGTGTTACGTAATTACCCCGCAGGTTTCACACTGGCTAAAGCAGACTCATCCTTCATGGGGTACTGTTTAAAATTTTACAATAAAATACCTCCCCACATACTCCAACTGAATGAAACGAAATTTAAATCTTGTTTATAACGCACACTATGCAGCCAAGCAAATATGCTTGGCTGCATAGTAATCCTCCAACTTATAATAATAAGTTGGAGGATTACATCGCTGACAAAGATGCTTGGCTCAACGCTGGTCCTGCTCCAGAGGGGCGCATAAATTAATTGATTAGCATTTGAAAATACTGTTGGAGCTGCTGAAGATTGTAAAATCTATCTTTGCATTATATAAATCCAATCTTTTAATAATGCATAATTGCATAGTACATGTAGCACATAAAGCTACGATTTACTAATTTACTAGGTTCGTCTTTCATTGACTTGAATGTGCCCTGGCGGCTGAGAGTATGTCATGCTCACTTAAATGTCTCGCTGGTGGTGGCGTGTGGGTCGGATCATTAAGTTCCCTTCAAATTGGTAGAGCTGAATGGTGCTGATCGATACGTCATATTCGTGAACGGATGCCGTCAGTAAGGACTGGTCATCTCTTTGCTTATTGCAGCTTGGTTTATTTTTATTTTTATTTTTGAATTGTTTTTTTTTTAGTTTTAAACTCGCTAAGCAGAGTTGTACTATGGGTACTAGACAATGGATATAATACTTATATACGTTTTTTTTTTGTAAATACTTATAATACTTAAGAAACACCCAGACTAACAAAAACTTATATTCATCACATAAATATTTGTGTCCTGTGGGAATCAAACCCACGACCTCGGGATCAGCAGTCTCACACTGGGTCATTAGACGATAATAATTATAATTTAGTCATTTGTATGTAAATAAATTTTATAAATAAATAACTTGTAAACATTGAAACTACTGATAATTTTATTGCTTTCCAAATTTTTTGGCATTTGTTTGAATATAATAAAATGTGAAAAAAAATGTCTTTGTAACTTTTATCATTATTATCGATACCTTGATATCTAAGTGGTAACATCACTACCACAGGATATTTTGTTAAAGAAGAACGGGCACAATGGGCCCAGTGTTGTAGCACTTTCTTACCTGTCTTAAAATGAAGATCTGAATAAGCTCAAAATTTTATTCTATTGCAGCATTGCTTTAATGAACCAAATAATAAAGTTACAGTGGTAAATGATAAATGATTTTATTTCTGTACGTAGGTTTGTGCAAATACTTTTACACGTCAATCATATTTTTAAAACTAGATGACGTCGGCGTTTCATAATCATAACTGACTACTCTGAGAAAAAAGGCCGAAACAATCTCAGAGGTCACAGTCTCTTTTAAAGTCCAGACATAATCTTGGTCAGATCATGTGAAGACCATGATTTGTGTCTTAAATGGTAATGGTATTAAAAAAAACATTCAGTATGCAAAAATTGGAGCAACTCCTTTTTGCCCTCAATATAATCCTTAACGGTATAAAAGGCTTTCTGGCACAACTTACGTTTAATTAATGATTTGAATTTACTAAGGCTTAGATCTTGAACGTGGCTTGGAAGTCTATTATAAAAGCATATACATTGACACTTGAACGAGCCACCTATTTTTTGAGCCTTGTTGTAGGTACAACAAATTTGTGTTTATTCCTACTATTTATATTATGGATATCACTTTATTCTATAGCATCAAATATGTTATTAAAACAAACTAAACTAGGCGTTTTCAAATTAGTCTTATGTTGCTCAAACGTGTTCAAACATTAACCGTAACATCAAAGTACTCATTGCGATCGGTCCACGTGGACTACAAGGATGTCCGGCCAATGCAGGCCGAAATGCAAATAAATCATTATTAGCCAATGACATGAAATAGTGCGAAGTACAGCTCCGTGTTGGAATTATTAATTGATATTAATATTCATGCTATTTTTATAATCTATGATTAACGTCAGAAACTTAGTTTTTGAGTATCTGTGACACCGGCTTGATAGATGTCAATCACATAGACTCGTCCCTTTCTCTCACCAAAGCTTCTAGCTGTAAGCATACTTTGTGTTGTCGCCATAATAATAATTATATAATATCCTGTCAATCTTATGTTAATTTATCCTAACAATTGACGATAATAATCCGTGTGTATTTATAAAGAAATATAACCGTTTATTGTAAAGTGAATCGTATGTTATTGAAGATCGCTTAGCCTGTGTATCCTTGCATTCCACAACCACGCTAAACTACCAGATCTCCCAGCTATTCCAACACTCCGCCCATTTCTTTTGTTGACTGCTGCGAGGCGCTTGAGCCGCCCGGCGCGGCGACCAGGCCGGTAGCCAGTCTAACGCGAAATCTCTAGAGCGAGCAACGAATATGCATCCGATATTTACGTCACAGGTACGCATCGCGCACTTTGTTGTGAAAATGATTTCAATCTATTCGAATGTGGAGTGGTTGGACATGGTGCGTTTTTACGCAATTGTTGGTGACAATCTGGCGGAAGCTAGGCGCATGTACTCTCAACTAGATCATTTAGCGGCGCTGCACAGGCGAGGGATCATGAACCCACAGATTCCCACACCTGCTACTACTTGCAGCTACACAGCGGCTACTGGATCACGGCCAATTCACAGTGCCGAATCATGCCCAAGGACGTGGTATAGGTCCTCAGTACTCAGCCACATTCGAACAGCAACTACTCGAGTACTTCGCACGCAACCCACGGAATAGTACCAGAGATGCAGCAAGGTGATTTAACGTCAGTCAATTTTACGTATGGAGCCTGCTGAACCGATTGGGTAAACATCCATACCATTTCCGTCGCACGCAAGGACTTTATGACGCTGACCCCCAAGCACGCATAGTTCTATGTACGTGGCTGCTGGATAATCCAGAAGTGAACATTCTGTGGACGGACCAGTCTACCTTCACGCGCGCAGGAATGTTTAATATTCACAATGAACATTAAACAAAAAAATGAAAGTGCGTTCGAAACAGTGAGGAGTGATACAAACATTTTGCGAAAACTAAAAGACAACTTGCAAAAACGTGCTCGACTGTGTATTGAAGTCAATGGACAACATTTTGAGCAATTACTTCAATACACGTAGGAAGTGTAAATACTGTTATTTATTGTGTAAATACCTAGTTGATTCTAAATTAATCGTTGTAAATAGTCTGATTCCAATTTTTTTAATACGCCTGAAATACTCGCTGTCAATTTTGTACCTAAATTCTGAACTGTGATTTAATAAAGTAACTAAGTAGGCAGGTACCTACTTTACTTACCAAAATTAATAATTAACTTCAGCTAGAATTTCTGACGGTGCTAAGCCCGATAAGTATGAAGGGAAAATTGGAGTCAATGTTGTCTTGGTGCACACGGATCTAACCCGGTTTTGTGGTATGTTTTGTTTTTGTCTTGTCCCTGTAAAATCCCAATAAATAAATAATACCTAATAATGTCACGTGCAATACAATAAGTACCCGTACCTAGTACCTACAGGAAAGACTTAAAGCATGTCTGATAGTACACTACACGGCTACTTATAAGTTATACATTTCCAGTATAAGCTGATCTCGCATTGTATACGATTTCCATACAATGATATGTCAGCTTATACTGGAAAATTATAGCTTGATATGTAGCCTTGTTACCGTAAGTTCGCACCTAGAACGAAATGATAAAATTAGTGGTCAACCACCTCGCCGCGCCGTCGCTGTCGGTACGGTGCGTTGCGTTGTAAAATCCTGCATAGCTAGTAAATACCTACCAAAGTTTACCATTAATAGCCAAAGCCATACCAAGCCATAAAAATCTGTTTAAAATAGCCACATAACGGTTTGTAATCTTCAAAATGTAGAATGCTAATTCATATCTAAAGTAAATGCAACAGAATTTACTCCGTGATCCAAAGTCTGGAAGCTCTTTTTGGTCCTTATTTTCAAGGGCCTTGATTTGATAATTGTTACTTGTAAACTTTTTTATTGGTCTGAGCTTGTAAACTAAAACTTCGAACGGCTTAAAAACCCAAGTGATTAGGCCGCCAGAGTTCTCGGAATTGAAATGTAAACATACCTGTTTTTTTGTCGCCCGCTCAGCTGCGTGAAATGACGTCATGCTATTGTAAACATTCTATGTTGAAAAATAATATTGTTCGGGGACCTCTTCGCACAAATTTTCCACTAACAATGTTTACTAAAAAAAACCCATCTGGTTTTTTTTTATTGATAAGTGTAAAACAGGGTATTATCACGTTATGAGATTAAAAAGTTTTTGAAATAAAGGTTTAATTTTTTAATTAATAATACACACATAATAAGTTAGCCTATTGCATAACGATTCTAAAAACACAACTTTTAGTCATCTCACGTAAGTAACTTTCGAGATATCGTCGTTTTAGTCAAGGGCGCTGTTATCGTGCAGGTTCCGTGACAGATGCGCGTAAATCGTCAGCTGAGAGGCAGTGATAAAATATCTACCGACGTTAACTTTTAACTTTGGTATTTTGTTGTAAGACGTACAAAAATAAGTTCTTACTAAATTCCGTTTATGGAGGTACATTTCCCTGTAGAATGTAGACAATGCTGTGGCAATGTGTGTGTTGTACCGTGCGAGAGTCGCTGCGCGCGCTGCAAATACTATGAGACGCGAGCGCCGCAGTGTCTGTGTTGCAGGGCGTAACGATAATTCCGACTTTTTTAACTTTAACTTTTTGTGTTTTTTTTATCGAAACCCAATAATGTTTCTTTTTTTATGGAATGCTATAGAATGGTAGTAAACCATGGTCTGAACAACGTTTGTTCTAGCAAAACTGTGATTCAAATGTACACATACATACACACATAAACTCACGCCTTCTTCCCATGGGGGTAGGCAGAAACTACAGAACGCCACCTGCTACGATCCATACATACTCCTTTTGCCTCGTTTACGTTCATACATCTGATCATACACGCACACCGGTTGTGAGTACTACGCACCTGACCTTTCTGAAGAACATCACCAATAAGGTCACTATATGTCTTCCTAGGGCGTCCCCTCCCGGCGTTTCCACTCACATCTGCTTTGTAAATACCTTTTGTTAATCGCCCTTCATTCATCCTCTCAACATGACCAAACCATCTTAGCATACTCTTTTCAATTTTTGTCACAACATCTTCCTTTAAACCGCACCGTTGCCTTATCACATCATTCTTCAGTCTATCATTCATAGTCACACCACACATGCTTCGCAAGGAACGCATTTCCACAGCATTTATTCTACTTTCATCCTTCTTTTGCCACACCCAACACTCACTTCCATACATAAGCGAAGGCACCAGCACACCATTGTGAACAGCCAGTCGTGCTTTTTTGGACATCAACTGGTTGGTTACAATTGCATGTGTAGCACCATTCACTTTATTTCCCGCATTTACCCTTCTTTCCACATCTCCATCAATCTTTCCATCCCTTGTAAATATAACAAATCAAATGGTTCAAATGTCACCGTGTAAATTGAGAAGGCACAGTCATTACATTAATCTCCTTAAATTTCTCTCTGAGAGATTGTCTCGGACTTAATTTATAAATTGATCGAACAGCTCTTTTCTGCCAAATAAAAATAGTCTGAATGTCGGCGCAATTTCTCAATAACAGAATACCGTACTACATAACACTATGAAAATAGCTAAAGTAGGTACACTAAACGGGCTGTCTCTGTGTCGGTTAAATTTCGAATTTTTCTAGCAGCGTATGCTGCGGAGCTTAAAAAAGTCTAAAAGTTCAAGTTCAAAAGTCCAATAATTACCGTTACAAATGCTAATATTATGACCTAACGGTGCCAATAAATAATGTTTATACATTTTCGTTGTTTAATGAATTATTTATAGCTTAAGTGAACTATTAGAAATAGACAAAAAAAGGAATGCTCAGGATTGAGCAGGACAGAACACGCACTGGTATTATTGAAACCCGGTCAGCGCGAGTGCAGGTAGCGATCTTTATCGATAGAACAGGAGCGAGCGGGACATATTCACATAAGTAGGATTCATATAAAAGAGAAAAATGCAATCCGACTGGCAACTTGTAGATATAATAATTGTATCTACATGTTGCCAGTCGGAATGCATAATTATATGCATCTTACATAACATAATCAGCCTATAATGTTCCCACTGCTGGGACTCAGGCCTCCTCTCTTTGAGAGGGAATATATTAGGGATATGCATCTTGAGGCCATAATATTAGCATTTATTTGTAACGGTAATTATTGAACTTTAGGAACCGCTGTAACTTTTTTATTTGATTCATTAGAGTAATGCTGGCATAAAATAAAATGTTAAGCTTATTCGGATTTTCATTTTTCATCTACAACACTGGGCCCACGATCCATATAAAGTTGCCCATTGTTCTTTAATTCGTATGTTTGCTATTCAATGCTAGATGGTGTTACTGACACTCGAGATCAAAGTTTGTATGAAAATGTTCCCAGTAGCCGCTCTAATTTTGCTATATTATGCTAGATGGCATCCCTGAGACGTGGGATCACAGTTTTTCTATGACATTTCTTGGCATAGCCTCTCTATTGTATCTATCTTATATCTCTTTGGTGAAACCATTTTTAATTTTCTGCAACAGTTTTTTATTTTTCAATTATCAAAAGAGGTTCTTTAAGTCAAAATTTAAAAATTTTGGAATGAAAAGTGAAGGCCAGTTATATGAAATAGGTTGAAACCGCAGAGGTCACGCTGCAATACATAATATTATAACAATAATAAATGATAATGACAATATAAATAATGACCTGCAAGATTTATCTCAACGACTCTTTCTTATATACCTAAGTCTTCATTTCATTAACGTTAAAGAAATCAAATAGGTATTTCTATTACCTTTAAAGTAAATCAATTTCTATTATGTGACTAATGTTATTAAACCTGGTATAATCTGGCATAATAGAAATAAGGATTCCTAAAAAATCATTCAGTTTCCAGTCAGCTAAATCCGCCACTAATCCATTACTACCAGACGGGTCATAACCTCTTGCAGGAGTCGCCAACGTTGCATGCTTCACACAGAGCCACGTTTATTATCCCTGACAAGTTAAAGAAGTTTTAATTAGTGCAGAAAGACTGAAACTGATTTTAATTAGACATTTTAATTGTCAAACAGGTACGGAGAGAAATTAGAAGGTAGTTACAATTTGTTTACCACATATTTTCAGGCGTTGCTTTTTTTTGAACTAGCAACCCGCTGCTTCGCATGATTTTTACAACTTGATAAAACATCGAAATTACTTATTATAAAATAAGTTTAATTTATTATACATGACGGAGAAGGTATGTCGCTCTCGTTATTATCAGCCATATTTTAACTACTGTGGGCGCACTATGGGTAATGTTGGTTATTGCGCAATAGAAAAACCGTTTGTAGTTCAAATCAAATTATAATGTACGATCAAATTAATCACACTGTAGGTACGGTTAGTCCCGCTATGGTATGGTCCCGGTATGGCACCCTCTTAAAATACCTATCAAAAAGTCCCGCTATGGTACCCTTCAGTTTTTGGTACTGTTGTAAAGAAAAGTTATACAATGCGTTAAGAAAAAAATAGTATTAATAAAAAATATCTTTTCTTAACTAGTAAGCTATCACCAATTTAATTAGTTTTGTGTTTCTTAAATAATAGGGTTTGTCCTCAAAATAGTAGATCTGTCACCAAAATGTAGTCACCAAACAATGCAAAATCAGTTCCACAATAGCCGACGGAGTCCCGCTTCGCGGGACTCCTACTTCTGGGCGGTTTAAAAAAAAATAACCACGAAGGGGACGGCGGGGTCTTTCAGACCCCGCCGTCCCCTTCTAACCTAACCTGTCCGAGTCGGGGTGCCCCAAGTTGTACCAAATACCTGGGAACAATTTTTGTTTATCTGAGAACGAAAATATTTCGTGGCGATAGATGTATTGATACCCTAAATCAAGGTGGGATCATCCCAACGAGTAACAGTGTAACAGTAACTGTGACTCGTTGGGAATTATTATCCAAAACATTCCCAACGAGTCACACTGTTACCCGTTGAGGTGTGACTCGTTGGGAACAAGCTATTATTTTTTGTAGTTTATGTTTACAATTTGCGCCTTTTTCTCCATGTTGATTATTTGTAATTAATATTGTTGATTATTTTAAAAATTACATTGCAATTAATATTTCGTTTTACTGTTTGATATTTTTTTATAAATATTTTGAATTAATAAAAGACTGATTTAATATCGCAAACAGACGTTTTATTGATACACTCCTAAAAGTATTTATTTATAGATACACTTTTCTTTTCAGTTGTACCTTCTATTGTCTAACGTAGATCTAAAAGATGGGTACCATAGCGGGACTTTTTGATAGGTATTTTAAGAGGGTGCCATACCGGGACCATACCATAGCGGGACTAACCCTGTAGGTACACGACACAACTATACGGAACGCGTGACAGTTTCTAAACGTGTTCACTGCTTAACCGCCACAACTAACTCTGCTCTAACTCTGGTCAAGCGTTAACGTAATAGACTCTGTCCAGCGCCACATGGTGGCACCGGCGCGGCGTCCCGATTAGTCAAAGTCTTACGATTGATTCAACGTATTTCCGACATACGAGTATATAAACCTTCCGGAATAAATTCTCTAAATGATGAAAAAGAAATGAGAAATGTGAAAACCGCATCAAAATTTTCGTTGCGCAGTTTAGAAGAACAACGCGGTCACACAGACAGACAGGAAGAGCGACCTTAATTTATAATATGTATAGATATAGTAGTAAACACAAACTATCTATGGTATGGTATCTGTTATACTTCCTTATAAAAAAATGAACGAAAGCACTCCCTGTTATGATTTACTTCTGTTTTAAAGTTAATTTATCCGTTTATTTTTTCTTTTTTTATGGTTGTGTTTTGTTTAGTATGTGATAAACTGATAATCCTGTACGAGTTCCAGTAAATACTTTTTATTTCGTTCATTCTTTGTTTTTATTTAAAATCTTATTCAAACAAAGCGTTGGTATTACAACAAAACGTCATTCATCGCTTTTGTTCTTCATGTAGAATTGAGCCGCAAATGTATTATTGGTAATTTTAGAGTGAGTTGCACCAACTAACTTTAACGATAACCAATGCCTTGTCAGCCGTCAAATCTCCGGTTATCCGTAATACAGGTTGCACCATTTTCACAATTGTTAAAATTACGTCACAAATAACGATAACATTAACCGCTCAACTTCGGGCGGTTAAGGGCTATAGTTACGGTTTGTGTCATCATTTCTTTGGAGTGGGGCATTGAATTCCTTTTCAATGTTTTCCCATGCTTGTTTTTTTTTTGTTTTGTGCTAGTCCTGTCTGTTTTTATGCACATCAAAAATGTGTTTTTCGGCAAGGATTTGTAATCTAGTAATTTCTACCTTGCTAAAATGAACACTTCTTTCTCTGAAAATATATTTCAGTTATCTTAATAATAAACTAATCATATCAACATCAGAATATGGATGTATTATAGTTTTACATAATTGGACGTTCACCCATGTGGTATTTTTAAGTAGCGGATGTATGGGTATTATAAATCAAAGGTATTTAAGTAATAATAACATTAATTCTAATTTTCGCCTTCAGCCTTCGAGTTGACTCAGATACTAGACGATCTTAGCACGGCAAGCCTAGAGGTCGGACTTGAGATGAATATATCAAAGACCAAGTTGATGAAGAACAGCGTCCATCGCAGGATCACTGTGGCGGGTCGGGGAGGTTGAGTACGTTGATGAGTATCTCTATCTTGGTCAAATAGTCTTTTTCCAGGGAAGACAAAACAAAGAAGTTCCAAGACGCACCGAAAATGCCTGGAAGAGCTATTGGGCCATGAAAGATGTATTGAAGGGCGATCTTCCTTTGTCCCCGAAGAGAAGACTCATTGACTTTTGCATACTTCCCATTCCCACATAATTATGGTGGTCAAACATGGTCTTTGACAAATCAGCAGAGGTCCACCCTCGAGATTTGCCAAAGGGCTATGGACTGGACTATTCTGGGTAACAAACTAACAGACCGGGTTAGCTATACGACCATTCTTTCCATCACAAAGATAATTGATGTCAGTTGGAAAGCTGCCACACTAAAATGGAATTGGGCTGGACACATCTGCCGCATGTCAGACGACCAATGGGCCAAATTTACGACCCAACGGGTCCCTCTTAATAGCAAGTGACATCGCGGCAGACCCAGACGGAGGTGGCGGGATGAGCTGGACTCCTTCAATAAAAAACTATTCCTTAGCAGCTTTAAACAGAGAGAAGTGGAAAGAGATTACTGAGATTAGGGAGGCCTTTGCCCTGCAGTAGGAAATCACAGGCTTTTAATTAATTTTAACATTAATTCGCATAATTCTGTTGTGTGTGTAAGAAGACCTTACGTTGTATTTTATTACGTAGGAGGAACGAGGAACCGAAGAAACAATATTTAAAAATGTATGAAAGCAATACCTACTCACTTTGTATTGAAGTTGTGGAGCAAGTTGCTAGTATATTTTAACTTAACTTTTATCTGTCGCTACTTATAATATTTTGCAGCAGAATTTAAATACCACGCGTATAATTAATAATCCTGCCGAAAAAAAATGTTTAAATTTGGTTAATTTTGAAAGCGTGATGAGATGATAACAAGCTTGCAGTGTTGCCCTTGTCAAAAAAATTACCCATGTACATTTTGGGGAAATAAGACGTCTTGTCACTTGTCACCCATTTAACTTTAACTTTTACACTTTACATGATGGTGCAACAGTAGGTAGTTCAATTCTATGGTCATTGTTAATGTTACTGTTAAAATTAACTTTGACGGAAACTATAACGGAGCTTTTGGTGCAACCCACTCTTAGTATTGATACAGGTGCTGGTACTAAACCTAGTTGCTCATTGATGAGCGGAGCGGAAAAGCGGTTGAAAATTGGTAGTTCGCGCGTAACGATTTTTTTTGCTTTCATAGCCTATTACTAACCTAACCTAACATCTATTGGTTAAAAGTATCTTACCGAATCTTGAAAATATACGGAAAAAAATATTTATATTTTAGTCGGTATTTAAGTAGACGTAGGTTAGGTGGGTGTTTATTTTACTGAACTTTATATTTAATTATTTTTACCTATTGTGGTATACTCAGTTTTTTTTAACTACTGGTATATTCAGTTTTTTTTACTACTCAGTTTTCAATTTTATTCTAGATGCATCGTCTTCATGTTATACATCATAATATTGTAAAACATTTTAATAGAGTAACGGTGGAATTTCTTGCCCATTCTTCTCCATACGCAACTACCTTTTGGAAGTTGAATTACATATTATAATGTATCTTCCACATAAATAACATCACGTCTGTATTCACCGAAGGGTTAGGCAGAGGTGTACCTATAGTATACCCACATTTCGCCTCGCAAGTTTAATTAAGTTCTATATGGGGGCGAGCTTATTGCCATTAACCGCGCACAAATCCAGATCTCGGGCTGCTACTGAGAAATTCCTGGTGGAAAAACCCAGTAACACTTTGCCCGACCTGGGAATCGAACCCAGGACCTCATGCTCAGCAGTAGCACTTAGACGCAAGTACTACTCGACTCGACTTCCAATACTGTCGTATCTTCCAATACTTGGATAACATAGTTTCCAATCTTTTGGTGTTATCTATCGAGATATTATCTAGAACTCTAGATCTTATTGTGTTCTTCTTCATCAAATATAAAGAAAATTAAATGTTCCCAGTCGCGTTTTCTTCCAGTCGAGGTACAAATCAATGCACGTCGCGGAGTGTCTTTGATATTCAAAAAGCACTTTAAAATGGGTCCATTATTAATAATACAAAAATATTGTCGTTGCCTTTAAGTATTTCATATATCGCACTGATAATACAATTCTGTTGTAACTTAAAATAAGTAAAATTTGAGATAACATCATATTAAAAAAAAAAAAATAAGTGAATAATCATTTTTTCGTCGATTCTGAAAAAAAGTCAAATTTTGAGTTACAACAGTATTGTATTATCAGTGCGATATTTTCTACGAGTTTTTCATTCAGTTTGCCCGGTATTTCTGCATATCCGTCCATACTTTTGCTCCACTAACCGTTCGCCAATGTATATGTACCTCATCAAATCTAAAGAAAATTAAATTTTCCGAGCCGCGTTTTCTTCCAGTCGAGGTACAAATCAATTCACTTCAATTCAGGTAGTCTTTGATATTCAAAAGCTGCACTTTAAAATCCGTCCATTCTTAATAATAATAAAAATGTTATCGTCGCCTTTGAGAATTTCATATGTTTTCTACGAGTTTTTCATTCAGTTTGCCCGCTATTTCTGCATTTCCGTCCATACTTTTGCTCCGCTAACCGTTAGCCAATGTACCTAGGTGGGGTGCTTATACACAGGGACTCATGTTATCAAGTATTTCATTTTGCTGACGGGTTTCAGATGAAATTTGTGTTCGACCATTTTGTCAGAATGAGGTTAACATATTAGTGAGTTGTTTGTTAAACGATATTCGGTCTGCGTTACAATGGGCAGCCATCTATTCAAAGTTTCTCTTTGTTTCAGCATTTTCACGTCACTTGTGGTTTTAATTAAGTGTGAAAGTTACTCCAAGCCGAATATAGTGTTTATTGTAGCAGATGATTTGGTTAGTAAAATTACATAGTTGCTAGTCAGTATGTAGGATACTTAAGTGCAAACGTGAATGCTTTATGACTTCAAGTATTTGGCCTTTTTTTGTTGACTAATTGCTGTTAAGTGAATAGTGTTGTGTAAACATTATTATTGACCTATAATGTTTCCAATGTTGGGACCCAGGCCTCTTTCTTCTATTTTTACCTCCAGCAGGCTTAGGCAACAAGCACAATAGACAAAAATTACGTTTCGTGAAGACAGTACGACGGCAGCAAAGTAGAAAGAGTCAACTGCACTTTTTACGAAATTCAGTAATTTATTCACGTTTAACTTTTATTTTGCTTATATCTCGAAAATGGTGTGTCCTATCGCAAAAATAATGAAAGTTTCGACCCCCGTTATGATGTCCTTAAACCTCTAAAACGCAACATGTAGGTAATCCTCATCTAGTTTTAAAATATGATTGACGTGTAAAAGTGTTTGTACAAACCTACTTACAGAAATAAAATCATTTATCATTTATTTCACATTTCCTTATAAAAAGGGAAAAAAATCCTTTTTTCCATTCCATTTTTATACTTTGTGGCCGTCGAGTAAAAAGTTTTCTACTGTCTTTATCATTGCGATTAAAAAATCAAATTGTCTTCACTACCTTAGACAATTGTCTTCTGAAATATTCTACATTAAAAAGGACCTAGACAACGATCGGCAGAAACGAAAGACAAAATGACAGATTTTAGAAGGATTTTTACGGAGCGATGTCAAAAATGGAGAAATGAAATGTCACTTTGTATCGAAATAGCCGTGTCTATTCTTCAAAGAGATAGACAGCGTCATGCTAAGCCCGCTGCATGCGTAGCATGACCACTATACAAACAGAAGAAACGGAAGACAAAATGACAGATTGTAGAAAGATTTGTACGGCGCGTAATAAAAATTCAAAAAAAAAGAAAGACATTTTGTTAAAAACGTGATTTGTCTTCTCTTCGTAGAGTCGAGATAGAAGTGGTCATGCAACGCACGCTGCTGTGTCTATTATAATTAGGGTTGCCAACTTTTTTGTATCAAATATAGTATGAAAGTAAGGTTAAAAAAAAAAGTTCGTGCATGTTTTTTGCTACTTTGAGCCTTTATAAACATTTTTTTTTTATCTCTCATAACTATTATTTTTGTCGTTAAAGTATATTTTTTTTTTACTATACTTAGGTACCTAGTGTAGTAATGTTTAATAATCTTTACCCTCAAATTCATTCATTTTTAATATCCTTACAATGTAAATGAAATATGTACTTAAAATTCAAACTCGTACTTTTTATTTCTAGAAACACATTTCAGTACGTCTACACCACTCTATACCTTTATTTAACGTTTTACGAGATTAATACTGGCCCAATTGCGCTCATTACGCCATTTTGAATTTATCACTAAAAATATGTGTTCAGTAAAAGCTGAAGTTGCTGTTATAGAAAAAAGAAATGATATTAAAAACTATATAATTAATTAATAACAACTATTTTGAAAATATAAAAAAAGCTAGAGTCACTGAGCAACACTAATTT
Source organism: Griposia aprilina (assembly GCA_916610205.1). NCBI lineage: Eukaryota > Metazoa > Arthropoda > Insecta > Lepidoptera > Noctuidae > Griposia > Griposia aprilina. Next base: position 8,352,806 of record OU744287.1, read on the forward strand.
GTTGTCATTTTTTCAGCAATAGATTTAGTAGGTAACACATTTTTGGCCAGAAAGAGTATTAAACTGATTTATTTCTGAATACTTTCAGAAACAGATTATTTTAATAAAATAATGTTATTTAAATTTTCATCGAAAATTTTGTAGTCTCGCTACCTGTATTTTTTTTTAGAAATAATAGTAATTAGGCCTCCAATATAGTAGGATACTATATTATATATTAGGGTTGGTAACCCTAATTATAAACCCCCTATTTTCTAGTTCTTGGTCTGTTGTACCTATCACCGGTCACGTACAAAGGAACAAAAACGATAATCAATTTCTAGACCAAGAAGTTGCCATTACTAAAATCATTTATCTACCTTCGGTACTACACTAGTCAAAATACAACCACGTATTAAAGTTAACCTATTTATTTCCCTTACCAAGTTTTTGACGTAATCACCATACAACCTTAACAGGGCTGGGGCGACGTGAGCTTCCACGGCTCGGATCAAATAATGACGCCTAACATCGACACGCTCGCATACCAGGGCGTCATAACACCACAGTACTGTACCCACACGCGCGGCACGCAGCGAGTAGCGCGCTTTTCACTGGCAAATATCCTTTAAGGATGGGTACGTTTGGAAGCGAAGAAAGCGCTTTTATATACGAAGCTCGGGTGAATTTATCTGTGCAATATATTAAAGGGAGACTGTTTATTTGGCTTTTTGATATGGAGTTACTCTACTGCTTTTGATTATTTTTATTGCCAGGAAGCTACAATTTAAAACAATACTAAGCAGACCATTAATATTGCGTACTTTTATTAAAAATGTATTAATTTGGCTATACCTAATGTCTCTTAGATTAGATAAGCTAGAATTTAGCACAGGACTTATTGTCTAACTATATTTTCTCACTTTAGTACAGCCGGCTAGTGTTGTGTTATATTATTTGGCGGTAGCTGATTAGGGCTACGAAAAGCTTATTATTTTCATCAGTTTTTCTCTGAAAATTCAAACCTATATAAAAATAAAATTTGGAAATGTGTATCTTAAAATGAATCGTAGCCTCAACTTTATTAACAAAAATATATTATAAACAGAACTTCTACTTTTCATGGAAACCCAATTATTTTCATTACGTTGCCCGAAATAAATCCACAACGAAAATTAATCATTTAAGTATCGTACGACGATTTGTAACGTAATTTACCTAATGACTCTTTAGCCTTCATTTGTGATTTAATTCTTTGAAGTATCGTAATGTGAAACCTCTTAAGTGTCCACAATTTTATGTTAAACCTAATGAGCTGATCAAAAATGAAAAAAGAAACGACATTTTTTTGTTAAACTTTATACCAACAAGCTAATTTGTGGTAAAATTGAAAGTATATTATAAATATGGCTAGAGGTACCGTGGACTTCTTAAACTTTAATGAACCATTTTATTACGATTTCTACAAAATTAGGAAAGAAAGACTTCAAAAGCAACTTATACTTCTATAGTAGAATGGTTATTCCGTTTCCAAAACGTCTGAAAATACTCGCTCCTACTATTGTACTTAATCTGTGTTAATTTATTGAGACTAGTACTTACAGTCAGGGAAATTATTTGACAACCGACGTCAATTTACCGTGTTATAGGCATTTCATACTACTGTCAAAGAATGACAACCTACGTCAATTTACCGTGTTATTGGCATTTCATACTAGTGTCAAAGAATGACAGCCTGCGTCAATTTACCGTGTTATAGGCATTTCATACTAGCGTCAAAGAATGACAACCTACGTCAATTTACCGTGTTATAGGCATTTCATACTAGTGTCAAAGAATGACAACCTACGTCAATTTACCGTGTTATAGGCATTACATACTAGTGTCAAAGAATGATAACCTACGTCAATTTACCGTGTTATAAGCATTTCATACTAGTGTCAAAGAATGACAGCCTGCGTCAATTTACCGTGTTATAGGCATTTCATACTACCGTCAAAGAATGACTTCCTGCGTCAATTTACAGTGTTATATGCATTTCATACTACTGTTAAAGAATGACAACCTACGTCAATTTACCGTGTTATAGGCATTTCATACTAGTGTCAAAGAATGACAACCTACGTGAATTTACCGTGTTATAGGCATTTCATACTAGTGTCAAAGAATGACAGCCTGCGTCAATTTACCGTGTTATAGGCATTTCATACTAGTGTCAAAGAATGACAACCTGCGTCAATCTACAGTGTTATAGGCATTTCATACTAGTGTCAAAGAATGACAACCTGCGTCAATTTACAGTGTTATAGGCATTTCATACTAGTGTCAAAGAATGACAACCTGCGTCAATTTACAGTGTTATAGGCATTTCGTACTACTGTCAAAGAATGACAACCTGCGTCAATTTACCGTGTTATAAGCATTTCATACTAGTGTCAAAGAATGACAACCTGCGTCAATTTACCGTGTTTTAGGTATTTCATACTACTGTCAAAGAATGACAACCTACGTCAATTTACCGTGTTATAAGTATTTCATACTAGTGTCAAAGAATGACAGCCTGCGTCAATTTACCGTGTTATAGGCATTTCATACTAGTGTCAAAGAATGACAACCTGCGTCAATTTACAGTGTTATAGGCATTTCATACTACTGTCAAAGAATGACAACCTGCGTCATTTTACCGTGTTATAAGCATGTCATACTAGTGTCAAAGAATGACAGCCTTCGTCAATTTACCGTGTTATAAGCATTTCATACTACTGTCAAAGAATGACAACCTGCGTCAATTTACCGTGTTATAGGTATTTCATACTACTGTCAAAGAATGACAACCAACGTCAATTTACCGTGATAAAGACATTTCATACTACTGTCAAAGAATCACAGTTGTGATTTGAATATACAGACAATTTAAGTTGGTAGTCAATTTGCCTAGCAATTGACTTCCCTGATTTTAGGTACGGTCACCAAAAGTGATAAGTAACCAGAGTCGTCGATATACTTGAAAAACTTCAAGTATATCGACGACTCTGGTTACATAGTAATAAACCGATGAATGTTTTCGAATAAATAAAAATTAAATTAATAGAAAATAAACTGATCATTTATCAAATTAAATTTCATTCGAAAATATCCCTCGGTTTCTTACTAAACTTCAACTACAGTCAAACGGGGTGAATAGGGATGCAGGGGTGAACGAACCATTCGAAATGAAACATTAAAAGGGATTTTAACATTGAAATAAAATAGTTTGTTGCCAACAAGGGCACTTAATCATTAATTATAATATATTAAACACATTAAAGTCCTTTTTGGCAACAAACTATATTATTTCAATGTTAAAACCCTTTTAAAGTTTCGTTGCGATTCACCCCTGTATCCCTATTCACCCCGTTTGACGGTATATCCGGCGACCCTGGTTACTTATCTCTTTTGGTGACTGTACATCTATCCATTCATTAAGCTAATCCAATTACCTATACTAATTGTACATTCACATACAAGGTATGCAAGGAATCTCGATCACATCTGCGGAGGATCGCGGCCTACCTCCCACGGAGCGCCTACTGCCCGAACATTTACCCGAATTGAGCTACGCTACACATTTGATAGGTAAATGGGGCGTCGGTAAATCCAGGGAACATTATCTACCCACTAATAGAGGCTTTGATACATTCTACGGCTTCTTAGGCAGCAACGTGGATTACTACACATACAACCACGTAGAGGCACGTATATTTATGTCTTCAAACGTTAAGGTATTCGGAACACAAAGCACCATTGTGAAGGGAAGAAAAGAAATCCTCTTTTGTTTGAACTTAGGAATAGAATGTTCTTTTCTGCGTTTTCCTTGAATTTTATTTTAGGATAGACGTTGCTTACGATTACCTGGGCTCGTTGTCGAAGAAGAATAAAAATATATTTGTTAAAAACTTATTTACTGAAGCATGTATCATATATAATACTGCCCACTTTATAATATTATTAGCTTTTGCCCGCGGCTCCGCCCGCGTGCGGGTCGGAAGTGCCATGGAAATGCCATGGAAAGCCATGAGAACGAACTACCGAGATAAAAAGTAGGTATCCTTTGTCCTAACCCAGGTCAAAGCCTGCCCATGTGCCAAATTTAATCCAAATCCGTTAAGCCATTTTAGCGTGAAACGTAACAAACAAATACACAAGTAAACTCACTATCGAATTTATAATATTACTAGCTTCTGCCCGCGGCTTCACCCGCACGGTGTCGGAAGTTGTTCCACGGGAACGTGATGTCGGGACAAAAAGTAGCCAATGTCCTTCCCCAGGATGCCATATATCTCCTTGCCAAATTTTATCGAAATTCGTTCACAAGCTTAGGCGTGAAAAGGTAACATACAGACAGAGTTACTTTCAAATTTATAATATAAAGTATTGATTATATTTAGGATTTACCACTCGAAGTGTGTAATTGACACGAAATAATAATGCGATCATTTAAAAAGTGGGTAGTTGTTTTACTGCTAGATAATATTATGATATCAATATAGAACGCAATTTCCTGTAGGAGTATATATTATGAAAACATAAAACTTATCCCTTATTAAATTTCTAGGCATGGAACGATGCTGTTTTCTACGGACTCGATTTCTTTAATAATTTGGACCCGATTGAAGATCAAAGGGACCACCTCACTGAAGTACTAACAGATCGGGAGTTTAATGTTTAGCAATTAAAATGTTTGTAACGTACACACATGAATATTTATTAGTTGCACGCAATTTTATTAATATAAACAGAGTTAGGACATCACAGAATTTTAAAGCAATGAATAATATTAAATGGTGCGTGGTTAATCGCTCATTTGATTAATAATTCCAACTCGTGATATGGTCCCTGATGCCCTATGCATAAATAAAATTATTGCAAAAGGTACTGTGTCTGTAGGGGTAACACTTGAACCTTGGGGTAAGGCAAATAGGTTGGGGTCAGGGTCTGAAGCTGGGTAAGTTAATGGGCTTGAATAAGTCAAGTACGATTTTGAGTCGTATCTACATACATAAACTCACGGTTTCGTCCCATGGGGTAGGCAGAAACTACAGAACGCCACCTACTACGATCCTTATATACTCCTTTTGCCTCGTTTACGTTCATACATCTGGTCATACACGCACGCCGGTTGGGAGTATTACGCACCAGACCTTTCTGAAGAACATCACCAATAAGGTCACTATTTGTCTTCTTATGAGAGTCGTATTTAATGACCTAAAATTTATTAGATATCTCATTAATAAAATATATTAATTCGTTCATTCAGATTCAGACACAATACTTATTGAAAATCAGGTTAATGCTTGGTTTTATTGCGTTGTATTCATGCAATTTTAATATTTTTCATGTAATCTTTTTTAATAGAATGTTCTATTATGAAAGATTTATAAAAATAAAATAAAGATAAAGAAAAATAAAGATTAATAAAGATGGTTTTTTTATGATTTGAATAAAGATTTATAAGTATATTGTTTTTTTCTAATGTATTCTTAATTTAATTATGTATTCAGCGCATGTGTACTCGATAATTGTGTCAGCTGTGGTTACCTGTAATTCAGTGTGCAATACAGGTTACCGTGTTTATTATATAAGTTTTATCATTGGAATAGATAATTGTAATGTATCTCGTTGGTAATCCTTATATAAATAAATAAATACATTATAATTAAATGCACGTGTGTAATTTTTAAGTGATTTCGACACAATGTAAAAATTGTTATGAAATAAATAAATGAATGAATGAATGAACCTACCTACATACTTTAGTTTACCTGTCAGTTCTATTTGAACTTACTATTTATTTGTCAACCAATAGCCAAGGTGCAAATACTAAAACTTGTTCATAATTATGAGTAAAATTACCCTTTTCAGTTATTTTTTAATAACACTTTGTATTCTTCGATCACATTGATCGAAGTTTGTATTGGTATACTTGGACGGTAACATAAATACAATATCTCTCACCACAGTGATAAGGAATCACGATACATCAGTACCGCTGTACATTCACATACCGCACGCAGCCCCCCACATCGGAGGGGCTACGTTAATCTGCAGCCACCTGTGGAGTTCATCGCCGCAACCGACCACATCGCACACTCAGCAAGGAGATTATACGCCGGTAGCTATAGAGAATCAAATATTATGACCACTATGTATTTAGGATTGGTACCTGAAGTTACCGTTATGGACCTGGTGTAATTGCCAATTTAGCTACACTCGAAGTAGGTATACGGGCCACTTTTGCTTACCAATTTAGTTAAAATCGTGTACTGCCATGAATAAAAGTGAACCATTCACTGTCAGCCACCCTGAATTTGGTTGAACCGCGTAATGTTGCCATAGGTTACGTCCACAATTACACTTCTAATATACCTCGATCAGTTGAATGCTATTTATATGGGAGGTAAAATCCTCTGAATCTCATTAGTGAAACTTTACTCTTTGTGGTCTTAAAGGTTGAGCTAAGATCGGACATCGCGTAATTGACTTTTTTATGGAGCGAGCTTTTTGCTCCATCAATGGCGGACGATTTGCTCGCTCAGGGTATTCAAAGCTCGAGAGACACTGAAGAGAAAAACGATTACTGCGAATCATGAAGATCAGGCTCACCTATGTATATCCTTTCTAGGTAATTGTTTTGTACATACAAACGGCTTACCTCAAAGCAATTGCAATTGTAACTGCCCATATTAATTAACGTGTTTTGATAACTCAATAGGTCTTACTTGACAGGACAGTTGGTCACGTTATATCGGCACTAGCCGAGAGGGAACTCCTCTACAACACTATCGTCGTTTGGTTTCCTATAATGGCGCCGCTTTAACAGGATTAAACCGGAATTTCGGTACGAATTTACCTCTGCGGGGTACAAAAGGCACGCCATGGAAAGGTGCCGTGCGGATCACAGCGGTTGTCTGGCACACATCTATACCATACAACATATGGCCAGGTCTATTTCACAAAATGGACTGGATGCCAACACTAATTGGTGCTGCAGGTGGCAATTATAGCAATACAAGAGATGGTATCAACCAATGGAATGCCATAATAAAAGATGAGACAGCTCCTAGACGCGATGCGTTAATAACAATAGACAATCTTAAGGACTGGGCAGCTTTCAGACTTGTCAACTATAAAATAATCGTAGGAGATATAGAACCGGACAAAAGTGAATTATACGACATGGAGTTAAAGAAATTAAGACTTACTCGGCATTCATATGAGAATATGTTGCTGAATGCAGAAACAGCGGGAGTGTTTAAGGAGACACTATTTATAAACCTGGACCTGGATATAGTCGCTTTGAAGCGAAATTATTCGAATTTATAGAAATATAAATACGACAACAAGTTAGAGCTTTGCATTCCACCAAAAGGTGAGTAATCAAGTTTTGTAAGAATAAAAAAAGTTGAGTTACATAAAAAATTGTAGAAAAATTATTTCTAATCCTGAACAATTATTCAATTACAGCAAAAGGATGTCTATTTGACTTGAGCGTGGATCCAGCAGAAACTAATGATTTGTGGTCCTCCCATCCGAAGCTCGTGCAGCACATGGTCCCTCGACTCCGAATGTACTGTCCGCAATAAATCCACGACAAAGACCAAAGCTAGACCCAAGAGCAAATCCTGCACTTCACGATTTTATTTGGCTCCCGTGGCTTGATAACGAAGAAAACGTATCAAAGGCCTTACAGGCATTCCCGTCTTTTCCTTTGCATGTTTCCGTCGGCGAGCTACAATATTTAGTAGATTTCAATCTCAAAGCGTTTAAAGAAAGTTTGACAAATTATTTGAACAGTTCAGCTGATGCGTTTTTGCAAAACATCGCTCGATTCATTTTAAGTAAAAATGAACAAAATTGGAATTTTATTAAAACATCTGTCCCTTAACTTTTAAATTGTACATGTTTCATATTTTTATTAATGAAAGGGTTGTCAAAACATGCTTGATGACTTGGATGGGCCGAAATAATGAATTTTATGAGCCGACGAGTTATTTTGTCGTCGCTTCGCCGCCCGCCCTTTGATCAAGGCGTGCATTAAAAAGGAAAATTGGTCAGCTTTTTGGGTTCGCATAGCTGAAAGAGCATCTGTGTTATTATGTTAAAATAAATAACAACATCCATCTACGTCTAAAAGGCGTAAGGGACTAACAAAATAATAATGTTTAGAGGAAGTCTGATCATATTTTCACCATTTGCCATTAGAATCGTTTATAAATATAAATGACGAATGAACAGGGTATTTATTTATAGGTATAGTAATAAAAAAACAGTTGTTTGTTATTTAACGGAAAATCTGTGATTTACGAATCAGATCCAGAATAATGTGTCATGAATAAAATATTGTATAGCCTTCGCTCCAATTGGTGTAGTATCTATAATTTGAATGATATCTTGAAAGAAACAAAACACGGCTCTTGAAGATTTTATTCATAATTTCGAATAAAAATAGTGTTTCTGCAGACTAATGTTTCTCTTTAATATTCATCACAAAATTGTTTCGTAAAACTACTTACAGAGAATGAGTAGAGGTAAATAAAACAGAACCACTGCCGATACAAACATGAAGTATTTCATGATATGTCAGAATAAGTTCCTATCGTTACTATGTTTCTTCAAGTATTTAATCGAACTTCACATAATCCAATCTTGTTTTCCTCAAAATATACAAAATATTATTGAACACTCTAATACAATGATTGCGCCTCTTTTGTGAACATCGAATAATTTCTGTTACTTATGTGGTACTAAATAGATAAATAACTGCGACCAATTTAGCTCGCGTGTCACAGCGGGTCACAGTTCTAACCTAACCTCGCCCGTTTGGTCGGGGTACCCTGGCTTAGTTACCGCGACGAGGCCGTCTTTACCCGGAGGTGCAAGGAGTGCGTGGCATCCGGGCGTAGGGTCTTTAGCGGGTGCAAGCCGATCGCATTATACCTACATATACCATGCGTAATCATCACAATCAGTGGGGTAATTGTGTAACACCCTAACAGTAGGAATGGGTTTCATTTTGACAGTTCAACAACATTCATTGCGTTATTTACGTTGTTGAGCAGACAAATTTTTCGAACCTATGAAGCAATGGATTAGCATAGGCTTCAAAATGATTCAGATTGTGATTGATTAGGGTGCAGGTTTAATAATTTATTGTTTATCAAATATTTATTAAACCTATAAAAATATAGACACCAATATTGTTTACAAAATACGCCATGCAGCTTTCGGCACATTCGCCTTGCGACCTGCATTGTGCAAGTCAATTTAGATCTTATTACTACAGAAATTAAATTTATATTCCAACAAACACACGCTGCAAATTCAAATAGAGCTTGCGGCTACAAGCGAGAGTGACACGCGTCTCTCCCATTTTTTGACATATCCTTGCCCGCTTGAAACGAGTATCTAGTCATCAACACAAATTTGGTCAAAAAAAAAAATATGGAGTCCATATTAGACCAAAAATTTTTTTGTTAATGGACACGGCGATCTTAGATTCTTAGATAGACATTAGATAGAAAGATTCGATTTAGTAACGGAACACAACGACAAGTTTTTATTTTTGTAAAACATTGACAGTTGGTGGTTGGTGGTGAAAGACCAAAAAAAGCACAACTTTTCAAGTTAGAAGAAAAGATAACACATGAAAATAGATCGGATATTGATGGGGTAGGTCTATTCAATGAGTTACAATTGCTGCCTTTATTTTTTTTATAAATACAGACACAATTCCACTCGACGTACTAAAATATATTTATTCCAATAATTGAATGTCCATGTTTTCTAATGTTTCAACATCTTTATGCATATATTAAATACTTCCTGTGACCGTAGCAGAAGGCGAAAAGTCCTTTTTGAAATGAATAAAAAACTACTTACGATCAACAATGACCCAAGATAGATTGACTTTGGCTATATTAGGTAACGAATCGAAAGTAGATTTCGAAACAGACGATAAACCAACTTAAACTCGAAAACCAGAAAAATAAATTTGATGTTTGCCCTAATCTAATCTAATTTTAAGTAAGTATTAGATAAAAAATGGAACACAAAAATTAAGTTTTATTTATATCTTTATTGGCAAAGGGGCCACAGGTTGATTTTCGTACCCCGGGCGGCGCCCAATATGGACAAAACGGCCCTGACCGCGACAAACTGTGAGAAACGGCCAGTAAGTTAAAGGGAGGCTCATTTATTTAAAAAATGTGCATCATTAGAAGCCCAAACAATTTTTAGAGGTTCACTAATTTATGAAAGCGTAAATCATTACAAGATCAATAACATACACATACACACATAGACATATAGTGACCTTATTGGTGATGTTCTTCAGAAAGGTCAGGTGTGTAGCACTCACAACCGGCGTGCGTGTATGACCAGATGTATGAACGTAAACGAGGCAAAAGGAGTATGTAAGGATCGTAGCAGGTGGCGTTCTGTAGTTACTGCCTACCCGCATGGGAAGAAGGCGTGAGTTTATGTATGTATGTGTATGTATCAATAACTTCTTAGAGGCTAAATTAAGTATTTCCGGGACCGCGAATTAATATACTCTCTAAATTATCTTTTAATTGGTTTACGTAGTTAAAAAAAAGATACCTGCTAATTAAATACCTACTTTTACTTTAATACCTATTCTCCAAAATCTCCACCAAATTCCCATTGTGTCTGTAAAATTGTCGACTTTAGGAACATTAAATCAGGATTGATAGCGGGAATTGTGAGCGCTACCCAAACGTTTTGAATCGACTTAGTATTGGCGTCATAAATCTTTTGACTCGGAGAGCCCTCTAATCTAACACCCGACAAGAAATATACGAGCCTTCGTTTGTACACCATTCTTATACTGAATAACCACGAATTGTGAAGGAAGGAATAGAAGACTAACTAAGTTTTGATGCCAACTTTTAATGATGGAAGTTCACATTATTTATTCATGAGGTTGTCGTTGGAGTTTAATATTCATTTCTGTGGCTTCAAATTATTTTCAATAAGGGAGAGTAATGAAATGTCATGGTTATGGTAATGGTAGTCATCTCAGTTATGTCAGCATTAATTAATAACTCGTCAGAAGTAAGGAGATAATTAAAGAGGCATATCATTCATGGATATCTAGATACTTTGCTTTCGTAAAAAGAAGTAATTTAAAAAATTTACCAAACAACTTCTTCATGGAATCATCGATGCTTATTCAACTAATATGTATGGATCATTTGAATGAATCAATATTTTGCTGTGCCCGACAGGGTCCATTCTAACTTCCTAACTATATATAATATAATAAATACGAAAGTAAGTTTGTTTGTTTGTTTGTTACTTTTTCACGCCTAAACCACTGAACCGATCATCCTGAAATTTTGCATATACATTGTCAGGTGTACAGAAACGGACATAGGGTACCTTTCATCCCGAAAAAAAGTACTGTTCCCGAGAAAAACAACAATAACGTTCTTATGATAATAGATGGCGCAACGTGTCTTTCGAATCATGATTGAATTATAACCCGAATTGATTGTCAAATTCTCAATGAATGCTAAAGCTAGTATGATCTAATTATAAGTTTACGACCTAAGGCGACCTGCATGTGGAATGCAATAAAAGTATTGAGTATTGAATTCTATTCCACGAGTTCAGATAACACCGTTCCCAAGAATTGTTCATAATCACGTGCTTTCCCCCTAAAGTATTATATTTCTGTTTATTACGTTTTCTTGCAAACTTCAGCTCCTAGTGGAATCTCTAAAGTAAGAAAAAAGAGTACAACAGTGACGAATCACAGCGTACTAAACTCCTAACACCTTCGCTCCTTCTCGACTGTTATTTATTCGGAACTAAAAGATTGGCGCGGTATCGATAGTGTGAATGCTCTCATTGTTTCTCCCGTAAAAATAGTTTATCTGAGCGAGAATGTATCGATATCAGCTTTGTACAGTGAATTTGTTTATTTATTTCACTCCCCTTTATTGAAAACAACCGACTAGTTTTACGTTTCTGAGGTTTTTTATATTTGGGCATACCCAGAAATAATTGAATTCTGATATTTAAATATTTCTCTGGGATTTGAGTTTGATGAATTTTGGCAGAGGTAACATTATGTAACCCCATGGTTACATAATGTTACCTCTGCCAAAATTCATCAACGTAAGAATTGTGCCCAGTAACTGTCTTGTCCCCGATATTCTTAAAATTATAACATTAAACAGTGTAGTAGCCAACATTTTTGTTTTCTTTTTTCTGTAGTGCAACCTTCAAAATGCACCCGACCTCTGGGGACGGATGTCGGGGAGTGTGGGATTTTTACCTCACTAAAACCACCCCGGTGATCACCATCAGCACATAGGAGGGGTCCCGGTTCCTCTTAAAATACCATTTCCGTGACCCCCCCCGTGCAACGCTTGTAAGGCACATTCCTGGGGAGACTGTAAAGGGGCCTCCCTTGAGTCTCGCTATGCACGGCAGCACGTGACCACTGTGCCACCGTCTTCCCTGGGGTCACTCAGTGGGCGGACAGAGTCCCCACTCTGTGCGCCTGCGACCCCAAAGACTGTAGTAGCCACCTACTGCCATTTGCCAACTGTAAGTATAATAACAACAGTAGGCCCATTTCCGCCTAACCCTTCTAGAACACAAACGTGATATAATGACCCCACAACATCGCAGTTGGCGAATAAACCGTGATTCTATTTGCATGCATGGCGAAGGAACAAAGAAGTGCGGATTTTTGTCCCGAAGAAGTTTATCAGTGAATTGCCATCGGGGACGGCACGCTGGCAAGGCGCCAGCCTGCGTTCCTAACAACTTTATTATGCATTACCGGGTGCGCGTCAACCCTAAATAAGCAACAGTTCACTTGCCAAGTTTTGGCTTTACATTTTCATTAGATGGCGGTCTGTCAACGCGTGTGTGATATTAGAGAATAATTTGCGATACCAGCGGCTCCTGAGATTGGACAAGTGAGTTGATTATGATTAAAAATAGATTAGATCATGTAGGTAAAAATACTGGGGAGCATTTTCGTTGTGTTGCGTATTTAAGTTACCTATATTTAATAATACTGTATTTGAGTTACCAACCTATATTTAACAAATGCTTCAAGGCAGACGACATAGCTCAGTATACAAATAATGGTCGGTAATTGTAACTACTACTGCAGGATAGAGCCCTCAAATATCTACAAAGATGAACCGCACACTCGCGTAGTGATCAGCTTGATCACCAAGTTAGATCACTATGTGTTGGTGATTTCTGGCCATTAGTTTTCTTACGATTATTTTCTTTTCTATTAGTTTGGGATGTCATAATCCCGTATTACAGAACCTCACTCAAGACTCAAGCATCACTTAGGTAAAAATAGTTTCAACCAATCAAATGGCTTTAAACGAGTTTTCAGTAATGCTTGAGTTTTGAGTGATGTTCTGTAATACGAGAGTACTACGATATAGACTGTCTAGTTTGGGGCTCACGGACAAATAATACTTTGTAACCTAGCTGTAGGTCATATTTTAAGTTACTCATGTAGTCTCATCTTGTTTTTTATTACAATAAACTACTGTTCTATTTCTATATTCTACTAAGAAAACTTAAAAGAAGCCCCTTCGTAATAGCGTGTTAAAATTCGGTCCTTAAGGGGAATGCGGCAGGTTGCCCGCGATATTCAAACTTTCTTAGGATTTTTGCAATTTACAGGTCAGTGTCAGGTTGTATGTTGAACAACATATGATTCGCGACCGTAACAAGTACGCATTTACAGAATTATAATCAGTACAACCCTCTTGACTTCATATAATCCTGTTGATTGATATTTTATGAAATTGTCATTCAATGGGATTATATGAACTTATTTTAGTACTATTGATGATTTTAATGATTGAACAATTGTATGAGAAACAATAAAACTTTTATTATTTATTTATTTACATTGACCTACAAATAGCAAAAAACGTAAGAAAATTTGATTTTCACGGGCAACCTGGCGTTTCCCCTTAAAGTCCCACCACACCTTCTTCAATATGCATACACTCTACTCCAGATTCTTCGTAAAAGGTCATCGGTTTACTTAGTGGGAGCGCACTGACCTGCCTTGGTTAATTGTCAATCAACACGGTTCGGTGGCCGGTGCAGATGACCTTTCGGTAATCAAGTGCCAATCTGATCTGCACACGGTCAACCATAATTATGATGAGTCTTTAAACTAACTTAAATTTTCAAATAAATTAATCTTAATCTAGGCAGCAGCATTACTGAAGCAAGCGATTGGCGCTTCAGTTGCTAGCATTTGGATAGACTTTTTAGAAGGGATGGAAAGATTGATGGAGATGTGGAAAGAAAAGTAAATGCGGAAAATAACGTGAATGGTGCTGCACATGCAATTGTGAGCAACCGGTTGACGTCCAAAAAAGCACGACTGGCTGTACACAATAGTGTGCTGGCGCCTACGCTTATGTATGGAACTGAATGTTTGGTGTGGCAAAAGAAGCATGAAAGTAGAATAAATGCTATGGAAATGCGTTCCTTGCGAAGCATAATGTGGTGTGACTATGAATGATAGGCTGAGGAATGATGTAATAAGGCAACGGTGCGGTTTAAAAGAAGACGTAGTGACAAAAATTGAAAAGAGTATGCTTAGATAGTTTGGTCATGTTAAGAAGATGAATGAAAGGCGACTAACAAGGCAAATGTCAGTGGAAACGCCGGAAGGAGACGCTCTAGGAGGACATATAGTGACCTTATTGGTGATGTTGTTCAGAAAGGTCAGGTACCTAGTACTAGCAACCGGCGTACGTACATGACTAGTTTCATGAACGTAAACGAGGAAAAAGGTAGGTAAGGATCGTAGCAGGTGGCGTTGTTCCTGCCTAATCCCATTAGAAGAAGGCGTGAGTTTTTTTTAGCATTTGGTTATAACGTGTAAGTTCTACAAAGGCTTTAAGGAGTCTGTAAGGAGAGTTCAACTGTTTTAATATTTTTGAATCATCTTTGGGAGTTCAAACATAAATGACTTATTTAAAATAAATGCGTTTTATTTGGTCTCAGATCATAGTGAATAGCTGATACTTTTCGAATAATAAGCTTTAAAAAATGTGGAGGGAGGACTGTCTGATCCTTTCCCTCAAAATGGTTTGCCTAGCAACTACGGCGTTTATTTATGTATTATTAGTATTACGCAACAGTTTATTATAGAATACACCATCTGTGTTTAATTAGTTTCTGTTAGTTTAGTAGGTAGGTACCTACTATGCTTAAGGTCTAGAATCTGTTCGCAAACTTTGTAAACACAAAACTGTAAACAAGATACATGATATTGATGTTATATTTTTGTTTTATGAAAAAGTTTCCCTACGGCCAACGGTTTCTCTCATACCGTGAGAGACTGATGATAATGCAACGTGATATGGGAGTTATAAGTAAATAGTAGAATCCTCATTGTGTGCTAAAAACAATGTACATCAATCACCAAGTGAAGTCGATGAGTAAGGGAATATGCATAATTTGCTTACGGTTGATCTGAAAACTCCAACAAAATACAATTCCCAGAAATTGTTCTAGATAATATTTGTTGAGAGTAGAGAAACCTGAAATTCTGAAAGAAGTAACTTACAGAGAACTTAAATATAAACACGAACGGTCACCAAAAGTGATAAGTAAGCAGGGTCATCAATATAGTTGAAGTTTAGTAAGAAACCGATGAAAGTTTTCGAACGAAATTTAACTAAATTATTAGAAAACAAACAGGTCGTTTATCAAATTAAATTTCATTCGAAAACATCGATTGGTTTTTTAATAAACTGCAACTATATCCGACGACCCTGGTTAGTTATCTCTTTTGGTGACTGTACATAACATGCAATTTTGACAAAAAAATATTTGCAAGCCGTTGCCTTAGAAGACATTTTATCACAAAATATAGCTTATACATTGATTTCCGTCACTCGAACATTAAGAATATCTATTGTTCAAAGTAGCGAACCCTTATTCTACACTCGTATAGAACTTAAGACTCTAAGGACCAAAATAAACTTCTATACATCTCCACATCATCTGATTGTAAGTTGTTCATTCTTGTTAGAATTCCTCGTAAATTTGAGGTCCTCTCTAGGTAGAAAGTTCTGCGGGACGTGGAAACACCTTGCAAACTCCTTTGAACATTCATAACTCGTAATAAAATTTCTGCATTTTATAAAACCGCAATACCCTATACGGGGAATATGTGGAACTTTTCGTTTAACGCCAGGAATACTAAACTGTAGCCTTGTAGCCTTGTAGGTCGTTTGTAGCATCTAGCTCGTATCGTAGGTAGGAAAAATGTAGGGTTTGTATCCGAATACAGATGTGACAATCTGTCTTTTGTGTTATCGTCAATTTGCGTCTATTTTTGTCCTCGTATGTTTGTTACTTTTATTTGGCATTTGCCACCTTTATTCAGAAAACTTAACATGGTAACGGTCAACATACAAATCGAAACTCGTAATATTATAAAGAGAAAAGATTGGATTTTTTATGTTTGCTTGTTACGCTTTCACGCTAAAACGGCTGAACGGATTTAGATGAAATTTGGCACATTGGTAGACCATGACCTGGATTAGTACGTAGGATACTTTTTATCCCGATATTCCCACGGGATCGAAACTTATGCGGGTGACACCGCGGGGCGCAGCAAGTCTATATCAATACATATAATAAAATCGTCTCGAAGTCAACCTACATTGACTTTTTTTTGTATTTTCGCGAGGACTGGGAACGATTCTAAGGTCGAAAATATATTTTTGTCTCTATGTCTGAATGTACTCGTATGTTCCAGCATCGTGCAAAAACTACCAGATAGATTTTGTTCAAATTTTGCATAGATATTCCTTAAAAGTCTGGCCAGTCTGTAAGCTACACATTATCACGATATTTGCTATGGGGGTGAGCAATATTACTTTATGTTCGTATTCTTCAACAGGTTACTGCAAATTGTGAAACAACGAGCCAAAGGTTAGGTTAGAAAGGTAATATAGCAGATAGTTACAGATTTAACCTTTTAAATGATTATCATCCTGCTATACCTTTAAGGACCTAAGCAGTCAATCATGATATAATACATATAAGAACGGGTATTTTAGTCAACTTTCAACAAAGCAAATAACTTAAACGTTCGACGAATGCTTTGCAAACCAATGTTCGATTCCCAACAATTGATATTATTTACATACGCTTCCTTTTTTAAAATTGTGTTATACTATTAAATCGACGGCAGCATAGTACAAAGAGTCAACTGCACTTTTTACGAAATTCACTTTTTTTTTTTTTCATAATTCGGCTCAAAATTCAAATCTTAGGATTTTTTTCTGTTTAATTCTCATCATGAAAAACTAATTTTTTTCTTTCAGAAAGTGACGAAGTAGTCACGGATATAATACCATTAGTCCATGTATACTGCGGACAATCGGCGCGTTCACATGGTGTAAACAAAGATATCAGTCACACTCACATAGCTTCGGTTTTTTAAACTTGCGTTATGTTAGAGCAACAACAATAATAGGTCACGTCGGCATTACAAATAATAGTTAAATAAGGAAAATTATGACGTACCTTTATTTATTATAGAACAAACAACAATGTAAAATACAAGAGAATAGTAATATCTATTATAATATTTAATATTATATAAGCTAAAGCAATTAGGAAGTTCCGCGTAGCAGCGGTTAGTTTAAATTTTTGTACGAAGTAGATAAAGACATCCATTTACAGTAGGTATTTTGAAAAAAAAAACAGTAATTGGCCTTAACCATTTCCTTGGCCCTATTAACTAAATGTTGTAAAACCGAAGAAGATAGCTTTGTTCTGCTATTAATTATCACAGTTTGGCGTTCAAATCGCTATCCTGTAAAATCATGATTTTGTAGATATAAAGTAGATAAGTATATAAATATATATATATTCCGTTTATACATATTTCGCGGCCGTCGATATGATAGTTCGTAGAACGTACACAGGAAAACATTGAGTTTAGGCCTCTTCTGTCATCTTTGGTTATGATAAATATAAATATTTATGGTTAGGTGACTGTTAATGAGAAATCCCGTGTGATTACAATCTTTTTTTTTTTGGGTGGGAAATCATCTAATGACTTCTCCCGCTCTGGGTGGAGCGGAAGGGCGTGTCAGACTCTTACTGACTAAAACCCACCCGTGATCCTTCAGTTGCCTGTGCGCCAGGGCCACGGTAACTCTTTCGAACAATCCGCGACCCCGGAAGTGTGTTTACAATCTACTGTTATGTTATGCTTACTTTATAGTTTATGAGTACCTACCTATCTAGTTTTTATATTCATGATTGTTTCCTATTGATTTGTTGTAATTAATCGGCTTATTCAATGTGTTGTCATTTAGAAATTGTCTCAGTAATAACATTTACTTATCAATAATTCGTGTAGTATTTTTTTAAGGTATTTATATAGCTCATAGTTATGAAAAAAGGTGGAAGATTATTAATGATATTTGGGCCCCTACAAAAGATATTTAGCAATCAAATATGTATTTAATTATTTGCGGCGCAAGTGGGCCTTAGTATTTAACTATATTTTTAACATTTGTTCCTGGCCATCATGTTAATAATTATTTAACCGGGAAAAACGCATAAATTCTTATTTTAAATTGATTCAAGTCAAACAATATTTTTTTAACCACAAAATATCGAATACCTACGATTCGTTAACATTAATGTATCGAGAATATTATAATTATTTTACAGCATATTTATTTCAGCTTTAATGATGTTCTCGTCCTTTGATCTGTGACGTATCATTATCAGACGTGTTCTATCTAGGTTGATTAATATTTTTGTATATTACAGTACAAAATATGGGCTCGATCGATCCAGGTTAAGCTACGCTTGCCGAGGTTGGTCCGTGGATGGGTGACTATATTTACATACCGAGACCCCTCCGTGCCTCGGAAAGCACTCAAAGCACATTAAGCCGCTGGTTCCGGCTGTCATTCGTGGATCTTTGACAGTCATTTCGGGTCGTCAGAAGTCCGAAACTCTGACAACCAGCCTTACCAAGGGGTATCGTATTACCCAGTTACTGGGTTGTAGCGGTTAAATAGACAGTCGCTCCATGTAAAATACTGGTATTCAGCTGCATTCGGTTAGACTGGAAGCTGACCTTAACATAGTTGGAAAATGTTTAGGCAGATGATGACAGTACAAAATGTGATATTAAAAATCTCTTTTCACATAAAAATGACAATCTTTTTATTAATCAAGAGGAAGAATATTCATGTCACCTTTGTAATGTTACTTGTAACGTATATATCTATGAAACATATATATATATACGTACATATCTATGAAAATGAAAATAATAATAAAAAACTTCGAATAGGAATGGTAGGTGGTATGGTTGGTCGGAATGGTGGTGTTGGTGGTGGTATGGTGGTGGTATGGTGGTGTTATGGTGGTGGTGGTGGTGCTGGTATGGCAGTTGTGGTGGTGGTGGTGGTATGGTGGTGGTGGTATGGTGATGGTGGTGGTATGGTAGAATTAATATTTGTAGATACATATATAAATTCTAGAAATTCCTTCTAATTGGAAAACATCCATGGTACGACGTACCTATTCAACAGAATGTGATTATAATCAGAAAAAATCTCCGTTAGTAACTAATCTATGAAACAATAACCCTACATTGTAGATTATAATACTTTTCCGTGGGCATAATTGTCATCAGGAAAAAATAATTCAATACAAAAATTCTGTTAAGTAGGTATTGATTAAGTTATAAATATGAATTTATCATTTCCATTTACATAAACATGTTGTCTTAGTTGAAGTATCCAATTCGAATCGACGAAGAGGGAACTTTCCGTTCCACGTACAAAATTCTAATTACATTATGTTTGCGAATAAAAGCTCAGAACGGTCCTTTCATAAGCTCGCAATGTGACATAATCCTTGAATTTAATAAATTACCCCACAAATTGAGACTTATATAACAAGAATGAAATTAACGAGAGCAAAATGACTTTCAGTAGGTAAGCTTTTATCGTGCATAAATTTGTTATAGTTAAACGAAAGGAAATTATTTATTTTGAACTTTGGTCTTTTGAACTGGCACCGGCGTTTCCTGATTACGGCGAAATAATTAAAATACTTCAGGGTTGTCAAATTGCGTGACAACAATATATGGGATCTGGATTTACATTTTGAAGAAGTTTTCATTATCTCTTCCAGTGGAGGACAAGCTACGCGAAAAACGGTCACGGCGCTGAAAACAAATTAGACGGATCATGGTTGGTAGTTAGGCTGACTGGTCAGATTCATCACTATTTTAGAAATATCAACGAGTAACAGTCCAAACTATAACTACTATCAGCAGTTAAATTACATCAGTGAAACATTGCAAAAGTAATTTCAATGAAAATAATCTCATTTGACAATATCATTATTTATCTCACGAAAAACAATATTTAGGTGACCTATTTTTCAGACAATGGCACCAATAAAATGAACTTTCAGTGTACAGATAACGGCTCCATTCATTCATTCAGAGCGCCGAACGATTAAAAAAAAAATGTTCGTTTTTTGCGAGTTCTTATTTTACTTGCTCTTTCGTATCTTACACCCATTCATTCCCTTATTTGTAAACGTTTCTTGTTAACATCCCATTTCATGAAATGCACATGGATATTAATTTCAGATTCTATTTTTGCTATCAATTTGCAAAATTTAGAAAATTTCAATACAAATTGGAAACGCACGGAGTACCTAAGCAGGCGAGTGGGGCTTGAATCGTCGTAAATACATCACTACTAACTAGCAATTGGATTACCTACAAATTGGACGTGTTAAACGATTTGTACGCATGAATAATGTTACGGTCCAATACCGTGGAATATATTGTCTGTTAGAGTAATGTTGAATCATTGCGAGGGTTTTTTAGTGATGTGAAATGGTGTACCTGAAATATGCCTAATCAAAGCTATCTAAGTAAGGAAACGGTTTCTAATTTTTTTTTTATAAATTCCTGTATTCCAGGAACACCGAGAATGCATACCGCCCGACCCGGGGGGGGGGGCAGGGGTTGTATGGAAGAGATTAAAAAAAAAAAAAAACATTCTTAAATTGCATAACTATTCAGATGCATATTTATTTAAAATAAATATTTAAGCCCCGATGCAAATATGTCTATGTAGGGTGTAAGAGGAGGAGTGGCGTGTGCTAGTTAAAAAAAAATAACGATACAAGAGCGCATTCCGTGTTAACCAACATCTCAACTTTAGGTGAATATGCATCCGAATATCCGATCTCTGCTAATAATACACTTGTTGCTTTTGACATTATTGGAAAGTAAATTGCGATCGATTCGAAAATTGATGACTAGTCAAGCAAAGAAGTAATAATGAAGCTAAAAAGTAAAAGTAATAGTCACCATGTTGAAGCATAAAAATATAATTCCCGAGCAGATTTAGTCATAGCTAATCCACTTCTAAATTAGGCTTAAGCAGATAAGGTTGGCAAGACTGAACTTGAAAAGAACGTGATGGAACTAAGTTTAATATAGTTAAAGTAGAAAGATAAAAGTTTCTTATGTTGGTAATAGATTTATACCAGATGAACGTGATAATGATTTTAAACAAAAGATGTCGTTAACTGCGGTTAGTCGATTTTAATTATTTTGAGATTACTTTGATGGAGAAGGAGTTAAAATATTCTGGTGCCTATTAGTGTTAACTTCAAATGAGAAATTCTTTGACTATTTTTAATGTTTTTGAGTTATTTAAACTGACATTAGAACCTGGATAGTGGTTTCAATTTGAGCAGCAAATCAAGGATTTTTCAGAAAGACTAGGCATGAATTTAAGAGTATGTAAGTATCGTAGCAGGTGGCATTCTGTCGTTTCTGCCATTATAAGAAGGCATGAGTTAGTATGTGTAATGTTCTCATGATTTTTTTATTGTGATTCCTATGTAGTAAAGAAATATATTGTCATCAACGTTTAGCAATTAAAACGTATATAACATACTTACTTCGAGCTTAGCTTAGTATAGTAATGTCTATTTATCTCTGTCATCTGCTAACAAACAAAGTTTTGCTTATAATTCTAAATCAAGACATGTATTAGTGACGATGTAATTAGTTGGCAGCTAACGAGAAACGCAAATATTAATGAATCTCGGGACAGGAGCTCTTTCACGACGTTCCGCGAATCTTATGTGCCTAATGTGTAACACCACCACGAACGAACGATGAACGGTGTGTGTGTCACCATTACTAAACTTTTGGTAAGATAGTTGGCACTGTTAATTAGAATTCTGTTCGTAGTACTCATTTGCCTATTGGTGGTAAATCCTAACTTGAAAATAAGCGAGTAAATCAAAGGAGAAAGCAAGAATTTCTGTGCCTTGTGTGTACTGATGTTGAGGATACCAAAGTGTCGTGACAATTCATAGACATTAGTCAAATCGACAATATTGTTTAAAACGCAAAGCCGATAGGAATCTTGCTAAACTATCCCACTGCTAAGTTCGATTCTAAGGTAGAGCAGAGCGAAAAAATGAAGACAAGGAGTTATTTTACTTGAAATAAACGTTTTGACTAGTGGAAGACCAAAGAAACAATGAATGGACTGTGTGAAAGATGATATGGCAAGAAAGGGAGTGACTACCAGGATTACGGCTGATGTACGGAAGAAAAAGACATATTGCAGCGATCACGCGACCACAAATAAATTGGGATGTAGGAGAAAGATGATGAAATGATTTGAATTTGACTTTAAATTTATATTCCGTAGGTGACAGTTGCTGCTGTTTCGCAGTTGCTGTTCTTGCCGTTTCGGACAAAGCGGGAGGAAACGCCCGGGTGTTATCATTATGTGGGTCGACCGGAGGACACGGTGGAGCATACGGTGGAGGTCTGCCCGGCTTGAGCGGAGCACCGCCGTGTCCTCGTGGCGGCGATCGGCGGCGGCGATCTCTCGCGTCCGGCCTTGATCCAGGCCATGGTACGGAGCGAGAGGGAATGGGAAGCCATCACCTCCTTCTACGAAGCAGTAATGCTCTCGAAGGAAGAGGCGGAGCGCGTCAGGGTGAGGCAATCGTTGCGCCCTCACGCCCCAAGTCGCCGCAGGAGGAGACACCCTGGGCGTCGGGAGTCGAGAGCCAACTCCCGGCCACCGTAGGCGCGGGCTTGCGGACGGTGAGCAAGCAATGGGCAGCTCGCCGTCCGGTAAGGACCAGGCCCAGGTCGACGGCGCGTTGTGTTCCAAGCGCGCCTCAAAGAGATGTCAGCATAATTGATGGGGTCCGATAGGGCCGATGCCTGCCGGGGTCGCGGATTGTTTGAAAGAGTTACCGTGGCTCTGACGCACAGGCCACTGAAGGAACATGGGTGGGTTTTAGTCAGTAAGAGTTTGATACGCCCTCCCGCTCCGCCCAGAGCGGGAGAAGTCATTTGATGATTTCCCACCCAAAAAAAAGGTGATAGTCATCTATCCGCGATGCCTATCCGCTATAGACATTCGAGTGACATTTATTAGGTCGCATCAGAATTTTTACCTTCGTTCGTAAAACACATCGGTATCGAAATGAAAAAGTTTGCGGCTTCAGAATTTACTGTGAGCTCACTTACATACGCGGAGTTCAAACACAAATAACGTATAACTTTCCCTAATATACTGATTACCCATATTTGCTTTTTGGAAACATGGAAAGGTTACAGGTAGGGGTGGGTACAGTATGTTTTGGCAACTTTTTGTGACTCATTTCTACTTAAATTGAGATATTAAACTTAATTTGTATGACTTTTGAATGTTGACAAGTAATTTTCCTTTATATTGTTTATTTTAATAATAAGTTTAGCAAAATTGTTTTTGTTAATCAATTTTTTTTTGTACCTAAGTTCATTCCTAAGTTCATTCATCATTCAGTCATTTCACCATTGTAATATTAAGACTAATCTAGGAAAGCACTACATATTATAAAACAAAGGAAGGTCCCCCGCGCCGCGTCTGTCTGTCTGAACGCGATAAACTCAAAAACTGTAGGTACCGAACGGATTTTCATACGGGTTTCACCAATTGATGGAGTGATTCATGAGGAAGGTTTCGGTGGATTCATTAGGGTTTTTTGTAACCTGGCTGAAATATGACGATGATTGTTGTTTTGTGCTCGTGATTATAGATCTATTTTGTTTGTTTCTTTTTATTTACATTGTTACCTGAGCTAATTATTATTTTTTGTATGCACGTGTTTCTGTGACAAATAAACCTATTTTTCTTTCTTTCTTTTCTTTTTTCTTTCTTATGTCAGAAAAAGTCAGACTGGGAGCTTTAAGGCTCGTGCAGACTGGCGCGACGCGACAGCGTGACACAAAGGCACCGCGTGCAGCGCGGACGAGCGGCGCCTTTGTGTCGGGCTGTCGCGTCGCGCCAGTGTGTACGAGCCTTTACTGGCGTTTGTCTATATGTATGTTCCGGATTGGCGCAAAAACGGCTGAACGGATTTGGATGAAATTTGACTCACATATAGTTTATAACCTGGATTAACACCTAGTGTTAATTCCGGTACGATGTATTCCGACATCCACGTGGGCGAAGCCGCGGGCAAAAGCTAGTGTAAGTATAAAATTAAGAAAAAACTATTTAATCTATGAAATTGTACTATCAATAAAACTTCATTCATTTCAAAATAATTTGTTTCCTCGTCAACAAAACAAAGGATTTCGAACAAATTTTATAAAAAAGTAATTGGGTACGTCTCGTCATTATCTCGGGAACCTTTGTTAAAATACCTTTACTGAAAGAGTTTTGTTTAATTAAACGACAAAACTGAAATGGAGCAGGTTATGTTATTTAATTGAAATTCAATCTTAAAATGAAGGAGTAGAAAATAGCTGTCGTGAAGAAATGGCGTAAATTTAACAGAGTCGGTTGAAATGCAAGGATATGTACTTCGGTTATCTAATGACCTGCTGTTACGGCGGAACCTTCAGGGTAGTCCGCGAAATTCAAATTTTCTTACATATTTTGCAATTTGCAGGTCACTGTCAGGTTGTATTTTGATTAAAATATGATTCGCGACCGTAACAAATATGGCTTTATAGAATTATAATCATTAGAATCAGCAATACATCTCTATAAGTTCATATTACCCTATTGAATGACTATTTCATGAAATCTTTACATTTGAGGGCAATTCTAACTTAAGGAGTTGTATTGCTGATTCTAATGATTATAATTCTTTAAAGCCATATTTGATACGGTCGCGAATCATATTTAGATCACCATACAACTTGATACTGACCTGTAAAATTGCAAAAAACGTAAGATAATTTGAATTTCGCGGGCTACCTTGGCGCATCCCCCTTAATCTGTTCTGTAAAAGGATAACAAAGGGTTTTGTCATAAGAAAATTTGACAATGTAGCCAGGCTTTTGGCAATTTTTCCTGTTGACAGCAGTGCGGACGAATTTTTTGATGGCCTTTGATTATTTCCCGTCCTTTTTATATACTTCTACATATTATTATTATGTTAACATATCTCAGGACCATGGGTTCCTGGACCTTGGGAAGGCGTACGAGGGGCCCAAACCAACTAGCAGAGGCCCGTTAGACGCTTTTAATGAAATGAGGCACCAACCGACGATTATCCCTGTACACACAATGTAAGTGCACCCAAGGAAAACCCCCGGTTGATGTAGGGCTATTGCAGGATATGGAAATAAATATATTGGATTATGGGTTTGGATGGCTAAAGTGAACTGGTTATCTAAGACTATGGGAAGACTATAGCCCCTGCCTGACCAATGTTTAATATAAAATACACAGATAAAATAGCAGGGGGTGACTAGCACACTCAATAATGGCCCCCCGGAAACTGTCGCTAGCACATAGTGACGTAGCGACAAATCAAATCAAATCAAAAGTCATTGATTCAAATTAGGCTGAGAATCAGAACTTTTGAAACGTCAAAATTACACAAGACGGTCCCCCAATACGCCCGCCCTTTACCACTTCCTAGTGCTTTAGCTGTGGAGAAGAAGTGCCGCAACAAACTGTCCAGCAGCACAGCTGTCTGTTCAGTTAGAAAAAAAAGGACAAGGTGGCAACATGTCCTGTGGTGCTTGAGGAGTGGAGAGGTCTTCCAAGAATATCAGAACAATCCCAGAACCCAGAAGATGGTCAAAATCCCTACCAGCACTTACTAGAATACTTCCTTCCTCCGAGAGCGTTTGCTCTTGCAAATCTCCACTCAAGTCTCAAGCTGGCCAATAAACGGAAGAAAGAGGTGAGGAACAAGGGTACTCCCGGGAGATAGAGCCCGTGATGGCGTCGCTATTTTCCAACAGTTCGCCACTGTCCAACAGCTCGCCACATGTTGACCTGCGGGTTTTTGTATCTCTCTTGGCCTGGCTCCTCACCCTCACTCTAGTCCTGTTCCGGCAAAGTAAACTCTTCCGGCACAGACCTAGAGTTTGGAGCGCGCAAGTCCCACCACAAGGAAGGCGGAGTACAGGGTGTTGTGGCGCAGCATGGGAGAGGCCTATGTCCAGCAGTGGACTGCGATAGGCTGAGTTGATTGATTGATTGAAGTCCCACCACGACGTCACAGTAGAGATACGGCGATAGGATTCATATTATTTTAAGACTGTTAGCTTTTTAATTATGTAAATATAAATAAATTAAATAGAAAAAGTTGGTTTATGAATATTATGACAGAGTTTATGTGCAAACGGATAAGCTTCAAACAGTCTGTTGTAACTAAAATAATGAAATTAATTTACAAGCTTAATATTGGCTTTTCATATTAAAATTAAATCTATTGTGCGTTTTACGTGAGCGGCTTTGTTTAAATGGGATTTGATTAGCTCTAGCCTGTCATATTGATTAGCAACCCAATAGAATATTCAGTGCATTTCAAATAATTCATCTGCCTAGCCTAACCGGATGCAGCTGAATACCAGCATTTTATAGAGCGACTGCCTATCTGACCTCCACAACCCAGTTACTGGGTAACACTATACTCCTTGATAAGACTGTTTGTCAGACTTTCGGGCCCCTGACGACCCGTAATGTCTCTCAAAAATCCACGAATGAGAGCCGGGACTAACAGCTTCACGTGCTTTCCGAGGCACGGAGGGTATCAGTATGTAAAGATGGTCACCCATCCACAGGCCGACCGCGGCTGATCGATCGACCCGTGCGGCTATTTTTACTTAGTCACACTCACGAGCCACATCTCATAAAGACATATTTAAAATTAAATTAGGTCTCAAGCTTGCTCAAACCCTTAGTTTTGGTAAACTTTTATTGATGAAACTAGCCACTATAAATAATAAATATACAAAATATTACGTCACACAAAAGCGCAACAAAGGTGAAAAAAGGTAAAAGGCGGTTAAGCGACATGATACAAAATACAATGGACCATAACGTCACGACATGACAGCACGTATCGGCCGTACGACGAGCCTTAGTCCGTAGGTACACCAGGAGGTAGAAGGGTACCACAGGTAGAACTATCCGTTACACATCAAATCTTTTCATGTGCCGTCGTATAACATGCGCATTGTGCTATCTATCAGCAGATATCGTTTAACTCGTTCTTTTTTGTAGTTGTGAGTTTTTCTCTGCGTCATGTTTACATCAAATAAACGTATTTTGATTCTTTCTTTTCTATCCAAACCAATTTTTATGCTATTCGCAGATTTGTTTTGTTTCTTTTTTGTATGCGTTCCTAATTTGAATCGAAATTGATGGGTTAGCGGTTGCAAAATAATTGGACTATGTGAGGTGATACACCTTATCTGTGTTCTTTGGAAAACAAATCTATGACGTGACTAGAAAAATATCGAGCTGATTCAGAGTAACAACATATTATTCGCAAACACCAAATCGAACCGACCAACCAGTTTTTTTGTTGTCTTATGTACCTATAGAATAACTATACGTTTCGATACAATGTAAAAATTGTTAATGAAATAACATAAATAAATAATAACGAGTTTTTAAATACCTACCCAAGTAAACAAAACAAGAAAGCTTGAAGGGTTTTTATTTACGTTCTGGTTCTGTCACACGCAGACACAGAACATTATTTAACAATTACCTCCTCAAACATGTAACGGACCGATTGCATCAACGCAGTTTGTAAGAAGTTTGCCGTTGTGTACAAAGGCTTTTGAACTTGACTGTTACAAAAGGTTGTTGTTACAAACAGGAGGTAAACCGCATTAAATGTTAAGTAGATCTCATAAATAACCGCGGCACCTTGACATTGGGATCGAATAGTATCGAATCCATTTCGTGCTTTTAAAGTGAAGTTGTTATGCTAATCATGCTTTTAATATTTTTTCGAAGCTCAACGGTCATGCTATGATGACCAGTTAGTTGCCGCGCCGGTTGGTGTGTGAGGGAGACGGCACGAGCGGTGCGTCAACGCGTCAGTGCCTCCCGCGCTACAGCCGGCATTTATCGCGGCGCATTCTTGTATACCGCGCGTTCCCTGCTCGGATATCCCGCACATGTATCCCGCGAGTGTCTCTCTGTGAACCTCTCCTGTGATCTCTGGATGTTTTGCGTGCAACCATGGAAGCACGACTAGTGTTGTTGTTAGTGATGTGCACGGGACTCGTGCTCGCAGACAGGAAACTTACCGTTGTCGAGAAAATCAGAGGAGACGGGGACCTCTCGCAGGTATTCCAAACTTTCTAACGAGTACTTAAATAGTTTTAAAAGTCTTTTATTTTACTTTTAAGGTGTTCTTAAGAGTACTCTTTGGTGCTAGAACTGCTTTAGTTGTGCTAAAGTTAGTTACGGCTATTTTATGGAGTAACTTCGACGAGTAAAGGGTAACGTTGGACCTGCAATTTAATTGCCCCGAAGTTGAATTATTAGCGTAATCATTTGGTGTCCCAGCGTGGATACTTGATTCAAAACAATTGCTTTATTCTGTTTTAATTCAAGGTGGGTGGGTAGATGTGTGAGTGCTACGACCTACTAGCTCTGCGTATAAGTAGATGTATTGCATGATAAAAATGGTGCAAGAAAACAAGTACTAGCGTCAGATACGTAAATAGGTAAATAAAGTTCTTATTGGTATTTATGTACGGACCAAGTTATTTTTTTTTTTAACTGGCTCGCTGTACCGACCCTATCAATATTTATAGCTTTGGTGACTCCACATTATAGAGTTGTTTTTGTACGGAGAAATGTTTAGTACAAGCATGTTTTGTATTTAATATATTTCCTTATTCATTGAGCTTAGTTTACATAACAAGAAGTTAAGTAATAATAACAGCTAGCTGCGATTAATTATTGCGAATGCGGTTTATAATCGGTGGCCATCTGGCAGGTTGTCCGTGAGTCATGTGGTCATACCCCTCAGCTAGTGTTCCACTTGGGACAATGCCTCAGAGATTTGTGCCTTCTGACATCCACTGCTCAACATTAGCATTTCCTTTGTTTAGCATAATGCTGTACATACGAATAGTTACGATAATTATTTCCTAAAAGGGAAGAGGAGTTTGTGTGAGCCAATGCGTCGCTCAATCATTTGGGTTACAGACAATGGGTTGCCGCCCTTGTTATCTAGTTTTCGCAAACGACTGTCTTACGCTTGGTCTAGGGTTTGATTCTCACTAGAACTCAGTCACACAGCCCAGCTTTAGGGTTCTGAATTTAACTGGAGTTTGGAATTGAAATCGGTGACCTGCCAAAATACTACCTATGCCAAATTCTAAGAGAGAAGATGATGATGATTTTTTATCAGAAATATACTATGATGCTCGCAGGTGTCCGTCCACTAAACTGCAGCTAAATTATTACTTATACCTTCAGCTTGAAATTTTCGGGAAGACAGCCAAAACGATGACATTACATAACCCCTAGAAAGGTTTGGCAGAAGAAGAGTGACGTAAACGGCACACCCAAAGTACCAATTTGCGAATTTGCAATTCATCGATCGATGCCATTATAGACATCAGGAAGTGTCTATAACAATCTAGAAAACAAAAGCTGTCTGATTGCTGGCTAGAAAGAAATGGCAGATTAACAAGAGGGGTCAAGATGTATGGCGTGCATAAGCCGTAGGTCTAGTCACAGCCAAAATATGTTCGTCGTCTTAGCCCTTTAAGGGCTATTTTTATCTGGTCATAGTACGATAGAATCCGCTTTATCGACACAGCATTATATTGCGTCGTAATCTCAATACCGCAATAAAATGACATTCAGCCATTTTTTTTTACACGTCAGACCAATTTAAATATGTGGCACTGACAAATATTAAATAATAAAAAAGACATATATTTCTATAAAATGCCCAGGCCATTAAAAAGGTTTTAGTCAACCTAAATAAATATCTAAGTTATAATCTGTGGAAAATGTAGTGAGTAGTATATTTGCTAAGTTAAATGGTAAGTTATTACCGTTTATTTTTAATATAGGTAGGTACTATAAAAATAAAACCTTTTGGCAACTCGACATTGGTAAAAGGTGTATGCTATTTAGATCTTTGCTTTCAAGTAATTAAATAGGGTTTCAATACTCAAGAGGTATTCAATATGTACTTTATTCGCATTCCACAATATATACTTTGTTGGTAACTTATAAATATATGTGATCATTATGGACCCTGTCGGGCACAGCAAAATAGTAGGAGAGAGAGCTTTGAAAAATTTAGCTTATCACTTATCAACCTCTATGTAGTTAACTGTACTCATACGTATTTGGATATGTAAGCACTTATATTTTGTCGTTTAAATATTCGTATACTACTATAGCATTTTCTTATTAAAAATTGTTCTAGTTGTTTTAAAATAAATATTTTAATTTTGTCTTTTTTATTTTATTAATTCAGGTAGTTTGTTATATATGTTTAAGGACATTACATAGGGAGTTGTAGAATGTTTTTTTAGCTGAGAAGTTGGAATTATGTGACAGTATGTCTTCGCGTTTTGTATAAAATTCTTCATGCTTCAAAACAAAATTTGCAGATCTCTCATATGTTTACACTGGGGGAGGATTAAATTATTAATATTATACTTTTGGAACTGAGGTTTGCAGCTGTCAGTTTGATCGATGTTTACTAGGATTCTAACTAATTTTTTTGAAGGGTGAAGAGTGTTGGTGCATCTGTGCTATTTCCCCAAAGGGTAACGTCGTACCTCAGCCATGCATAAGCATACGCATATTAAGTGGTGAGCACTATTTGAAGATCGGTGTTTTTTTTTTATTTCACAGAGAGCTTAAGAAAGTGTAGAGATTTTTTATCTAAGTTTTTGTATGTATGTTATCCAGTTTATACATATGTGTGTCTAAACCTAGTCCATGTAAGGTAAATTCTTTAAATTTTAGTTTTCTGTGCAATAGTCTGATCAGTGCCGTAGAACACGGATGGGTTTTAGTAAGTAAAAGTCTGACACGCCCTCCCGCTCCGCCCAGAGCGGGAGAAGTTATTTAACGATGTTCCAACAAAAAAAAAAAAAGTGCCGGAGTTTCAAAAGGTACTTACTTAATAAAAAAATAATTTGAAAACTGACGAAGATATAAAAGACTTGACTGTGTAGCGGTATCAACATCGCCACATGCGAGCTACACGTCATACTGACGTCACGCAAATCCTGCATCGCGCAAGCAGAGTTTACCGCGCGACTAGCATATCGCACCTTTAAAGAAAAACCGTTACTAAACGAAAATAAAAAATTTAGCACAAGAGCTTAAATAAAAAAAATGCACGGCTTTTTCGCAATATAATTTATGTTAAATGTAAATAAATATCCATCATTATGACCTCAAAAGATAGCTTATAGCACCATAATCTTAAATTCTATTGCGAAAAACCCGTGCATTTATTTTATTTAAGCTCTTGTGCTAAATTTTTTATTTTCGTTTAATAACGGTTTTTCTTTAAAGGTGCGATATATACAACGTCCCAACATCAACCGTCGGGCAGTTGCCCACCAGACACAACACCCGTCTGGTCGGAGGATCCTCCCTTTTCCATAGAGTATGAGTGAGCTTTACACCCTGTTCCTCATACCTCTATAACTGTACTACGCATGAACCTATCACTACTTCGTGCATAATGTCGACTTCTTACTGGCTAGGTAGCTTCCGTTTTAAGTGCGCATGAGTCATCATTCGACCATACACGACGTACAAGTGCATTATGTCAATAAAGTTTGAAAGCTGCAAGGTTCAATTAGAGGGAGGGCAAGAAGTTAATCTAATGTGTTTACTTACTCTTACGTTTCCTGGTCAGCTAAGTAGAGCTGCAATTGCACTAATTGAGACTGTACTTAACCCTAACTCCTCTTGAAATGGGCCTAGGAACAAATGTGGATAAAATATATGTATAAGAGACACAGAGCCATAAAAGTAAATAATGATCAATTGGATATAAACACTGACATATGATGACACGGAGGCACTTTTGGAGCACATAAAGTAGAAGATACACTCTCACTTACAATCTCACATACACTCTCTGATACACTCTCACATACTCTCCTCCATCCCACACACCACATACACCAGACACCACATCCCACCACACCACACCACATCACATCTCTCCTTAATTTTATTGTATTTGAAATTCTAAGTACCTACGGTTTTTGTACTAGATTAAGTTATGCTGTACTATGGAAGAGCGGAGTCTCCTAACACAGGCATTGTTTGCTTAAAAGGAGGCTCCAAACAATAAACCCTTTTTGTAAACTGAAGCTTAAATAAATAAACTTAAACTTAACCTAAACTTAATGAGAAAGAATTTTATTGCCACAATTCCTGCTAATTTCTCACAACGCACTTTACACATTTTATTCGTTTTCTTTTTTTTTTCAACCGGTGAAAAAAAGGAGGAGGTTCTCAAGTCGACGCGCATATTTATTTTTTTTACTTTTTTATGTTGTGTTGTGTGCTTTGTAGTCTGTGCTAAATAATTGTATTTTCTTACTTTTTCTATTTCTCAATGGTGTAAATAAAACATTCAGTAAAGTCAGACATTTTAGGTAGTTTAGACGGTCTAGGTGATGCAAATAGAATCTAGTAGAAATTCTGTTGACTAAACTATCAAGGGTTGCTGCACTGCTGCTGAGAATATACCATTCGATAAACCAAAACTGTTCCGAAAATTGAAGCTAGCTTGCGCGAGCGCGACCACTTGACCAAAGGACTTGACGTGGTATATGCATATAGTCCGAATATCCATACTTAATATTATAAATTCGAAAGTAATGCTATCTGCATGTTACCTTGTCACGCCTAATCCCCTGAACGGATTTCGATCAAGTTTGAAAAGGAAATAGATGGCATCCTGGGGAAGAACATAGGCTACTTTTTGTCCCGGTAACACGTTTCTGCGGCATGATTTCCGACATCCACGCGGGCGAAGCCGCGGGCAGAAGCTAGTATATATATACATACTTAAATACATAAATTTATTGTTATCTCCAAAAGCTTATATATCCATAATAAGTATTCTAATACAAAACAAGAGAAATGAAAGCCGATTTCAGTGAACCAATCTTGCTTGAAGAGTTTAAAAGACCCAGTATTTTTTCTTTTATTTACAAAGCGGGGTGGTCGCTCGAGGCCGATAAGCTAGGACAAAATCTTCTTATTAAAGATATTATTTAGTCGCGGTCCAAGCACGGTTACAGAGGAATTTACATATTTTGTTCGAGGGCGGAAGAAGGACCAAAATAAACAAACTCAATAACTAAAGAGTTCTCCAAACTGGACTTTAATTTGAGCCCGTCATCGGCATTAGTCCCGAAGGACCAAAATATATTAAGCTATAATGCGTAGTGATGTATAAAACTCGTTTCTATTTCAGGCCCAAGTGGGAAAACTCATAAAACTTTGCTAATGTCTGTTTTGGTACACATTTTGGTTATAAAGACTTACTTTTAAGTGTTTAATTTCGCTTTACTCGTTATCTCCGAAACAAACTCCCATTTAGAGTATGTCTTTGGCGTAATTGGATTAGCTTTAAGGCCATAATCGATAATTTAATCAATGTTCACGCACTACAAATGTTAATAAAAGACTGTTCATAATTTAATCGAACGTCTCAAATGGCTGCATCCGTTGTCTTATGTCGTTTCAATTGTGGTTCAACTTTGTCAAAGGCTGGTCTTGGATTTATTAATAGCTAAAGCAACGTTTAGCAATTAGTCCTCATAGAGTTAGGGAGAGAACATTTATTGAAACAGGGTACGTTCGAGGTAGTCTGGACCGTTTATGTACTTATGTTACCAAACCTCTTCATTGTGGAGTCCTATACAAACATAGAGTTGCGCTCTGTTTAGAGTTGTGGCTTCTATATGTTTGAAATTGAAAGTGGTTTAATGCCCGATGCTAAAATACAGACGACTTGCTTCGAAGCATTGGTAGAATTTGGCATAATTTTCAAATAAGTAAGCGCCAGCCGTTCTAGTAAAGGCTCAATTACGATTCTGATCTTTGTGAATTCTTGCTTATTTTGAGGGCCATGTATGTACAACATCTACTTATTCGAAAATCTCGTGTGCCTATTCTACAAATGAAGACTCGAACTGAATGTTCCCTTGTTTTGGAGCCTCTAGAGCACCGGTGCTTATTTCGGTCTCTTTTCTGATCTCTTTGGATTGCAAATACTTGCTTATTTTAGGGGAAATGTACAGTCACGAGCACTCTTGTACTTAGCAACTTCTAATTATGATTTTCTGCTACTGTATTGACTGTTAATTTGATTTTGTTACGAACATAGTATTTTGGAACCTATACTGTTATGAAATAGGTCTTATCACAAAGTTGAAATCAATGTTCCACGAGCAAAATCGCTTTTAAATTTTGCTAAGTGTATACATATTATTTTCTACAAATGAAGACTTTTTATTTTCTGAACCTTCCCTTGTTAGGTTCGTGCCTGTAAACTGACAATCCGCAGTGAATGATGAAATATTAGATAACTTCTTGTATTGTCTACGTTACGGATGTCCTTATGTACGTACGTACTAGATATACATAAGTGGAGCGAGCACGCGACGAGTGCTCATCTTACCCGCTTCCTCCGAGATAATTATTGTGGACAACGGGTCCCTTCGTCAATCAACGAACAGTTAAATTTCATTTGAGCTTCCTTTGTAAAGGTTACCAGAAGTAACGATTCACGATGAGTATTATATTACCTTCCAAAAACTTCGTCATGTGGGTCATTATCTCAATAATTATGGTGGATTAAGGATATAACAACTGTTAATTTGTCATGAAACTTGTTAGTAAGATATTCTTCCATTATCCATACAAAATAATATTAAAGTATGTATAATTTAAGTACAGACTCTGTAACGTTTAATGCTGACTTTACGTTTTCCGCGAGGGTAGGCCCTCATCCCAAAATGGAGGGGAAGAATGGATTTATTGGTAAATATTATCTCTAATAAATCCCCAAAAAATGCGTTTGCTTTTAATTTATGGCATCTGTTTCTCTGCTTCGCAATTGGTGAAAAACGCTTTAATGAAAAATTGTTGTGTGTCGTGGTCGTGACCGGCATTCGAGGTTTCAAGGGGATCCAGTAACGTAGCCCGGGAAGGCAAATTACTCTGATCTACCAAACTGGGAAGCATGCGAACATGTTTTATGCTCTATATTAAATTCTTGAGAATGGACTTGGGCGTTTTATTCTGCAGATGCTATTGTGTTTTAAATAGACATTTGAGTTGTATTTTATAGGTAATTTAGTCGCTTGTATGAATTGGGTTTTCTTTTCATCCAAAAATTTTCTAAACTCTAAAAATAATATAATATTTTTTTAAGAAGTTTATCTACCTATGCCAACTATATGCAAAACGGTGTACTTATAATATATATTTTTTAAACTGATTATAGTAGAAGTATTTCCTAGTGTTTCCCATAAATCCCGAAACCGAATAAAATCCAAAAATAAAACCAAGATTTAAAACAAGTGAATGAGTTTTCAGAAATTTTCGATTAAAAATCACGGAGCGATTTCTCAAACGCTTTTGTTTTTAAGGTGCGACCGACTTAATTGGTAGGCGGGTCAAGGGTTGGAAATTACAATATGGCGTCGATGTAAAATCTATTATTATAAATTAAAGTAGCTTTTCGTGTATGTTCGTCTAAACTACGCAACAGATTTTGACGCGATTGTCACCATTATTTAGAGAATTAATTCCGGAAGGTTTATGACATGTGTATTCCTACATTGATATTAAACTAACATACTATACATATAATAAAAAAATCTTAATGTTTTATCAATTGGTAGAAACCGTGCGAAGCAGGGTCGGGTCGCTAGTGTTTCTATAAAAGTTACTTATAACAATTGATAAGACCCGGTAATGTCGCCGAGTTCCCGTTTCAACGCTCAAGTGTTATTTTATGAAAATGGATTTTCTTTTCTATCTGCGTTAACTATTTTTATTTGAAAAATGGACAATATTGCTTTTCTATTGGGCTTTCATTACACCCATTTGGTTTAATAAATAGCTTGTTAGAACGATTCGCGGGAAAAATATTTTTCCTACTTTTCCTTTTGGCGTAGTTGGAGAATCATAAATGCAATGAAATAAATTATTTTGTTTTGTTTGTATTCGTTGTACGTACCTATAGTAAATAAATAAAATAAAAAAATTCGGAACGAAGAATCCATAGGGTAGGTACATAGACATTAGTAAAATTATTATGATGATTTAAGGTAAGTATTTTTTTTTTAAATATAGACTTAGAAACATAAAATCTGCACCCTAATTACGTAACACACTATCTATCACAATCTGAATCATTTTGAAGCCTATTACTAATCCAATGCTTCATAAGTTCGAAAAATTTGTCTGCTCAACAACATAAATAACGCAATGAATGTAATCAAACTGTCAAAATGAAACCCATTCCTACTGTTAGTGTGTTACGTAATTACCCCCGCTCGTCTTATTGCAATAAATAATATTTTTGAAAGGATCTTTAATTGGCGTTGCCTAATTAGGGACAACATTTAAAATTTTATTATTTACTCACTTATACAATGGGTTTAATGGGTGTCAACGTACCTACCTATGCGTATTTGACACCATATTTAAGTTGTAGCTGTTCGTTTTTTTTTTCCTTTTCACACTTTCTTACATATTGTTTTGTTGATTTTAATGAGATCATAAAAATATTTTTTTGTTAACATTCCTTCAAAATCACGGCTCAAAAGACCAAAATTGGATAACACCCACAAAACTTTGAGTTCCTCGAATTTTTTCTACGTTCGTTACATAGTAAAATATATGCACGACGCAACAATATCTGGGGACACATCCTGTCACCGCTTCCTGCGTTCCTGTAGGTGACGAAGTATCAATTGATAGGTAATTCAATATGTGCGTACCGCGTAATGCCGCGTAGCGCGTATTATGCGGGCCACGAGACGCGCTCAGCGTTTTTCGTATTCCGAACACGTCGCACTGACACCTCTACCTGACAGGTGTTCCTAATGCCTAACGAATTTTAACGTATTTTTGCCAAGGTCGGCTTTAGTTTTTTTTATTCGTGAGCTATTGTTGCCTGTTGCTTCCTTGGGAACTGGGTAACGTAGTATGATTCACGGCGGCGTGCATGAATTGATTAAATACTAGCTTCTGCTCGCGGCTTCGGCCGCGTAGATGTCTGAATTTATCCCACGAGAACTTGCTACCGGGACAAAAAGTAGCCTATATCCTTCCCAGGATACCATCTATCTCCTTGCCAAATTTTATTGAAATCTGTTCAGTGGTTTAGGCGTGATAAGGTAACATACAGACAGAGTTATTTTCGAATTTATAATATTAGTATGGATTATCTACAGGTTCTATTTTCGATGATGTGACCGTAGGTATGATCTACCATATTGATGATATGATAAATGTGTAGTTTTTATTTGATATGTAAACAATATTTTTAATGATAAAGACGAACAAACGAAGAACGAGCCGTTGAATAAACGAAGTTATGATGCTCCCTTTTCTCATGGATAAAACAAAACGTTCACCTATTATTATTTTAAATCAGAATATTATTATAAATACTTTCAGACATTTTCAGTCTGACCACGAGTACGGAGCGAGAGTCAAGCTCCGTTTGAAATAAATAAAGTTACTGCTCGTGAATAAAACTGTCCGTTCAGAATTTTAATATTCAATATTCTGTTTCAAAGACAAACTTCCTCACCTTGGAGACCGATACCAAAACAGATACCGATACTCTATCACTATTAGTTAACGTTCAGTCGATCGTTCCGCCTTTAATATCGGTATGGTCACCCGTCAGCTGTTATATTTCACTTCGCAAATAATTACCGCAATTAAAATATTTAACTACCGTTCCTGACCCTCGGTTGGGGTGGCTACCGGACGGTAGATGTACGCTTCCTATATAAAATGATGAGTCGTTTTGGTTACTGATGCCCTGGCTGGGGGCCTTAATTTATTAAGGCAACCACAGGCATGTCTGGTTAAGCAGCCGACAACCTTCTAGGTTGAACTGCGAGAACCATTTAATAATAAAAATATATATCAAAAAATGGTTTCGGAAGGTTTTATTTGGTCTATGTGCTTTCTATTTTAGAGTTTTAGCTTGCAGATGACGCCGTGCTTTGAAGATAACGCTATAAAACACTAGCTTCAGACTGCGACTTCGTCCGCAAGAAATTTATTTTTAACATAATCATGACACTCGGCAATACTGTTCCATAAGTCTTCCATTAATTAAAGAATTAATGGAATCGGAGCAGTGGTTCCCAAGATTACCCGTACATACAAAACTTACAAATTTTACCTCTTTATAATATTAGTGTAGATTAAACGGCTTATTAGAGTTGTCTTGCTGTAGTTAATAATATACAGAGTTCGAGCATTTGCCAAAAGAGACGTTACAATATCTAATAGAACTGGAATGCCGGGCAGTTACCCACCAGACACAACACCCGTTTGGTCGGAGGATCCTCCCTTTTCTATGGAGGTATGACTGAACTTTACACCCTGTTCCTCATACTTCTATACACTGTAACTTTGTGTTATTTTATCATTTGAGTTCACAAATTACCGGGCGCTGAAAGTTTCTGAAACTAATACATTTTAGATTACTTTCCAACAAGTTCCTATCCAGTTTCAAGTTAATGTTAAGCATGTTAAGATTGCGTGGTGCTCTTTGAATGAAGAATGCCTCGTGGTTTTAAGGAATTACTAAATTAAATACAAATGTTAAAATGTATTACGTGGTAAACTTTAACTTCGGGAGTACTTAACTTACTTTGAATTAAAATTAAGACAGAGCCGCGTTGAACTTAATGATGCAATAATAATTATTGCTTTTAATAGCTGTTGTTGAGAGAAAATTACAATTTGATGTTCGTACAACTAAATTATTAAGTTAGTAGTATGTTTTTGATATTGCAAGGGTAAGCAGAGGTAGAGACCTAGATAAGATTGATGTGGTTGCGGCTGAAGAACTGAGAAAAGACTAACGATGGAGTTTCTTGTCCATTCTTCTCCATACAAAACTACCATTTGGAAGAGGCAACTAGAAACAATTCTATTTTTTTTTAAATTTTAACTTCCATAAGTGCCTTATGTGCCGTGCCTATTCGAAAAATCGTGCAAAAAATCGTTA
The DNA here is from genome assembly GCA_916610205.1 of Griposia aprilina. NCBI lineage: Eukaryota > Metazoa > Arthropoda > Insecta > Lepidoptera > Noctuidae > Griposia > Griposia aprilina. The sequence continues at coordinate 8,392,442 of OU744287.1, forward strand.
TAGAGAAATGAGCCTGTTTTATTAGTTAACTGCAACTGACTGTTAGAAACTGTGCTCTATTTTAATTGTTAAGGTATTTATTCTAAATATGTCCCTCTTATAAATAAACGATTGTATTATTATATCGTTTATTTATCTTATTACATCATATTTAATGCATTTTTAAATATTTGCTTACAAAAAACATACAATAATATTTAAAAATATAAAAATAGTGCAAGGACCCTCCTCACTATGCCGTGTCCAGGAGTACTGCTCTCTGAATCAAGCCCTTGACCCAGCTGCGCAATGAGAGCTTCCTGAGGTGTTGGTTGAGGCTCTCTGCTATTAGGCCATTTACTGTAACGATTATCGGTACAATTATTGCAGAGTCCAATTATTATCATTTTTTATACTTTATGGATCTCGAGGTTGCGTTATTATTATATAATCAATAATTTGACAGTACAGATTAATATTTATGCAAAGTTTATGTTATGTTTTATGTTAGAGATGAAATTATATGTACCTCATTATCATGTAAATATAATAGTGTTAAATAGAGTATGAAATGCATTTGGTATTTGGTACCAAAGGTAGAGGCAGTGCGACTTATACTCCGATCATAGATCTAATACGAATCATGGGTCATCAGAGTGTTTTTATTAGAAGTTGCTGCCTATTTTCAAAAACTAACTTCTCCTATTTGACATTAGCAATCTTTCTGGAAATATTTATGAATTGGAAAACTCATAATCATGATCCACAGCCCGACATCGCACACTGCTCAGCATAGGCCTCTCTTTTTATATTAATCCCCATGCTCCTGAGCTAGTCACATCCATGTGATACCCACGATGGTAACAATGTCGTCCACCCATCTTACCGTCTTCCAGTCCTTGGACGCCACTCGGTCACTCCCTTACTCCACCTATCATTACTGCGCCTTGCCTGTCCGTGCCGTGTCGTGCCGTGTCCTAACCCAGCTCCATTTGAGTTCCTCAATTCGTTTTCCAATGTCGAGGTTTTCGAATTGGAAAACTACTAGCGGCTATTACAGATAATTGAGATGAATAACTTGTGTGGGTTATTATCCGAATACCCAAACAAAACATCGGGTTATCTTAAACTATATTGTGTATTTATCCATTCAATGTCAAACCAATCACAATAAGAAAACAAAATAATCTTGTTTTCAATATTTATACCTAGTTGTGATGACTTCAACCATTTAATCGCGGCCATTTCATTTAAATTCGGGAAGGTCGAGAATGTGGGTAGTCGGATAGGTTTGTACGTTGATGCAGATAATGGTGGGGCCCGAGTTCCTGACAGTGATGCGGGTGACTCACAAGTGATAACTCTGATACAGATTTATGTGCTTTTTCATATAGACATCTATCTCTCCACGTTTTGGTTGGAAAATAAACACTTCTAGTTTCTTCGGTTTCCATGTTATTTGAACGAAAACCTGTGTTACAGAAATCACTCTTCAATTCAATATGTATTTGTAACCATGCAAAACACTCTATTCCCATATTTTTAACCGACTTCACAAAAAGGAGGAGGTTCTCAATTCGTCTGTATGTTTTTTTTTTTTATAATGTATTTTAGCTCAGAACTTTTTTCTGGGTGAACCGATTTGGATGATTCTTTTTTTATTTGATAGGTGGTGCTTCACATGTGATCCCATTTAAATTTGATCAAGGTCTGACCAGTAGTTTTTGAGTTATCCTTAATACTGCATATTTTTTCCACTTAGTTTATATGGATGATGTGTTAATAATTTCCTGTCACTGTTATTTACACACCAAGCAGTGGTATACGAATTTGTGTGGAGTAGGCACCGCAACTAAAAAGTGAAAAATAAACACTATTTTACAAAAAACAACCGACTTCCAAAAAAAAACACTAAAAGACGTGAAAAATAAGTTTAATTTGGGAAGTCGGTGGCCAAAAACGAAAATACAAAACCAAAGACACCGAATTCCGAAATTAAATTTATTTCTCACGTCTTTTAGTGTTTTTTTTGGAAGCCGGTTGTTTTTTTGTAAAAAAGTTTTTTATCTGTTTATTTCTATTCATTTATATGACTGCTAGTTTCTGTCCACTTCGTCCGCGTGGAAGAAACATGAATATCCTATGGCCCTCAGGGATAGTATAGCTTTCTATCATCAGCGAAGTAGTTTTTGTAATCGAATCAGTACTTCTAAAGAATATCTCTTAAAAACCAACAAACAATTTCACTTCTTTATAATATTGAATGTCTTTATTGTTCGCTTTTGTTCATCAATATTCTATAATACCGTCTCGTCAGTGCATCCAAATGATTACAGCGAAGTAAAATTATCTTAATGTCATCGACCTATTGCTCTCAGACGAGACACTTTGAAAATAATGATTATAAAACTGTCCTCAATAAAATAGATTTCATTGTAATCCGGAAATAAACTATATCAATTCGTCGCTAACTTACCAGTTAATGTAACAATAAAATCGATTGACCGCGAATAAAGGCAGAAAGTTAAAAAAGCGATATCTGGTCGAAGTTTATTGAACTCACTGTTATGATTGTGTTCAAAGAAACACGGAAAAAAAGCTTGCTTTAATAAAAAGCATTTATGCTGAACTTTTTCAAGCAACAATCGCTCAAAGACTTTGATCAAAAAGCAAAGAGGTTGTTTGAAATTAACTGCTTTCAACGCGGGAAAATTGACCCTTCATCTATGATGCCCCGATAATTGAATGCCCGTTATAACACGAAGGAAAAAGTTGCACAAATTCCTCAAAGATTTATAGAGGAAGTTTACATTATATTATTCTTTACTATATCAAAATTATGATGAAAGTACACGGTGGACTGAATTTGAAATAAGCAGGTGGATTTAATCGGATCAAGTATAACGACTTGGCGAAACGAACCTCGTACCAACACCCTTTGAAATTGTACTGTTTTAATTATAACTTTTGCATCTGCCGTCCGAAATAACTTATAATGTTGCATAACCAAATTGTAGGTATGATTATTATGAGATTGTATGCTTCGGGCGTGGCACTGTAGTTTTTGCTACAAACTAAAGTGCCGAATTACCCGATAAGTCATGAAGAACAAAAAACAAATAGCGATCTTCCATGAATTTTCCTTAAAAAAACATGAAAACCAATCCTATAAAGATTCCAATCAAAAATAATGTGGCGCAACAGTAAATTTCATCGAAACGTTATCACAAATGTGAGTAAACGACAAACGAATGAATCCAATAACGTTCGGTTGCGTCTAAAACATCTCGCGCGCGCGGCTTGGATGCAGGCAGCCTGCTTCTTGAGAGATAGGCTCTTTTATATTCAGAGCACAGAGCCCACACGCCAAATTGCTTACAGTTCTACAGAATTTCTGAACAGTATCATTGTTCATGTTTGGATATGGATCCACAGGTATGTTTAAAAAATTCAACCCGTTAAAACGTACACTTTTGAAGAGAATTATACACCCGGTAGCGTTGTAATTTCAAACTGGCTGACTTTTTAATGGTTTCACAAACATCGGAATGGTCGATTCAAGGTACATTTCACAAATTCTAGCCAGTAGTATAATGATTTTGAGCACGTATGTTGCTGTTATAAGCTACGTAATCTATATTGATTTTTACGAACTTGTTTGTGGCAATAAATAATGAATCGGAGACCAACAACAGTCCATAAATAAAAATAAAAATATTCAAAGTGTGTGTCTAACCTCTGTATGATTTACGGAAAATACATTGAGTTATAGAAAAATAATGTTAACGAAATAATAGGTAAAGGTGCGCTAAGCCTGAAGCGCACTTGAGTCTCTAAAATGTCTGCTCGTCGTGAGGGCCTCGTTTGAACGTGACATGCTAAAGTCAGCGTACACTCTCCTCTATTGTCTACGAAGCATCCGTGGCGTTATCGCGTTACCCTGCCTTCCCTTTATATGGCTGCATCCCTAAGAACTACGCTCCTCGCAAAATGCTTGTTTATCGTGCACCCATTCTTGTAAAAGAAAATGTTGCTCGCTTTTTAAACATGTTTTCCAATGGAAGTCGCAGGCTTTGTTCTTTTCTTTTAATGTTTTTTCCTATCGTTTTAACTAGCAAGAGCAGAAGTATTTTTTGTGAAACAGAGCTCTAAATTACTGTTATTTATTACACCATTAGAGGCAATTGATTATACTTTTTTGGTGGTAATTGAAGCAAGTGGCTGTAATTCTGAGCCGCCAATAACTGAATTGACAAATAGGACTGTGCATGATTAGAATAAATGGGAAGTCCGTCGTGCTGTCTCTTACAAACTGATTTTAAAATGCGTGCATGGCCCATTTAATCCGTCATCGTCGTGAATTTATGACTGTTGTTCAGAGCCCCTCTCTAATAAAAGTCGATGAGCCGTGATCTGTATGCCAAAAGTTCCACAATAGCGCTATAAGTTGGTTTTATTACGCACCGTGAGTCTTAATGCATCCGTGAGGGTTGTGAACTAACATTAAAAATATCCGATTAATTAAATATCGTATGATTTATTGCATTCCAAATTTGTAACGATGCAGATAATGTATTTTTTCAATCGACAACATGCTTTGTCGACTGGCGGAGCTTTCAATTAAATAATTCTATTCGCAAACGTGTGGTGTGCTCGATTGGACTTTTATAAGGTGCATCCTACTAATTATTTGTTGGATGTAGATTTTGATTGTTAACATAATTTTTTGTTTATATACTCGGTAGCATACATCACACGTTGGTGTTTTTTACTTTATTATAAACATCAATATTAGGTACCTCTATCAGGTTCTGAAAATGTAGGCGGAAGCTATTATTCCCATTAGCTGCCACACTTCCCAGTCTCTTGACAGTTACATGGAATATACATTAGTTCCCTCTTGGGTAATACCAAAAAGAAATCTTACAAAATATTGACATTCATCGACCGATTATTGTTTGCCTACTCACATAGAATCCTACGATTCGTAAGTTAGAATAGGATTTTTTATGACTCCTATAGAGGTATGAGGAACATGATGTAAAATTCACTCATACTTTCGTAGAAAGGGGAGGATCCTCCGACAAGGCGGGTGTCATGTCTGGTAGACAACTGCCCGACGAATGATGTTGGGACGTTGTTGTATATGCTAGTTGCGCGGTAAACTCTGCTTGCGCGATGCAGAATTTTGCGTGATGTGAGTGTGACGCGTAGCTCGCATGTGGCGTTGTAGATACCACTACAACTCTACAAGTATTTTACCGACGGCCGGTTGGGCGACCTACAGAAGACCGTGGAGAAGACCTGGACCAGGGAAGCATGACACAAAAGGGAGGAGGCCTATACTCAGCAGTGGGTAGAACCAGGTTGCCAATGATTATGGCGATGATGATGATGATGAGTACTTTGATTGAATTCGATTCAATAGCGGGCAATTCGACAAACCTATGTCCAGCACTATACCGCCATAGGTTGGAAAAGAGTATACAGCAATTAAGAATCCGAATGAGTCTCGGTATATGTGTCTGATTCACTGCTATTTTTAATGGAATCCTATCCGTTCGAGTTGATGAAATGAAAATCCCGAACACAGTATATTACAATCCCGATGCTATTAGTTTTCGCATTCAATGCCTAAAAAAACTAGATTTTGAGCGCACGTGATTTCTTTCATGCAAATTGACACCTAGCTCGAAATAGTGATGTGCGGTGTGCCTATGGCAACGCCGATATTCAATAGTTGAAAACTAAATTTGATTTAGTTTCACGTGTGGAATTCTGTTCTGAATAGCTTAACAGGTAGATAGGTGTATCTATTGACACTTTAGTTGTAGGTATAGTATATCTGTGTGTTCTTGTATATAATTAAATATTTGTACCTACCGCAAGATTGTAGCAACATTCTCGAGATAACATCAAAAATTCTTTCCTTAGCTGTTATTATTATTATGTTCTCAAGAAATGGTAATGAGATACTTACAGTGCACGTGACAGCAGTCTCTTTGTTATGCTTCACAAACTCAGAGGTTTTAAAAAGGTGGCGTGAAAAAACAACCTCAAAATATCTGACTATGTTTTTTGTGCCAGCTACTTTTTTTCTGGAAGCACGATTTTCGAATCATGAGTCTACCTTTGTAGCCCATTTTGAATTCAAGATCGTAAACTGCCTATTTAGAATCAGCAATTTAAATTAATAGTCAGAAGCTTTGAATTATAATGTTACATAAGCAGCAGTATTTATCTATACAAATAAATAAAATTGAAACGTCTGTTTGTAATGTCAAGATAACAGCTTTTTACTAAATACCTATGAAAGTATATACGGTACGTAATAAAAACTTTTTTTTTTAAAGTTTTGTCTGTTTGTTCCGGCTAATCTCCGAAACGGTTTAACCAATTTTGACGGGACTTTCACTGGCAGATAACTGATGTTATAAGGAGTAGTAACTCAGGCTACTTTTATTTAAGAAAAAGAAATAAAATCAAAGGTATTACTGTCACGCGAACAAAGTCTCAGGCAGCAGCTAGTCTACACATATAATTTTAAAAAAAAATAGTAACGTAGAATTTTTGCCCGTTTGTCTGAATGTATGTTCCGGATTGGCGCAAAAACGGCTGAACGGATTTGGGTGAAATTTGGCACACATATAGTTTATAACCTGGATTAACACATAGGGTACTTTTAATCCCGGTAGTACGTTCCTGTGGGTTGTTTTCCGACATCCACGCGGGTAAAGCCGCGGACAAAAGCTAGCTAATTGTAAGCTTCGTCTTTCTGCTATTTAAAAGTATATCCATTTCTATTTTCGCTGGAATCTCCCTCGATACTGGCGTTAAATTGCCGATGATTTAATTACAGGAGTTAACTTTGACAATGCTTGGTACAAGTAACGTAATTAATCCGATCCATTCGTCCTTGATTCAAGTTCTTAAATACGAAAGCAATCCGCTTTGGATTCGTGTTCAAAAATAAAAAAAGACTTTCGAGTTTCTGAACACTTGAACAGTTATTTCAGGATCAATTTAATCCTTGTTTAATCAAAGACTTTTTGTGTTCGCGTTAGTGACGTGACAATCTGACAATTAATTAACGTAGTTAAAGTAAATACACGTAAAAGTAAGTTCCCAGTCCACCCAGACATAATTTTCACGAAAATTACAAGTGTGGTCGCGTATACAATTTACAAGGAAGCTTAACTCTCAGTTCATTATTAACTATTACATATTGTTTTTGTTCAATTTATTTTTTCAATGTTTAGGTGTTCATATATAATATACAAGGTGGAGACGACAATACATTAAACTTCGTATATCTTAATAACGTTTCCAGTCTGGATACAAAAATTCAACCAAATATATCCAATAGTTTAGTCACTATAGTTAGTCAAAGATTGGCAAAACCCATAGTCGGCACATCACTACTATAGGTACCTATATGTAGTTAATAAAAAAAAAAAACACTTTTTAATTTCGAACCGACATAGTTCCAAAATACTCTTATGCATGAGTATTGTCAGTGTTTTCATTTATTGTCGTATTGTTGTCTCCATATTGTATAAATTATAAACATTTATCTTTATTTTCTTTCTCACCTTCTCCTGTCTGTAATACTTAAACATAGTTTCGGATGAATGCTCCTCAGGAATTGAGAAATCCTCAGAGTCTAATAAAAATGAAAAATAGAGAAAGCGTTGCTAAAAATCTACGATAGCTTAGGAATGCTTATTTATTTATTTGATTTTTTATGTACACACAATAAATTGGTTAGAGATGCGACGTATAACATTTGGTACTTACTCCACACAACACTTGGTATGTAAATAACAGTGACAGGAAGTTATTATAACATCATCAATACACCACAAAAAATATCCAAGAAAAAATTATAAAATTTATAAAGGATCATCGTGCAAGCTTTCTCTTCTAACGGAAAAAATAATTTTTAAAATCAGGCGACAATTGACGAAAATATCGACGACCATATAGAAAAAAACAATACAGACGAAATGAAAACCTCCTTTTATAAGAAGTCGGTTAACAGTGATTTCTCAAACTAAAATATAAAAAATAAAATTTACTTTATTAAATACATAATAATGAACTAAAGCTTATTAACCTTTAACCAAAGGAGACAAGAGAAAACAAAGATTGAGCACAAAAGTATGCTCATATCTATAAACACGGATTTTCTCGAAAACAACGGTGGCATGAATCAATAAATGCATAGATAGGGACTTGGCTTTTACGGGTCACATAGTAGAAACTATACTTATACTGGTAATACCATTGTTTACCATTTCGAGTATTCTCTTTGGGAATTAGAAACGTTATGGTTATCATATTACTTTTATTGTTGTTTTCGAGGAGAAAGTGCGATGTCGTTATGATTTCTTTGTTATCGAACAAATACAAAAGAATATTCGTATACTTTTATTGGTAGATACTTACAACTAGTTTTTTTTACCGCTTTTCATCCAATCAATCTACTAGCATTTTCCCAAGTATGTATCTTGGTCGGCTGCTAGTGAATTCGGATGTAGCTGAATACCAGTATTTTACATGGAGCGACTGCCTATCTCACCCCCACAACCCAGTTACTGGGTAACACGATACCCCTTGGTAAGACTGGTTGTACGATTCTTGGGCTTCTGACTATCGCTTTTCATTCGTTACCTCACACTTAAGCCTCCTTATAAATAAATGCGGAGTAAAGTTATAACCAGTAAAACATTCAAAACTACCTGGAAGGTTAAGGTTGGAATTACGTTGGGTACTCTGCGTTTATCTAGCACCCTAATTGTATACTTAAAATATGTTTACATTAGTTTTCTCGGCAAACAAACGATATTGTTGTGGAGGAGAAAATAGTTCTCTGAAAGTCACCTCCACAATAAACTATCGAGATAACTGATTTTATAAACATAATAATTATGAAGAAAAAATTAACCTATAGCGACGCTGACGTTAATAAAGTTGCTGGGATTAATAAGAAAACCTCAATATCTGATGCAGAAACATCAGCAGCAGTAATTGATTCAATTAATAAATTAGTGCCGTTAAGCGGATTTATCGTAGCGTAACCGCCGCGCCGTAACCGTGTCCCACCCCTACTTGGTGACTTATTTACGTAATGTATGAAGAAATGCGGAACTTTGTCTAACAAGTGTTACAACCTACCCGACAATGAACTTCTTTTCGAGTTGTTAACTTTGCCTCTTAGAACTTTCAAAGACAATTCGGGGACAAAACTTACGATTAAAATTAATGAGGTTCTAAGGAAGTTTCACGTACGTACTTATATATAGCGTTAGGTATGTTGATCTGAAGTGGGGAGAATTTACTGGTTGTCGTGAAAATCTATCATTCGTCATGGTAGTCAGAAGTTAATGGAGTTAGGTCTTGGTAGTAATTGGATTATGGAGGATAGGTGCCTGGCCAGTTAAGGCGCAGATATACGACTTTTAATGATTTCAAATAGAACAACGTCAACGTCTTGTTTGAAAAAAAATATGATAAACTAAACCATTTTTTTCGTAATTTGATATGTGAATATTTTTGAAATTGTACTTTTATAACATAGTGTAATTAATTTGTAAAGTTATGTCTAACGCGAACTCAAAAACGAAAATCACGCAAAAACTATCAGGCGTATTTTCATGAAATCTGCACCATCTAAAAGACAATTTAAGTACCCAAATTTTTGTATACGGCAAGAAGATTTAAATGAATGTGGCCGCTTTTGTTTAGATCGAATTTTGTTGCTTCGTGTCTCAATATGAAAGTTTATAAAAGGTATTAGAAAAATATTGACACACTTACCGAGGTCGCTTATTGCGCCGTTTTTCAAAATTAATTCTCAGTCACGAGAGAATATTTTTTAAAGGAGTGGCGCTAGTGGACCCGTGTAAGCGCTCTTAAGGGAATAAACCACAAACTGTAAAAAAAAAAAACAATGCAGATGTTCGGATAATAAATCACTATTATTTCCAAAGTCCAAACTACGAGCAGATTACCGTTATTTATTATAATACCATTAAATGCCAGCTACCCGCAAAATTCGTGCCAAAGAACACGGCATTTTGTGTGTAATCCACCAACTTACTTGTCAAAGCTTGCGTCCCTTCGTAATAAGTAATCTCTAGTTTTTTTCCCTAATGTTTGTGTACAAAAAATAATAATGTGTTGTGTAACATGGTTTTTCTGAATCGCTTAGCTGAGAGCATCCACAATAGATGGGGCCCCATTGTGACGGGTAATTGAAAATGCGGGCATAATCAATGTATATAATTGTAATATTTCGTCGCGCGTCGTGATTTTTGGTGTCGGTAATTTATTCGATGTATTAATTTTCAGTTCGAATTTATTGAAATTACACAATGCAAGTTTCATGCGTATGGAATACAATGAATTGAAGAAACAAATGACTTACTTCGTCTAAACAATGTTTAGACGGTGCTAACTGGTAATTATTATTGTTGCTTCAACCCCTGTATATCGGGCTTTAGTAACATTTATATTAAGCTCGTATTGTTACTAGCAAATGGATGTTATTTAGGTAATAGAAGTAGAAAATTGTTAGTGCTTCAGTCAGTATATTTCGGCTGGCACTGTTTGCTATAAATTCAGACATTCGAGCAACTCTCCAGTGGCATAAGTACTGCCTTTGAAGAAAGATATTCACTCAACCGTCTAAACAGACTCTAAACTTTGACTCAATAGTTGGCGGTCGTCTCTGTTAACTTAATTTAGGTAAAAACCTAACAAAATAAAGGAAGAAATATATAATTATTTAATTAAAACTCAAAGGTAGGTTACTGAGTACGGTCTTGGTGTGTAAACCAGGTAAATTGAAGGAAGCACTTCAAGAGCTTGTTCCGGTTTCGAGCGAAATGCCGACCGGCCACCGGTATGGCTTCCGCTCACTGACCGCAGCATGTACCTACCACCACCGCTCAGCCGCTCAGTAAACATCGGACAGTTTTGTAACACAACTCCGACCAAACCCGAACATCAAATATAGCAAATAATTCACGGCCAATACAAAAGAGAGTTCACCGACGTTCAAAACACTCTCATTTATTAAGCCATTCATGGAATACTTGTTTATAGAGGACTTTGTTCACTCAAAGTTATTCACCGTACTCGGTGTACAAATCTTAAAGCGTCAAGAATATTTACTATTACGGCGGACTCTAGACATTTTAATTATATAATTTTCTTTGTTAAAGGTATTACGTTTAACCGAGCACAATATTACGGGTCTTCTCGTTCATGTAAATGCAATAGCAACAGCGTAAACAAAGCAGCAAGCGTTAACAATTTGTTGGTTTGAGCACCCGTGTACTGATAAACAATTTGTTGAATTTGTACCAGCGTTTACGTACTTAATCAACAGTTTCCTTGTTTGTTTACGGTAATTAGTATCGATAATAATATAGCTAATGTTTGTATTTACCTTACAGTTCAAGATAAACAATAGACCCTCTTGTTTGGACGGATCGCTCCTCAAATGTAAGGAGCGCCCAGTCTTTTGAATGTGTCGGGGACATTGATCCGACATGCTGAGGCGCTCTCGAGAATTTTAATTTAAATGAAATGGGACACTAATGATTACATTACGTAGTCCAAGGCATTCACTTTCGAACAGGAAGAGGCGCTCGTCATAATAATAACAACAGCAGTATTAAATTAAAACAATTTCCATTGAAAATTTACATACTTTCAAACTTAGGATCGAGCAACCGGAATACCTGTCACAGTATAAATATTACAAGCTTAAAATGAATGATCGCAGTTATCCAACTCCGTCGACTCTGATTTATTCGGGTCCAGTTGTAAATAAATGGACGCTCTGCCATCAAGCCATCAATAAAATGTTCACAAACATATCACTCACTAAACTTAAGACAGTTTTGATAGATATAATGACAATGTTGGAAATTTATTTTTGTACGAGAAGTATTTTGTAAATTGATGAACAAATTTCGTTGAAAACAATCCTAAACTGATTGGAAATTCCGTTTCCGACTTTATAGCTTATAGCATAAAGTCTTAAAAAGATTGATGTAAATTTTCACTCAGCTTTTCATCGGATTTCAGGGTAGTCTGCGAGAAAATAACAAAGGTAACTAGGTTGAATCCTATAAGCTCATCAATAGCAGCCGGATGAAGGTGCTTACTTAGCCTTATGTGGTAGGTACAGCGTAGGATGCACTGTTTTATAAATAAGCTCTCCTACTCTTCGGGATAGTTGCGTAACACACTAGAAGCAGTGGCTTTCATTCATTTTGACAGTTCAACAACATTCATTGCGTTATTTACATTGTTAAGCAGACAATTTTTTCGAACATATGAAGCAATGGATATGTTTGAAGAATGAATATCAATTTCCTTCAAAATGATTTAGGTTATGATCGATGTTTTTTTACGCAATAAGGGTACTGGTTAGTTCCATTATAACAACAATATTAAAAAATTACTGTAACATTTAAACAATAGTAATTTTTTTGTAAGTAGTTCTTGCCTGCCTCGCTGGTCTAGTGGTCGCTCGATTCCCGGGTCGGGCAAAGTGTTATTGGGTTTATCCATCTGGAATTTCTCGGTAGACAGCCCGGAGTCTGGATTTGTGCCCGGTTGATGGCAATAGGCTCGCCCCCTATTACATGGGACTTAAACATAACTGGCGAAATGTGGGTGTGCTATAGGTACACCTCTGCCTAACCCTTCGGGGAATACAGGCGTGATGTTATATTATATTATTTTATTATTAGTTCTTGAAAACATACCCCAACGACTAACTTTAATTTTATTTCAATTTTCCTTTATTGGCCAACCAAAAATGGTTTACACTGTAAATAGTTGAAGTAATATAGTCTACTATAATCTAAGGTTAGTGGAACAATTTCTTACAGGTGAGCACCGCATGCCCATAAACATAGGTGTGCCAAAGCACGAAACTATAAATATAAACTACTTTTTACAAATTCTCAACATTTTATCTAAGTAGCTACTTGTTGTTGCATACAAGCCAGCTTGCTTATCAAAATCTTCAACAAAGCTGTGTATTGTCCTAACCGGCTCATATTGAATGCAAGCGAGCGCACGGTGGCGCCGCCGCCACTCTGCTAGCGGCAAATCAAAAAGTACCCACGCTGGTAGCTGTGATGCAGGAAATTCTCGGTCGGTGGTCTTATAGCTATACCACTTATAGTCTCCGTAATAATCGGATAGCCTGGATCAGATAGCCGCTTTAATATAATAAAAGAGTTTGCAGCAAAGGAGCTCGGTCTTGGAGAGCATTTTTTAAATAATTTGCTCTAAACGCTTGCTCTACGTAATAGTATTTAGTAATTGAGATTCTCTTTCAAGTTACGGTCAGTAGTGCTTGGTGGAAGAGGTAAGCCAAATAGATGCTTACTTTTTATAGGGTCTTAGAAATGTTATGCAAATACTTCGTTTATGCAAAATTCGTTTCAACTGTATTTAATGTAATCTACGTTTTTTGCGCCAAATGAGGCCAAGCCACAGTCACGGATGGTAATTAAGAAAATTTCAGCATTTTTGTGGGATCACAGTTGGCCATTTCCGTCAGATGTGCCGACATTACTCTTGACGTGTAATTTTGGGCAGGGTTCAGATACCTTAATCTGTTCCCTGATTTTTAAAACTATTTAGTCCCGCCCCGACTTTGAACTTGAGAATAACTGATTAATCATATAATGTACCTTCACTAAGCTATCTTCAAAGTCTCCAGTAAATTAAATAGCTTCAGTGTAATCTGTTGAACTTGAGAATTGTCTTGTTGAATATGATTTTTTAATAATGTTTTCGGTCGCTTTTCTGAATATAACTTTATATATCTTGTTGGCTTTCGAGGGGTTTTATATTGAATCAAATTATATCAGATTTTTTTTATGTTAATATTTACATCACTTGAGATTCGGCTTGGCTCATAAAATTAGCATGAATAACATTGTTAGTTGTTCAAATAAGATAACTCTCAAAAGCTCTTTGACAATAAAATGTGAATAAGGCGTAACGAACCAACAATTCAAGCGCAGCGGTTGCAGGGTCAAAACATTCGTTATTAAACATTGAACATCGACATCATGAATAATAATAGTCTAGGGATGTATCTGATAAGATAGCATGAAAACTAAATGTAGCTTTTAGTAGCAAGCTGATCGTAAATTCAAATTCAATACACATGACTAAAAGGAGAGCGGAGAGCGTCCCGAATACTACGTAGTCACGCTACACCTATCAATATTCTACGTCTCATATTGTTTGTAAAGAGCTTTTATGTACCTACATTTAAAATATTTATATCGTGTGTGAAGTTTGATAACGTGCAATCTATCAAATATTCAGTGACTCCGTAGGTGTAGTCAAATTTCGGATACTTCAATACTTATTCAGTATCATTATTATTTTCAGCCTGTTATATCCGCACAAAAAGGATCAACGTACTGAAACAACGTTAATTAATAAAACCTTTATAATTTACAGCGAACATGACTGTACCGACACGTTATTCAATTACAAATTAAAATTCGCTTTTATTGCGAATAAAGTTGTATGTTTATCCGTTTTACATACTCATTTATATTCAGATTTTGTTATAACAAACTATAAACATGGCCGGAGAAAATGACTAGGGTCTCATAACTTTATAGGGCTTAGAACAGTGGCCGTAGACACGAAATGTGGCGTCGTCAGAATGCGGGTCCTATTGTTCATACGTCCCTCCGATGTCTCTCGTTTAAACACTTGATACTTGCTCTCCTTTTGTCTAGTTTTCGAGACCTCGTTACACATGCGACAATTTTCAAGTACGGATTTTTCGTGCAATAAAATGTAGGTATTTTCGAAGGCGGCTATTTGGTTTAACATTTTCTTTTGGCCTCGAACTCCCAGACGTAGATTAAGGTTAATTGTTCACTGTAATACTATATTACACTTCATGGCCTATGGACTATGACCATGGCTAGACTGGTAAATATTATTTATTAATATAAGCTTCGAAAAAAAATAAAAAAAATAACCATCTTAATTATTGTATCTAATATATGAATTTGTGGCACGTGTCACTACTGCCAACTGATAGAGAAGGGCTACTTTTCTGGCCAATACACACACAAACAACATAATATCACGCCAGTATTCCCCGAATGGTAAGGCAGAGGTGTACCTATAGTGCACCCACATTTTGCCAGTTATGTTTATGTCTCCCATGTCCCATCAGCCGGGCACAAATCCTGACTCCGGACTGTTACTGAGAAATTCCTGATGGAAACACCCAATAACACTTTGCGCGGTCACTTTTTCTTTTGCTTTGCTTTTTCTTGCCTAAAACTAGCCTACTTATGTTATGTTTTATAAAAAGAGTAACTTATAACACGACTTGTATTTCAAGCGACAGACAGATACTCCCAAAAGGAAAATCCCCGAAAATCTAAAAACAGAAGTCGACGCTATTGAAACAAACAAAAGAAGAGCGACATATTGATGACGCGAAATCAGCATACTTATGTTTCATTCAGCCCGGATGCAGGCGGCCGTTAGCTATCCGAGTATCGGACCAAGCTCGATTTTTCATGCAGATTTAATCAGTAGCTGGCTATTCCCCACCATGACCGGGTGTGTCAGTGTAGCTTTACAAATAAACATACTGTTGGAACTTCGGACTGCATGCCGCGTTTTGTAATTCGTGGCATATGGCGCATTAATTTCTCAATTGACGGCTTATTGATAGAGATTATAATATTAGAAAGCCCCATTTGGATCTGTGAAGTATAAATGCCAATTAAGATTAGATTTATTAAATATAGAAATAGAAATGAAATGCTTTTGACATCTGGTTGTTCGTCTAGTCTGCTTTGTCATCTGGTGTAATTTTCGATGTAATATTCAGAACGAGAATATTTGATTGTATCCTAGAGCTTTTTTTAAGTGAAGATCAAAGTAAAATTTGGAAAATCCAAAAGTGCACGACTCATAAAGCTCATTTAATTATGAAATATAAAAAAATAAAATAAAACTTAAGTCGTTCAAAATTAATTGCCGAAAAAACAGCTGTAGTAGGAAGAAGGTACTGCACAAGCGCCCCTGGTGGAATAAATGTACATAATATCTATAGATATATCACCATCCATATGTTAATTTTCTATGGATATAAATAGATGTACAGTCTTGTAGTTTTCGTTTTTTATTAATTGTAATTAAACAACACTGAATTAATTAGCCATTCGCATTCAGTGACCTACAATCATCGATTAGAATTTAAAAAAAAAATATTAACTCAAATAATGGATTTTTTCACAAGTTACAGTGTTTCCGGGTTTCACACATGACGGACAGGATTTTTTTTTGACCTATTTTGGTGTTTTTTCCAATTCTATTGCAGTAAATCAATTTTTAAAAGTATGAAATTAATCTCCATTAAATTGTCTCGACAATAGTATGCAAAATATCTTGATTCCGTGAACTAACAAGGCTATAATAATAAAAATAGCCGCCAAAATGAGGCGAAAAATTTTTTTCGATCGTAAAGCACTCTCTGATGCTTCGCATCATGAGTCGTGCAATACTAATTGTTATTCTGAAAGGGTCCTTCTTTAAAAGCCCTTGCTAGCCTTCATCTATTAATACTCATTCCTTAGATGTTTTTAATAAAAACATTTATAGAACACTTTCATTACGCAAAGAAAGGCCAGTTTCCTGTTTTATTTCCATTTTATTAACAGCTTATTCTAAGAAATCCGTCGAGTAAACAACAAGATTGATGTGAAATATTAAAGACGCTCTTTAAATAGAAAAGGCTCTATTAATATTAATAAGAATGGTCTTATCTACTTCACGTTGTACAACGTACAACGTACTTGACTACGACTACTAGGACTACTTGACTACATAAATATGTGAGAGTATTTTTCGCATCCGATATTCAAAATCAGTATTTTCCTGTACAAAGTCCTTACCGGTGTAACGGCTCGGGTGGCCTATTCTGTACTTGAAATTGGAATATTTTATTGTGAAAGACTGTTTCAGTCTTTCAAGCTTGTAACTTGTAACAAGTTTTTAAGTGACTAAGTATATCGGGTGATGGAAACCTTTTCATAGTTTGTTCGTGAGTTTTTGAAGAATAAATAAGAAGGTAGGTTAATTAAACATTTAAAAAGTCCACAACTCTCTGTGAAAACACTTTGCAAGATTAAATAAATAATGGCAATATAGTTGTTCAAATATTTCTTGATTTTGTTCTGTGGGTAAAGTACTTACTTCATACATACATAAACTCACGCCTTCTTCCTATGGGGGAAGGCAGAAACTACAGAACGCCACCTGCATCCTTACATACTCCTTTTGCCTCGTTTACGTTCATAAATCTGGTCATACACGCACGCCGGTTGTGAGTACTACGCACCTGACCTTTCTGAAGAACATCACCAATAAGGTCACTATATGTCGTCCTAGGGCGTCCCCTCCCGGCGTTTCCACTCACATCTGCCTTGTGAATACCTTTTGCTTCATTCATCCTCTCAACATGGTCAAACCATCTTAGCATACTCTTTTCAATTTTTGTCACTACATCTTCTTTTAAACCGCACCGTTGCCTTATCACATCATTATTCAGTCTATCATTCATTTACTTAAATCATTATTTACATAGGAACATTAAAAAGAACTGAATGTTTTTCAGAAGGTTTGCCTGGGAGTCCCACATTAATTGAATAAATAAGGTACCTTTAGGGGAGGCATTAAGCAAATTTGTTCACGTCGATTTATTCCCAGGAATATTATTGTTTGAACAAAAAAGAGAATGTCAAACATTTGCTTATAATATGTTTTCGTTTTGATACGAAATCAAAAAACTTTCATTGTCAGCACTTATTTTGTGAGGAATGAAAATGATAGGACTGCGATTTTGTGGTATAGTCTCTGAAATGGGAAATTCCGTCTTTTGAAAGACTAGGATTAATCGCTCTACTGACGGGTTTAGTGCACTGTGAGGAGAAATCCTTTTGACAATTCAACAGAATCCATTGCGTTCATTTAAGTGGGTAGTTGTCGAGAAGACAATTTTTCCTAAAGTACGTTTGAATGGGACACTAGAGCTTATAAAAACCAAAAGCTTTTGATACTGTGAGTGTGTTACAAAATTCGGGAGCTGGTTTGATTACATAGAGACATTCATAGATAGGTAAAGTCAGGGAAATTATTTACTAAGCAAATTGACTACCAACTTACCTATCTAAACGGTCCGTATATTCAAATTCAAATCACAGCTGTCATTATTTGACAGTTGTATGACATGGGATATGACGATTATCCCGCCATAAGAATTTCATGGCGTTATAATTATACGCGGGAAACATTCCGAAAAACTCTTGGGAATATTCCGAATTATATTTCTCCTCAGTAAATTCACTACAATACGGCCGATGAATCATGAACATAGACTCTCCGAACTTTCGCGTATGTGCTCTCACACTCGCCTCATGTCACCATTTGGTTGCCATAAAACGTTACTGCGTAGCTTTTTGCTCAAAATTCGGGCCAGCCTGATACATCGGCGGTATTGTACATCGTTTATAAAGTAAAATAATCACACTATGCAAGCACTATAGTCTTTAAGAGGCTTACAAGACCTAAAGCGCGGTCACTGTCGGATTGCATAGAAAAGAAAGAGACGCGTGATGACACAACGCTGGTAATTTATTGCAAAATATGAAGCAATTATGGATTTACAAAAAATCTATTCATTGGACTAAAAAATTAAAACACTATCACGTTAGTATTTTACTTGTAGAATAATCTGACAAAAAATCTAAATGTTTGCATGTATATTAGTATGGTTTTTAATCGTTAAAATATTTTTTTAGAGAAGGTATCTTCGTGATTTTTTTCTATCATATCAAGTTAATTGTATTATGTTTTCAACACACTATCTAACTAGCATGTATCCTGAAAATGTCATATATTTTTCCGATTTTGGTCACTGCAGTGGATCATATATTTTTAGGCATTCTAAATTTGCGTTTAGGTCATTTAGTCCCCTTAAATAACACGACGCCTATATACCCCTAAGGGGGGTATTATTACACGCACATTTCGCCAATTATGGTTAAAAAATAATATTAATAATTAGTAACTGTATTATGTAAATAATGACATAATGACATGTACATAATTTTATTACATTATTATAATTGTTGTTTAACCTGGCCAGTAAAATTGACGTAGGGTGTCAATTTTACTTTTTTACTGTACATCAAAATATAACTTATTTCTAGTATTTTACATATTTTTTATAAGGCATGGTCACTATAATGTTGTTTATTTGCCTTCAAATTGACAATTCGTTTCCAACAAAACTTAGCTGGATTAAATTTAAGACTTGTAAAGAAGTCTGCAGTTTGTGCCAGCGCAGGACGTTGTTTGTCGTAGGACAAGTCGGGAAAAAGATTAACAAATTGCAACAGAACTTTATTGTACAATAACTGGAGTTACCCTCAAAAGTCGGTAAAAACTTTTGAAGTTGTTTCTTCTTGAAACAATAACATTAGTATCTGTCAAGGAGAATTGTAGTTTTTAAACAATAAGTTCTTAGATTTTAATTATTTCAGCAAGCCACCTGTTTTAGGGCTGTCTGTAAACATAATTTAGGCTATTTACATAAAATAGGTACTTAACCCTATTATCAGCTTACTAAGCAAGGGTTGGCCGCTTTACGCGAGTAAATAAACATCAAATTAAACTTAATTATAACATAACCAGAAATCGGATATTCAGATGCATATTTACCAAAAGTTAATTTTTAGATAGGAAAGTGGCTTCTAATTTTTTATCCCCTTATTCTGGAACACCGGGAATGCGAATGGAATGCTATTCGGGTGTATATATACTATGGAAGCGACTTCTAAAAAAAATTAATTAAAAAGAAACTCCAGGATTCTTGGATTGCATAACTATTCAGATGCATATTTATTTAAAATTAATGTTTAACCCCGATGCAAATATGTGTATGTAGGATGTAAGATGGTGTGTGTTGTTAGTAAAAGTTAAGATTTTTTCGATACAAAGGCACATTCAGTATTTGCCAACATGTCAGCTTTAGGTGAATATGCATCCGAATATCCGATCTCCGAATATAAAATATCATCACGCCCTATTTCCCCGAAGGGTTAGGCAGAGGTCTACCTATAGTAAACCCACATTTCGCAAGTTAGGTTTAAGTCCCATGTAATGGGGGGCGAGCCTATTGCCATCAACCGGGCACAAATTCCAGACTCCGGGTTCTACTGAGAAATTCCAGATGGAAAAGTCTAATAACACTGTGCCAGACCTGGGAATCGAACCCAGAGGGCCTAGATAAAGTAACATTCGATTAGCGATGACGCTAGTAGAAAACCCCAAAATATTTATGGGGTTGACATAAGCTATCGAAATGTCACGTGATCATAGGTCAACGAATACAAATTAGTTAGACAATGTTGACATCATACGATTGTATGAAACGAATCGACAGCGTCGAACGATTACTTCCATAGAGATGCGTAGCCAAGTGGCAGTTTTTGTTAAGAGTTATCGCTAGTTTTCGATTGATATGATGGAAACATTAGCGAAAGCGATAGCGATTTTAGAAGTAGTCTAGGCCCTCAGAACCGCAATTTCAGCAGTAGCGCTTGGAACCTTTAGTGACTAAACCAACGAGGCAACTCAATTAATAACTTAATTATAACTTAACCCTTAAAGTCATACTACAGCTTACATTTGCATATCACGAAAGAACTTATGTCAATATTACTTTTAATAAAAACATTCACTGGAAAACATAAATAAAATTGTTAAAACCAACAATACCTAACAGAGTTGCTCTACTTGTAGAAACTCCATACATCAAAACAGCGAGTAAGATGCTCTACTTCACAATTAAACCCACTATAAAAATATATTGCACGATGCTACAAAGTCTTGTACATTACTTTATATAATTTGTGTGCCAATTCGGAGGTCAGAGGGGTTTAGTGAACCCTTGTTGACGTGTAGCAGACTCGCAGATGTTTATAGAGGCACTGCCATCTTCGGATGGCGCCAACTAGACTGCGAGGGATCCCGTCGTCGCGACGGAGTGGCGCCGGACGCCGGATTGGTATATTAAGAAACTCCTTTATTTCTAGTGATGACAGTAAATCTGTACGATGTTGAAGAGATTTGGTGTCGTATTTGGTGAAATACTGTTATGTGTATTTAAATTTTAACGGTTACCGTATTATTACATAAAAGGTAACATATTGGTATGGCAATAGACTGAGGCTAAAATTTCTGTATGAACATTCTAGTTACAAAATAGGAGTTTGGTTTGAACTATAGTTAAACTAGGGAAGGTTTAAGTTTAGTTCCATAACAGTTAAAGCTGTTTCTTGAGAAAATAACTTAAACTCAGTCATAAGGACAAGGTCAGGGTCAGGGCCTTAGTTAATATAAGGTTCATTTTAAACTTAACATCTGTAACTTGTACCTACTTTCTTTGCAATTAAATAACTATTCTATTCTATTCAATTCATAGTCTTATCTATAAGTACCTATCTTTGATCCATGTTTTTGAACAAGAGTTCGATTACTTCACTCTACATACTTAACGATACGCCCAAAGAATCTGCGAAAGCTTTAATGAAAAAGAAAACTCCTGAAGTGGAACTGCAAAGGCAAAAGCAATGAATATAATTAAAACACTCTTGTAACTTGTAAACTGCTTTAGGAACTTTTTGAAAAACGTTCTAAGAAGTTGTGGAACGTTTGAAAATCCACGCGGTAGTTTGAAAATCCATGCGGTATTCGCAAACCGAGGCGGTCGAGAACTTTGTTGTATGCCGTGTTAGTAGTCTGGTGGTATAGTGGCGGTGAGGATTAACGCACTGCTAAATGTTCTGGAAAACTAGCTACTATTGAAATAACTATACAAATATGATAATTAAAGTAGATTGTAAGGTTATAATTTTTAATAGCAATTATTTAAACATTTAAATAAACCGAAATAAAGTATAATCGATTTGTGGAATCGTTAGAATCGATATGATGAGTCGGCAACACTGGGCGAGCGCGGGCATTCGAATCTTGACGGCCGGGCAGCCGTACTGTGCGGACGTTCACTAGCTGTATTTTGCTTTGTAACACTGGTTGTGCAATAAAATAGTTACTTTCATAGTGACCTGAGTTTTACTTCAAGATGGTATTGGCAGGGCTGCTAGTCAGCAGTGGTTTAGTGTTATAGGATGTTAAAATATCGGCTTACTCCGTAAGTCAGAAAAATAACAATCTAAGACCAATATAGGATCACTCACTATCACCAACTGCCTCGTTGATGTAGTGGTCGGAAGCGCTACCGCTGAACATGAGGTCCAGAGTTCGATTTCCGGGCTGGGCAGTGTTATTATATTTTTCCATCTGGAATTTTTCAGAAGCAGCCCGGAGTCGGTTGATGGCAATAGGTTCGCCACTGTTACATGAGACTTAAACATAACTGGTGAAATGTGGGTGTACTATAGGTGCACCTCTGCCTAACCCTTCGGGGAACACAGGAGTGATATTATGTTACGTCACCATCATCACTTGTACCTAATCTTTAGGGGCCGGCTATGCCAAACTCATTTACATTGCTTATCTAATTCAATTATTTTCAAAAGCTATCATAAACCACCACAAAAAGCCTGTAATTATTATCTTTGAACGTTAAGTATTTCTAACGAAATTAAGGGTGTCCGTAATTTATTCCGATTCCTTTGATTGTAAAGTTAGGGGTCATAATTTGTGAAGAGTTTGCCAAGTTCCGTCGCAACCCCACTTGATGAGATTCAAAGGAAAAATACTCGATTTCAATGTATGGGAAGGTTCTTGCATAATTTATACCTGTATACTGAAATTCGTTCTAAAAATAGTAACGACTAGCTTTTGCCCGCAGCAAAAGACTTAAAAAAAAAAATATCCCACGGGAGCCTACTAACGGGATAAAAATATCCTATATCCTAAACCAGGTCACGGTCTACCTGTGTGCCAAATGTCATCGAGATCCGTTAAGGCGTGAAAAGGTAACAGACGGATACAATTACTGACTTTCGCATTTATGATATTGGTAAGTATGGATGGATATTAATATCTTTTCGTATAAATGCTCCCGTCAAAAGGCGCGACGCGACTCTATAGTCTTAGAACAATTTCTATGAAAACTTCATTCGACATTGTTCTGCAAGAGTCGCGTAACGTAAACCGGTAACGTCACTATTTTCGTTAGTATGGGCCTGTTACTAACTGAAAAATCACTATTCGATTTTCTTTTTGTTCATTGGTACGAGTATCTGCCTGATTTTTTCTCTGGTTAGATTTTAGATATTTTGTTTTTATTCGGACTCGTTGATAGTTTACCGCCCTTACGGGTGAGGTACATCTGAATGACCGTCAATTTAAGACCAGCTTGGCAGGTACTGGCTTCCCTCGAGGCGACTGACCCCCTAAGATATTTTGTTCTTTACATTAGGTACAAAAATCTAGACTAGCCTAGCTGTACCGAAAGATAGCGTAGTTTAAATTAATCATCTACCTAGCTAATTTCCAAGTGCCTAGCTTAAAGAATAAGCCCAGAGCCCTAGAGTAAAAAATAAAGAATTATTTAGGCTACGCGCAAATCTAGTGAAAAATTCGTGAGAGGAAATTCTGTAGAATAGATTTCCAGTTCGACGATCACGCAACATCTAGCGGACCGCAGCGGAAATTAAGCGCGTTACGATAGCAAGCAGTAGTTCTGTAGTGTTGGCAAATATTTTACTTATGTAAAGTTTGTAGGAAAATGGAATTTCTTGGATCGCATGTCCCGCGACGAGCGGTGCCTTTGTGTTGTGCTGTCGCGTCGCGCTTGTTTGCGGGAGCATTTATGCTCATCTTCTTCTACAACTTATAGGACACTATAGCGACCCGCTTCCGCTTCGCACGGTTTTCACGAATTGAGAAAACATCCAGATTTCTTTATTATACGTAAATTTAATGTTAATGTATCTATATATATATAAATGAATCCCTATTTCCCTTGGTCACGCCATCACGCGTGAACGGCTGGACCGATATCACTTTTTTTTTATTGTTGTTTTCATTATTGTCAGGAGAAGGATCTTATGAAATAAAAAAATAAGGAAGTTGTTCGGAACGTTACAAAATTTAAGAAAACTTAACGCCAATATTAATTTTACATAACTGTCAGTTGTTTGAAATAACTGTCAGCGATTGACAGAATGCGCGCTGCAAATATCGTTTAACACAGATGGATTGGTTGATAAATGAGTCGATAGTTTTAGTTTTAGTCAATAGTCATAACTAAAACTAAACGACATAATTATGACATTCATAGTTAAGACAGGACAACGTCTGTCGGGTCAGCTTGTTATGTAAATAAAAAAAAGAAAGAAAAATAAAATATTTGACCCAGGTTAAGGTACTCAATATTTACACAAAATCAAAAAATAGAGAACCTTAAAATAGAGTTGTGTGCCTCACGGCTAAAACCCCTAAAATCAGCATATAATGTTTCCACTGCTGAGACACAGGCCTCGTCTCGGTGAGAGGTATTGGGCTTTAATCTACCACGCCGGCCCAGTGCGGATTGGTAGATGACACATGACTTCGAATTTTTGGTTCTAGCACATGCCGGTTTCCTCACGATGTTTTCTATCACCGTTTTGACTGCAGTGGGTATGAAATTACACAAAGTAAAGCGCCTGCTAGGGTGGAAACCCGCGACTTATAACTCGGTAAGTGGGGGCCGTAACCACTGGGCCACCACTGCTCTCAAAAAAATCTAAAACGGCTAAAATAAACCTTCTGGAGTAAATTCTCAAAATTTTGTTGATAACCGCATCAAAATCCTTTGCGTAATTTAGAAAGAACAACGCGTTCACACAGACAGACACGAAAAGCGACTTAGTTTTATAAACTGATTTTCGGGATTTACACGCACATACATACATAAACTAACGCCTTCTTCCCATGGAGGTAGGCAGAAACTACAGAACGCCACCTGCTACGATCTTTACATACTCCTTTTGCCTCGTTTACGTTCATACATCTGGTTATACACGTACACCGGTTGCTAGTACTACGCACCTGACCTTTCTGAAGAACAGCACCAATAAGGTCTCAATGTCCTCCTAGGGCGACCCCTTCCCGCGTTGCCACACACATCTGCCTTGTAAATACCTTTTATCAGTCGCCTTTCATTCATCCTCTTAACATGACCAAACCATCTAAGCATACTCTTTTCAATTTTTGTCACTACACGATTTCCGATTTGGTGCAAGATATTCCGACACGATTTTTCCTTCACATGTTATCGCTTAGCCCTATCATAAACATTTGTTGATACCCTTAAAGTGAGTGGTTTCATTGTGCTTCTCATGTAGGTAGGGATAGGTTACGATTCCAGGAAAATATACTCAATCCTAAATAGGCTGTAAAGTAGGTCACACAGTGAGATGCAATCACAATACAATCGATACGTTTTTTTAAAGTGTTTATCACGCCATATTCTGGTCGTTAATCTCCAGTTAGAATTTGTGCTGACTATCGAATACAGAAAGAGTGAGCTTATCATAAAAATAAGTGACTTTTTATGGGCGATTTCAATCCACTTTACGTCTCTTTTGATACCTATCTATGAACATGTTAGAATCGTAAAACATCCCGTATAAAGGCTCCCAATGAGGCGCGACGCGACGAGACTGTAGTAGAACAATTTCTTCATGGAAATTGTTCTGCAAGAGTCGCGTCGCGCTATCATGTCGCGCCTGTCAGCGGGAGCCTTAATGCAGGTCCTGTTTGCCTTCGCTTTGATTTAGGATCGAGAATTTCGATCCACTTATAGTTTATTACGATTCCAAGATTTCCAATAATTTTTCTAAATGTATTTTTTTTTTGTAACTAGATTTCACTTAACTGTTATACAAAGTGGCGCGGATTTTATCACATTAAGTTATATGGTATGCTTAGACTGTATACAAAAATTGAATGAAACCAATTCACAAAAAAAAAATGCGGTCCCATATTTTTTTTACCTTAAAACTTGAACTTATACCATGTAGTATAAATACTTGGTAGGTATAATTGATTGTGATAAGGTGAGCGCCACTTCGTATACTGTTCGTGGCAAACCATCACGAACAGGAAATTAGTCGTTACTGAAATGAAAATTACCAAAAAATACGTCACACAAGCTGTGGAAAACATTCGCACAAAAACAACATGTATTCCCCGATAAACATCAAAATGACTGATTTGACGCCTAACCCATTCTGACACAACACTTAACCCTTCGCCCCAAATTTATTGGCACTAACGTATAATAAAATAAAACTATATGTGCTCTCCCTAGCGTTGGTTGTTTGAATGATTTCTAGATATTTGCTCTACGGCGCCAGCGCCTATTTTATGGGCAGATTCAGCGCAACTTGAACGATTGGCACGTACGACTAACAGCCCTATCGATATCTTTATATCCGATAGGACTGACATGGTTTGAGGTAGATCGGTGAAAATGATACTCGTATAGGGTAAAAACCAAACATGAACTTTTACGTTTACGTTACCTTCCGTCTTTCAGTTATTTTTGGCTGCAAAAAAAATAAACTTGGAAAAGAAAAACCCACATGCGGGTAAAGGGTAATAGGGGAACTGTGTAAACCAGGTTCGCCAAACGTCAATCTTACCTGCACTGGGTAAGACAAATTAGGTGCTGTCGACGGATAGATAGCGGGGAAACTGTTTATCTTACCGGCGCAAACTTCGAGCCAGTGTCGAACAATGATGTCACCGCTGCGGTTCGAGCAACTACCCTATTTTGGAGATGCCAATGAATCGTAGCGGATGCTATTCGTAAGCATCTCGGCTTCTGCAAGGGATGACTATTCTATTCCGAGATATTTTCCCTTTCGAGCAGAAGATTAATAAATGATTACAGGTTTTTGTCTATCAGTAAATAACGATGCTGACATATAAAAATGGCGGCCAAGTGCGAGTCGGATTCGCACACGAAGGTTTCCGTACCACCACAAAATATTATTTTTATTAAAAATATATAATAAGGATAAAAAAAAACAAGACAGGTGCTATAGCAATATTAAGATCGAGCAAAAATATCGAAAAAAAACACGTTTCTTGTACCCCTTTCATTTTTAACTTGTATTATTTTTATTATTTATTGAAATAGCGGCCATAGTAGAACACACCCTGCAAATTTCAAGAGTCTACCTACTACGATTCAAAAGATACAGCCCTGTGACAGACAGACGGACGGAGGGCGGAGCTTTAGTAATGGGATCCCATTGGCACCTTTTGGGTACGGAAATCTAAACAAAACCCGGCCAAGTGCGAGTCGGACTCGCGCACGAAGGGTTCTGAACCATAATCTATAAAAACGGCAAAAAAATCACGTTTGTTGTATGGGAGCCCCCTTAAATATTTATTTTATTCTGTTTTTTTTGTATTTGTTGTTATAGCGGCAACAGAAATACATAATCTGTGAAAATTTGAACAGTCTAACTATCACGGTTCATGAGATACAGCCTGGTGACAGCCGGACAGACAGACGGACGGACGGATAGCGAGTCCTAGTAATAGGGTCCCGTTTTACCCTTTGGGTACGGAACCCTAAAAAGGCTAAATATTTATGATATATTTTTTGGAAACATAACACACTTAGCATAAACTAAAAAGTAATAAAAAAAAATAACCATGTAAATAATCATGTGAGAAGATTCCTAGATTTTATATTTTGGTTTTGAGCAGAAAAAGGTTGGCGTACTGTCAAAATTGGACTATTTACACTTAATGCAAGAAAAACCAAGACACTTAAAAAGGATATTACTTTTTTTAAAAAGGCCTTAACAGCTATATTTTCGTATGTCTATTTGTGCTGTGGTTTTATTTCTCTTCTCAATTGTGCCAATAGTGTACATTTGGTGATATAAAGGCACTCCGTAGTGATTTATTTTACGAGCTCGCGACAGGTGAGACCAGGGTAGGTACATGTCCCTACTCTTGTATGTACAGGGGACTGAAACCCTACTATATTTTTTCTTTGAAATCACGTAGGTACGTACATGTGATATAAATAATGTAGGTGTATTTTCTTCTGTATGAAGTGTGATCTTATTTATATGTATTTAGGAGGAGTTCCGAAAGTACTATCATTGGGAGACACATCTTACTAATATTACAAATGTGAAAGTTTATGAGGATGGATGGATGTTTGTTACTCTTTCACGCAAAAACTACTGAACGGATTTGGATGGAATTTGGCACACAGATAGACCATGAACCTGGTAAGAACATAGGCTACTTTAGTCCTGGATCGCAGACGAAGTCGCGGGCAACAGCTAGTTTATTATATGTTCAAACTTCAAACTCATATTTTACTTTTGCAAGAAATAAATATTTATTATTTATAATTTATCCAACAAGTCCTACTTTTTATATATATAATTTTTTTTAGGGAAGTAAATATTGAAGGTCTATTTATCTTCATATTTGAAAATTAAATAATCTGACACGAAAACTTGACTATAGATAGAATAACTCAATCGATTTTTATACTAGATGGTAGTGAACTTTGAAAGACAAAGTCCAATAAAAAAAAAAATGTTGTACATATCAGAGCCATGCAAGTTATTTTTACAATGAGCCATCTTTTATTTCAAATTTTTTTTTATAATTAAAATAATTACAAGAAAAGTGGCGAAGTGTTTAGTAGCGACCACCACACTTTATGAACCAAGATGAAAGCTTAACAAAGTGTGACAGTGCCCCCAATACCGACCAATTAACTGTGGTTTATAATAATATTTACAGTCGCGAAAAATAAGGAAAATGAAGATTGTTTGTAAGCAAAACAAAAAATAATAGATGAGCGTCCCGACGGTGTTTTAAGAAAGGTGAGACGTCGCTTATGTAATATATCACATTAGCTGAATACTTTTGTAGAAGGTGAGGCTTTTAATACTTTATCAACTTTCCTTTTATCTGCACTATTTCCAACTCTTAACTACGGATAATTCACAACTGAAGACTAATCTAGGGCCACGATACAATTTCGCTTTGTCTTTTCTTTAGTATTGCAAAGCAGTGGCGATGCCTCTGGAGTTGCAGATAGCCATAAACAACGGTGACCACTTAATATCACGTAGGCCGCCTAGGTATTTGTTTGTCACCCAAAAACTTTTGCAAAAAAAAAAGAGTTCATTTCCCTATAACATAACCACAAAAACTGCAGTAAATTATTCGTTTGTTCCTAAATAAATTCCCAAGGGACAAGTTCTATAATGTCTTTTATATTATTTGGTATCAATCGGGAGAATTCTCGTGTACCCATAACTTATGTGCAGACGGGAGCGGTACAAACCCCATGGGTAATAAAACATCGCCTGGGCGCTTAAAATGACACGAAGGCACTGTTACGTTATGTTATCCTAGTACTTTTAACAATATATTTAAATCGTGTTGCATGCTATTGATACCATGTCTTCAAAATATTGTATAGACCTCCGTTTTTACCCGAGTACGGCAAAGCTAAAGGAGGGTTATGATTTTAATGGGCTATGTTTGTATGTTGTCATCTGTGCGGTCATATCTCCTAAACTGGCCGTCGTTCTGCAGGTTATAGGTTAATTAAGACGTCACATTAAATCCAAGATGGCGGCTTATAGGGGTTGTAAAGCGCTACGGTTTAAAAAAAATTTCATGTTTGGTATCTAATGAAAGGTCTTAAAGAGTACCTACTTGGTGAAAATATATTGGTGATCTATAATTGTTCATACATAGCGTGAGCCGCAAATGAGAACAAAACAATTATTTTTCACTCTTGTTTGTATGGAAAAACTCATGCTTTTAAATACAGCACAACAAAAAGTCAATGTTCCCAAAATTCGGTACTACGCTAGGTAACCAGATCACAGTAACGTTATATAAAAATACATAAGGTGGTCACGAACCTTCCTCATTCAAATATAGGTACCATTACGCTTTTTAGAATCCTTATAACAAGGAGGGATTATTTTAATCTACTCCTCAAGGATTTTTTTTATTACGTAAACTCAAACTCAAAGCAGTTACTTCATATAAACCAATTACAGGCACTTTTGAATTGTCAAGGGGTTGGTAAGTCAGAAAGATGAAGCTAGTTGCCCATTCCAAAGCGTAGTAGGTACCTATGCAGAAGGACGGGCAAGTAACTCCACGGACAACCTTTTAAATCAAAATATGGTTATGAAATATCGGTTACATCATTCATGTTGAAATTATGCATGTGAGAACGATGCAGAAAGTTAAAAGCGTCCGTAATAAAAAGAAAAAATAAAATAAAAAATAAGCCGTGGCAGCTAAGGGATGGCCAGTCCCTACTGACGGCGCTCACGAATATGACGCATGGATTAGCACCGTTCAGCTCAACCATTTTGAAGGGAACTTAATGATCCAGCACACTATCGAATTATGCTAGATTCCAATTTTAAAACTAGATAATAGACTAATAGACGAGGACCGAATTTAGAAACCACTCACTGTTAGCAGCTAATGCATAAGCCATGTTTTTTACAGAGTAGGTTACCTAACTTTTCCTGAAAAATATAAGTCTGAGCTCGACTAGTGAAAATATAAAAAGGTACCCAATATATTATGTAGATAGGTATATAACGATAGTGTAACATGTCATTTAATAATTTGGGAAAACTTGTAAATTACGTATTTTTTTGATGCAGAAATATTTTAAAGTGACGAAGTATTTTTTATTTAAACAATAGGAACTCTTAAATACTTCCGGCGCATCTAGACAGTCAAGCGTATATAATATATAAACATTGCTGAGTGGCCGAGTAAGTTCTATTACCACAGTTTGACAGCAAAAGTACTCTTATGCCTTGTAATAAAACTTCCTGTCAACTCGACGGGATAAAAATACCTAGTATTTAAAGTTTCGACATCGTTTACTGTGTTGTAAGAGACCAGCCGTAGATGTTTACAAACCAATTTTTTATTTTATTTTTCTTTCTTTCTTTGAAACGTTGCCGCACACTAGGAAATTCTCCTGTATTGTGGGTGCGTTTAAAATCATTTAAACTCACATACACGAACAGCCAGACCCGGAACAACTACTTGTAGGTCATACAAATATTTGTTCCGCGCGGGAATCGAACCCGCAACACGCAACGCAGAAGTCAATCGCTTAACCACTGCGCCAACCGTGCGGACAAACCTATGAAGCTAAAAGTCGTATTTTTCTAACAAATCCAACATTAAACAGTTGTGTACCGACGTGATTATCCCACCAATGTACATGTATTTACTACACGTGTACAATTTAACGCGCTGAGACTGTTCCACTTGGAAACTCGATTAGAAGCTCCACTTAAATTAACTGGATTTAGCGGGCATGTCTCACATCCGTGATGCTAGACATGAGCATAGGTACACGATTTTATATTTTAGAAACACGAAAACGTCAGTATCTGTACTCAAAATTTATGAAGCTTCATTATTTTGATTGGTAAGAGCGTTTTCCTACCGGCCAGTTTTCTTTGGCCGCGAGTGTATAATTTAAATGCGAGCCGCACCGCGCCAAGCAAAGCCAGAACTTCCGAAAATGTTGATTTGTTTTCGTACACTCATGCTCACTTGGCCATGGCTGTTTCACTATCCATAAATGATGTATGTTTGTCTTTTCCTTTTGTAACTTAGAAAAGATCCATTATTTCAAAAGAACGGTTTAAAAATATAAAACAAGTAAAAAAGAACTCATGAAATCACAGACTAGAAGGAATAAGTAAGACATTCAACTGTATTTAGAAATCTTCCACTATCCTCAATAAATTGTTAAATGAAAAACATCTTCAAGGTGATACAAAATTCGAATTTTGGGTAAAGCCTTGGTAAAGAAAGAAAAAAGAAAGAAAGAAAAATAGGTTTATTTGTCACAGAAACACGTGCATACAAAAAAAAAAAATTAGCTCAGGTAACAATTTAATAAAAAGAAACAAACAAACTAGATCTTTAATCACGAGCACGAAACAGAAATAGTCGACAGCTAAAATAGTTGAAAGCATTCAAATAAGCAAATTGAGTAATATGCAAGTGGCACTACAAATTGACATTCGCAGATAATCCATTTGTTTACATTTTCATCAAATTATTTTGGAACACGCAATAGTTTAGGTGATACAAAAGTAGAATTCACGCTCGTCATATTACAGTAACTGTTCTCGAATACTACATTTTTAGGAATAACATGAACATGTGGGTTGGAACCAATATCTGACTAGAAGATCTGGTTCCAACTGATAAATACGGACTATTAGGCCGAACTATATTTTAGATGTTCATTCTGCCCGTCCATGTCTTGAGCCATGTAGTTATCGATTAGTTAATTTTATCTCTATCCATCTTAGTGTCTTTATAGGAGATAGCTATAGCTAAGGGTTCTTGATTGGAAGCCAGACGACGATCGCTCCGGTGACGTCAGAAACTTGCCTTATGGATGACCAAAGTATAGTTGAGGCGTTTTAGCATGGCAATGGCGGTCATTGACCCACGTACATTTTCAAGCATTTTTTATTTCAAAAACTGAAATAAAGTACGATCAATATCTATCATCTTCTTCAACATTATCCGATGACGAAAAACCATACATATTTTGTTGTTTTGGTTCCTACGGAGAGATAATAAGGAAAAGGCAATGACCGCTAGTGCCATGCTAAAACGCGATATCTATAGTCGTGTGCTTCCTAATGAACGAACTAACGTGTATGTAACCCGAACCTGAACAATGGGCTAGAAAACGTTAACTATCTCTGATGACTTAAGGTGACACAGGTTAAAAAAAAATAAAAAAAAAAACATTTTATAAGTAGTTCTAGTCTCATCTCAACACAGTAGAATTGCGTATTGAAGATTTACAATATTAGAAGATATATAAGAAAGATTATTAACGTAACAAAATTTCGCCTGGATACTTTACAATAACGAGTCCAAATTAATTCAAGAAAATTATACCAATTTGTAGTAGGTACTTTGCAGTTTTTTTTTTTAAATTTTGCTACTTTTTGATTTAAATTTCCAAGATAATAATATTAACATGATTTAAAAGCTAACAGTCTTAAAATAATTTCTCCGTTTTTAATTACCAATAGACATCTTTGAATTAGACACCCTCTGTCTCCTGAACGGAAGCAGTGAACAATTAATTAAATGGAAAACAGAATAATGCAATGTGAAACAGATTCCTGTTACAAATTAGGCTAACAAGTCAGAAAATCCGCGCCCGATTTCTCTTTTTAATTGAGCATAAAATTTATTAGCAGTTCGTGTTTACGAAGTTTATAAAAATAACATCGGGAATCTAGTTGAAACTTAAAAAGCCAATAGTAAAAGGAATCAAATAAGACAACGTATTGCAAATAAGACAGATAATTATTATATAGGTAGGTACAAGACTTTCAGGCTCAAAAAGATATATACATTGACCACAAATCATTTGATTGTCTATAATTTATGTTCCAAAGTACTGTATTGATGTGTAGTTACAACTAAGTACGCAATATATTTTAATGTCTTTTGTAGCTACACAATGATACATTATTAAGGAACAGAGACTGTAGACAATTAAATGAATTCTGGTCGATGTTTAGGTAAAAAATGCAAATGTAAAAGGTGGTGAAATCGCAAGTTTTACAAAAAAATATACTTCTGCCAAACCGCAAACCAGTACTGTATCTGCCTATCACGAACTCATGCTATACCTAACCTACACGTGAACTAAATTACTATACCTACCCTTTACCGTCTTCGTTGTCACGAACTTCGTTGCAATGAACTCTTTTTCCACTATATTCTGTTTCTGTCACAGGAATGATTTATCGTCACCGAGAGCTTATAAATACGCTTAAAGTCGCCGGCACGTAACTAGGCAAGATTTTGGCGTAGTGAAAGAAAGAAAGAAAAAATATAAAGAAAAGAAAAAAAGGAATAAGAGAATAAGAGAAAGAAAAGAAAAAAAAAATAAGGAAAGAAAAAAAAAATATTTGACCCAGGTTAAGGCACCCAATATTCACACAAAAAAACTGTATTGTATGCCTCACGGCTGCGCCAAAGTGCGCACTAGTGGGAGTAAGTTTGCGCATGTACACTTAGTGCAACATAAAATGGTCATTGCCAGGTGGTTATTGCCATAATTTATTTTTAAACATGTATGTTTAGAAGAAAATTAAAGAAAGGAAAAACGCATCTAACGACTCTTGCCAAGTTTCGTGCCGACTTTACCATACTTCGCGCGAGAACAGTATTTAGGTCACAATTCGCGTAGTTGCAATAATAAATAATTGATAACTGAAAACAACACGTAAATTAATTATCACAGGATGGCGATCGACCCCGTACACGACTCCGTATTACCTATAGAGGCAATGTATGAGTGAGCTGATGAGGTCGACCGCACTAAAGTCTAAACATTTGCGGATAGATTTCGTAAAATTATAATGTCGTTACGGGTACTAGAAGCCCAAAAGTTTGACAACCAGTCTTACCAAGGGGTTACTTATTATACCCTGTAACTAGATTGTGATGGGTAAATAGGGAGACGCTTTATGTTAAGTACTTGCATTCAGCTGAATCTGATTGGAGTAAAATTATAATGATCTACGTACCCACACCCAATTTATTTATTTATTAGCTTCTGCATGCCCGCGCTTTCGTCCGCGTGAAATTTCTGGTTCATCCCACAAACCCCGTTGCATCGCATCGCGTGCCCGCGCTATTACTCCGTTTTCACTTGTCGTTCTTTCTTACTTTTTTTCTTTTTGTCGGCTCCTAATGGCCATACCGTGATGTTAAATAGTTTGTAGCCTTCCTTAATAATTGTGCTATCAAATGCAAAAAGAATTTTTGAAATACGACTGGTAGTTCCAGAGATTACCCCTTACATAAAAACTCTGGCGAAATAGATTGAAGAATACACATCCGCCACTTGTAATACGATTAATTTTGATAATAAATAATAATACACCGAAAATTACAAATAAGTATATAAAAACTTTTTTACAAAAAAACAACCGACTTCCAAAAAAAATTCACTAAAAGACGTGAAAAATAACTTTAATTTCGGAAGTCGGTGGCCAAAAATGAAAATACAAAACCAAAGACACCGACTTCCGAAATTAAGGTTATTTTTCACGTCTTTTAGTGATTTTTTTTTGGAAGTCGGTTGTTTTTTTGTAAAAATGTTTTAATTTTTCACTTTTTAGTTGCGGTACCTACCCCACACAAATTCCTATACCACTACTTGGTATGTAAATAACAGTGGCAGGAAACGATTAACATATCATCAATATAAACGAAGTGGAAAAAATATGCAGTATTAAGAATAACTCAAAAACTACTGGTCAGACCTTGATCAAATTTAAATGGGACCACATGTGAAGCACCAGCTATCAAATAAAAAAAGAATCATCCAAATCGGTTCACCCAGAAAAAAGTTATGTACCAACACACATAAAAAAAAAAAAACATACAGACGAATTGAGAACCTCCTCCTTTTTGTAAAGTCGGTTAAAAAGTAAAAAAGACTATCAAAATGTTTACAATCAAATCATAATCAAAAATAATTACAGATAGGGATGTCGAAATTTTTCTTCAATAAAATATTTTAACTACAATACCACTTCTGATTATTTTTTACCAGAAATATGCTTTCCCCTCTGATTGGAGGTACCAACCCTCTCTCGAGCTACTTCTCCAAACTCACCTTAACAAACTTCTTCTTACTTCTTCTTTCTTTCTTTTTTAAAGCGTATTAGAGTCTATCTGACAATACGTATTATTTTTACCAAGAATCCTTGTACAATAAAGTCGAATGACAAAATAGTCCCTGCCTTACGCGTTAAATAATTTAAAATCATAAAAGCTTAAGTCAATGTTCGACCTTCTTAACATAGCAAAAATAAATTTTAAGCATAAATATCTACTGTAGTTGCTATCAAGCCTAACAAAATGAGATAGAATTATGATTGTTATATGCTTATAAAAAGCACGAGATATTGGTTTCAGCTGATTATTAAAGTAAATTTGGGCCGATCTTGAAATTCGACATTATGAGTCTCAGGTCGCCTTGTTAAACTAAAAATACGAAATTATTTTTAATTTTTCCTAAAACTTACCTCGAAGTAGCTTTAAACCTCGATATTAAACATTCTGCTCTAAAATACCATTTGAAATTTTGTGCTCAAGGAATAAGTACGAAAGTGTCAACTTATCTGTAGTTTGGGACAGGAGCTCTTCGAAAGATTTCCATCAAAGAATTCCTTCAAAATTTTCCAAAAGCAATATTTGAGAGAGAAAATTTTCTTTTGTGAGTTATCCCTTCAACGTTTTCACAGAATTTCTTACGTTTCATTTTCACCGTCACTTATTCAGTCTTGAGAATTCGTCAAAGGAAACGAATTTGTTAAATTGAATTACGATTTTTGTATGGGTGCGTGCATTTTTTACGATTCTGATTTTCCAAATAAAGATTAGAATCCGAGTGAGAGCTTTATTGTGTCAATTTATTGGGATAAAACGGTGTCCGTCAAAGCGCTGAAAAAGTGTGCGTAAACAACAGATGGAGTGCGACACGTGTATTTGCTGACCGTATAATAAAATCCGGGCACACATACATAAAGAATTAATAAATAAAAACTGTGTACAAGTGCTTTTTGGCAAACATAACATTAAAATGCAAGAACAAAAATTCTAATCAAATTAATATATTTTATTTCACATAAACGTACATGGGCACTTATGAAACATCAGAAGCTAGGTGCACGGTTCCAATTGGTAGTTTCCTATGCAGATGAGCCGGCAAGATACTCCACGGTTACTCTCTTTTTAAAATAATTTACTTTTACAATATTTTCGAATTGCAGTGTTAATAGGTATGGGAGGACAGTAAAGGCCTGTTAACAAGGTACTTAACAAAATACAAAATGGACTACAAATCTACAGTCTACAAGTTAGGCCTAAATTATGCAAACTGTACTTTATGAAATACGTCACATTTATCCGTGGGTGTCATTAAAGTTATACGAGTATACGTCTGCGAAGTTTCACTAGATCATTTTACCTGACCATGTTTATTATGTATTCCGCATGTCAAGCAAAAAGTACATACCTGTGTACTTTTAAAATTTGAATTGCTATTTAATATTGCAACTGAATCTTCTAGAAGACGACGTGATGCAAGAGAACGCAATGAATAAGAAAGAAGTAAACATTTTTATGTTTTTACGTGGTGAAAACTGTTTTCTTTTCGCGGGGTGTGACCATAATTTGACATATAAAATTGCAGAAAATAAATAATATCATGTCCCTAGTTCTGATTTCTATCTCATTACGTTTTAACCCTGCAACATGTACCTATGTTGATAAAAATAGACAAAGATTTTGCAACAGCCATAAAATTCTACGGAAATGTTCAACTCTTCAATACTGACGCCAAAAAGTTAAGTCGTTAGGCTATGAAGCCGACAAGTCCCGCTTGTCACAAACGGCTCTGACTAGAATAGAAAACACATGTCCCTTCGGCATAGCGCCAAGTAGAAAATATTTGAAACAGACTAATTAGAGAAGAGAGCGAGAAATTATATTTGTCGTGTCGTTCCGGACTAAAAATTGTTAACACTCAGTGTCGTAAAAGGCGACCAAAGCGTTATGTCACGAGAATGGGTAGGAGTGTCATTCTGCTAATTGCAGCGTAGGTGCCATAGTGTACTCACAAATCTGTCTGACAATCGTGGTTATTTACAAGATCTACTGGGTGTTTGGCAGAACGTTGAACATACGAAAATTGCGGATAGGTGGGGTCATCTGTTACTTACTCAGCCCTAATTTATTTGGTACTGGCCCCCTGGATATTTTTTAAAACTTTTTTTTTGCTTTCTTCTAGTTTCACCATTTTCTAAACTTTAAAGAGTATTTTTTGTTAAAAATGGGTAAATCAGTCATTTTTTTTTTAAATCTTTATCTTTCTGTAAGTTTGAGGACTCATAACTTTTTTTCTAGCTAACATCTGGATAAAGCAATAATTTTATAAAAATCTGCCAACATTAAAGATTAAAAAAAAAAAAAAAAAATTGCCTGTTTTACCCATTTTTTATAAAAATTACACTTTAAAGTTTAGAAAGTGGTGAACTAGAACAAAGCAAAACATTTTTTTTTTAAATATCCTGTGGCCAGGGCCAAATAAATTAGGGTTGAGTAAGTAGCAGATGACCTATTCACCATTTTCGTATGTTCAACGTTGCGCCGAACACCATGTATAACTGTATAAAAAACAAAATGGTCATTGGGTAACTCATGTTTAAGGTAGTAAATATTTGGTAGAAATGAGCAAGTAATTGACGATATTTCTACAACTAGTGGCT
Source organism: Griposia aprilina (assembly GCA_916610205.1). NCBI lineage: Eukaryota > Metazoa > Arthropoda > Insecta > Lepidoptera > Noctuidae > Griposia > Griposia aprilina. The sequence goes on from OU744287.1 coordinate 8,430,904, forward strand.
CTGGGAGCTGTAGATGTCGCGAGTCTGTCTTTGCATAGCTTAAAACTGAAAAAAAAACACGTGCGCCTTAAAACGAAAAGCGCGCGCAAGGAACGCGTAACGACTGAAATATGCTTTTAATAAAACCCCCATATCTCCGCCATTTTGAAAAAAAAAACAAAAATCTGAATCGACAAAAAATTATAGAACCTACTCACAAAATTTCACGAAAATTGGTTGAGAAATGCGACCTGTAGAGGAGAACAGCCATCCGCCGGACATCCGGACATATGGAAGCATTTTCGCTCAAGCTGAAACGGAGACGCTTCGCTCGTGCTTCGCGCTCGCTCGGTCAAAAAGGGTTGAATTACTCTTTCAGGATACCCCTAATACACAAAACAAGACCATTTTTTGCGACGTGGCTGCCATAAATATTTTAATGAGTATTCTCGCTACAAAGCTAATCCTACTCATTTGGACGGACACTCATTCATAATAATTTGCCTTTCAGATTATGTACAAGCTTTAAGGCAATTTGTTTTATGTTACCAAGTCCTGACTTCGCTGGCGGACTTATAACCACTGTTTATGCAAGGACCCGATTAATTAATGAGAATATAATTAATTATGCATTTTTAATCTCCTTTGGTAATAAGCTTCTCTTATTAACCAGCATCCAATAAAATTCAGGGAAAACAGTTTTTCATTATTATACGAGTATTAGGTACAAAACTTTTTGTTCGTTTTACGATTACTCCGTTCTGCGGTTAAAGGGAAATGTGTTTTACATTCGATGTTCGGTTTACGGGTTGTTATATTAGAGATCCTTTGGGCTTTCATTAAAATAATAATAGGGACATAAACTTGTATTGTAGACTGTTCACTGTACCTCCGCCATATTGTCCTGTCATAAGCTATTAACTTCACAATGAAGCTCTTGCTTTCACTAAAACTTCGATCGGGCGACCCTTTATTAAAAAAAAAAATGTCATGCATCTCTCCTGCTGGGTAAACACAATGAATTAAATCAGATTAACACTTACTATTACAGCGAACGCTTTGTAAGCGAATTCTAATCAAGATTAGGGGTGTCGCAACGTAATTCTTTACATTTAAATTCGTCGTCAACAAAGGGCGCGCTAAATCCGAGTGGAAATAAACAATTTCACACGTTGTTGGGGTGCTGCCGCTACTACGGAGCTGTCTGATTTTATCGACAATTTCAATGGGTTAACATTTACAGTGAGTCAGGATCACGACGGTTATTTATTCGGTATTATTCTTATTAAAAACCAATGCTAGTACACACTTTAAATCATGCGGAGAACTTGTTTTTTTGTTGTATGTTAAATATGGATGTAAATTATGAGTTACTGACTTTTAGGGATGTTCACAGTGTATCAATGTTGCTGCAGAAGATAATAAAAAAACTAGTCCCAGATTGTAATCAAGTAGAAGCAGCTTGTTACGTCTACTAAAATGTTTTTGACTAGGTACATTTTAAAAGCAGAAAATAAACTACGGCATAAAATACACCGAATCTACTTTAAATATCTTCATGAGGACCAAGCAATCTAGTTAAGTGAAATAAAAGAAAACTATGTCCATTACCGTTGACATAATAGCCGTACAAAAGTTAGAAACTCAGGTATTTTCTACTTACTTCCTGTAACAGCAGAGAGCGAATAAAATGTCAGTTTGAAAGCCATATAACCTGCACCCTGTTTATGTTACGGCGCCGGCGGCGGCGGTTGGTGACTCACCTTATGTTTGTGCCTTATACCTTATACAGGGTTACTTGTAATGTGATATATTCATTTTAAGGCAGGATACTGTGCTAAATTGATGTTACAAATGGATGCCGTTATTAAACTTTTGAATATAAAGAAATCTTCGATAAAGTTTCAATAAAAATAGAAATAAAACCTTATCAATTCGGTATTTCGAGGTAAATCGAATATCAGACTCAATAAATAATAATACTTAAAAGTTGTTTTTTTCGATATCTATGGAGTTTCTTAAGGACCATACGGGGTGCTCGTTTGAAGCACTTAATAATATTTAGGTAACATCAAAACGCCTTACAAGAATTTTAGTTGGAGTAAGAAGTCGCCCTGTATACCGTATTGTTGCCGAAGTGACGATTCGCATTTTGCATACGACATCGATGACATGTTTACGTTTTAAAACGTGGGGTTTTTAGTGCCCCTCGGTTTTACTAGTCCATTGTTCTTTGATGGATATATTATTGTTATATGTATGTAATATAATGTGTACGTGTTTACTATACGTGTTTGAATTAAATTGGGAATGAAATAGTTTTGTAAAAAGTAATCTTGATAAGACTAAAAATACGAGGGCTTGGTGATTGTCCTATGACCATGATTGGATAGGATTCGGTGTTCTACATGGTAATAAATTAAGACATGAACTTATATATTTGTATTTTTCTTAATTACCTACCTATACTTTACGACCTGCATTCAAGCAAAACCAAAGTTAGGGTTTAAATAAATCACGTACTTAATGGAAAACCTTGCTGAAAACTAGGCCCTGAGCTGATCAAATTGTTTTCAGATGAAGACCCAATTGATGAGCCTACAAATGAATCTGTTATCTTCTTCGATCATATACAATGTGGAGACAATAATACGAAAATAAAGGAAAGCACTGGCGATACTAATGCATAAGAGTATTTTGAAACGATCGATAAAATTTTCAGAACGAAATTAAAAAAGAGATTTTTTTAAACATAATAATTAGTAGTGATACTATGGGTTTTGCCGATTAGCCGAATGGCCCGTTTTTAACCTATTGGAGGACCTAGGCAAGTGCATTTTGCCTGAAATAAATGTTTTATTATTATAAAGTTATAATAAAAGAAAACAGGGGCATGCCATCGTCCGGATGAGTCCATCAGACATATTATCTCCGGATGTTCTCGTCTAGCTAACGAAGAGTACTTGCATAGACACAACCTTGTAGCCAGGATTATCCATCAGCAACTTGCTCTGAAATACAGCCTTGTAGAATCGGAAGTGCCGTACTACAGGTATGTGCCCGACCCAGTTCTCGAATATGGACATATCACATTGTACTGGGATCGATCCATCATCACTGACAGGACTATTGTTGCCAATAAGCCTGATATAGTGATGGTGGATCGATTAGAGCGGCGCGCAATGATTGTTGACATAACGGTCCCGCATGACGGGAACCTCGTGAAAGCCGAGAAAGATAAACAAATCAAGTATCTAGACTTGGCTCGCGAGGTTGTCGATATGTGGGATGTGGACTCAGCGATCATTGTGCCGATAGTCGTGACAGCCAATGGCTTAATAGCCAAGAGCCTCGACCAACACCTGAGGAGGCTCTCGTTGGGCAGCTGGATCAAGGGCTTGATTCAGAAAGCGGTACTTCTGGACACGGCTCGCATTGTTAGGAGGTTCCTCTCTCTGGAGCCCTGACCGCCGGTAGCTTGGACCCTGTTCCCGATACCGGTGGGCTACTATTTTTTATATTTTTAAATGTTTTTATATTTTTTATATTCTAATATTTGAAAATGTAATTTATATGTAAATAATGAAATAAAGGAAATAATAATAAAACATTTATTTCAGGCAAAATGGCCCATAGACATATATAACTTACAAACTAACATATATAAAGTATAAAACAAAACTTGTGTTAAAAAATAGCATAAAACTATGTTAGTATCTCTTCACTAGCTTGTCCTTGATCTGCCTTGTGGTACTTGTCCGCGGAAGCGACGGAACACCACATCTTGCGGCCAAAAGTCTTCTGCCGTGACGACGGACAGGTAACAATTATGATACTGGGGCCCCATGGAGAATCTAGGATGCAAGAGCGAGCGTAGTGAGCTCGATATTTGTAGCACCCTGCCTCTGATAACGCATAGATTCGACGCTGGCAGGAAATGGGGCCCCATGAATGGAGGGACCCTGGGCACTTGCCAAGAGTGGCCAATGGAAAAGAAAGCGCTGTCTGTAGTGAATAAATTATTTGTTATATTTGATTAAATTTTTGTATGCAAACTGGGAACGTTATTACATATAGAAGTTTAATTAATTGCCGTATTGTCATCTCCACCTTGTACACGTTATGATGAGAATCAGAGCAACAACCTCGGTCAATCTTGGGTGCAAATATACACAACAACAGGTGACGCGTGCTACAGGGGAGTTTGTATAACTAATAAACTAATCGAACGTGAATATGTCAATAGAGGCGTGACAGACAAACTGACGGAATAACATGTTACAACGCTACAAGTTTATGTACATAATGGTTGTATGATAATTTTATTGTTACCCATATGTTTGTATTTCAATGTGTTTTGTCTGGATTTTATCTGGAATTAATATCGCCCATTACCATCTGCCTGCCTTTTTCCAACTACATATGTTAGGGTCGGCTTGTAGTCTAACCGGATGCAGCAGAATACCAGTATTTTACATGGAGTGACTGCCTATCTGATCTCCACAACCCAGTTACTGGGTATTACGATACCCCTTGGTAGGACTGGCTTTCAGACTTTCGGGCTTCTGACTACCTGTAACGACTGTCAAAGATCAACAAATGACAGCCGGGACTAACGGTTTTCGAGGCAAGGTGGGGTCTCGATATGTAAGGATGATGGTCACCCATCCACGAACCGACCTCTGCAAGCGTAGCTTAACCTTCGATCAACCCGTGCAGCTGTTCTTATCAAGCCACGTACGAGCTCTTCGTTAGCATCGCCCATCTCTCTTTTTTCAGGAGAGCCTAAACTTTGGGTGCCCAGAATAAAGTTGTTCTTAATAGTTAAAAAAACCTAACAAAGTTCAGTAACTTTGTAAGGTTTTTTTTAATAGTAGATGACTTCTATGCTATTATTCGAAAGCGTATCGCATTTCTGATGTGGCGGGTGTGTGGCGGCGCCAACAGTCTCTTGATGACCGTTTCGGATAGGACTGATGGCCTTATATGGAAGCACTGGACGAGGACGCTAGTGTTGCCTTCAAGCCGTGCACAGAAGTAGTGTGTGTAGTGTTATTGTGAACGAACATGATGATTTATTATTATTACTATCGTCTCTGATATGTTTTTTGGATTTATTAAATGTCCTTACTTACAATATTGAATTGTACTGATCTGACAAATAAATTATATTAATGATAATGATAAATAAATGATAAATGATTTTATTTCTGTAAGTAGGTTTATACAAACACTTTTACACGTCAATCATATTTTTAAAACTAGATGAGGTCGGCGTTTCCTATCTGACTACTCTGAGAAGAAAGGCCGAAACAAACTCAGAGGTCACGGTCTCTTTTAAATAATATTAATTGAATAATATTATTATTATAATAAACCTAAATGTATCGAATAAATAATATTAATTGAAGTAGTATTGAATGTTTCTCACATTAGGCAGACAGAAAGTGAAAAATATTTGAAATGTCGGTAGGTATTATTTATTCGCGATTAATTGGAGACTACGCGATCGATACACTTCCTCTCTTAATTGAAAAGGAATACTCACGGTCGTAACCCATTTAATTTTATCAATATTGAGTTTGAGTTTATTTTTAATGAAATCTACATGCAAACGTATGTTCCGACTTTACAGCAATTTGTTTCTACTTTCTTTATTTATATCCGGTGAGTGAATGATAGTATTTTGTTATCCCCATGGTGTGTTATTGCGATTCGAATGATTTTACGAGCAATCAACTAAAAAACCTTAAGTTATTTTTAAAAGCGCCATTCGTTTAAAAAATAAATAAATTTATTTTATTTCGGACAACCATAAGATCCATAAAAAGGCAGGAGAAGACAGGAAAAGGCATTTTATAAAAAAAAAATAAGAAAAGCGCTTCGTACTTATTCATCATCATCATAATCAGCCTATATTCGCCCCCTGCTGGACGTAGGCCTCTCCTGGTGAACGCCACTGAGTCCGATCTTCGGCTCTCTTCATCCAGTCTCTGCCAGCCGCCTTTCGCCAGTTGTCACTCTACCTGGCCGGCGGCGGGCGTCCCACACTACGTTTGGCTAAACGCGGTCTCTCTCTAGAACTAGTTTTATTTATTTATTTAAAAAAGGTACACCAACAGCTTCTGTATACAAAATATCACATAACAGTAGGTAACAGCCATGGGCTTATACAGTTGCCAATAACAGGTGAACCAACATTCTCAAATACAGTGATAACTTAAGGTAAAAACAAAAAGTAAAAAAAAAAAACAATTTAAGTGATAACAAACCATAAAAACAGAAATATCAAATTACATAAGAAAAGCTACAGAGGTTGCAAGAAACACTTACATACTAACACAATTAATCTTAGATTATGTGGATTGCGTGCTTTGGGGCCCTAAAACTTAAAACTTAAAACTTGGGCTTTAAAGATACTCACGGAGTCATGAAATATGTCAACATCAGGAGTGGATTTTATACGAGTATAAGAATTCATTTCTCGGCAGAGCCTATTGAGAGGTGAGTTTACTCCAATATTTGTTTTGGATGCTTTATTGGTTTTCCCCAACGATTGTAGGTTATGCGAGAGATGTGACCAGCCCATTGCCACTTCAGCTTGCTTAGTCTTTGGGCTATGTCGGTTACCTTGGTTCTCTGGCGGATGACCTCGTTTCCGATGTTATCCTTCGTACTATTACTGAGCTCATATTCTTATACGTGACTAGAGTGACTACCTATAATTCAATTTTGAAAAGATTTGAACTGATAAAAAAGCTTACCTATACCCGTATTCGGATAAAATCATGCGATCATCAATCTGCCAATTTAAAGAATCCCCATTGTTTTGTTCGAAAATCAAGTAAAAAGTACTGAACTGAACATAGCAAAGCATTTGAAGGCACAAGTTGTCCCAAAAAAGCGGCCAAGTGCGAGTCGGACTTGAACATGAAGAGTTCCGTACCACCGTGCAATATTTAACACAACATATTAGACTGATCAACAAAAAAACTCCGAAAAAAACCCGTTTCTTGTATGGGGACCCCTAAACTTGTCAAGTTTTTTATTTTTTTTGCTATAGTGGCCATAGTACCTAGTACACACTATGTGAGAAGTGTCTACGGTTCAAAAGATACAGCCCTGCGACAGACGGACGGACAGCGGAGCCTTAGTGATAGGGTCCCATTAGCACCCTTTGGGTACGGAACCCTAAAAAATGGCGTGAATTATCACGTTGTGACAACTGGGGCGGCAAGAAAAAGATAGATACGAGTAGGTAGTAAAAAAGAAATAAAAAAGTAGGTATTATGTAATTTTATTTCCACAAGGACGCGCCGTGGGAACCAACTGGGTATAGCTGCTATGAATTATTTAAAGTTCACGGACAAGAATATTGTAGAAGTGTAGTAGATACTTTATATACGTAATTATTTCTGGGAAAATGGACTTTGTATGGATGAAGACGGGGTGTTGAGATGATCCGATGATTCGCTCTAAACTATACGAGTTATTGGCAGGTTATATCGTGCTGAACAGTAAACTAGCTTCAGAAGTGTACAATAACTGTTTTCAGCTGTTGCTATAGAGATTGGGGTATTTAATATTTTATTGGTAGAAACTGCAAGCCGTTGTTGCATAAAACCAGTAAGATTTTAGAAGTTCGGCTACCATCTTGCTAGCTGCCTACTACTTTATATTGTAGTACAAGCTATTGCCCGCGGTCAAGCCGGCGAGGAGGTCGGAATAAAAAACCTATTATGTAGGGTGGCAGGGACGTCGACCCGCAACCTGTTACCATGGATTCAGAGTACCTGATTGTGAACCCGAGCGCTGAAATTATTCGTCGGTTATCAAAAAAAATAGCATAAGTTATCATTTTTTTTAATAGCCTACGAAAAAATTTCAATGCCGCCGTTTTGCAGCTCGTAGAGGGTACCTATTTGGTAAAAATATAATGACGCATCCATAATTTTTGTGTCGACAGTACCTCGGTACTAAATACTTTACGAGACTACGTATCTTTTAGGGATGTAGCGGCATCTACAACGCCACATGCAAGCTACACGTCACATTGAAGTCACGCAAAATCCTACATCGCGCAAGCAGAGTTTACCATGCAACTAGCATATATACACCGTCACGACATCAATCGTCAGGTAGTTGCCCACCAGACATAACACCCGTCTAGTCGGAGGATCCTCCATTTTCTATGGAGGTATGAGTGAACTTTACACCCTGTTCCTCATAACTCCATAGGTATTAAAAAAACTGTAATAGTTCTTACTTTTTTTATATTCTGTTAATGGTATCCGATGCTGGCCTAAGCTTTTAACAGGCCAAGTATACATTTAGGTACACAATGTGGACTTTTGTGAGCCCTCAATGACCAGTCATTAGCAATGAGTGAGCTGAGGCCATGTATAACGTGCCTAAAAAAAGTACCCATCTAGGACAAAAATTAGAGCAATGAATGTGCCTAGTATTATTCACTTAAAACAATGCTAACTTTTCTCTTTCAGTTTATTTTGTAACCGTTGATTTTTAGGTTAATATTTCATAAAGTTATGTTAAAGAACTAACTTGTTTTTAAACTAGTTTTATACCATAACATTTCCACGAATTTACTTTTACAACTTTCAGTTTTCCGAAGAAAAATTCATGCCTAGTTTAAAATGTTCGCGAAAGTTTGAATTTCTATTGCCTAGGCGTCCCGGACATCGTTATTTAGTTCTCCAAGACCAACTTTTAAAAGTGTTACAATATCTGTGTAGCACTCATTAGTATTCTTCTACTGGAAAAGTATTAAGTAATGATAAATTTTATCGTCGTGATGTTATAAAGTTTCAAAGTGCCATTTCTCATTGAGTTCTCGTTTTTGTTTGAAAGCTCAGAGGCCGTACTATGACGTGTTATAGCCATCATTGTTCCAGCGTGAAAGAGAGACGGAGCTATATACGACCGATAGCACTATCCCTTTTTCTCAATGGAACCATGATGGTATTAGCATGTAATAGTAAGGCGACAGCAGTTGGCAAGGCAAGAAAAATAAAAGAACATGGAACTGATTAATGAAGAAGTCTCCTACCACACTATGTCAACGTGATAAACGCAAAACTCGTACATCATCCAGTTGCATAACACACTATCAATAACAATCTGATCTGATTGCTAATCCATTGCTTCATAACTTCGGAAACTTTGTCTACTCAACAACGTAAATAACGCAATGAATGTTGTTGAACTGTCAAAATGAAAGCCATTCCTACTGTTAGTGTGTTACTCAATTACCTACCCCGCTGAAGTATAGTAGCAGAAAACTTGGTTTGCGGTGCCTTATTAGAGCCTATTGTTCAAGTGCTAGACCATTTGCGGCTTCCCTTTTGTGGCCACATGCTGCGGAAACATTATTGCGCTCCCTAATTAGAAGGGCAGGCCATGTTTCAGTTAAACAGGGAACAAGGCCGAACTATCGCTCGGCCAATCGTAAATAAGTCGTTATAAGGCTAACACAGTGATAGAACACAAAGCCTTTGTCTTTGTGAAAATTATGGCAGCGATAATTTGCAAGTGGTGAATTAGCACTTTAGTCATAAACTCGGGAGTCACTCGGGGACAGTCGGGGGAGCTCGGCGCGCTTCGTTAGCTGAACGAGGTCCCATGTTTTTAGAGTCGCAAAAGATTTCGTCTAGACTTTACGTTGCACATTTCACGAGAATTTTACTCTCTTCAAGTTAAGTAGACTGAACGAAATTTTAAGCTTTTCCATTTTGTGCTTTCTAATAGAAATAGCGTACGTAAACAGTGAAACAGTGTACTATATCTACAAACTTAGTGAACCTAAGTAGTTAGGTATGATTTAAATTTCAGGGAACAAAATGGGTCCACGAAACCATAACTTGAAGAAAATTTTCACTTATAACGACTCCAATATTTCCAATCCCACTGATGACGTATCGAAAATACATAACTTCATTGAATTTAAAATAAATTCAACCGCTTGTCCGAAACCTCTGAAATTGTCCCGTGGGGTTATGAACGTTCAATTCTGTCGATACTAGAGCTAAAGTATTAAACGCTTAGCCGCTAAACGTTGGGAGAATTGAATAGAATTTAGTTTCACCGATTTTCACATTCAAAGTAAATACTGAAACGGAAAAATATGAATCTTTTATTACAGGATTTTCATAGGAGTGTCACATATCGTTATATAACTATCTACCTACTTATATATCACACCTGCTTTATAAAATTCTCGTTGAATATCTCATATGTACTCATCGTTATGAGCTTTGGGGCTGAGTGCCGTGTTAAACCCAGCCGTCATGTCAACATGAACAGGCGTCAGGATTTTAGAAGTAATTACACGAAAAACGTCTACCGCAGGCTGGAGACAAAGCATTTCATACACCACCCCTACACAGGTATGTTGATAAATACATTATGTGCACTCGTTCATACTGATAAAAGTTGTACTTAACCGCGTAATAGGACCCAAGATAACAATATGGTGCACATTAATTCAGAACATTGTGGGAGATTGGTCTGTATATTTTACGTAATACGAAGCATAGGTACATACCGACACTTGAAGATACCCTACGGGATGAAATATTATTTCAGGAACTGAGTTTAATAACGAAGCTGTCAATTTTATCATTTATTTGCACGTCGCAAATATTAATGTGAAAATCGTAATGAAGCATTAAGTATGAAATATTTTGATCAAAAATGTTACTTCGAAATACAATCATTACTTTTGTAACTTGCATTGATCCTGCATCCCAATTACATAACACACTTTCTATCACAATACGACGAATTTTGAAGGTTTTATTTTTGTAAATTAATTGCTTCATAGTTTCATACTTATGTTTGAAAAATTCGTCTGCTCGATAGCTTAAATCACGCAATTAATATTGCCATTGCAAGTGTATTACACAATGTGATGTTACAGTGATCTAAACCAAAGCCAATTTGATTTACCTCTAACATGATCTAATCAAGCCAATTTATGCGAAAGTTCGCAAGTATGGGGCATTAAACCGCCCCCAAATAGGGCACTGGCTCACCCCCATACATTGGCAAATCTTGTCGGCGCCGACACCGCCTCGCCGGCGCCACTCCACAACCGTTCCCTTATTTTGCAAGCTAGCTAGTATACTTGCAACATATTTTCCGTTGCCAAAACCCGATTTGTTGACCCATATGATTTAATATAATATTAATAATAATGTTATAGGTAGTGAACCTATGACGTGGAATATTTATGATTTTTTTGAATTTGAGAACCTTGAGATATTTTAGTAAACTTTAGAAACGGTTTAACTCCGTGGTCACAGAGGAACAAAAGACTCTTTAAAACGTTGGAAAGTATTTACTCGTATTTTCTTTAATTTTCTTTAGAAAATCAATTAGTTTACGGTCAGGAAGGATGTGGAGTCTCTTACAGAAGAAATCAATTTAAATAAGGAGCTCTTTATCAAAGACCGTGATTAATCTTCCAGTCTCTTTGATGTGACTTCTTTTTAACCGACTTCAAAAAAAGGAGGAGGTTCTCAATTCGTCTATGTTATTTTTTTTTTCTTTGTATGTGTATTATCTCAGAACTTTTTTCTGTGTGAACCGATTTGTATGATTCTTTTTTTGTTGGAAAGGAGATATCTCAAGGGTGGTCCCATGATAAGGCAACCAGGATCTGATGATGGCATACCAGAGAAATCGAGGGGAACCTTCGAAAATCGTAGGGGTGACTAGTGCGTTTGTTAATTTTTTCATTAAGTATTTTAAAGCAGTACAATTTAATGAAGGTCTGGAGTCGATCTGATGATGGAGCCGAAAGACAGTCGAGGGAATTCCTTAACGATTTACAGCAGTTACCTTGTGTTTGGGCTTGATTAATTTGTATTGATGAGAACTTCACACCTAGATGGATTGCGACTATCATTAGGGGTCTGATGATAAAGACGAACGACAGTTAAGGGAACTCCTCAACGGTTTACAGTAGCTACCTTGTGTTTGGACTTAATTCATTTATATTGATGAGAACTTTGCACCCATATGGGTTATAAGTGCCATTACAGGTCTGATTATGGAGACCATAGACAGTCGAGGGAATTCCTCATCGATTTACAGCGGTTACCTTTTGTTTGTCTTACTTCATACGGTTCAATATGCCAAAATATTCAGTTCGTACAAAAATAATACCTAATTAAGATTTAAGTTTTACATAGGACAACCACTACCTACTAGTCATGCTGATGCGTCAATGAATTTAAGTTGCGTAATCGCGTCATCTCTAGCAATGCTCTTTCGTTGGTTGCTAAGCAATTTATGCTTGTCACAATGCATATATGGTGGCTTCACCATCAGCTCCAGTTCTTCTGGTTTTTACCAAGTGAACTCCTCAACAATAAACTCCTCAATTCCTTGCATCGGGAAAAGAAATATTTTGTAAAAGGTGATGAGCAGTTGACATTAGGCTATTGTAACTTAGATAAATTATTATCTAACCCACTAAAACGTGAAAAATAAAAACTTTTTTGGAAAAAAACAACCGACTTCCTAAAAAACACTACAAAGTGAAAAATAACTTTAATTTCGGAAGTCGGTGGCAAAAAACTAAAATACTGATCCAAAGACACCGACTTCCGAAATTAAAGTTATTTTTCACTTTGTAGTGCTTTTTTGGAAGTCGGTTGTTTTTTTCTAAAAAAGGTTTTTTGCAATAAAAAAATAAAAAAACTGTAATTTTCTTATGCAGATGTAGAATAATACTAACTTGATAATAAAGGAAAAATTAAATTGGAACGGTTTTGGGACTATTGCCAGATGCTGAAAATTATGCATAGCACGTGAGTGGAACGTGAGTATGAGTTGGAAAAGTTCAGAATATTACAACAACCATATCCGTATGTACGACGGATGTACTGTACACTTTTCTGGATATAAATAATACATGCCGTTGAAATATTACCTGCTGATAGGGATGAAAATATTCTGAACGGACCACGCCAGTTTGTTTCGAACACTCGTTTATGATCCCTCATTTTATGACCTTAAAATATTAATAACTAGGTTTTGCCCGTGGCTTCGCTCGCGTTAATTTAGACTTTGACAATCAATTCGGGTTACAATTCAATCATTATTCGAAAGACACGTGGTGCCATCTACACTTGAGAGCAATGAATCCGGGTCACTTAAAGAATGTTAAAAATCTCGGAAACTAAAAATGATAGGTTAATGCAATAAATTGTATTTAATAGACAATGTAATACTCCTTAAATGAAAGTAAAAAAAATATGAGTCACCATACATTTTATTAACACACAATTACATAAAGAAAAAAACTGCTGATCTCTCCTTAAAACAAAAATAGGAAACATGAGATTTTTGAACTTTATTACGATTTTCTTGAATTTTAATACTTCGTATTGCCTCCTCGTGCTTCCATTACTGCGTTTACGCGGTTTGGCATGCTGTACACCAAGTTCCTTATACGATTTTGGGGAATATTCTCCCATTCCTCTGTGAGAGCAATTTTGAGCTCACGAAGCGTGATTGGGGGAGGGTTTCGTTGTTTTACGCATCTGCCTAGCTCGTCCCAAGCATGCTCGATCGGGTTGATATCCGGGCTGCGCGCTGGCCACTCCATACGAGTAATGTTCATCTCTTGAAGGTAGTCATTCACAATCCTACCTGTATGAGGTCGGGCATTGTCATGCATAAATATAGCATCCTCACCTAAATTGACCATAAATGGACCAACGTGATCATTGAGGATTTCTTCCACATATCTTACGCTAGTTAAAGAGCCGTTTTCTATGATCACCAGCTCTGTGCGACTTTCAGAAGAAATTCCGGCCCACACAAGTACAGACCCACCACCGTAGGCTACTTTTTCTTCGATGCATGCTTGCTTGAATCTTTCCCCTGGTCTTCGATACACTCTGTGTCTTCCATCGTGCTTGTAGAGCATAAATTTTGATTCGTCGGAGAACATAACTTTTGACCAATCTTCAATACTCCAATTTACGTGGCTCTGGGCATATCTTAGTCTTGAAATACGATGCCCACGCTCCAGTTTAGGGCCGTTTGCAGGTCTAAGGGGTTTTAAGTTAGATTCAGCAAGCCGACGTCTTACTGTCCATGCACTTGGGTTACTTCCTCCGAGGCGTCGAAACTGATTTGTGAGTTCAGTTCCTCTGAGAAAGCGATTTCGAAGCATGGTGTTCACCAAGTATCGGTCTTCTCGTGCTGTGGTACACCTGGTTCTGCCCGTTCCTGGTCTGCGTAGGTTAGAACCAGTTTCTTCGTAACGTCGGAGAACTCTTTGTACTGTTGACAGCGACACACCGACAGTCCTGGCTGTATCGCGCTGACTCCGGCCGGTTTCCAGCATTGTAAGTATTCTGGTGCATTCTTCAGGCGTAAGCGACATAATTTCAGCTTGAATAATGAATATAGAGCACTATCAACATGGTTTATGTACCCACATAAATGACAGATTACAAACAAAAGCAAAACCAAATGCTGTAATTTCGTAGTTCCATCTTCGAAAGTGGCCCTTTTTCAAATTTGTTTTTTTTATGATATAACTTTACAATAACTAAGAAGTTTTAATACCTTCATTTAAGGAGTATTACATTGTCTATTAAATACAATTTATTGCATTAACCTAGCATTTTTAGTTTCCGAGATTTTTAGGATTCTTTAAGTGACCCGGATTCATTGCTCTCGAGTGTATTATCATAAGAACGTTATTGTTGTTTTCCTCGGGAACAGTACTTTTTTTCGGGATTAAAGGTACCCTATGTCCGTGTTTGTACACCTGACAATGTATATGCTAAATTTCAGGATAATCGGTTAAGTAATTTAGGCATGAAACGGTAACAAACAAACTTACTTTCGCATTTATAATATTAGTTAGGAAGTTAGGATAATTCGTCTGTGCAGGTCAAAAACCAGGGTTATCACACGTATTCCCTAGAGATGAACCGTAAAGGGAAAGGTCGCCTGATATAACAAATCTGGTGGATATTATTTCACACGATTCCTCGATTTTATGACCCAGGGTTAATAGTAACTACCTATATGTATATCTATGAAATAAAAGCTTTGACTGTTTTTTGTAGAAATTATTAGTGTTAAGGCTCCCGCAGATAGGCACGACGCGACGGTGCGACGCGATTCTGGTAGAACAATTTCTATGAAGTTTATATAGAAATAGTCATACTAGAGTCGCCTCACGCTGCCGCGTCGCGCCTGTCTGCGGGAGTCTTTACAATTAAAACGTACCTACTAAATACATATTTCGTGTTTACAATTTAGAGTTGTTTTGTACTTGAATTCATGTTGAGGTTCAGTTGTATAATATTATAGTCCTATACATAACTAACGACCCGCCCCTGCTTCGCACCGTTTTTCGACTTGACAAAACATCGAGATTTCTTTATTAAAGCTCCCGCAAACAGGCGCGACGCGACAGCGCGATGCGACTCTAATAGAACAAATTACAACACATACTAACACAGTTCCTCTCTCCTTAAACATCATCATTACATTTAGTTTCCTTGCTTTTGTTTCATGTTTATTATTGTATACATTATATGTAGATAAGTATATGTTTTATATATGTATGTATTTGTTGTATATGTAAATGGTACACTACTGACTATCTGCATTATTGTCTCTCCTTCTCCCTTTAATCCATCCAAAGGTTATCTATAAAAGACCGCCCATTGTGTCACCCTATGTAAAATTTCTACATTTATATCTGTAATTTTTATGGTGTACATATTATAGACTATTCTATTCTATGAAAACTCCAAGGAAGTTGTTCTACAAGAGTCGCGTCACGCGTGTCTGTGGGAGCCTTTATACGTATGCTAGTTTAAGGCGGAACCTTCAGGGCGGCCCGCGAAATTCAAATTTTGTTACGTTTTTGCAATTTGCAGGTCACTGTCGGGTTGTATTTTGATTAAAATATGATTCGGGACCGTAACAAATATGGCTTTATAGAATTATAATCATTAGAATCAGCAATACATCTCTATAAGTTCATATTACCCTATTTAATGAAATCATGATATTTGAGGGCAATTCTAATTTAAGGAGTTGTATTGCTGATTCTAATGATTATAATTCTGTAAAGCCATATTTGATACGGTCGCGAATCCTATTTAGATCACCATACAACCTGAAACTGACCTGCAAATTGCAAAAAACGTAAGAATTTTTTAATTTCGCGGGCTACCTTGGCGCATGCCCCTTGATATTACTCGTAATGTGTTTTATACCTACACATAAAACTTTCGGGATAAATTCTTTAGATGGTGGAGAAACCCTCATGCAAATATGTTGTGGAGTTTAGATGAACAACGCGGTCACACAGACAGAATGATACTTACGAAAAGTGATTTTAATTTATAATATACTTTTTTTTTATTATACTTTACCTTCTACCCGCGACTTCGTCTACGTGAAAATCTTGTTGTAAAATTAAATATCTTTCTAATCGCGGTACACACTATCTATCACAATCTGAATCATTTTGAAGCCTATTGATAATCCATTGCTTCATATGTTCGAAAAATTTGTCTGCTCAACAACGTAAATAACGCAATGAATGTTGTTGAACTGTCAAAATGAAAGCTATTCCTACTGTTAGTGTGTTACCCAATTACCCCGCGGATCAGTATTTTCGTAGATTACCTACTATATACAAATTCACTACCTACCTCTTTATAATATTAAGGCTCCCACAAACAGGCGCGACGCGACAGCGCGACTCAATTCTAGTAGAACAATTTCTATGAAAACTTCATGGAAATTGTTCTACAATAGTTACGTCGCGCCTGTCTGCGGGAACCTTTAGTCTATATGTAGGTATACTTGTATAGATAACTAATAAGGCGATCAATATTAGAGGATAAGTGACATTTATTCAAAAATGTTGTATTGAAAAGACAGTTTTGAATATTTTATTAATGTTCCTAGTACTTATCGTGAGTCCACCTCCTAACCTCAGTCGAGGAAAACCAAATTCTTCAAACTGTATTTGATATAATAGGATAATGTAATCAAAACTAAGGTTTCGTTTAAAGGATTTTTCCTTTAATAAATAATATATATCAAAGCCTCAAGATTTTCTATAAATTACTTTGGACCAAAATAAACGAAAGATTTTTGCGGCATTAGTCCCTATTATTTTTATTCAAAGGACGTTCTGAACAAAACAACAACGGCTTAAAATAAACAACCTTATCGGGTTTCAGAAAGACAAAAGCCTCAAAAATTAATTAGGAACCGTCAATGTGGCAACACCAAAGAATCATTTGTGCTATGGCAACACCGTGTGACCCAAACACAGGATCAAAACTTCGTACAGGGGTAGTGAAACGGACTCGTGTTTATTCGCCAGTGATTGGAGACGGTTACGTCAGGTGAGCATCCATTTTGACGAAACTGACGTCAGTGCTCGTCGCTTTTCACACGTACTTCTTTATGTTTTTGGTTGGAAAGAGACTGTGGAACATACAGTTGCGACATGCTAGGTAAATGAAACAATTGAACGAAGCCATTGATACGCATTGGAACATGCTTTTTCTGTTGGTTGAATGAATGAAGCAATTTAACGATTTCGATAGGTAGATTTTTGTATTGTTGCCATTTCGTTTTTTTTTTAAAGAAATCTATTTAAAACGAAGAGTTAAAATTCAGCACTATGCTATTATTTGAAGCCAGACACGTACCTACAGCGAAATAAAATTCATACGGAAAACCAAGCATGCAAAACGATTCCAAAATTCTAAACAAACGCAACTGTGAAACGTGCAACTACCTCGAAAAGCGAAAATAATAATACAAAAATCATTTTGGGCCATTCAGAAACAATTTCACACAACGGATGCACCCAAACGCTCCCCGCTAACGGCTAAGTACACATCTCGCGAATTTACTTCTAAAGTTCTAAACTTGCGACACTTAAAAACTAGAGAAGTGCGCTAAGCGACGACTGTTGCAGCTTCCAAGAGAAATAGCCAATTGACCCGCTCGTCCTTTGTCTACCAGAAAAAAAGAAACATAAAAATAACGAATGAAAAACCTGATGGTATCACAAGAGATGTTTCTCATTTCGCAACGCTTATTTTCCGTACAATGCGAACGGAATAAATCCAGCTGCGTTCATTTGTGAATGCAATCATGAGTACTGCGGAACAGCTAATCCTGATTATTATTAATGAGAGTTTTAATTGGTTCACTATGGAATGGAGTATATTTTTGATTTTTTTTTTTTTTTTTTGGAGTGTTTTTTTTTTTGGTGTATATTTTTTTTTGTATGCACGTGTTTCTGTGACAAATAAACCTATTTTTCTTTCTTTCTTTTCTTTCATGAATTTTAAATTATAGTCTCCAGAGCATTACGGTTTAAAGGCCGGACGCTAGTAATGCAGTGCGTACATGGAGCACCTGTGCGTTACTTTGTTTTGCGTTGTTGGGGAAATTAACTACGAATTGGTTCGTATTCATAGGCTTATTTGAACTGCACATGGGGAGAACAATGTTACAATAAATTGAATGCTTTGTTATTGTCCGTTCACTTGTTGTCCGTTCATTTTAGTAAAATGGTTTGTTTGCAAATGGATGCGTGGCATTAGATATTGTTATGATTTCAGGTTTTTGCGAAATTGATAGGTTTGTTTTAATTTGTTTCGTATAGTGCCGAATTCTATTATACATGCTTCGTGTTTAAAATACGGACTCCAATGAAATTTTCTTCTTTTTCTTCTCTCAATAGCCATTTTTAGGGTTCCGTAGTCAACAAGGAACCCATATTGTTTCGCCATGTCCGTCCGTCTGTCCGCAGTCCGCAGCTTAGCTCCGAGACTCTTAGTACTAGAAAGCTGTAATTTGGCATGGATGTACATATTTGTCACGGCGCCAAAGTGGTCATTAAAAAATGTTTTTTTGTTTTTTTGTGTACCTCCTCTACACGTACGGTGTCGTTCGATAGGGCTTTAAAAAATATTGCAGGATTGTACAAATAATTTTTCGATTAAAGGGTCCGTTTGTGAAATATTAAGCTTTAAAGTACTTATTTTTGTTAGAGTGCACCCCCCCCCCCCCCCCAAGGGTACACTACCTAATACGAAAAACTTTATTCCGTCAGTCACAAGTTCGAATTTCAAAATACCGATTTTCATAATTCCGAATGGTTCAAAATTCCTAATAGGTATAACAACTCCGATTTATCATTCATCCTATTTTTATAATTCCAAAATTTCAATATTCCTGACGTTTATAATTACTATTCTCAAAATACCGAGTTTCAAAACATCGAATAACAAAAAGTCCGACTTAATGTTAATTCCAAACATCAAAAATACGAATTCCGATTATTAAAGTACCGATTAATTAGAATTCCGAATTAGATTCGCTGGTCACAGTTCTAACCTAACCTAATCCAAGTGATTCACCAACAATAGAGGGGATCTGGCGTTAATAGCCACTACCTAACATAACCAAAAGGATTCAATAACAGTAGATGGTACCCGACGCAAGTATACTATATAAGGAGAAGATGAAAACACAAAAAAATAAATATATATACACAAATATTAATAACAAAGTAGACGTTTTTAAATTACATGAAACATTACTTATAGATTTTGAATTTATATGTGTAACTGAATATTATACTAATGGAATCAGAATCCTAATTTTAGCAGTTTATTCGAAGTATTGAAAAACGGAATGTCGTTTTTCGGACCGAGAACCCATCGCGCATTTGATTCTTCGAACGTATATGAAAGTCGGAAAACAAACAAATCGCATTTATGACTTTCGGTAAAATGAATTTCGTATTTTTTATAATAGACACTATAATTCTCAGGTATTATGAAATTTGGACTTTTGAAAAATTGGAAAATCGAAATTCGGAATAAAATATTTCGGAGCATTTGGGTGTGCCGCCCCCCCCCCCCCCCCCCCCGCCAGCTAAATGGTTGTATTTAAATGTAAAAATAAAAATATGTCAAAATTACACGGTAGTAGTTTTAGAAAGAAGTTAAAAGGAAACTATCACAGCTAAGTAGACTTTACAAGTTAACGAGTAAGGCTCCCGCAAACAGGCGCGACGCGACAGCCCCACCCAATGGCGCCGCCCGTCGCGCGGCGCGCGGTGCCATGTGTCACGCTGTCGCGTCGCGCCAGTGTGCACGAGCTTTAATAGTCGATCAACTTACATTTGCAGTTGGAACGTATGGGAGAGCATGTTTTTTTACTACAATGTTAAGTTAGTTCTTGGGATAAATTCATCCCAATTACGGAAACCTTCATTGTGCGTGGTTCGACTCACACTTCTTTAATTTCTTCTTTCTCTTTTTTAATTCATGAACTTTTTTTGTGTGTTTTCAAACGCAAAAACTAATTAGTTTGTCCGTGAAACATTTCCCTAAACTCACTAATAAAAAATAAAATAAAACATAACCCTCCACGCCCGGTTTTGCCTTAGTCGGGTAAAAAAGGACATCACGTCAATCTGTCCGTTCGCTTACCATCAACTAATTTAGTATTAGCTGAAAATATTTTCACATTTTATGGTAACATGTTTTTCCAGAATAAAATATAGTGAAATAAAGTTGTGAAATGCGGGTTGTGAGCGCGGTGAAATTATGGTTATTTCCTGGTGGCATAAGTGTCACGGCGAGCATATTGTGTGTATGGGATTGGACCATTACCTGCCATGTTGTGTGAACATTACTGCTATTATGTCACTCACTCACACATACACTCGCACATTTATTTTTTCTGGTCCACTAGAACACTTTTATGAATTACCTACATACAATTAAGAATTTCATACACGCGGGGCAGTTTGTAGAGACAGCCTTTGAACAGTGGAATGTTACAGGCAGCATTATGATAAAAAATCAACTAATATTTAAAAAAAACCTAAAAAATCATGTTACAATAATTCAGCTTTTCTATAAATATTGTAGAACCCCGACAGCTTTATGAATTCTATTTAAAGATTTATTTTTGCGGCTCAGAATAATTACAAGAAAGCAATTTAGACTTGTTCTGTTATTTAGCCGCCAACACACTCCAAGAAAATAAAGTTGACAGAATCCATTTACATTTCTCATACAAAATAATACTGAGCTTTGCTTAGGCCCCTTGTTTGATACATAGTTTTGTTTCGGCCTTTCTTCTCAGAGTAACCAGATAGGAAACGCCGACCTCATCTAGTTTTTTATGATTGACGTGTAAAAGTGTTTGTACAAACCTATTTACAGAAATAAAATCATTTATCATTTATCATTATCATTTTATCATTTAAACATGGCCAATAGTCAATTTAACAATTAGTCACTTAACAATAGTTAATAAAGTTTAACTACTGTGCCTGCGCATGGTTAACTTTTATAGCAAATTGTCATTTTTTTTAACTGTTGTCAGCTTAACCATTCGTCAAACAACATACTTCTGTCATTTTTAACAAATTGTTAGTTTAACTAACGCATTTTAACTACGTTGTTTAACTACTGATCAAACAACGGGCCCTTAGTCACCACTTTTGTGTAACATTCTCATATCTTAGTATACAAAATACTGTACCAACATAACATCACGCCTTGTTTCCACTGAGGACTAGGCAGAGATGTACTTATAGGGCACCCACATTTCGCCAGTTATGTTTAAGTCCCATATAAAAGAGGAGCCTATTGCCATCAACTGGGCACAAATCTAGGCCCCAACCTGCTACTGAGAATTATGCCAGGTCGAAAAACCTAATAACACACCGCCCGACCTGTTGCATCAAATTCAGGATCTCATGTTGCGACCACTAGACTAACGAGGCAGTCAAATTTGGTTCAGTTCAGTTTGGTTCAGTTCAAATTTGGTTCATTTCAGTTTGGTTCAGTTCAAATTTGGTTCAGTTCAGAATTTGGATTCGACAAACAAAATAAAAGCTATAAATACTAAACATCTCTTTCAAAGGGTAGTCTTTCGTGTTAATCCCTTATATAAAGACTTTACAGGTCGAACCGAAATATATTTTATATAGTAGGTAGGTACATTATTGGCTATAGTATCTCCTCCAATAAAAACTTGTTAGCTGAAATAAAAAGGCTAAAAGTTTTAACGAGATTTGGTAACTTATAAAGTTATAAGTTATAAAGAAAGTCCAAACGTTTGGAACTTCTATGTTAAAACATCGCCTTTGTTTTCGACTATCTTTTATTTTTATCTTGTGATAACAATCATTGTTTCTTTTATTCACTCGTAGTGAATGAAACAGAAAACTTTACGACTTATTTTTACTGTGAAAACGTCATTTAAAAAACTGTTAAGAAAAACAACCAGACAACAATATCCATTAATCGGTATTAAAAATAAATATTCGTTTGTAATTTCATCTATTTCTGTTTTCTTTTTTACAATAGTTTATAAAAAGAAAAGTGCCACAGCTAAAACTGTAAAGCCGATAGAAGGAACTAACGGTCAACTCAGCACGACATCTGTCCGGCCACATTGCGACGCTCGTTCGACTTAGTGTCCAAATATAGACCTCTGACTCGACCTGACACTCGTACTGCTTCTTATTATATAATAATGCCGTCTGTGTTTTGTTTGAGATCCTCTCAGACAGGATACCGGTATTCCTAAAGCTGGGTACGCACTTTTGCACCCGAACAAAGAACGAACATGAGAATAGAATAGAATATATTTATTTGCAAAGAATGTAGGTATTACAAATCAGATGTTACAGTTAATGTTAAGGGTCCAAACAGGCGCGACATGCGACGCGAATCGCACGTGAAACAAAGCCACCGCTCGTCGCGCGACAGGTGGTGCCTTTGTGTCGTGTGCGATTCGCGTCGCGTGTCGTGCCTGTTTGAAGGAGCATTTAGAGTCCTTGTACATTCTTCCTTTAAGGCCTGCTAAATGTTTTTGAAGAGTATTATAGGAGATCAGTGAATGTTTGATGTTCAGTGGCGTAGCAACATTGATGTGCTTGTGGTGTATGATGCGTTGGCAAGTTTGTTTGTAACACCGTGTACGGCTTCTTTTGCATGAATTATGTGGTTTCTTCTTACAAAGAGTTCATATATGTAGGTAGGACAGATATTGAGAAGAATTTTGACTAGCAAACAGAACCCAAAAACCAAATGCAACGCAAACAAATTGATGAGGAGAACGTAAGGCGTAATAATTGATAGTCAATGTGAAAATATAATATAAAAAGCGCGATTCTTTAACTGATAAAGAGCTGGAGCAAGTATCTTCTTGCGGTATAGTACCCATTCATGTAGTTACATTATATATATGCTCATCTATTTCTCTCTCTTGAAGAACGAGTAGCTAACAATTTACAATCCAATATTGTGTGGTAATAATATTCTCAATACTACAGGCTCGCAGTACAGAAGAGAAACAATAGATTAATTTAAGGATTGCAACTCTGAATTCGTAATGATAGGTTGTAAGCTCGACTACGAGTTCTTGTCTTCGAGTAAATATTTATTGCACTACAAATACTAGAGTAGGCACCTTTGGGTACTAAAGTACGAAATCCTTATAGCACCTACGCCTAGTTCACACGAGGTTAAAGCTTCGCCTAAGGCTATGTGCAGCTGCATCGATGCCACATCGCATTTTCGGCTTTGTAATTTTTCGGTCGGCCACATCGTGGTATCAAATGGCTTCGTCGTGGCTTTCAAAACTGTATTGGTTTTTGATATGTTTGGATACACATCAAAGAAAAACCTTTACAAAACTAGGACTCGTGGCAGTGCACTTTAAAGGCTGCATCAAACAGGCGCGACGCGAGTCTAGTAGGACAATTCTATAAAAAAATAATGGAAAATGTTCTACAAAAGTGTCATCGCTCTGTCGCGGCGCACCTGTCTTGCCTTAAGCCTCGCGATTGGGTTTTCTTGCTACATCTTGATTCTAAAAACCGATATGGTATTATGTCTACACCGCACCTTATCGTCTAGTAAACAATGGCGTATTTTGCCTTTTATTTCATTCCTAGGGCGTATATAACATGTTACATAAATGCACAAGCCAGACATCAGCTGAGTGCACTTTGCACACAGCGTATTAATTTTTATCACAACTTTCAACTTCAACAATCGGCTGGCGGAATTTTCATTAAAAAGTACTCAAATAGTGCCTATCTATTAATGTCGAACCTTTTTAGACCGGAATTCCTTTCATGATTTATCGAATATCCAACGTGACATGGTAACAGCCTTTTTTTAACAAATTATATAACGATGGTGAAATAAAAAACTGGGAATTGATTACGATACCCAATTATTTTGCCGACAGCATATTTATATAGGTATAATAATTATTTAGCCGAACCTTTTTTATGAGTCGGTAATCCGTTATTCTGTATCCAAAAATAAAGTGGCATAATATCGAGTACATTTTGAAGGCCGAGTACAGATTATCCCCGTCGATATTCTTCGGCTTATACCTGCTAGTACAGTCTATATTCGTATTAAGTAAAAAACAATGGCTTCCTAGTTTCACCTTCTCCGTGAACATAAAGGCCGGTACATACGTCGGCGAACAGTGGGCTCTCGAGGGAACCATTGTTAGAGGAACTACGCACGACGACGAACGACGTGATTTCTATTACCGTTTCCGAGTTTTCTTTGTATGAGTTATATTGTTTGAAGTGTTTCACTTTCTTCACACAATACGCGTGATCTGGTTGCGTAACTGTGTTGGCGCTACCTTCATGTTTTTGTTGGGATTTCTATACTTTAGGTAAACAACATTAAATTCGATACGGTGACCTAAAAAGCGGAATAAGGCTTTGTTTTTAAGTAGACATAAAAAGTTTTAGGTCTCCGCTTACATTATTGATCAAAGACTTACCTTTTAGTGACCGTTGTGGGCTTTTAGATATTGGGTAGTCTTCGTTCCATTTATCAATTAGCTCGTGCCTGACGCTGCCGAAGCCAATCAAAACGCAGATCGTAGAACGCTCCGTTCATAGGTACCTACTCGATTTTAAAAGCGTTCTCGTGAAACTTTGAATAACTTATAATACATTCTCCGGTTGGTCGACGAGGTTATTTTTCGTACACGGTAATCCTAAAAGAAACATCGTGAGAAATTGATGCTTAAGCAAAACAAAAATATCCCGCAGCTATTTATTGTTTGCCGTCTCGAAGTCAGTATATTGTGATCTCACTGTGCTAATATTCTAGAAAAATTGCTTATTATTATTAAAGCATTTTTACTGCGATTTTCTTGTAAAAATGGCAAATATCTTGGCAACCATGTCTTTGCGATTTAGCCCCATCTTCCCGACCTTCCCATCTCGGCACCTTCCCATCTCGGCACCTCCCCATCTCGGCACCTTCCCATCTCGGCACCTTCCCATCTCGGCACCGTCCCATCTCGGCACTTTCCCATCTCGGCACCTTCCCATCTCGGCACCTTCCTATCTCGGCACCTCCCCATCTCGGTACCTTCCCATCTCGGCACCTTCCCATCTCGGCACCTGCCCATCTCGGCACCTCCCAATCTCGCCACCTTCCCATCTCGGCACCCATAAATTTGTTTATCATGCCCATGAAACATTCCCATCTCGGTTGCTGCATAGCGTACAGATTAAGAATGAATTAAAGTAGCAACATTATTTATTTTATAATTAATATAGGAATGGAAAAGCTATATAGGCAGCTCAGTATCCGCAGGCGGTATGGGGTTGTACTCATTAGTCAATATTTGTTTAAACAAGTCCTTACTTTTACTCCTTAGGGTAATAAAATAAAGTAATACAGGAAGACCGGAGCAGAGATTTTGTTTTATAAAGATGAATACATTTTATGAATAATTAAATATTTCTCTTTCTTCTTTTAGGTCTTGTGTGGAAAATACAAGACATATAGTGATAATTTATAAATATCCTTAAATATTGTGATGAACAGTAAAACTATACCAAAATTGAGTTGCTCTGAAAAGAGAAATTTTATTTTAATACATAAACTATTTTTTAATACTTTTACAAAACATTCTTTAACATTAATTATTCACTAGCTTTACCTGAAAAGAGAAACAACATTTAAAGCTATTGTTTCACCAGTTCTTATTAATCACTATTATTATTCTAATTACATTAAAATTCTCACTTGTATAGCATAACCTCTATATTTTTCATGCTCTATATTTGTCATTCAATAATGGCAGCTCGCTCCATAGAATCAAACTATTTCACAGATAAACTATACATCAAAGATATTACGCGGTAAATTCAAACTATACAAACTAAATGAAGTGTGACGCACTTTGTTTACTTATATATGTATATTATTTAATAACTACCTAAGTAGGTACAATAACTGGTCTTAGTCTATTTCCTGATCCAAGTTTCAAGGTACGTCAACATGGAAATGGCTTGCTTAGCTTACCCCTAAAAATAAACAAAACAAAAACAGAACATCACAAGGAAGGCTGAGTCTCTTACTTTTTATAAACAACAATGTTTGTGGAAAACAGGTAACATTTCTAGGCATTTGGAAAAAAATATACAAAGAGAGACTATTATGGTAACGTCAAAATTTCTATTCAACACGAAACTCAAAAAATGTGCTAGAATAGAAACGACGAAGCCCTGAAAAGAATCCTAGACTAGATTGAAAACATACATTGATAACAGCTGTTTTCATCCAGCAGGTAGGTAAGTAGGTACTTGTAGGTACTTGCAAGAGTCAAGTGAAAGGAACTGTTGTTTATTGTGAAGCTTGCAGACAATAGCTACCTTTATTACCCACCGTTGAACATATTTGGTTTTATATTTATAAAAGCTTACTTAAGTACCTATAATTGAGAGTTTAACTGAACCAGCTGATCCGAGTAGAGAAAAATTAGAATACAAAAATGATGAATATAAATTATTTTTGCTCTCGCAAACAGATTGTCTATGAAGCCAATTCAACTGGTTGTTGAAGTTATTTATTAAATTTTTTCATTATTTGTTTTTTCAATCAATTACCTACACTAACCATAAAAGACATGCCAAAGGATAAATCGTACAATAGGTACGTATAATAAAATGCACAAAATGTTTAAAGGATCGTACACACTGGTGCGACGCG
The DNA here is from genome assembly GCA_916610205.1 of Griposia aprilina. Classification (NCBI taxonomy): domain Eukaryota; kingdom Metazoa; phylum Arthropoda; class Insecta; order Lepidoptera; family Noctuidae; genus Griposia; species Griposia aprilina. The sequence goes on from OU744287.1 coordinate 8,457,993, forward strand.
ACAACCCGACACAAAGGCGCCGCCCGTCGCGCTGCACGCGGTGCCGTTGTGTACGTTGTCGCGTCGCGCCAGTGTGTACGAGCCTTAAGTAACCATTAATACAACTAACACTAAATTGTTTTCTATATTTATTGGGATGGAAATAAAATTGTATTACTTATTTTAAAGGTTTCTTTATTAAAAAAAAAAAACGTAACTATTATAGATTAAATAATGAAGACCGTCCACTTTGTCTGGCCTTCAAAAATCTTTCTCATGTACAACTAAAGATATGTATTATAAACGAATCAAGGATGTCCCAGACATACCAATTTCGACACTAAATTATTTGTACAATAATTTACAACGAATTTTCTCTTGTCCCCAGTTTCTATCCCTGCTAGAACGCAATGTGGTCGCCAACACAACCCTACACTACCGACAGATGACTCTGTTCGCGCCAACCAACGAGGCATTCCAGAGGTTCAACGGAGAATTGGACGATTCACTCGTCCTCTACCATATAGGTATGTGAGATATTTGTTCCGTAAATGCTGTGGGTGTAAGCGTATGTGTGGGGTGTATGTTGTGTATGTGTGTGTGTGAGTGTGTAAGGCCTTTCTATTGAAGTCGTGTGGTCCGCAGATAGTACATTTATCTTTTGTATTTCTAGGGGTGTTGTCGGTAAATGGTTTGTGAATGGACTGATATAAATGAATAGTAATATATAAGTGATAGACACAGTAGAACATTATAAGTATTTCATATTTGCATCAATGGATAAGCGGATACCTATTCAGTAACCAGGGGACTACGGCTACAAATGATGAATGTAAATGTGAAAAAAAAAAACTATATTTAATTTTATAAACTAGATCGCGCCGCCTGTTAATGAAAACGTTTCTCTCCTTAGACTTCAAACCATGCCTTAGAATACCATAAGCTTGTACAACAGACAACCTCTACCCAACCCTCCAAGAAATAGGGACTCGACAGTTATTTTGGGTAATAATAACACATATCTGCATAAAACATACTCTGAGGTATTTCGGTACATACATCAAAGTCGCGTGTTATTTTAACCAAGTTCAAAGACCAAACTTGTGGAACTTATCCTATTAGTTAACCCCTTCTTGTAGTTTAGACTCAACTAAGCAAGTTCAGGTACAGCAACTCGTAAATTAAAGCGATTCTGCTAGATTTTCACCTTGTGTCTACGTGAGAACCCATGCATTCATTAATTTTAACTCCACATGTCTACGAGTCACCGCGGTGCTTATTGTTTAGAATATTAACTTAGTTTTATGTCAACTACGGGTTAGGTTAGCCGAGATGGAAATTAAACTTCGAATTAAATTAAAGCTGAAGAAATGAAAGTATTTAAATATGGCTCATGTTAATCGAATCGTGAGAATTGTGGGCGCATGGAAACACAAAAGTAAGTCGTTAAGGCTCCTACACACTATGGACACACTGGCCCGGCCGGCGAGTATGCCGCCAACAAGCCCCGCCCCGGTGGCACTGCCTGCGGGCATTTGAGCCGGGCTTGCCTGATAATGCCTGATTCCCGCCCGGAAAAAAACCGCCGGCTGTGCGCCGGTATAAGGCTGCTTTTCCACCAGAAATGTGCTATGCAGCTATGCTGGAGAATGTAAAAGTTAAGCTATGAAACTATGTGACCGTTTCCACTAACGCTAAGCTATGTAGCGGAGCGAGTAAGATGTGCTATAAAGATGCGCCGCCGCGATGTAGCTGTGCGAGGAAGATAGGCAGCTCGGGCTATGCGATGCAACGACAGTAGGGAAGACGTACCCTGCTCTGCACAATAGCTACACCACTCGCGCATCTATAGCTCCCATCCATAGCACGCATTCTTCCATATAAAAAACATAGCTTAGTTGAACCCGGATCCACCAATGCTATGTTATGTGGACTAATGAATATGGTTGATGGATATCAAACGCATCCATAGCAGCGTAGCATAGCACGTCTCGTGTGGAAAAACAGCCTAAGACACGTGCCAGCAAAGGCAAGGCTAGAATTAGATTGAGTCCACAACTTCTTATAATTCCAACCATATCCCTTTCGTAGCTTGATAAAGGCGCCGCTCTAATTCAATACTGACTGACATAATCCGATTATAATAGTCATGGAACGAGCTAACTGTCAAACACGATTCCGCCCGCGTATTATTTGAATAAAATATTAATAATGGCGACGCTGTGTCGTTTATCAGGAAGATAAATAGATTTTGTGACCTGAGAAACGGCACAATATTCTGGAGCGAAGTTTTGTAACAAATAATGTTTGTGATTGTGACGTATTAAGCTTTTTATTTGCACGACGTGTATGGCCTTAATAGTTTAAGGTATCATGGTCATGATGATGAGGTTTGCGTCATTGGTCTAGTGGTCGCAAGTCCTACAGCTGAGCATGAGGTTCTGGGTTCGATTCCCGGATCGCGCAAAGTGTTATTGGGTTTTTCCACCTGGAATTTCTCAATAGCAGCCGCATCTGGATTTGTGCCCGGTTGATGACAATAGACTCGCCTCCTATTACATGGGACTTAAACATAACTGGTGATATGTGGGTGTGCTATAGGTGAACCTTTAATTAATCAAATATTCATGATTCATAAAAAATGTTATAGTCTAGTAATTAAATAATCGATACCATTGCCAGTTGAATATCTATAATACCTTTAAGCTACCCATAAGGTAAATACAATAACCAGCAAGCTCAACTCGGCAGCTGTGATCAGTTTGAATGTAATGATAATCTAAAGCTCCTCGCCATCCACACTAATTTTATAAATTCGAAAGTAACTCTGTTTGTATGCTACGTTTTGAAGCCTAATCCACTGAACAGATTTCGATCAAATTTGACAAGGAGATCCGGCACTTTAATTGCGTTACACACTATCAATCAGAATCTGAATCATTTTGAAGGATGTTGCTAATCCATTGCTTCATAATGTTCGAAGAATCTGTCTGCTCAACAATGTAAATAACGCAACGAATGTTGTTGAACTGTCAAAATTAAAGCCATTCCTACTGTTAGTGTGTTACGCAATTACCCCGCTGGGGAAGGACATAGGCTACTATTTGTCCCAGTAGAACGTTCCCGTGGATTAATTCCCGATATCAACGCGGGCGAAGCCGCGAGCAGAAGCTAGTTGTTAATAATCTAAATTAATATTATAAACAGAAAAGATTTGATTTTGATTTTTGTGTGTGTGTTTGTTACGCTTTCACGCTTAATCGGCTAAACGGATTTGGATGCAACTTGACACATGAGTAGACCATGACCTGGATTAGGACATAGAAAGTTTTTATCCCGATATTCCCACGGGATCGAGACTTATGCGCATAAAACCGCGAGGCGCAGTTAGTAATACAATCAAGGACTTTCAGTAGTAGCTGAACCGTTCTATAAAAATGCATGGGAAAACATAGATCATTTAAAGTAGGCCAATCAACATACATCTGCTTGTTACCTACTGTCTATTAAAGAGATTCAAGATTTTTTTCATTCGTGAATAGTAGGCTAGAGGTCTTCCAAAGCATTAGTTCTTAGCTAGGACGGAAACCACACACTACATAAATAAAAACCACAAGAGCTCTTAAAAAATCTATTTTTATTATTTTTCATATCAAATATTCTGAAAAATTCTTAGGTGGAACCAATTTCCAAAGTTTGACGATTGATACGGATTTGAAGATTAATAATCAGTAAATATATCAATCACTCCTTCAGTCGCGAAACGCATTTTGTTCAACAAGACGTAAAACAGTGCTGCAATTTGCAAAAAACCAATGAAAGTTTGAATTTGGCGGGCTACAGCTGAGGATCCACGTTAAGTGATGATTTATGATGTTCTTGACGATCTATATTAGGACAACGTCCAGTTAGGTGTCTGGCAAACGTCCCAGATCAAAATCGGCTTTAAAAGGTGTCTAGGAAAGAAGCAATAATAAACTGCTTTATTCGTAACTTGCATTACATGTGTCCCACTGCTGAACAGATTCCTTTCCTTTTTACCGAGAATTAACCAAATCAATTTCTTTCAGCAAATCTGGCGACAACCCTCCAAAACATGGACTATGCGATATCGACTGATCTGGACGGCAACCCCCCACTGTGGGTGACGACGCGGCGGGGAGCAATGCATGACGATATCTATGTGAACAACGCTAAGGTCTACGTCGCCAGGTCGTACCAGGCCGTCAACAGGAATAATAAGTTACAAGTGAGAGTTTTTTTTACTTGTAGGGATGTCAAACTTTGGGTTCAAAACAAAAGTCATTTATTCAAATTAGGCTGAGAATCAGCACTTTTCGAATGTCCCCACTTCCTAGTGCTTTAGCACATAAATACATAATTTTTCAATAGGTTTCGTTTTAAGTAGGTAAAGTCAAGGAAGTTAGTATTTAAGCAAATAGACTATCAACTTTAACTTATTGTTCGTTTATTCCAATCACAACTGTCATTCTTTGACAGTGTATGAAATAGCTATAACACGGTAAATTGATGTAGAGTGTCAATTTCCCTAACAATGAATTTTCCCTAGTCTACCTACATAATATTGCGTGTTTACTTTGCAGAGCTGTCAAACGTTTGGTTTCCGTTCATATTTTCAATTTAATTACGGAATATTGCATAAAACTAAAAACATCACTGTTTTGAATAAATCTACTATGATTTAGAAAAGAACAGCTGAGTAGGCAGAAACAACTACAAAGTATATTTTTGTTCAAAAAAAATATTTAGATACCAACATGACTCAATAAAACAGCCAGTACTGAAAAAGTAACATCCCAAGACAATAAGAACTTCAAGAGTTTTTTTCACAAAGCACTAATCACACAAATAAAGAAAGAAAATACATTTATTTAGTACAAACTATAAAACACACAACACAACATAACATAAAAGTAAAAAAAAAAATGTGAAAAGTGTGAGAAATCTCACTATATTAGGGATGCCAATAACATTCCCGCGGGATCCACGTTATCGTCAGGTGTCTTCAGTAAAGACATAACACAATTATTATTTCGAGGAGATACTTCGATAACTCCTTTGCCTTAATTTAATAAAGTAGCTTAGTTCAATCCGGCCAGATTAGGGTTATGTCTGATACTCGTATAATTGAATCGACCTGAGTTATAATTTAATCAAATAGAGGTTAGTTTAATGACAGAATGCAAAGAGCCGAAAGAGAGGCTGTGTCCAGGGATTTCTTGGTAAAAAAAAAACTTCTGAAAACATAAAATATTATAGTGTTATTTTATATTTTCAGAAGATTTTATCAGTCTATATAGACAGACGCTATAGTATATCAGTGTGTATTCTATTTCATTACCTAACCCATAAATTCGCGCTCCATTTTACGAGTAGTAGGTGTGGAACACAAAAACTAAAAAAGAGTTTTGCCAAAAGTGGCACGCGAAGCAATCGATATTTATTACACCTTCCGAAATTATTATATCGCTGTTTGCCCAATTAATCATCGCTCCAATAACATAGCGTTTCCCAAATCAGGCAAACATTTGGCCTATTCGGGTTATTTGGAAAAATCTAATCGGGTTATATTTTATTCCGTTATTGTGCCAGGGGCTCGTGGCTGAATAATAACAGCCGTACGCGTCGGTCTTCAGAGTTAAGCAACGCTTGCCGAGGTCTGCCCGTAGATGGTACATGATTATCCATAGCATACCGAGACCCCTCCGTGACTCGGAAAGCAAAATTAGCAGTTGTTCCCGGCTGTCATTCATAGATCTTTGACAGTCGTTACGGGTAGTCAGAAGCCCGAAAGTCTGGCCACCAGACTTACCAAGAGGTATCGTGTTACCCAGTAACTGGATTGTGGAGGTCAGATAGGTAGTGGCGCAATGTAAAATACTGGTATCCGATTAAACTGGAAGCTGACCCTGAGATAGTTGGGAAAAGGCTAGACAGATATATATACAGGGTGTTTGGCAGAACGTTGAACATACGAAAATGGTGGATAGGTGGGGTCATCTGCTACTTTCTCAGCCTTAATTTATTTGGCCCTGGGCCCAGGGATACTTAAAAAAAATTTTTTTTTGCTTTCTTCTAGTTTCACCACTTTCTAAACTTTAGAGTGTAATTTTTATTCAAAATGGGTAAAACAGGTTTTTTTTTTTTTTTACTTTAATTTTGGTAGATTCTTATAAAATTATTGCTTTATTCAGATGTTAGCTAGAAAAAAAGTTATGAGTCCTCAAACTGTTTTGTATTTTTTTTTTGTTAATTTCCTGTTTTACCCATTTATAATAAAAAATACACTTTAAAGTTTAGAAAGTGGTGAAACTAGAAGAAAGCATTTTTTTTTAATATTAAGGTGGCCAAGGCCTAATAAATTAGGGCTTAGTAAGTAGCAGATGACCCCCACCTATCCACCATTTTCGTATGTTCAACGTTCTGCCAAACACCCTGTATACATATAACTAGTATTGTGCCAAAAAGTCCGCACCGATCAATATTGCCACTGTGTTTTGGCACGTTTCTTATACGAATAAATATACAGCGTACATTTGAACCCAAGCAAGCTTGAACGACGTGATTACTTGCCTGATTCGGGAAACCAAAACATTTGGCTGATTGCTGTTAAAAAATATTTTTATTAGACCGTGTCATGCGAGAGAAATTCGCTTAAAGAGGCGTTTTATGTAACTTCCACCCATCAGTCTGTGTACAATGTGTACCGATATTCTTAAAATTATTATTTTTCTTGTCGTCTGTGCGTTCGAACTTTACAACCGTGATGCGTTAGCTTGCACTACAAAACAATTAAAGACAAAAAAAAATGTTTTGTGAATTTAGATTATTATGTCGAGAAAGTTATAGGCAGGTACTTTGAGATCAGATACAGAATAATAATAGGAAAGGATAAAATTATTAAAAAAGACGAGAAAGCCAAAGAAAACAAAAATACCGAGCGAAACAACAAATAAACAAAATTGTCGAAGCAATAACTATCAAGTGCTTAACCCAAATTCTTGCTCGACTAATTAGAGGAGGATATTGACGAAGGAACAACAATCAGGGTCGAAGGTCGAGAGGATCCATTACGGTACCGAAGGGGCTTCTGACACGCTTTTTATTAACACTAATAATGGCGTCTTAGGGCCCGATCACACGTACCACAACCACAACGACAACACGTGGAAGAGCGCTAATTCGTATGAAATTTAATAGCTTTTTCACAAGGGCCATTTTATGGCCGTAAAAATCAACCATGTGGGCGATACTGACCAGATCAAGGCCACGTCGCAATCACAACGCAACCAGCAGCGAGAGCGTGCACCAGCGGTCGGCCACATCACAAACATAACGATCTGTCTGTCTGCAAACACTAGCCACAACGTAAACACGTCTTAACGACTAGCGACAACGCAACCACATCAAAATTTTGTAGTTACCACAGCGCAACTGCAAACAGTTGCAGCGACACTATTCACACGAAAACAGCTTGGGCACATTTTGTCGCTGCGATGTGGTGTGGTTGTGGTAAGTGTGATCGGGTCCTTAACGCCAAAACCACTTAGAAACTAGGAAACTTTTTCCTTAGAACAAAAACTACTTTTTTTCTCCAACAATTTTATTCATTCTTGACTGAACAAAAAAGGTCTAACTAACGAGACGGAACTTTATCAGCAAAATTTTCTTTTTTTTCTTTTACATTATTATAATATCTTTGATTTCTTTTGACAAGAGCACGAAATTATTGTTTGTGTTTCATTTGTAAGCAATAAAGTAATTTTATTTTGCCAAGATGATAGATGTTAAATTGTTTATTTTGAACCTTGCTTGGGACAAGGACTATTGTGATTATTTACCATAGTTTCTTATATATTCTAGACCTATCCGATTATGAGATTATATAGGTCGAAGCCAAGATAAATTTTATAAGTGTGAATTATTAGAAGTTACTGTTCGTATTTAATTGGGTATCGGGACCCAATATTTAAGTATATCTGGTAAATCTTCACTAATTACATACGTATTAATTTCTATATTCTGGAATCTGTGAAATGATATATAGATACCTACTGAAACAGACTTGCCAAGCTTGCAGTTACGTCAATACGTAGCCACCTTGATAGTATGTTCCGGTCATATATTTTGACAACAATCGAAGTGTTAATTTAGAAGTATGAGGTACAGGAAAGAATGTACCATATCCTCCGTTAAAAAGAGAGGCTCTTCCGACCAAACGGATGGTGTCTAGAGGTTTAATGCCAAACGGTTGTTGTCGGGTTTCTGTTGGTATATACAATGTGGATACAACAATATTATAATATTTTAAATAATATTTTATTTTATTTTATTTTATAATATTAATGTGCCAAATTAATAATTAATACTAACGAAGCAAGACTAAATTTTATTATGAATAAGATTTGTATGACTAATCAAGTAATGACATTCATATAATTTCATGATATTATTATGTATGTACTATAAATATTTACATGACTGATAAGTCGAATATAGTGAGTCTAAAATTATTTTCAAGTACCATGTTATTATGTAAGTACCTATATTCTCGCAAATAAATAAATTTCAATAAATGAAAACGCTGGCAATACTGGTGCGTTAGTATTTTGGAACTATCAAATAAATTCTAGCACCGACCATTCGCGCCGATAACTCTGCTTGCACAATGTAGGTTTTTGCGTGACGTGATGGGTAATGCGTAGTTCGCATGTAGCGTTATAGATTACCACGGTACTTTACTTACTTCGAACAAGGAAGGAGAATGAATTTGGCATTATCTTAATTCTATGCGTTTGTTTTAGGTCTTGCACGTGATAGACCAAGTGTTGTTGCCGTTGCAACCTCATGGACCCAGTTCTATTAGCTCCCCGGTCTATAACCCTAATGCCTACCACTTCCTGGAGCATTCAGACCTCTTCAATATTGGACAGCATCGACTCAGGTAATTTATTTATAATTCTAATATCTATTTTTTAATTAACGTAAACCTTACTTTAAAAGGTCATACGAGAATTATCTTGATAAAATTATTAGAATGGTTTCTTTTGCTATTTAGTTAAGTTTTCTTTAGTATATTATGATACGGCAGGGTAAACAAGAAAATACTTGTAAACAATAAGTAGTGAGGCACCTATATAATGGTCAGGTAAAATATAAAACTACTTGCAATTATTCGTCGAAAATAATGTGCAAATTGGCTTTTGAATCCAACATAAAATTTCCTAATGAACAATTACACATGCCTCGTTTGCATCATAATTGTCCTTAAACGTTAAGCACACGTTATACATGAAGTGCTGGTAAAAAGTTTGAAAAAAACTTGAAAATGGAACAAGTTGAAACTTAATTACCTCCCGAGTGTTTCAATTACGGCCAAACTCGCGGTGAACCAAATTATCGTTGCATTGAACTTTTGTACGTTGAGTTCGCGAAACTAACAACACAATTACTGAGTATACTATCTGTAGTGCAATTGCTTCTAAGGCTGTATGTAGTACACGCAAGAAATCCTAATTGAATTCCGTTGTAGATTTAATGAATTTTGAATTCAGAGTTCGTGAATTATTGCGAGCGGATCAAGATTATAATGAAGTGTATTACAGCACACATCTTTTATGTCTGTTGACATACGAATAAAGTGATGTTTATATTTCGAAATTTTGTGACTTGTTTATTTAAGACAAAACAGTACAACAAAACCAGTGATTGACAGTCATTTTTCATAACTTGTGCCAAGACCATGTACATGAAAAGTTGGCAAAAAAAATCATAGCCTAGAATGCAGACTGAAATCCCAGTCCGTTCTTGTATCCTTACAGATACGTTCCGTTAAATAAAAAAAAAAACAAAAATTTATACCAAGATATACATTTCTCCTCAGATCATTCAGACAAAAAGTGAACCAGCTTAAAAAGAGCAAAGTATTCGACTCCGACGGCAGGCATACGTTCTTTATCCCCGTCGACGAAGGATTTAAGGTAAAGGTATAATTCTTTCCGATAATAGACTGCGAAAAATCTCCTAAAGGTCGGTTCTCACCAAGAGCATTCGCGTCGCGAATTTGCTGAGTACCGTCCATTAAAGACACGGAAATAAAGTTTCGTTTTCCTTTACAGCCGACGACTAGATCGGATTTGATAGATGAGAAAGTTATAGATGGGCATGTGATTCCTCATCATGTGTTGTTTACACATGCCACAGCTGATACCAAGGAGTTTGAGACACTGGCCTTCGGGGACAATGTCAAGGTCATCATATCGTTCAGTACCGTCATGAATGGGAACGATGAGATAAGTAAGTACCTATTGATGAGGGCGAGTTTATCTTAAATCCATCTTTTATTTGGTCTTCCTTTCTTCTCTCTTCAATGTTGATGGATGGAAGGGGTGAGGAAGAGGAAACAAAAGATGAATCGATTGTGTGAGGGATGATAATTATGAATGAAAAGGAGTGAATGATAGAGTAACGGCTGACAGGGGAAGAAAAAACATGTTGCACCGATCACAAGCAACATGGACAAGAAGACAAAGACTGCCGACTGGAATATGGCGATGGTAAATATTCAAAAATGTTTAACATTAAAGTCTTTTGCATAGTTTTGCAAAAAAAAAAAAACACTAAAAACAATATTTGATGCTATCTTCCTGAATATAGCCATCAGAACGAACGGGCTTGCTTTATAACCTATTATGTTCATCATCGCTGTGTGATCATCACACTTGGCACTAAGAAGAATGCTTCTAACCATCATCATTTTGTTATAAATCCTAAGTTTCCTTGTACGATACCGGCGGGAAATAAGGACGCTGCATATTCATTATAGCGGTTGCGAACCACGGGGAACGAGTAATCCAGTCTTTAATAATAGATTGAAAACCTGTGACCTTTTTGCTGAACCCAACTACAACCATAGCTAGACACAAATGCAGACAAAGGGCAGGCTTCCTCGCGATAACAGCTACTGACATTTGATCGAGTTGATAGATTTACTTTGCCTACATCGCTAAACCTAAAAGCCGATATAAACTTACGTCTTGAAATACCTTTCTGATATTCAATTTTTTTATTAAGATTTACCAGCGTTGCGGTAAAAAGCTTGTAGTATTATGCCAACCAAAACGCGCTTCCAAGAAATATGGCTGTGATTTTTTAAGGAAAACTAATTTCTCATTATGATGTAGGAATTAAATATAATTTAAAGGAAAATAGAAACGACTTCTGAGAAATCACACCAAGGGGATGCCACGGAAAAAAATAACAAGTTTATGGAAATAACTTAATAATAAGTTAATCACAGAGTTATATAGCCTTCAAAGCCATATTATGAAATCTAGTTACGACATTTCCTTCATCACAGACTGACAAGCTTGCATCGGGTTCACTGCAGTGGATCAATTATTCAATGATTCAAACTCTGACTGGGTAATTGCTTGTATAAGGGAACGCTGAAGGAATATGTTCGTACGTCTGAAAGGGTAATCTAAGTTCTCTATTGTGATGTATGACACTAATTGGCATGACGCATTTAATGGGGCAGCCAAGAGTCTGCCTTGAGCGTTTAAACCTCGTATAGCGAGGAATATTTTATAAGAGACCTGTAGATATTTAATGGTAGTACTGAATTTTATTTTCGTTGTGATTTTATGTTTAGAATTTAAGGTAGGTACAGCTACCAGCTTTAACGGAATTCTGGTACTTATAGAATGAGAGTTAAGAGAGAGGCAATAATTCAACTCCGGTATCTGAAAGCCTCATCAAGACTCTGATCTCTAAAGAGTAATTAGTAATGACAAAGAAGGCCAAACAAAATTAAAACAGTTAATCAAGTCAAACTTAACAACTTGACATATCATTTGACAACATAATCGTAATTGTAACATTCAGAACATAAAACTTTTAGAAAACAGCAAGTTAATAGGTCGCTTTGTTAAAATTCCACTTTTTTTCCATAGCTTACGTAAAATCAAACACTGTTGCTGGCGATGCAAAGCATGCCCGAGGTGTGGTTCTAGCAGACATCGTGAGAGCCAACATCCCTGTGAAGAACGGAGTGGTCCATCTCATTCAGAGACCGCTCATGGTCGTAGATACTACCGTCATCGATTTTCTCAGGGTGAGTGGACTTTGAGAAAGCTATCGTAACTAATCTAACATTCTATTGTTAGGATGGCCCTCAATTTTAATGAGTGCCATTGGTGGAGGGATTTCTGAGTAAGATACTGCTAATTAATATCACGGCTAAGGAAAGAGCTAGCAATATTCACTTGACAAAATAATCTAGTTTTACTCTATACCTCTTCACTTCTTGTATTGTCCACATATTGATGTACTGCTACTTGACTCATACTCTACACATCACCTAACATTTCTTCGACTATACTTATTAATTCTAAGCTTATTAATAGAAACACAATTTCAATCACATAATTGACTTTCCGCTCCATTTTAATGGGAACCAGGCCATGAAGGTAAAATGAAGCGTTTTATTTATTTCTTATTTTATTATCCATCTTTGTGTGTCCTTTATTTTTATTACATACCTTTTCGTTTCATAGAATCTACGGTATAATCAATTTGAGCACGTTCTTTTAAAAGTTTTTATGTGTGCAATCGAGCGTAAGTTTGAAGTATTGTGATAGTCTGGTAAGCTTCGTTTGATGCCTTATTAATATAGTTTCGTAGACTCCAACCAAACGTTGATTTGTAAGTAATTTGTCCATTAGATACAACAGTTTAGGACCCAACTCATTAGTTACCGCAGTTTTAGTTAAGTAATGAAGAGTAAAATGTAAAAACGTTTGAAATAACTTTTGTAGAATTTGATTTAGATGTATTTATTGTTAATGCGTATTTTGTGTGTAAACTTTAAACATTAAGATATTACGTCTTTACGACATATACCGATAGAACCCACTAGTGCAGGTAGGTATATAATGAATATTTGTTATTATCTCTTTTTGTTTTTGCATCCCCGCTCCGTTGGATCCTGCCGTTCCTGCATGATCTTGACAACTTTAGGGAATTGTAAGTACTGTCGCCATATATGCATGACTTACCTACCTAACATACCTCACTTGTACACCTTCTTTATAATATATTTTCTCTGTTCTATCTTTCTGATTAATTTATTTCGTAGATTTTATTACCATTGTAATGGGAAAACTCGTAACAAAGGTAAAGTACGATCTGTATATAAACGAAGACGTAAATATTTTAGTACACAACAATATTCAGTGACTTACAGCTAAAAGAGTGAAGTTAATTACGCATTTTATTACAAAGAACAGTACGTAAATTAATTACAACGGTCACTTGATAAACGTTGGTTTTAAAAAGGATCTCGGAAGCTTCTACAACGTTATCCAGATAAAAGATTAGCAAGATTGTTTTGGTGTACTATTTATTTCCTCTGAGAGTAAAATGAAAATTGTTCAAACAGGAAAAAGAAGACGGACCTCTTTGTAAATTCTATGAAGTAATCATGGACCTGGGAGCAAACAACCAGTTTTACAACGAACTCACTTTGGCGAAAGACATCACTCTATTTGCGCCCTCAAATGAAGCGTGGGCCGACTTCAGCGTGCAAAATATCATTAGGTTATTTACTTCGCTTTACTTTTTACGAGCTTTCTGTGTTGATGTGATTGCTGCCATTATGTTTGGCTCTGATGAGCTTTTACTGGGTTAAATATTGGATTTTTTAGAACGCCAAAGTGCGAAATTATTCGCATGTTAGCTTGGGATCGAATTCAATTGTGTTTTGCTCGTAGGAACCATCAAAAGCTGAGGGAAATTCTGCACTTGCACTTGGTTCGTGAGAGGCTGCCATTGGACGCGATAATTCACAACAACATGAATCAGGTAAACATTGAAATGTTAATTCACAATTGCTGTTTCCATTCGAATATAAAATTTATGAACGAATACAAAACTGTAAGTGTAGATCTGGAATTGCGACGAATTATAAAATTCGATTCGAATTATAAAATTCGATTCGAATTAAAATTAATGTCGTATACATATTGGTTTTAATTCTCTGGTTTGGTTGCTGCTATTTGGAATCAGCTACCTGGAACTGTATGTTTAATCATTCTTAAATAAAATTTATTTCACAAATGTTTTAATTGGTTACAGCCCGGTGTTGTGTTTAAACGTACTTATTATTTTTAATTAATGTACCTCCCTGTTCATTTTATTCCATCGTTACTGTGGTTGCATGGTTGTAATATGAATTCATATTACGTGATTTATTTTATTGATGTATTGATATTTTTCAGGAATGTTCAATCTGTATTTTGAATGACCCTATAGATATTGTTGTAAATGCATCATAGCATGGGTGTCGAATGCAACGACAAGATTTTGAACGTACTTTTTATTATAATCTGAATTATGTTTTAGATCTACCAAGCACCGACGGCTTTGCCTCGCAAGTACCTGTACTTCAATGTTCTGACGCATGGTCAGAATCAGACCCTGACGGTGGAAGGTGGCGGAGTGAACGCAACTGTGACACTTCCCAACATTGCGGCAACCAACGGCTTCGTTCACATCATAGATAGAGTACTGGGAGTCCCTTACACAACCGTCTTCGAGAAATTGAAAACGGATCCCATGCTGAAGTAAGCAAAGACACAATCGCTCGCTACAAGCAAGCTTCATGTCATGATTTATTTAGCCAGAAATACGAACGCGCGGTTTACTAAGAATAAGGAACAAACCAAACCTTTAGGAAGAAATTATACAGATGTTTCTCTTTTGTTTTAGCATTACCTACAACCTGGGCAAGCGGCAGATGTTCAACCAGCAGCTCAATGATATGGAACATCGTTACACATACTTCGTCCCTCGCGATCACGCTTGGCTTAAATTCCAAATCAAGCATCCTTCTGCCTACAAATCTTTGTTTAGGGAAGACTTTGGTTATTTCGTAAGTTTCAAAACTCCATAATAATTCTGAAGTTTATTTTACGTTTGGTGTTTAATCATTATTTTATCTCGCTTGTCATTTTGCAGACGAAACAAATTTTAGAGCGACACGTTATCCGGGCCGGGCGCGCCTACACAGTATCTGATTTAAAACTTCTCGCGAATGAAACACATCCCTTCGTTCTGCCGACTTCACGCGATCCACTCCGGCTGCGTGTCAAGGAATCTGATAAGAGTAAGCTTTTAGCGGTTCATTTACATTATTATCTGTTTTCCTTTATAATGTTGGGATTTAAAGACTGTTAAAGTCAAGATTTTTGATTAAACTAATTTGTTATTTTCGCAGATTACTACGTTGAGTGGAACGGCCATTGGATCCACGTGTTCAGGCCTGACGTAGAGTGCACCAACGGCATCATCCACGTGATTGACGAGCCGTTTGTTCTTGAGAGTGACATTCGCGCCACCGGCAGGGCCCAGAGAATCAGTGTCGCCTCCACGTACTTCGTACTCTTCCTGTCCTTCTGTTTTGTAAGGATTTTGGAAAATTAAACGTCCATCGGTTTTGTTAAGTCAAAAACATTCGTATTATTAGCCAAAGAGCTACGAATTTCCGTTTCTATTATTTGGACAATGTTCGCTAATGATTGCATTGAATGTAAATTAATGAATTAGTTTCGGGTACCTTCATTTTAAGTTACCGTAATTTTTGATAATTATAGTTTAAGGATAATATGCGGGATTTGCACCGATTCGTTGAAAATATAGAAGTCCGTTGTAAGATATTAACCAAATGACTCGAGATATACACTGCCACCAATATTAGAACGTTTTAAGTAAAAAAAGAACATTTTTTTAAATTTTATATGTCCGTATTTGCATTTTAAATCGAAACTGTTGTTGTTTCAATCAAAATTGAAATTTCTGTAATTTGAAATATATATTATATATAATAAAATAAATATTTAAGTAAGGCATTATAGTCGTATAGGTATTTATTTCTACAATAACCGTTGTTAAAGTTTTTTTTAGATTAATTATAATGAATGAATGAATCTTACGCTCCACTTTTAAATTTTGGGTCCCTTGTGCCTTTTTTAAAACCAAAGTACTAAAATTAATTCAAATTATACCTATCCAAATTATTATTTACAAAAAGTATATAATATTTACTTTAAACCATATTACCTATACATTCCATGTTATAAGTATCTTAAAGATCTATTAAAGTCTAAATATTTATCGTTGTTACCACTGAAGTACCCAATTTAACTTTCAGTTGTAAAATATCTTCGACTGAAAAATTATAATTGTAGAAAATTAAATTCGAAAGCATTAATTTACGTAGGTAGAGTTATTCATTCGTGTCAAATTAATTGGTCTATAAATTAAAGTGTCTGGAGTGAAAAGATTATCTGAAAGCGTATCGAGAAGCGCCTGCTGCGATCATTATTATATTAAGTTCATTGAACATATTTCCAAGTAACGATGATTTGAATTTAAGAACGTATTTTAAGATGGCCGCTTTAGCATGCACGCTGCGCCAGAGCTCAGCAGGTCGTTCTATCATTATTATTATAAGCAATGGAAAGTATTTAATAGAAGTATTCTTAAATTGAAAGCGATCATATTATAATAAATGTATATAGGAATGAATGGGCTTATAATTATGATGGTGCATTTGTGATTCTCTTACGTTTACTAAGCAGATGTAAATAATTTATTATAAGTTATCATAGTTCATTATAGTTATTGTATAATTTAGTAGCTATTACTTGAATACGACTGAAATTTTATCACGTTGTCATACATGAACTATTTGAAAATTTGAAAGCTGTTAAATAAAACAGAAATGCTGCTTCCGTGCTTAAACTTTAATAAAAGGTCGAAGTTTTCTAAAAAAAAGTGATTTACAAAAAGCTGTTTATGTACTTAACATTTACAAAGGGTCACTTTATACTGAATATACATGAACCATATTTGGAGTAGATATATACAACCGTAAGGCAGCATTTATTAGAGAATTCTTACTAATTATTATACTCGAGTATCCTGTTTAAATCAGTGTAATAGATACATTGTCTGTCGCTTTATAGATATATTTACATTAATAACTTTATAAGCAAATATTCAAGTGATGTCTATATTGAGCCAAAGCTAATCGCTACTTCAACTGATATCGTATTACCTTCCTATATGTACTGTGTAAGGTTTTAATATTACCTAACAATAGATCTTAGATTGACATATAGCCGATACATTTAAGGTTTGAATGTTCATGAAAGCGATCATTATAAAATTGCATTTTTAATACTATACACTAGTGTTACGTGGGGCGTATTGACCCAAGACAATATAATTCTGACCAAATATTCAACCAAATATTTGGTTAAGTACGAAATTGGAATTCAATTAGTGGATGTTTTGGAGTAATAAATAAAATCTATGTCAAATTAGTGAAGACGTTATGATGAAGTGTTTAATAACAAAGAATTTATGTGTAAAATATACATATTGAACTTCTCGTGTTGGTTTCATTGTTGACTTTAAATGCTCCCAGAGTCTAGTCACGTGCAGGGTAGGTGTGTCAAATTAAATTTGGGTACGGAAATGTCGGCGGTATTTGCGGACCCTGCGCCACGCTGCCTTAACAGTCTGCAACAACAATGTTAGCAACAAAATCTAAAACAAAATTAACAACAATAACAATTAAATGTGTTGAGATGTACTCTCGTGGAATCGCTTCAGCAGCTGCTACAGTTTCATTAAATTTTCAGCTGCAAGAACGTACACATACCTAATTAACCGATCTACGGTTGCACTGGAGACGTTATTATGAATCCAATTTCACATATAAATGTTAATGCTGTAGGTGTAATTAAGGATTATGTCAGCTTTGATTCATGTACGTTACGGTACGAGCAAGCTGGTATTTGGAAAAAAAAAATGTTTTGGTGGTGTTTTGGGGATTGTTTGACTAGCGTCGCACTCAAGAGAGATTCAGTCGTTATAAATCCATTTGAGTTCGTAAATTGTAGGGCTTTCCCGAAAATGGCTCTTATAAAGCCGGAAAAAATTGTAGGTACGTTGGTTTAGGCCGGCCGCAGTTTGGACACGTTTTCGTGCGGTTTAGACTGGTGCGTATACGTTAGAACACACACGAACAACACGTACGAAGAGGCCGCACAATCCCGACCTCAATTATGTACTATGGGAGCACGCACACTGGGTGCGAGTTAGTCGTACACGCTTCCAGCTTGCGCGCTACTTTCGTACGAACACGTTCGTCCGTTTGTAATTCGCACGGAAACGCGTCCAAAGTGCGGCTGGCCTTACGGGTCTCACGCAGGTTATGAAAACTATTTATGTATTATTAATATCCACTTAATTAAGCAAGCTTTGAGTGTCAGAATAGTTACTGGTTATTTACTGTATTTGAAAGTACCTATGAATATGATGTGAAGGGATTTTATGAAGAAAATCGCAAAGATAAGACAAGGCATTTATTTCAATTAGGCTTATCAGTTATAATAAGTAACATTGATTAGAAAGCTAGTTTTCTGTTCGCAAAATTAGGTCTTCGTGGAAAAGAAGGACAAGAAACTCCATGGCAGCTGTTCTAAGGTATATTATCAACAGATTTTTACATTCGCATAAATTATCGTTGTCACATTAATCTTTTGGACAATTTCTCAAAGTTATAGCAACTTTTAATAGGAAGAAACAGAACATGAATTTTCCATGATTTGGTTTAACACTTAAGCATACATACCTTCATACAATAAAATGTATCATTTTATTTTCTTTATTTAGGCAACCAACAGGGATACATATAGCATGTTACAGAGTATGTGTATTATACAGTATAGTATGGTTAATAATAGGTTTCCTTGTATAACTATGATAAGTATAAAACATGAGAACGGACTACAGACTAAGAAATATTAAAATTTGAATACAAAAGGTTCAGTTTTAGGTAGGTATATAACTTATATTTAAGTTTAAGTTTAAAGAGAGAAAAAAGTTTGTTTATTAAATTAAGGAAAAAAAAAAGGTTGAATATTGAGAAATTCGTTGTTTATCATTTGCTTTCGTTTATGGTTTTTATTATATGTTTTTTGAATCATACCTGCTGGGAAAACGGAATGTTACGTTAAATACATTTATATCATTCAATAGGTTTATTTAACGTCTCGTCTCGTCGTAATTATCCGAAAAAAAAAAACGCGCAGTTTCGCGCGGACACTCGGTTTTAACGGAATAATTGAACGCAACGCTGCAAAGGTCGTAGTCTGTCTCTTAATCCCATAAGGTTGGTGCTGCTAATCACAGCAGCCCTGCCTTGCTAATCCCCTTGACGGATGGCAGGAGTAACTCCTTTCTATGATGCCATCCCTTTACAGAGGACACGCTTACCCGACGCAGTAATGCGTATTGTGGTTTGTAATTACCTCCCATTTAAACAGAAACACTGGGAATAAACAATTTGGTATGTAAACAGCCTCGCTTATAAACAATAGGCGCTGATTGAATGCAATTAAAGTGTCATTCGACTGAAATGTCCACATGAAGTGAGTTACAGTTAAGCCAGGAAATCGAGGGTTTTGCCGAGAGCGACCCGAACAAACGCGAGATCATTTGAATAAAGTTTAAATGTAGAGATCTATTTGTAAATAGGAACAGATTTTGTTTAAAAAAATTCTGTATGTAGCTAATAGTTTGTAGAAAGTTTATCTATTTAATTCGGGAAAACAAATAGTTACACAAATATCTTAACATAAAGGTAGAGAGAAGAAAAAATATATATGCGCAGTTCACAACGTTATTCACATCTTAAATAATACATAATTACGACCGAACTATTTACACACGAGTGAAAGTTATAAGGTAAAATCTAATGAAGATTGAATGAATGAGGTTAATGATGTAAGTAATATTTTTGTAACGTAACAATATAATTTATATAAAAGAGTGTCTATGAAGTTTCTTGCCCGTTCTTCTCCATAGGTACCTACTACGCTTTGGAATGGGCAACTAGCTTCATATATCTGACTGACCGACTTCTTGATAATTCTAAAGTGCAAGTAAGTGGTTTAATTGAATTAAATGCTTTGAATTTAAGATTGAAGAGAATCGAAAAAAAAAATTAAACAATAAAGAAAGAACAAAACAAAGCTTCAGTTCTTGTTTTAAAAATCTGGGTCACTAATTAATTTAATCAACGAGCTTGTAACTTCTCAATGAACACCGTCCAACACGGTAATGTCAGCTAAAACAAAATACAATAAAAATCCTCTGATGTATTTTCTGTTCTCCTTCACCGGTACAGAAAATGAATTTCCTAGAAAAGTTCCATATTTGTACTTTTGTTTTCACCTGAGTTAATTCTAGGCAACTTTACCCCTGCTTTAGTCGTGAAAACATTTTACACAAAAGGAAATTCGCCCGGATTTTTCGGCAGTCGCATGAACATGAACAATGCCGCATTGTCAGAAAATAAATGCCTCTTCACTATTTTCACTAAGTAAACAGATTTGTTTCTTGGACATCCATTACAAAAAATAATATAAACAGGTGTGTCCAATTACATTTTTACTCACACTGTGACCCGAATAAAACATTTTGTGAAAGGTCAACATTATGGTGAAGCATAGCTTAAAACTGTTCGTCTTCTATAACCGAATCTATACATATTCTAAATGATTCTGTCTTTGCATAGCTTAGAACTGAATAAATATTCATCGCGCACGTTAAAATAAAAACCGCGCGCAAAGACCGCGAAGTGGCTGAAACATGTTTTTTTTAAGTGTTCGCTATTTTGAAAATTATCAAAATTGAATGGACCAAAAAATTCCATATAATTATCGAACGTGCTCACAAAATTTATGAGTATCGGTTGAGAAATGCGACCTGTAAATGAGAACAGCCGGATATTCGCCGGACATCCAGACATACGAAAGCATTTTGGCCCAAGCTGATAAGGAAAGAAAGAAAGAAAGAAAGAAAGAAAAATAGGTTTATTTGTCACAGAAACACGTGCATACAAAAAAAAAATAATTAGCTCAGGTAACAATTTAATAAAAAAGAAACAAACAAACTAGATCTTTAATCACGAGCACAAAACAGAAATAGTCGACAGCTGCACGTCATGACTGTGACAAGAAGGCTTCCACTCAGCATGATGCTGTGCTATAGGGGACCCACAGCACGGCGCTGGCGGCGGCGGAGACGCTTCGCGCTCGCTCGGTAGATTAAAGTCGCTTTTTGTTGTGTATCTGTGTGACCGCATTGTTCTTTGAAACTACACAACGGATTTTGATTCTGTTTTCAATATCGTTTGGAGAATTTAATCTCAGCAGGCTAGCACAAGCACCGTTTTGTCGACGGAAGAATAGACAAAAATGACGTTTCGTGAAGACAGTACGACAGCAGCAAAGTAGAAGGAGTCAACTGCACTTTTTACGAAATTAAGTAATTTATTCACGTTTATCTTTTATTTTGCTTATATCTCGAAAATGATGTGTCCTATCGCAAAAATAATGAAAATTTCAACCCCCTTTGCACCCCTTAAACCCCTAAATCTCAACATGTAGGTAATAATTTTTCACATTTTCCATACAAAAAGTAAAAAAATCCTTTTTTCCATTCCATTTTTATACTTTGTGGCCGTCGAGTAAAAAGTTTTCTACTGTCTTTAGCATGGCGATTAAAAAATCAAATTGTCTTCACTACCTTAGACAACTGTCTTCTAAAATAGTCTTCATTAAAAAGGACGTAGACAACGATTGGCAGAAACGGAAAACAAAATGACAGATTTTAGGAGGATTTTTACTATGCGATGTTAAAAATTGAGAAACGAAATGTCACTTAGTATGGGAATAGCCGTGTCTATTCTTCGAAGAGATAGACATGCTAAGCCCACTGAAGATTTAGGTAGGCGCAGCCCTCATTTTGTTTCGAAATTACTGGAATCACCGAAAGGTTGCATAGGAGTGACACTGGCTTGTGACAGTCCCTCTATCAGAGCGTCGCATCGATGGTTGCGTGGTGGCTGTCTTCTGATAACGGATATGATGTCAGGGGAGCCGCTGTCGTACCACGTCCACGACGAACTGCTATATTCCGGCAGAATCTGATATTGAAGCTGCTGAATCACTAATACGAATACCACTTCTGGTAGCGGCTAGCGCCATATAATACATTATTATTAATTAAAGAAATCTAAATGTTTTGTCAAGCCATACAAAACGTGCGATGCAGGGGCCCGTCGCTAGTTAATAATGGTGAAAATATCTAAAAACAAAAGGTATTTCTTTTCGAAATAACATTTTGTTATTAGGTATTTTCAGCAATACTTTAAACTATAACAACATTTCTTTATACTTTATGGTAAAAATACCTTAAAACAAAATCTTATTTCGAAACAATACTCAAATGAAAGATCACTTTTCACAGCTCGCGAATAACGTGGCAAATACAGACCATTAACTTCTGTAAACCAAACATACGAGTATTGCTTTGAAAATACACAAATCATTTTTCACGAGAAATATGAACTGGTGGCACACATAATTATTTAGCGTCGCTGCCTGTAGACCACATCCTCTTAAATCTCTCACAAAATAAATGCAAGCTGTTACGTACGACCTCCTCCGAGCGGGAAAAGAAAAAAATAAAAGTTTTTATGGACTCGATTTATCTTGACGCTCCGAGCAGAAATACAGAAAGCGATCGGTATCAAACACAGTTCTTCAATTTCAAACTGCCTTGATCTGATTAATGTTTATTTTTTGTTTGCTCAATCAAAGTCTGCAACTGACCAGTCGTCATTTTGTTTTCTTCAGAGTAGTATTTTCTTTTTGGGTAAAATTAGTTGAGCTGCGCAATCGGTCTAGCGAAATAGTGTGGAAATGACATGGCAGGAAACGGAATGCGTGTTGATGGATGATAGAAAGATGTGTGGTAGGAAAGAACATACTGAGCTAACTCTGAGGGCTGCAGGGCTTATTTTACTAAAATCAGACATCTTTAAATTTAACCGTGGATTAAATTTGACGTCTGACAGTTCTAGTATGAAATAACTGTCAAAAATTCAAAATTTATTTTCAGGTTATAACTTATTCTAGGTATAAAAGTTTGGTGAAATTCGCCCTAAATTAATTAGGATATGCCATGAATGACGAAATTCTTGGATTCAATACTTAAGTTGTGAATGAAAATTTCAGTTTCAGCTCGTTAGAAATTCTATCCGACTACCAGAAAAATAGGCACTACTTTTGGTGCCGTTTGTAACAAACAATTGATATACTAGCCTTCAACGAAATATATTGTACATTCAACAGTGTTAGTCTTCAAACCCTTTGGGAAAATAGTATTGCGCCTGACGCGTGACGTGTGGCGCATTTTTATTAAACTAGCTTCTAGGCGAACCCTCAACGGTATAAGTTATTTGCATATCCTTGACAGACACTTGATCTGCCAGGATCAAAATCATCCTATGTTGTTATACTCACGACAAGCCTATATGTATGCAAAATTCATGGAGATCAGTCGATCATCCGAGCCGTGAAACTGGCATATGACACAGGTGTATCTTGAAATTTCGGGGAATTTCATGCAGGTGATTGAGCAAGTGATTCTGATCTTGTATCAACAGAATTATATTAAAAACTGCCGACCTCTGCTTCGCACGGTTTTTACGAATTGACAAAACATCGAGATTTGTTTATTATATGTAAAGTTATGTATAATTACATAACTTACATAACTTTACATATAATAAACAAATCTCGATGTTTTGTCAATTCAAAATGATGATGATTCGAAGTTCTGTCAGTTTTTTTTGTTGTTTTGTCTTGTTAGTTTTGTTTTTTTGTTTTGTTAACTTACATATACTTATGTAAGTTTAATATTAATCTGTTATACACCTAAATCATCCGGAATAAATTCTCTAAATGATAGTGACCGCATGAAAATCCGTTGCGTAGTTTAGAAGAACAAGGAGGACACATAAACATACACAAAAAGCGGCTTTAATTTAGTATGACGGCACTGTTGGCGCAATGGTTAAGCGATTGATTGCTGTAGTTGTTCCGGGTGTGGCTGTTTGTGTATGTGAGTTTAAATGTTTGTAAACGCACCCACAATACAGGAGTAACTCCTAGTGTTAACGTTTAAAAAAAAAAATAGATAAAGGATGTATAAAAGATAGCTTGCTACGCCGCCACGCCGTGCTACGTAGCTATGCCGTAGCTCGCCTCTAGAATTTTACAGGAAATATTTTTGTTATGCAGAGAGCAGTGGTGGCCCAGTGGTATCGGTCCCGACTTACGAGTTGTAGGTCGTGGGTTCGAACCCAGGCAGGCGCTTTACTTTGTGTAAATAATTTCATCACCATTGCTCTCAAAACGGCTCATGTCCTAGAACCAAAAATTCGAAGCCATGTGACATCAATCAACCCGCACTGGGCCCGCGTGGTAGATTACAGCACATTCCCTCTCAAAGAGAAGAGGCCTGTGTCCCAGCAGTGGGAACATTATAGTCTGATTATGCTTATGCTTATGCATATTTGTTATTAATAAAATGTAAGTTCGGAATTTCTCCATGTGGAAATAACCATCGAAACAAGCGAACAACTATAAATAGTACCTCGAGTAACGCTACTTATGAATGCCAAGAATATTACACCGATCGAACAAAGTGCGCCATTTTGTAAAAAAAAGACTATTATCACATAGAACGTACTAGACATTTACTGAAAGTCAAGCCCACCTGTGATTAAGGCGCACATAAAACAGTTTCTTTTTTAGTAACTACATTTTTCTACTCCTACGAGAATTCTCTTCAGGCGTGCTATTACGTTATTGCTATTTTTTCTGTACAGGCGCTTCTCGTATTTGGGACAGTTCTTGGAACTTCATAAATTCCATTAAGCTCTTTTTAGAAGGCAATATCAAACGTGAAACGCTGCCTTTTAGGATATAAAAGATCATTCTATATTTAACCATTCAAAAGCTTAGAACGTACAGTCAAGCGCACGTCAAAACCGCGGAGTGGATCAGTACCTATGATAGTAGCCACAAAGTAAACAAAGAGTATCAAAGGTGCAGTGGCGAGGAATTTAAGTAACTACCTATGTCAGTAATTTAAAAAAACAACGCCATTTCTCCAACTCAATACAAAGCAATCGCAACGGTAATCCGAATCGGTTCAACTGATTCTGTTTCACTGAATATAAGATTTAAATGTAACGAAAATAAAAAAGATTGCGACTTGAATAAATGGCAGCGAGAATTTGCAATTTAAACGAGACTTAGGCGACACTAAATGCGATTCCATTTCCTTGATTTCATTACTTGTATTGGTACGGGTAGGTACATTCTACTGTTTGAACTAACTCCACTGCCTTTCCACATCAATAAAAAAATTAAAAATTAAAGTCGTTTTTCGTGTCAGTCTGTGTGACCGCGTTGTTCTTTTAAACTACGCAATGGATTTTGATACAGTTTTCACCATCATTTAATTTTTTTATTTCGGAACGTTTATGTGTATAGGTAATCTACTATATAAAATCTACATTATAATAAAAAAAACTTGATGTTTTGTCATGTCGTAAAAATCGTACGAAGCAGGGTGGGTCGCTAGTTTAAATATAAAATAGACTTGTAAATGAAGCTTCTACATAGTCCCATTACAAGATTTAATTAACTTAATATCGAGATTACATACTAAAGAAAAAGAAATCCGTCTAATCTTTGTGTCCATTTATCTTTGTCTGTTTGGTAATGTAGGTACCAATCTTTTATTTTTAAAGACAACCACTTTGGTGGATAGAAAAGTAAATATAAAAAAAAAACAAATTGGCTATCACTCCAAGTGCGTGTTGGGGACAAAGTCGGGATCCGTAGTCAATTAACAAATCTCGAGGTTATTCGTGCTTTATCCTGTCACCGAGCAATAAATTTACTGTTCAGAGTGAAAAAAGTAACGGGATAAAATACATTGGTTTATGTTTGCACTTAAAGACAATAAGAAAATAGCAGTTTGGATCCGAGTTTTGAAAATTTGATATATGTAACTGCATTAAAACAGGAGACCCAGTGGTAACGGCCGCGACTTACGAGTTGTAGGTCGTAGGTTCGAACCTAGACAGGCGCTTTACTTTGTGTAAATTATTTCATCACCACTGCTCTCAAAAAGGTGAAGGAAAACATCGTGAGGAACACATCATGTCCTAGAACCAAATATTCGAAGACATGTGACATCTACCAACCCATACTGGGGCCACGTGGTGGATATGTTGCGGCAAAACTCATAACCAGTCAAAAGTAGTTTTAAGTAGCAAAATCAGTCCAAATTACTTTTGACTATAAGCTCTCGACAATAGTACTTTTGACTGAAATTATAGTCAAAACTAGTTTTGCCCAATTATGGACTTGGTTAAAAGTAGTTTCGACTAACTAATTTCGTTAAAAGTAGTTTTGATTGGTTCTATCAGATAATTAAACACTATAAAGTAATAATTTTATAAACAACATAATTAAAATACCTAAGCAAATACGAAGCAACAAAATTCGATCTAAACAAAAGCGGCCACATTCATTTAGATCGTATTTTGGTGCTTCGTGTCTCAATACGAAAGTTTATAAAAGGTATTAGAAAATTTTAGACATACCGAGGTCGCTTATTGGGCCGTTTTTCAAAATTCCTTCTCAGTCACAGAGATAATAATTTTTTAAAGGAGTGGCGCTAGTGGACCCGTGTATGCGGTCTTAACCACATTTTGTGAGTTAAAATCACTAATAACTACAGATTTTCAGACAAAACTACTTTTGACCAACGTGTTCTGTCAAAATTACTTTTGCCTGATTTTTTCAGTTAAAAGTACTTTTGACCGATTAAGAGTCTTCACTGTGACAGATACACTCACTCCCTCTCGAAGAGAGAAGGCCTTTGTCCCAGCAGTGGGAACATTAGGTATAGGCTGATGAATGATGAATGATGATGAATTTTATAAATACATTGACATGAATATTTACTTTGTAAAATAGTGTATTATTTTAATTATTGTGAATGTAAAGACTATGTGGGTCATTGTTTTTTTTCTTCTCAGTTAGTTCTAATCATGGTCTGGCAGTTTGAGTACCTAATTTATGCGACCTACCCAAATGTCCTTTCTTTGGTATTGTTCGTCTAATCGTTGAGCTCCTTAAGTTTTGAGTTGAGCTGCACGGGTACTGACAAATGCGTGCACTGACTGGACAGTTCCACTTATTCTGTGTGGTTTTTCCTCAAAAGACCATTTCAGACACAAATCTACATGGTCTTCACATGATCTGACCAAGATTATGTCTGGACTTTAAAAGAGACTGTGACCTCTGAGTTTGTTTCGGCCTTTCTTCTCAGAGTAGTCAGATAGGAAACGACGACCTCATCTAGTTTTAAATTATGATTGACGTGTAAAACTGCTTGTACGAGTACAAACCTACTTACAGAAATAGAATAATTTATCATTATCATTTATGATTATGCTATACTATGCATCAAAACTGTTGACGATTATGTAGTTCGCTTGCAGTCGGCGCTCAGTTATTCTAAGTAATTTATTCAAAGTGGAGTAATGTTGAAGTGCTCCTTGAGTTCTTTAATCGTTGCTGCTTGTAATGGTATATCTCTCGAGAGATGTACCTTCGATGTCTACTTACATTTCGTTAAACGGAAATTTTGGTAGATACCGGAGGTACGACAGTGGAGCCGTTTTATGGGGCATAGTTTTAAGTATTGCTGTAAACGTTTTATAAATAAAGAAACAGCAAGAACATTCAATAGAACAATGCTTGTCATGGGAAAAATCGCGTAAAATTATTCCTCATCAATCAAAGTTTCCAGTTCTTCAGGTATTTTCTATTATCTACTTCTACATGCATTGGAGCCTATCTCTAATGTTTGTCATTCAAAAAGAGTTAACTGATTTTGCGTTATAAGTGAAATCTAAATGTTGAAACAAATTGTCGGGATATAAAGAGCTCAAGAAAAATTAAACCACTTTTATCTAGTAGATTTCTTGCGTACTTCTTCTCTTACGTTTCCAAATGTTAGTTAAAACGAGTCATATTAATAGTGCCAGTTTATTTACCCGCCCTTGCTTCGCACGATTTTGCGACTCGATAAAACATTGATATTTCTTTATTAGGTAAGTATATGTAAGTTTAATATAACCTTCCGGAATAAATTCTCTAAATGATCATGAGAACCGCATCAAAATCAGGATATAATACTCTTTATTATGTACACCATAAAAAGGAACAGGAGTTGGAGGAAGAGGAGGAGGAGGAGGAGTTAAGAAGAACAACGAGGTCACACAGACAGTCACGAAAAGCGACTTTAAATTATAAAAATGTATAGTCTGCTTATTATCCTTCGAGTGCTAAATACCTATTACTGTCCAATCGATTGACGTACTTCTAAAGTTTAGAAGAATAGGTACTTTAGTACGCATAAATTACTTTAAAACTTAGCTCCTACTTTATCAGGGTTAAGTGCGAAATGTTGTATTTTATTACTTTTTATGGCGACCTGTATTCCTACCATAAATTCCACACACGGTAAGCGGTTTTTGATTCACAAGATTATGATTTATGAGCGTTGTGTCATTTATCGAAAGAAGAACGAGCTGCTGCACAGTAAAGATCTGATCTTATATAATATTATTTAAACACCATTACTATACTAAATAATTATTATATACTGATCTCAATAAGTAAAAAATATTGTTACAATGTACTTAATTAATGTTAATAACTATTAAAAAATTGTTAATTGTTTCCCAATGTTATACATATAAATGTCGGAAATACGTTAAATCAATCGTTTGACTGACTAATCGGGACGCCGCGCGCCGGTGCCACCAGGTGGCGCTGGACAAAGTCTATAACGCTCAGGCTTGACCAGAGCACAGCAGAGTTTGTTGTTGACGGGTAAGCAGTGAAGACGTTTAGAAACTGTCGTGCGTTGCGTATAGTTGTGTCGTGTACCTACAGTGTGTGATTCACTAGTGTGATTAATTTGATCATAAATTATAACTTGATTTGAACTGCAAACGGTTTTTCTATTGCGCAATAACCAACACTACCCATAGTACGCCCACAGTAGTTAAAATATGGCTGATAATAACGAGAGACACGTACCTTCTCCGTCATATATATATATATTTTCTTTTTGCTGGCCCCTACACGGTCTGTGATTCTACCATAGATTTAAGCCATTGTAAGAATATGATATTTATGAATGAATATGAATACGAATACGAGATGTGGATGAAATAATTGCCACCTTAATTTTCTTCGTTTATTGCCTGGCATTTGTTTTGTATGCTCGACTGACTTACAGGATTTGGACTATTGATAATACCCTATCTCCAATCCTTTCTCTAAACTGCCAACATTTCTTGCGATCGCGTGGTTACTTCTATACAGTTTTCAAGGAATGTAGCCCTTTTCTCATTTCGATATACCTACATAATTATAAATTCTCTTGAAGTTATTTCAAAGATATTCAGGGATGAAGGGCATAAAAGTCGGTGTTCTGCGAAGATTCTTCACAAGTCGTTAGCAGTTTAATTAAATTGATGCCTTCAACGAAAGATCTCGAATCTTCGATATCTACCCTTTGTCAACTCAGGGAGTTGTAGGTAATGGTGTGTTAATGATGCTTTAACATTTAATCGATTGGATTATTTTATCTTAATCTCAAAGCATATACATTGTTTTATGTATCATTTGCCCGCGGCTTCGCCCGCGTGGATATCAGGAAATATCCCAAGGTAACGATAACTACCGGGATTAAAAATACCTTACGTGTTAATCCAGTTTATAAACTATCTGTGTGCCAAATTTCACCTACATCCGTTCTGCCGTGTTTGTGCCAATCCAGAACCTACATCCAGACAATAATTCTAAAACCACATATTTTTTTTCAAATATATTCAATGTACAATTTTGACTTCGTTACTATTTATTATATATATACTCGTATATACGACAGTCCCGATAGCTGGTTTTGTCTTAATATTGACATTTCGCAGTGACTGAGTCACTAAAATTTAGTCGCCGGAAACGGGTTAGTCCCGCTATGGTATGGTCCCGGTATGGCACCCTCTTAAAATACCTATCAAAAAGTCCCGCTATGGTACCCATCTTTTAGATCTACGTTAGACAATAGAAGGTACAACTGAAAAGAAAAGTGTATCTATAAATAAATACTTTTAGGAGTGTATCAATAAAACGTCTGTTTGCGATATTAAATCAGTCTTTTATTAATTCAAAATATTTATAAAAAAATATCAAACAGTAAAACGAAATATTAATTGCAATGTAATTTTTAAAATAATCAACAATATTAATTACAAATAATCAACATGGAGAAAAAGGCGCAAATTGTAAACATAAACTACAAAAAATAATAGCTTGTTCCCAACGAGTCACACCTCAACGGGTAACAGTGTGACTCGTTGGGAATGTTTTGGATAATAATTCCCAACGAGTCACAGTTACTGTTACACTGTTACTCGTTGGGATGATCCCACCTTGATTTAGGGTATCAATACATCTATCGCCACGAAATATTTTCGTTCTCAGATAAACAAAAATTGTTCCCAGGTATTTGGTACAACTTGGGGCACCCCGACTCGGACAGGTTAGGTTAGAAGGGGACGGCGGGGTCTGAAAGACCCCGCCGTCCCCTTCGTGGTTATTTTTTTTTAAACCGCCCAGAAGTAGGAGTCCCGCGAAGCGGGACTCCGTCGGCTATTGTGGAACTGATTTTGCATTGTTTGGTGACTACATTTTGGTGACAGATCTACTATTTTGAGGACAAACCCTATTATTTAAGAAACACAAAACTAATTAAATTGGTGATAGCTTACTAGTTAAGAAAAGATATTTTTTATTAATACTATTTTTTTCTTAACGCATTGTATAACTTTTCTTTACAACAGTACCAAAAACTGAAGGGTACCATAGCGGGACTTTTTGATAGGTATTTTAAGAGGGTGCCATACCGGGACCATACCATAGCGGGACTAACCGCCGGAAACCGGTAAATCGAAATTTTTAAATAATATGATTTTTTCTGTAGCCGATTCGCACGAAGTTAATTTATTTGTGGGCGAATTGACAACTTCAGAAATATGTATTAGGCAATTGGCACATTTTAAATTTTTGACCAATAAGCCAAATCGATGTGCAGTTGCTACGTGTAACTACACAACTGATTCAGATTGAACTGACTGACAACTGACTGAACAGAACTGACCCCAACATTGCCGAGAAAAGCCTTAGGTAGACAGAAAATAACAACTTGAAAGATTACAGTTATGTCCCAGTGCCTAAAATGAAACGCTCCAATCAGATCACAGTAAATATAAGATGGATGTATAAATGCGATTGTACAGTTTCACGTAATGTCGGCTCGGTAGCCCCGAATGGTCCCGAATGCAGTGTGCACGATGAACAAATACAAGCACTGGTAACGAGCCTACAGATCCGCCGGGAATTCGTACATGGCCCCGTTGACATTTCAAAACCTCACCAGATTTTTTCAAATATCTATCACCCTTTCGAAGCTTCGTTAACACGCTGTCCTATCAAATTGCTCGTGAAATTTTACATAGGTGGGTTTGGAATCATGGCTCTGTTCATCGTAGAAATGCGTAGACAGGAATAGAGGAAGGAGATATGAACCTTTCTATTTTTCGATGGCATTTACTTCTAAAAAGCGCATGAGAACTTGAAATCTATCTAGGTATATAAAAATCAATGTTGTTTGTTGTTGAGACTTGAGAATGGCTAGTCCGATTTGGCTATTTTTTGGTTTAAAATGTTCTTATCAGCCCGAATTAAGTTTCCCGAAATTGGAAAAGTTTTTCTGTGGGATTTTTGTATGAGTTATTTAAATTTGGAAGGGACAAAGTCTATCGGGTCAGCTAGTAAATAATATACTTATATAATAGGCCTTTGCCTATTATAGCGCTACAAGGTTATTTTGGCGCGTGGCCAAAATCCGAACTAACGCCGCCATCTTGTATTTGAATACATTTCAAATGACATTTCACAAAACAATTACACAAGTGTGTACCAACAGCGCCCCCCTGTCAACGTCCTTCGAGCGCCAAAAGATCCTCGCACAGTCCATTCACAGTTATTTTACCTCTGTATTGTTTTACTGTCAAAATCAAAGTGATCTTTATTCTCGCTACAATAAGGTTGCTGTTGGGTTATTGCTACTGACTAGTCTGTCAAAATCACAGTAATCTTTATTCACTTTACAATAAGGTTGTGGTTGGGTTGCTGCTGTCAGAGGTAAAATATCTGTGAAATGACTCCTTCTTCTTCGTGTCGCTGACATGACTTTTCTCAAAATTTGTTCGCCCAAAACTTCGCCACTTCCACGGCGTCGTCGGTGGCCGCACAGAGGTCACATTGACTTCAAGTTCTGGGATACAGAGGGCAAGATAGAAGGTGGAACATAGTTTGCGACATAGCTCCACATCCACACCCAGCTGCCATTCCGTCGAGGTAGCCTCACTTTACCAGGTTGGAGTTACATCTTCCCACTTGTGTTCGGAGATGGTTCAGGGACTTCCAAGTGGACCACGAAAGTTTACACCCTACAGGGAGATGCTCCTTTGGTGGTAGATAGTAAGTGGGAGCGGGAATAGTGTCTTGCCACAGTTTGCAACGAGCGGCGGCCTGGTTTCCTGGTAGAGACGCTGTCGATTTTAAGAAGCTGAGCCTGCTTTATAGCCGTTACGTTGGTAGTTGTGTGTGAAAGGACTGTAGCCGTTTGTAACAGTTTACTAATAAACGTAACCATGGCATGTACTTCCAAAGGAGGTTGCTGATGTGATCCCCACTTCATTCATAGCCGAGCTATTACAAAATGCCGCTTTGTCTGCTTCATATCATTGGGATTTTCTGTGAAACGGCCCAAGACACGATTCACGCAATGTGTACGTGTTGCAGTGCAAGTTTTCCTTGGCATGGCATAGCAACAGACTTCGTTTCTTTGTGCTGGATATCCCCAAAGATACTAAATATGACTGCTGTCCTATAAAATCGTCTTAGCAAAGTAGGTAGTCATTACCTGATGAGGCGTTCCACTTAACTAACGGGTGTCTCAAAAGTAGGTATAGGATGTGTTTTTTCAATAAAATGCGAATGGATTGGAGTTTCTTCATAATTTTATTTTATTTTAAAGAAGGGACTTGTACAATTTCATTTGAACAGAATATCAACCAAAATGACCGCCACAGGCATTTTTTCAAATGCCGTGTCCGTTGCCAAAATTTTTCGCGGCTTATTTCATCAATAACTTGGCGAATATTGTGTTACAAGTCGTCAATCGTTGACGTTGTTTGTGGACCGTTTGTGTAGACCTTATCTTTGACATAGCTCCAAAGAAAGAAATTAAGTAGCGTCAGATCTTCGCTTCTTCAAATCCTATACGTCCTTTTGGGACACCCATTATTACAAATGGGTATTGACATTAAAGTCTCGCAAACACTTAATGCTAAAAAGTCTGTAGGCTTTATGTGTACTATTATACACACGGGTACATATCAAGCTATACATTTCCAGTATAAGCTAACCTCTGATTGTACGGAAATCCTATACAATGCGAGATCAGCTTATACTGGAATAGTATAGCTTGATATGTAGCCGTGTGTACACATAAATTAATATAATTACTTTACTTTTTTTTTGTATTAGGTACTAACAATATATTATGAAAGTAACTCTGCTGAATATAACCGGTTTACAAGTTCCAAGAATCAAATCCAGTTTCAAAATGCGAACTAGTTTTAGAAGTGTAAAAAAATGGGCTATGCCCAGAGGCACGGTATAATAAAAGTGTTACAGGCAGGATCGTTTCCAATAAAATATATCCCAAAATTGCAACCCTACCAATTATAATTCAAAAACTACACGAATATTATTATTTTCGATATTCTAGTAATTTAATCATAGGAAAATCAGGTTAATTCAATTAGTGAAAAATTGGATTCAATTAAGGAATTGACGATTGGCGGAAGGAATGTAAAAATCTGTGTAAAAACACATTTTTATATTAAGCGGTCCCAATTTCATATTTCTGGCTGCTCGGCGTTAATGAACTTCCAGTCAGTAAGCCATCTATTTTAAGTTATTTTATATGACGGATAAGGTGCGTCTGTCTTTGGTATCATCAGCCATATTTTAACTATAATAATTAAACTTAACTAAAAAGTTATTACTTCACTATAAAATTTGAATATTTTAATTATAAGAATATTCTTAGTTATCAGATCACTCACACTCATGGTTCCACCTCTCGTGGTAACAGGTTGCATATATTTATTTTGAATTTTAATTTCTAATTGTAATTTATGTTTTCATAAGTTTTTTTTTGTTAATTACTATGTTGTTTTGTGGTGAACGCTGTGTATACCTATAATAGGCATACATACCAGTACTTTTACTATGTTATTCTTCTGTTTTATTTTTTTATATGAATTGCTGGTGGTGTAGCAAATAAATAAATTACTACTGTGCGCATACTATGGGAAGTATTGGTTATTGGGCAATAGAAAAACCGTTTGCAGTACAAATCAAATTATAATTTACGAACAAATTAATCTCAATTGCGAATCACACACTGTCGGTACACTACAAAACTATACAGAACGCGCGACAGTTTCTAGACGTGTACACTGCTTGACCGCCACCGACAAACTCTGCTTTAACTCTTGGTCGAGCGTTATGTTGTAGACTCTGTCGAGCGCCGCCTGGTGGCGCTGGCGTCCCGATTAGTCAAAGTCAAACGATTGATTTAACGTTTTTCCGACATATTGATTATTTCGAACTGCTGTTATCAGGAACACCAGCCAATCTATTCTGTAAAAAGCTCACCGTGAAAACATAGGTAAAGTGAGCTTGAAGTCAGCTCTCAATAGTATCAATGCCTAGTATCAGGGTGGAATGACAGTTCACTTCAACTAAGTTATTACGGTAAGTTTTTTACAGAACAGACTGACAGTATTTTAATTTGTCTCTTACTTAAGGTAATGATGGTATTTCATATCGGCTTCAAAATCTAACACATGCATACTCAATAGAGATGTTGAGTAAGTGTCGGCGAGTTTAAATTCAGATTTCGTACATGTGGCAAATATTGTTAGACGCCGGAAGCGCTTGCCACCGGAAACACGTCACCGGAGGCGCACGCCCTCTACATCCGGCCGACAGAGGCGGAGCTATCCGAGCGACTTACTTGCGCTCATTTCTCGCCGAATGGATTCCAGGGAATCGCTTTTCAATCCGCCCAAGGTATTCTCAAAGAGCCTTTAGTTCACTATCGAACACAAAAGACAGTGTCTGTCCAATTTTGTAGGTACATCTCTCTATTACGTGTGACGTACGATAGGGGGTTCCTGAAGCTTACAAATCTGAAAATTGAATATTGGACACAATAGACAGGATTAAGTGTCAGGTATATTGTGGTCTAGAGCCTGTCCCTGCATGAGAGAAGGGACAAGAAAAAAATTAGTAGCTTTTGCTACTGTAAAAACTGGGTTAGCCTAGGTTAAGTTTAAGTCACTGTATACTGAAGTCCTAACAAATTTAATTGAAAATGAAATAAAATAACTTAACCTGACATCCGAATAGCATATTTGTTCCAAATCTTTTGAACCAATAGGTTTGGCTGTATTTTTTTTATATAAAACTAACACAACGAATTTTTTGAAAATCCCACAATTTGTTATTCAGCACGTTTTCACATTGCTACGTGTGTTGTAAGGTTTCGTGGATGGATTTCAATTTATGCCAGGTCTGTATACACACGAAAAAAACTACACGTGTCGCTCGCTCTATGATTTTCTATAAAATATATTCACTAGTTATTAGCTTTTCCCGCTTGGAGACCTTTACTTAAGTTATAATATAATTATCTACCGGTATTTCTTTTTCTTGCAGAGTGAACTTATTATACTTTTCTAATTAACTTTAACGATTCCTGGGATATACCTACTCGTAGATAACACGAGTATTTCTGATTACTAGTCACAAATTCTTTTATTATGAATAAGAATACAGATTTTACCAGACATTTAAAAGTTGGTGGTTTATGCACTATCCATATTTTGCCTGTTTAGGGCATGTAAATTAGTTTAACATCTTCTACACAAATAAATATACTTGAAGTGTCTGTTTGTAATATCAAAATAACAGCTTTTTACTAAATGCATATGAAAGTATATACGGTACTTATAACAAAATACCATTTTTTTTATGTTTCGTGTGTCTGTCTTTCTGTTTGTCTGTTTGTTCCGGTTAATCTCTGAAACGGCTGCACCGATTTTGACGGGACTTTCACTGTTAGATAGCTGATGTTATAACGCGTAACATAGGCTTTTCCCGGTAGCACGTTACCGGGGATAATTTCCGAAATCCACGCGGGAGACGCCGCGGGCAGCAGCTAGTTAATAATACCTGCTTAGGTACTTGTTTTAGTAAACAACCAATTGGAACCGTGCACCTAGCTTCTGACGTTTCATAAGTGCCCATGTTGGTTTATGTGATATAAAATATTTTGATTTGATTTGATTTGATGAGTAGTGGGAGTCACATGTTTCAGAGTAGTCTTAATTTACAACTATATACTAATATTAATTAGAAAACATCCTTAACATAACAATTTTTATTTACCTTAAAATATATTTTTTCTCTATGTTGCAGAAATTCTTGTACCTAAAGTATGAAAACAATTTTCTATTCACCATTACTTGGATAAAGACCAGAGAGCCATTTCCCTTATTTTTAAAAGCAGTCGTATTCAAATCTCAGTCGCAATTCTCAAAAAATACCACTGTAGGACTTTAAGTCTAGGTTTATTCATGAGATTTTTCTATCACCGGCGATATCAGTAATGTCCATAACCCATGCCTATAATGTTCCCACTGCTGGGACACCGCCTGCTCTCTATGAGAGGCAGTGGGCCTTTATCCAACAACCAGCCCCAGTGCCGGTCGGGTAATGTCCACGATAAACTATTTCTACTGAATGACTAGGTTGCACCAATAAAACGCAAACGTTAGATCTCAAACCGTGTATCGTCTATTTTACAAATCCTAGTAAGACAAGGATTTCAGAATGCGAAGTTGTAAACGCCTTGGGTGACATCCAAGGCAACTTGTCGCTTGTCACATCTTTGTGATCTTTCTCGGGACATGTTGCGGACTTGCGTTATACCGTAGCGTGCCATATTTGTTCTACCGCAAGTTTTATGCGACGGTTGTTTTCACAACTTTTTGGATAGAACTTTGAAATTCTTCTAGAGTGACGTCATTGTTATGGTTTTGTTTTCTTCTCCCTTGTACAGAATAAAATTCTAAAATTCATTTATTTGGCGGACAGACAATTATTAATCCACAGCCTAAACTGGCAACAAAACAGTCAACTCTGGAGGCTAGAAAATGAGTGCTATATGGTAAGAAAGTTTGTATGGAAGTTCGTAATTTTTGCCGATTGGGA
Source organism: Griposia aprilina (assembly GCA_916610205.1). Classification (NCBI taxonomy): domain Eukaryota; kingdom Metazoa; phylum Arthropoda; class Insecta; order Lepidoptera; family Noctuidae; genus Griposia; species Griposia aprilina. Next base: position 8,495,492 of record OU744287.1, read on the forward strand.
TATCCCATCCCATTGGGCCTTGTGGCTCGTATTAAGAAAATACCTACTATCTGCGCTACATGACCACAAAAAAACCTTTACAGAAACAGTAAGGTATCCTACAGTTCACCAAAATTATGGTATGTACGCTTCAACTTTATCCAATATTGTCTAAACAGGTAAACTCTAAATCCTGCGGCCTTGGTACACTACTATAATGTGTTTATTTTAGGAAGGTGCCGCAAAACTTTCAGTTTTCAAAATATAGGGATCGGATAACGGCCGCACGCCAAAAATATAGTTATATAAAATAGGCAGGAGCGTCGACCTGTGCACTGTATTTTCAATCCAGCCTCTCCCTTCCTGCCCTCCCCCAGCGCGGCAGCGAGTCCCTAAGCCGAGGTCCCTACCCCACAGGCAGGGGGTGCCCTTAGCGAGTAGTCGCCTAGATTGTAAGTTTTTTAAGGACTAGCTGGGGACCTTAATTTATTAAGGCAACCACAGGCATGTCCTATTCATTAACCGAGAACCTCCTAGGTTTACCTGTGAGAAGACATTCCCAAAAAAGAAAACCTCTGTATACATTCAGTTGTTTTAGCTTCAAAAATATATAATTTCCAGAAGGAAATTATATATTAATATATATTATTAACATACACACAATAACATAGGAAATGGAACTTAAACATAACTGGCGCACTGTGGGTGTAGGTACTGCCTACACATAGGTAGGTACACCTCTGCCTATCATCCCTTCCAAAAATATAGACTTAATTTTATATTATGTTGAATATGTCGTTTTGGACGTCATATGTTTAAGATTAGTCATTATTTTTTTAGCTGTTAACTAATGTTATTATGACAATTCTCCATAAACACTTAGACCCTAAAAGGCTTTATTTATTTACTTACAGTGTTTTCCACCGAAATTCAAATAACATTTACACAGTTTCTATCTTAAATTTTAGTATTCATTGTATTATTTTATGAGGGCTGTTACGAATACGTCTATCTACTACGTTACAACTAAATAAACTCAAGTTAAATAAAAATACAGATTAATAGTAGCACAGAAACTCCACTCTGCTCATGACAGTACATTAAAATTTAAAAACAATAACTGAATAATAAAGGGACGTAATCTCTTTGATTGCAATAACGCACATCAAAGAAGTTTTTTAATGCAAAATCTATATTTGCCTCAAGGAAACTCAATCCTGGCCCGGAATTCCTGATCAAGCATTTCAGGAAGATTATAAGCCGGTCCTTTCCTGAAGTAGGGTCGATATCGTTAAATACATTCTGACAGGAACTCGGACTTTACGAAGTCTTGACCTCGAGGTACGAGTCTCTAATTGTAGTTTTAAATAGAGTAAGTACACATAATACTAAGTGTTACTTCTGTCGAACTTTCGAGTTTGTATTTAGCACGATCTCTACTTAGTAAATTCACTGAATTTTAACAGCGAACTTGAGAACAAAACATGAATTGGCTGGCGTTAACAGAACACCTTTGGAATTACCTGGTATCTTATCTAATATGTCTGATATTTTTGACCTATGCAAATCTCGTTGTTTTGTGAGAGTTAGTGTCTGGCGCGCTCTTTGTAATAGCGGAGTTAATATTTAATGCTCTTAAAGTCACCTGAAGGTTAAAACAAAAGGTCACAAAGTCACGAGAATCCCCAATGAGAGCCATCCATTTAGCTAAATAAACACATATTTTATTAGTCCGAATCAACTTTATTTCATAAGCTTTTCCAAACCTCATCTAGTTTAAAAATATGATTTACGTATAAAAGTGTTTGTACAAACCTACTTACATATATAAAATCATTAATCTAACAACACCAATTTGCTAAACAAACTAAAACATGTACACAAATGTTCTTTTTTATTAGAGACAATAAACTTATCTGTTAAAATTAAATAATAAATTACTTTTCAGCGGTTACTAATTCAAAACTGCTGTATTATATAACATAACAAAAGTAAACTTAATTAATTTAATAACATCTAGAAATCTACGAGGATTAAGATAAGAGCTTATCTAATAAAAAATTAAATACCCACGTTGAATCTTCAACCTCTACGTGGGGTAATTACTTATTATTCACACAACTGCAGCATTAAAATTTTCAGTGGAAATTACTTAAACAGTCTACTTCAAATTAACAGAATATAATATCAAAGGCGAGCGATATTTCTCCCAAAACAACTTTAGTTACGTACCTAAAATTCATGAGGACGCGAGTTTCGACCCGGGGTCGGTGGCACGAAAAGAAAACGGTTGGACTGTCACATTGTTTGTTTGCCTCCATGGGCCGGCGGCGTTAGTATCTCATCTCATGCAATTTGCATTTGTTTAGCTACACAAAGGGCAACAAACTATGTATTACGACCCACGACCTACCTATCTGTCCTTTAGATTGTAAGCTATTGATATGTGGCTCTTATTTTGTCCCTCTTTGCATGTTATTTGTTTGATATTGGTTTCACATCCTTCTGAAAACTTCCGGTTAACTTTTTTCTGATGATTCTGACAAACAAACAAAAAACAACAAGTGATTAAAAAAAAAAAAATGTCAGTTAATGGTACGCGATGATGCAGTCAACAATAGTATGTACACGCTTGCCTCTCTTCTCAATCGCTCTCTCACTGCTGAGAATCGTGACTCCATTTCAAATTGTCAACGGTCTTTTTCCATCTGTTACGGTCAGTGGCCTGATGGAGTGCTGATAGGTATTTCCAATACCTCGGATCTTTGATCAGACCACCTTTTTGGAATTCGGCCTCTAGTTCTTTTGTCTCTATTTTTCCAGTCACCATTAGACGTTTCATCTTGTTGGTACCTCTGTGGGCAATATGGCCGAAGTACTTATGTCACGACACGTTGCAGGCAGGTTGATGACAGTTTTGTGTGCTTGTGTGTTCAGTGTGCTTTCTCTAATTTGACACGCTTGCCTACAGGAGCAACCTATTCACTCGTGTCTTTAACTCTCTTAGATTACACCTATCTGAGGGTCTAGACAAAGAAACATTCGATTAGCGATGACGCTAGTAGAAAAGCAAAAAAAATGTATGGGGTTGACATAAGCTATCGAAATGTCACGTGGTCATAGGTCAACGAATAGAAATTAGCTAGACAATGTTAACATCATTCGATTCTATGAAACGAATCGACAGCGTCGAACGATTACTTCCATAGAGATGCGTAGCCAAGTGGCACTTTTTGCAAAGCGTTATCGCTAGTTTTCGATTCGTATGATGGAATTATTAGCGAAAGCGATAGCGATTGTAGAAATAGAATAGAATAGTCCAGGCCCTCTGGAAACACAGCTTTCGACAAGGGTTTCGATTCCGCAGCAGTATGCACAACAACTGCATAAAGTAGCAAGTTAACAGTATATTGAAACAGTTTATATTGCTGCAAATATTTCGTAAAATCAATGAGTACTTTTATTACAAAATCAATCAAGCGAAATAAACATTACCGTGAATACCAGCTAGCATACTTAACGACAACATCTATCATAACCACAGACATTTTAAGCTCTCTACTTTGATGTAGTTATTCGCTGAAAAACAGTTTTTTCAGAACATTACTCATGCTAAGAGAAAGATGGATTGCCCTTCGTTTTTAAATATACCATTATGTAATGTTTTTTTAAGGAAAAATATTGTTGGTACTTAGGTATGTTATCGATTAATAGTATTTTTCCACATTTCTGCTGAAAGAGATCCCCTCAACAAAATTGTACCTAAACTACAATATTTCGAATAATAGGTAATTGAATTATCAAAGTTATCAGGGCTTTGTTTCTCGTTAGTATTTAACATAGACTTACATAATTAAATGAGTTTTGTTGTGATTATTTTAATTTTAATTTTATTAACTGTTAATTAGCCACCTATACAGTACCACCTAATCTGCCATACTATCTAATATATATATAGGTAGGTAGGTACTAACTACAACTTTCAGACAACTGTAAGTTCCTACATACATAAGCTTTGGTGCCATAATAGCTGGAAAAGAGGATTCACTTGGAACCCAAGTTGGGTAGCAGCCAGGAAAATTTTGCCATTGTACAAGTTTCAACTTATATGCAATATACATATATAAATAGTTACGTTGACAGAACATTTAATAAGGCTCTTGGCACACGAGGAGGTCTTGCCACCAGATTCAAAACAACGATTATATATTGATGTTACATCGGATTTGTGCCTAATTAATGGTAATACCCACAAAGGCCTTCAACATAGCTAGAAAAAATAGATGCCTCTGCTTACCTATTAGGGGACTACAAGCGTGATGCTTAGTAACCTGACTTAGTTTCGATACGTCCTTTTTTGGGTAACCACTGAAAATCAATACAGCATCTTGCTGAGTGGAAGCCTTCTTGTCACAGTCATGACGTGCAGCTGTCGACTATTTCTGTTTTGTGCTCGTGACTACATCTATTTAGTTTGTTTTTATTTTTCATTATTATCAGAGCTAATTATCTTTTTTGTATTCACGCGCGTGTTTCTGTGACAATTAAACCTATTTTTCTTTTCATTTGAAATCGATTTTGTTCGCTGTCGAAAAAAATATATGAATTGAGGACTGATCGAAATTATCATTAATGATCATCATCGTCATCTGCCTGCCTTTTTCCATCTATGTTGGGGTCAGCTTCCAGTCTTAAACTGGATGCAGCTGAATACCAGTATTTTGCATGGAGCGACTGCCTATCTGAGTCAAATCAAATCAAATCAAAATATTTTATTTCACATAAACCAACATGGGCACTTATGAAACGTCAGAAGCTAGGTGCACGGTTCCAATTGGTTATTTCCTATGGAGAATAGCCGGCAAGAAACTCCACGGTTAGGTACTCTTTTAAAAATAAGGGTCTTTTACACTGTTTCTAATTACAGTGTTGATAGATATGGGAGGACAGTGTAGGCCTGTCAACAAGTGACAGGTACTCAACGAAATATAAAAAGGTCCACAAATCTACAGTCTACAAGTTAGGCCTACAACGTTCTCACATTCACAAAATATAGAAGAATCTATATAAAAATAAAAGCCTATTTAGACCAAATGACATGATTGCCATTACAACTGTAACAAATCTGAATCAAAATCCTATCCACAAAAGCCATAAATAAGGAGTTGAAATAAGAATCTGAGGTATATAATGTCAAATAATGAGATTATGTCAAAGAAGTAAGTAAAAAGAAACTAAAAACTTCGTAATTTGGGAACAGTTAATAGACATCTACTTAGTGATGCCGTTAATGTGGTACCAGGGAAGCCACATGTGCAGAAGGAATTATTGCCAAACTTCCTTGTCTTCAACGTAGTCTTTAATGTTATAATATGCATTTTTGATAAGTAAACGTTTGATGTGGGTTTAGAACTTCCCATCGCTAAGTTCTGTAAATGACTTTGGCAACTTGTTCTAAAAGCGGATACTGTTTATAAGAAATGACTTGCTTGTTTTAGTTAATCTACATTTGGGTATGACAATTTCATTTTTGCTATGTGTATTTATATCATGGAAATCGCTTCTTATTTTGAAAAGTCCTAAGTTTTTGCGTACATACAAAATACTGTCTAAGATATAAAGAGAAGGCAGAGTATATCAATTTCTTTGAATTTGTTTCTAAGAGACTTGCGAGGTCCCATTTTATAGATCGAGTTACTGGGTAACATGATATCCCTTGACAAAACTGGTTGTCAGACTTTCGGGCTTCTGACTACCTGTAACGACTGTCAAAGACCTACGAATGACAGCAGGGACCAACGGCTTAAGGGGCTTACAAGAGCTAAAGCGCGATCACTGTCGGATTGCATAGAAAAGAAAGAGACGCGCGATGACACAACGCTGGTAATTTATTGCAAAATATGAAGCAATTATGGATTTACAAAAAATCTATTCATTGGACTAAAAAATTAAAACACTATCACGTTAGAATGTTACTTGTGGAATAATCTGACGAAAAAACTGAATGTTTGCATGTATGGTTTTTAATCGTTAAAATATTTTTTTAGAGGTATCTTCGTGATTTTTTTCTATCATATCAAGTTAATTGTATTATTTTTCAACACACTATCTAACTAGCATACTCGTATATCCTGCAGAATATCATAATATTTTTCTGATTTTGGTTACTGCAGTGGATCATACATTTTTAGGCATTGTAAATTTGCGTTTAGGTCATGTAGTCCCCTTAACGTGTTTTCCGAGGCACGGAGAAGTGTCGGTACTTAATGGATGGTCACCCATCCACGGACTGACCTCGGCAAGCGTTGCTTAACCTGGAAAATCGACCCGTGTGGCTGTTATTATTTAGCCACGAGCCCCTCATTTATTAGCGGTAAGCGCATGTTCGAACAATGAATAATAAAATCCTGGGAATTTCTTTGTTGTAAGCGTAATGAAAGAAGAATCGGAATCAATTTTTTTATTCGGATAGACGAAACCCTAAAAAGGTGATCAGCAATAAATATATTTTTCTCGTTATTTCATTCGATATGGAGTGTTTTGTTCTGAGGTAGAAATAGAATTTTCTAAGCTATCTCGAATTTATTTTATTGAAACTTACTACCGATTACTGTTCTTACTTCAGAATTAAGCACATTAATGTATACCTGTGTATGGTAAGTATTAGAAACAAAGTTCTATACTGTTATGGTTAATGATAAAAGTTTATTACGTGTATATACACTTATTGTACGCGAAGTGTATGCGTGTGTGTAAATTTGTGTAATGTGTTCAAAACTTATGTTTATACATAAGTTTTGAATACATTACACAAACTATAAAACTTAGCAAATTGACTTTTGGAACTTTCCAGAATCGATAATATACAGCGTGGCGCTACAATGGCAACATTAATTTAACACATGGGTAGGGCTAGTGGCCAGTAACAATAAAAAAATATAATAAGAAAGTTTTTGATTTTTTTTTAAATTAATTTGTAATTTGGTTTAATATAATTATGTACTTACGTATGTGCTGCCACAGTTGGCACAGAGGCTTAGTGATTGACTTCTATGCTATGGCTAGTATGGGTCGCGGGTTCTATACCCCCGGAATAATTTGTATGTCCAATTGTCCACCTACAGACAAAAGAGAAAATAAAATGGTTTCTAAGAACATAATATTACCACTATCTCCACAAATCCAAAATCAAAATTAAACTAGGCTGAGATTCAGCACGTTTCAAACGTCAAAATTACATAAGACAGTCCCCAAAAACGCCCGCCCTTCACCACTTCCTATAGTCAGATCTCAGATAGTCTTCGATTTTCAGATAGATTGGTTGTTGTTGGTACAAATACATAGGTATACGCTAGTTACCTATAATCCCAAATCCCATAATCCGCTTTTGCTGTATGCACACCTGAAATACGGAAAGAAAAAAGAAAAAAAGTTGTTTAGTCCTGTTTATATGTGACAGTTAAATTAAAAGCAGTCTTTGATTAACTGTTGTGTGTAACCATCACAAACTAATTTAATAGGCCAGCATGTGCCAGCGAGCCCTTCACTGGTTGTAAACGTGAACCCAATTACTGAATAATATCACTGAAATCTTCATACCTTTTGTTATTCTACTGTAGGTACCTTTTCATGACATCATGTAATTTCAACCGTATAACATGATGTGTACAGTGACTAAAAGAGTTAAGTAACCAGGGTCGTCGGATAAAGTTAAGTTTAGTAACAAACCGATGGATGTTTTCGAATTAAATTTAATTTGATAAATGAACTGTTTTTTTTCTATTAAATAAATTAAATTGTATCTTTTTTTAAATTAAATTAAATCGTCATAACTTTTGTTATTCTACTGTAGGTACCTTTTCATGTCAACATGTGATTTCAGCTGTATAAAGGCTCCTTCAAACAGGCGCGACATTCGATGCGTCACAAAGTGTCCGTAGAAGTCACCGTCTGTCGCGCAACGACCGGTGCCTTTGTGTGGCGGTCGATTCGCGTTGCGTGTCGCGCCTGTTTGTAGGAGCCTTAACATGATGTGTACACTTAAGGTGACACTAAGTGCCAGTGACCTTGAGCGAGTGGAAGGAGCATGCGAAACTTTTAAGCGAACAAAATTGCACAGAGCGTTAGCGTCTACCCGGACATTGGTCAGCGATGCACTGCCGCCCGTTGCCCGCAAGAGCCCCCGCTTCAACGCGCATCAAGTTTATTCGCAAAAACAACCCACCTTGATTCATCAAACATAATACAAATAAAAGCCGTATACAAAAATTTGGGTAATTAAATTTTCCTTTAGATGGTGCAGATTTCATGAAAATACGCCTGATAGTTTTTGCGTGTTTATCGTTTTTGTATTCGCGTTAGACATTACTTTACAAATTAATTACACTATGTTAAAAAAATATAATATCAAATTACAAAGAAAATAGTCTAGTTTATCATATATTTTTTTCAAACAAATAAGACTATTCGTTTAGTCGTGATGTTCAATTTGAAATCATTAAAAGTCGTATATCTGCGCCTTAAAGGATCAAAATCATTCTAAATGTCTCCCTTGTTACCAACTAACTTAAGGGTTATAAGGTTATATTGCGGTAACCGGACTTACCCTAGTCTTACCCGTTACCCTCCCGAGTAGTTACCGTAATAGGTCCGCTAGTAACGTATCAAATCTAGGAAACGGTTAACCTGAATCTAAGGGCAATCTACTGAAGTGATTTGAAACAATGTGCTAGTAATTAGTTTTCGTACTTGGGTTTGATGGCGTGCTCAGTTCCTGAAAGGTAAGGATTGCTATTGGTAAGCACAATATCTCGGCAATTACGTAAATAATTTAACTGCCTTACGAACAACGACACTGACGAAAAGACACAGGATACCAAAAATAACTTTTTCACAAAAAAAAACAACCGACTTCCAAAAAAAAACACTACCTAGTGAAAAATAACTTTAATTTCGGAAGTCGCTGACTTTGGGTTTGTATTTTCGTTTTTAGCCACCGTCTTTATTAATAATGCACTTTGTTGTTTTTTTTTTTTTGGAAAAATGTTTTTATTTTTCACCTTTTAGTTGTGGTACCTACCCCACACAAATTCGTATACCACTACTTGATATGTGATAAGAAGTTATTAAAATATCATCAGTAGGTATATAGTAAGTGGGAAAAATACGCATTAATAAGGATAACTCAAAAACTACTGGTCAGATCTTGATCAAAATTATATGGAACCACATGAGAAGCATCAGCTTCCAAATAAAAAAAATAAACATCAAAGTCGGTTCACCTAGAAAAAAGTTCTGAGGTAAAACGTATAAAAAAATATAAAAAATACAATCGAATTGAGAACCTCCTCCTTTTTTTGAAGTCAGTTAAAAATAGTCAATTATTCCTAACCAGAAACCACCAAATTAAATGGAGGTGTTTGCCAAAAATCAATGAAAAAAATTAACATTTGAAACGGAAAAGTTAAACACAAACAAAATTACGTTCGCATCAACAGACTAAAGATAAAGAAGATAAAGGTACCTACTGAGTGAGTACTTACCACCTGCTGTATTTATTTCTCGTGGCTTTTAGATATTTTCTCAAATGATACTGGGGTTCAACATTCTTTTCTAGCCGTTCGTGTGGAAAGAAATCAAAGGATCTCTGCGTTTTCGTAGCCAGCTAGGGTAACTGAAATTTCACGGGTCGTTGAGCAACGTTTTTGGTCAAAAAGGGAGCTTATCTTGGGGATGAAAACCTTTTAAAGTAATCAAGGAATATTATCCTTCTTTTTATTACGTTGAAGTACTGAAATATTTAATTATGCAGGACATACACAGAAGTTAGACATTATTGACATCGATGAAGGAAAACATCGTGTGGAAACCCGCGGGGTAATTGTGTAACACACTAACAGTAGGAATGGCTTTTATTTTGACAGTTCATTAACATTCATCGCGTTATTTACGTTGCTGACAGATAATTTTTTCGAACATTATGATGCAATGGATTAGCAATATCCTTTTAAATGATTCAAATTGTGATTGACAGTATGTTACGCAATTGAGTCCTGGACTTGAGGGGGGGGTACTGGAACAAAAAATTGCACTTTAAAGTTTAATATTTCGTAAATGGTGCATTAAATCGAAAAATAATTTTAGCAACCCCAAAGTCATCTTAGAAGACCTATTCAACGATATCCGACACGATGGGGTAGACGACGCAAAAAATATTCATCCCCACTTCACATGTAGCAGAGCTACCCTAAAAAGAAAATTTTCTTAAATTTTATTTTACCACTTTGTCGGCGTAATTGGTATACACACTCCTACAAAATTACAGCTTTCTAGTACTAACGGTCTCTTAGCAAAACCTCGGCCAGCTAGACAGACGGACATGACAAAACTATAAGGGTTCCTTGTCAGAACTACGGAACCCAAAAAACCAAGTGACTCATAGATGCTAAACCTTTCATTTCAAATGTTAAAATCATAATATTTTTAGTCATATAATAATAGGCTGTATTCTGAATCTGGATCTGAAGAACTATCAATCACATTAATAATAAAGCGTTCAGTGGTATCATCAATTATTTTGTCTAATTTAAACATTTTCCGTTCTTCTTTTATTACTGATTGATTTATGACCCTCGCAATGTGTCCAATTCTCAGCAGTCACATTGACTAAAGCCTCTGCAAAATAATGTTCAGGTCAGCCATTTTAAAAGTTTTATTTTTCGGCTTCAAACGCCATAGCTTGAGCCCATATTAACTCAATTGGATTAAGCTTACAGTGGTATGGTGGCAGCCGCAGTACTGTGACACCATTTTCTTTGTCTAATTCATCCGCAACATAAAAGGCATCTGGTTAACCTATAACCCTAACTCATCAATTCAGATAATTTATGTAAACAAATGTGATAACAGATCAAAAAAATATCGTCTTAATGGTAATTCACATAAAATGGTGGAAAACAAGGTTAGATTTGCTTTTAAGTTCTGATTTTTAAAATAATAATTAAAAAATTATTATACCGTGTTAATTTTTATAAGTTTTCGGTTTTAACCGCTCTAGCGTCAGACCCCCCGAGTGTGACCGAAAATATTTTCCGGTCTAACGTCAAACCCCCGAGCGTGACCGAAAATATTTTCCGGTCTAACGTCAGACCCCCCGATCGTGACCGATTCGGTTTGCTGCGTTCAAATCGATTTAAATACCACTGGCACGCTGTACTGTTGCAAAATTATTCCGCCGGGTGGCGCCCTATTAGTTTCCGCGTACAATATTATGCTATAATCTGTGGCGACCATAAATATTTTTTGCAAAATAAACGTTTTAAGTCAGCGCTCCGCCATTTTGGATGACGAACGATGCGCGCTCCGTACATATTATGTGTTGATGGCGTAGTTAATAACCCAATGTATTAGTGTTATATATCATAAAAATCCTCATTAATCAAGGTTTACGAATATCTATATGTGTCATAGGTTTTGAATCAGTTTTTATGTGTTAAACTCGTTGTGAAAAATTGAGGCCGTAGCGACACGCTACGCGCCGGCATTTTCGTGTTAAATTACGTGTGTTTTACTAAAAAATTTACTAAAGTAATGCTTGTAATATGGACATAAGTTAATTATTAGTATTTTAAAACGCTCAGAACGTTTTAATACTATGAAGATAGTTCAAGATCACGAATAATCTAATTCGTTCCGCAGTACAATTTGTAATCAGCAACAGTTGAGGCGTGGACGTTTTAACACGTTCACGAATTTAACAGTTAAACAAAGTTATTAAAAAAAGAAAATTTTGTGGTATAAAATATTTTATGATACTGGTAACACTACCGGAGTTCCCAACATTCTCAAATTTCGTTTGACATAATTACAAAGTCGCGTCTTTTCACAACATTCGTTTTCTTTTCCCGGATAATACTATTCGCTGCGTCTTTGTTAATTGTGCTTTATTATCATCGTGTTAACTGTTTCATCTTGTTGTTAGTTGTTATATTTCCTTGTTTTAACTTGGACTTAAAAGGGCTGATTATGATGATAATAAGCCGCGACTCCGACACAGAACAAACACTGTTCGGCTACGATATTTTGTTTGCATAGCTCGTATAAATAGTTAACTGTAATGAAAAGATAGAAAAATTTAATATTAAATTGTTTTGTACCACTGTCCTGTCATTTTGACAATGACATTTCTTTGTTTACTTAAATTATCTGAATTGATGACTTAGGGTATAGTAAACGTAATACCTCCTACTTCAGTTGCCATACTATGACACAGCTGTACTCTTCAACTTAGCAATGTTATCTAATTCGCTGTATTTTCTAAAAGGTTTATGGAACCTGTCTTTTTGGGGTTATATTATACTATTTCAAAAATCTAACAAAATAATTGTGCTAAAGCAATTACCTACATCTACGAAGAGTAGTTTACGAATAAATGATAAAGTTTAACATATACATTAATAAAAGAGGAAACTATCGTGTATATCGAAAATAAATTTAATTTTGTTGTAACGTATTTTTAAACAAGAAAGTGTCAACTATAAAAAAAAATACGATTTGTTTACCTTTATTTAACTACCTACCTAAACCTTTTTAGTATAGTTAATATAATACTGAGATCGACAACCCCTCATGAGCAAGTGTGTTGAACAATGCTCGCGCTTTCTCTGTTTGAAAAGAGGCCTTTGCCCTGCAACAGGACAATAATAGGCTGGTATTATTTATTAATATTTATTGAGAGAATGTAAAAGGTTTTCATTGAAATATTTTACGAAATCTTTAAGCTTATTAAAGGCCTAATGTAATAAATTATTTGCTACATATTCCGGTAACAAAGTGAGTAATACCGAGCTATTTCTGCCTAAACATAGGTACGTCAGTGTTACTGTTACTATTTTACGAAGACCAAGATTAAATTTCAAGAATGCGAGGAAGTAAATTGGATTTTACCGCAACATATCGTATTCGAGTATATTTGCGCGTCACGCGTCTGGATGTGGGTAGGTATCATGTGTGAGATTACAAATTTATTATGAATTAAAGTTAACTGCTTTGGGGGTAAACTAAATTGGAAACGTTTCGTAAAGGCGTGCTATGAAACTAGCTAGTTTTGATATTAGCTCCTTATGTTTATTAGCTAGTTATTGCTCACAACCGGTGTCTTTGACAAATTGTAAAACGAAGGCAAAATTAAAGGAATGGAGAGGATGTTAGTACATGGCTTTCTGTGGTTTCTCTTATAGAAGTATGAGGAACAGGGCGTAAAGCTCACTCATACTCTATGGAAAAGGGAGGATCCTCCGACCAGACGGGTGTTGTGTCTGGTGGGCAACTGCCCGACGGTTGATGTCGGGACGTTGTATATATGCTAGTCGCGCGGTAAACTCTGATTGCGCGATGCAGGATTTGCGTGACGTCAGTATGACGTGTAGCTCGCATGTGGCGATGTTGATACCGCTACACTCTGCTTAAACGTCAAATAGTACACACGGCTATATGTTCCAGTATAAGCTGACGTCTCATTGTACGGAAATCCTATACAATGCGAGATTATGTAGCATAGACTGTGCAGCTTATACAGCGTTATGTTCCTGAACGGGCGCGGTCAGTAGGGACTGGTCATTTCTTAGCTGCCACGACTTATTTTACTTATAATTTAATTTAATATTTGAATTGTTTTTGTCTTTTTATTACGGACGCTTTTAACGTTCTGCATCGTTCTCACATGTATAATTTTAACATGAATGATGTAACTAATATTTTGTAACCATATTTTGCTTTAAAAGAGTGCCCATGGAGTTTCTTGCCCGTTCTTCTCCATAGGTACCTACTACGCTTTGGAATGGGCAACTAGCTACATCTTTCTGACTGACCGACCCCTTGACAATTCGAAAGTCCCTGTAATTGTTTTACTTGAAATAAATGCTTTGAGTTTGAGTTTGACTGGAAATGTATAGCTTTATATGTAGCCGTGTACCATGAGTATCAACTAAAAGTGACCTTCATGAAAATTCTCTTTGAACAGTCAGAGACAATGAGATCTGAAGCAATAATACTTTACCACAATATAAATAAAGACAATATACTGATGGTGTTTCTAATAAATATACCAAAAATCATATTTACCTTTTCACAAGCAACGGGAGGTTAACGAGCTAAGAAGCGATTCATTTGCGGCGATGTGCCCGGTCTCGACCTGTCAAGATACGGAGACGAGCAGACACTGCCGCCTGAAAGGCACATCAGTTCTTTGAAACAGAGACTATCACACTATCAAAGTCATTGGAAACTAATTATTCAACATTCTGAAAAGCAAATTCAAGAAAATCGTATTTACTACGTTCAGTTTTATTCTGTCTACTCCTATTGTATCTTCTACAAAACTGCATAATTCCTATAGAAGCAACAAAGCAAAAGATTTATTTTTTAAACTTGCTTGATGGCTGTTGTTTAGAGCAAATCAACTATTAATTACGAAGGGTTGTCTGAAAGCTATAATTAGTTATAGACCTGTGGTCAGAAGCTCTGCGGAACCATCACTTGAGAGAGACCCCCGGGACGGTGGATCTATGCCTACAATGTACCTATTGTTTACCAAGAGTAGCTTAGTACTATATATTTAACATCGCTTGCAGGACGGCCATGTTCAGCAGCTTATGCTGCCAGAAAAATCCGTCAATTTACTGATGTAGATACCGCGAGGCTAGTCTATTTTAGTTACTTTCAGAGTATCATGTCTTACGGTATTTTACTTTGGGAACGGGCTGCAGACGTCGAGTCTGCTTTTATTCTGCAGAAAAGAACCATCAGAGCCATATATTATAATCACCGCAGGTGCAATTCTCTAAGGGAACTGTTTAAGGATATTAACGTCATGACGGTACCTTGTCAATATATCTATGAAAACATCATGTACGTAATAAAAAAATTACATCTTTTTAGTAAAAGTTCGCCAAACACCCTGTATTTATGAGTTTCAAATCATAAATACAGGTTGTTTGACAGAACGTTGAACATACTTTCGTATGTTCAACGTTCTGCCAAACATTTCATGCATTTTCATGGTGGATAGGTGGGGTCATCTGCTACTTACTCAGCCCTAATTTATTTGGCCCTGGCACCCGAGATATAAAAAAAAAAAATTATGCTTTCTTCTAGTTTCACCACTTTCTAAAATTTAAAGTGTATTTTTTATATCGTACCGGAAAACTGACCATGCCGGGTTAGAGGCGCGCAAGTTTGCTTTAACGCTAGACCTAACCCAGATGGTGAATGTGGCAACCCGGGTATCGGATGTTGACGGCCATACACCCAATTACTTGGACCTTCTGCTGGCAACTGATCCGGACAGTCATTCAGTATCGGTCTCAGCCCCGCTGGGAACATCTGACCACTGTCTGGTGAAATCCATATCGACCTGCTCTCCTCCAGATGAGAGTTCTAGAGGCACGAGGCGAGTATGGCGTTACGGGTCAGCGGATTGGGATGAGATTCGGCACTTCTTTGCGTCTTATCCATGGCGGCAAGTGTGCTTCTCCTCGGATGACCCCTCGTGCTGTGCTGACGTGGTTGCGGACGTGATTCGGCAGGGGATGGAGTATTTTATTCCATTCTCCGACATCCCGCTTGGACACAAATCCCGGCCTTGGTATAATGCAGAATCCGCCCACGCTGAGGCCCGAAAGGAGTCTCCCTACCAAGCCTGGGTCAAGGCCCGCGAACACAAAGTTAGAGCGCGTAGGGTTCGTGCGAAGAAAAGAGCCTTTAATTCTGCCGCCAAGCTCTACAAACAGGTTCTGCGTGGGGCACGTTTTGACCATGTTGGACGTATTGGGGCCAAACTAGCAGCGCACCCTCCGGGTAGTAAACATTTCTGGTCCCTGTCTAAAGTACTTGAAACGGATTTCTGTCGTCCCACTTTACCTCCAATGATGAAACCTGATGTCTCGCTAGCTCACTCTGCAACTGAGAAAGCAAATCTTTTTGCATCTCTCTTTGCAAGCAATTCACGTCTGGACGCTGGCTCCAAGCAACCACCTACTGTACCTCCACGATGTCGGAGATCGCAGTTCACATTAAAGAGGTCCGAAGATTATTGTGCAGTCTAGACGTGACAAGGCCAGCGGGCCTGACGGCATTCCAGCGAGAGTGTTGAGGCAGTGTGCGCCAGAACTGTGTCATGTGTTGACACGCTTGTTCCGCCTCTCGCTTAAAAAGAGAACGGTGCCAAGCTCCTGGAGGCTTGCGAATGTACAACCAGTGCCCAAAAAGGGCGACCGTGTAAACCCTGCCCATTACCGTCCAATCGCCATTACCTCCATTCTGTGAAAGGTTATGGAAAGGGTACTGAACAGTAAGTTGCTGACCTACCTTGAAGACAATGATCTCCTCAGCGACCGTCAATATGGCTTTCGCCGGGGACGGTCAACTATTGATCTTCTTGTGTATGTCACGCACTGCTGGGGCGAAGCCATCGAGAAACACGGCGAGGCACTTGCTGTATTGCTTGATATCTCGAAGGCCTTTGACAGGTCTGGCACGCCGGTTTACTCGGCAAGCTTCCTGTTTATGGCATCCCGGCTGATTTTTGTAGCTGGATATCAGACTTCCTTAGCGAACGGTCGAGCGGAGTAGTCGTAGATTGCTGCTCCTCTGACCTTATGGCTATTGATGCCGGAGTTCCTCAAGGGTCTGTTCTCTCTGCAACTCTTTTCCTGCTGCTCATCAATGACCTACTTCAGCCTGGTATTGTTGGGTACGCAGATGACAGTACTGTTTCAGAGAGATACTTGTCCAGCGGAGAAACCAGCGGGGCCGAAGTTTATTCCTTGAGAGAGGCCATGGTAGAACGGACAGATTTGACCTTAAGCCTTGTCTCCCAGTGGGGTGATGACAATCTGGTCTCTTTTAATGCCACCAAAACACTTGCGTGTCTTTTTACAGCTAAAAAGAGTCGTTTCGACCAATCTCCTACTTTTCGGGGTATATCTGTTTCTGTAACTGATTGGCTCGAGCTCCTGGGCATGGAGTTGACATCTGGTCTCAAGTTCGGCGCCACCTTCGAGTATAAAGCCCAAACTACGGCTAAGAAGCTGGGCATCGGCTACGGCTAAGAACATGGGCTAAATAGGGTGAAGCGATACTTTACGCCTGGACAGCTTTTAATCATGTACAAAGCGCAAGTCCGATCCTGCATGGAGTATTGCAGCCACCTTTGGGATGACTCAGCTCAATACCAACTTTCTGCGCTTGACTCGGTGGAACGCAGAGCTAAGAGACTCATTGGCGACATAATACTGGTGGATACCAAGCTTCACAGCTTGGCTCATCGCCGCAAGGTTGCATGCTTGTCGGTCTTCTACAGATTGTACTTCGGTGAGTGTGCCCAAGAACTCCACGACCTCAGTCCACCGGCCCCCTTCTACCATCGAATATCTAGGCGCACTGTAAGTTACCATCCCTACCTAGTTACTATTCCACCAATTCGCACTAAGCGCTTCCAAACATCTTTTATAATGCGCACAGCAAAAAAGTGGAATTCTCTACCTGCGCCTGTGTTTCCGACTGCATACAACCCAAATCTCTTCAAACTGAGAGTGAACAGGCTTCTTCTGGGTAAGCTCACTCCATCGTTGACTTTGTCTCTGTCATCTCTTACGAGTACCTAGACTAGAGTCAAGAGCAAACAAATCTGAAAAAAAATGGACAATGATAACTAATAAATTAACTTTAGGAGACCCGCAATTTTTAAGTAAAATCAATGATTTTTATTTCAGCTTCCGACAAAAAAATGGCATTAAGTCAGCCTGTGTACATTTATGTGCTTAAAAAAAAAACAAAAAAACAAAATACGTGTTTCATGATTTTAGAAAATTAGAGGATAACAGGGAAGTCTGAAAACTACGCTAACGTAGGCGATGGCAAAGTGCTTTTAGATAGTTAAATTATAACGTGAAAATATTCCTAAAATAACACACTGATATGATTGTACTTTAATTAACATCAAACTATAGCTTTACATTACTTGCATTTAAAAACTCATTAAATGTATGTCACAAATGTTTCATGTTTCAAGGGTCAATTGATAATTATTTCATGCTACAAATGTCGGTCACGCACTCAACTATGAGTGAATTTCAATCAGCGTTTTATAAATACAGCCACACAATTGATTTTCCTATACAACAGAGTATTAGATGATTATCTCAGGGTTGAATATTTGTATAATTATGAACCATTCGAACAAGGCAAAAGACAGCGGATATCTATACTGAGTATACAAAAACAGGAGACAAGAGGGGAATTTACCATAATCGTTTTCTAAATCCTAATAAAATATACGTAGGTCAATACCCGAGTAAGCCGCTGCAAACAAAATTTGTCGAATTGGAGGATTGCGGAACCATCCAACACAGCGCGGTGCTCCTGTGGAGCGAGTACGGCCATTGTGACATGGCTTGCCACACATTTTTGTCACGGATTGGGCGATAAAACCGTCCGCACCGTATCCGTATGTCTTGTCACAAACGTTTTGGATACGCCCATGCTCGCCCCGCTGATTAGGCATGTCCCAGGCTACTCCATTGCTGGTAGGTGCTAAGTGCCCGTTCACTTGCACCTTTAAACTAAAGAATGCCACTGATGCCGCAATCATCGTGGCCACCTATTGCGCTAAAACAATATAAAAGCTAAGTACCATAGACACTAAAAGAAAATTAGTCATAGGTGCTTCTCATACATGCACTAAAACCATTTACGAATATAATTATTAAGCTTGACTTGAAGGGGACTCCCAGTAGATAATCTTACGTGACATGGAAATCATGGCGTGACAGGACTTAATTAGCTCTGCCGATCACATCTAGATCTATCCTGCGATCACTTCTACCTACATAGTTATGACGTCATCACCTCTTGAACTTCCGAACTTATGAAGCACATTATACAGGGTGGCAAGGACATCGCGCAACCTGTTACTATGGATTCAGTATATGATTCTGAACCCCGGGGCGTTGAAACTTTTCGTCCGTTCACTCATTTTTCACTTTTCTATGAAACAGCAGATATTTTTTCACAACCAACGTAAAATTACTACGTTAGGGGGTCATGAGCTGAATTCATGGTTTCAATTTGCCCGTCGATGATGTCACCCTGTATAGGTACTTATAGTCCTCTTCACCGTAACTGGCGATAGTAACCCACACTAATTATCTTCCTTTCGTTACCTCTTTGATGACTAGCAAAGTACATGTAGCACATTAATGAGATAATGAAACGAAACATTCGAATCAAATCAAAATATTTTATTTCACATAAAACACCATGGGCACTTATGAAACGACAGAAGCTAGGTGCACGGTTCCAATTGGTTGTTTCCATGGAGAAGAGCCGGCAGGAAACTCCACGGTTAGTCTTTTAAAAATAAGGGGTTTTCACAGTGTTTCAAATTACAGTGTCGATAAATATAGGAGGACACTGTAGGCCTGTCAACAGGTACAGGTACAGTAACAGGTACTCAACAAAATATAAAAAGGTCTACAAATCTACAGTTTACAAGTTAGGCCTACAACGCTCTCACATTCACAAAATATACAAGAATCTATATAAAAATAAAAGCCTATTTAAACCAAATGACAAGATTGCCATTACAACTGTAACAAATCTGAATTAAAACATTCTACAAAACCTCTTATTTATTTATTACTTGTGGGAAAACAAACAGTAGTATACTAAGCATAAACAGTATTATCTTAAAATTAAAGTTAACAAACATACTACCCATAACATTATCTAACCAAATGTTTCCAAAAATATATTTAAAAAAAACTTAGTCATTCAAATATAGCTTTAATACAAATCTCACGCATACGCGGCCAAATTGAACACTTATAAAAAAAAAAACGTTAATCGAAAATTAACGTATGCACATAATGCATACTCGTATATCACAAACGATTGCTTCAATATTCATGATCAAATTATTAATTCCAAGAGGATTTATTTTAAATGAATGTTCTCTCTTTTCCTATCCATCAAAGTTTTATTTTTATACTTTTGCTGCAGCATTTCTATTTGATAAATGATATGAAATCTAACACGTGTTCTTGGCTCTTGAGTACACATAATCCGTCCTTTTCGTACGAGAATTAAGTAGTACAGTAAGAGCCTTTCACAGAGACTTAGCTGACGAATGTAGAAGCTTATCACTACAATCTTGTTTTATTTAATATATTAGCCTTTTACGAACTCTTAATAAAGCTCTAGATGAACAATTTTGGTTTAAGTTTATACCGTACTGTAATTAAGAAGAAATGAGCAATTCAGACAGACAATTCAAAACGGTGAAGGAAGCCGGCATGTCCTAGAACCAATACATTGAAGATATGTGACATCACTGCTAACCCGCATTGCGGCCGCGTGTTGGATTACGGCCCACTCACTTTCACAGAGAGGACCCCGTAGCCCAGCAGTGGCAACGTTTTAGGCTGATTATGAGCAAATTCGGCAAACAAATCTACGTTCTCAGGACCGGCGAAACGACAAGAAGACAAAAATTGTCGAACCATTTTATTTCCCTAATGTCAACCATAATATTTACAGCTTAAAACGACTTTTTTATCTTCACTGAGCCACAATAGGAACCGTCGAAAACACGGAATGATAATATTGTTCTGGCTGTTGCAAGAAAAATGCAACTTGTGACTTGTGCATAAGGTTTGTATTGCAACGATTTAACGAGAATATTTTTTTGGTAACATTTCGTTTGGCTAACCAGACCTGAAAGGTAGACGTACATTCAAAGTTCGTTAACTTTTATCATAGAAGATTATGAAGCATGATAAATATGATAATTTAGTGTGGAATCGATTTAGCAAAATTAAAGAGGAGTCTTGTAAAGTAGATTTTTTTGTCATCATCAACGCATTATCCAGACTGACCAACTGTAGTAAAACGCTTCTTAGAGTATTTGCAATAATCACCACGGATTGGTGATATATTCTGGATCGCAGCACAGCAGTTGATGTAAGATCATTCTATTCTATCACCCCTTTGTGACCTTTAACGTAAATGGTAGGAGAGGGTACCCCTATCTGCACAAACAGAATGTTACTCGCAAATAAAAATTTAATATGACATAACTGAGATGCTAGAATATGAATAAAATACTGTAGAAAATGTATATACGAACTTGTTGAAAATATTTGCAAGACAAAAAATATAATCTCAGCATACTGTTACAGACGAGTATTAAGCTAAACAGTATTTTTTTAACCACCCACGCGCTCGTCACTAAAAAATTAATGCCGGGATTTTAATGAAATTTTCCCCGTTGTGATACTCAGCACCGCAATATGCTGGCTCTGCTTTACATGCTCTATGTAATTATTTTATTTGAGTCTCTTTGTGGATTTAGTATTCTTGTTTTGTTATTTACTTAGTAGTGTTTTAGATGCAGTCGTTTAAATTAGTGGATGAAGTATCAGTGGTGTGACTGTTTTCATGAAATACAGGGTTACAAGTGTGGAATATGATATTGTGGCGTTGGTCTAGTGGTCGCAAGCGCTACTGCTGAGCATGAGGTCTCGGGTTCGATTCCCGGGTCGGGCAAAGTGTTATTGGGTTTTTCCATCTGGAATTTCTCAGTAGCAGCCCGGAGTCTGGATTCGTGCCCGGTTGATGGCAATAGGCTCGCCCCCTATTACATGGGACTTAAAAATAACTGGCGAAATGCGGGTGTACTATAGGTACACCTCTGCCTAACCCTTCGGGGAATACAGGCGTGATGTTATGTGTTATGTGTGAATTCTTGAGCGTATTAGTCGTAGTTTTTTTTTTGTAACGGATTTCAGGGATCCCAAATTTTTCATGAACTTTTGAAACAAAACAGCAAAACAACTTACTTTATGAAAACAAATATTGAAATAGACTTCGTTTGGTAAAGTATTTATTTTTGACTAAATTTACGTTTACAGAGCCACTTATTTTTAATGCTATTGCAAGCAAATCATGAGACCTCGCTTCAGCTCACAAACAAATAACTAACAAAATTTCAGCCATGTTTGGCAAATAACCATTCAACAGAATTTATGAATAAACTTCACAATATGCTCCATTTGCATTCGCCTTACCGTAAGGGATAGGCCATCAAAAGTTGTTCTGTTGCCGTTCAAACTTATCGTCACACATGCCAATATGGCGACGCCTTGTGAAATCGAAGAAGTTACAGTACACTCCACGTCGTTGGTAACACTTTGTTGTTGACCTGGCCTAGCGAAGTATGGGGCTTCAATAGAATGAGGGGCCAGTTTATACCAGATTTGTAAGGCTGCGGTCTATCTGACCACACGCCGACTGCGACGGCCGATTCCACCGAATCCTATGTTCGTAAAAACACAGGCGCCCACGACGTCTAGTCGCAACGAACCAAGGTCACACGCCGCACTCGTCCTTCAGTATCAAAAGAAAAATAGCGACGGCTGGACCCCGCAGCGTGCGAGGTTTTTCTAATAACTTTTTAGTCTAAAATGTTGGAATTCAGTTAGGATAAAGATATCTATTTATCTAAATATTAAAGGTTTCTTTTAATTCTTAAAAATCTTATTTCTTTTAACTCTCTTATTGCTCGTAAGCATTTCAAGAAATTTATCATCTTCCTCTTCTTCTTCCAAGAACTACAGTGCTAGTAGTTTCGTTTTATTTATGGTTAGAAAAATTAAACTCAGTCCACTTAGTGTATTAAACGATGCAAGCGGGCGATCTCGAATGACGAGACAGACCACGAATCCATCACCGGCGCGGCGCGCGACGGCGTGTCAGTCGACCGTCGTGACGTCACCGCATGCTGTCGGTCGGTAGCGTCCTCTATGGTAGCGTATGACATTTTAAAGAGATCGTAGCCTTACCAATGATGTGCGGCCTACTGTACCCAAGTTCGGTTATTAGTATGCATGCCTTCACTCTCATGTTGCCATGTGTCACTAAACATTGTACTGAGGATGTATTTGACATAATTAATTAGAGATAAATCTTGTGCTTTGTTTTGTTTTAGGATTTACTTGGCATTATTATGGTTAATTAATTTTCCTTTTTATCATCAAAAAGAAGGAAAAAAAAGTCAAATCCATAACGACGTCTTTCTTTTATTAGTAGTTAAGTACTAAAATTTATTTATTTATTTATTTTGGATCGCCAACAGAGGCTACACAATAACATGCATGTTAACCAACACAGGGACAAATAACAGTGTGCGCCTCCAATTACAGGAGAACACATCATTCACTTAATAACTAGGTAGGTACAAAAAGTTTGGCACAGTAAAAAATTAAAATGCAATCATACAAAAAAAAAATACAAATTACATAGCAACAAATTCAAAAATACAAAATGAAAAGATTAAAAAAAATATTCAAAAATATAAAATAAAATAAAAAATAAATAAGCAATTTGAGTTTATTTTAATCGTCTGTGAGTGCAGGTTTTTCTTGCATAAAGGATTGGTAAAAAAAACCTGCACTTGCTTACGAGTATTTTCATTTTTTGCACATCCAAGTAGCGATAAGTTTAATGTTTTTATTCACTTAAGTAGTAGGAACATCCTCGGCTATTTCTTTGTCTTCAAGTTGTGATTTAATTGAAGTAGTTTCAACATTATCTATGTTATGACAGATATAAATAAAATTATGAACCGATCAAATTGATCTATCGATGATCTTCCCAGTGGAAATGCTCAAAGTGCTCGTCCATTTGAATAACAGGAAGCACACGGTCCGTCGCCGGAAGTGGTCGTGATGCGAGATAACTTCTGGTTCCGGTGAACGTATGTGCCTCTCCAATGACATATTAGTGGGTAGCTATGTCGGAAGCCATATTGTGTGGACGTGATGTACGTATCACGTGCCTTCGAGTTATGTTTACTATAATAAGAACAACCTATATTTGTGATTTGTCCGTTCTTCTCCAGTGGTACCTACTACGCTTTGGAATGGGCTACTAGCTTCGTATTTCTGACTCATCGACTCTTTGACAGTTCAAAATTGCATGTAAATGGTTTAATTGAAATAAATGCTTTGAGTTTCAGTTTAAATTCGACCCGCCCTGGGTTTGCACGGTTTTCGCGACCTGGCAAAACAAAGGGCTTTCCTTATTGTATGTTAGTTTAATTTTGACCTTCGGAATCAATTTTTTAAATGATTGTATAAACAATAAATTTTCAGTTTATTCAATATTTAAGTATTTATTTTGAAAAATTCATTGAGTCTCAAAAATTCGCAAAGGATGTGCACAATATGGATAGTGTTATGGAACTATGGAGAAGTGTCTTAACGCTGTGTGAGCATACGTGTTCCATCGCCGGCCGTTCGGTGCGTCCACCACCCTCAAGATGGATGGAAAGCAACACATAAAGTATTTTCTTGCTCCGTTGGTGTAATTGTAGCATGGCGTTCCAGAAGGAGGATAAATAAAACTATGGAGAAGTGTCTTACCGCTGTGTGAACGTACGTGTTCCATTGCCGCCCGTTCGGTGCGTCCACCACGCTCAGGATGGATGGAAAGCAACACATAAAGTATTTTTTTGCTCCGTTGGTGTAGTTGTAGCATGGCGTTCCAGAAGGAGGATAAATAAAACTATGGAGAAATGTCTTAACGCTGTGTGAACGTGCGTGTTCCATCGCCGCCCGTTCGGTGCGTCCACCACGCTCAGGATGGATGGAAAGCAACACATAAAGTATTTTTTTGCTCCGTTGGTGTAGTTGTAGCATGGCGTTCCAGAAGGAGGATAAATAAAACTATGGAGAAATGTCTTAACGCTGTGTGAACGTGCGTGTTCCATCGCCGCCCGTTCGATGCGTCCACCACGCTCAGGATGGATGGAAAGCAACACATAAAGTATTTTTTTGCTTCGTTGGCGTAATTGTAGCATGGCGTTCCAGAAGGAGGATAAATAAAACACTGGAGAAGTATCTTAACGCTGTGTGAGCGTGCGTGTTCCATCGCCGCCCGTTCGATGTCCACCGTGCACAGGATGGATGGAGTCGATGGAGAGCAGCACTAGAAGTACATTTTTGCTCCATTGATGTAATTGCAGTATGGCGTTCCAGTAGGAGGATAAATAAAACTATGGAGAAGTGTCTTAACGCTGTGTGAGCATGCGTGTTCTATCGCTGCCCGTTCGATTTCCACCGCGCACAGGATGGATGGAAAACAGCACATGAAGTAATTTTTTGCACCGTTGGGTGTAATTGCTGTATGGCGTTCCAGTAGGAGGATTAATAAATAAATAATATTAAATTAAATCACAATCCGTTGCGTCGTTTTAAGAACAACGCGTTCACACAGACGGCGCTTCACTTTATAGAAACGAAAAGCGACTTCAATCTACGAGTATATCTATACATATAATAAAATCGTAGCGAAGTCAAAACTGTACATAGAATATTAAAAAAATAGTAATTGCTGCGAGGTCTGGGAACGATTCCAATGCCGAAAATATTGTTTTTAGAATTTTTGTTTGTTTATCTATTTGCCTGGATTAGAAATTAGAATTCGTCGATAAAACTGTTTTCCTGGGAATCACGATCGATTCAAGGTTGCAATGGGGTCCTCATTTAACATCCCTTGCAGGACAGCAAGTTCAGCAGCTTGTGCTATCAGAAAAATCCGTCAATTTACTGATTGATACCACAAGGCTATTTTAGTTAATTTCATAGTATCATGTCTTACGACGGGCAGCAGACATCGGGTCTACTTTTATTCTTTAATTTTTTTTTCTGCTGTCTTTTTTGCTGCTCTTTAGCCACCAGAGCAATATATGGCCTTCGTAGGCGCGATTCTCTAGGGGAACTGTTTAAAGATATTAACATCATGACGGTACCTTGTCAATATATTAAAAAATTAAATCTTTTCAGTAAAAGAGGTGAAAGACACAACTATACGACTAGAAATAAAGACCAATTAGTTCAACCAGGTTTCAGACTGATGGGTTAAGTAGACTCATCCTTCATGGGGCACTGTTTACAATTTTACAATAAAATACCTCTCCACATACTCCAACTGAATGAAACGAAATTTAAATTTTGTCTAAAACGCACACTATGCAGCAAAGCATATTATAAGTCCGGGGATTACATCGCTGACAAAAATGCTAGGCTCAACGCTGGTTTTGCTTCACAAGGGCGCATAAACCAATTGATAAAATATATAGCATTCTAAAATATTGTTGGAGCTGCTGAAGATTGTAAAAACTATATTTTCATTGTATAAATTCAATCTCTTAGTATTGTATAATTGCATATCTAGCACATGTGTGAGCACTATGTACCTACTATAAAGCTACAATTTACGGGGTTCGTCGTTCATTGTCTTGAATGTCCCCTGGTGGCTGAGAGTATGTCATGCTCACTTATCTTTTTAAGTAAAAAGATAAATATAAAAAAAACCATAGAGAAAGACGTGCACGTTAAAAGTAACCCAAACACACACACACAGCGGTTCACACAGCGGTCCATAGTTTGAACAATATCCAATTCACAAGCCAGCGGTAAAATCCAAAATAACAATTCCAAGTCAAACGTGTGAGTGATCTTCGGTGTCCAGTGTGTAAGCAAGTGTCGTACAAGGTAGGTAGGGTCGCAATCCGTAAAATACAAAGCAGTGGTCGTGAAAAATGAAGAATAATCGGGAAAGCACTCAAAACGCATCGGAAAACACAAAACGAGCGAGCAAACATAAGCAGTCGGCAGCTGTCGTTTCAATGTCAGTCAGCTGTCATGCCAGTGACATAGACTAAAAATAGAAGAATGATGTTAATCGATATCAAATCGATAATCATTAATATTGGTTTTTCAGTAATTTATTCATATTTTATTTATTAATATGACTGTAATTATATGCACTCTATTGCATATAAGTAATTATAGTGCATTTAATTACTTTGAGTTAATTGTTTAGTGCAAAGGTTTTATTTTCGTAACAGTGTAATCGATTACGCAATCGAAAATCTCACGAAGCCTATCTTTATCATATTTCTCCGCTTCCAGATTGAGAATTGAGGGGATTTTTCATACTCAAAGATAAGAAATATGATAACTTTTTTAAATCATTATCTCAACTTATTACATTTGGGCCCACCGTTTTCCATCTCCTTTGTTTAGTTAATTTAGAATAATTGGTTCGTTAAAACTAAATTATTAGGGATAAAATTTTGTGATTTCAAAATTGGAAGCCGTAAATGGTCAGAATTGGCCGAGTCATCAATCGTTTGCTTTAACTAATCGGGACGCCAGCGCCATCAGGCGGCGCTTGACAGAGTCTACAACATAACGCTTGACCAGAGTTTGAATATTGATGAATATAGCAGAGTTGGTCGGTGGCGGTCCAGCAGTGAACACGTTTAGCAACTGTCGCGCGTGCTGTCTAGTTGTGTAGTGTACCTACAGTGTGTGATTCGCTAGTGTGATTAAGTTGTTCGTAAATTATAATTTGTTATGAACTGCAAACGCTTTTCTATTTCGCAATAACCAACACTTCCCATAGTCCGCCAACAGTAGTTAAAATATGGCTGATGAAAACGAGAGACACGTACCTTCTCCGTCATATAGATACAATTATAGATGTATATTATAATATTTGAGATTAGATATCAAAGTATTTCTTGTGATACTGTGCACCTTAAAACAGAGTAAATCTTTTTTTTGCAAAAGACCTATAGGTAGTTATGAGTATAATTATATAAACTCATCGTTTAAAACGGCAATGTCTCGATTTGCAGGTTCTATCAAACAAATATTTGTATGGCCTACGAATATGTTTTCTAGATCTAACTATTTATGATTGTGTAAGCTCCAACGAAACAAGTGAAATCTTATTTAAAGATTAAACAGTTAAACAAAAATATTGACGCCATTATAACTACGCTAAGTCACTGTTTAAGACACACATGAAAAAGAAGAAACTAAACATTTTATCCGTCTCCAATTACAAGAAAACTGATCAGAAAATATCGCATAACGACGTAAGAAACTGAGGCACAATGGAACGTTACGTCGCCGCACCGAACGGTGTCATGTCTATTGCATAGTAATGAACTTCGAAATCCGAAATCCGAACACACGTTGACCACTAAGAGCAAAAGATATTCAAATTGTACAGCTATTTCCCGAATCCTATAACTTTCGGACAGTAAAATGCTTAGTTGCTGCTCGTTAGCAACGAGTAAATAATAATAATACTGCCAGCCTGTTACTGTTCCACTGCAGGTCAAACGCGTCTTCTCATACAGAAAAGGCACGAGAATTTAATCACCACGCTTGCTCAAGGCAGATTGGCGATTTCTGACTTACATTACTGATAATACCAAATACCGCATCATAATTTCTGCAGCGTACCTGCTTCAGTGATAGATCAGTGAATGAACGATTTAATTTAAGATTTTTATCAAGTAGATCTGAGTAAAGTGTTACAATTTTCCTTGGACGATCATCGTATGCACTGTAATCCGGTGCACTGTCAGGTAAAATTAATACTTTGCTTGTCGTTAGTACCTTACCCTTATATACTAGGGATTTATCTTCCAATTACAATACTAGACAGTGGCATCGTTCTAACAATATCACGTTTCTGAACGGCTTCCTTGATGATCTAGCGTTGTGTTAAAAAGAAAGGAATGATCATTGTCTTAAAGAACACAAATTCTCAATGGCCCATTGTGTATCATATATCGGTTCTATTATATTTTAGTGATAATGATACAGAATATGATCTTTGATATGTAAACAACAAACAATACAGTCGTGGTGATCTGTTCCCACAGGAATGCTGAAGTCAGAGCTCGTACTATAGAGCGTCTTCATTTATGATTGCTCTTTTATGGTGTTATTCTTGCTCAGCTGTCGAAGCCGTTCAGTATTTAGATTCTAGTGTAATTTCTGTTGGACTTTGGACTGTTTCATTATTTAATTAAGGACTTTTATAACCGCAATTCATATGACAGTCTCATCATACACACTGTTACGGATTATATTTAGCATTTGGGCAACAGTCTTCGCATCGTTAGATACCATTTGGTTGACACAGAATTATAAGGAATATGCCTTATTCAAGTCTGTTTAACGTCAAGACTCTAAACAGATTATTTCTATCAGACTCATACCGAACACAGTCCATCAATAAGTGACGTGAGTGACAACAACAACAACACAACAACAACTCCACACTCCACACAGTTAGGCTATTGAACTGTTGTTACTCCTCAAACTACCACACCCAAGATTCGTTAGCACATTCTCTGATTCTCCGGCAAGTCTTAATTGTTTTTTCGAGTGTTCCGACCTCGCCGTGGTGATAAATAGATGCTTCCTCAACTCCACACATGAAAAATCTGCTATATCAGTTACTGCATAAGCTCGACCACTTCAGCAAAATAATACATTTTATTTCGTCCTCTTCTGCTCAGGTTAACGTTTTATGTTTATTTGCATTTATAAAGTAAAACAAATTGCTGATGCTTTAAAACGCGCGCAGTAGTGAACGTCGGGTATTATCAGTAATTAAATTAGACTTGCAAAATGTAGACGTAGATATACTATTAACAAGTACGTTTACTTCCAAGCATTCATTTCCTTTACGCATAGCGAAAATTTTACGTATTTCACGGAATATTGTTTCCAGTTTGTGCAAACTCGAATTCATCAAGTTTCGGGTTTCCGAAACATTTTTGCTTTGAGCGCAACCTAAATGGGATTGTTTTCATCTCCGAAAGGTGAGATTATTTTTATTTTAGAGTTCTTTGTCCCGTTTCATCAAACTGTCGAGGTTAATAAGATTTTAATAATGGATGCGGAGGTGTCAAGTTTGTTACGTGCGGGTCATTCCGCCCATTGTATCGAGTTTAACGAGCAAGCGAGCTCGTAAAGCAAGTATTGCTGAAGGTTCAGCTATCAATAAACTTTATATTGTTAAACTTGCAGCCGTTTTGTGGAAAATGAACCACAAACCATAGATTGCAAGACGCACGTTTGAAGGTACTCTTGAATCAATATTCAGACCTGTTCAATATTCACCTTTCCTTGTACTGGTCCATAAGAGTAGAAAGTTTGACACATGATAGCCACTGCAGTCAAACAATCTGCCTGCCTATTCCCAACTATGTTGGGGTCGCTTTCTAGTCTAACCGGATGCAGCTGAATACCAGTATTTTACATGGAGCGACTGCCTATCTGACCTCCATAACCCAGTTACTGGGTAACACGATACCCCTTAGTAAGACTGGTTGCCAGATTTCTGAGCTTCTGACTACCCGTTACGACTTTCAAAGATCTACGAATGACAGCCGGAACTAACGGCTTAACATGCTTTCCGAGGCACATATTTTAATCAAATCAAATCAAAATATTTTATTCCACATAAATCAACATGGGTACACGAAACGTCAGAAGCTAGGTGCACGGTTCCAATTGGTTGTTTCCTATGGAGAAGAGCCGGCAAGAAACTCCACGGTTACTCTTTTAAAAATAAGGGGCTTTTACAATGTTTCAAATTACAGTGTTGATAGATATGGGAGGACAGTGTAGGCCTGTTAACTAGTAACAGGTACTCAACAAAATATAAAAAGGTCTACAAATCTACAGTCTACAAGTTAGGCCTACAATGTTCACATTCACAAAATATAGAAGAATCTATATAAAAATAAAAGCCTTTAAACCAAATGACATGATTGCCATTACAACTGTAAAAAATCTGATTTAGAATCCTGTCTACAAAAGCCATAAGTAAAGAGATGAAATAAGAATTAGAAGTATATAATGTCAAATAATGAGAAGATCATGTCAAAGAAGAAAGTATATTTTTTAAATAAACTTCGTAATTTGGGAGCAGTTATTAGACATTCACATGGTGATGCCGCTAATTAGGTACCAGGGAAGCTACATGTGCAGAAGGAATTATTGCCAAACTTCCTAGTCTTCAACATTTTAGTCCGATATGTAATGGATGGTCACCCATTCACGAACCGACCGTGGCAAGCGTAGCTTAACCTTCGACTAACCCGTACGGCTGTTATTATTTAGCCACGAGATAGACACTGCAATATACTGAGAACTACATAGTTCTAAGATGCGAACTACCACACCACATTTTTATGGTGTACATAATAAAGAGTATTCTATTCTATTCTATTCTACCACACAATGGTAACCGTGCACATGGGATCGAACACAAAGTTGTAACTTTAACTATTCATGAAGCCATAATCAATCATTTCTCGGTGAGAAACTTTTGAGTTGGGAGCTTGATCTTGTTACATATTGTCTATCGTAACAAGTTATCTATCACCCCTACAATATTCAGAGGTTAGTTTTGGCTTTAGTATTAAGTAAATTTTATTTGCATCTGGTTCTTACCTACAATTTGAAAAAAAAAACAGTATTCTTTCTTCTCATATAATTTAACAAAAGTATTTGCATCTCCTGTTGGTGTTGTTTTTAAATAAGAAGCTGTTGTAGTGTGTTTATGTGCTTGGATATTTTTGTATTCCAATTTTTCTAGAAATTAAAAGTAACAGAAAAGTTAAGTAACAAAAGGTTATGATATCGTTATTTACATATTTACTTATATAACAATTGCTTGCTGCACTTACAGTAAACACCAAAGCGCGAAGCAAGAAAACGCCATACCATTATGAGACAGGGCCATACTATCTATGTTTTGTATTTTTTATGATTTATCCAACTATTTTTGTTTCTGTGTACTCTCGTTCAGTACTTACGTAAGTAAAGTTATCACTTTACTCCATATTTGTTCGGTCTCCCTAAGACGACGTGTTTGGAGTTCGGCCAAAAGTGTGTACTGGCCCCTCACCACGCTGTAGCTTCATAAACACAAACATTATTCGAGCCACTTCACCCATCTACTGAGAATACTTGTAAATTAGGTCTCGTAGAATACAGACGGTATCGTTTAAGAATATCATTTTCTTTTTAGTATTGTCAAATACTTACGTAATAAATAATCTGAACATCGTAAAAATAATACGTTTTTGAGGCTGTAATACTTGTTTTTCGGCCCATATCAATAAATTGGTTTCTTGTCCACTTCTTGACGTCTACTTCATAAGCCTATAAAGCCTAAGCCTCCAACTCCAATCTCGAAATTAATCTTAGCTCCCTAATCTTTATGCTTCTAGCGAGTGTGTCCCAATTGGTCCAAATTTACGACTGACCCTCAGTTTTTCTGGTTACACTGCAATCTGTAAAAGATTTTCGAAAATAAAACATGTTATCCTGCACAACGTTTATCACTAATACTTTGCAAGAGCAGCTCAAATGATAAACTAATTTTATAATCCCTCAAGGCTTTAACCAAAGGACAACACTTAACTCCATCTGTCCAGAAACATTTAGGTAAACGTTAGTGACAACAGACAATTTGAACCGCTCCGTAGTGGCTCCGTGCCAAACTTTGTGGTTCCTTCACCCGAGTTTTCGGAACCTCCAGTGTATTAACAGTCGGTATCGATTGACCGCTTAACTATTTTAACTACTAAGAGATACTTAAGGAAACTTTACAAGAATTTCTAATAACTTAGAATGTTTTAGCAGGAACAATTTGGAAGTGGCCATCTCCACAACACTACGTAATATATATACTTATTCTATGTAGTGCTTTTCGGAATTGGCTTTTGATTCATATTCAATCTTTTATTTTTCTTTTTATTCGTGTTACAAAAAACTCGTCAGTCGAAAGAGAATTTGAATTGCGCACTGAAATTTGCAAGCGTTCAAAAACAAAAAATAGGACCAACGTCCTCGGTAAGTGAACGCCGCGTGGAACGGGTGAACACATGTGTAAACTTATATTACTTCAGTTTTTCTGAGCGGGCCGTGAAAACTTATAATAAACTTTCACGCATTCAGATTTCCTTTTCCACCTGAAACATCTATCGGGTTCATTGATCCCCAGGGAGAAAACACCCGGAAAAAAAGGGTTTTGGACGACATATATATATAGGTACAAATACATTAACAGTATCAATGGGGACTTCGAACTGTCAAGACTTAAAAGACCGCAAGGGATTCCACCTTTTGACCCACAACTTTCAAATCTCGAAGTTCTCCGATAAAAGAAAAAGTAAAGAACCGCCACCTTATATCCCTAGTGGGTTACACTGGGATACTTGATAATCAGTCAGTGACGTCACGCCTTCGATTCTATCTGTGGAATAAATGCGTTACTCGGCTTTTTTTTTCTTCTTCAATCGGGTTGGTTAAAGTTGGTTCCATTTTTTATTACGTAAATTGCTAAGTAAATGTGCTGTTTTTATAGTTTATGCAAATATGTAGTTACATGTAGGTAAAAGTAGAATGGAAGAACATTAAGGACAGGGTATAAATATTTTTTAGGAGCACCTTGGTTGTAGTATACATCTCATGATTGCCAAAAATGACAATTATTATTTTAGACTCAATTCCATTTCTGACGGTATAGTGTACCTTATTAGTTACAAAAATACCAAGACCTAGATCCAAGATAATCTGGATGAATAATAATATTAATTGATAGGACACAAGCACACGCTGCAACCGTGTTTGATTGTGTCAGACGGTTAATTGGTACGATCTTCTCTGGACGCCCGGAGGCACCCCAGGGTGTTCGGATATACGGAAACGGTTTATGTTCGGGTCAAACCACGAGAGTCAGCGACTTTAGTTAGTGTACGTAAATTACTGTAAGATTCATTGTCTTCCTCCGTTACAAATCTTCATAATCTAATATATAAATTCTCGTGTCACAGTGTTCGTTATCGAATTCCTCCGAAACGGCTTGGCCGATTTTTATGATTTTTTTTATGTGAAACATCTATAGCCGCGGGTAAACCGATTGTAAGCATGACGACGCATCGCCACGCTATATTTCTTTACAAAATAGGCCTTGAACATAGGGTAAATAAGAATGAATTTGCAATGTTAAGCTTCGCTTGCCAAGGTCTTTGGATGGGTGACTATTTTGATCATATTGAGTTTTACTTGATTCGTTCGCAATAGTGAAGCCGCCAGGTTAAGCAGTGCTTGCCAAGGTCAGTCTTTGGATGGGTGACCATTTTGATTCTTGATTAGCTCGCAATAGTGGAGTCGCCACGTTAAGCAGCGCTTGTCAAGGTCAGTCTTTGGATGGGTGACCATTTTGATTCTTGATTAGGTCGCAATAATAAAGCCGCCAGGTAAAGCAGCGCTTGCCAAGGTCAGTACGATTTAACTAAGTAATGCGTCAAGATAACGAAATGTTTACTTCTATTCTCACAAAAATTGGCAGTGGTATTATTTTAAATAATGATGAATTGGCCGTTATCGAGTCTAGATTTTTTACTAAGGAAGAATTCTCACGGCGGTGTTCAAGTCGTGTACGATTATTCCATTATAATGCATCGATTAACGCATATAACATATTAGCTTTACAAACTGAAAATAAAATAGATTCAATTGCAATATACATTATTTCTGGTTGCACTAAACATGAGCAGGAAGCAAATATGAGACAAAAATTACACAAGATGTCAGTGCTTAATACAGGAGGTTTGTCATATGAAATCATTTTTGTTATTGAAAAACCTTATATTATTACAACTAACATAGACGTGGTAGACGGATTAGCAAACGGCGCCGTTGGAAAGCTGGTTCATATGGAACAAAATGAAGATGTTACTCGCGTATGACGCGTTTTTCAAGATAAAAACACTGGTATGGTGGCTAGAAGAAAAGCCGCTGCCTTTGTTGCGGTACATTATATCGATAGACGTGCTGTACCTATTGTGCGTCGAACTTCAAAAATACCACTCAATAATAATAAAACCATTGTGGGAAAAAGAAATAATTTTCCATTGATATCAGGATGTGCTATGACTATTCATAAGTCTCAAGAAGGTATATAAATGACGAGGTGGTCTATGAGTACAGTAAAAGTCATTTTATTCCATTACTTTACGTAGCTTTAACACGAGTAACAAGTGTTGAAAGGTTGTTTATATGTAACAGTCAGGATGATTCAAGATTTTATCATGGAAGAAGAGTTGATGCATCAGTTTCAAGTTTACAGCAAGAATTAAGAAGATTATCTTTACACAAACTTACCACATTGCAAGGACTGATCACTGATTTTATGAACTCCAGAAATAAATTAACGATATATACTTTCAACTGCCAAAGTCTCAGAAAGCATACTACTGATTTACAAGATTCTATTTATCAAAATAGTAACTTTTTATTATTAACTGAATCATGGCCTGCAGATGAATCAGTTGACTTACTAAATTTTCATTGTATAGCAAAATTTAAACGACAAAATGTTAGAGCCGCTGGAGTTGCCATTTACAAAAATAACAATACTTCACATATTACTTCACATTACATTCAACATGGATCTAGGAGTTCAAAATGCTATAGAAGTTCATATCTCTCCCAAACATCCATTGGCGATATGTGTGCTTCACATGTTAAACTAGATGATGGATGTGAGTTAATTATGATTGTTGTGTACATTTCATCTAATACAAAATTAGTGATATCATTTCATTTTTACATGTGAGATAATTTCAATAATTTTTAAAACCAATAAAAATTAACTACCATTGATTTTAGAGATTGATTTTTTGGGGATTTCAATGTAAATTTTGCAAAAGATGAATCAATGCCATTAATTACTTTCCTCCAAGAAGAATTTCAATTGCAAATTAACAACAATTCAATAGAACCTACTACCAGATACGGAACAACAATAGATGCTGTATTTATTAGATATCTTGATAATGTTATGTAACATAACTTCAGTTATCATCGACCAATTGTCACAGTAATACCGTCAGAGGCAACATCGAATATAACTATTACTGAAGTCACTGATTAATAGAATTGAGTTGGCGCAATTTAATTTTTTTGAATTTTAAATTTTTGTATTTTCTGGAAAAAAATCGTAATATTTTATTTTTTCAATATGCCATATTTAGTTCCTGTCGTAATCTGTTCTTTTATGCATATTACTTGTACAAAATAGTTTCGATGTTTCACATCTGCCGGGCGTCCCGCGACGGCTCAATTTTTTTGTGTATATTTGGTAGATCTAAGAATAGGTCATATAGTATATTTCACACCGCTGCGGGTGAAACCGCGGGACACAGCTAGTACACATAATAATTATACTGTACTTGTGTATGACACTGAACTGCACCTAAACGGCTGGACCGATTTTGATGTTTATTTTTTGTGTGTGTTTGACTGGGTCCTTGGATGGTTTAGATTTACAATTGGAACCGATAGGTGGCGCTGTTCAAGCAGAATAACGTCAGTCAGGCCCGCTAGTAGTTTATTACTTTCCTTCCTTGAGAATGTAACAGGAAGAGATTATCCGCTATATTAGAAGTAACTTGTTCTGCAACTTTATTTCTTTTAAAGTTATACAGATACAGCGACTGATCCTTTGCATAACTTACTGAAAGTTATTTTTATGATAGTTATAGTTAGTTGTTTGTGATAGTTTATCATGTAGTGTGTAGTGTAGTGTTTTTCAGTTCAGCATGTAGGCCAAAATCAAAGCCAGAACCACGTTCTGGTCGATATTCACGTTCGCGATCACTAGATCAACAAGACCGGATTACAGAATGTGTATTCAGTTATTAAAAACGTAAACGCAGAATTATTTCATTAACAACGCAACAAAAAAAAAAAAAGCCGCTCCATTTTTCAGAACCACTGAAATAAAAACTACGGGTAATCGTACAGCCAGATATTTCTGCCTGGTCGGTGCATAAATCAGTTTTAATACCATAAATTTAATACACTTGGGCACGGCGCAAACAGGGCGCAGAATCAGGAGATATCTGTTCAGTTTCGTCCCAGATTCTCCCCAAGGAATCTTGGGAAGGAAAACTGTAGATACATATGGCGTTTTTATGGCGAAATGCGTTGTGATTGATAATAGTCGTAACTGCTTACCGGTGTGAAAAACCATTCCTGAGTACGCGGATTGGTTTTAAAATTTTTGATTGATGATTTTTACACGATATGGTGGAGTGCCTTTTAGTGGTAAGGCAATTTTTTAATGGATATTAGTCTTGTATAGATGTATAGTAGATTGTTGGCGTGGCGACGCATGCCATGGTGACGCACGCCGTGGCGACGCGTCGCCACGCTATACGATAGCATGTTTCACATCTGCCAGGCGTCCCGTGACGGCTCAATTTTTATTTCATAGATTCATACTCCTTTTACATCGGGTGAAGACATAAGAAGAAATTTAAAATCGACAAAATTAAGATGTTCCAAAAATAAAATGAAACAGTATTTTCCACAATTTTCGAGAACCACGTAACACTAGTTGGTCCAGCAAACTGTTAACGACTTTCAAAGCTATTTTTATTACAGGAAAATTTGCGGAACCTTGTCCTTCTAAAGAATCCAAAAACTAAAAGATCTACCTATTTCACTACCTACTTACATATCACTGTGGTCTTATGGACCCGCTAAGGTAATCTGAACAAATAAAAGGAATAAGGTTGTCCAACCCTTTGTACGAAAAGAAACGAAAGTACCTAAGGCACAGGATTAAATATCCCAGATGTTTTTTCAAGACTTCCCCAAGTGTAAACTTAATGCTTTTAAGTGATTTTGGGGACAATGTGGACACACAATATGTATGAAATATGCTCTACCCACACAGTTCTTGTTTGAACATAATTTTCATTTTGTTATAGAGAAAAATATGGATTTAAACTGTAAACAATTTTCCGGGTAGCTTATATTTCCTAATACTTTATTACAGTGTACAAAGGAAAGAATAATAAAAATGTATTATGCTCTGTAATAGAAATAAAATACGTATAGCTAATATATGTAATAAATAAGCTGTCGTTAACCTTAGAAAAAAATGGTAGTGTGTTACTTTATTCCTTCAAATTTCGATTTCCACGACTTTCTCATTACTTCCTCCATCAAGCTCTCAAGTTAAATCATTAAAAGTAAGTTCTTAAAATCTCGTCACCCGCAATTGCATACCTTTCATAATTTCTATTTAATTTGCTAAGCTGTGAGCAAATTAATTTAGCACCGTAATTTGAATGCACCGTGTTTCCCGAAAGCGGTGAAGGAAGTTGTCGTAGGAAGTAGTTAGGTCTAGCGGAAACAATGCGGCGGCGGGAAGATGGCGCGGTTCTATAGCAATTTTGTAATTTATACACGTGTGTTTATTACTGACTATGCTCACGGGTAACTTTTTATTATAAAGTATGCGTTTTAGAATATTTTGGTAATAAATATCAGGGAACATTGTGTCCTAGTTAAGTTGTAGAAGTCCTCGAATGGGAGGTCAAACCCATCTAAATATTGCTAATCGGGTAACCTATTCGTAGTTCAAGTAGTGACCAGATCTTCATGATGGCCTCTGGTCTGAAAAGGCCCATTAGAGCGCCCACGTAGACTGAGGACTTAGAGGTTATAAGACATAATCGAAAACAATATTGTTTATTCATAGTTTTACTAAGTTACAGGTTTAATTGTGTTACGACGAAGAACTCATTCAGGGAACTTTAAGCCGTCAGGAGTCGTTATTAGATTCAATTGTAAACTACTATTAACTTATAATTAGATAAATGTAATGTTGTCAATTAATTTAGGCCTTGTTTCATAATTTGAGTAGGTAAATGTTGTTAATCATGGTCACAGTTTAATGTTTTCCCGCGGCCATTTTTTCCCAGGAACAGTTGTAATTTCGAACTGACTTCTCCTACCCACTTTTGACCTTTTGTATTTCAGTCAAAGAGCAAAAATAAATCCCGT
The DNA here is from genome assembly GCA_916610205.1 of Griposia aprilina. Taxonomy (NCBI): domain Eukaryota; kingdom Metazoa; phylum Arthropoda; class Insecta; order Lepidoptera; family Noctuidae; genus Griposia; species Griposia aprilina. The sequence continues at coordinate 8,534,281 of OU744287.1, forward strand.
TTTTGTGATTTTAGAAAGTTACACCTAAAATTGGAAAATGCTTCGAAGTTTTCTCGTGGGCGCGTGATAAATCACCGCCCACCGATTGCTATTGAAAATCATGAATGGGGCTGAAAGATAGAATATAACCAGTTCACCTGTACCCTGAAGAATTAGGGGCTTCACAGTTCACTGGTACTGTAAGTATTCGAAAAGGTCCTATTTGGAAAGTACCAGTTTTTACATGTGATATAATAACTGGCGATATGTGGGTGTGCCTCTGCCTAACCTTTCGGGGATTACAGGCGCGATATTATGATAATATGACACACATAAGATGATGATGTGTGAAGGGAGAAGCTCAGACCAAATAAAAAATCAAGACATAGCGCTGCGAACAATACAGTGAAGCATGCAAAACTACACCTTGATCTGTGCATACACGCTCACACGCACACATTTACAACCAAACTACACCTCACTAGGTGCACACATGTTTACAAAACCGGCCTCACGTCACTGTTGACAGCTCTGTCTTGATTTTTTATTGGGTCTGAGGGGAGAAGCTTCCGTCCAACTACCGGTCTAACATGGTTTAGGTATTTCCTGGAAAGGTCGAAATTGATATTATAATGACATTAATAACTAGGACACGAAATGTACCTATCACTGTATGTCAGAATGAGCACCAACCTCAACAAAGTTGGGAAAGGAAGGCTCCTGATTCCAGATAAAACTTTGCCCGGACTTGAGCTTGGTAAGACAACTGATAGCCTGATAGCTAGCTGTTGGCTCACTTAGCTAGCCAACTTAGCACTTGATGGTTTCCTGTATCTATCAGTCGTAGACTAATGCATAGAGTGGTACTTTTTTTTTTTTTGGTCCGGAAATCATCAAATGACCTCTCCCGCTCTGGGCGGAGCGGAAGTGCGTGTCAGACTCTTACTGACTAAAACCCACCCGTGTTCCTTCAGTTGCCTGTGCACCAGGGCCACGGTAACTCTTTCGAACAATCCGCGACCTCGGCAGGCATCGGCCCTATCGGACCCCGTAAATTATGCTGACATCTCTTTGAGGCGCGCGTGGAACACAACGCGCCGTCGACCCGGGCCTGGTCCTTACCGGACGGCGAGCTGCCCATTGCTCACCGTCCGCAGGCCCGCGCCTGCGGTGGCTGGGGGTCGGCTATCGACTCCCGACGCCCAGGGTGTCTCCTCCTGCGGCGACTAGGAGCGTGAGGGCGCAATGATTGCCTGCGCTCCGCCTCCTCCTTCGCGAGCATTACTGCTTCGCAGATGAAGATGACTGCTTCCCATTCCCATTGGAGAGCGGGATCTCCTAGCACAGGTATATCTTTTACTTAAAAGGAGATCCCTATGTAAGATTTATTGTAAAAGTTGTACAAGTTTCTGCAATAAACCTTTATTATTATTATTATTATTATTTCCTTTATTTCATTATATACATATAAATTATATTTTTAAATATTAGAATATATAACATATAAAAACATTTAAAAATATAAAAAATAGTAGCCCACCGGTATCGGGAACAGGGTCCAAGCTACCGGCGGTCAGGGCTCCAGAGAGAGGAACCTCCTGACGATGCGAGCCGTGTCCAGAAGTACCGCCTTCTGAATCAAGCCCTTGATCCAGCTGCCCAACGAGAGCCTCCTCAGGTGTTGGTCGAGGCTCTTGGCTATTAAGCCATTGGCTGTTACGACTATCGGCACAATGATCGCTGAGTCCACGTCCCACATGTCGACAACCTCGCGAGCCAAGTCAAGATACTTGATTTGTTTATCTTTCTCGGCTTTCACGAGGTTCCCGTCATGCGGAATCGTGATGTCAACGATCACTGCGCGCCGCTCTATTCGATCCACCACCACTATATCAGGCTTATTGGCAACAATAGTCCTGTCAGTGATGATGGACCGATCCCAGTATAATGTGATATGCTCATTTTCGAGAACTGGGTCTGGCATATATGTACCTGTAGTATGGCACTTCCGATTCTACAAGGCTGTATTTCAGAGCAAGTTGCTGATGGATAATCCTGGCTACAAGGTTGTGTCTATGCAAGTACTCTTCGTTAGCTAGACGAGAACATCCGGAGATAATATGTCTGATTGATTCACCCGGACGGTGGCATGCCCGACAGATGTCAACCGTGCCGTCTTTCACAATAAATCTCCGGTAATTCTTCGTCATCATAACTTCGTCCATAATTGCACAGACAAAACCTTCGGTTTCTCCAGAGAGGTCACCGAAACGCAGTCAGGCTACGGACGCCAGTTGGTCTACATCAGGTCCATGTAGGGCCCGAAAAAAGCGTCCGTGAAGTTCCTTACTCTGCCATACTTCCATGGGATCATTAGTGTCAAGCACTACTGGTTTGCGCCAGTTCTCTTTAGCCAAGGAGAGCGGGGTGAGGCCCTTGTCCACTGTGACCACATCTCGATGCATCCCCACGTCGGCTTCTAAGAAATATTCCCTGAGACTGCATATCTCGCGATTGTGGAGGGTCTTAGCATTTAAAAAGCCTCGACCTCCACACTTTCGCGGGATATACAGCCTCATTACCGATGATCGTGGGTGATGCATTCGATTTGCAGTTAGCAGCGAACGGACCTTCTTATCCAGGGCGTCGAGTTCCGTCTGAGTCCATTTGAGTATGCCGAAAGAGTACATCAAAACTGGCATGACCCAACCGTTAAAGGCGCGCACCTTGTTTCCGCCTGATAAAAGACTATTAAATACTTTTTTCAGGCGGCCAAAGAAGCGCTCTTTTAACGAATGCTTCATGTCAGTACCATTGATGCCCAACGCTTCCGATATACCCAAATACTTATAGGTTTCGGATGCGGAGAGGGCTCTAAGGTTTATGGAATCCGAGAGTTGGGTTCCCACGGATTCCACAATCTCCCCTCGCTTTACATGCATGACCGCACATTTGTCCACACCAAATTCCATCCTGATGGCGCTACTGAAAGTTTCAGTTACTTTCAGCAGCTCCATCAGTTGCAAATTGTTGGGGGCAAAGAGTTTTAGGTCATCCATGTAGAGGAGGTGAGATATAACCTGACCACCTCTCCTCAGCCGATAGCCTAGACCTGAATTCTCCAGCAGTGTGCTTAGAGGATTCAAGGCTAAGCAGCACCAAAGTGGACTCAAACTATCACCCTGAAATATGCCTCGCTCGATCCTTATCGGTTCGCTATTCCTCTGAACATTTCGACATCCTGGATAGTGAAGGACCGTTCTCCATTGCCCCATACATGACTTCAGGAAGGTGCGCAGAGTTGAATCTACTTTATACAACTCCAGCACCCTCATAAGCCACGTATGTGGCACCGAGTCATAGGCCTTCTTGTAATCTATCCAACATGTCGAAAGATCCTTTCGGGAACGACGAACCTGTTGGCTAATGGTCATATCAATGAGGAATAGCTCCTTAGTACCACGGGACCCGTTCCTACATCCATTTTGAGAAGGAGACATGATGGAGTTGGTGTCTATATGGTTGTTAATTTTAGCTCTCAAAATGGATGTAAGAACTTTATAGACCGTCGGTAAACACGTGATCGGCCTATAATTTTTGGCTTCCGCAGTGCTACCTGATTTATGGAGCAGGTGGGTAACTCCTGTTGTTAGGAACTGGGGTAGCGAACCAGACTCCAAAGCAACCTGGAACTGAGCCGCCAAGCGAGCGTGCGACCTTAAAAACGATTTTATCCAAAAGTTGTGCAGCCCGTCCGGCCCTGGAGACTTTCAGTTAGGCAACGGACGGACTAGCCACGAGCCACGTCTTGGGGGCAGATGGTAATAGCCCCCATTTCCGGTATTGGTTCGCAGGCTCGCTCGACTTCCCGAGTCCAATCACCTTCAGTGTGACTGACAGGCACCGACCAGATATTGTGCCAGAAAGAGCACATGGCATCATCATCTGGTAGATACGTGTCAGTCACACCTTGATCCGGTCGTTCCCAATCCCTATAAACCCACCTTTCATCGCGCTGGAAGGTGCGATTCTGAGTGTATCGCACCACTCGCCGCTTATACCTACGGATACGGTTCGCCCATGCATACACTTTCTGCTTCAGGAAGTCGATGCGCTCTGTGACACAGGACATATAATCCTGAGGACTGATATTGGTCCCTGCGAACGCCCGTCTCACAAAGCGCATCACTCTAGGGCGAGTATTGCCTTCCCTGAAGCAGGTTAGTTTGCCGATGAGCGCTCTGGCCCCACCAATACGGCGCTCAATTCTGCACTGCCAAGCTGGTACGGCTGGTTTCGGTCGTGTAGCTCTAGAGTCATTAGCAGATTTGACGTGAGCTACACGACATGCCGCTACAGCCGCGCAATACAGAATCGAATGAGTATCGGTGAGGTCTTCGCAATCATCAATATAGTTTGACAACTGCGAATCCAGAGTCGCCACCAGCGCCCTATTTTTGTTATGCATAGGCAAACGAGGTAAGCGTGGTCTAAGTTCGGGCGACATGAACCGATATTCCCGAATCGCACCCTCCAAAGCACTCCTCAATTCCTCATTGCACTGGGTACTTACGTTTGTAGCCCTGTCATCCCTGCCCTCGTCCGCTTGACTTGTTATAGGTTGTGGTAGTACTACAACAGTCTGCGACGGGGGGGCGATGACATAACTACTCTGTATTTCATTCCGCAGGCGATCAAGTACAGTGTCATCCAACATATGATTACGTTGGATGACCCGCACCTGATCCGACAGTCGTTGTGCCGAAACGTTGACAGCTGGCTCAAGCACCTGAAAAAGAGAGAGCATCCGAACACGGTACGTGGTCAGATTGTTTCCCCCCTCTGTAGCCCCATAGTATGAGCGCATGACGTTTTCGTTAATGGATCGTGTCCATCTCATGCGCTGCACACTTCCGCCGGGAGCTGGGACCCTATCAGAGGTCGGTGGGCCTCGAGGTCCTAAACCGTCCGGCGGCCGGTGTCCTCCCCGTCGACGAGCAGGTGGTGGTGTCGTGGGCGGGGAAAAATATTCATCGCTCGAGCTCGACGCAACTACCGCGGCCGGTATCGTCACAGCGCTCACAGTGGGGCTGGATACCGGCGGCGGCGAGGCGGAGCTGAGCGAAGAATCCGGAGTTGGTGGGCGTGCACGGCTTGCGGCTGATCTAGTCAACATATCTACATTTTCCTATTTTCTTCTTGTTTTATCGGAGGTGACATCTGTCATGTCACCTCCGATTCGGCAGTTCTTGTTCAAATGTGTTACATTCTGATATTATGGCTCTTATTTGGTTTAAAAATAGTTTTTAGGTTTTATATTGGGTTTGAAATGATAAACTATTGTATTAGGAGTTGAAATTATTGTTACACAGTTTATATTTAAAAAAATTGGAAAATTTGACGTTTTGTTGACATGGCGGTGTTGCCGTTATTATTATTATTATTATTATTCCCTCTCGCTCCGTACCATGGCCAGAACCAGGGTTGGATACTGTGGTACTCGGGATAACGTTTGTGCACTAGTGGCATGTCTAGGATTCGCACACAGCACCTCTGCATTCTGCATTCCGGTGAGATGGTCGCTGAGGCAACTGATTTGGCCACGAATTACGAGTATGTTCCTCTACACGCAAATAGCTTAATATGAAGTGGAATTACGAGAGTGCAAACTGTAGTACAGTGAGGAATATTGTGTGATTAATGACGTCATTAATAAATCAAACCGTTTGTATATAAAATACATGATTCCGATTAGAAGAAGTGAAAATAAGATCAATTTCAGTAGCGAAGTTTTCTTTCTGTTTTGACATACACAAGGCATAGGTAGGTACCTAATAGGTATTTAAATACCTAATTATTACAACTATGGGTACATATATGGGTAAGTACCGGCCGGCCGGTGGCGTAGTAGTAGTATTAAAAAGATTATTCTATTCTATTCTATTATATTCAAGTACCAATGTGACCTTTTTAATTTATAAATGCTTTCCGAGTTTATCTTTGACATTACTTACTGACATAGCTAAAGAAAAATATCTTGAGGTAACGTTTTGGGTAGGTAATTGCATAACACACTAAGGAATGGCTCTCATTTTGAAAGATAACCAACATTAATAGCGTTATTTACGTTGTTGAGCAGACAATTTTTTCGAAATATGGTGCAATGGATTAGCAATATCCTTCATAATGAATCAGATTATGATTGATAGTGTTTTACGCAATTAGTTACGGTGCTGTACTTATAGTTTATACAGTTACTACTACTTTTACAATGGATTCAGTACTATGATTCTGAACCCCTCTGCGATGAAATTATAATCAGTTATTTAAAAAAAAAACAGCTGTTTCATACAACAGTGTAATATATATGCTGTTAAAATGTATTGCATTGTAATGCATTTTTTTTTACATAATCCTCGAAAATTTTTAGCACAGGTCCAGAATAATGTACTGAAACAATGGTAACAGTTTGCGCGGGATGTCCCTGCCACCCTTTATAAGTCTGAAATCGCCACATGTTACGATCAAACGTGCTCGTGCCTTCTCTTTAAGAGGCTTACAAGAGCTAAAGCGCGGTCACTGTCGGATTGCATAGAAAAGAAAGAGACGCGCGATGACACAACGCTGGTAATTTATTGCAAAATATGAAGCAATTATGGATTTACAAAAAATCTATTCATTGGCCTAAAAAATTAAAACACTATTACGTTAGTATGTTACTTGTAGAATAATCTGACAAAAAATCAGAATGTTTGCATGTATATTAGTATGGTTTTTAACCGTTAAAAAAAAAAATGTGAGGTATCTGCGTGATTTTTTTCTATCATATCAAGTTAATTGTATTATGTTTTCAACACACTATCTAACTAGCATATACCCAGAAGAATACCATATATTTTTCTGATTTTGGTTACTGCAGTGGATCATATATTTTTAGTTATTATAAATTTGCGTTTAGGTCATGTAGTCCCCTTAAGCCCGTGTCCGTGTATTTTCCCTGCAGTGGGACAACAGTACACTAGTATTACTATTAAAACTATTAATGAATCGTTTCCAAAACAAGATGGCATCGCCATGTAAATATTCAGGCGTAAATAAATAAAGCATGTTCTACTTATTTTATCAAATAATGTTGATAAAAAATTCTAAACAGAATAGGTGAAAAGGGTTTGGGCTTTCATAGTCTAACGTCATACGTCAATATTTTTATACTCTAACTTTTCTCTTTCTTCGAATTTCTAAAAAGGCATTGTAGTTACCTTAGTGATTTGGCCATGCGTCACGATCACTCAATAGAAAATATTTTATTATTTATCAGAATAGTTACAAGGTTTCAATATAAACAGGTAAACGATTGTGTACCGGTACAAAGGTAAGGTTTGATGTTATTTTTTTTTATAAAGTCACGAAAACATAACCTTAAAATACTTAACTGTTCCTCTTCTATATTTTTTTTTTGTTTACGTTAATTCAAATTCAATGATTGTGATGCAATACAATTCATATATACGAGTATTAGGTATGTATTTATTAGATTATCATTCAATGGAAAAATATTAGCAAATAAGTACCGTCAATTTATGTTTCCTCCAGATAAATAGATAACCAGGACCAATCGCCAGGACCTGCACCCTAAATTACGTAACACACCATCTATCACAATCTGAATAATTTTGAAGCCTATTGCTAATCCAATGCTTCATATGTTCGAAAAATGTCTCTGCTCAACGACGTAAATAACGCAATGAATGTTGTTGAACTGTCGAAATAAAACCCATTCCTACTGTTAGTGTGTTACGTAATTACCCCGCAGGATTTTACTAACATCATACTATAGGTCTGCCCCGTTGGTCAAGTGATCACAAGAGTTACTGCTGAGCATGAGGTCCCCGTTTCCCGGTTCGGGCAAAGTATTATTAGGTTTTTCCATCTAGAATTTCTCAGTAGCAGCCGGAAGTCTGGATGTATGCCCGGTTGATGGGAATCGCCCCCTATTACATGAGACTTAACCATAACTAGCGATATGTGGTGTGTAGGTAGGTACACCTCTGCCTTACCATTCGGGAAATACAGGCGTGATGTTATGTATCCATATCGTAGGTAGATATTTATTTAGGGTGCCGGTTAGTTTTTCAATTTAATTGATACTGTTAGCGACGTAATTCGCTCCAAACACTGTTTTTGCGACGTAATTAGTTCCAAACACTGTTTTTGCGACGTAATTAGCTCCAAACACTGTTTTTGCGACGTAATTAGTAGAAACACCAATTTTTTCGCTACATTTTTTTAACAGTTTTAACTTCCCAGATCTCCTCACCCAATAACAGGAAATGGTTGGTAAAGACGTCGTTATATTAACATAATGTCCTAGTAAAAGTACAGAATGTACTAACCGAGGGCACGCGGTCTAATCCAACGGAAATAATAGGTGTACAGGTAAATGAAACTCCTTGAACAAAGCCCTTTTGTCTTTCGAGTACACTGTTCAAATTAAGTGAAAAATAATTACAGCCCTGTAAATTGGCTGTCTGAAAAACTCACAGGATAACGGATATTAGACGGTGCAGAATTTCCAACATAGCCATTCTTTACTTTTATAGAACGGAAAAGTTTTATAATTTTTCTTTTACACTGATGGAAATAGTTGCTAAATTCATTTTGTTCAGTAATTATTCATTAACATAGACAATTATGGGACCACTAAAGTAGAAGTGGCGATATTTTTTTAAACTTACATCATTATTGCTCTTCCCATCCGGTTAGTAATCTCAAAATTTACCAGTTGATGATATCTTGAAGATAATAAGGTAATTAAACAATAATTAGAAACGAATTAATTATCACATCATAATGTATTAATTACTGATTGATTAATGTATTCATTACAGATTGCGCAACGTCTTTAATTATTATGTAAAGTTAACGAGATTAGAAAAAAGTAGTTATTTTACATACTTAGCATAAAATTAAGTTTCATACCTTGTTCCTTTGCAAAAAATTACGAACTAGTGAGATACAGGCTCTTTTTCGCGAGCTGTTTAGGCTTCTACACAGAAATGTCTATATTATGTTAACAATCTGAAAATCTATCCGTCATTGAGCTACTATTAAGCTATCCCAGTATCAGGGGGCCTACTCTCTGAATCCGTCAACGAAAATACGGGACCATTTTTTTTTGTTTGAGGGGTTGTCATGTAATAACTTCTCCCGCTCTAGGCGGAGCGGGAGGAAGTGTCACTATTTTACTGACTAAGACCCACCCGTGTTCCTTCAGTTGCCTGTGCGCCAGGGCCACGGTAACTCTTTCGAACAATCCGCGACCCCGGCAGGCATCGGCCCTATCGGACCTCGTCAATTATTGCTGACATCTCTTTGAGACGCGTGTGGAACACAACGTGCCGTCGACCCGGGCCTGGTCCTTACCGGACGGTGAATACGGCCCCATCCGAAAGTAGTTCGATAATTAGAAGTTAACCCGATTAATTAACATTTTTGAATGGGCAATAACACATCGGGAGTAAGGACCGCTGTTCAATCGTGTTGTCATAAATTTTTAGTTCGAGCCCTGGACTAATCGTATGTCTTTTTTAACCGACTTCACAAAAAGGAGGAGGTTCTCAATTCGTCTGTATGTTTTTTTTTAATTTTTTTATTTGTGTTAGCTCATAACTTTTTTCTGGGTGAACCGATTTGGATGATTCTTTTTTATTTGATCGGTGGTGCTTCACATGTGGTCCTATTTAAATTTGATTAAGGTCTGACCAGCAGTTTTTGAGTTATCCTTAATACTGCATATTTTTTCCACTTAGTTTATATGGATGATGTGTTAATAATTTCCTGTCACTGTTCACACACCAAGAAGTGGTATACGAATTTGTGAGGGGTAGGTACCGCAACTATAAAGTGAAAAATAAAAACTTTTTTACAAAAAAACAACCGTCGGTGTCTTTGGTTTTGTATTTTCGTTTTTGGCCACCGACTTCCGAAATTAAAGTTATTTTTCACTTCTTTTAGTGTTTTTTTTTGGAAGTTGGTTGTTTTTTTGTAAAAAAGTTTTATTTAACCGACTTCAATAAAAGGAGGAGGTTCTCAATTCGACTGTACGTTTTTTTTTATGTGTGTTAGCTCAGAACTTTTTTCTAGGCGAACCGATTTGGATGTTTTTTTTTTGTTGGAAAGGAGATATCCGAAGGGTGGTCCCATGATAAGGAAACCAGGATCTGATGATGGCATCCCAGAGAAATCGAGGGGAATCTTCAAAAATCATAGTGGCGACTAGTGCGTTTGTTTAGATTTTTCATTAAAGCACTACAATTTAATGAAGGTCTGGAGTCGATCTGATGGTGGAGCCGAAAGACAGTCGAGGGAATTCCTCAACAATTTACAGCAGTTACCTTGTGTTTGGGCTTGTTTAATTTGTATTGATGAGAACTTTACATCTAGAAGGGTTGTGACTGTCATTACTTTAACTAGAAAGCCGTTAACCCTCAAATGGTAATTTTTCACTTTTAAATAGAAAGTAATAGAGTTCAAAATTCTCTATCTTTCTGTCAAAGAAACATTTTTACAATATAAATAGTTCCAAAGATATGAAAATTTCGTAGGCCATTAATTAACATAATTTATGACGATTCCATCACTTGAAAGCGTCTAACCCACACTTCTTCGCTTAATGTACTTTAAAATACCTTATCTGCCCGATGTGATGATAATTTTCTAGCCTTCTACTTAACTACAAGTACGTTATCTGATTATTCTTGACTATAGAGAAGCAAAAGGACTATAACTACTTTATAGTTAAGCATTTAAAGAACAGTTTCCGTAAAAAACTTGACTTATTTGCAGTTACCTGCCCTTAACGCTATTTTAGTTAAGCATTTAATTCTGTTAATTTCTCACAAAACTTAGTTGAAAATAATTCTTGCCTATATGATGAAAATGGTGGAAACAAAAAATATTTTGCTTAGCTACAAAGCAGCTAAGCCTTATTACTTAGCTACAATACAGTTTGCCGACTCTCACTCTCGCGCTGCGTTCACTCCAGGGGTGATCGGGGTGACCAAACAGAAACCCGAAAAAGTGGTTTTGAAAACAGATAGCACTTTAGCCTCCGTATGTAAAATTTTCTTTTTGACCACCTTGGGTTTTGCATATATCAACGATAAACTTCTATCTAGCTGCCTCGACGACAACAAACGTGGACAACACATCAAAACTCTAAAATTTTATCGTGGAAGTTATCACTAAAGATATCGAATCCTTCAACCCATCTGCGCCGCATCATCGTCGTGAGCATGCTCCAAATCATTGCTGCAAGTAAAATAAGCGTTAAATTCATGTACAAAGCACCCCAATGTAAAAATTGGATACAAAATGTATAGAACTCATTTGAAAAGCAGGAATACATCGTTTGCTCGCCTTGGTAATGAGGAATGTGAACTATGTGACTGATATACATTGCACAAACCTGATACTAATCATGACGCTCGAAATTAAATAATAGCCAATTGCACAGTTTGCGAGGAGTGGGCTGTTTACCACGAAAAATACACAAATGCCAGACAGTTATAATAATGAAAACCAGATATATTACAATAGTGACTTGGAAAAGGTAATAATGCTGCCAAGGCGCGAAACATTTGGGCACGCCACAATTGCGGCGGTAAGTCCCCTCTTTGAGGAGTGGATTAAGAGGCACCACGGCGTTCTCACCTTCCACCTGGCGCAAGTCCTCACCGGACATGGTTGTTTCGGGAGGTTCCTGTTCCGGATAAGACGGGAGGAAACGCCCGGGTAACACCATTGTAAGGATCGCCCGGAGGACACGGTGGAGCATACGGTGGAGGTCTGCCCGGCTTAGGGGGAGCACCGCCTTGTCCTCGCGAAGGCGATCGGTGGCACCGATCTTTCGCGTCCGGCCCTGATACAGGCCATCTTACGGAGTGAGAGGGCATGGGAAGCCGTCACCTCCTGCGAAGCAGTTATGCTCGCAAAGGAGGATGCAGAGCGCGTGGGAGTGAGGCAATCGTTGCGCCCTCACGCCCCTAATCGCCGCAGGAGGAGAAACCCTGGGCGTCGGGAGTCGATAACCGATTCACGGCCACCGTAGGCACGGGCTTGCGGACGGCGAGCAATAGGTAGTTTGCCGTCCTATAAGGACTAGGACTACGTCGACGGCGCGTTGTGTTCCACGCGCGTCTCAAAGAGATGTCAGCGCCAATTGACGGGGTCCGCTAGGGCCGATGCCTGCCAGGGTCGCGGATTGTTCGAAAGAGTTACCGTGGCCCTGGCGCACAGGCAACTGAAGGAACACGGGTGAGTTTTAGTCAGTAAAAGTCTGAACCGCCCCTCCCGCCCCGAGTCGCGAAACATTCAAAGCGGTTATATTTGTCCAAGACTAACAGCATTTAACCAAACCTTCGCATTCGCTCCAGTTGGAAAAATCACCAAGGAATCTAAGCCACTTGCGGCTATTTGGTACGATGTTATCGCTGGGAGAAAACAAGAAGACATACCTAATAAGTACATATTGAAACATTTTCTTACGTTTCCGTGATGTCAAAACAATACTTATTTGGATGGACAAACTTTGGATGGATAAAAAATAACCAAGAATAAAATGTTTTTCTGGCAAAATTCACCCATTATTCGTTATGATAATGAACATTATCAAAAGACCAGTCACAGTATAATATGTTTTTTTTTTATATTACTTATTGATCTGAATATGTGCCTTTTTATCATGTCTGTCCATGACTGTGTTTAATGTAGATAACAGTTAAGTTCCTAAATACTTAAAACTACAAGCTTTTGCTCGTGGATCCGACCGCGTGGAGGTCGGAAAACGATAATTATAATTTCGAATATTTAAACCACGGGAATGAACCAACGTGATTAAAAGTATTAAATATCTTATTCCAGGTCTGGTCTACCAGTGTGCCAAATTTCAATTAAATCCGATAAGCTGTTGAGGCGTGACTAATGAACAAACAAAATACATACAAACTTATCAACTTTATCAACTCATAAACATCAAACTTACGTACTTTCAAATCCATACTTAGTACTTTCCCGTAGGATTATTCGCAACCTCAACGCAGGCGTAGCCACGGGCCTGGGGACTCTGAACAGGGACCCTTGGGGACGCCCATACAAAATGGTGCGGGAAAAACTCCGCCCATGGGCTCCCCCCCTGACGCAGAGTCTCCGGCCTCAGCTCATGGAGGGCGTGGTGAGCGCTCTGTTCCCTTCGCGAGGGGAGCACACTCCTCCGCCCATGGCTCCGCCTCCTGCGGTGCCCACTGTAGACCACATAATCGACGATGACGACGATGCTCCTGAGGTGACCGAGGTAGAGTTGAGAGCGGCGGTACGTAGGCTGAGTGCCAAAAATACCGCCCCAGGACCCGACGGCCTACCTGGAAAAGCCTGGGTCCTGGCCTTGGAGGCTCTCGGGCCTCGACTTAGAGGGCTCCTAAGCGCATGCTTGGAGGGGGGCCAGTTCCCACTTCGTTGGAAGACGGGGAAACTGGTCCTCGTTAAGAAGACGGGGCGCCCTGCGGACTCTCCGTCCGCTTACCGGCCCATCGTGCTGCTCGACGAGGTGGGCAAGCTCTTTGAAAGAGTCATTGCAGACCGCCTCGTCGGGCGGCTGGTGCGGGTGGGGCCGGATTTGGCGGAGAGCCAGTTTGGTTTCCGCAGGGGGCGCTCTACGGTGGACGCCATCATACGCGTGCGAGCCCTCACGACGGGGGATGCTGTGACCCGGGGTGGGGTCGTCTTGGCGGTGTCTCTAGACATCGCCAATGCCTTCAATACCCTGCCCTGGAGTTGCATCAGGGAGGCACTCCGGTATCACCGGATGCCGACCTACCTCTGTCGCATAGTCGAGGCCTATCTGACGGACAGGGCCGTCATCTACCCCGGTCACCAGGGAGAATGGAACCGGCGAGAGATGTCGTGCGGTGTCCCACAGGGATCGGTCCTGGGGCCGCATCTGTGGGACATCGGGTACGACTGGGTGCTGCGTGCCGACCTCCCTAGCGGCGTCAGCGTCGTTTGTTACGCTGACGACACGCTGGTCCTGGCGCAGGGGAGGTCGCACCAGGCGGCGGCCGAAATAATGACACGCGGGGTTGCGACAGTCATTGAGAGGATCCAGCAATTGGGACTCGAGGTGGCCCTACACAAATCCGAGGCCATGTGTTTTCATGGTCCTCGGAACGCGCCACTCTCGGGTTCCCAAATAATGGCGGGAGGGGTTCACATCGGCGTCGAGTCAACGATGAAGTACCTGGGACTCGTCCTCGACAGCCGGTGGAACTTCGTCGAGCATTTCCGACGTTTGGCTCCCAGACTGGACCGGGCCGGGGCTGCCTTGAAGCGGCTCCTGCCCAATCTAGGGGGTCCAAACGCCTCCTGCCGGAGGCTCTACGCGGGGGTCGTGCGGTCCATGGCCCTTTACGGGGTACCGGTGTGGGCGCGTTCATTGAGGCTCCGACCAGCACACCGGTTGAACGCGTCCCAAAGGGTCATGGCCATCCGGCTAGTCCGGGGATACCGCACGGTCTCCTACGAGGCGGCGAGCCTCCTTGCTGGATTGCCGCCATGGGATCTGGAGGCAAAAGTCCTCGCGCATATTTGGGAGTGGCGCGAGGAGGCGAAACGCCGGGGCGTTACTCCGCTGCCGCAAGAAATCGCGGCACAGCGGACAGAGCTCCGGCGGGATCTTATGGCGGCATGGAGAGTGCGACTGTCGCAACCCAGCGCTGGGCACGCCACAATTGCGGCGGTAAGTCCCCTCTTTGAGGAGTGGCTTGAGAGGCGACACGGCGTCCTCACCTTCCGCCTCACGTAGGTCCTCACCGGACATGGCTGTTTCGGGAGGTTCCTGTTTCGGATAAGGCGGGAGGAAACGCCCGGGTGTTGGCATTGTGTGGATCGACCGGAGGACACGGTGGAGCATACGGTGGAGGTCTGCCCGGCTTGGGCGGAGCACCGCCGTGTCCTCGTGGCGGCGATCGGCGTCGGCGATCTCTCGCGTCCGGCCCTGGTTCATGTCATGGTACGGAGCGAGAGGGAATGGGAAGCAGTCACCTCCTTCTGCGAAGCAGTAATGCTCGCGAAGGAGGAGGCGGAGCGCGTGAGGGAGAGGCAATCATTGCGCCCTCACGCCCCTAGTCGCCGCAGGAGGAGACACCCTGGGCGTCGGGAGTCGATAGCCGACTCCCGGCCACCGTAGGCGCGGGCCTGCGGACGGCGAGCAATGTGCAGCTCGCCGTCCGGTAAGGACCAGGCCCGGGTCGATGGCGCGTTGTGTTCCACGTGCGCCTCAAAGAGATGTCAGCATAATTGACGGGGTCCGATAGGGCCGATGCCTGCCGGGGTCGCGGATTGTTCGAAAGAGTTACCGTGGCCCTGGCGCACAGGCAACTGAAGGAACACGGGTGGGTTTTAGTCAGTAAGAGTCTGACACGCCCTTCCGCTCCGCCCAGAGCGGGAGAGGTCATTTGATGATTTCCCACCCAAAAAAAAAAAAAAAAGGCGTAGCCACGGGCAAAAGCTAGTTTATAATATTTGTAGGATTAGATTTGATACATTTAATTTGTATACTTGAAAAGTGATTTTATAATTGTTTTTTTCTGTTTTTTTTTATTTTTTCAGAGTACAAATTTAGTTTTTTAATACTTTTATTTGTGATAATATAAAAAAAGACTGAAATTGCTTCATGACTGATATAACGTAACCTTATTTTATTAAATTAATTTAGTGAGAAGTCTTCAATTAGTTGAGCTCCTTAAGTTCTGAGTTGAGCTGTACGATTACTGAAAAATGCATGCACTGACTGGACAGGTCCACTCAATGTGTGGTTTTTCCTCAAAATACCATTTCAGACACAAATCTTTAAGGTCTTCACATGATCTGACCAAGATTATGTCTGGAATTTAAAAGAGACTGTGACCTCTGAGTTTGTTTCGGCCTTTCTTCTCAGAGTAGTCAGATAGGAAACGCCTACCTCATCAATTTTTTTAAATATGATTAACGTGTAAAAGTGTTTGTTCAAACCTACTTACAGAAATAAAATCATTTATCAACGAAAGAATGAAGAACATACATAAAGTTTAATTGTCCATGCCTAATTGTGATCTCATGATCTGTAAAATCCAAATTAGTTATTAGTTGAATATTGCCTATTAAAATTATATTTCATATACCTTTTAAATGTTGAAATATACTTTACATTTTTAAAAGAACATGTCTTTAGTTTCTCATTTATTCCCATATGAATGCTGAACTACATATAAAGAAGTTAACCACAAGCGAAATATTTTTAGCCACCTTTAAGTTTAGTAAAGTAGTTAGGATTTTAAAAATGTTCCATATATCATTGGCAATAATTAGCTTAAAAGCATCTAAAGCCCCCCTCAAACTGGTCATTAGACAAGCTATTGAAATTTAAATTGAAACAAATGTCGTAGCTATAAAGCAGTTATGTCACTTAACAACTTTTTAGTTAAGTATTTCTAAATAAATTTAACAAACAGTAGGAAGGTTAGACATTCAAATAAATTACTTCACTAAAAAGCCGCTAAGGTATGGTTAACGGCCTTTTAGCACAGTAATGTGATGCAATAACTAGATAACATGATTAACAAAATAAGAAAACTTAATTTTAAAAGTAATGAATAAGACTTTCTGGACAGAAAGGATTCTCTAAGATAAACAGAAATAAATATCAATTAACGTGTCCAACAATCATTAACCTAAGTATCATAGTTTTCAAGAAACAACGATTCCCGCGTTTTTTGCCATCTTCTCGAAAACAACTCATTGGGCTTAACGGCCTTCTAGTTAAAGGACGGCAGATTAGGGGTCTGATGATGAATACGAAGTACAGTTAAGGGAGCTCCTCAACGGTTTACACTAGCTACCTTGTGTTTGGACTTAATTCTTTTATATTATTGATGAGAACTTTGCACCCATATGGGTCATAACGGCCATTACAGGTCTGATGATGGAGACCATAGACAGGCGAGGTTACCTTTTGTTGGGCTTACTACATACTGTTCAATATGCCAAAATGTTCAGTTTGTATAAAAATAATACCTAATTAAAATTGAAGTTTTACATAGGAAACTAACTGAATTTAAGTTGCGTAATCGCGTCATCTCCAGCAATGCTCTGTCGTCGTGTGGCCTACTCAATTGTTTTTTTTAATCTACGTCAGACAACGCTATTCCTTCCAAGGTTTTAACACGACTCAGAGCAACATACACCTGTCCTTTGGAGAAATTTTTCTTGCCTAGATCTATAACAGCTTTTTCCAGTGTAGTTCCCTGTAACATGTGATCCGTAACTGCCCAACTTAAAATCAAAGGTAACATTCAGCGCTCGACATCTCCGTATCATAATGGGACCACCATTGTCACCGAGTCAGAATCTGATAAGGGGATCCCATGTAAATCGAGGGAAATCCTCAAATTTTATAGGCACACCTATAGTGATTTGGGTATTTTTTTCAGTAACTCGTGCATTTGCTCTCGGAAAGCATCATTCAGTGAAGTGGAACTGATGATGAAGACCACAGGTGGCTTCCGGAACTACTTAATAATAAGCATTTCACGGGTTGCGATTCGATTACTTAAATATGGTTGCTAAGCAATTTATGCTCGTCAAAATGCATAATATGGTGAAATCTTCTAGTTTTAACCAAGAGAACTCCTCATCAATTAATGTCCCTGCATCGGGAAAAGCAATATTTTGTGAAAGGTGAAGAGCAGTTGCAGCTATTGTAATTTAAATAAATTAATAACTGACCTACTAGAAACAGAAAAATAAAAACTTTTTACAAAAAACTGGCATGGATGCTAAGCTTCACAGATTGGCTCATCGCCATAAGGTTGCCTGCTTGTCGGTCTTCTACAGATTGTACTTCGCTGAGTGTGCCCAAGAACTCCACGACCTCATTCCACCGGCCCCCTTCTTCCATCGGACATCTAGGCGCACTGCAAGTTACCATCTCTACCTAGTTGCTATTCCACCAATACGCAGTAAGCGCTTCCAAACATCTTTTATAATGCGCACAGCAAAAGAGTGGAATTCTCTACCTGCGCCTGTGTTTTCGACCGCATACAACCCAAATCTCTTCAAAGTGAGAGTGAACTTCTTTTGACTTTGTCTCTGTCATCTCTGACCTAGACTAGAGTCAAGAGCAAACCCATCTAAAATAAAAAATAAAAAAAACAAACGACTTACAAAAATAAAACTACAAAGTGAAAAATAACTTTAAGTCGGTGGCAAAATACTAAAATACATAGGTACCCAAAGACACCGACTTCCGAAATAAAAGTTATTTTTCACTTTGTAGTTTTTTTTGGAAGTCGGTTGTTTTTTTTTTAATGCCCGTAACATGGGCCGAAACTACATATGGACTTCGTACTTAGGGAGTAGATCCCCAGAGGCCCTAGCACGAACAAGATACGTAAAGGTAACGTTAAATCAAACGATTTTTTTATCGAAAATACAACTATCTTGTAGCATTTTGGCATATTTTTTTGCGCCAAGCACTATTAAAATCACCCCCAGATATTAATAAAGTCTTAAAACTAAGTAAATATTATGTGAGAAACAAACGTAAATTCGAACGATTTGAATGAAATGAATTCGTTCGAATTTACGTTCCGTTTACTACGCGCATTTGTGCTAGGCGTGCGGTTATAGAGAATTTGGAGACATTTACACAGAAAGTGTATTGTTGCAATAATATATATAAACCATAAAAAGTTTACCCACACTGCGAGTAGGTACCAATAAGTATTAGCTACTAACCTACTTTTTTCATGTGCTGTTTACCTTGAAGACAGTAAAAAAAAAATTACACAATCATTTTAAAGGTTTTGATAAGCGAAAACAAGGTAAGTGCGTTTCTGATTTTACATTGAGTTCCTCACCACGAAACAAAACTAACTGGATTTTCCCATTTCTGGATACGCTAACCTTCCAATAGTTCCAACCATAGTATTAATAGAATTCTATCAAAATGTAATCTAAAGTTCTAATTAAATTAATAAATCAACTATCCGTAACAAATGTGTTGGAAAATCAATGGTTATATTGACTTAGTTGTCAGGAGAACCTCTGACAGATGGACATTACAACATCGTAGCCTCGTAGAGTTTTATTAAGTTTACGACGGAACTCTAAACAATAAATTAACTATTCTGCTCCACATTACGACGTTATTAGAACTTATTATCAGGACCACTAACAGCTAAACAATTTCCGTTCACACAGCACTATTCGGCGATACTGTGAATACTTACAGAAAAAAATAACATTCATTTTAATCGTAGTCACAGTTAAACGACCAGATACCAGCACTGCCGCTTTTGTCGCCTCAATAAACTATCGGATTCACGTGAAAATGGCGCACAAAAATTTATTTGCAACCATTTTTGTATTCGCCTGTGTTTTGACCTGTAAGGGCGAGGACTGTGAGGCCTACGATGAAATGGGATCGTGTAAGTATTAACTGGATTTTAATATAATAATATTTACCTTAATAACTTATTAACAAGTTGGTGGGTGTATGACCTGATGTATGAACGTAAATGATGCAAAAGGAATACGAGTATGTAAGGATCGTAGCAGCTGATGTTCTGCAGTTTCTGCCTATCCCTTTGGGAAAAGGCGTGAGTTCATGTGTTTATGATCTTAATAATCATAATCATGAACATTTAATTGTCAGAATGTTACATTATATCCCAACTAGCAAAGTAATCTTATAACAAAATATTATAAGTCTATTAACACCTAAAAGATTCTTATAAGTGCATTGGTGTAGACTATTTACTTATAGTAGCATTTCACTAGCCTTAATTTACTCAGGAGCATTTGCTTCTGTAACTTAGTCTTATAGTTAAATCAAGTTTTACTTTTAAAACAGTTATAAGACTCATATACTTATAAAGGCATTTCAAAAGACTAAATTTACTCAGGAGCATTGGCTTCTATAACTTAGTCTTATAGCAACTGCAAGATTAAGTTATAGGACAGTTGTAGGATGCTTTTACTTTAACATAATAACAGAGATCCTTATAAGTATTTGGCAATATCGTCTTTATAAGATTGTTGGCATTTTACAGATACACTATGAGAGCAAACAAGCTTATAAACTACCGGACCAAGCAC
Organism: Griposia aprilina; assembly: GCA_916610205.1. Taxonomy (NCBI): domain Eukaryota; kingdom Metazoa; phylum Arthropoda; class Insecta; order Lepidoptera; family Noctuidae; genus Griposia; species Griposia aprilina. The sequence continues at coordinate 8,554,450 of OU744287.1, forward strand.
TTTGTAAGGAAACGTCAGTCATTTTCTCAACTCATAATCAAGTGCAACAGATTAAGTAATGGAGGGTTCCGTCGAAAATAATGTTGTACCTGTTGAGTGCTATTCTGATGAGAATGAATTACTATCAATAATATTACACAAAAGAATTAAAAACATTCTACCCAAAGATGCACGAACTATGTTAAAAACAAATAAAAGCCTTGTTAACTTGCATAAAACATTGACTTGTTTTTGACAACTTGCCCTCATCGAGCGAGATTTAACGGGTGAGCTTGATAAACGATTCATGAGGAACCCTAATTTGTTTTAAAATGGCGGAGAAGTGATATTTACCAAAACTGTAATAATTACTAATTTGTTTAGTGTGATTCTATAAAGTACTCAATGCAGAGCATTTTTAAAACATGGCGAATATTGACTCCGTGATGGGGCAGAAAACAGCTCGGTGTGTCCGGCGCTGCGCATTTTTTCATATGCTCTAGGGCTATGTATTCGTCGATAAAAGCCTTGTAACGTGAAGCAAGGGTTTCATCTCGTGCTAACTGTTTTTCCAGCTGCTTGAATTGCGCGACTGCTTGAGGCTTACAACAACTACACAATGTTTAATTTTGCTCTAGGCGTTAAAAAAAAAAAACAATATACGGTACATATTCACAGTAAATTTGACTTCCCCACCAGTTTCCACACTATATTCACAAATTAACTAGCTAGGTATATTAAAAACTAATTAATATTAATGGAATTATTTATATTAGTAAGGAATATGAGCAAGTATGTTACAAGCGCATTATAAAAATGATAGCTTTTATAAGATACTTGAGTCAGAGCGTAATAAAAGCACTAGTGCCTGTAACTGCATAGGCTAAGATTGTTATAGAAACTATTGTTATTCGTCAAATATATTTTATGAGTTAATGACTTTATCCAAGTTCATTGTAAGATCGTTACAGAAATATATGCTCCTATACTTGCGCCCAAATCCTTGTTTGTAGCATACGAGTACTTCAAGTATCTTATAAATGCACGAAAAAATAGTCTTGAGAGAGTTATAAGTACTGATTTTGCTAGTTGGGATGGTATTACATATTTTAATCCCCTAAGTCTGACCCTCTGGTAGATTATTGTCGTGGTCCATGGGTGCCGAGAGCTGGGTGCAAGAGGGTGCACTTGCACCTCCCTGGCTTCAAAATAAAATATAGGTGTAAAAACATTCAGAACTAAAAAAATATCCAAGGACAGATCCTTAAATTTTCGATTATTCTGAGAGCATTCTGCAATCTCTAAATTCTTAATCTTTTGTGGATTAGTCAACAAAGAACCGAACTCCTATTTTGGAAAATCTAATCGACCCTAGACGGGGTGCTAACATTATCAAGCTTGCTTCGCTCGCTCTTGAATCCTATCCTATGTTAATTCTTAAGCTACTTTATCGACACAGTCAGACAGACCTCTTTCCGTATGCATCGACAAACTAAAACTTATCCCATTCGAGGCAAGATGCAAAAATTATCGAGCTCGCTTTGCTCGCTCTTGCATTCTACATTCTCTTAATTGTTAAGCTTTTCTGCATAAATCAACAAAGTTACTCCTTGTATGAATGGACAAACGATAACCTAACATATCCAAAATGAAGTGCAAAATGTTCGTGGTCAATTCGTGGAGCTGAAGAAGCACTGAAAATAAACTTGCTCATTTATCATTGCGTCATTTACACAATCATCTCTTGTCATAATTTTTAACGCGCTTCCAAAGTAGGTAATTAATGAAACAATTCTTTATAAAATTCAACACACCACAATTTAAATATATAAATAATGTTTCGCTGTTTTCAATTAAGAGTATTATTTTAAAACATGAATAGTCCTATCAGAACATCGCATTGTTTTAAATTCAACTTTGGATAAAGCTGCATAATTTAAATTGTAAATACTGATCCAGCTAATGATGATAAAACTACGCGAAACAATTTATTATGTTATATTATTTTGAGTGCCTGCAATTGAAACTTCTGACATAAGATTCCAGGAAGTATCTGAACAAAATATTATTCAGGTGTCTGATTGGAATAGCTAGTGGAGGGTGGGATCCTGGATTCGATTCCCTGGTCGGACGGTTTTATCATTTAAGATTTTTCATTCGTTTTTTTTTTTTGTAGTAGGCTGAAGTTTGAACGTGTGCCTGACTAAAGAAAAAAGGCTCGCATCATATTATATTAACTTGCCAAATGTGGTCCGCAAAACACCTCCCGGAATACAGGTCTTATATAAACATACATAACATTACGCTAGTAATCCCCGAAGGTTAAAGCAGAGGTGTACATAGGGTACACCCAGATTTCGCCAGTTATGTTTAAGTCCCATATAATAGGTGGCGAGCTTATTGCCATCAACCGGGCACAAATCCAGACTCCGGGCTGCTACTGACAAATTCCTGATAAAAAAACCCAATAGCATTATGTCTGACCTGGGAATCGAACCCAGGACCCCATACTCAGAAGTAGCACTTGCGAACTAGTGGTCGCAAGCGCTACTTCTGAGTATTTCTACATACCGCCTTGGTCCAGTGACGAAGGAGGTATGTAGAAATAACGAGGTATATAAACGAGGTATACAGGTGTCCTATTCTATTTATTCAGGTACCCCACCGTGTTCTTCCGACATGGTGTTATACACCGCCAGTTGTCTCGACCCAACAATGTCGGAGCGCACGTGCCGGCAACCCGAGGCTCGCTCCCTGGGCGTCCGCTGCGACTACACGCGGTGTGAGTGTCCCGACCTGAAGGTGTGGGACGAAGCCGCTAAGCAGTGCGTGACCATCGACCAGTGTTCGGATCAATCGAATGTTAACAGTACCAGAAGTGACTGAATAATGTGTCTTATGAATAAATGTTTGGGTATTCTATTCCTTTCTATACTATACCGGCCTATTCCTGCTAGGGTAGCAACGCGCGACGTAAAAGTAACGTAAATTCGAACGATTTTTGAATCGAAAATTCAACTATCCTATAGCATTTTGGTTAAAAGTTTTGCGACAAGCATAATTACTTTCACTTATAAATATGAATGAAGTCTTAGAACTAATTAAATATTATGTATGAAACGAATATTTTCAATTTAAAAATTGTGTTTATTCACTTTACGTTTACAACGCCCAATATAACTGCCTCACAACAGGGTAGTTGCTTCTTTTCCATGCAGAGAAAGAACTTGAAATAATCGCTTATTAGTGTATGTTGGAGGTATTAGATCATTTCGAAATAATTCATGATGATTTTCTGCACCATCAGTCTGTGTCTGAGATTTCCATTCAATGTTCCTGGTAGCTCTATTAGATCCTTGCAATATTACAATTTTACACACCCAGTCGAAACATTACAGACGTATGCAAGCTCTTGCCGAATTCATGGTCGTTCGAACAAAGCCAACGGGGTGTGAATGGCATGCGGACTCATGTCATGTCAACACTGCTTTGATAAATGAAATATAGAGTCAGTCAATCTCCTTTCAAACTGAAAATATAGAGTCAGTCAATCTCCTTTCAAACTGAAAATATAGAGTCAGTCAATCTCCTTTCAAACTGAAAATATAGAGTCAGTCAATCTCCTTTCAAACTGAAAATATAGAGTCAGTCAATCTCCTTTCAAACTGAAAATCAAAGCATTTATTTCAATTAAACCTTTTATATGTACTTTTAAGTGTCAGAAAATTCTTGGTTTACTCGTTCCAAAGTATAGATTCCCATGGAGAAGAACAGGAAAGAAACCCCCATAGTAAGGTACCCTTGGTTGAACAACTAGATTAAAATAATCAAGTTACAATAACACTGGAAAACCACAATATCACTTTCGTTGTTAACTCTCAGTTAATTGTAACAAAACTTCACCCTGAAAGTTCCAACGCTTTTTTCTCACCACTTGGTGTATTTACAGTAGTAGAAACCAAAACCAGGTCAATTAATTATTCTTATTTGAGGAGAAGGAATAGTTTATCTACCTGCCGGACCCCTGTTTACTTTTTCAACAGAAACCAGAGCTCTGCGCCGTACGATTGAATTGTACGAGTATAGAGATACCTAATAAATTCCACGAATGATTATTCATACAAAGAAAGAAAGAAAGAAAAGTATTTATTGGGTTTTTAGTCTTTTCAACGATATTGCAATGTAGATCGAATAAATGTGTTTTTATTAGCAGGAATTTAAATAAATAGAAATTATAATAATAATGTATACGCCAAAAAAGACAGAACTGTTTGATTATTTTGGAATTAATTTATTATTATTAGTTTTGCAGACTGATGTCCAAATATCATCATCATCATAATGTATTAATTACTGATTGATTAATGTATTCATTACAGATTGCGCAACGTCTTTAATTATTATGTAAAGTTAACGAGATTAGAAAAAAGTAGTTATTTTACATACTTAGCATAAAATTAAGTTTCATACCTTGTTCCTTTGCAAAAAATTACAAACTAGTGAGATACAGGCTCTTTTTCGTGAGCTGTTTAGGCTTCTACACAGAAATGTCTATATTATGTTAACAATCTGAAAATCTATCCGTCATTGAGCTACTATTAAACTATCCCAGTATCAGGGGGCCTACTCTCTGAATCCGTCAACGAAAATACGGGACCATTTTTTTTTGTTTGAGGGGTTGTCATGTAATAACTTCTCCCGCTCTAGGCGGAGCGGGAGGAAGTGTCACTATTTTACTGACTAAGACCCACCCGTGTTCCTTCAGTTGCCTGTGCGTCAGGGCCACGGTAACTCTTTCGAACAATCCGCGACCCCGGCAGGCATCGGCCCTATCGGACCTCGTCAATTATTGCTGACATCTCTTTGAGACGCGTGTGGAACACAACGTGCCGTCGACCCGGGCCTGGTCCTTACCGGACGGTGAATACGGCCCCATCCGAAAGTAGTTCGATAATTAGAAGTTAACCCGATTAATTAACATTTTTGAATGGGCAATAACACATCGGGAGTAAGGACCGCTGTTCAATCGTGTTGTCATAAGTTTTTAGTTCGAGCCCTGGACTAATCGTATGTCTTTTTTAACCGACTTCACAAAAAGGAGGAGGTTCTCAATTCGTCTGTATGTTTTTTTTTTATTTTTTTTATTTGTGTTAGCTCATAATTTTTTCTGGGTGAACCGATTTGGATGATTCTTTTTTATTTGATCGGTGGTGCTTCACATGTGGTCCTATTTAAATTTGATTAAGGTCTGACCAGCAGTTTTTGAGTTATCCTTAATACTGCATATTTTTTCCACTTAGTTTATATGGATGATGTGTTAATAATTTCCTGTCACTGTTCACACACCAAAAAGTGGTATACGAATTTGTGAGGGGTAGGTACCGCAACTAAAAAGTGAAAAATAAAAACTTTTTTACAAAAAAACAACCGACTTCCAAAAAAAACACTAAAAGAAGTGAAAAATAACTTTAATTTCGGAAGTCGGTGGCCAAAAACGAAAATACAAAACCAAAGACACCGACTTCCGAAATTAAAGTTATTTTTCACGTCTTTTAGTGTTTTTTTTTGGAAGTTGGTTGTTTTTTTGTAAAAAAGTTTTATTTAACCGACTTCAATAAAAGGAGGAGGTTCTCAATTCGACTGTACGTTTTTTTTTATGTGTGTTAGCTCAGAACTTTTTTCTAGGCGAACCGATTTGGATGTTTTTTTTTTGTTGGAAAGGAGATATCCGAAGGGTGGTCCCATGATAAGGAAACCAGGATCTGATGATGGCATCCCAGAGAAATCGAGGGGAATCTTCAAAAATCATAGTGGCGACTAGTGCGTTTGTGTTGATTATTCATTAAAGCACTACAATTTAATGAAGGTCTGGAGTCGATCTGATGGTGGACCCGAAAGACAGTCGAGGGAATTCCTCAACAATTTACAGCAGTTACCTTGTGTTTGGGCTTGTTTAATTTGTATTGATGAGAACTTTACATCTAGAAGGGTTGTGACTGTCATTACTTTAACTAGAAAGCCGTTAACCCTCAAATGGTAATTTTTCACTTTTAAATAGAAAGTAATAGAGTTCAAAATGCTCTATCTTTCTGTCTAAGAAACATTTTTACAATATAAATAGTTCCAAAGATATGAAAATTTCGTAGGCCATTAAGTAACATAATTTATGACGATTCCATCACTTGAAAGCATCTAACTCACACTTCTTCGCTTAATGTACTTTAAAATACCTTATCTGCCCGATGTGATGATAATTTTCTAGCCTTCTACTTAACTACAAGTACGTTATCTGATTATTCTTGACTATAGAGAAGCAAAAGGACTATAACTACTTTATAGTTAAGCATTTAAAGAACAGTTTCCGTAAAAAACTTGACTTATTTGCAGTTACCTGCCCTTAACGCTATTTTAGTTAAGCATTTAATTCTGTTAATTTCTCACAAAACTTAGTTGAAAATAATTCTTGCCTATATGATGAAAATGGTGGAAACAAAAAATATTTTGCTTAGCTACAAAGCAGCTAAGCCTTATTACTTAGCTACAATACAGTTTGCCGACTCTCGCGCTGCGTTCACTCCAGGGGTGATCGGGGTGACCAAACAGAAACCCGAAAAAGTGGTTTTGAAAACAGATAGCACTTTAGCCTCCGTATGTAAAATTTTCTTTTTGACCACCTTGGGTTTTGCATATATCAACGATAAACTTCTATCTAGCTGCCTCGACGACAACAAATATATAGACAAACGTGGACAACACATTAAAACTCCAAAATTTTATCGTGGAAGTTATCACTAAACATATCGAATCCTTCAACCCATCTGCGCCGCATCATCGTCGTGAGCATGCTCCAAATCATTGCTGCTAGTAAAATAAGCGTTAAATTCATGTACAAAGCACCCCAACGTAAAAATTGGATACGAAATGTATAGAACTCATTTGAACAGCAGGAATACATCGTTTGCTCGCCTCGGTAATGAGGAATGTGAACTATGTGACTGATATACATTGCACAAACCGGATACCAAACATGACGCTCGAAATTAAATAATAGCCAATTGCACAGGTTGCGAGGAGTGGGCTGTTTACCACGAAAAATACACAAATGCCAGACAGTTATAATAATAAAAACCAGATATATTACAATAGTGACTTGGAAAAGGTAATAATGCTGCCAAGGCGCGAAACATTTGTGCACGCCACAATTGCGGCGGTAAGTCCCGTCTTTGAGAGGAGTGGATTAAGAGGCACCACGGCGTTCTCACCTTCCGCCTGGTGCAAGTCCTCACCGGTCATGGTTGTTTCGGGAGGTTCCTGTTCCGGATAAGACGGGAGGCCCGGCTAACACCATTGTAAGGATCGTCCGGAGGACACGGTGGAGGTCTGCCCGGCTTAGGCGGAGCACCGCCTTGTCCTCGCGAAGGCGATCGGTGGCACCGATCTTTCGCGTCCGGCCCTGATTCAGGCCATTTTATGGAGTGAGAGGGCATGGGAAGCCGTCACCTCCTGCGAAGCAGTTATGCTCGCAAAGGAGGATGCAGAGCGCGTGGGAGTGAGGCAATCGTTGCGCCCTCACGCCCCTAGTCGCCGCAGGAGGAGAAACCCTGGGCGTCGGGAGTCGATAGCCGATTCACGGCCACCGTAGGCGCGGGCTTGCGGACGGCGAGCAATAGGTAGCTTGCCATCCTATAAGGACCAGGACCACGTCGACGGCGCGTTGTGTTCCACGCGCGTCTCAAAGAGCTGTCAGCGCCAATTTACGGGGTCCGCTAGGGCCGATGCCTGCCAGGGTCGCGGATTGTTCGAAAGAGTTACTGTGGCCCTGGCGCACAGGCAACTGAAGGAACACGGGTGGGTGTTAGTCAGTAAAAGTCTGAACCGCCCTCCCGCCCCGAGTCGCGAAACATTCAAAGCGGTTATATTTTGTCCAAGACTAACAGCATTTAACCAAACCTTCACATTCGCTCCAGTTGGAAAAATCACCAAGGAATCTAAGCCACTTGCAGCTATTTGGTACGATGTTATCGCTGGGAGAAAACAAGAAGACATACCTAATAAGTACATATTGAAACATTTTCTTACGTTTCCGTGATGTCAAAACAATACTTATTTGGATGGACAAACTTTGGATGGATAAAAAATAACCAAGAATAAAATGTTTTTCTGGCAAAATTTACCCATTATTCGTTATGATAATGAACATTATCAAAAGACCAGTACCCAGACCAGTATAATATGTTTTTTTTTTATATTACTTATTGATCTGAATATGTGCCTTTTTATCATGTCTGTCCATGACTGTGTTTAATGTAGATAATAGTTAAGTTCCTAAATACTTAAAACTACAAGCTTTTGCTCTTGGATACGACCGCGTGGAGGTCGGAAAACGATAATTATAATTTCGAATATTTAAACCACGGGAATGAACCAACGTGATTAAAAGTATTAAATATCTTATTCCAGGTCTGGTCTACCAGTGTGCCAAATTTCAATTAAATCCGATAAGCTGTTGAGGCGTGACTAATGAACAAACAAAATACATACAAACTTATCAACTTTATCAACTCATAAACATCAAACTTACGTACTTTCAAATCCATACTTAGTACTTTCCCGTAGGATTATTCGCAACCTCAACGCAGGCGTAGCCACGGGCAAAAGCTAGTTTATAATATTTGTAGGATTAGATTTGATATATTTAATTTGTATACTTGAAAAGTGATTTTATAATTGTTTTTTTGTTTTTTTTATTTTTTCAGAGTACATTTTTAGTTTTTTAATACTTTTATTTGTGATAATATAAAAAAAGACTGAAATTGCTTCATGACTGATATAACGTAACCTTATTTTATTAAATTAATTTAGTGAGAAGTTTTCAATTAGTTGAGCTCCTTAAGTTCTGAGTTGAGCTGTACGATTACTGAAAAATGCGTGCACTGACTGGACAGGTCCACTCAATGTGTGGTTTTTCCTCAAAATACCATTTCAGACACAAATCTTCAAGGTCTTCACATGATCTGACCAAGATTATGTCTGGAATTTAAAAGAGACAGTGACCTCTGGGTTTGTTTCGGCCTTTCTTCTCAGAGTAGTCAGATAGGAAACGCCTACCTCATCAATTTTTTTAAATATGATTAACGTGTAAAAGTGTTTGTTCAAACCTACTTACAGAAATAAAATCATTTATCAACGAAAGAATGAAGAACATACATTAAGTTTAATTGTCCATGCCTAATTGTGATCTCATGAACTGTAAAATCCAAATTAGTTATTAGTTGAATATTGCCTATTAAAATTATATTTTATATACCTTTTAAATGTTGAAATATACTTTACATTTTTAAAAGAACATGTCTTTAGTTTCTCATTTATTCCCATATGAATGCTGAACTATAAAGAAGTTAACCACAAGCGAAATATTTTTAGCCTCCTTTAAGTTTACTAAAGTAGTTAGGATTTTAAAAATGTTCCATATATCATTGGCAATAATTAGCTTAAAAGCATCTAAAGCCCCCCCTCAAACTGGTCATTAGGCAAGTTATTGAAATTTAAATCGAAACAAATGTCATAGCTATAAAGCAGTTATGTCACTTAACAACTTTTTAGTTAAGTATTTCTAAATAAATTTAACAAACAGTAGGAAGGTTAGACATTCAAATAAATTACTTCACTAAAAAGCCGCTAAGGTATGGTTAACGGCCTTTTAGCACAGTAATGTGATGCAATAACTAGATAACATGATTAACAAAATAAGAAAACTTAATTTTAAAAGTAATGAATAAGACTTTCTGGACAGAAAGGATTCTTTAGGATAAATAGAAATAAATATCAATTAACGTGTCCAACAATCATTAACCTAAGTATCATAGTTTTCAAGAAACATCGATTCCCGCGTTTTTAGCCATCTTCTCGAAAACAACTCATTGGGCTTAACGGCCTTCTAGTTAAAGGACGGCAGATTAGGGGTCTGATGATGAATACGAAGTACAGTTAAGGGAACTCCTCAACGGTTTACACTAGCTACCTTGTGTTTGGACTTAATTCTTTTATATTATTGATGAGAACTTTGCACCCATATGGGTCATAAGTACCATTACAGGTCTGATGATGGAGACCATAGACAGTCGAGGTTACCTTTTGTTGGGCTTACTACATACTGTTCAATATGCCAAAATGTTCAGTTCGTATAAAAATAATACCTAATTAAAATTGAAGTTTTACATAGGAAACTAACTGAATTTAAGTTGCGTAATCGCGTCATCTCTAGCAATGCTCTGTCGTCGTGTGGCCTACTCAATTGTTTTTTTTAATCTAAGTCAGACAACGCTATTCCTTCCAAGGTTTTAACACGACTCAGAGCAACATACACCTGTCCTTTGGAGAACTTTTTCTTGCCTAGATCTATAACAGCTTTTTCCAGTATAGTTCCCTGTAACTTGTGATCCGTAACTGCCCAACCTAAAATCAAAGGTAACATTCAGCGTTCGACATCTCCGTATCATAATAGGACCACCATTGTCACTGAGTCAGAATCTGATAAGGGGATCCCATGTAAATCGAGGGAAATCCTCAAATTTTATAGGCACACCTATAGATGCAGATATTGAACGGGAGCGAAGGGCGCTGTCGGTCAGAGCGAATATGGTGATCCGTAGGTTCTTGCGATGCTCAGTAAAAGTTAAAATCACTCTCTTTAGAGCCTACTGCACTACCTTATACACATGCAGCCTATGGACTAACTATACGCAAAGGTCGTACAGTGCCCTTCGAGTCCAGTTTAACAATGCGTTCAGGATGTTGTTGGGTCTCCCCCGTTACTGCAGCGCTTCGACAATGTTTGCGGAGGCGCGCGTAGATTGTTTTTACACAACAATGCGCAAGAGAGGCACCTCGCTGGTTCGGTGAGTGCGGGGGAGCTCCAACAGCATGTTGGCCACGCTAGCTGACAGGGTTGATTGTGCCTACGTTAATCACTGCTGTAGGTTACACATTGAACTCAGGTAATGTGCAACATGTTGTTTGTTGGTTGTGTGTGAATATTTTTGTTTTAATTTAATTTATTTCATTATTTTATTTTGTATTTGTTATTGATTATTTAATGTGACTGAGTGTGTATAAATATTTAGAATTATGAGTCTGTGAAACTTGAAATAAAATGATTATTATTATTATTTCATTTATTTATTTATATACCTATTTAGATACATTTTTAAATATTTTTATAAAAACATAGAAAAAACATTTAAAAATATAAAAAATAGTGGTCCGCCGGTATCGGGAGCAGGGTCCAAGCTACCGGTGGTTAGGGCTCCAGAGACAGGAACCTCCTCACGATGCGAGCCGTATCGAGGAGAACTGCCTTCTGGATCAGGCCCTTTACCCAACCGCCTAACGAGAGCCTCGAGAGATGTTGATCGAGGCTTTTGGCCATCAGGCCATTGGCCGATACGACAATCGGCACAATGACAGCCGAGCTCACATTCCACATGTCAACAACCTCGTGTGCTAAGTCGAGATATTTAATTTGTTTCTCTTTCCCAGCTTTCACGAGGTTCTCGTCATGTGGAATGGTAATATCGATAATCATTGTGCGGCGCGCTAATCGATCTATCACCACTATATCAGGCTTATTGGCGACAATAGTCCTGTCAGTAATGATAGACCGATCCCAGTACAACGTAATATGGTCATTTTCGAGAACTGGGTCAGGCACATACTTGTAATACGGTACCTCAGAATCCACTAGTTTATATTTCAAAGCAAGTTGCTGGTGAATAATCCTGGCTACTTGATTATGCCTGTGCAAGTACTCGCCGTTAGCCAGACGAGAACAACCAGAGACAATATGTCTGATGGACTCACCCGGACGATGGCGTGCCCGACACATGTCAACCGTCCCGTCTTTCATAATATGTCTCCGGTAGTTATTCGTCAAGATAACTTCGTCCATAATTGCACAGACGAAACCTTCAGTTTCCCCGAAAAGGTCACCAAAACGTAGCCAGGATACGGACGCTAAGAAATCTACACCGGGTTCGTGAAGAGCCCGATAAAAGCGTCCGTGTAGCTCCTTGCTTTGCCATACCTCCTTGCGGTCATCGGTAGTAAGTACCACAGGTTTGCGCCAGTTCTCTTTAGCCATGGAGAGCGGGGTGAGGCCCTTGTCCACTGCTACCACATCACGGTGCATACCCACTTCGGCTTTTAAAAAATATTCCCTGAGACTGCACACTTCGCGGTTGTGGAGGGTCTTTGCATTTAAAAAGCCTCGACCCCCGCACTTCCGCGGTATGTACAGTCTCATCACCGATGATCGTGGGTGATGCATCCGATTTGCGGTTAGCAGTCTACGGACCCTCCTATCCAGGGCGTCGAGTTCGGTCTGAGTCCATTTGAGTATGCCGAAAGAGTACATCAATACTGGCATGACCCAACCGTTGAAGGCGCGCACCTTGTTTCCGCCTGAAAGAAGACTAATTAATACCTTCTTCAGGCGACCAAAGAACCGCTCCCTCAGCGATTGCTTCATGTCAGCAACATTGATGCCTAACGCTTCCGACATACCCAAATACTTATAGCTTTCGGATGAAGAGAGGGATCTAAGGTGTATGGAATCCGAAAGTTGAATTCCCTCGGGTTCCATAACCTCACCTCGCTTTACATGCATGACTGCACATTTGTCCACTCCAAATTCCATCCTGATGGTGCTACTAAAAGTTTCAGTTACCTTCAGTAGCTCCATCAGTTGCAATTTGTTGGGGGCAAAGAGTTTCAAGTCATCCATGTAGAGGAGATGAGATATGACCTGACCACCTCTCCTCAACCGATAGCCTAGACCTGAATCCTCCAGTAGTGTGCTTAGAGGATTCAGGGCTAAGCAGAACCAAAGTGGACTCAAACTGTCGCCCTGAAATATTCCCCGTTTAATCCATACAGGCTCATCATTCGCCTGGATCTGTCGACACCCTGGGTAGCGAAGAACCGTTCTCCATTGCCCCATACACGATCTAAGGAAGGTGCGTAGAGTTGTATCTATCTTGCACAACTCCAGCACCCTCATGAGCCATGTATGTGGCACCGAGTCGTAGGCCTTCTTATAATCTATCCAGCATGTCGACAGATCCCTGCGGGATCGACGAACCTGTTGGCTTATGGCCATATCGATGAGGAGTAGCTCCTTAGTACCACGGGACCCGTTCCTACATCCATTTTGAGAGGCCGACATAATCGAATTACTTTCAATGTGTGTATTAATTTTCGCTCTCAAAATGGATGTAAGAAGTTTATAGACCGTCTACAAACAAGTGATCGGTCTATAATTCTTGGGATCCGTGGGACTACCTGACTTATGGAGCAGGTGGGTAACGCCTGTTGTTAGAAACTGCGGAAGCGACCCAGACTCTAAAGTACTGAGATGCCAGGCAGACGTGTGAACTAATTAGCCATTTCAACCAAAAGTTGTGCAATCCGTCCGGTCCCGGTGATTTCCAATTCGGTAACGGACGGACTGCTCTGGCGACGTCTAATGGCGTAATTAGGACTGCATCCATTTCTGGTACAGTTTCACACGCCCGCCCGACATCCCGCATCCAGTCAGGTTCAACGTGACAGACGGGCACTGACCAGATGCTGCGCCAGAATGTACTCGTGGTGGCGTCATCCGGGCGGCACTCGTCCGTCACATTTTGTTCAGGTCGCTCCCAAGCTCTATACACCCATCTCTCATCGCTCTGGAACATGCGATGCTGCGTGTACCGATCAACCCGCCGCTTATACCGCCGAATACGGCTCGCCCATGCACAAACTTTCTGCATCAGGAAGTCGATGCGCTCTGTGGCATGGGACATGTATTCTCGAGGGCTGATTCCAGTCCCCGAGAATGCCTGCCTTACAAAGCACATCACTCGTGGTCGGTTATTCCCCTCCCTGAAGCAGTGTAGTTTGCCGATGAGTACCCTAGCCCCATCGATACGACGCTCGATCCTGCACTGCCAGGCTGGTACGGATGGTTTTGGTCGAGTAGCTCCGTCACAGTTTGGAAACCTGACGTTAGCTAAACGACATGCCGCAACAGCCGCGCAATACAGGATCGAGTGTGTATCAATGAGATTCTCGCTGCTCTCGAACACATTCTTAAGCTGCGAGTCCAGGGCACACACTAGCGCCCTATTCTTTTTGTGCATAGGTAGGCGTGGTAATCGGGGTCTAAGTTCGGTCGGAGTGGATCTGTACTCACGGAATGCATCCTCCAGTGCGCTCCTCAATCGAGCATTGCACTGGCTACTTACTGAAGCAACCCTATCATCTTCCACTTCTACACCATGATTAGACCGCGGCTGTATTTCATCAATGGTTGATGCTTGTACCGCGGTTTGTGCCGGAGTCGAGATAATATGGTTGTTCAGTTCTGAGCGCAGCCTATCAAGTGCAGCATCGTCCAACCTATGGCTGCGTTGGATGACCCGCACCTGATCCGACAGTCGTTGGGCCGAGACGTTGATGGTTGGTTCCAGTTCCTGAAACAGAGACAGCATCCTATCACGGTACGCAGTGAGGTTAGTTCCCCCCTCTGTAGACCTGTAATATGCGCGCATGACGTTCTCGTTCATAGACTGAGTCCATTTCATGCGCTGCACACAACCACCGGTAGCGGGGACCCCGCTCGGGGCCGGATGGCCCCTAAGTCCCAAGCTCCTCGGTGGCCGGCCTCTCCCCTGCCGACGTACAGGTGTTGGTGACGTCGGCGGAGAAAAACACTCGTCGCTCGAGCTCGACGCAACTACCGCGGCCGGTGTCGTCACAGCACTCACAACGGGGCTGGATACCGGCGGCGGCGAGGCGGAGCTGAGCGAAGAGTCCGGAGGTGGTGGGCGTGCTCGTGTTCTTGCTGATCTCGTCAACATGTTTTAATTTTCGTAGTCTTCTATTTAATTTTTATCGGAGATGGCATGACAGATGTCACGATTCGCTAGTTTTTGATAAAGTCTTTTATACTATGGGTTATTTTATTTTTCTTGAATTGTGTGGTGATTATTTGGATTTCGGGTTGTTGTAGCGTTTCTGATAAAATATAAAACTGCGTCTAGAATGATTAAAACTGAAAATTATTTGGTGACAATTAATTGGTGACATGTTGACGTTGGTGTTGCCAGCTTATTATTATTATCTCCTTTATTTCATTATTTACATATAAATTACATTTTTAAATATTAGAATATAAAAAATATAAAAACATTTAAAAATATAAAAAAAATAGTAGCCCACCGGTATCGGGAACAGGGTCCAAGCTACCGGCGGTCAGGGCTCCAGAGAGAGGAACCTCCTAACAATGCGAGCCGTGTCCAGAAGTACTGCTTTCTGAATCAAGCCCTTGATCCAGCTGCCCAACGAGAGCCTCCTCAGGTGTTGGTCGAGGCTCTTGGCTATTAAGCCATTGGCTGTCACGACTATCGGCACAATGATCGCTGAGTCCACATCCCACATGTCGACAACCTCGCGAGCCAAGTCTAGATACTTGATTTGTTTATCTTTCTCGGCTTTCACGAGGTTCCCGTCATGCGGGACCGTTATGTCAACAATCATTGCGCGCCGCTCTAATCGATCCACCATCACTATATCAGGCTTATTGGCAACAATAGTCCTGTCAGTGATGATGGATCGATCCCAGTACAATGTGATATGTCCATTTTCGAGAACTGGGTCGGGCACATACCTGTAGTACGGCACTTCCGATTCTACAAGGCTGTATTTCAGAGCAAGTTGCTGATGGATAATCCTAGCTACAAGGTTGTGTCTATGCAAGTACTCTTCGTTAGCTAGACGAGAACATCCGGAGATAATATGTCTGATGGACTCACCCGGACGATGGCATGCCCGACACACGTCAACCGTCCCATCCTTCATAATATGTCTGCGGTAGTTATTCGTTAAGATAACTTCGTCCATAATTGCACAGACAAAACCTTCGGTTTCTCCAAAGAGGTCACCGAAACGCAGCCAGGCTACGGACGCTAGTTGGTCTACATCGGGCCCATGTAGAGCCCGAAAAAAGCGTCCGTGAAGCTCCTTACTCTGCCATACTTCCATGCGATCATTAGTGTCAAGCACTACTGGTTTGCGCCAGTTCTCTTTAGCTAAGGAGAGCGGGGTGAGGCCCTTGTCCACTGTGATCACATCTCGATGCATCCCCACGTCGGCTTCTAAGAAATATTCCCTGAGACTGCATATCTCGCGATTGTGGAGGGTCTTAGCATTTAAAAAGCCTCTACCTCCACACTTTCGCGGGATACACAGCCTCATTACCGATGATCGTGGGTGATGCATTCGATTTGCAGTCAGCAGTGTACGGACCTTCCTATCCAGGGCGTCGAGTTCGGTCTGAGTCCATTTGAGTATGCCGAAAGAGTACATCAAAACTGGCATGACCCAACCGTTAAAGGCGCGCACCTTGTTTCCGTCTGATAAAAGACTATTAAATATTTTTTTCAGGCGGCCAAAGAAGCGCTCCTTTAACAACTGCTTCATGTCAGTACCATTGATGCCCAACGCTTCCGACATACCCAAATACTTATAGGTTTCGAATGCGGAGAGGGCTCTAAGATTTATGGAATCCGAGAGTTGTGTTCCGACGGATTCCACAATCTCCCCTCGCTTTACATGCATGACCGCACATTTGTCCACACCAAATTCCATCCTGATGGCGCTACTGAAAGTTTCAGTTACTTTCAGTAGCTCCATCAGTTGCAAATTGTTGGGGGCAAAGAGTTTTAGGTCATCCATGTAGAGGAGGTGAGATATAACCTGACCACCTCTCCTCAGCCGATAGCCTAGACCTGAATCCTCCAACAGTGTGCTTAGAGGATTCAAGGCTAAGCAGAACCAAAGCGGACTCAAACTATCACCCTGAAATATGCCTCGCTCGATCCTTATCGGTTCGTTATTCCTCTGGATATTTCGACATCCTGGATAGTGAAGGACCGTTCTCCATTGCCCCATACATGACTTTAGGAAGGTGCGCAGAGTTGCATCTACTTTATACAACTCCAGCACCCTCACCAGCCATGTATGTGGCACCGAGTCATAGGCTTTCTTGTAATCTATCCAACATGTCGACAGATCCTTTCGGGAACGACGAACCTGTTGGCTAATGGCCATATCAATGAGGAGTAGCTCCTTAGTACCACGGGACCCGTTCCTACATCCATTTTGAGAAGGAGACATGATGGAGTTGGTGTCTATATGTTTGTTAATTTTAGCTCTCAAAATGGATGTAAGAACTTTATAGACCGTCGGTAAACACGTGATCGGCCTATAATTTTTGGGTTCCGCAGTACTACCTGATTTATGGAGCAGGTGGGTAACTCCTGTTGTTAGGAACTGGGGTAGCGAACCAGATTCTAAAGCAACCTGGTACTGAGCCGCCAAGCGAGCGTGTGACCTACCAAACCATTTGATCCAGAAGTTGTGCAGTCCGTCCGGCCCTGGAGACTTCCAGTTAGGCAGCGGACGGACTGCACGAGCCACGTCTTGGGGGCAGATGGTAATAGCCCCCATTTCTGGTATTGGTTCGCAGGCTCGCTCGACTTCCCGAGTCCATTCACCTTCGGTGTGACTGACAGGCACCGACCAGATATTGTGCCAGAAAGAACACATGGCATCATCATCTGGCAGGTACGTGTCAGCCACACCTTGATCCGGTCGCTCCCAATCCCTATAAACCCACCTTTCATCGCACTGGAAGGTGCGATTCTGAGTGTATCGTTCCACTCGCCGCTTATACCTACGGATACGGCTTGCCCATGCATACACTTTCTGCTTCAGGAAGTCGATGCGCTCTGTGACACAGGATATATAGTCCTGAGGGCTGACATCAGTCCCTGCGAACGCGCGTCTCACAAAGCGCATCACTCTAGGGCGAGTATTGCCCTCCCTGAAGCAGATTAGTTTGCCGATGAGCGCTCTGGCCCCACCAATACGACGCTCAATTCTGCACTGCCAAGCTGGTACGGCTGGTTTCGGTCGTGTAGCTCTAGAATCATTAGCAAATTTGACGTGAGCTACACGACCTGCCGCTACAGCCGCGCAGTACAGAATCGAATGAGTTTATTATTATTATTATTATAGTGATTTGGGTATTTTTTACAGTAACTCGTGCATTTGCTCTCGGAAACCATCATTCGGTGAACTGATGATGAAGACCACAGGTGGCTTCCGGAACTACTCAATAATAAGCATTTCACGGGTTGCGATTCGATTATTTAAATATGGTTGCTAAGCAATTTATGCTCGTCAAAATGCATATGGTGAAATCTTCTAGTTTTAACCAAGAGAACTCCTCATCAATTAATGTCCCTCCCTGCATCGGGAAAAGCAATATTTTGTGAAAGGTGAAGAGCAGTTGCAGCTATTGTAATTTAAATAAATTAATAACTGACCCACTAAAAAGAGAAAAATAAAAACTTTTTTACAAAAAACTGATGGATGCTAAGCTTCACAGCTTGGCTCATCGCCATAAGGTTGCCTGCTTGTCGGTCTTCTACAGATTGTACTTGGGTGAGTGTGCCCAGGAACTCCACGACCTCATTCCACCGGCCCCCTTCTACCATCGGACATCTAGGCGCACTGCAAGTTACCATCCCTACCGAGTTGTTATTCCACCAATTCGCACTAAGCGCTTCAAACATCTTTTATAATGCGCACAGCAAAAGAGTGGAATTCTCTACCTGCGCCTGTGTTTTCGACCGCATACAACCCAAATCTCTTCAAAGTGAGAGTGAACTTCTTTTGACTTTGTCTCTGTCATCTCTGACCTAGACTAGAGTCAAGAGCAAACCCATCTAAAATAAAAAATTAAAAAAAACAAACGACTTACAAAAAAAAAACTACAAAGTGAAAAACAACTTTAAGTCGGTGGCAAAAAACTAAAATACATAGGTACCCAAAGACACCGACTTCCGAAATAAAAGTTATTTTTCACTTTGTAGTTTTTTTTTGGAAGTCGGTTGTTTTTTTTTTAATGCCCGTAACATGGGCCGAAACTACATATGGACTTCGTACTTAGGGAGTAGATCCCCAGAGGCCCTAGCACGAACAAGAGACGTAAAAGTAACGTTAAATCGAACGATTTTTTTATCGAAAATACAACTATCTTGTAGCATTTTGGCATAATTTTTTGCGCCAAGCACAATTAAAATCACCCCCAGATATTAATAAAGTCTTAAAACTAAGTAAATATTATGTGAGAAACAAACGTAAATTCGAACGATTTGAATGAAATTAATTCGTTCGAATTTACGTTCCGTTTACTACACGCATTTGTGCTAGGCATGCGGTTATAGAGAATTTGGAGACATTTACACAGAAAGTGTATTGTTGCAATAATATATATAAACCATAAAATGTTTATCCACTCGGCGAGTAGGTACCAATAAGTATTAGGTACACACCTACTTCTTTCATGTGCTGTTTACCTTGAAGACAGTAAAAAAATAATTACACAATCATTTTAAAGGTTTTGATAAGCGAAAACAAGGTAAGTACGTTTCTGATTTCACATTGAGTTCCTCACTACGAAACAAAACTAACTGGATTTTCCCATTTCTGGATACGCTAAACTTCCAATAGTTCCAACTCCAATATTAATAGAATTCTATCAAAATGTAATCTAAAGTTCTAATTAAATTAATAAATCAACTATCCATAACAAATGTGTTGGAAAATCAATGGTTATATTGACTTAGTTGTCAGGAGAACCTCTGACAGATGGACATTACAACATCGTAGCCTCGTAGAGTTTTATTAAGTTTACGACGGAACTCTAAACAATAAATTAACTATTCTGCTCCACATTACGACGTTATTAGAACTTATTATCAGGACCACTAACAGCTAAACAATTTCCGTTCACACAGCACTATTCGGCGATACTGTGAATACTTACAGAAAAAAATAACATTCATTTTAATCGTAGTCACAGTTAAACGACCAGATACCAGCACTGCCGCTTTTGTCGCCTCAATAAACTATCGGATTCACGTGAAAATGGCGCACAAAAATTTATTTGCAACCATTTTTGTATTCGCCTGTGTTTTGACCTGTAAGGGCGAGGACTGTGAGGCCTACGATGAAATGGGATCGTGTAAGTATTAACTGGATTTTAATATAATAATATTTACCTTAATAACTTATTAACAAGTTGGTGGGTGTATGACCTGATGTATGAACGTAAATGATGCAAAAGGAATACGAGTATGTAAGGATCGTAGCAGCTGATGTTCTGCAGTTTCTGTTTATCCCTTTGGGAAAAGGCGTGAGTTCATGTGTTTATGATCATAATAATCATAATCATAAGCATTTAATTGTCAGAATGTTACATTATAGCCCAACTAGCAAATTAATCTTATAACAAAATATTATAAGTCTATTAACACCTAAAAGATTCTTAAAAGTGCATTGGTGTAGACTATTTACTTATAGTAGCATTTCACTAGCCTTAATTTACTCAGGAGCATTTGCTTCTGTAACTTAGTCTTATAGTAAAAACAAGTTTTACTTTTAAAACAGTTATAAGACTCATATACTTATAAAGGCATTTCAAAAGACTAAATATACTCAGGAGCATTGGCTTCTATAACTTAGTCTTATAGCAACTGCAATATTAAGTTATAGGACAGGTGTAGAATGCTTTTACTTTAACATAATAACAGAGATCCTTATAAGTATTTGGCAGTATCGTCTTTATAAGATTGTAAGCGTTTTACAGATACGCTATGAGAGCAAACAAGCTTATAAACTACCGGACCAAGCACTTTGTAAGGAAACGTAAGTCATTTTCTCAACTCATAATCAAGTGCAACAGATTAAGTAATGGAGGGTTCCGTCGAAAATAATATTGTACCTGTTGAGTGCTATTCTGATGAGAATGAATTACTATCAATAATATTATACAAAAGAATTAAAAACATTCTACCCAAAGATGCACGAACTTTGTTAAAAACAAATAAAAGTCTTGTTAACTTGCATAAAAAAATTACTTGTTTTTGTCAACTTGCCCTCATCGAGCGAGATTTAACGGGTGAGCTTGATAAACGATTCATGAGGAACCCTAATTTGTTTTAAAATGCCGGAGAAGTAATATTTACCAAAACTGTAATAAGTACTAATTTGTTTATAGTGATTCTATAAAGTACTCAGTGCAGAGCATTTTTAAAACATAGCGAATATTGAATCCGTGATGGGGCAGAAAACAGCTCGGTGGGTCCGGCGCTGCGCATTTTTTCATATGCTCTAGGGCTATGTATTCGTCGATAAAAGCCTTGTAACGTGAAGCGAGGGTTTCATCTCGTGCTAAACGTTTTTCCAGCTGCTTGATTGCGCGACTGCTTGAGTCTTACAACAACTACACAATGTTTAATATTGCTCTAGGCGTTAACAAAAAAAAACAATGTACGGTATATATTCACAGTAAATTTGACTTCCCCAGCAGTCTCCACAAATTAACTAGCTATATTAAAAACTAATTAATACTAATGGAATTATTTATATTAGTAAGGAATATGAGCAAGTATGTTACAAGCGCATTATAAAAATGATAGCTTTTATACGATACTTGAGTCACAGCGTAATAGAAGCACTAGTGCTTGTAACTGCATAGGCTAAGATTGTTATAGAAACTATTGTTATTCGTCAAATATATTTTATGAGTTAATGACTTTATCCAAGTTCATTGTAAGATCGTTACAGAAATATATGCTCCTATACTTGCGCCCAAATCCTTGTTTGTAGCATAAGAGTACTTCAAGTATCTTATAAATGCACGAAAAAATAGTCTTGAGAGAGTTATAAGTACTGATTTTGCTAGTTGGGATGGTATTACATATTTTAATCCCCTAAGTCTGACCCTCTGGTAGATTATTGTCGTGGTCCATGGGTGCCGAAAGCTGGGTGCAAGAGGGTGCACTTGCACCTCCCTGGCTTCAAAATAAAATATAGGTGTAAAAACATTCAGAACTACAAAAATATCCGAGGACAGATCCTTAAATTTTCGATTATTCTGAGAGCATTCTGCAATCTCAAAATTCTAAAGCTTTTGTGGATTAGTCAACAATGTCCCGAACTCCTATTTCCGAAAATCTAATCGACCCTAGACAGGGTGCTAACATTATCAAACTTGCTTCGCTCGCTCTTGAATCCTATCCTATCTTAATTCTTAAGCTACTTTATCGACACAGTCAGACAGACCTCTTTCCGTATGCATCGACAAACTAAAAATTATCCCATTCGAGGCAAGATGCAAAAATTATCGAGCTCGCTTTGCTCGCTCTTGCATTCTACATTCTCTTAATTGTTAAGCTTTTCTGCATAAATCGACAAAGTTACTCCTTGTATGAATGGACAAACGATAACCTAACATATCCAAAATGAAGTGCAAAATGTTCGTGGTCAATTCGTGGAGCTGAAGATGCACTGAAAATAAACTTGCTCATTTATCATTGCGTCATTTACACAATCATCTCTTGTCATAATTTTTAACGCGCTTCCAAAGTAGGTAATTAATGAAACAATTCCTTATAAAATTCAACACACCACAATTTAAATATATAAATAATGTTTCGCTGTTTTCAATTAAGAGTATTATTTTAAAACATGAATAGTCCTATCAGAACATCGCATTGTTTTAAATTCAACTTTGGATAAAGCTGCATAATTTAAATTGTAAATACTGATCCAGCTAATGATGATAAAACTACGCGAAACAATTTATTATGTTATATTATTTTGAGTGCCTGCAATTGAAACTTCTGACATAATATTCCAGGAAGTATCTGAACAAAATATTATTCAGGTGTCTGATTGGAATAGCTAGTGGAGCGTGGGATCCTGGATTCGATTCCCTGGTCGGACGGTCTTATCATTTAAGATTTTACATTCGTTTTTTTTTTCTTGTAGTAGCCTGAAATTTGAACGTGTGCCTGATTAAAGAAAAAAGGCTCGCATCATATTATATTAACTTGCCAAATGTGGTGCGCAAAACACTTCCCGGAATACAGGTCTTATATAAACATACATAACATTACGCTAGTAATCCCCGAAGGTTAAGGCAGAGGTGTACATAGAGTACACCCAGATTTCGCCACTTATGTTTAAGTCCCATGTAATAGGTGGCGAGCCTATTGCCATCAACCGGGCACAAATTCAGACTCCGGGCTGCTACTGACAAATTCTTGATAGAAAAACCCAATAGCATTATGTCCGACCTGGGAATCGAACCCAGGACCTCATGCTCAGCAGTAGTGCTTCCGACCACTAGGCCAACGAGTTATATAAAGGGGGTATCTAAACGAGGTATATAAACGAGGTATATAGACGAGGTATAAAAAACGATGTATATAAACGAGGTATCTAAACGAGGTATCTAAACGAGATATCTAAACGAGGGTATCTAAACGAGGTATCTAAACGAGGTATCTAAACGAGGTATAGAGGTGTCCTGTTCTATTTTTTCAGGTACCCCACCGTGTTCTTCCGACATGGTGTTATACACCGCCAGTTGTCTCGACCCAACAATGTCAGAGCGCACGTGCCGGCAACCCGAGGCTCGCTCCCTGGGCGTCCGCTGCGACTACACGCGGTGTGAGTGTCCCGACCTGAAGGTGTGGGACGAAGCCGCTAAGCAGTGCGTGACCATCGACCAGTGTTCGGATCAATCGAATGTTAACAGTACCAGAAGTGACTGAATAATGTGTCTTATGAATAAATGTTTGGGTATTCTATTCCTTTCTATACTATACCGGCCTATTCCTGCTAGGGTAGCAACGCGCGACGTAAAAGTAACGCAAATTCGAACGATTTTTGAATCGAAAATACAACTATCCTATAGCATTTTGGTTAAAAGTTTTGCGACAAGCATAATTACTTTCACTTATAAATATGAATGAAGTCTTAGAACAAAGTAAATATTATGTATGAAACGAATATTTTCAATTTAAAAATTGCGTTTATTCAGTTTACGTTTACAACGCCCAATATAACTGCCTCACAACAGGGTAGTTGCTTCTTTTCTGCTTGAAATAATCGCTTAATTAGTGTATGTTGGGGGTATTAGATCATTTCGAAATAATTCATGATGATTTTCTGCACCATCAGTCTGTGTCTGAGATTTCCATTCAATGTTCCTGGTAGCTCTATTAGATCCTTGCAATATTACAATTTTACACACCCAGTCGAAACATTACAGACGTATGCAAGCTCTTGTCGAATTCATGCTCGTTCGAACAAAGGCAACGGGGTGTGAATGGCATGCGGACTCATGTCATGTCAACACTGCTTTGATAAATGAAATATAGAGTCAGTCAATCTCCTTTCAAACTGAAAATCAAAGCATTTATTTCAATTAAACCTTTTATATGTACTTTTAAGTGTCAGAAAATTCTTGGTTTACTCGTTCCAAAGTATAGATTCCCATGGAGAAGAACAGGAAAGAAACCCCATAGTAAGGTACCCTTGGTTGGACAACTAGATTAAAATAATCAAGTTACAATAACACTGGAAAACCACAATATCACTTTCGTTGTTAACTCTCAGTTAATTGTAACAAAACTTCACCCTAAAAGTTCCAACGCTTTTTTCTCACCACTTGGTGTATTTACAGTAGTAGAAACCAAAACCAGGTCAATTAATTATTCTTATTTGAGGAGAAGGAATAGTTTATCTACCTGCCGGACCCCTGTTTACTTTTTCAACAGAAACCAGAGCTCTGCGCCGTACGATTGAATTGTACGAGTATAGAGATACCTAATAAATTCCACGAATGATTATTCATACAGCTTGTTCCCAACGAGTCACACCTCAACGGGTAACAGTGTGACTCGTTGGGAATGTTTTGGATAATAATTCCCAACGAGTCACAGTTACTGTTACACTGTTACTATATCATCTATCGCCACGAAATATTTTCGTTCTCAGATAAACAAAAATTGTTCCCAGGTATTTGGTACAACTTGGGGCACCCCGACTCGGACAGGTTAGGTTAGAAGGTGGAAGTGGTTATTTTTTTTTAAACCGCCCAGAAGTAGGAGTCCCGCCAAGCGGGACTCCGTCGGCTACGCCTCATTATTGTTGAAATACTTATTAGGACACACCTATTATAATACATACAAAAACATTTATTTGGTACTAGACCTTATATCTCAGGATTTTAGGTGATTTATTGTGGAACTGATTTTGCATTGTTTGGTGACTACATTTTGGTGACAGATCTACTATTTTGAGGACAAACCCTATTATTTAAGAAACACAAAACTAATTAAATTGGTGATAGCTTAAATGATACCCTAAATCAAGGTGGGATCATCCCAACGAGTAACAGTGTAACAGTAACTGTGACTCGTTGGGAATTATTATCCAAAACATTCCCAACGAGTCACACTGTTACCCGTTGAGGTGTGACTCGTTGGGAACAAGCGATTCATACAAAGAAAGAAAGAAAGGAAAGTATTTATTGGGTTTTTAGTCTTTTCAACGATATTGCAATGTAGATCGAATAAATGTGTTTTTATTAGCAGGAATTTAAATAAATAGAAATTATAATAATAATGTATACGCCAAAAAAGACAGAACTGTTTGATTATTTTGGAATTAGTTTATTATTATTAGTTTTGCAGACTGATGTCCAAATATCATCGTCAACCTGTGGCCGTTCGCTGCTAGACATAGGCTCCTATTGTATCTAACTGATGATGGCCCATCTGATAGACATCTGCATTGTAAAGAAAAGAAAAAGAAAGAAAATACGTTTAGAGGCGGTAAACATGACGCAGAGAAAAACACAAATTTATACAAAAAAGAACGAGTTGGAGGAAGATATGCGTCACATCCACGCAAAACGGCAATCGCTCAGCATAATGCTAGGACCCCATGGAAGACAGAGCCCCAGCACTTATTTTCAGCGACAGCTGGCGTTGACGTGATGACTTCAACCAGTGCAGCATAAGAAAACTTCCTAGTAACTACCTAGGTAAATATATTTTCTGATGCATTTTACGCCAGGATATCCAGTTTTGCATGGATTTTTGGATGCACTTTGTTTTCTTCTAGCCTTGGCAAGAGGGTCACCGTTCTATTGCAGTGAAGATCCCAGAGATCCCGCTCTTCCACACATGTGATTAGGACACATGGTTTTAGTCGATAGAAATACGATTTATCTAGCCGAATGAAAACTATCTAAATATTTCCACAAAGAAAACGATCTATCAATCATGCTTTGTTCAATAACAGTCAAACAGGGAATAGGAAACAAAGTAATATAAATGAGGCGTACGTTTCTCTCAGTGATCGAAGATATTTGATCCTACGTCAGTGGTTGCTGTGTGAATGTGCGTGGCATTCGATATATTATCCCCAGTTTATCCCGGTCTGTTGCTAGGTCAAACGTGACAAATAGCTCGAGTTCCTCATGGCCCTTGTACTCCATTAAGTACAAATTTCCATCGCCCATCGCGGAAATTTACCACTCTATGTACAGCGCGCTGTGAATCAGGTTGAAAGCAAGAATGTAAAAAAAAAAATGGTGGAAGCGCACAAAAAGACGACACGAGTTCCTTAAATATACTAGGCCCTGTTCCCATATGACTTTAAAAAAGAACACCTATCTCTTAACATAACAATGGAAAAACAACAATAATTTGTACTCTGCAACCAATTTAGAAATATGGTTTCCTAGAGGACCAACAATCAGGATCACCTGCTGATTAGCCCGCGCCCAATCTCAGCCAAGTCCCGGAAATACGTGCTCTTTAAATTCAAAAGAGTTCGATATCGATATCAAAACAAGAAGTCACAAAGCAATAATACCTAACGTCATAGGTCGATTGATTAGCGCGGCCTTCAAAGAAAATCAGCTGATCGGTCCAATTACTCATGTATAACAACACTAAGGCATTTCTAGTTTCCCAGGTCACAGTTCTTGTGATGATCCCACATTATATAATTGACCAGTCACGATTCCCATATGTACTAAACACGTGTTGAGTGCACTCAGGCATCTTATCATTTTCTGATAAGCCCCAATGTCATACTACATCTGTTATTGTCCTAAAATAGAAAATAACAATCATTAAGCTGTATTATTTTGAAACATCCAACTCAGACTATCGCAATCCACTGCTGGATATAGGCCTCGTCCCGGCTGCCCCACAACACCCTGTCCTCCGCCTTCCGCATCCAGTCTGTCCCAGCCAACTTTTTAAGGTCGTCAGTCGATCTAGCTGGGTGGCGTCCCACATGACTATGTTTGCTAATACGCGGTCTCCACTCCAGGACTTAGCTGCTCCACCGGCCATCGGTCCTTCGACAAACATGGTCAGCCCACTGCCACTTCAGTTAGCTTACTCTGCTAAGCTATGTCGGTAACTCCAGTTCTTTTCCGGATAATTTCATTTCTGTTTTTTTTTTCTTGGAACATACTTGGGACTTAATAACAGCAATTAATTTGTCGTTTCCACGGTTCATTAACAACATCGTCATTAACCTAGAAATCCACGGATGGACGTATACCTCTCAATTGCGATCCATAAAGGGCAATTGAAGAGGTAACTTAACAAAGCCCTAACATGGAAACCATAAGGCAGTAAATCTATGCACATCATTGATTAATAAGCCGCGGTTATCACTCTGAAAGCCGACATCACAATGGAAAAAGTTGAGCAAGAATTTTATACCTACTCGTATAACATCGTCTGTCTCTAGGAATGCCTGATAGCTCTATTAGTTCATCTCTTGCCACTACAAGAATGGCATTTTTTTTTTGTAACGCTGCTTAATGTACAAAGTAGCGCGGACCTTATCACATTAAATTATACTACGTATACTAACAAGGTATACTTAGACATTATAGAGGTATGAGGAACAGTGTGTAAAATTCACTCATAGTCTATAGAAAAGGGAGGATCCTCCGACCAGACGGGTGTTGTGTCTGGTGGGCAACTGCCCGATGGTTGATGTCGGGACGTTGTATATATGCTAGTCGCGCGGTAAACTCTGCTTGCGCGATGCAGGATTTGCGTGACGTCAGTATGACGTGTAGGTCGCATGTGGCGATGTTGAAACCACTACAACATTACACAAAATTTGAATGAAATCCATTCACAAAAAAATCTGCTGTCCCATGTAGGACCTATTTTGTCGAGCTATACGTGAAACAAAACGTAAGGAGCAGCTGACTTTTTCTGTCTAAGTATACCATATATTATACGTGGTATAATTAATGTGATAAGGTCCGCGCCACTTTTTAAAACACTTTGTTGTCTTTTGGCAAAAATTTACTAACCTAATATCGTCCTTGGATAAATATAACTGCAACGTTAGTGCTGGAACATGATAAAATATGTTATTCGTAGGTACCTATAATATAATGACCTTGTGATGCGGGAAGAACAGAACCGGTCGAAGTGGCGGTGCTTCGGGGACGCGTATGTCCAGCAGTGGACATCATTGGGCTGTAATGATGATGAGGTACGTACAACATACATGTATACATAAGGTAATCTAGTTGTATACCTTACCTACTCTCTTAAAGTACTTGGCTAGTTGAAAGAAAAGCCTTTCGCAGACGAAATAGTATTTAATAAGTACTAACTTCCTTTTACAGCCCATTTATAAAGTGGTAAATAACCTTACCTACTATAAAACGCCTGATTGGGTATTGGAATGTTCTAACTTTCCTCGGTTTACGACTAGTTTGAACTAAAACATACTTAACTAGCAATAAAAGTTAAATAAAACTGATGTTCGAGTACGAAAAAATATACTGAAATGTATGAATTACTTAATCATATTTTTTGGTACCTAAGTTAAAATGGCCGATACTAGGTCAAATCTTAAATTTTCCTTTTTCTTTCCATTGTCAGATGAAAAGACATTCAACATATTTTTTTTTTACTGTGATTTATGCCCTTTTGGTTTGTAAGTCATCTGACTGTTTGGCAAGGCTGCCAATATTTTATAAGATAATTCTATATTCTCATTAAGATATATATTTCTAATTAAGACTAATTTGAGTCTGGATTTGTGCCCGGTTCATGGCAATAGGCTCGCCCCCTATTACATGGGACTTAAACAGAACTGGCGAAATGTGGGTGTGCTATAGGTACACCTCTGCCTAACCCTTCGGGGAATACAGGCGTGATGTTATGTATGTATGTAAGACTAATTTTATGTCCTACATATACGTCGGTTACTTTTTTATTAAACACCTAACGTTGAAAACGGTCACCTATCTTTACTTTACGTACAATTAAGACAATGTTCAGATTTTCATAAAAGATAATTTGAAACACATTAACAAAGCGCTATAATATTTAGCTTACAGTGCGTCGGAAAATTTCACGCGACCTTTTATCCTGATGGATAAGAATCCTGACCTGATAGATAAGAATGTACAGTAGATACTTATCTATATTACTGTTAACCTTTACAATAACTTTATGGGCAATTAACAAATTATATTAATTATAGTTAATGCATTATTGAAGTGCCATTGCATATTAATATTTACGCATGGTAAGTTGTTTTGCTGAACTATTCATAATGAAGTATTCACATCCCTTGTTCAGCTATAAACAGTTTAATGAGCAAACGTAAGCAATGAAACAAAGCATAGTTGACTTCATGTTCCGTCTTTTGTTCCAGCTCCAGAAATTCAAGATGTTTCATAAAATGAAAATAGCAGCTTTGGTAGTTCTGGCAGTCATTACACCCAGTTTTGAAGACCCAATTGGTGACCCCAAACAAGAAGAATGTAAGCAAATATCTTCGTGTTCCTCGTGTATATCAAAAAGTTTCTGCACGTGGTGCGTCACCAAAAGTAAATGCACCAAGCAATCATGCGGCAACGATAACATAATTTTCCCTGAAGGGGACCCGGCCATAATGGCAGGGCCGCAGTTCTGCCCCAGCGTCGTGGAACCGGAAGAAATATTGACTCTCAAGAGTGGGGCGAAGGAAATTATTGTGGTGAAAATTACGCAGATACATTTGTATATGGCATTTACTCCGTGGAAATGTAAAATAGATTACAACGGCGCGCAAATGACAGTGGTGGCGATGTTGCTGGGTGACCAAGTATATTGTGAATCTGTGGTACTCACTAACGAGAGCCATGAGCCTCGCACAAGTGGCAGTGTGTCGGTGCTGTGGGACTACAGTAAATCCTTTGATGGATCGTTTCCGTTTAAAGTGTGCCGCTGTGACTTAGATCCTTATTGTCCCGCTTGTAATAAATTAACTTTAGCGCAATAGATTAAGTGCCTATCTAATATTTATAAAGTGCATATTAAATTACTATACCTAGGAGTATTCTGCAGTGTCTTATTTAACTCTAAAAATTAAAAGAGAAATTCACAAACCGAATTTTAATCACAGCTTCACGTTTCAATAGCGTTTTTTAGTAAAGAAACAAAAGGAATATTGTAACAAAGAAGTGACTAGCGGGGTAAAAATACGTTGATGAAAGTGGGCCCACCGTTTACAGGAACACTGTATGGTGGAAATATAGGCGATAAAGTTCAACAAGCACTTATATCTCTTACAACAGTTAAATTTGATCAGAAACTTGTTGAAAAGTTCGTTGGAGCAATATCGTTAGGGCAGTTTCCGCTTCGAAGGACAAACAAATGGTGAGAGCCTTTGCTTATTATTACACTGTAAGCAACTAACTTAATTGCTGGTTATGATAGGGTTGCCTAGTTGCGTGGAAATATGATTAATTGTTCGAAACCTGTTACTTCTTCACCGACTTTTGTAATCTGATTAGTATACCCCTAGTTACTAGACCAATATCATGAGGGATATTATGCTGAGCATGGGACAATCTCCTATTCTTTAGAGGTTATACTCCATTTGAAATAAGATTATAAATTTAAATAATCTTTTTTACAGTCTGTTCAGCCGATTTTGACTTCTATTCCGTAGGCATAACGATCGCATTAAAAGCAAAAACGTGGTTACAATACCAACCGGTTACGGCAGCTGTCATTTGTCATACCACCAATGTAATAAAATTTAAAATCGGTTGAACGGACTGTAAAAAGGGTTTATTTAAATTTCTAATCTTATTTCAAATGGAGTATTGTAAGTATTCTCAAGTGCATTTTTTTTTTGCTTTGTTATTTATTAATGACATAAACTGTGAAGGAAATCACGATGACGTTACTTGAACTTTTAATATCCATCTAAAACTGCCAACCCACTTTGCATTAGCATAGCGATTCATGATCACTCTGTATTAGGAGGCCCTTGCCATACAAGGGAACATTACCTACACACATATACCTATACTCGAAAGATTTAGGTAGTTGAATAAAGGTAAACAAATCGTAAAAAGGATTTTTTATAGTTTACACTTTCTTGTTTAAAAATACGTTACAACAAAATTAAAGTTATTTGCGATTTATACGATAGTTTCCTCTTTTATTAATGTATGTTAAACTTTATCATTTATTCGTAAACTATACTCTTCGTACATGTAATTGCTTGAGCATAATTTTTTTGTTAGATTTATAAAATAGTATAATATTTTGTAATCTGTCAATTGTAAAGAGCCCAAAAAGACAGGTTCCCTAAACCTTTTAGAAAATACAACGAATTAGATAACGTTGCTAAATTGAAGATTACACCTGTGACGTAGTATGGCAACTGAAGATGCAGGTATTCTGTTTAGTCGGTTAACCAGATGCCTTTTATGTTGTGGATGAATTAGAAAAAAAATTAAATGGTGTCACTGTATTGCGGTTGCCACCATACCTACCACTGTGAGTGCAATTCAATTAAGTTAATATGGGCTCAAGCTAAAGGGTTTGTAGCCGACAAAAATAAAACTTTTAAAATGTCTGACCTAAACATTCTTTTGCCAGAGACTTTAGATAATGTGACTGCTGAGAATTGGAAAACTTGCGAGGGTCATGTCGTAAAAGAAGAACAGAAAATGTTTAAATTAGACAAAATAATTGATGATACCACTGAACGCTTTATTATTAATGTGACAGATAGTTCCTCAAATTCAGATTCTGAATACAGCCTATTATTATGGAACTCAAAATAATATGATTTTAACATTTGAAATAAAAGGTTTAACAGCTATGAGTCACCTGGTTTTTTTTGTTTACCTTTATTTAACTACCTAAACCTTTCGAGTATAGATAACAATATTGACACCATAACTACATTTAAAGTTTCTGAACCATGATAAAAATATTACCTAAAACATACATTGTAGTAACTATCAACCGAGAATCGTATCGAGTGTATGATTTAAAATGGTTGAACTTTAATTTCCTGTGTCGGTTTTGAGACGACCGTAAACGCGATACTGCGAATATGAAAGTCGCTTAGAATAATTTAAGTATGGAAACCTTTTTTGTGAAAACAGAATTGATTTAGTTTCTCTTTGGTTTGGGACTGGGATTGATTGATTCAAAAGGCTCGAAACCAGGGACTGTGGTGCAGCTTGGAAGAACGGAGTCTAAAAATAATAATCAAATAGGCATGTAAAAGGCACTTTTGAATGTCAAAATTTACAACAAAATAGAATTAATTCTAGTTACCCCTTCCAAAAGTTAGTTAGTTTCGTATGAAGAAGAATGGGCAAGAAGCTCCAATGTTACTCTTTTAAAATGTTTTACAATATTATTTATACTTTAATTATATAATTATATGTGAAGACGACGAACTTAGAAAAAAATTACCATACCACAATAGGTAAAAATAATAAAATGTAAAGCAATGATAGGTAAATTAAATAAGTAATAGAAACATGGTACTCACATATTTATAAATATTGAAAAAAAAAATAACAAGTAATAATTATAGTGTGTGAGCTAAAGTAGTTACAGAATGTAAAATAAATGTCATAAAAATTATATATTATACAATTAAATTAGCAACCAGTTTGATTTTGTCTAGCAGTGACCGCGATAAGCTGAGTTTGACGAGATAAGGCAACCACAGTTCTTCCACAGTCATTGGAACTTACAGGTAAAGGGAAATAATTCCATTGTGTTAGAACACGCTGCGAAAATACTCGTAATTATAAAAGATAATTGGCGGGGCATTAATTAACGGTACACTTTCCTGTTTATCAAGTAAAAAAACTTTTTTACAAAAAATTAAACCGACGAAAAAAGAAACTGAAAAGCAAAAAATAAATCTTTCAGTCTAACTAAGCTCTTAAATTAATGTAAATTACAAATTTTGAGTCGGCGCCAAACAATCACCGCAGATCGATGAACGACGATCAATCAAGCTGCCATAAGTTTTCATGGCGCCTTGTATGTTTGGCGCCGACTCAAAATTTGTAATTTACATTAATTTATGAGCTTAGTTAGACTGAAAGATTTATTTTTTGCTTTTCAATTTCTTTTTTCGTCGGTTTAATTTTTTGTAAAAAAGTTTTTTATTTCTCGCCTTTCAGTTTCCGTTTCAAATAAATGAACTTATTTATTTATTTAGGACTACCAACAATGGCTTACACTACAGATGTCTTTAAAAAAAACATGAAATGAAAACTTAGTACAGTGGATTAATAATTAATATTACTTTAAGGTAAACACCACATTACCCAAATTAAATTATGTTAATTGACAACTTGGGTACATGACAACTTTTCAAGCAATCTTAATACCGGAGAAAAATATGCTAGATTCAAAAGTCATCATAAAGGTTTCATAACAAATCAGACAAACATTCAAGAATTTTAGATTTCAGCTTAGGGAATCAAAGTGTAAATCGATTAGATCGCTATTACATAGTAAAACCTTGCAAAACCTAGCATATAGACAGTTATATGCTATACCGATTTTCTCTGTGGAGGACAAAGAGTAGTAACAGGTCTACGCGGAATTCATGACGGACGGAGCACGCAAGATATTGAGTGCGAGCAGTGGAGGCTAGTCGATAATTCCTTTATGAAATTTACATAAAAACATTGCGTCGTTTAAACATCTTCGTTCTTCTAAAGTGTTGAAGAAATTCAAGCTATTTTTTTTAATAAGAAGATGTCTTTTTAGCTATGCCAACAGAAACAGCTAGATGCCAATCAAAGCGTTTTTGAACGTGTTCTAGACGCAAACTATTCGTAGCACAGTGCGGCCGCCACATCATATTACAGTATTCTGCTACATATCAACTACAAAGTGTAAAGTACACTGTCTTATGACAAAAACCCAGCATCTTGGACGCTTTTTTGGGGCTTGTATTTAAACGCCTACCAGAAAAGTGCCTATTTTACTACCAACAAATTCAAAATACCTGCCAGAATGGATAAATGCTTACCAAATTGTGTTTCATAAAGTATTGTAGAAATGAACCTTTTTCCTTTTTATTCTATGCCATAAAGATTTATAAACGTCTTTTAATTTCTTACTACCTGCCAAGATAGCTCGACGGAGCCCCGCTTAGCGTGGCTCCTATTTCTGTAACCAACCAAACCTGGGGGTGCCCCTGACGTCGGTCGGCGTGGGTTAGGGTTAATAAGCAGGTCGACGGAGCCCCGCTTCGCGGGGCTCCTATTTCTGTCTAAAGGGTTTAAAGGAACCTAGCCAACCGAACCTCGGGGTGCCCCTGATGTCGACCTTCTATGGTTAGATTTGGTAAGCATTTATCCATTTTGGTAGGCAATAAGAATATAAATACAACACGTACAATTATTCTAATGAGTAATGATAATTATTTTGGAACTTAAGGCGTTGTTGTTTAGGCACCTCGGTATAGAGAGGGTTTATTTTATTTGAAGTTAACATATTTTACTTTGGTACTTAGTCTTAGAGTGATATTTTCTAGAACTGTTTGTGGTACATACTTGTAATAAGGAGTGTTCATATCTTGTATGAGTTTATATTTGAGTGCTAGTTTTTGATGGATGACTTTTACTACCTGATTGTGTCTATGTGTATAGTCTGTTTTAATATTATTATTACTTTGCCTTTAATTATAAGATTATTTGTTCCCGTATATTTAACGTAGTAACACTTCATTGAGTTCAAATACATTTTTTTTTATTTTTGCACCATTCATCATCATCATCATCAGCCTATATTCATCCACTACTGGACGTAAGCCTCTCCTAGTGAACGCCATTGAGCCCGATCCTTGGCTCTCGTCATCCAGTCTCTGCCAGCCGCATTTCGCAAGCCGTCAGTCCACCTGGCCGGCGGGCGCCCCACACTACGTTTGCCTAAACGCGTTCTCCACTCTTGAACTTCAACGAGAGATGTGACCAGCCCATTGCAGCTTCAGCTTGCTTAGTCTTTGGGCTATGTCGATTACCTTGGTTCTCTGGTGGTTAACGTCGTTTTGGATTTTATCCTTCAGAGAGACTCCAAGCATAGCTCTCTCCATAGCTCGCTGAGTGACTTTAAACTTATGGACCAGTCTCACCGTGAGTGTCGACGTTTCTACTCCGTAAGTCGTAACCAGTAGGACACACGCGTTGAAGACTGTCGTCTTTGGGCACTGCGGTATAGACGAGGAGAAGACCTGATGAAGTTTACCAAATGCTGCCCATCCCAGCTGAATCCTACTATCGACTTCCCTCTCAAAATTGAGATGGGCCTATAGTTTTTATGTTGAAATTATTATCCCATTTATGTATCGTCACCATCTTTGCCACTTTCCATTTTATAGGCAATATGCCAGAAGTTAAGGATTTGCTGTTTATAGCTGTAATAAATATTACCTTTATTAATTTAAAAGCCTTTGAATGTTTTGAGTATGCTCTCACTGCTAATATTTAGAACTTCCCTCGACTGCCTTCCGTACCCAACATCACACCCTCTATGACAGTCATACTCCAGCTAGGCTTAAAGTTCTCATCAAGATGAATGAAATAAGCCCAAACACGATCTAACTGCTGTAAGCTGTCGAGGAGCCCTCTCGACTGTCTTCCGTCTCCATCATCAGATGATCTTCAGGTCTCTTTTTTGTTGAAGCATCATTAGAACTACGTATATGTGCCAAGTTTCAACAGAATCCGTTCACAAGGGAACATTCTGTAGGTGAAAAATCATTTAACCCCTATTTTTCTACCCTTAGGGGTGGATTTCGTTTTTCAATTTTAAATGGGACCAACTTTGGGGTATACTCTTTCCATTAAAAAAAGAATCATCAAAATCGGACTACTCGGTAAAAAGTTGTGCGTGGTCATACATAAAAAAATATATATATATATATATATATACGGGTCGACTTGAGAACCTCCTCCTTTTTTTTTCGTCGGTTAAAAATTTAAATACAATGATAGGTATTTATTTCTATAATATTCTTACCTACATACATATTTTAAGTCAATGTCAATTTTAGACAGTACCGTACTCAAAAAATGCAGTTTATCAAGGTTTTATTTCATTTTGATGGAGATGTGGAAAGAAGGGTAAATGCGGGAAATAAAGTGAATGGTGCTACACATGCAATTGTAACCAACCAGTTGATGTCCAAAAAAGCACGACTGGCTGTTCACAATGGTGTGCTGGTGCCTACGCTTATGTATGGAAGTGAGTGTTGGGTGTGGCAAAAGAAGCATGAAAGTAGAATAAATGCAGTGGAAATGCGTTCCTTGCGAAGCATGTGTGGTGTGACTATGAATGATAGACTGAAGAATGATGTGATAAGGCAACGGTGCGGTTTAAAGGAAGATGTAGTGACAAAAATTGAAAAGAGTATGCTAAGATGGTTTGGTCATGTTGAGAGGATGAATGAAGGGCGATTAACAAAAGGTATTTACAAGGCAGATGTGAGTGGAAACACGGGGAGGGGACGCCCTAGGAAGACATATAGTGACCTTATTGGTGATGTTCTTCAGAAAGGTCAGGTGCGTAGTACCCACAACCGGCGTGCGTGTATGACCAGATGTATGAACGTAAACGACGCAAAAGGAGTATGTATGGATCGTAGCAGGTGGCGTTCTGTAGTTTCTGCCTACCCCCATGGGAAGAAGGCGTGGGTTTATGTATGTATGTATGTTATTTCATTTCACGTGTGTCATGACATTTTTTTAAACACCAATGGGTGATTTCGCATGCATTAATTTGGCTTTTGGAATGATTACTACATACAATGCAGTGCCAACAGACTTTTCATATAAAATGCGTAACATCACACATTATCCGAGGACATAACACAAATGTCCCTCAATTATAAGTTGAATATCACCTCGTTTAGAAACAATGGCAGTTTGTGATAGTGCAGTCTGAAATTAATAGAATAGGCTTGCTATTTCCATTGTGTGGCATTATGAATTGTTGCGAGATTCCTTAATTAGAGTAGCTACGGTAGAGCTTGGATTTCCATAGATGAATAAATTGATTGATTGATTCATTCATTCATTCGTTCTATAATGAAATGGGAAGAATTTTAGTATATTTTAGTTCTTTTCTTATTCAACTTATCTTAACTTACTTATTTTTATTATTTTTAATTTTTATGTTCATTTGACATTGAGTTGCTTATTTTTATTTGACATTGTATTTATGACTTGATGACATTGTATTTATTTTTATTTTTATATTGTGATTTGTATTTATCTCGAGTTTTTAACCGACTTCACAAAAAGGAGGAGGTTCTCAATTCGTGTGTATGTTTTTTTTTTTTATGTGTTAGCTCAGAACTTTTTTCTGGGAGAACCGATTTGGATGATTCTTTTTTATTTGATCGGTGGTGCTTCACATGTGGTCCCATTTAAATTTGAATAAGGTCTGACCAGTAGTTTTTGAGTTATCCTTAATACTGCATATTTTTTCCACTTAGTTTATATAGATGATGTGTTAATAATTTCCTGTCTCTGTTATTTACACACCAAGTAGTGGTACAAGAATTTATGTGGGGTAGGTACTGCAACTAAAAAGTGAAAAATAAAAACTTTTTTAGAAAAAATCAACCGACTTCCAAAAAAAACACTAAAAGACGTGAAAAATAACTTTCATTTCGGAAGTCGGTGGCCAAAAACGAAAATACAAAACCAAAGACACCGACTTCCGAAATGAAAGTTATTTTTCACGTCTTTTAGTGTTTTTTTTGGAAGTCGGTTGATTTTTTTGTAAAAAAGTTTTTATGTAACTTGTGATTGTAATATGGGAGAACCTGAAATAAATGTATTTTTTTTTTTATAGTGAAGGCAGATAATGAAATCATATTTATAATGTTTTCTTTTGCAATTTGTGCCGGATTGAGGACAAATACTTGCCCGTTTTACATGAGACTTAAACATAACTGGTGAAATGTGGGTCTACTGTAGGTACAGCTCTGCCTAACCCTTCGGGAATTACAGGCGTGATCTTATGTTCGTTATGTTTGTTTTAGCAATCTATGTAAGGAAGTAAGCATTTACCTACATAGATTATCTATACTTGAGTAATTTTGCTAAGTATATGTTTAAAATTATGTAATTAAACAGTGATTACCAAGTCCCTGATTGTCTGCACTTGATGTCACTACCATTACCTAACTTCAACGAACTGATTACTTTGATGATCAGTATCCTGGCGATGATCGCCAACAGGCTGGACTGCCCTTATATCCGTCAATGCTGCAGCAGACATATTGTTACCTTGTGAGTGTTCATTTTTGTCTGTGCTTGTTATCCTGTCTGTATCCTTGATATGTATCTGTCTATATATGAGTTTTGTTACTTGAAATAAACTAATTTTATTATATTTTTTATTTTTATAGCCTACTCATGTAATTGTTTTTTAATAACATGTAGATTATTAAAACATAAGTAGGCGTTTCCGGTTAATTCAGTAACAAACCTATGTTCCAGGAAAGGTACGGTAAAAGTATTTTAGCCGCGAACTGAAAACATATTAAAATTAACAAACATTTACGACGCTTGTCAATGGCCTGATTCTGTTTCATCGCAATATTTACTCACCAGAATGGTGGGATCAACGTTTTGTATTCAATCGGCTTTATTAGCAATTTGATCCTAACGCCAAAATAATACGTCCGTTACCCAGTGACAAACTCATCCTAGAGTTATCTGGGGGCACGGTAGTGTCCCCGCCAAGACAAGCCAAGCGAAGCGCAAGGGCACTACCTACCTTTTCTCGAAGTGTTTCGTCGTTTTTTTAACCCTCACAGAGTTGTTTTCCGATGTACCAGATAGTTCATATTCTCAGGATATGATATCAATAATAGACTAATTAAACATTCTAAAGTCTCAATTGAATAGCTCGAATACTTTAGGTTTTATTGATATCTAAAATACACCGATTTCGTCACTGACACATTCACTGATACACTGAAAAATGTATGGCTTGGCTGTTTCGTTACTTACTTCAGAAACTAAATATTCGCATCATCTCCACGACGGTAGCGAAACGACGAAGCCATACATTTTTACTGATATGTAGAATTTGTGAAGTTAGGGTCGGTAGAGTTAGACCGTGTAGATTCAGAAGCTTGGCTCTACATGAGATCTGATATCTTTTTCACAGGGCAAACCTTATGTGGTCGTCTTGGCAACATTTTACATGAAATGTTTTTGGTGGGATTTAATTATTATTTGATCATATTGTAAGTCTAAATATTTGTATAGAAAGGTCTTTCCCCACCAAACTGAAGGTTTGACCAAATTGTCTGCATCACAGAGAGCGGAATCGCTGCGTCTCGGCAGCGTCTAGAGACACCAGTACTAATAAAAAATCGTGGCACAGTGAAAGTGCATTGAGCGCAACATTCTTGACAAGGACCGGCTCAGAAAAAATAATAAAAATCTGAAAACCCATATTACAACAAATAAAATAAAGAAGAATGGCAGAACTCCATATAATCTGGCCGACATGGCATGTAATGACTAAATGTAATCTTATGTACGCTAAGTCTAAGTGCAGTACACTTGAATCGGTTATTTACCAAAGGGAATATGTCAAGCATCCCTAATTTTACAGGAGGGACAAAAAACTATTTATTAAAAAAAAAAATTGCCAACTAAAATTTAAACAATATTAATTATTTAGTTTAAACAAATAGTATAACAGATTAGTGTAGAATTTTGGACTATTTGACTGTTTTAGAAATTACTAAGCTAATATAAAGTTGCTTGACTTATTTGTTTTGGTATCTAAACAATGTTTTATGGGAAAATAATATACATAATTATTGTCTATAAATATTTTATTCACATTTGGGCCAATTTTCTATTACATTTTCATAGTAGCCTTTAAGTTCAGCTGGTATGTATTGCATGGTACGCTTTAGTTTTATTTATAAATGATGATTAAAATTAAGAGACGTTTAAACGTCAAAAATGTATGGTTAAATAGTCCCTAAACATTACTTAACTTTAAGCAACATTTATAAATAAAGGGGTAAGATATTGCAAATAATTGCGTGTCGATATCTACATAGTTTTTTTTTTTTTTGTGCATCTTTTTAAAAAAAAGCTAATGCATACAAAGTAATGCCCTGTAACTGTTTTATATAATGCACATATTTTCATTCATGAACGCTTCCTAAATTAAGCGACACCAAAACTGCCATTCTTCAAATCTCCAAAGCCATCAATTTCTATACGTCATTAGTGTCGTAGTGCGAGCAAACGGTGACGATGCCGCATCTAGAAGCGGCCGCCGAGGCGTCTCCGCGCTCTGTGATCTGCATCAATGAGTTTTCTTCGGTATGCTTACTGAGACCCTGATCAAACAACTGACCAGCGAACTAGGTTTCAAATCACGTTACCTTTTTTTTGTTGTCGGGGTATACCTTCAAAAGGCACCCGACCTCTGCGGAGAGAGGTCGGGGAGTGTGGGATTTTTACCTCACTAAAACCTCCACGGTGATCACCATCAGCATAAAGACGGGGTCCTAGTTACACTTTAAAAGACCAATTCCGGAACCCCCCTTTTGCAACGCCTGTAAGGCACATCCCTTGGGAGACTGTAAAGGCCCCCCCCCCCGCCCCCTAGCCTCGCTATGCACGCCAGCACGTGACTACTATGCCACCGTCTTCCCTGGGGTCACTTGGTGGGTCGACAGAGTCCCCACTCTGTGCGATTGCGACCCCAAAGGTCCACCTACCTGATTGCTAAACGGGTTTCGGCGAATTAGGTGCCAAGGCGGTTACCTCCCCGTTGCCTCGTTCTCGGAGCAGGATCAGCCCTTTCCCGATCCCACTCGGCGGCCTCCTTCTTGACCATCACGGTCTCACAGAAGGAGGCTACTTCCGTCCAATTCTCTGTCTCTGCCAGCATAGCTACTGTCGGTAGAAACAGGTCTCGCCTGATCCTGGCAACCAGGACCCGCCGCAAATCACGTTACCTACAAACTGTTGCGATTGTCCAAATTATCCAGCCAGTAACGTGACACGAATAAAGCGCCATTTACACGACGCAAGTTTCGTACCTGTGGCATACAATAAAATTGACGTAACGACTTGCATCGTCTGAACACTGTATTGACAGTAGGACAACTTTTATTGTTGCTTCAACTTAATGTATGCCACAGACAATTGAATCGCATCGTGTAAACCAATCTGCCTGCCTTTTCCCAAGATTTGTTGGGGTCGGCTTCCAGTCTAACCGGATGTAGCTGAATAGCAGTATTTTACATGGAGCGACTGCCTATCTGATCTCCACAATCCAGTTACTAGGTAACATGTTACCCCTTGGTGAAACTGGTTGTCAGACAAAATATCACCAATATCAATTCTATTACCAGCTCAAAAGGACTTGTGAAGGACCTAGACAAATATATTGACTCAGACATTATACAGATGGGACTAGACGGGACCTTAAGTACTGTTAAGTTGCCTGTAATTTATTTGAGAGATTGTACAGTTGTTTCAACTTAATAAAACAGAGGGATGTGTGTTCTTGTAGTAGATAAGTGTTATGTGTTGTACTATCATGCCATTTGCTAATTTCAGTGAATTCTTACATAGAAAATATTCATCAGAGGCGCTAGCACGAACGCGCGACGTAAACGTAATGGTGGGTACACATACATATGTGTTTCAACGTATGTTACATTTCATGTGACGTTTCACATATGTGTAACCACCATAACATAAATTCGTTCAATTTTTAAATCGATCATACTACTACATAGCTATGCTATAGCATTTTGGTTCAATATTTTGCGAAAAACACGATTAGTATCACCCGATACATAGAATACATTGTGTGCGACGCGAAAATATACCTTACGTTTACTCAACGCGTTTGTGTTGGGTTCACTGTTAAGTTCAGTGAATTCTTATAATAAGAAATATTAATCAATATGACTAATGTTTTAGTAAAGGTATACGAATTCGAAACTGGCATTTTTCTAATCTTTTATATTAAATTAAATAATTAATGAATAATAATTAATTAAATACATTTTCTAATCTTGGATATCTCTGACTTACAGTGAAAGAAAACTCTCTAGACTAGACCATTTTTTTACTTATGATGAACTACTACATAATGGTGCCGATTCTCTTGTCACAAAATTCTCTAAACTAGACTAAAAATCACTAAAATTTTGTTTAGTCCTGTCAAAAGACGATTTCTCATTCTGAAATAGACTAAAGTGACACAACTTAACTATATTTTAGTTTGACAGCACTAAGGTGGTACTGAATAATTAGTTTAGTGAAAATGGCAATTTTGCTTTTCTGAATTTGACGTTTTTAACCAAAAATTTTGGTTGTCTTAACTAAATCTGGCTATTTTTAATCGCGATTAAAAAGGTGTGCAATAAAATTAGTTGTCATGAACTAAGATTCACCACAACACCTCGACTTCAGGGGCAAAAACAGTACTGTATTTTTTTTTAAATTTTGCTTATATCTCGAACACGGTGTGTCCTATCGCAAAAATAATGAAAATTTCGACCCCCTTTATGAAACCCTTAAACTCATATAACTCTACACGATATTTTTTACGGTATTTTTTTTTTAAATATTTACGTACAAAAAGTGAAAAGTTCCATATAAAACACGCCGAGGCTGCCACCCATGCGCGCCTCCGGCTCTAAAAAAAAGTCACGTGGTAGGGTAAACAAGTAAGTACCATGTGGAGTCGCGATTGTCAAATTAAATTTTAGTTGCGTCAAACTGATTTTTAAATTTAGAGATATTTTAGTACAGAATTTTAGTGATAGTTTAGTTCGGTGTACAAGAGAATCGGCACCATTATTGATCGGTAATTTATAGAAGTTGATGTTTTCTATAATTGCTAATTTCGTGGACCAAAATATCATGTAATGTTGTTATGAGTTTATTTAGCTATACCTGTTATGTCGCTACTTGCGGAACCCTAAATTCTCATGAGTCATACCTACCGCATTGACAATGACCACCTACCGCGTTGCGCTCTGCACCGTGATATTCGCCTTCTCAGCAATCCGATGGCGTGGGATCGAAGATTGTGCAATAACAGTGATTAATATTGATTTAGTGTATTGGTGGAACACTCTTGATTCTCATATCGAACAATTGTCACGCATCTTAGTTTTACCCATTTTATTGTAATAATTATTATAATTAAATTCTATAAGTAAATTATATC
This sequence comes from Griposia aprilina, assembly GCA_916610205.1. Classification (NCBI taxonomy): domain Eukaryota; kingdom Metazoa; phylum Arthropoda; class Insecta; order Lepidoptera; family Noctuidae; genus Griposia; species Griposia aprilina. The sequence continues at coordinate 8,597,961 of OU744287.1, forward strand.
GCTTTTCTTTGCATCCTCGACAGCAGCCGAACGTAATTTACCCAAAAATATTTTCTACTCCTCAACAACCTTTTTTTTTTTATTGGGTGGGAAATCATCAAATGACCTCTCCCGCTCTGGGCGGAGCGGAAGGGCGTGTCAGACTCTTACTGACTAAAACCCACCCGTGTTCCGTTCAGTTGCCTGTGCGCCAGGGCCACGGTAACTCTTTCGAACAATCCGCGACCCCGGCAGGCATCGGCCCTATCGGACCCCGTCAATTATGCTGACATCTCTTAGAGGCGCGCGTGGAACACAACGCGCCATCGACCCTGGCCTGGTCCTTACCGGACGGCGAGTTGCCCATTGCTCGCCGTCCGCAGGCCCGCGCCTACGGTGGCCGGGAGTCGGCTATCGACTCCCGACGCCCAGGGTGTCTCCTCCTGCGGCGACTAGGGGCGTGAGGGCGCAATGATTGCCTCTCCCTCACGCGCTCCGCCTCCTCCTTCGCGAGCATTACTGCTTCGCAGATGGAGGTGACTGCTTCCCATTCCCTCTCGCTCCGTACCATGGCATGAACCAGGGCCGGACGCGAGAGATCGCCGCCGCCGATCGCCGCCACGAGGGCACGGCGGTGCTCCGCCCAAGCCGGGCAGACCTCCACCGTATGCTCTACTGTGTCCTCCGGTCGATCCACACAATGCCAACACCCGGGCGTTTCCTCCCGCCTTATCCGAAACAGGAAACAGCCATGTCCGGTGAGGACCTGCGTCAGGCGGAAGGTGAGGACGCAGTGGCGCCTCTCAAGCCACTCCTCAAAGAGTGGCGTGCCCAGCGCTGGAAGCGCTTGAAAGAATGCGCGCTGCAAATATCGTTTAACACAGATGGATCGGTTGATAAATGAGTCGATAGTTTTAGTTTTAGTCAATAGTCAAAACTAAAACTAAACGACATATGACATTCATAGTTAAGACAGGACAACGTCTGTCGGGTCAGCTTGTATTAGTATAGATGTGAATTTATTTTTCGCTTCGGTACGATAGGTTTCAGGTACATCCTTTGAGCTAAACAATTATTCTATCTAATTCAAAAATGATGACAGTCCACTCTATTTGTAGTTCAAAATTCTCTGAATCCAATTTAATATAGAAATTAAATTATTTATTTTTTGTTTGTTTATACAGCGAACACGGCATCTGTTTTGATAACGATGCTTATTTTTAATTACTTTTGAAAAGGGATTGCTTGCGAAAAGAGAGAGTTTTCTTTACCTAGTGAAAAGCTTGATACCAACAAGAGCCTTTTTATTATCGTTAGATTATACCTACCTACTTATCTACCTACTTATTTTCAACAATAAAGTAATAGTCTTTATATAATATATGTATGTGACGGAGAAAGTACGTGTCTCTCGTTATTATCAGCCATATTTTAACTACTGTGGGCGTACTATGGGTAGTGTTGGTTATTGCACAATAGAAAAACCGCTTGCAGTTCAAATCAAATTATAACTTACGATCAAATTAATCACACTTGCGAATCACACATTGTAGGTACTCGACACAACTATACGGAACGCACGACAGTATCGTTATAGACTCTGTCCAGCGCCACCTGGTGGCACCGGCGTCCCGATTAGTCAAGTCAAACGATTGATTTAACGTATATCCGACATGTGTATAAAAAGGGGGGAAGGAATCGTAGGACATCAAACAAAACGCCTGCATCGCTGTCAACAGGAAAGTGCTCAAAAGGCTAGCAGCATTGCCATGTTGAATGGCATCCGTGTATCTTGACTGTATCATACTGCTTTAAAAAAAAGCTCTTCGTTTTATGTTACCTATCTCATGAATTATCTACAGAATACGTGTACTTCGCAAACACTTTTTAAAATTCTAGTCTCAAGTTGAGAATTTCTTGCCAGACTTAAAAAGCGATGTAGTTTATTTATTATAACGTTCAGTCGCTTTGGAAAGCCACCCCTGCTCTATCTCCATCTTAGCTATTCGCTAATCTAGAGGAGTAAGTTGCTCTTTTCAATTAACAGACGTCACGGGCAATTTTTCTTTCTCCTAAGAATACTTTCTGAGAGAAAAACAAAGAAAGGGTGTGTTTTGTAGTTTTATTATATTGTTCGGAGTTTACATTTTAAAAGAGAAATAACTAGTTTATTTACGAAGGCGAATAGGTATAAGATATTCATCAGACATTTTTTTTGTATTTTAGAAGGGACTAGTTAATGGGCTGCAATCTGCAATGCCTTTTAAAACCTTCTCCGGCGCGCACACAACCACTTCGCACACGCAATCGGTCGAGCCATTTTCGAGTTTTTGCGAGACCAACGAACGGCAATTAATTTTATGTATTTTAGAAGGTATTATCAAGGTGACGGCAATTAATAATTGTGTTTACAAACTTTTATAAAATCCTACTTCTAAGTAATGCTTATTAAATGTAAACTTACCTATACTTGTACCTACTAAAACCGTAGTTCATCGTCTTATGCCTACGGCAGTAAAAATATATTATTGCCCTATTGAAATTAAATAAAAATGTTTGTTTATTATATATTTTATATATTTCATTCAAATCAAATCAAAATCAAAATATTTTATTTCATTTAAACCTACATGGGCACTTATAAAACGTCAGAAGCTAGGTGCACGGTTCCAATTGGTCGTTTCTTATGGAGAAGAGCCGGCAAGAAACTCCAAGGTTACTCTTTTAAAAATAATTGGCTGTTATAATGTTTTCAAATTACAGTGTTAATAGGTATGGGAGGACAGTGTAGACCTGTCAACAAGTACCAGGTACTTAACAAAATAGAAAATGAGTGCGGAAATTAGATGATGGTTTATTTCCAGGGGGGTGATGGTTGTTAGTCCCCACAGTGACTAGCTGGGTTTGGGAACGTTTTATGCTGTGTGCTATTTTATCGTTTTTATCTGATGTTTTGATACCAAAGTGTGCTAATTCCTAGTTCTCTTTAATTTCAGTGAGTAACTGTGACCTTGCTCTGTACATTTTTTCAAAAGCATTTCTAAAGTAAGGCTTTTTGGAGGCATTGTTTCTTGTATCGTCAGCCATTTTGTCAGTTGGTGAATTAGAAGATTGTTTTTTCCTTTTGTCTTGGTTTTGTTCACTTGTTTCTTTTATAATAAGTTAATCTTCCCTGAGGTAAGCGATATGTATTGTATTGTAGTACCTAATATCAAATTGATTGATAACAGTCTAACGTAAAACCACACCTGCTTTCCTCGAAGGATAGGGGCAAGATATATATTATAACACAGTACACTTCCATTTTGCCATTAATATTTATGTACCATGTAATAATAAGGGGCAGGCCTAACACCATAAACTGGTCACAAACCCAGGCTCCGGTTTATAACCTAGACGTTCCTGGTGAACAAACCTAATAGTTGAGCTTAAGTTACCTTAAGTTCTGAGTTGAGCTCCACGATTAGTGACAAATGCGTGCACTGACTGGACAGGTCCACTCATTCTGTGTGGTTTTTCCCCAAAAGACCATTTCAGACATAAATCTACATGGTCTTCACATGATCTGACCAAGATTATGTCTGGACTTTAAAAGAGACTGTGACCTCTGAGTTTGTTTCGGCCTTTCTTCTCAGAGTAGTCAGATAGGAAATGCCGACCTCATTTAGTTTTAAAAATATGATTGACGTGTAAAAGTGTTTGTATAAACCTACTTACAGAAAAAAAAAAAAAAAAACCCCATTTACACGACGCAAGTTTCATGTCTGTGGCATATCATAAAAATGAAGCAACATATGACTTGCATCGTCTAAACACTGTTTTATTGTTGCTTCCACTTGTGGTTTGCCTCAGGCATTTAAAGCACCATGTAATGGCTCTAATTTCGCGATGTGACTCACACACAGGGTTGGGCAGTAATTAATTACTTTTAATTAAAATACGTAATTGAAATACAAATACGTATTTGGTATTTGTATTTCAATTACTTCCTTATAATGTAATTTGTAATTCGTATTTCAAATACCTGACGACGAAGTGTTTTGTAATTAGTATTTCAAATACTTGAGGCTTCAAAATACATTTTAACATTAAAATACATTTAACCTTCATTTAGCGATCGTGAGTGTGAGTGCGAGGCGAGAGTGCAATGGTTGTAAAGCAGCTATTAGAGTTGGCAACACTGCACCTGTTATGTACACTGTACGCTATGACTGTACGTCAAAATTGGCCAAAAAAACGCAAAAAAATCTACGTCGAATTGTCAATGTCAAGCTAAGATGTCAAGTCATAACGGTTTAGCGGTTTTTTTTTAGTGTTCATGAAAGGAAACTCTGGTTTTACTGATTAATTAATCTTGTTTTCCTCTACTTTTCAGCCCATGCTGGTCCACTAGATTACTTATTTTGTAATATGTAATTAGTATTTTGTATTTCAATAAAAAATAGCTAAAATATTGTATTTTGTATTTTATATTTCAAATAACTTACTTAAAGATATTTTGTATTTTAATTACTTCCGATACTGTATTTTGTAATTTGTATTTCAATTAAAGCAAATCATGTATTTTGCCCAGCCCTGCTCACACACAGGTTTAATTATAAATTACTTTTTAATAACAACGCAACTACCTAAAGATATTACATGACACATCCTTAGGACACAAACAATGAGTATTTTGCGGTAGGTAATTAACCCCTACAAAAATTCAAGGTCACCATGTACCTAATGACTCTAATTTCGCGATGTGACTCGCACACATGTTTAATTATAAATTACTTTTTAATAACAATGCAATTACATGACACAACCTTAGGACACAAACAATGAGTATTTTGCGGTAGGTAATTAACCCCTACAAAAATTCAAGGTCCCAATAATATTGATACAATCATTCTTACACGTTATTCTTTGTTTTTGATGACGCTGAAAAGAAACTGGGTTTACCAAATTACAATGTTTATTGCAAAGCAGTCGTTGAACCGCTAAGCTATTTGCTTTGTTGAAAGTTGACTAAAATAGCCGTTCTTATAATACTTAAGTCATGATAACTACATAGCTGCTTAAAGGTATAGCGGGATGATAATCAATTAAAAGGTTAAATCTATAACTGTCTGCAATATTTTCGCTCATTTTTTACATTTTTCAGTAAAGTATAGCAGAATACGAAATAATTGCAATATTGCTCACCCCCATAGCAAATAGCGTGATAATTTATAGCCTACAGACTGACCAGACTTATACAAAATAACTATGCAAAGTTTCAACAAAATCTATCCGGTAGTTTTACCGTGATGCTGGAATATACATTCAGGAAAACAGACACAAAATTAAAAAAAAAATATTCGTCAACAGAATCGTTCCCAGACCTCGCAAAAATTACTTTAAATTGTTTTTATTCAATATACAGTTTTGACTTCGCTACCATTTTATTATATGTAATAGATATATGTATAGATAATTTATCGCACCGTGTAAAACGACCCCACGCATAGCACTAGACAACATTGACTGATAAGCATTTTGGAGGTACTGATATAGCTATTGTTTTGACTAAATATAGTACACACGGCTACATATCAAGCTATAAGTTCCAGTACAAACTGATCTCGCATTGTATAGGATTTCCGTACAATAAGACGTCAGCTTATACCGGAAACGTATAGCTTGATATGTAGCCGTGTGTACAAGAACTAGAACGATAAGTACTATCAATATTGATAAATATCTTTGTAAGTTCATGATAGCAGCGATAAGTATCAAATTAGATCCCATCACTCCATATCTATGTGATCGCGACGATGTGTCACCAAAACAATTTGAATTATGTAGTGTTATATATTAACTTAAAGTCATATAAGAAAGTGATTAATAAGACTAGTTAGCATCAAAATTGTGCTCAAATAGTGATTTTACAAATAAATCGTAAGTGCAACCTTTATAATCTCAATTAAGTGGGCTATATAGACCTATTTTTTTATTTTTTTAGTGCATCCAGGTACCCTATACCGAGACCTAGCCCTGGGCCTAACTTTCAGATATCTAGTCCATGAGAAAAGCCTATTTAATTGAGTTTCTAAGTTGTAACACTAATAGTTTGTTAATTTCGTAAATATGTTTTAGCAGCCTGCTTTCAGAGGCTCGTCACGCCCTGAAAACCCTAGATGTATCGATTTAAAATAGTAGGTTTCTTTAGGTCAATAGACCAGCCTTTTTATTAAATTTTTGGGTGGGAAATCATCAAATAACTTCTCACGCTCTGAACAGAGCGGGAGGACGTGTCAGACATTGACTTACTAAAACCCACCCGTGTTCCTTCAGTTGCCTGTGTGCTAGGGCCACAGTAACCCTTTCGTACAAACCCACGACCCCGGCAGGCATCGGCCCTAACGGACCCCGTCTATGTGTGCTGACATCTCTTTGAGGCACGTGACAGCCACACTTATGTAGAGCTACGTATAGGTTAAGCATATTATAAACAAACATTAGGATAAGTCACTTTTGTATCGTGAACTTAGTCTCAATATAGGTTCGTAGAGTGAAGACATATCGTTTTATTGAATTAATTATAGACCCTTTCTATCATCAGAAGTGGTATCGGACAAGACTTATTATTTTAATACAGTTTAAATACCCAAACCCACAATGAACAATAAAAACATTACCAATAAACGTAAAATATGTAGTAGATGTGAACAATCAGTGGTAAGTGAACATTCAGTGACACGAAAGAGACGTTATTAGTAGTACTAGCAAGGCTACTAGTGGTACTACTTTACCTACATTTGAGCCTAGTGTTGGTGTTATTGAGGCTAGTGAATGGAGTGCAGAGGTAGACGCTCTGGCCTTGAAGAATAAATGCGATGATATCGAGACCATTGCCAGATGCGTTCTATTTTTAGCTGGACCAGCACGTGAATTATTTAAAGAATGAACACCATTACAAAGAATATGGTCAACTTTGAAAGAAGATCTTCAGATAACTTTACCTAAATGTCGCGATTTGTATCGGGATTTCCAGAAAACAGCAAAAATGACAGGTGATCAATTCCCGACGGAAGAAACATAGAATTCTAAAGCAGTTGAGACTGCAAGTTCATGAAACTAAAATATTGGAACTGATAACTGGAAGTATAACTGATCCGCATCCAAAATCGATTACCAGCAGCTCTGAAACAGTGAGCGGGTTATTTGAAAAATATGCTTTTAGCATCCAAAGTTGAAAATCGGCCAGATATCGGATAACGGCATTTTAAATATACCACGGCAGCGTGTCCTCCGGGCGATCCATACCACTGTGTGGAGGAAACGCCCGGGTGTTACCACTGTGACACCCGGGCGTTTCCTCCCGCCGTATGCGAAACACGAAACTCTCAAAACAACTGTGTCTGGTGAGGATCTGCGTCAGGCGGAAGGTGAGGATGCCGTGGTGCCTCTCAATCCTCTCCTCAAAGAGAGCACTTACCGCTGCAATTGTGGCGTGCCCAGCACTGGGTTGTGACAATTGCACTCTTTCTTCATGCTGCCATGAGATCCCGCCGGAGCTCTTGTCTGCTGTGCCGCGATTTCTCGTGGCAGCGGAGTTACAGCCTGGCGTTTTGCCTCCTCGCGCCACTCCCATATATGCGTGAGGACTTTTGCCACCAGATCCCATGGTGAGGTCAATAGACCAGCCAAAGGTTTCTATATGTAACTCGGGAATCGGTTCAGTACTTTTCGAGTAATTTAACATGTAAAACAGTTTTTGATTAAAAAAGATAGTATTTCTCCAATTAAACTGAAATATCTTTTCAAAGAGAGTAGATATTGTAGCGGTATCAACATCGCCACATGCGCGCTACACGTCATACTGACGTCACGCAAATCCTGCATCGCGCAAGCAGAGTTTACCGCGCGACCAGCATATATACAACGTCCCGACATGAACCGTCGGGCAGTTGCCCACCAGACACAACACCCGTCAGAGTCTCAACAGAGTATGAGTGAGCTTTACAGCCTGTTCCTCATACCTCTATAATATAGTATATATATAAAATTTGGTAATATGCAACATATCTTATGTACCTGTATATTTAATGATGTTTAGCTGTAAGAATCACTGCAAACATATGTATATTATAATAACAACAAATAAAAGCAATTACTACCACTATAGGTACACCTCTGCCTAACCCTTCGGGGAATACAGGCGTGATTTTATGTTTATGTTAAAAGCAATTTGCGGTCCTCGTTACGGTAAAGGTGATTGCTTATTAAGGGCGCATGCCGATTTTAGTATTTCTTAGTTATCAGCAAGGTACTTACTATCTAATATTTCAAATAGAACCCCTGAAAAGAACCGCAAGTGTTTCCTGAACACTTATGAAGACTTGGTGTTATTATTTCTACATCAATAAACCTCTTCGCGTGGAGAATTCAGGACGTAGCCGGCAGCTGAGATACCCGAACCCATTGGTGCAAGACGTCAGCGCCGCCTGGACTGGGAGAGACCTACTCTCACACTGGGATAACGGGATAGGCATACACACATGTTGCACACTTCGCGTCCAGCGATCACGCCAGTCCGGTACACTATGACTCCCGCAGTACCTTTTTGCTCTTACTTTCAATTAGCCAATCATTTTGATTTCGATCATTATTACAATTAAGGAGTATGGTGACCAGGTACACAATTCTTGACTTATATGATATAAAATACGTATAATTTTAATAAAGTATATGTTTAAATAACGCATAAATATATACCATATATTTTATTTCTTTACACTTTACTATACTGCAGTTCTGTGCTTCTACATATTATAATCTAAAACAATCATTACAGTGTTTCTATTATCACTCATCTGATGCAATGTTCACTAGTTTTACTCGTCTTCAAATTAATGATAATAAAGCTGGGTTATCAATTCATTTCCATTCATTGATAAATGATAAAAATTATCTAAATTACACAAAAATCTTGCCTAAACTCAGTGTTCGTTAATGCCTTGAAACAATACCAATGTGGCAATAATATTGATCTGTAATCTCCACTTGAGAATTCAGTGAGCGTGGAATAGCTGGCTACTGACAATGTACTGAGATTACTAAGCTCGCATGCACCTGTGTCCAGCCCTCTCTAGAGTTTGGATATACCTGGCACATCACACGCGTTAAGAGCACATTAATCCATACTATAGCCATCCATACTAATACTAGGTACTACTACTACTTTTAATTAATGTATGTATTTTGTCTATAATAGTTTTTGTAATGTGCGTCTTGTTTGTGCAGAATAAACAATTTTTCTTCTTTTTTTTAACCGACTTCAAAAAAGGAGGAGGTTCTCAATTCGACTGTTTTTATTTTTTATTTTTATTTTTTTATGTGTGTTAGCTCAGAACTTTTTTCTGTGTGAACCGATTTGGATGATTATTATTTTTATTTGATAGCTGGTGCTTCACATGTGGTCCCATTTAAATTTGATCAAGGTCTGACCAGTAGTTTTTGAGTTATCCTTAATACTGCATATGTTTTCCACTTAGTTTATATTGATGATGTGTTGATAATTTCCTGTCACTATTATTTACATACCAAGTAGTGGAATATGAATTTGTGTGGGGTAGGTACCGCAACTAAAAAGTGAAAAATAAAAACATTTTTACAACAAAACACCCGACTTCCAAAAAAACCACTAAAAGACGTGAAAAAAAAACTTTTATTTCGGAAGTCGGTGGCCAAAAACGAAAATACAAAAACAAAGACACCGACTTCCGAAATAAAAGTTTTTTTTTCACGTCTTTTAGTGGTTTTTTTGGAAGTCGGTTTTTTTTTTGTCAAAAAGTATTTTTTTTATAAATACTAGCTTCTGCCCACGACTTCATCCGTATGTTTTAACATAAAACAAATCCTATGGCATTTGGCAGTAGCGTAGCTTTGTGCCAGTGAAAGATTTCTTTAAAATCGGATGAGTAGTTTCGGAGGTCACATCCTAGGACCACGTTGGCACGGGCATAAACATATTGCGGCAGGATGTTATCGCGCAATGGATTTTCAACTCTCGGTGTTGAACCGAGCATTGAGAAGCCAACAGAGTGCATCCCAGCGCGTCGAAAAAACACACTGTTGGATTTTCAACCTTCGGCGCTAAGCATTGTATTGAAGATCCAGTGCGAAAAAAAAACCCGCCGCAATACTTTTACGTCCGTGGAAAAATGGACTAAAACTAAACTTCTAAACTTTACCTCTTTATAATGTTATTGTAGACGGAAATAACTATGTTTGTCTGTCCGTTACCTTTTCCTGCCGTCATCATTACAGCTGAACGTAGGTCATGACCTAGGTTAGGACATAGGATACTTTTTATCCCGGTAGTACGTTCCCGTAGGATAATTTCCGAACTCTAAGCTGGCGAAGCCACGAGCAAAGGTTAGTATAACTGTATGGTAATCCATAGGAATAGTTATTGCAACCCTCAACCTGAGAATTCTTGCTGAACATGTTGTGGTTAGTTACAAAAATGAAACATGTTTTGCTTCATAAAATTTTAGGTTCTGATCTGAAATACTAAGCCAGACAAACAAGTCTACGTCTGACGCGCTTGTCCTATGAGATTTGGCAGAAATTTCAGAATATCACATGTGGCAATCTTGACATATAACTTACCTACTCTTCCTCCTACTCCTCGATATTACATTCTGTAACTTTACCTACATGTATAACATCCTATAGAAACATAACCCTGTCTTTGCTGTTGCGCAGCAGGGTAAAAATGAAGATATCTCCTCTAATACACGAATGATTTGGTGTTGTTAGTTTTGGTGATGGACTTATTATTTATTTATTTACTTACAACATATGTTTTTATAGGTGGGATGGATGGGATTATATTTTATATTGGTTAAGAAAACACTATAGTGTCCCACTACTCCCACTGCAGGACTAGACATAAAAAGGCTGAAGTACATTTGGTCGGGCCCCACCGCATTGCATAATCCTCCTAAATCACGTTTGTACATTTTTTATGACCCATCGCACACTACAGTCGGGCCGCACCGCGCTTTTTTGTATTGAAATGCGGTGCGCTGAGACCCGACGTGGCTGCAATGTGCTCCTAGCTTCATAATCTCCCATAAATACTTTAATCCCAACATCGATTGGGTCCTTTGAAGAAAATAAATCATCTCAAAGCTCTTGACTTATCTTTCTCTTCTTCAAAGACCGTAATCTTTTCGGAAGGAGTCTCTATCTACAAGTTTTTCTCAATCTTCATACATGTTCATAAGTTTTTAAAGTATAAACCGACAACAATGAAGTGAGCAACACTCATACGTACTCTTCTATCGTAGGTATCTATTGTAATAAACTTACGAATTATGGTAGGTATCAGGTGTTTCTTTGTAAAGTTCCAAGACAGTTGTTCTGTATCAGATTGGAGTATTACAAGAGTTCCTATGTAAGTTGGAGGCACTAGTGTTAGCCTGTACGCTTCGTTATTCCGTAGTAAGTACCTCATGTTCTTACTTGTTATTGAAATTTTATCGCAGGTTCGCCTCCTGGCTGCAGCGAAAATCAATTGAGGTCAGAGTTTTTTTCTCTGGTAAGGTTTGGATATTCAGTGCAGTGGGTTTATAATTTCGTAAATACCTATTCTAAAAACACATTTTTACAAGTCAAGTATTTTTGGATATATTTTTGTACTAGATCATCGAAACCTTTTTATTAGTTACAAGTCGTTTGCCCAATGGCATTTCTCATCAGAAAATTGACGAATTTCCATACAAACTTTTATCCCCAAGAAATTAATTTTCGAAAATCTTTCTATTGTATTCACCTTCGTAATAAACAAGATTTAGACTGTGTGTTAATAATAATATACTTTTTTATTCATAAGTTCACATATAAATTACATAGAAGTGACATCAGTACAGAGTTACATATTAAAATTATTAAGCAAATATTAAACTATGCCTAAAATAAATCTAGTGTAGGTATAACTTATATAATATATTGGATAAAGGCCTAATGAAAAACAATAGCGACCTGCCTGATGTAGGTTTATTCAAACCTGTGTTTCAGGCCTTCACGTAACAACGGTGAGTGTTTTATTGGACTATTAAATTAATGTACATAGAGCTAGCATTGATACATAATAATTATATTATTAAATAAAAATTGCCTTAACATTAATAAACTTATTGCATGATTTCTAGCAATTTTTCAGTGTCTGAGTAATTTAATGTCGCTAAGTATTCACTTAACATTTCACTACATTTTTTACAATTTACACTATATATACTTAGAGACTTATTGATTTTATTATATAAGAACGGACCTAAAAAACCATAAAATTTATTTATAAAAGTATGTCTAGTTTGAGGCTTTATGCAAACTAAGTCTTTTCTTCTCTTATGTATAGGTATGGGGGTATAAGGGAGATTGCTATGCTGGTGTAATACTATCTTTAATATAAATAGTTGACGCACAGTTAAAACCTTACATGCCGTATAAAGCTCGTATGTGGGAAATCTAAATGGGCGAAAGGTGGCTACCTTAAGGATAGCTCTCTGCGCACGTTCTAATGGTAGTAGGATTGTTTTTGCAGCCCCTCCCCATGAAGTTATGCAATATAGTTAGTTATGTTATGTTGTCTGTCAGTTCATTTAAAATTATTATTAAATAGATAAATAAGTATAGCTACTAATAATAAGTATTTAACGTTGTTAAACAATTGTTAATTACCAGACACCTGATTATTTACTTTACGATAGTGTCAATTATAAAATGTACACAATGCATTAATAGTGTGGTCTATTTAATTTAGAAAGTCAACAACAAACTGTTCATCAGTAATTAATTAATGTGTAGGTACACACGGCTACATATCAAGCTATAGATTTCCAATATAAGCTGACCTCTCATTGTACGGAAATCCTATAGGACATTTCCAGTATAGCTTGATTAGCCGTTTGTACCATACAAGTTGGGACGCAGTTTGAATTGGACAACACAATGTCCATGGATATAGTTTCAATTACTATTATAATATATTATTAGCTTCTGCCTACGATGTTATTCGCGTAAAACTTCTTGTTTTAAAATAAAATATCCTATTTACTAATAAAATATATAAATTTAACACTCGGCAATATGATAGCTTGCCATTAGTCAAAGAATTTTCAGATTCGGATAAGTAGTTCATAAAATCTTATGAACTACTAATCCGAATCTGAAAATTCTTCCCCCCACCATACCCCATCAAAGTCAAAGTCAAAGTCAAATCGTTTATTTCAAATAGGCACATAAAAGGCACTTTTGAACGTCAAAATTTACAAAAAATAGAATTGATTCTAGTTGCCCCTTCCAAAAGGTAGTTTCGTATGGAGAAGAATGGGCAAGAAACTCCACCGTTACTCTTTTAAAAATGTTTTACAATATTATGTATACATAATAATTATATGTAAAGACGATGCACCTAGAATAAAATTACAATACCACAATAGGTAAAAATAATTAAATATAACGCATGACAGGTAAATTAATTATGAGATAGATACATGGTGCTCACATATTTACAAATATTGAAAAGTAAATGATGTTTCCAAAATTTCACAACTAATAATTTAGTGTGTGAGTTAAAGTAGTTACATAATGTAAAAAACAATGTCATAAAAATTATAAATTATACAATTAAATTAGCAACCAGTTTGATTTTGTCTAGACTCTAGATTATCCTATGGAGCAGGACCAGCATGTTTCCAAGCATTCTTATCTAGGATATAATCCTCTAATTTGTAATATGCTTGTTTAGAAAGTGTACTTTTAATATGAGTTTTAAATTTTCTTTCATTTAATTGCAATATATCACAAGGTATTTTGTTGTAACATTTAACACAGTACCCCATAAAAGATATATGTACTTTAGATAATCTAAAAAATTGTTGATCTATTTTATCTTTATTTCTAGTATTAAAATTATGTCTATCACTTATTTTATTAAAAAGATGTAGATTTTTTCTTACATACATAAGATTTTCATAAATGAATTAACAAGGCATCATATGATGGGGTATGGTGGGGGGGTGTATTTTAAAGAGATATAATTTGTGAGTTTATAAATATAAACTCACAAAATATATCTCTTTAAAATATTAAGTATAGATTATGAATATCGATATGACAATCATGATCAAAATTAACTGCGAAAAAAAAGCAATGACCCACATAATCCTCACATTCACAATAATTAAAATAACATACATTTATTAATTTTATTTTATTTTATTCGAAAACATCCACCCGTTCCTTACTAAACTTCAACTAGGTATATCCGACGACCCTGGTTACTTATAATTTTTTGTGACCGTACGTACCTCTACCTTTCTAAACAATAAGAATAAAGAATAAGAATAAATTTATTTGCTAATTTTACATTCAAGTGGATTGAATTACTAGACCTCACACTAGGATTCCCTGTGTTGTGAGGTCCAGGCTCCTTCGTTCCGTTTACAATTCACAATTTAATACAATTTAGGGTACATATATGATGGAGAAGGTACAGGTCTCTCTCGTTATTATCAGCCATATTTTAATTACTGTGGACGTACTATGGGTAATGTTGGTTATTGCGCAATACAAAAACCGTTTAAAATTCAAATCAAATTATAATTCACGAACAAATTAATCACACTAGCGAATCACACACTGCTAATTTATTTAGGTAGGTAGGAAGGTACGCTGAACACAACGAGTCGTAAGACAGTTTCTAGACTAGTGTTGTCCGCGCGGCTGCCAGCAAAGAAGTGAGTCGTCCCCTCCCTGCGAGCGGACATCTTGAGTTAAGCCCGCGCGAACTTCAATCTAGACTCCGTCGAAGCGCTGACGTCACAGCGCTTCCGCCTCGTTGTCAATTCAGCTCCCGTACTATTGACTTCTCGGACATATATACAACTTAAAATAGGCATTAAAAGAGTGTATAGATACATGTTGGTGTGAATTGTGTCAGTTCTGTTGGATTTTGTGTCTGCATGCTATAGGATAAAAAAATCTATAATATCTGGATTATTTAGTAAATATTAAATATTTTTACTTCAACAATAGAATAATATTTACAATTAAAATATGAAAAACTAACATAACTAAAACTATTAACAAATTAAAAGATGGCGTCGAAAAATTCCTCCGCATCGCTGTCGACTGGTAATCTACCCAAGAGACTGGCGGCATTGCCACGTTGTATGGCAATTCTTAGCCTCTGGCCAAGGTAAAATCCAGCCCTTGGGTCACGGGAAGTGTCAAACAAGCGTTTGGAGATTTCTTTGAATAAAACATGGGCACTCAGACCCCACGGCCCGAGGGTTTCAACCCCAAACGGCTTGAAAATATAATTACCGATAAGGTTGTTATACTTACGCCACTTGAGGTTTTCCGCAGCCGCAGCAGCGGCGCCAGCACAGCACGCCGAGACAGGAAGATGGGATGGCGCAAGAGTATCGACACATGTTGCGTCCCACACTAAAGGCCTACCCACCTTCCATGGAAATAAAGACATGCCGTCCGGTCTCTTGCCATCGTCACGTGCCAAGCCATTAGGTTCTAATACAGCTGGAACGCCGACGGTGACAAGAGCTCGTCGGATGATGTCATTAATGTTCGCGTGCCGCGGTATGCGGCCCGCACTTCGGCTGCAAGATTTAGTAAATTAGGTTGTGAGTTGTCCGACAGTTAGTCAACCAGTCAGGTTACATAAAATAAATGTTATAAACTATACAATGCGTAATTGAATTAACTGAAACTCATTGTTATGAATAACTTTTACAATGGGACTAACCTGAAAAGGCGAAAAAAAGTCAGCTTTTCACTACATTTTGTCGAGGTAGGTTTGCGAACATAATTATAAAGAGAAGCAGGAACATCAACGCGTAAACTGAAACCAGGAATTCACCACATGATTCTAGACCCGTAGAAATATTTCGAAGGTTATCAAAAAAAAAACAGCTGTTTCATAGAAAAGTGGTATTCATACCTAGGCGATCAAACTGTGTGGACACTTTTTTTTTTTTTAAATAGCCGACAATAAATTTCAACGCAAGTTGATTCAGAATCATGTACTGAATGAATCCATGAAAACAGGTTGCCCGTCGATGGCCCTGGATATGTGGAGCACCTGTTTTTATTTCGCTATTTCGGGGTTGTCCCCATCGTAAAGGCTCCCACAGATAGGCGCGACACAAAGGCGCCGAACGTCGCGCAACGAGCGGTGCCTTTGTGTCGAACGCGATTCGCGTCGCGTGTCGCACCTGTTTGTAGGAGCCTTAAAAGTTGTTTATAATAATGAGTAACGGTGTTCAGTTATTTCATTTACACCATGTAGTTTATCAAAAATCAAACAAATCTACAGAGAGACAGCCCTCAATCATATAAACCTGTCACAATGTCTAATAAGACTGATTCCATTTGAAGCACCGAGATAGGTAACTACTCTATTAGACGTGTTCCTAGAAACTATTTTGGCAAATTGTCATTATGTTTCTTTGTTATTTGCGAATATTTTCTAGAATTGTTAATTTGTTACGACAAATAGAAGAACACTATTGTAGTGCTTCTTATTAGAAATAGTATCGATACAGTAATGAGAAATTGGGTAACTATAAGGTTTGTTGGAAACAGAACTTACTATTGATATATTGTACAGTTTTTAACCGACTTCACAAAAAGAAGGAGGTTCTCAATTCGTCTGTATGTTTTTATTTTTGTTAGCTCAGAACTTTTTTCTGAGTGAACCGATTTGGATGATTCTTTTTTATTTGATAGCTGGTTCTTCACATGTGGTCCTATTTAAATTTGATCAAGGTCTGACCAGTGGTTTTTGAGTTATCCTTAACTCTGCATATTTTTTCCACTTAGTTTATATGGATATGTGTTAATAATTTCCTGTCACTGTTATTTACACACCAAGTAGTGGTATACGAATTTGTGTGGGGTAGGTACCACAACTAAAAAGAGAAAAATAAAAACTTTTGTACAAAAAAACAACAAACTTCCAAAATAAACACTAAAAGACGTGAAAAATAACTTTAATTTCGGAAGTCGGTGGCCAAAAACGAAAATATAAAACCAAAGACACCGACTTCCGAAATTAAAGTTATTCTTCACGTATTTTAGTGTTTTTTTTGGAAGTCGGTTGTTTTTATGAAGTGCGGTTTAGTAAACTAGCAATCGTATTAAAATGAAACCATTAATAGGTAAGTATCATTGCTTCACTCGGTTGTTATTACTTTACTGCATGAAGACCTGCGGGGTAATTGTACAGTAGGAATAGCTTTCATTTTGACAGTTCAACAATATTCATTGCGTTATTTACGTTGCTGAGCAGACAAATTTTTCGAACATATGAAGCAATGGATTATCAATAGGGTTCAAAATGATTCAGATTGTGATAGTGTGTTAGGCAATTAGGTTAAAGCATATTGTTTTTTTTATGGCAACTATGGAAGAACGAGGATAGCCGTATTCGTAGTCGTATTCTCTACGTATTTTCTATATCTACCATACACTGTCCTTTTTCAGATCCCCTATATATGGCCTACATTGCCCAATGTGTGATGGTCATCGTGACATTACAGTTTATCACCGATATTCACGGTTCAGGCTTATAAATAGCTCTCTCTCAAGCGAGGTCACTGTATTTTCGCCGCTCCAGTCTCCCCCCCAGTAATCTAATTTCAGAATAACGAGGTTTCACAAAATTTTGTAGCTTGCTCGTTTCGTATAAAACTTGGCCTTCTTGTCAATGAATTTTTACATAGGTCTTCTCTAGGCGAAGCTCTCGTTTAGTGTAGGTATCTAGATGAAGTTTACGGGTGTATCTTGTGCACTAACGTGCCTGGTCGCGTGGTCGTAAGTTTTGAGGCAGGGGAAATTATGCAAGGATTTTCTTAGAGAAAATCCTCCAACTTCTACTACAAACTGCATTGTGATTAATTTTAATTGGTGTAATAAAAATTGTGTGGTGGGCACCTCTGTGTTTTGTATACTTATAAAATCTTAAAAAAGTGCTCCCTGTTTTATGGTTTTTCCATATAAGTACACAAGTATTATGTTATAACTGACTGGGGGTTACTTCTAAGGCTGGTACGCAAGTTAACAAATTAATAAAATAACTAGCTTCATATATTTCTGACTGACCAACTCCTTGATAATTCAAAGGTGCTTGTAAATGATTTAATTGAAATAAATGTTTTGAGCTTGAGTTTGAGTTGAGATTGAATGTTTAATAAAAACATTTTGATTTATCATTATTACGCATCTCAATGATAAATGGCTCGTGCAAGATGTTCCTTCACATTCTATTTTTCTAAAAGCTTGACATACAGCTAGTGCTTATTTGTCAAGGGCATCATTATGTAAGCAAAACCAAAAAAACGAAAGGGTACAAAAAATGGTGTCTTGAAACTGAATAAAATAACCATAGTAGTTAAGGATGAACAAACAAAGGATAAGCTCCTAAGGCCATGAGAAGGTTTGAGTTCGGCTCAGCTGAGCGGAATATGCCCGCTTAAAGCCGTCTAGTCGCGGATTTCATCGTGTGTCGCGAACGTGGGAGGAATTCCTTGCAGTCTCGGCGCGAGTCTTTGTTTTGTGCCTATTATGTCAGCATTAAGCCTCAACCTTCGCCAAAATGTGAACTGTGAGATTTTTCGTGTGTTTCTGAGTATATACTGACACGCTATAGGGACATAGGAATTTCATTGCTCTTGATCATATGTTCCTAAGTCTACACTAAACTTAGCTTATGAAGATTTCTAACTTGATGCGGCGTAATGCGTGTTCAAGAATCTGAAAAAAAAAGACAAGCTTATCAAGATTACAACAGCCTCAATACTGCTTAACAGAAAGAAAACTCCCGAAAACAAAATCACCGTCATAAAAACTCAAATTGTTTTACGATTTCTCCTCTGAAATTAACGGTTCAATTTGTAGGAGTGCTTAATAAACGTGTTGTAAGCCTTGCGTGGTGGCAAGGTGGCTGGTGGCTGGCTGGCTGCAATTAATCAGCCCGCCACTTTCCCCAGGCAGGATTATAGTTAATGGCACGGATTAGAGTCGCTCGCGTTTTTACTCCTAGATTTTTAACACACGATTTATCGCAGTCCTCTCGGGGATACAAGCTGACAAGTTAATCTCCACGCAATCAGCTACTTAATGTTCCTACATATAGCAGTCGAGATATTTATGTAGGAGATGCGAATTTTAAGATATTTGTGACTGTGACTCGATCCGCGTAACGACTGGATAGATTTACATGAAATATGGAAAGTATCATGGTGGAATGTTACTTGCATGATAAAGTCTTCTATAAGGCAGACGTAGATTGAAGCCTCGCCATCTTGGATATAATTCCTGTCTGGGTCAAAAAAATATTGAGGCCATCTGCTGGGACGTAGAGTGGAGATTGGCACAAACAGTGGGAGGCATTATGCCCAGCAGCTGCCGAAGTCAGACTGCGAATGACGATTACGATGATCACATATTCTGAAAGATGACTTCTACCTTTAGTAACAACACTCATGGAGGCTCTTTCATGAAATGCTAATAACAAATTACTGCGACCACAAATTTGTCTATCAAGCGTGATGATTATAACATTTCACCGCTATTTTGACAAAGGTTTGTGTAATCGGTCGTCGAATCGTTGAGCTCTACGAGTTGAGCTGAGTTAAGCTGCACGATTACTGACAAATGCGTGCACTGACTAGACTGGTCCACTCAATCTGTGTGGTTCTTTCCTCAAAAGACCATTTCAGACATAAATCTACAGCGTCTTCAAATGATCTGACCAAGATTACGTCTGGACTTTAAAAGAGACTGTGACCTCTGACTTTGTTTCGGCCTTTCTTCTCAGAGTAGTCAGATCTCTCATCGCAGTCTCTTTTACACTCCAGACGTAATCTTGGTCAGATCATGTGAAGACCATGTAGATTGGTATCTGAAATGGTCTTTTGAGGGAAGAACCATACAGATTAAGTGGACCTGTCCAGTGAGTGCACGCATTTGTCAGTAATCGTGCAGCTCAACTCAGGAAGTCAAGGCTTAAGGAGCTCGACGGTTCGACGAACAATACCAAAGAAAGGACATTTGGGTAGGCCGTATAAATTACTCAAACTGCCAGATCATGATTAAAATTAACTGAGAAAAAAAAAGCAATGACCCACATAGTCCTCACATTCATAATAATTAATTGGTAACCGCGGTCGGTTCGTGGATGGATGACCATCCATTACATATCGAGACCCCTTCTTGCCTCGGTAAGCACGTTAAGTTGTTGGCCCCGCTGTCATTCGTAGATCTTTGACAGTCGTTACGGGTAGTCTGAAGCCCAAATGTCTGAATACCAGTCTAACCAAGGGCTATCGTGTTAACCAGTAATACTTTACAAGTAAATACTCATGTCACTGTATACATATCGCACTGATAATACAATAATGTTGTAACTCAAAATATGTAAAATTTGAGATAACATCATATTAAAAGAAATAATGAAGTGAATAATATTTGTTTCGTCGATTCTGAAAAAAAGTCACATTTTGAGTTAAACAGTATTGTATTATCAGTGCGATATATATAAAGTTAATCTATGTCAATGTGCCAACCTCATCTAGTTTTTAAAATATGATTGCCGCGTAAAAGTGTTTGTACAAATCTACTTCAGAAATAAAATCATTTATCATCTAAGAAACATTTTTCATCTCTCCCCTAACAACTACTCAAGGCGATAATGTAACGAACATTCATAAATAAATAAACATGCTTGTCCCTACGTGATTGGTAGGTCGTGTGTATTACTATTTATATTTTTATGGTTTCCACGAGCTTTCCTCCCATCTCCTTCTAATAAATATGTATGGCGGTCGTGTTTGTAGAAGATGTTACACAAGAGACACTGCCCTTTGCGGGAATTATTTGACCTAACCCAGAAGTTGGTTGTAATATTTTTAAGTAAGCTGAAGATTATATTGCTACAGGGTCCAAGTTATTTGTTTATGTATAATTTGGAACACAACCAGGTTATAAACAGATAGGAATCTATTGCTCTGTTGCGAATATGTTGGGGTCGGTTTCTAGTCTAATCATATGTAGCTGAATACCAGTATTTTACATGGAACGACAGCCTATCTGACCTCCACAACCCAGTTACTGGGTAACACAATAGCCCTTGGTAAGACTGGTTGTCAGACTTTTGGGCTTCTGACTACCCGTAACGATTGTCAAAGATCTACGAATGACAACGGGGGCCAACAGCTTACCTTGCTTACCGAGGCAAGGAGAGGTCTCGATATGTAATGGATGGTCACCCATCCAGGAACTGACCGCGGTTACCGTAGCTTAACCCTTCGATCGACCCGGCTGCTGTTATCATTCAGCAACGAGCCCCATTCAGAAATAGCAATATGCCAATAAAAGGGATCATTACGACAACTCTTCGTAGGTGGCGACACTAGCACAAACGTCATATTTATTAGTAACAAATAATTCGTGAAAACGTGTTAAATTATAATAGTTTTATTATTATTTCCTTTATTCCATTATATACATATAAATTACATTTTTAAATATTAGAATATAAAAACATTTCAAAATATAAAAAATAGTAGCCCACCGGTATCGGGAACAGGGTCCAAGCTACCGGCGGTCAGGGCTCCAGAGAGAGGAACCCTCTAACAATGCGAGCCGTGTCTAGAAGTACCGCTTTCTGAATCAAGCCCTTGATCCAGCTGCCCAACGAGAGCTTCCTCAGGTGTTGGTCGAGGCTTGCTATTAAGCTATTGGCTGTCACGACTATCGGCACAATGATCGCTGAGTCCATAGTTTTATTATTATTAATGTATTAAAAAACCTGTATTGTAGTATTATGGCATCGTACGGACATTTAAAAACTGTTTACGGTTTGTGCAAGTGCTGCACTCTGGCGGCAGAATATTGCAGTAATATTCCCTATTGGTCTTAAACATACCAATTGTTTACAATACCATGACGGGGTGCGGTAACGTAGAGGTTCGCATTTCAAAACACTTAATTAGGTAATACCGTAATACCATTGTTCGTATAAAAAACTTTCTGTCACGTACCTACCTAACCTAGAATACTGCTTAATTGAAACGGGACTGGGCCGGATATATCAGTCGAATGTCGGATAAACTGTGATTGAAAATAACCATTAAGTTCACACACTGAACTTTGGAGATAGCAGGACGCAGTTGGCTTTTATCGAAAGGCAATCCTTTATTACTATTACCTACTATACTATTATTTGGTACTATTACCTATATTATCTATTAGTTAATAATAGATATATAGAGAAGAGATCTAGAATAGATAGAGAAGATATTAATCTTGTCTTTCTCCTTATGCGTTCGTCAGAGTAAAAACCTAATCATGTTATGATAAACTGGGTTGCTAACGATCTAGTTTATCATAACATGATTAGTTTTTTACAAGAAAGTGGATATACAACTTTTGTAGACAGACAGACGATCATTTTGCGGAAATCAACAAATTTCTACGGGGAAAAAAAGAAAATATGAATCATAGATGAGAAAAAAGATGAAACTCAGTCGTGATTTAACCAAAGAGTTTGTATCCTGGCAGTTCCTTAAATAGAATAAATACTACTCATATGTTTGGACCTTTTAAAAAAAAAATTGTTCGACTGTCATTAAAAGCACAGACTACATAGAAATTGATTAAAACTTTTATGATATAGAGACAAGGTGGTCGTGCCCAAAATATTTAAATTTTCAACCGACAATCGAAGACAAATTATATTGAGAATTACATCAACATAATTATTCTACCTGAAAAATCTATCAGTGGTTACCTTTAACCTTTCTATCAAGAGGATAATCGAATTTCAAAGAATCTATTAGTTTGGAGCACCTGTTGAAGACCAAATTAATACAATCGTTGTGGACTACGAAGATGTTACCATGGCAAAAGTCTTGTAATCTAGTAGGTAAGTATCTCTATAAACAGTGTTCCCGTTTCTTACGATATTACTTTTGTTGTTCGTTTGTCCTCTATGATAAATAAATAATTATTATACATACCTTCCAGGAATTGCTAAGGTAAGACTAAAGACGGAACATTCCTTTCTAGAACATTTTGAGACGTTTTTATTCGACAGATCTGAACAAAGCAAGTCAAATTCGTCTGAAAATTACAATTACGATAATTAATTTTAGAAGTGCACGATTGGACTATTTTTCAATCTCAAAACCGAAGAATCAATTTGCCCTGTTGATAGAATCACATAATCCCTTGTTTTTATAACTTCGAATACCACTCGGGGGCAAAGCTATACATACATAAATATATTCCAAACGCCATAACAAATAACAAATGTAAAACAAAAGTATAATTATTCTGTTTTTCTGCCTTATTTATATGTGCATCGCTTAAGATACAATCTAAAGTGGGTCTTACGGTGATGCATAGCTGATATTATCTTCATCTTGTCTTGTAGGTATGTAAAAAAAGATAACTTTGTGTTTTTCAAAGGGAATTTTGTCTTACGTACTTATGACGTACTTATGACGTATTTTCTTACCTGGCTCTTTGGTCTATTAGCTTAAAGTTTGGCTTCCATATAGGCAAATACAATGATGTTATACATTGGGCAAATACAGGATTATCTTGACATAATTAGAACTTATGCATTTTCAAGAAACATCGATTTTGAAGTTTTAATTATTTTTATATGTTTCTTCCAGGTGTCGGTCAAAGTTTGCAGAAGGTGAATGCCTCTTTATAAGGACAAGTATTTCTATATTTAACCTTCTATATATTAAGAACAAGGATAAAGAATAAAAAAGGAGCGAAATACATAGCTCTGCTTGTATATGCGATCTCACGAATAAGGAAATTAAATATTATAATTATTTGTAATGACGTATGAATCGAATCAATTATTTTATTTGGTGAAGAGAGACTATAGCGATCATTTTTGATATGATAGTGTCACCAAACAATCAATTGCTTACAAAAATATTAGAAGACAAGATCATGCCAGCCTATCCGAAAACATTCAGTTCCAGTTTCTCCACTTGGTGCAAAACCAATTGGCGTGGGATCCTGTCAGAGTTCCTTTCTACTCTGATACTTATATTACTCGGCTGCATGTCATGTGTACCTGTTCCAGGAATTGACACAAGTATTTACGGGCCTTTTGCATTTGCCTGCGTAGTCATGTTCAATGTTCAGATATTTGGTCACATATCTGGAGCATTCATGAACCCGGCGGTGACATTAGCATCTGTCATCTGGGGTAGTACGTCCATTGGTTTGGGAATCATTTACGTGATTGTTGAATGCGTTGGAGCAATCCTTGGTTATGGGATTTTAAATGCATTATCTCCGATTGACTTAGTGACACCAGGTGTATGTGTGACAAGGCCGTACCCAGGAGTGACTGTGTTCCAGACTTTGGGGATTGAAATATCTATCACGGCAGCGCTATCTTTTGTGTGTATGAGTGTGTGGGATCCAGTGAACGAGCATAGACAGGACAGTACATCACTAAAGTTTGGAGTGACAATACTTGGACTTTGTCTCGTGGCTGGAGCGCTGACTGGAGCGAGCATGAACCCTGCTAGGAGCCTGGCTCCTGCGGTTTGGACTGGCCACTGGACCCAGCACTGGGCTTACTGGATTGGTCCTTTGGTTGGCAGTGGCCTGGCAGCCGTATTATACAAGTACGTATTAGTGAAGAGACATGCAATTGACATTAAGTTGGATAACAAGACGTATGCACAATAAGTTTGGCGAAGTGATTAGCTATTCATAATTTAAGCATTTTGTTAAGGTTACATACCTACTGGTATAAAATATTTTAAAGTTGATAATTTTAAAGATCTAAATAATAACGATACTTAACACTTTACATTATTATTAATATTAGATAAATACATAGGTAGGTAAACTGTACCTATAAAATATGGATAGTGAATGAAAAAAAGTTAAATATAAGATAACTGATTTTGAAAGGCATTTTCTTTTGACATATCGTCCTGTCAGACTTTCAAAATGTACTATAATCCCCATTAAAATCACCAAACACGCTGACGCTGCTAATCGAAATCCTTTTACCCCGAGTTTTTCGGTAGTCGGTCAAATGTAAGTTGTCGCTTAGTGGTTATGTCAAGAGAAGAGAAAGAAGATCTTCTTTTGAAGTAGCTTTATGACAGTAGCTGTCATGGTAAAAGATTAGCACATCAGTGGGGCTGCTCAAAGTGCGTCGGTATACAGTACAGTCGGTACAGTCACGGAAATTAATTGTTTATCAAACTGACACACAAATAGCTAATTAACATTCTACGTGTCAATTTGATATTTCATACAACTGCCAACGAATGGCAATTGTGATTTAAATAAACAGATAATTTAAGTTGGTAGTCAATTTGTTAAACAATTAACTTCATTGACTTTACATAATTGTGGTCTGTTATAAAAGTATGAGACGGACATATAAACGAATTGATAGATGATATAGATGTTT
Organism: Griposia aprilina; assembly: GCA_916610205.1. Lineage (NCBI taxonomy): Eukaryota > Metazoa > Arthropoda > Insecta > Lepidoptera > Noctuidae > Griposia > Griposia aprilina. The sequence continues at coordinate 8,623,468 of OU744287.1, forward strand.
TTCATTTTCATTTTAGTTCAGGTTAATTTTATAATCATTAATTTCGACGATGATTTTAATGTTATTAAAAGAAAAATTGTTGGAAAAAGTGGTGTAATATAAAGTTGTAACCTTCTAAATACCGATGAATGTGTTAATAATTCCTTTTAGTCAGTGATTGCGTAAGAATTTAACCAAAAAGGATTTGTTTACACTTTTATTAGATACATTTGGATCAGACTATAGGTACTTACGTAATACAATGGCAGATCTGGTAATATTTCCAAACAATATAATATTGTTGTATATTATTCTAGATAAATATTATGATGTACTTAAGTGTGAATTTTTTGTATCTATGTCAAACTAGCGTTAAGTAAGCCGTAACTATACGATTAAATGTATATCTAACGATAAATAAATAAAATCCTTATACTGGCAAATGCTCGCGTTTAGGTAAACACCTATTGTTTTGGATACCTACATTATTTGAAAAACACAAAACAATAGGTAAAAAGTAAAACTGTTGCAGTTATTGTTAAAAACGTTTGACAAAATCGGAAATGACTAGATTTTAATTTTCTTCTAATAATTTCTTAAAAATAAGTGTATATTTTTGTATTTCTTTTTATTTATAACTAGATATTAAAACTAAGGCGGTATCTTCTCAAACGTTTTACTTTAAAGATAGGTAACTTTGAAAAAAAATACTAATAAATATTATTACTGATTTAAAATTATTTTTTTGCTGGCTTTGGGTATGGTTTAAAATACAAATCGTCTTTAACTTAAGAACGTTAAGAACTTTTACATACTTACTGTTAAAATTTAACTGCTAGGTATATTGAAATGTAATAAATAAATAAAAAAGAAACTTAATAAACAATAATACTAATATCTGTATCTATTTTACTGTGTGTAAGTACATAAATAATAAAATAAATAATCAAAAAGCAGAACATTATGAATGCATTATCCATTAATCCGAATTCGAGATTCCACTATTCACAAAACGCGATAATAAACAATAATCGGGTATTTTATTGTAGGACTGAAAACAATAGATAACGGTCGCTCTATCTGCATTAATATCATTTTATCCATGTGACTGTGCGCCGGAGATATGTATATATATTTACCTCGAACCTGACGCAAAACCGTCGTGTCCATCGGCGGATCAACACCACGTAGTCACAGTGAATTATTGATCTGCGTGTATTATAACAATGAGTGATCACAGTTGAGGAAGTTGAGCATAGTGACGTGCAGTTCAGCAAAGATATTCGTTTATTGTGACAACGTGAAATAGTGAACCGCAAATATGACAGTGCCACCGATTCCTCAATTAATGACAGAACTCAAGATCACGCAAGATGATGATGCTGCGAAATCCACCCTACGGTCATGGTGGAGAAATTCCTGGCGCGGCATTGTGGCAGAATTCCTCTCCACCCTGATGCTTGTCCTATTCGGCTGCATGACATGTATACCTGTAGAAGGAATCAACATGAGCATTTATTCGCCGTTCGGATTCGGCTTCGTAGTTCTGTTCAATGTCCAAATCTTTGGACATATCTCTGGAGCATACATGAACCCTGCGGTGACGTTGGCATCTGTCATTTGGGGCAGTATCTCCATCCCTATGGGGATCATCTACGTGATCGTGGAATGCGCCGGAGCTTTAATGGGTTATGGAATCTTAATAACATTATCTCCAGTGGACGTGGTGACAGAGAACGTGTGTGTGTCGGCCCCGCATGAGGGCCTGAACGACCTTCAATCGTTGGGTATTGAGATGGCGTTGACAGCAGCACTCACTTTTATTAACTGTGGCGTGTGGGATCCAGTGAACGCTAGTAAACAAGACAGCGCCCCAATAAAGTTTGGTTTGACAATCGTTGGGTTGTCCCTCGTGGGGGGCCCGCTGACCGGCGCAAGCATGAACCCCGCAAGGTCTTTGGCACCAGCCGTATGGACTGGCTACTGGACCCACCAATGGGTTTACTGGGCTGGCCCATGTGTAGGCAGTCTTATAGCAGTTGTGTTGTACAAGTCCGTTTTCTTAAAGAAACGTGGAATTGACTAAACTAAGGCTAGTGAAGTGTATTTAATTTAAGATTTAAATGTATGGTTATGAAAATTTTATGTTTGTATTATTTTCTCGACAATCATCTTAATTTATACTGAAATGAAGTTCTAAAATATTCAAAGAAAACATGGAGAAATAATATTTGCTATAATATTTTTCAATATTTTTACATTAAAAATATAAAGATTAGAAGACATAATGATTGCAGTCATTTAAATAATACTCTTTTAGCTGATAACTGTGTTTATATAACTACATGATTAAAATAATCCATGATGATTGCGTTGTTATAATGTAGATTTTCGCTATTCTCCATAATGATTATTCTACAATTTTAAACAAACATAGTCGTTCTTTAATGTATAACAGTATTTCAATAGCTTACTTTACATATACAAACTAGTTAGGTATTAGCAATAAATATTTCTGAGCAAACAAGCTATTAATTGGATTTGCCATATTACTGGAATTCCAATAGTAATTAGATTAAGAACCATTGACTGAACTCTCACACAATATCGTGTGAGGATAATAATGTATATTAATAATTTAAAGAAAATACATACTTAGAAATTTAAAAAGTATTTAATGTATTTATTTTAACAAAGTTCCATTTTGTTACGGGCAATATTGGTATGACATACCAATTTTTTTATTTTTTTTAGTAAGTAATTTTATATTTCATTCTTGATTCGTGGATGTACTGTCACACTACACATCTGCCGATACCTTCGGGGAAAACTGGCACGATGTTTTGTTATGTCTTCTGTATTTTATTCTTACATAAGCCATGGGCTCTGTGCATCTTAGAAGTAAATGTATTGGTGCGCCAATGACCTCTAAAATAAGGAAAAGACATGTGCCAAACTCATAAGTATTACCAGCCAGTCTTGTTTGTACACACGGCTACATAAATATCAAGCTTTACATTTCCAGTATAAGCTGACCTCTCATTTTACGGAAATCCTCTACAATGCGAGATCAGCTTAGGTATACTGGAATGTATAGCCTGATATGTAGCCGTGTGTACCAGTTCAAGACCAGTTCTATGAACCCAGCCATAATAAGTAAGTACGTATGTACGAGTATCTATATGAAGTCAATGACGTTCCAAACAAGTTTTTACTGAATTGTAAGCCTACGTGTGCCGTCAAGCAATTTTTTTAAAACTTTTTTGTTATTTGCACCTATGTGCCTTTACATGGCTGATGTGGGAACTAAAAGGTTAAACACTCTCTTTGGTTTTTTTTTTCTCGTGAACTGTGCAAGAAACTTTAAGGGGCTCTATATGGATTGTAAAAGTATTCATAATATTTACGAAGAACTTGGTTTGTCAAGATTTTATTTTTCTCCTACGTTCAATTCCACTGATTTGATCTTAAGGCGACAATAAGTGCCAGCGACCTTGAGCGAGTGGGAGGAGCATGCGAAAATTTTAAGCGAATAAAATTGCACAGAGCGTTAGCGTCTATCCGGACATTGGTCAGCGATGCACTGCCGCCCGTCGCCCGCAAGAGCCCCCGCTTCAATGTGCAGCAAGTTTATTCTCAAAAACAACCCACCTTGATTTATCAAACACAATACAAATAAAAGCCGTATACAAAAATTTGGGTAATTAAATTGTCTTTTAGATGGTGCAGATTTCATGAAAATACGCCCGATAGTTTTTGCGTGATTATCATTTTTGTGTTCGCGTTACACATTACTTTACAAATTAATTACACTATGTTATAATAATATAATTTCAAATATTCACATATCAAATTACGAAAAAAATAGTCTATATTTTTTTCAAACAAATAATACTATTTTAAACGTGATGTTCAATTTGAAATCATTAAAAGTCGTATATCTGCGCCTTAAGAGAAAAATTTATTACGAAAAAAAAAATATTCCCCAGGTAGATTTCAATTATCTAGGTGCTTGATTGAAGCCCCTATTTCATCGCAAACCTACCATGATTTAATAGAAACCTACTAATTCGCGAATTATTTAATGGTTAATGTAAATAATGAAGTAGTACTTAATTAACAATTATACCAGTATCCTTTAATTAACGCTGTGTCTATGTAAACTATAATTCCTAGGTAAACTAAATTGCAAGGAGCAAATATTGCTCGACATTTGCATTTGAGTACTAGTCCTGTCAGAAATAACGCGGTTCAATGACCTTAATTGATTTGCATAATTAACTGTAGTTGTATCTGTTGCTCTTAAACGTAGCAAGTGAACTTAACATGTATGTTAATTTATGTAAACACCTATGTAATATAAACTCGCAAATACAATACGGGTCAAGGTATAGTGTTTTATTTAATTAGATATTATTTTGCTCTACTTTTAAATTAACATAATTACCTACCTATATTGGCAAATTGGCAACAGAAAAAAATAGTTATGCATAAAAAATTATCAACTTACAACGTAATTAGAGATTAAATTTGAAAAAAAGCGGCCAAGTGCGAGTCGGACTCGCTCATGAAGGATTCCGTAGCAGCAAGTAACATAATATGCGGTTTACGATTTATAACGTATCAAAAAAAACTACTTACTAGATCTCGTTCAAACCAATTTTCGGTGGAACTTTACATGGTAATGTAAATCATTTCTTTTTTAGTTTTATCAATCTTTTATTTTAGAAGTTACAGGGGGACACATTTTACCACTTTGGAAGTATCTCTCGCGCAAACTATTCAGTTTAGAAAAAAATGATATTAGAAACCTCAATATTATTTTTGAAGACCTATCCATACGCCACACGTATGGGTTTGATGAAAAAAAATAAAATGAGTTTCAGTTCTAAGTACCCCAAATTACCCCCTTTATTGTTTTTTTTCTATTTTTGTGTGAAAATCTTAATGAAGTTCACAGAATACATCTACTTACCAAGTTTCAATAGTTCTTATAGTTTCGAAAAGAAGTGGCTGTGACATACGAACGGACAGACAGACAGACAGACATGACGAATCCATAAGGGTTCCGTTTTTTGCCATTTGGCTACGGAACCCTAAAACCAAAAAAAAAAAAAATGCGGGCTACCTTGACGTATTCCCCTTAAAAAAATGTGTTGAATCCTAGACAAAGTGCTATAACAGTCACCAAACAAACAAAGTGTTTGTCACAAGTAGATATAAACAAAATACACCTCTTAAATACTGTGGTGTCGTAGGTAATACCTGTTATCAGCTGTCGTAATATCAATATGCATCATGTTTTGTATATACCTAATATACAGCAGGGCTATTCCATAACACTCACATTTATTGTACTACAAGATAAATTCTGACACCACAGAAATAAATCAAAAAATAAATAATAAAATCTTATGCAGTACACTCGACTCTCGTTAATTCGAAACTCGAGAGACTCTTAAAATATTACGAATTTTATCTAGTGTTTGAAATATCAAATGGTTCGAAATTTCTGAGAGAAAATAAATAAAACTTCGAATTAATAAGTGTTGATCAATTATTATTTATTAACTGTTATTCTTTAACAATGACAAAAGTTTAGAGGTACATTCTTGTACAAAGGCTCGTGTACGATGATACAAGTTTGAACTTGTCTCAAAATGTACTTATAATCTTTCTGTCTCTTTCTCTTTGCAACTTTGAACTGTCGAGTGTTTGATGCCAATGAATTCGAATTAACGCGTCGTTTTATTACGTAGCAATGATTTTTTCTTTCGAATTACCAAGTGCATAAAAATGTATTGATTTAGTTCGAAATATAAAGAGATTTTGTAGGGAACTCGTGTTAAGTACTTACATAAAATAAAAATAACGAACATACTATACCTATATACACAAACCTAATATATATATATAATTATACACCTAATTAAACTCATCTAATATTTTTAATAATATTGAATTGCTTGAATTACTGCTTAGCCCTCTTCCTCTTTTCTAATTTTGCTGTGCCCAGCAGGGTCCATATTGATATTTTACTTTGTTAGACCATCTATGTAATATATTATATGGAATGCAATAAAGAATTGAGTATTGAGTAAAAAAAGTGAATTCAATACGTAGTTCTACGAAATAGCGCCCGACAGATGGTTCACGAGGATACCCCTGTTCTCTTAATCCTGAAATTTTCCGCAGGGGTATTCTGTAAAAAATCTGACCATGAAAACTTCGGTGAAGTGAGCTGTCACTAGTGTCAGTCCCTAGCATTGGATATAATGACAGCTTACTTCAAGCTCACTTTAACTAAGTTTTTAGTGTCAATCCGTTCCCTCAACAGCAAATCTATAGGTATAGCAGTCCACAGCAGGAAGTATGCCTCCAATCACACGCCATTTATCTTGTCCCTCGGCCATAGGTATTAATCCATTGCATGTCAACAAAATAATAAAATTGACATGAAAATATTGCTGTTATTTGTTATTAATTAACGTACCTCCATGCAACTGAACTTAAATAAACTTGTAATTGGTGTTGAATACGCAAAAAAATAAAAAAGAGGAAACATATTGAACTCCTTGTTATATTTTTACATCAGTTACTTTTTTCACTGGCTTTGTTGATCGTAAATTGAAACGAATATTTATTTTATTTTTACTAAAGGTGAGAACATTTTACTCGCTACTGACGTGCATCCAAATATGTGTATGAAAATAAGTTCGACTTATTTAGGTACACACGGCTACATATCAAGATATACATTTCATGTATAAGCTGATCTCGCATTGTATAGGATTTCCGTACAATGAGAGACCAGGTTATACTAGAAATGTATAGCTTGTTATATAGCCGTGTGTACGTGTTTATTGAATCAAAGAAGTTAAAAATAAATCAAATAAAAGAGTACGTAATCAAGAAGAAAAACTATCGTGACACAGACAGCATCGGAGTCTCATTCTCATCAAAAAAGTTCAATTTTAATTGTGAATAAAGCTAAGGAACCTTTAAAAAAATATATGTATGTATTTGTTAATCACAGGTAAACATGACCCACACTATCGCTTTTAAGTATTTACCAGCCTGTGGAAACAAACAGATATTTTTCTCATGCCAGTAACCGGACGGAATGCCCTTATTAAGAAACAAGTGATTAGATGTTGACCTAATTGCGTAACACATAACCAATCAGAATCTGAATCATTTTGAACGATATTGCTAATCCATTGCCTCCTAGGTTCGAAAAATGTGTCTGCTCAACAACGTAAATAACGCAATTAATGTTGTTGAACTGACAAAATGAAAGTTATTCTTACTGTCAGTGTATTACGCTATTACCCCGCTGTTAATATTAAGTCGATTTAATTATAAATACGAGGTTTAATAACGGTTTGAGTGTATCCATCTGATAAAAAGTAAACAAGTCTGTTGGGTTCTAAAACAACGTAATATTTTTAAAGCGAGTTAATAATTAAAACCAGTTAATTTCAAACTTGATAAAAAACAAACAATAACAAGAGAATGATTTTATCAATATTTTGTGTACCTTGAATTTATTTAGGTGTTAATTACCTACCTACGGCCAAATCCAATGAGGATTTGGCAGTAAGTAAAATAAAATCTATAATGTATTTTATATAACATATAAAATACATTGTAGATTTTATATGATACGTATTTTTATTTTATAATATTAGTTCTTGATTGTTTTTTTAATAACATAAATTTTATGTTATAAAAAAACTGAACTAATTATGTGTGTGAGTTACTTCTCGAAAGTGAAGCCTACACGGTACGATTTAATTGCTTGTGGCATACCATAAGTTGAAGCAACCATAAAAGTTGCAACATCTAGACAGCGTATAAACGATGCAATTCATTTGTTGCTTCAACTATATTGTATCCCACCGGCAATAAGCATCGTGTAAATGGAGCTTCAATAATATCTTTACATTTTTTACATACTAATGGCTTTTTCAACTTGACGGGGCAACGAGCACTGATGGTACTCAAGCTGCAGCCGAACTTTAAAATACTCTGCAGCAGTATCCAAAAGTGCTCTTAAGTATGGCTCTTGCGAGTAGGATGCTTACATGGAGAAACATATAACAGGTATCTGGATTTTGCGTTCTTTTAGACAACGGCAACGCTTCCAACGATTTTTAGGGTTCCGTACCTAAAGGGTAAAACGGGACCCTAGTACTAAGACTCCGCTGTCGGTCCGTCTGTCACCAGGCTGTATCTTATGAACTGTAATAGTTAGACACTTGAAATTTTCACAGATGATGTATTTCTGTTGCTGCTCTAACAACAAATACTAAAAAAAACTTTTTTACGAAAAAACAACCGACTTCCAAAAAAAACACTAAAAGACGTGAAAAATAACTTTAATTTCGGAAGTCGGTGTCTTTGGTTTTGTATTTTCGTTTTTGGCCACCGACTTCCGAAATTAAAGTTATTTTTCACTTTGTAGTGTTTTTTTTTTGGAAGCCGGTTGTTTTTCTTTTTTGCAAAATGTTTTTACTATAGTAGGTATACTGGGTGGCGAACAAACAGGCAACCCACCAGATATTAAGTTAGGTTACACCTGCAGGGTAATTACCTAACACAATAGCAGTAGGAATGGGCTTCATTTTGACAGTTCATCAACATTCATTGCGTTATTTACGTTGTTGAGCAGACAAATTTTTCGAACTGATGAAGCAATGTATTAGCAACAGGCTTCAAAATGATTCAGATTGTGATAGATAGTATGTTACGTAATTAGGGTACAGGCACCACTGCCTACTATCACCAGTACGCGTAGCATGAACACTTCTATCTCTACTCTACGAAGAATAGACATCGCTTTCTATAAAAAGTGACGTTTCTTTTCTTCATTTTTGACATCCCGCCGTAGAAATCCTTCGACAATCTGTCATTTTGTCTTGTTTCTTCAGTGTTTATGCTACGCGTGCTTATATGAATTACATAACACATTGCTGGTATGTTTACATCCTAGTGAAAGAGCCAGTACCTATGATGTGCCTGTAATTACGCCAGGCAGCACCCGTACTCTTTAAACCGGAACACAGCGCTGCTTGTTGGTGAATAATACTACTTACACTACCACTACTAATACTTACTTATCTATTGCTTTGTTGTAATGTAATATTTTAATATATTTTTAATAATTTATTTGTAATCTGGTGTAATTTCTCTAAGGGTTTATTCCTGATATAAAAATGATTTGATTTGATTTTTGATTTTGTTAATACACAATAATCAATGGTTTTCCCACACAAAACGCCCTATTAATAAAGGATGTTATTCAATTTCGACATGTTGTGAGCAACGGTCAACGGCAAATAACTGCGATTGCGTACGCGGTCTTTCGAAATCGCTGAGGCACGTACTACCAGGATACCATTCATTAGCAAAATTGCGACTGACAGTCCATAGGTGTGTCTTGTATAAGATTATGCTGTCTTAATCTTCGCCAGCCTATATTGTTCCCAATGTTGGGACACAGGCCTCCTCCGTGGGAATGGGTCATAATCCACCACGCGGGCTCAGTACGGGCTGGCGGCTGTCACATGTCTTTTCGAATTTTAATTCTAGAACATATTATATAGTTTCCTCACGATGTTTTTCTTTTGGTTATCTGTAAAAGATCGCTTTCAGCGATAAGACCGCCCATTGTGTCACCCTATGTAAAATTTCTACATTTATATCTGTAATTTTTATGGTGTACATAATAAAAAGTATTCTATTCTATTCTATTCCTTCATAGTTTTGCGATCAGTGCTGATGAAATGAATCACACAAAGTGCCTGTCTGGGTTCGAACCCACGACCTAAGACACGTAAGTCGGTGCCGTTACCTCTGAGCCACCATCTCTTGATGAATCATGCCTATGAGAAAGCAATGTTTACGTACATCAAAAACTCACTCTTGAGACTGGTTTTCAAGTTTGATTATAATGTGTAACAACTTCTCCATAGCTTACCAGATGCTGTTAGAAATGAGACTAAAAAAACTTTTTTACAAAAAAACAACCGACTTCCAAAAAAAACACTAAAAGACGTGAAAAATAACTTTAATTTCGGAAGTCGGTGCCTTTGGTTTTGTATTTTCGTGTTTGGCCACCGACTTCCGAAATTAAAGTTATTTTTCACGTCTTTTAGTGTTTTTTTTTGGAAGTCGGTTGTTTTTTTGTAAAAAAGTTTTTATTTTTCACTTTTTAGTTGCGGTACCTACCCCACACAAATTCGTATACCACTACTTGGTGTGTAAATAACAGTGACAGGAAATTATTAACACATCATCCATATAAACTAAGTGGAAAAAATCTGCAGTATTAAGGATAACTCAAAAACTACTGGTCAGACCTTGATCAAATTTAAATGGGACCACATGTGAAGCACCACCTATCAAACAAAAAAAGAATCATTCAAATCGGTTCACCCAGAAAAAAGTTATGAGCTAACACACATAAAAAAAAAAAAAAAAAAAAAAAAAAAAAAAAAAACATACAGACGAATTGAGAACCTCCTCCTTTTTGTGAAGTCGGTTAAAAAGGCTTGCCTAACGACTCTAGAAATTTTTAATTAAAAGACTGCGCGTTCATTTACGCATCTACTTAGTTGCAACTACAATTGTTACACTGTACCCCCTCTAGCCTATGTAATTATGAGATTCATTTTTGTTTTCACAGACCAACAGACTGTGACCACGGTTTTGTTGGACACTCGTAGCTTAGTTTTTAAATTACTATAAACTTTTATATAGGTACCCAACTAGCCACCATCCCATGCTTCGCGCGATTTTTACGACGTGACAAAATATCGAGATTTCTTTATTAAATGTAAGTTTAATACACATTAACCGGAATTTCGGAATAAATTCTCTAAACATAACATAACATCACGCCTGTATTCCCCGAAGGGAAAGGCAGAGGTGTACCTATAGTACACCCACATTTCGCCAGTTATGTTTAAGTCCCATGTAATAGGGGGCGAGCCTATTGCCATCAACCGGGCACAAATCCTGACTCCGGGCTGCTATTGAGAAATTCCAGATGGAAAAACCCAATAACACTTTGCTCGACCCGGGAGACGAACCCGAGACCTCATGCTCAGCAGTAGCGCTTGCGACCACTAGACCAACGAGGCAGTCAAAAAATCAGTAAATAGTCAGTAAATTCTCTGAATGATGGTGAAAACCGTATCACAATCCGTTGCGTAGTTTAGAAGAACTACGCGGTCATACAGATAGAGACGAAAAGCGACTTTAATTTATAATATGTAGGTAGTTATAGAAAAACATACTTACATAGAAATATTATACATAAATAAACATACATAGTGGAAACACAGAAATATAATGTGTGTATCTTACAGTATTATTAACCTGCATTAAATATTCTGTAATATTCCTCCATCGTTTAAAACTATTATTCAACCTGTTTTAAGCTTTACTTGATTGGTAATTAATTTTATTCTTGAATTTTTTTAATGGATGACATTGCATTTTTTTTTTTAAACCGAATGGGTAGATTTGATTAGAAAAATAAGCCAAAATTCTTCGAGTGAACTATAATTTATTTTTATCAAACAATGCCAGTATTTTATTGTTAATAGTAAATGTGTTACATTAAAACGGAAATCAAATTGATAAGTGCATTTTTATTTCTGAAGTTCAATAACAAAACCAAATTTTACAGATCAGAAAATTTTGATCTAATTATTAACAGTAATCAGTCGGATTATCCAATGTAGTTTTTAGTTATTCCGTTGTAAACTGTTTTTTTTCGAATGCGTTATTGAAATAGGAATCATACTTTCAACAAAACGGTATTAACTGTGTTTATTAAGCCGAATTTCGGTCTCACCCCCGGGCTAAATGCCTAGCATGTGAGTTGTAATGAATTAACCTCTCGATCTACAAAGAGACTACACAACTACACCTCGTGATCTTGTCACGACAGCGCACGGCGAGTGGTGGATGTTCTAGACATTTATACTTTTATTATTCAAAACTACACCTGTTGCAAATTTATTTGATCATAATTATTTGTATCACGCGTTAGTATTGGAAGCCTTTTCTTCGTAATTTGTAAGCGCCGTCCCTCAAACATTTATATTTCCTAGAAACCTTATATTTAACATGAGCGTCCGTAGAATACCGATTGTAATCGAGCTCTTTAGGACGTATAGCAAAAACAAGACTACAGGTATTAACGATCCTGTGCATCTAAGTTTTTCTCGTTTATATATTTCAACAACCCTATCTGCAGTTCTTTTTGATTATGATTTGTTTGTTTAAATTTTGATTGTCTTTTTTTTTACTTTTTATATAATTATTTGTAATCTCTGTGTATTTTTTATCAAAATTATACGTCTTACAAGTGGCGGATGTGTTTTTTTTTCAATCTACTTCACCACAATCTGTACTGTACCTATAGACGACACATTACACAAAGATATCCTCGTGGGGTTTCCTTTCCTCATGATTTGACATATGTCTTTGCCATCTTTTGGTCAGTTCACGTTCTTCGATTAGTTTTACCTACACCTTAAGTTCTTCGATAATCGACTCATTTTGCCAGATATGCACTGATTTTTCTTTGAATGCATTTCTTGAATTAACTTACTATCAGCATTTAGCTACCTACATAAACAATGCTAATAACCAATTAGTGATAAGATATTTCTAATTAGCATTCCCATAATTACATCGGTTAACCTTATCATGGCATTGTATACATACATTAGGAATAGCAATCTCCAGTAGATTTTTAGAAAATTGTTGATAACTACGATTTTGTCGGCGTTACCTAACATTATTATTATAAGACGATTATTTTATCTTGAAACTGATTGTTGATCTTTATCAATATATCTATAGTATTATTGTTTACTGTTATGACTTATTTATTGTTTATACTTAGGTATGATTGTTATTGACTCAGATCAATGAAATGTTTCATTCACTATCTAATGCTATTATCTCCTCGATTCCTCTTGTTCAGTGATTTATTCGAAACGAAAAAGTTTCAAAGTGAGTATTTTATTGGACGGACAATATAAATCGCCTCCCTTCGTTGGCATTATAAAGATTACCCGACAAAATAGTCGGGCTGTGTGGGCCGTCGAGCCCTTCCGTTCAATTTCGCAAATCGTGTTGTGTTGACGGTCGGCCGGTCTGACGTATCGCATGCCTTCAAATTTACTTTTGCTTGATGGCAAATTGGATTCTTTTATAAAGGCTTTTCGGTGGTTTGTATGTTGGTGACGAGAGTCCAGTCTAACCGCGAATCGATATCAATGTAATGGACACACTATGATAAACTCACACCGACAAAAAATGTCTATCATAATTGACAGCCTTTTTCCATCTGCTGCTATGTATGGAGCCTTTCTCTTTAAAGTCAAACTTCCCTGGTTGTATCCATGTCTCACCCGCGGTCAGACTACCGAATAGCTGTTGGTCTGCACAAATTTCTACAACAACAAAAAATGCCTACTGATTTTGAGAGATTATTCAAAATTAACTGCAACTGCATGACCCTAAGCAAGAAATCCGTAGTTTCGGCCGAAGCTACGAGCGCTTCCTGCTCCGTATTAAATACGGATACGCATAAAATTAGTATGAGGCTCGACCGTAGAATGAATGACAGCACAATTTGACAGTCGTCCTTACTCCCGATAAGTATGAGCACGTCCTAAAAAAATAATTTGACACTTGTTTTGAGGGTTCAACTAATTTCTGACGGTCCCGTATCTTCGTTGACGGACTTAAAGAGTAGAGCCTCTGGCTTAGTTTTTTTTATTCAGAGACATTCCCTACTTATTTAAACTTCATAAGAAAAGTCGCTATCAAACTGCATGGTTACAAACAAAGTAAATGAATATTTATTTTATCAAAACTTTGTGCACAAATAAAAAAATACCGTACAAAGGCGGACTTAATGCCTTAGGCAGTTGTATTACAAATAAGTACTCTTTCCAGTCTTTTCACGAATAATAATATTAATCTAAATCCTTCGATTTGTGATAACAACTCCGTGCTTTAACACAGCCAATAATATCATCTCTAAATATGTTAATATTTTTAAGTCCACCAATAATTTGTGATAAAAAAACAGATTCATAAAATCTTAAAACCGATTGCATTATCCTAAGGTTAGATATAATAATATGCCGTATATATACGTCACAAAACGTAACGCCTCATTGTTTGTCTGTCTGTTTATTTCATAGGAAACACTTCCGATTAACTTGTTTTTGATTCAATCGGAAAAACAAGTCAAGACACGGCTATAGTCATTTCTCAGTTCTTTACCTCTGACAGCAATCCTAGCAGCAACCCAACAGCAACCTTATTGCATCGAGAATAAAGATCACTTTGATTTTGACAGTGATGCAAATTCAGAGGTATAATAACTTTTTTAATATTTCAAAAAAAAAAAAACTTTATTTTTTTTTGTGTAAGGCCTGCATTTTTTCATAACGTAAGTCTTGAAATTCGATATTTTTAACTAGCCTTTAAATTCTACTTATCTATAGCAAATAAAAACGCGAAAGACATTCGAAACTGTTAGTAATGAAACCGAATACCAATTAATAAACCAATTTAATAATACGCCTGTGGCATTCAGAATTCAATTATATATTCCATCATGATAGTAATTGGCATGTGTCATTTGATATAGGTACTTAGTACGGTACGGTACGGTATTTGGTACGGGTGTTTGCAAGTCAACCGATTAATGTTACTATGCAATTGATATTACAGTTGCCTTACTATGACGTGCTAATACCATCATGGTTCCATTGCGAAAAAGGGATAGTGCTATCGGTCATATATAGCTCCGTCTCTCTTTCACGCTGGAACAATGATGGCTTTAACATGTCATAGTACGGCCTCAGGTAGGGACATCGACGTGCAACCTGTTACCATGGGTTCAGTACATGATTCTGGTTCAGAATAGGATTATCAAAAAACAAATCTGCTCTTTCGCTGTCAAAATGTATGGAAGAGCTATTTTTGATGTGAAAACATCTATAGCCGTGGGTAAACCGATTGTTAGCGTGACAACGCACGGGTCGCGTCGCCACGCTATATTTCTTTACAAAATAGACCTTGAACATAGGGTAAATAAGAATGAATTTGCAATGTTAAGTTTCGCTTGCCAAGGTCAGTCTTTGGATGGGTGACTATTTTAATTATATTGAGTTTTAACTTGATTCATTCGCAATAGTGAAGCCTCCAGGTTAAGCAGCGCTTGCCAAGGTCAGTCTTTGGATGGGTGACCATTTTGATTCTTGATTAGCTCGCCATAGTGGAGCTGCCAGGTTAAGCAGCGCTTGCCAAGGTCAATCTTTGGATGGGTGACTATTTTGATTCTTGATTAGCTCGCAATAATGAAGCCGCCAGGTTAAGCAGCGCTTGCCAAGGTCAGTCTTTGGATGGGTGACCATTTTAATTCTTGATTAGCTCGCAATAGTGGAGTCACCAGGTTAAGAAGCGCTTGCCAAGGTCAGTATTTGGATGGGTGACCATTTTGATTCTTGATTAATAAATTTTTGAATTTTGATTTTTTTGTATTTTATGAAAATCAATGTTTATTGAATAAACACTCATCATTTTCTGGAAAAAAACTCGTAATATTTTATTTTTGTGTTATGCCATATATTTAGTTCCTGTCATAATCTGTTCTTTTATGCATATTACCTGTACAAATTAGTTTCGATGTTTCACATCTGCCAGGCGTCCCGCGACGGCTCAGTTTTGTTTTTTGTTTATAACCGATATTTTTTTGACACGGGGTCTAGAATCATATTGTGCTGTATTCATGGTTACAGTTTGCGCGTCGTAGTCCCTCCCACCCTTACAAAGAAACATTAATTATAACAGGTGTAAAAGACGCTTAAGGAAGCTGAGAGTCACTTGTACTCCTGCGTCGCGGGGTAATTGCGTAACACAGTAACAGTAGCAATGGCTTTCATATTGACAGTTCAACAACATTCATTGCGTTATTTACGTTGTTAAGCAGACAAGTTTTTCGAGCATATGAAGCAATGGATTGGCAATATCATTCAAAATAATTCTGATTGTGAATGATAGTGTGTTATGCAATTATGATGCTTTGTGATCATGCTTTTGTGCCTACTGGACTATAGCTGAGAACCTTCTGGCTACGGAGATATTGAAGGTTCCAACTTCTGTCACGAAAACAAGTTTTAAATGTTATAACTTAACTATAACTACCCCTACAACTCCTGTACCGTTGCATGCACCGATATTCTCAATTTTGCTCAATATTACGTGGTTTGATATACAGAATGCGTAGATAACGGCTATGTGATAGAGGTTTTTACACCCTGTATAGTGCAAACAAGCAGACAGTTTGATTGCAGCGTTCTGATTTGAGAACGTCGGCCGCTGGACCGCAATGTTTGTATAGAGCCTTGAACTTAATCAGCCATCCTACTCTTAGGACTGAGGCCTCCTCTCTATGAGCGGGAAACTCGGTGTAGGCCCTTATGTTTTAAGTTTACATAACATAGCATCATGCCGTTAGTTCCCGAAGGCTTAGGCAGAGGTGCACCTATACGAGTAGTACACCCACATTTCGCCAGTTATGTTTAAGTCCCATGTAATAGGGGGCGAGCCTATTCACATCAGCCGGGCACAAATCCAGTCTTCGCACTTCTACTGACAAATTCCAGATGGAAAAACCCGATAACACTTTGTCCGACCCGGGAATCGAATCCAGGACCTGGCCCTGGCGCACAGGCAACGGAAGGAACAAGGGTGGGTTTTAGTCAGTAAGAGTCTGACACGCCCTCCCGCTCCGCCCAGAGCGGGAGAGGTCATTTGATGATTTCCCACACAAAAAAAATAAGAAATACCTCATGCTCTGCAGACAACTGCGACCACTAGACCAAGGAGACATTCAGCAACATGTTCCATTCATTACAAATGTTCAGTTTAATATAATTGGTTTCGATACCGGTAGTCATACTTACTTTTTAATTTATGCAACAATGCAAAGACGTTAACGTGATCGAAATAGATCATTTAAAATGTTTTCCTTCCTGGTAGAACAAACGCTTTACAATGTTAAGGTGAAGTTCAGTTGTAGCCCGTCAAATTTTTATTTTCATATGAAATATTCTGAAAAATTCTTAGGTGGAACAAATTTCCAAAGATTGACAGTAGATATGAAATTGATGATTATTATTCAATAAATATATAATTCCTACAGTCGCGAAATTACATTTTGATCAACATACGACGTAAAACAGAGCTGCGAAAAACTAAAGAAAATTCGAATTTGGCGGACTACAACTAAGGAGGCAGGAGGAGGTGCCAAGGCATCCATTAGAGGAAAAGTCATTTGCAATCATATGGCAATTGGAAAAATATAATAATACTAGCTTCTGCCCGCGACTTCATTCGCGTGAAATTTCTTGTAACATAAAATATATCCTATGGCACTCGGCAGTACTGTAGCTTTAAACTAGTTAAAGAATTTTCGGAATCGGAGCAGTAGTTCAGCTCCCAAGATTACACATAACATAACATCACGCCTGTATTCCCCGAAGGGTTAGGCAGAGGTGTACCTAAAGTACACCCACATTTCGCCAGTTATGTTTAAGTCCCATGAAATAGGGGGCGAGCCTTTATATTATTAGTAAGTATACTCGTACATAGATATGAATGTAGATACATAGAATCTATTGCCCCTTCCAAAGCGTATTTTTAAGGTAGATTCATTCTCGATTCGATATGGAATCTTACAGCAAAACTAGAACGCAGTCGTAGTATATGTATATAGTCCTCAATTTGAGGACTTTGAGGAATTTGACCGAATTTTGGCCATGGCGACCAATCGCAACGAAGAGCCTTCGATGCGGGAGATATTATACTGCACAAGTGTTTGCGCAGACACAGGCTCACTCTCTCTTCCCTCACTTTCATAGTCCGATTATTAAGTAAGTATCAAATCATTTGACTTAAAAACTTTGGACACTATCCTTTCAGAAAAAACAGTTTTTCAATTGTGGAAAACACGTGGAGACGAAATAAAGATAACAGTTTTTACATTGGTAATTTAATCGTTATGTATTGGCACATAATATTATTAAAATTAAAATAAAAGTGTAAAGGTTCGTGAACCTTCGTTAACTTTTAATTTTGTTCACGATAAAACTTTTCACTTCATTAATTGCATTATTTCGGTTTGCGCGTCTCAAAATTGCATTAAGTGCAGACGTAGTACTTAGTCGCATCTGCGTTGACATTATAACGTGGCCGCTCTAGCTCCTTGCAAATTATTACGTGAAAATGTTACAAGCGCCCTCTGTTTGCTAAGTCGATAGTAGGTACAAATAAAGTTCAACTGTAAACAAATTAGTGTTACTGTTTGTTTGAGAAAGTTATGACTGGTCTAGACTGAGATAAACTAGTTTTTAGTTTTACTTAGATTCTGATTTAATTAGAGTAGACCTAACTTGTAGACTAGATTTGTGGACCTTTTTATGTTTTGTTGAGTACATGTTACTTTTTGACAGGCCTACACTGTCCTCCCATATCTATCAACACTGTAATTGGAAACATTGTAAAAGCCCCTTATTTTTAAAAGAGTAACCGTGGAGTTTCTTGCCGGCTCTTCTCCATAGGAAACAACCAATTGGAACCGTACACCTAGCTTCTGACGTTTCATAAGTGCCCATGTTGGTTTATGTGAAATAAAATATTTTGATTTTGAATTAATTTTAGTTTTACGAATGGCTGACACTTTTCTGCCGAGTTTGGACGAATATTTCAAAATAAAGTTTAGAAAAAGCATTTGGTAATATTAGATCATTATTCGTTAAGGTGAATCCCTGAGGATTCAATGAATTGAATTTGGAGGGCTACTACTGATAGTAGCCCTCCAAATTCAAATGTTCTTTGTTTTTTTGCAAATTGCAGCTCTGTTTTACGTCGTAAGTTGATCAAAATGCGATTGGCGACTATAGGAAAGATATATTTACTGACTAATCATCAATTTCATATCAATCGTCAAACTTTGGAAATTTGTTCCATCTAAGATTTTTTCAGAATATTTCATATGTAAATTCTGAGTGCTCTAGCGCAGTCGTCACCTCAAAGTCAAAGTCAAGTCATTTATTTCAAATAGCCACATAAAAGGCAATTTTGAACGTCAAAATTTACAAGCAAATTAAATTGATTCTAGTTGCCCAGAGTTGCCCCTTCCAAAAGGTAGGGAGGGAGGGGGGGGTTCTTCTATAATTTAATAAAATTGTTGCGCTGAATTGAGTATGCATTGACTCCGAAATCGCACAAGTGCCTACGTCATAATAAAATAACAAGCATTATCGCTCGATGGCGTGTTAAACGCTATAACTTTTTGCCACAAGTACTTGAATAAATAATCTATTAATAACAAGGGAACTAATCAGTTTTGAATTGAGGGATTGCATGAATAATATTACCTAAGTACGAGAATAAACAAACAAGAAAATCATACCCTAGTAATTCAATAAGGAACGGTAGCCTTATTGCGTGAAGGGTCCCCGCAAACAAGTGCGACGCAACTCTCGTCACAATTTCTATGAAAACTTCACAGAAATTGTTCTACTAAAGCCGCGTCGCGCCTGTCTGCGGGCGCCTTTATACATCCCAATCACAATCCCTATCATTTTGACAATTCATCAATATTAATTGCGAAATAAGGCTGTCGGGCAGACGTGTAGGTAGGTACACTACAACTATTTTCTTAATGTGTCTCGGGGATCATCGGATTTCCGAATACAAACGAATGCTAATTTCCTTGTCCATCAATTACATCAATTAACAACAATAAAGCACTCAGTTCTGAATTAATATTATTATACACGATAAATCTAATAATTGATGTAATTCATGAACATGGAAATTAGCATTTGTTTGTAGTCGGAAATCCGATGATTCCCGAGAAACATTACGAAAATAGTTCTGTTGTACTGTACACACAATATGCTTTATATACTTTATTGACGAGTTCTACTCACATAAAAACACACCACACTTATTCATTTATTTTTCTCATCTATGAGAACAATTTAACTTTCGCGCATTTACGGCGGCACGGTTGACGCAGTGGTTAAGCGATTGACTGCTGCGTTGCGTGTCGCGGGTTCGATTCACGTACGGAACAAATATTTGTATGATCTTGTTCCGGGTCTGGCTGTTTGTGTATGTGAGTTTGAATGTTTCTAAACGCACCCACAATACAGGAGAAATTCCTAGTGTGGGGCAAAGTTCATAAAAAAAAAAAAAAAGATTTACGTCCACCTTTGAAGTTACTATTCATTTAATCAATAATAATAGCTATTAACATATTTCACTTTTAAGAGACATATTTTAAATTTATTTCCCCAAAAATTAAAGCAATAACCATTAAGTTCCATTTCTTAAACATTGAACGCACTAAAACGACAATAAAAACAATTTACCGCCTCCAGGGCTATATTTGCGTAGCACTTACATACAATAAGTATAGTACAGTCGCTGCCATTTACGTGAACGACACGTATTATGTTGCATTCTGGTCCTTATGAAAGTTTAGAGGGTTATATCGTGAACATCTCAACCCTCGTCACGCGCCAGACGCAACTGAAATGTACTGTGAGTGTGGAAACGTGTCGTCCACCGTCATGAGTTACAACTGCGTACACTCATGTTTCAAACACCGCTGTTTGGGATTGTACCTGAATATTTTAATGTACTTTGATGTTGCCGTTGACGTTAGTTTTCAGAGCCTTCATGCGTAGGTTCACGAAATAATACCAAGTTTAATTCTGTAATTATTTGCATGAAAAAGATTTCTAGGAAAATTATTGTAGTTATGTTTTAACTTACTGAGGATTTGTACTCGGTTTAAGGGGTTTTCCTTTACATATAACATAAATCGTGTCTATGTACAATCATTACACAACTAACTAGGTATTTACACTAGATACTAAATTAAATGGCTAACTATAACAAACAAAAGGACTTTTAGGCGTCAAAGTAGGACCTTCTCGTCCTCATCGCTGTCAAATGGAAACGTGCCCAGAAGACGGACATCATCGCCACGTTGAATGTCAATGCTTATTCTTTGTCCAAAGGACGAGGAAGGCATTCCAAAGTAAATAAACTCATACTCAAACTCAAAGCATTTATTTCAAATAAACCAAGTACAGGCACTTTTGAATTGTCAATGAAGAATATACCAAAAATAAAACATGTCTACAAAGGAAAAAGTATACCCACGGGTAGGTACCAAAATCTACTAAATAGGTAAATACGCATATAATTAATGCTAAGTACCTTCAGTTCTATCTGTTCCATGATTACACCCACTTATCTATAATAACGTGTCACATAATTCAGAGATTTATGCGATTTCCGTGTTTCGATAATTATGCACAGTAAATACATAATGTGACAATGATAAAGTATATCGGAAATGTCATTGTTCACGTCACGCTAGAATAAAAGATGCGGCCGGACTATTCTGTAAAAATCTCACCGTGAAAATTTAGGTGAAGTGATGAGCTGTCGTTCCACCAGTAGTGCTATTCTATAAAAAAAAAACCGTGAAAATTTTGGTGAAGTGAGTTGTCAATCCCCGCTAGCATCAGGTTGGATAAACGCCGATCTATTCTGTAAAAATCTCACAGTGAAGTGATATCACTAGTTTCAATCCATAGAATCAGGTGGACTGACAGCTCCCTTCAAACTCACTTCACCTGAGTTTTCACGGCGAGATTTTACAGAGTACACCAGCTGTATACTAGGGATTGACACTATAATTGACAGCTCACTTCACCTAAATTTTCACGGTGATTTTTTTGTCATAGATCGACAGTACCTAAGATAACGATAAACTCTGTCATTATCTCGTAATTCATTAAACTTTGACATTAACGTTAGTTTTATTTACTTATGTATTTTATATAAGGTAACAGCTGACAGTAAGTATAAAATTATTATTATTATAAACATTACGCCAATAACGAAGTACACTGAAAAATAAGAATAGTAGAGAGAGACGTGTACCATCACCACCAAGCTCCACCACCTCTTGGAATTTACTTTTCTGATACCATTTAGATAACAGATAGATTCTTCTACAAATGACTGGCTACGAATAATGTTTCTTTAGCAGTTACAAAAAAACCTAATACCTCAACAAAATATCCGGGCTTAAAGTAGCCTCCGTCCTTCTTGAGGTCCTAGGTTACCTACTTATTAGATTTCATTGCTATGAAATCTAATATTTCCGGTTCAGTGGTTTAGGTGTGAAAAGATAACAGACACACAGAGTTACTTTCGAATTTATAACATTTATATACAGTCTGACTGGTCACCGGTGTCCGACCCTTTAAGGCAAAGTAATATGATAATTTTTTATCGAAAAACTTTTTGACAAAAAAAACAACCGACTTCCAAAAAATACACTACAAAGTGAAAAATAACTTTAATTTCGGAAGTCGGTGTCTTTGGATCTTTATTTTTTTTGGTTTTTGGCCACCGACTTCCGAAATTAAAGTTATTTTTCACTTTGTAGTGTATTTTTTGGAAGTCGGTTGTTTTTTTTGTCAAAAAGTTTTTATTTTTCACTTTTTAGTGGGTTAGATAATAATTTATCGAAGTTTCAATAGCCTAATGTCAACTGCTCATCACCTTTTACAAAATATTTTGTTTCCCGATGCAAGGAATTGAGGAGTTTATTGTTGAGGATTTCTCTTGGTAAAAAGCAGAAGAACTGGAGCTGATGGTGAAGCCACCATCAGCTCCATTTCACCATATGCATTTTTACAAGCATAACTTGCTTAGCAACCAACGAAAGAGCATTGCTAGACATGACGCGATTACGCAACTTAAATTCAGTCTCAAATTGACGCATCAGCATGACTAGTAGGTAGTGGTTGCCCTATGAAAAACTTCAATCTTAATTGGGTATTATTTTTGTACAACCTGAATATTTTGGAATATTGAACCGTATGAAGTAAGCCCAACAAAAGGTAACTGCTGTAAATCGTTGAGGAATTCCCTCGACTGTCTATGGTCTCCATCATCAGACCTGTAATCGCACTTATAACCCATATGGGTGCAAAGTTCTCATCAATATAAATGAATTAAGTTTAAACACAAGGTAGCTACTGTAAACCGTTGAGGAGTTCCCTTAACTGTCTTTCATCTTCATCATCAAACCCCTAATGACAGTCATAACACATCTGGGTATGGTATTCTCATCAATAAAAATTAATCAAGCCCAAACACAAGGTAACTGCTGTAAATCGTTAAGGAATTCCTTCAACTGTCTATGGTCTCCATCATCAGACCTGTAATGGCACTTATAACCCATATGAGTGCAAAGTTATCATCAATATAAATGTATTAAAACGAATCACAAGGTAGCTACTGTAAACCGTTGAGGAGTTCCCTTAACTGTCCTCCGTCTTCATCATCAGACCCCTAATGACTGTCACAACCCTTCAGGTGTAAAGTTCTCATAAATACAAATTAATCAAGCCCAAACACAAGGTACCTGCTGTAAATCATTGAGGAATTCCCTCGACTGTCTTTCGGCTCCATCATCAGATCGATTCCAGACCTTCATTAAATTGTAGTTCTTTAAAATACTTAATGAAAAAATTAACAAACGCACTAGGCGCTCCTACGATTTTCGAAGGTTCCCCTCGATTTCTCCGGGATTCCATCATCAGATCCTGGTTTCCTTATCATGGGACCACCCTTGAGGTATGTCTTTTCTAACAAAAAAAGAATCATCCAAATCGGTTCACCCAAGAAAGAGTTCTGAGCTAACACACATAAAAAAAAAAAAAAAAAAAAAAAAAAAAAAACATACAGGCGAATTGAGAACCTCCTCCTTTTTTTGAAGTCGGTTAAAAAAAAAAAAACATACAGGCGAATTGAGAACCTCCTCCTTTTTTTGAAGTCGGTTAAAAACTCACGATGATAAGGCATTTTGTCCCAACTGTTTTGAAAAAGCAGCCATTTTTTTTTCTTTCTGAATGTGTTCATTTATTTTGCAATATTTACCGATGTAGACGTCCTACAGGCATAAAAGGCAGGTTTCGTTCGACAGCTACAAAAGTGGGCAATAAGTTGACACTGAAAGGTTTATCAAAAACTCCCATGAAAACGTTAAAACAATACTTGAAACGTAAAAAGTGTAAAAAAAAATTGGTTGTTTTTTTACATTTTAAATGTTAAAATAGGGGTTAAAATAGTGGGGGAAAATGTCTTATCATCGCGATGATAAGACATTTTGCCCCTACTATCGTAGATTTGTTGATAAAATAGATCATATTGATTCGCCCTAACGGGTCGAACACCGGTGACCAGCCACACTCTACCTATAAGTATAGATTACGAGTACTTTGTAGGTATTTTTACGAATCATATGCAAAAACAAAAGGATCTCTAAATCATAAACGTTATACCCACGCCAAATGCAAGAATCGAACGCAAACATTAAATCCTACAAGACATTTTCAACCTTTCACATTTATAACGGTACTCACAGCCGTTTTCAAAGAATCGAAAGAATGAATCGAAAGCTCTACTAGAGCGATCATGGCTAGAATTCCATTAGATATCTGGGGGGCGGACTTGCCAGCACAGCTGGCATTAGAGGCTTTGTTTCTAAATCGATCGGCGACTCGCTTGCATTCATCCTAATGGCACATACAGCAAAACCTCATTTCGGCCTGGTACAAATGATCTGAATGGAGATATAATACCATAATACGGGCTCTGTTCACAATTATGAGGCTTTGTTGTTGCTTGTTGCTTTGGGTAATCCGAGCAGTGTTTTGTTTGTAATTAGTTAATGTGCAGGCATGTAATGAACACACACAGCACTTTTATGAGGTATTTTTAGCGTTATCGTGTCTGCCTCAATTAATTTATCGGTAGTTGGGTCTTCAGCGTCCGGTTGTAGATTGAATAGATATAATACTTACATAATAATTAATTAATATAATACCTATACATAATATTAGTAGTATATTAAGCATAATTAAGTATTATATAATACTTATTTATGCTTATAATGTGTAATCATGATCATCATAATGGTTTTGAACAAAATTATTATGAACTTTATTGGAACCTTGTTCCTTATCGCACGTTACTCTCTGCACACTTGCCGAATAAGATCTAGACTGAAAAAAGTAGACCGTCACGACACTTTGGTTTTTTTCATATTATTATATACTCTCAAACGTTGTTAATTTATTTTATTGTGCCGGAAATTAAATACAGAATATACAGCGAAAGGAAGTTCGTTCTATTATACCCTAACTCTGTAAGGGTTAATGCTAGATCAGCGCCTCGTCGGTGCTGCCAGCTGTTAGTCTACCTGACGGCTTGAGACGCCATCTTTTTCCCAGGCAGTTGATACTCAACCTCCGTAGTGGACGGGCTTGCCCATAGGTCTCACGTGTCACCTTAAACGGTATACATCCTGAAGTAAATATATATTTTTTTAAAGCCAAACCCACGGGTGTCCCACGACTCCCGACTATATTTTCTAACAAATCACCATTCCATTTGCGCCGATTCACACATGAATTGTAAACCAGCCTTGCATAGAAAATCTCGGTTTCGAGAATCGTTCATCTTTATGTTGTTCATTTAATTAAATGTAATTACGATTTCCATACCAATAACTAAGCTTATTCAATTAAATAACTATTACGTATTAATGATATTACACCGAGCATGAGTGTAGTTGAAACGTACCAAAATTATTAAAGGCTGACTCATTTGAAATTTCATTATTAGGCCCACCTGTAATGTATTTTGAATGATATCAATCTACTGTGGCACATTTTCATAAATAATTATCTATTTGTTATTCAGGACTTAACAGAAACTCCCATAATTTCATGTATTATCAAAGGAAACCTGTCATAATAATTTTGTTGGTAATACAGTCGACATCAAAAGCGATTACTGATCAATTTCGAAAGGAATTGACGTAATTAGTGGGAACTTTTATAAATGAATAATACATTTATGTCAAACTAAGTAGCTTTTGGCTCGCGGCTTCACCCGCGTGGATGTCGGAAAATATCCCAAGGGAACATACTCATCACCATCATCTCTAGGCAGATGATGGTGAAGAGTACGTTCCCGTGGGATATTTCCCAACCATGTTGGGGTTAGCTTCTAGTCTTACCGAATGCAACTACCAGTATTTTACATGGAGCGGATTAAAAGTACCTTATGTGTTACTCTAGGTTAGTAACTATCTGTGTACCAAATTTTATTTAAATCCGGTGAGCCGGTTTTGTGACAAACGGACAAAAATACTAAAAACTATATTTTCGGCATCAGACTCGTTCCCACACCTCGTAACATTTTTTTTTTCAAACATTTTCAATCAAATCAAAATATTTTATTTCACATAAACCTACATGGGCACTTATGAAACGTCAGAAGCTAGGTGCACGGTTCTAATTGGTCGTTTCTTATGGAAAAGGGCCGGCAAGAAACATTAAGGTTACTCTTTTAAAAATAATTGGCTTTTACAATATTTTAAAATCACAGTGTTAATAGGTATGGGAGGACAGTGTAGGCCTTTTTTTATTTTTTGTGGGGGAAATCATCAAATGACCTCTCCCGCTCTGGGCGGAGCGGAAGGGCGTGTCAGACTCTTACTGACTAAAACCCACCCGTGTTCCTTCAGTTGCCTGTGCGCCAGGGCCACGGTAACTCTTTCGAACAATCCGCGACCCCGGCAGGTATCGGCCCTATCGGACCCCGTCAAGTATGCTGACATCTCTTTGAGGCGCGCGTGGAACACAACGCACCGTCGACCCGGGCCTGGTCCTTACCGGACGGCGAACTGCCCATTGCTCGCCGTCCGCAGGCCCACGCCTACGGTGGCCGGGAGTCGGCAATCGACTCCCGACGCCCAGGGTGTCTCCTCCTGCGGCGACTAGGGGCGTGAGGGCGCAATGATTGCCTCTCCCTCACGCGCTCCGCCTCCTCCTTCGCGAGCATTACTGCTTCGCAGAAGGAGGTGACTGCTTCCCATTCCGTCTCGCTCCGTACCATAGCCTGAACCAGGGCCGGACGCGAGAGATCGCCGCCGCCGATCGCCGCCACGAGGACACGGCGGTGTTCCGCCCAAGCCGGGCAGACCTCCACCGTATGCTCCACCGTGTCCTCCGGTCGGTCCACACAATGAAAACACCCGGGCGTTTCCTCCCGCCTTATCTGAAACAGGAACCTCCCGAAACAGCCATGTCCGGTGAGGACCTGCGTCAGGCGGAAGGTGAGGACGCCGTGGCGCCTCTCAAGCCACTCCTCAAAGAGGGGACTTACCGCCGCAATTGTGGCGTGCCCAGCGCTGGGTTGCGACAGTCGCACTCTCCATGCCGCCATGAGATCCCGCCGGAGCTCTGTCCGCTGTGCCGCGATTTCTGGCGGCAGCGGAGTAACGCCCCGGCGTTTCGCCTCCTCGCGCCACTCCCAAATGTGCGCGAGGACTTTTGCCTCCAGATCCCATGGCGGCAATCCGGCAAGGAGGCTCGCCGCCTCGCAGGAGACCGTGTGGTATCCCCGGACCAGCCAGATGGCCATGACCCTTTGGGACGCGTTCAACCGACGTGCTGGTCGGAGCCTCAATGAACGAGCCCACACCGGTGCCCCGTAAAGGGCCATGGACTGCACGACCCCCGCGTAGAGCCTCCGGCAGGAGGCGTTTGGACCCCCTAGATTTGGCAGGAGCCGCTTCAAGGCAGCCCCAGCCCGGTCCAGTCTGGGAGCCAAACGTCGGAAATGCTCGACGAAGTTCCACCGGCTGTCGAGGACGAGTCCCAGGTACTTCATCGTCGACTCGACGCCGATGTGAACCCCTCCCGCCATTATTTGGGAACCCGAGAGTGGCGCGTTCCGAGGACCATGAAAACATATGGCCTCGGACTTGTGCAGGGCCACCTCGAGTCCCAATTGCTGGATTCTCTCAATGACTGTCGCAACCCCGCGTGTCATTAATTCGGCCGCCGCCTGGTGCGACCTCCCCTGCGCCAGGACCAGCGTGTCGTCAGCGTAACAAACGACGCTGACGCCGCTAGGGAGGTCGGCGCGCAGCACCCAGTCGTACCCGATGTCCCACAGATGCGGCCCCAGGACCGATCCCTGTGGGACACCGCACGATATCTCTCGCCGGTTCCATTCTCCCTGGTGACCGGCGTAGATGTCGGCCCTGTCCGTCAGATAGGCCTCGACTATGCGACAGAGGTAGGTCGGCATCCGGTGATACCGGAGTGCCTCCCTGATGCAACTCCAGGGCAGGGTATTGAAAGCATTGGCGATGTCTAGAGACACCGCCAAGATGGCCCCACCCCGGGCCACAGCATCCCCCGTCGTGAGGGCTGGCACGCGCATGATGGCGGCCACCGTAGAGCGCCCCCTGCGGAAACCAAACTGGCTCTCCGCCAAATCCGGCCCCACCCGCACCAGCCTCCCGACGAGGCGGTCTGCAATGACTCTTTCAAAGAGCTTGCCCACCTCGTCGAGCAGCACGATGGGCCGGTAAGCGGATGGAGAGTCCGCAGGGCGCCCCGTCTTCTTAATGAGGACCAGTTTCCCCGTCTTCCAACGAAGTGGGAACTGGCCCACTTCCAAGCATGCGCTTAGGAGCCCTCTAAGTCGAGGCCCGAGAGCCTCCAAGGCCAGGACCCAGGCTTTTCCATGTAGGCCGTCGGGTCCTGGGGCGGTATTTTTGGCACTCAGCCTACGTACCGCCACTCTCAACTCTACCTCGGTCACCTCAGGAGCATCGTCGTCGTCGTCGTCGGATATGTGGTCCACAGTGGGCACCGCAGGAGGCGGAGCCATGGGCGGGGGAGTGTGCTCCCCTCGCGAAGGGAACAGAGCGCTCACCACGCCCTCCACGAGCTGAGGCCGGAGACTGCGTTAGGGGGGGAGCCCATGGGCGGAGTTTCTCCCGCACCATTTTGTATGGGCGTCCCCAAGGGTCCCTGTTCAGATTCCCCAGCGACTCCTCACTGGCCAGTCCCCTGGCCCGCAGTATCTCCGCTCGGAGGGCGGTCTTCGCCGCTCTGTAACCCTCGTACAGCTGCCTGCGGTGCCTTATGTACAGGCGTCGCGCAGCAACGCACGCCTCGCGCAGAGACGTTAGCTCCGGCGACCACCAGTACACCTGGCGCGAGGCGCGTCCAGGCTGGACTCAGGGCATTGCCACGTCATATACTTCGGACATGGCCTCCCGGAACCACTCCGCCTCGTCGTTAATATCAGCAGGCCTGTCCGGTGATGACACCCAGGCCTGCATGATCGAGGCTTCCAGGAGGAGCTCCCGGTCCAGCCGCTTCAGCGCCCACCGCGGACCACTCTGGGCCTGTCGGACCAGCGCGCTCGAGGTTTGGGCGGAGACGTCAAACCGGATGTACCGGTGGTCGGAATACGTCTCCATCCCCTCCATGACGCGCCAGTCAATGACACGCGGCGACAGAGCGGGGCTAGCGAACGAGATGTCCACCACTGACTCACCCTGCATCCGCACGTACGTGCGGACAGAACCCCGGTTAAGGACGGCCAGGCCTGTCTCCAGAGCCCAGTCCGCCACCATCCTGCCCCGCGCGTCAGTACACCGGGAACCCCAAGCCGTGTTCTTGGCATTGAAGTCCCCGAGCGGGAGCACGGGGAGGGAATGGTACCCGACGACGACGACTCTCAACTCCGCAAGGGAGTTGTGGAAGTCGGCGAGAGTTCGGTTCGGGGAGAAGTACACCCCTACGACAACAATCTCCCCGAACCGTGCTGCCCCGCAACCCCGTCCCCTCTTAACTGCCTCGAGCGACAGGGTACCGGCGGCTGCCGACGAAATTAGGGTCACTGAGCCGCTCAGGTCCTCCACCCAGTCATCCTTGGGCGGGACAAAGTACGGCTTAGCGACCACGGCGATATTAATCGACCACTGCGCCATGCTCTGGAGCAACAGATCCTGAGCGGCGACGCAGTAGTTGATGTTCGCCTGGAGGAGGTGTAATGGGGCCATTATTGGCACTCCATTTCAGCCCCCTCCCGAGGCCCTTGTGAGGGCCCTACCGCGGTTTCAGCGGCGGTGAAGACGGTGGAGGCAGCAGCGGCGGTGGCAGTGGCGGCGGGGGCGGTGGTGACGGCGGTTGCGGAGGGCTTACTCCTGCCCCTGGCTTTGGCGGGTGGGGCGCAGGTCTTACTCCCAGCCCGGTGATTGGCCGGCTTGCCAGCTGCCGCACATAAAAACAGTGCGGCGTGGCATTGCACGAGCCGGCCGTGTGCCCGGGCTGACCGCAGCGGAAGCAGTGATCGGTGCGGTCCACCTCCGAGGTGCATTGCACTCCCACGTGGTTGCCCACCTGGCAGCGGAAGCACCTCAGAGGTCTGGGTTCCAGCAGTTTCACCTGTGCGGAAACCCAGCCCACCAGGAGCCTTCGGCCCTCCCCGGCAACTTTCCGGGCCACCGACACGGGGCAGCTCACCGTAACGGCTCGCAACCCCGTGTGGTCAGGACGAATGGTGCTCGCCCTCACCTGCTCGGCAGAGCACCTCCCAGTCCTGACGACGACGGCCACTACCTCAGCCTCCGTCACACAGTCGTCCAGGCTTAGGATGCGCATGTCAACGTACTTAGAGGGCCTGGACCCTCGGGCCTCGTCCGCATTTAAGGACGAACTGAGCCTTTCGGCCAGAGCGCCAGCGGTCGGGCCGCTGGCTGCACCAGGAACCTCCAGCATCCGGGCCCCAGTCGCAGTGATCCACATCCGGATGCCATTGGAGACGCCTAACTCCTCTAGGTTCACGGCCGCCCTAGCCTTGACGAGCACGTCGCCGTAGGACACGCCCTTCTTCTCCGCTTCCGGCTGTAGTGTGATCACTACAGCTGCGGACTGCGGGGCGCGGAGCCTAGCCGCGACGCTTCGCTCCTTGCGCCTTGCTGCCTTACCCGCCTTCTTCCTCGCCCCAGCCACTTGCCATTCGGCGTCGGACGGAGGAGAATTAGGAGGTGGGGGGGCGGCTGAATCGCCGCCAGGGCTGGGGCCCTCGCTGCCTGCGCAGCCACCCCGCCGTTGTTGGTCTTGGGTGGCGCCGACTTCGCCGGGTGCGGCCCCACGGGTTTCGGCACGGACCTGCCTTTATTCCGCTCTGCTGATCCTGGCTTGGCCGCAGCGGCAGCAAAAGAGAACTGCCGGCTCGCCGCTAGCGGGGAGCGCAGGACAATGGCCTCCAGAGCGGAAAACCGGCTCTGGAAGGCTGCAAGTTCCCGCCGCACCAGGGTCAGAACCCGGTCCTCAGCAGGTTCCGGCACAGGCCGGCCTTGCCCATGTTGCACCCCCTCCTGTGGTACTTCCCGGGAAGCCGGCTGCCCGAAGGCCAGCCAGGTCCGCTCGGAGCTCCTCGTTCTCCTTTCGGAGAAGCTCCATGGCGACTGTCAAGCGGCTGACCTCCGCCCGCATCTCAGACATGCCGTCCAATGGAGGCATGGGTTGAATAGCCTGCACTGCCTCCATAATGGAAGCCGCGGCAGCGGGTATGGCCTTGTCTTTAGGGGACTGAATCCTCTTCAAGGCCACACCCTTTAGCGCAGCTACCACGGCCACCTCTTGCCTGGCCAGTTGCTTCGACTTGGAGCCGCCAGCGGCGTCCGGCTCACCGCCTGACGACTCCGAGTGGGCTGCCCTGCCACTGGTCGCTCTGAGACGGCTCGTCTGGGCTGGTTGGAGCTCCTCCCACCATCAGAGGATGACCCCTGGCCATCCCCTGGTTTGGGGCGCTTCTGGAAGCGCCTTTGGTTTTTCGCAGAAGCCCGCACCACTACGCACTCCGGGCTCTTGAAATGGCCCTTCGCGCCAGATGCGGCGTCGGACCCCGACCCCGCATCACTCCCCTCCTCTTCGCTGCTATTTTTTTGGTTCAATTTTTCCATATTGTTCCCACGAGTGTGAGGGATCTAAAATGTCCATCCTAGGTTCACCCCCAGCCCTAGGCAAGTGTTCATTTGTAACCCAACCAGAGGGTCTACTGGTACTCTGCTGGGGGTGCGCTAGCGACTGATGCGCCACCTACAACAACAAAGTTGTAGATGATACTACTCCTCAGCCATTCATATCCTCGCCACGCACCAAAACTTGATATTAGAGGAATTTTTTTATAGATAACCTCGGGCCGCGAGGAAGATAACCATCTTCCTCGCGGCCCGGGCGGTTAAGCCAAGACCCTCGACCCCCATCAAAAGTCAGAGACATAACCTTGACAATCTTCGGGGCTACGAGACTAACGGTGGCAGAAGGAGAAGACTCCTTCCTGCCTGCCCGGCGGCAGAGTTAGTGCACACCGAGCCCGCTCTTACTCCGCCGCTGTGCGTCTCTGCTTAAACAGAGAGACACGCGTTGGAGCGTTCCTCCGACAGGATATTAGCGTACGGGCAACTAGACCCATTGGGCACACAGTACCTAATGGGGAGTCATTGCCCGCAACCCGGGGTGCACCGTCCCGGAGACTGGCCTTTGCCCCAGACGCATCCAAGGGAAACTCCAGCCCACGGGCACACGGGGAGGTTTCCGGACAGTGTAGGCCTGTCAACAAATACCAGGTACCTACTTAACAAAACAGAAAATGGTATATAAATCTACAGTCTACAAGTTAGGCCTACAACGTTCTCACGTTTACAAAATATAAAAGATAAATCAAATGATAAAAATAAAAGCCTATTTAAACCAAATAACATGATTGCTATTACAACTGTAACAAATCTGAACTAATATCCTGTCT
The DNA here is from genome assembly GCA_916610205.1 of Griposia aprilina. Lineage (NCBI taxonomy): Eukaryota > Metazoa > Arthropoda > Insecta > Lepidoptera > Noctuidae > Griposia > Griposia aprilina. The sequence goes on from OU744287.1 coordinate 8,656,282, forward strand.
ACAAAATCCATTAGTAAAGAGTTGAAATTAGAATTGTTGGTATTTAATCCTATTAATATTATAAATGTGAAAGTTTGTGAGGATGGATGGATGTATATTTGTTACTCTTTCACGCAAAAACTACTGAACGGATTCGAAAGGACTTTGGAACACAGATAGTTTATAACCTGGATTAACATGTAGGATACTTTTAGTAGTATCGGTAGTATGTCCCCGTGGGATAATTTTGATATTAATTATATTTATTATTTTTGATGATAATTCTGACGGCACGGTTGGCGCAGTGGTTAAGCGATTGACTGCTGCGCTACTTGTCGCGGGTTCGATTCTCGCACGGAACAAATATTTGTATGACATACAAGTAGTTGTTCCGGATCTGGCGGTTTGTGTATGTGAATTTGAATGTTTGAAAATGCACCCACAATACAGGAGAAATTCCTAGAGCGGGGCAACAGCGATTTAAAAAAAAAAATATATATATCCGCGCGGGCGAAGCCGTTGGCAAAAGCTAGTATCAAACAATGAGAAGATTATGTCAATGTACAGTTTTGACTTCATTAGTATTTTATTATAATATATGTATAGATACATCGTTCGGTAATAAGAGTTATACATGAGCAACAAATTAATCACATAAGGGATTTGTAGTTACTTCATAATAATGAGAATAATTATTTATAGAATAAATCGATTAATAAGAGTAGGAAGAGATAGATCAAAGATACGATGAATCGTGATGAAGAGATAAATCAAAGATACTTACAATGAATAGATTTTGTGAAAAATAACAAATTGTTAGAAAAGGTGCAATGGTGTGATAACTGAGATGACAGCTTGACAGCTAATACAGATTTTAATAAGGAACAAGTAGATACCCGCCAAATATGTTGGCATACAGGCACAGAGATGACATTAATGTATACTGAGTAAAATATTGTTTATTTCGTCAACTCTAATCCTAATACCCCAAGACTCCATTGTTTCTCCAAACTCACACATCCGCAAATAAGCCGGAGGAGCTTATTCACAAACAAAAGGCACTCGTGAAGTACTGAACTAACTCGTGTGGACTGCCGCTTATTGAATCGTACGAAAGTGTAAGACCCGTGTTTGGTAAACATCGAGTTCAACTCTGAACTGCCGGGCAATTAGAAACTCCGAGTGTGCCCGACTTCAGTTCGGACTAAGGTCAAAACAATTATCTACAGGTGAGTTTGCTTTGCTAACTCACCATGAATTGTTCTTACGTACAAATACACAGACAGCTGTATAACTCATTGTTATGTTCTCGTTTAATGTCTTCAGGGTTTGTGGAAAGTAAATCACTCTTAACTGGATGCGGAAGGCGGAGGACAGGGTGTTGTGGCGCAGCCTGTGAGAGGCCAATGTCCAACAGTGGACTGCGATAGACTGAGTTGATTGATTGAAATTAATCTTAAATAGTGGGACCTCCTTAGTGATATGAGAAAATAGATAATCTTTTCGATCGGATCGAGACTTATGCGGTTGGAACCGTGGCGCGCAGCTAGTACCAATTAGATAAATTACACAATCTTTTGTTTTTAATTGTGTTGCAGCATCGACGATACACAACTGTATACCTAAGTACATAAAATTTAATTTAATGTTTATGTAGATTTACATTTTAGGATTTTTTATAGGTATGAAAGTTGTGTTTTGATAACAAATATAACAGCCAAGTTTTTTACGTCTGATAATGATGTACGATCCTTGTGTAAGCCAGTTTTTACTATTGCTTCTTAATTAAAATAATCATCACACTTTTCAGTTACATTAAACATTTAGACTATAAAGAAAATAAACCCATTTATGGTGTGTTGCAAAAGCATCTGATGAAAATGTAAACAAATGAATCAGAAAACGTACCTGTGGATGCTAATTACTGCCACTTACAAATGAAGTGCTTTGATTTGATTATTTGAATACTTTTAAAACAAAAGTTCTAATTTAAATCATCTTAATTCAAGATATTGTTCATTTGTCAATTGAGGTTAATTTTGATAACCTAAAATTTCGTCGATGATTTTCAACAATTACAATTTAATAATGCTTTTCAAACAAAAATTAGGTATTGGAAAAAGTGGTGAGTTAAAAGTCAAAACCTTCCAAATACAAATCTATTTGAACCTGATAGGGTTTGTTTACACTTTCATGAGATACTTTTGGAACAGACATTAGACTAACACATCTCACATAAATTATATAAGTAGGTAAACATAATTTCCTCTTAAAAGAAATACCTACTAGCTAGATGGTAACAAACATAATCTCATATAATCAATAACGATTAAATATAATACGATTTAAGTTAAGTTAGTTTTTTTAAGTTATTACATAAATTATGCATCAAATACTTAATGTTTTATTTATGAATGTACGTGATTACAACACTAAAATCATTATTTTATTTTGTTGATTGTCTCAGGCCGGCAGAAAGGAAAAATCACCGGGAGATAACCCGAGTAGAAAACTAATTTTAAACACAACAAAAATCGTAAGCAGATATATTCCTATTCTATTCTATCTTTACTAAAAACACATCCATAAATATCATAAGTGCCTACAAATTACACATACTTACACAGAGTGCACAAGAAGTAGGTAGAGGCCCCGCGGTGTCGTAGGATTCAATTACCGAAGAAAATAAAATGCTAACAGAACCGCTTCTGTTTACTCTATGGCACGCAAATTCTGAAATAACGAGGTTGACTTTAGCTCCGTATTTTAGACGTTTTGTAATGGAAAAACAATAAGTTTCCACAACGTTGGGTGAACTAGATCTAAGTTTTGGTTTTGTGAGATTAAAACCAAAACTTAGAACTTGTTCATTTTAGAACCAGTGCTCAGTTAGGCGGATCTCACACTAGAACGCGCCACGCAACGAATTTATAAGTAAAAAGAACAAAAAAACAAGCTTTAAAAATGATAAAATAATTAAATTGACTTGTATTAGTTCTTCGTTTATATCCAATAATTAAATCTAAAAGCGTGGAGCGTTTTGTCTAAATTAATTAAAAGTACACACAACTAAAAAGCGCTCCACGCTTTTTGATAATGAATAATTTAAGAAATAAAGGGTTTTTACAATAAATAAATGTATATAATATATTAAAAAAAAATATAATGTTAAATTCAATTTTGTATTAATATAACAATATAACTTAGTAACTTATACTTAACTAATAGAAATGCTCATTGTGCCACCCAATGTAAAATATCTACATTTATATCTGTAATTTTTATGTTGTACGTAATAAAGTGTATTTCTATTCTAATAATAAAAAGAGCCAGTGTTCTTCCTCCTCTCTCTACTTGATCTATGCTGTGCCCGACAGGGCCCATAATTGTGACTAATATAATTATTTCCCTACCAACTAATACATTATGGTACGCAATAAAGAATTGAGAATTGATTTAACCATTGGATATAAAAGAAGAACGTATACAAGTCAATTTAATTATCTTATCGTTTTTAGTGCGTGATAAAAGCGTGTTTATTACTCTTTTTTATACAGTTTTTTTTTACTTTTTGTTCTAGTATATTCTTTATTTAGTTATTAAATCTAAAGTCAACCAATTTATGACTTGAGCGGTTTATTAGGAGCCACTGAAGAATTCCACTATCACCTCTTTGCTCCATCATCAGACAGACCCTATAGCCTCGTTACCAAGCCCAATCTACTGGACTCGTCAAAACGAATCATATGAGCCCAAACTCGAGTGGTTTTACTAGTAGTCACTGAAGAGTTCCACTATCCACCTCCTGGCTACATCATCAGATCAACTCCACGATACCAAATTATAATTTTGTCATCCAAATTACATATAGGGTGACTTGTAATTTGACGTATTCCTTCCAGGACGTGATAGTGTGACCCATTTGCAACAATTAAGCACCCCATAAAGACTGGGCGAAAATTCATTCGAGGATTCGAGAAAACCCAAATTTTATGTATTTTTGAAAATTTCCGAGAAATCCTCCCTAAATATCTCTTTTCTCTAAACTCTAAAATTGAATCGTCATCATTGCCTAGTATACCACTAGAATTTCTGAACAGACCCGTAAGTGCTTCCTGAAATTACTGTAAATTATTCTGTGTTATTCTTTCTTCAAACGTACCCGTGTATACTTCAGGATATAGTTACCACCTGAGAAACCACCTGGAACCTATCGGTATAGGACATCAGCGCCGCTAGGACGGTGAGGGTCCTATCCTCATGCTGTAATAATGTGGATAAGTATACAACCTCCTAACATACAACGCGTCCAGCGATCATGCCCGTCCAGTACAAAAATATTCACACGCTCTTCCTGACGCGTCTGCCTCACGTGAAAACAGGTGAACTACTACAACCGAGAGAACGGGAACCGTACGGATATGACACGCGGATGATACGCGGATGCTGCGGTCACTAAAACCGTTATGCACGGGTATGATACGTTCTAGTGAGCGTAGTAGTCCGTGTCATGTTTCTTTCCGTGCCTGATACGTTCATAGCACGATCATGGTATGGTACGGTGCAGTGGGCAGGCTATTTTTATTTTTTATTTTTTGGTGGGAAATCATCAAATGAGTGCTCCCGCTCTGGGCGGAGCGGGAGGGCGTGTCAGAGTCTTACTGACTAAAACCCACCCGTGTTCCTTCAGTTGCCTGTGCGCCAGGGCCCCGGTAACTCTTTCGAACAATCCGCGACCCCAGCAGGCATCGGCCCTATCGGACCCCGTCAATGATGTTGACATCTCTATAAGGCGCGCGTGGAACACGTCGCGCCGTCAACCCGGGCCTGGTCTTTACCGGTCGGCGAGCTGCCCATTGCTCGCCGTCCGCAAGCCCTCGCCTACGGTGGCCGGGAGTCGGCAATCGACTCCCGACGCCCAGGGTGGATCCTCCTGCGGCGACTAGGGGTAGGAGGCGACACCAACCCTACATTATTGACGTTTAAACGTCGCATAACTATAAGCAACGTTTATAATAAACGGGTAACTATCCTAGCTAGAGGGTAATATAAAAACGAAAAAAATCGGCACAAAATATCTAACAACATAGATTAAAAAATAAATACTACAACATCGATTAATAGAAACCAATAATCGTTTCGACGCAAACAGATAGTTCACCGTGATTAAGCTTTTCACCAAGAAATGCTTAAGGCTTCATTTCCAACCAGATGCAGCTGGATACCAGTATTTTACATGGAGCGACTACCTATCTCACCTCCCCACCCCGTTGCTGGGTATTACTATACCTATTAGTAAGCCGAGAAACACTGATATTAAAATAATCCAAAGCATGTTCACTAATCAGTTTATTGAAACTTCTGCTCGCACGGATTAGAAATGAATTCTGCCTGTACGCGGACTTGGAATGAGGGACATGTAAAAGGCTTGGTTTGCGAAACATTCAGCACTGTGCATCATATACAGGGTTATTGGTTATATGTCGGCAATCCAGTAAGGGACTGTAGCAGAGGTCATTTGCAACAAAATGACCCCTGATGACCCCTATCCAAATTTCAACCATTTTCGAGTAATTTGACATTTTATACTTTTTTTGCGGTACTCAACTTTGAAACTTTATAAAAAGAACAATGCATGATTTTTTTTTAAATTATTATTATCTGGTTCTACTTCAATACAAAATAATCTATCTATATAATATAAAATTAAATGTCCTGACTAAGATACCAACGCACAGCCTAAACCACTGGTCTTACAGACATGACATTTGGAGGGTGTGTTCTTTAAGAAGAGTAAGTATCCACTAAGAAAGGGTTTTTCGAAATTCCACCCCTAAGAAGAAGGTGAAAAGGGCGGATTTCGTTTGTATGAAAAATCTTATTCCTTGAGTTAATAAACTTGAAACTTAGCACGAATACTTACCCAAACTATTTACTTACGTGTTTGCATAAGAGATCGAGGCAGGCAATTATAACAAAATCTGTAATACTTTTACTGTATTTTTGATGATTGCCAATGCTAAGTAAATAAACGAAATTAATGTTCTGATTATGTCTGCATTTAAAAAAAATTAAACGTAAGAAACGTAAAAACGTAAGAACGTAAAAAAAATAAGTGTTGATAACATTTGTACCTTTTAAGAAAGATTATGAAATAGGGAATTTATGTCCGAGATTTGTATGTCATACACTTTTATCGAGTAAAACACGTCTAAACTCCAAAAAATATAAAATAAAGAAGGTTTCCTTTGCACTCAAGGCCTTTTATTTCTGAAAGTATGGGAATATAGGGCATGTATTTTTTTTATAAATGAGCTCTCATTTATCATCAGTCAGAAAAATAACAAATAAGTGTCGAGAGAGAAGCAGTTATTGTTACATTATTTGTTTTTGGTGACCAGTCTGAAAATTTGAACAATTATTTAAAACCTCCGTAACTCGAAAACCATTAATTTGTGACCCCTAGTTGGCGGGGCTTAATTTGTTCGAAATGACCTCCAGTAGAGCCCCTTTCAAGGAATAGGTCGAATTTCCATGCATCCTGTATGACTAAAATAGTCGATTTCTGCAAAAAAAACACGGAAGTACTTTATCGGCAGAACATTCCAGAAACATCTATCCAACGAGATGCAATAAGATACCTCACATCTTCAAAAAAAAAAAATACTCGAAAATGGTTGACATTTGCATAGGGCTCATCAGGGGTCATTCGGTTGCAAATGACCTCTGCTACATCCCCTTAATGGATTGCCGACATATAACCCATAACCCTGTATATGTGAGACAGCGTGATATTCAACCATGTTATTGTTAATCTGGAAACCAACCCCTAATTACCACGACTTGCGACTCGCAAACGGAGATCTCTACTTAGGTATTTAAAGTGTTTTAGGTACAAACAGATTAACAGAAAACAAATTAACTCCCGCTCAGAGTTAAACGAGCAAAGAGAATTTGTATCTAATTTGTCACATTACTTGCGAAAAGCAACTTCTCGATTTTGCATGTAACAAGAAAAGACTATTTTATTTATAAAAACCTTTTTTTCATTAAAGTATTGTTCTTTATAGAAAAAAGGTTTGTATTGTTATTCCAGACGCAACTTTGTGGGAGCCTTAACGCGTAATTTAATTTAAGTAACACGTGTGAGCACTATGTACTTACATTTTTTTTTTTTTTTTTTTTGGATGGGAAATCATCAAATGACCTCTCCCGCTCTGGGCGGAGCGGAAGGGCGTGTCAGACTCTTACTGACTAAAACCCACCCGTGTTCCTTCAGTTGCCTGTGCGCCAGGGCCACGGTAACTCTTTCGAACAATCCGCGACCCCGGCAGGCATCGGCCCTATCGGACCCCGTCAATTATGCTGACAACTCTTTGAGGCGCGCGTGGAACACAACGCGCCGTCGACCCGGGCCTGGTCCTTACCGGACGGCGAGCTGCCCATTGCTCGCCGTCCGCAGGCCCGCGCCTACGGTGGCCGGGAGTCGGCTATGGAGTCCCGACGCCCAGGGTGTCTCCTCCTGCGGCGACTAGGGGCGTGAGGGCGCAATGATTGCCTCTCCCTCACGCGCTCCGCCTCCTCCTTCGCGAGCATTACTGCTTCGCAGAAGGAGGTGACTGCTTCCCATTCTCTCTCGCTCCGTACTATGGCCCGAACCAGGGCCGGACGCGAGAGATCGCCGCCGCCGATCGCCGCCACGAGGACACGGCGGTGCTCCGCCCAAGCCGGGCAGACCTCCACCGTATGCTCCACCGTGTCCTCCGGGCGATCCACACAATGCCAACACCCGGGCGTTTCCTCCCGCCTTATCCGAAACAGGAACCTCCCGAAACAGCCATGTCCGGTGAGGACCTGCGTCAGGCGGAAGGTGAGGACGCCGTGGCGCCTCTCAAGCCACTCCTCAAAGAGGGGACTTACCGCCGCAATTGTGGCGTGCCCAGCGCTGGGTTGCGACAGTCGCACTCTCCATGCCGCCATGAGATCCCGCCGGAGCTCTACTATGAAAACCTAATGTACTTACCTACTATGAAAAAAGTATATAAAAAAAGCTACTAGGTTCGATTTTTATTAACTCGAATGTGCCCTGGAGGCTGAGACTATGCTCACTGAAATGTCACGCTATTGGTGGCGTGTGTGTTGGATCATTAAGTTCCCTTCAAAATGGTTGAGCTGAATGGTGCTCATCCATACGTCATGTTCGTGAACGGGCGCCGTCAGTAGGGACTGGTCATCTCTTAGCTGCCACGGCTAATTTTAAATTCAAAATTGTTTTTTTTTTGTTTTTATCTTATTTTATTACGGACGCTTTTAACGTGCATGTCTTCCTAGATCGTTCTCACATGTATAATTTCTGAATGAATGATGTAACCCATTTTATTGTAACTATTATGTTGATTTAAAAGAGCATCCATGGAGTTTCTTGCCCGTTCTTCTCCATAGGTACCTAATACGCTTTGAAATTGGCAAATAGTTTCAAAATGCTGTGATAATACTTGCCAAGTAGCTTCTTTAGTTGGTTTATGTAAATAATTCCACATTTGGTTAGTTTTAAAATATAATTTGTGTAAAAAGTATTTCCAGTATTCTGGTCCTCGTGCTGGTTCCTACATATTTCACCTGCATTATTATTTGCTAAAATTGCCTCCTCATCCCATTTGTAGCCCCTGACATCGGTGAGAAATCAGTTTTATAACACAGCCACCGTTTACCTAACCAAATATGAAATTATTCATTTAAACTAACTACAGAAGATACTTGGCAAGTATTCTCATAAAAAAATCCCATAGAATATGTTTCCTTTGTTCACAATTTCGCGTTTAGGGTTTGGGCCGCATTTACTACCGGTGAGTGTACCTATTTTTTTTCGCTCGCTCATGCTTAGTATAAAACTGCCTTCGACTTAAAAAAGCTATTATGTTCAATCTACATGAGTATTCACAATTTCTTGTTCGTAATTTTTCACGGACTTTTCGCATTTATTTAGTTATTTATATTTTTATATCTGCTCATTAATCTATTTTGCCTAAAATACGGTAGGGAATAGGGATTTATGCTCACTAATGTCTATTTAAGTAAAGCCTAGCGTACGCAGATCCACAAGCAACCACTTCCGTTTCACCAAAAGTTTCTCTGTTTAGGAGGACAAGGATGTTTTGGAGCGTAACCAAAATTGTAACTAACGCCGTCATCCTGTTTTTTCAATATCAATTTCACAAATGTTTAGCAGCAGCGCGCCCTTAACCAATGTCATTCAGGCAACAAAAGATCCTTGTAGCACTGCATTGTACAGTACAACTATTTTCTTAATGTCCCTCGGGAATCATCGCATTTTCGAACACAAACGAATACTAATTTCCATATCCATCAGTTGTTTTAAACAAAATAAAACAACAATAAATTACTTAGTTCTGAATTCAAATGATTATACACGACAGTCTCCATTTTATTTTGGTAACAATGCAGTATGGGTGAAACATTGTTTGAAAGTAAAACTTTTAGTTAAATCTTTTTGCAGTGAAGCTTTTCAGCTGCAATTAAATAAAGAGCCTGCTTAGCGTAATCATTTGTGACTTAAGTAATCTTTTAAATATATTAGCCAAATCTGCGCCTTAGTTTCCCATCTGTTACAAAATTGTACCATTTTAAACTTGAACACGATGCTTGGTTAATCCTGGAAAAACTGGGATGGTGATTATCAGTAATTAATTAATTTATTGCACCAATTGTAAATATTAAAATAATATTAAACTGATAGTCTGTATTAATTGCGTTTTCGAAATTATAAAATTATTTATAAAATTTCACTTGAAAGCGCCCATTTGGTACTTGATATACAAATGAATGAGTACATATTGTTTAAATGTCCTGTTTTAATAATGAATCAGTGGTAAGTTAAATCCCGATTTATAATAAGTAAGTACTTAAAAACTTAATTCAGAGTCCATTTCCATATTCAAATACCTCGTTTTAAAAACACTTTTTCATCAGAATATTCGTCCATTGGAAAACGTAGCGCGCTCGTGCGTTTGGGTCCGACTGTCCGTAGACAGTCGCGTTGACCAGTTGTCGTTTGTATCTGACTGTCCGTACACAATCGCGTTGACCAGCTGTCGTTTGTGTCCGTCTGTCCGTACACAGTCGTGTTGACCAGCTGTCGTTTGTGTCTGACTGTCCGTACTAAGTCGCGTTGACCAGCTATCATTTGTGTCCGACTGTCCGTCCACAGTCGCGTTGACCAGCTGTCGTTTTATCCGACTATCTGTACACACTCGCGTTGACCAGCTGTCGTTTGTGTCTGATTGTCCGTACACAGTCACATCGACCAGCAGTCGTTTTTGTCCGACTGTCCGTACACAGTCGCGTTGACCAGTTGTCGTTTGTATCTTAGTGTCCGTACACATTCGCGTTGACCAGCTGTCGTTTGTGTCTGTCTGTCCGTACATAGTCGCGTTGACTAGCTGTCGTCTGTGTCCGACTGTCCGTACACAGTCGCATTGACCAGCTGTCGTTTGAGTCGGACTGTCTATACACAGTGGCGTAAATCAGCTGTCGTTTGTGGCCGACTGTTCGTATACGTCGCGTTACCCAGCTGTCTTTTGTGTCTGACTGTCCGTACACAGTGGCGTCGATCAGCTGTCGTTTGTGTCCGACTGTCCGTATACAGTCGCGTCGATCAGCTGTCGTTTGTGTCCGACTGTCCGTATACAGTCGCATTGACCAGCTGTCATTTGTCTTGTATTGGACAACCTTTATACTTCACCCAACGTGTCTAAGCCCACATATTCGATACACATTAAGCTCAGATTTTTTCGTCGATATACGATCATTTTCCAACGGGTGTCCAGCGGAACTCTATCAGACTAAGTGGACGGAAAATTAGAAGGAACTGTTGCTTATTATTCATGAATAGATCTTGCAACTATCAGTCGACGTGAGGTTCATTTATACCTGTATCGGGTTGTAGATTGTATCACTGATTTACACACTAGCTGCATTTAAATTGAGTATTTGCATGTTTTAGGTGTTATTAAATTGATTGTTTATATCATGCTTAGATAAAAAATAGGAACCAATCATAGAACAGAACTATTTTTAAATGAACGTCCAAAAAACTGTTCGTCCTCAGTCCGCAGTCGCCTGGTCTGCCGTCTCAAAGCTGAAGTTGGAACTTACTTTGATCGTTGACCAACTTGCTGGGTTTGTTTACTAAAAGACTTATTTTTATTTCCTCGCAATTTGTTCCCCATTGAAAAGCAGTGTTTATTTTGAGTTTAACGGCCCTCGTTTCATGCAATTCATATATTAACTATGTTTACTTGGAGTTAAATCGCGAATCGCTTTTTATAAAATACGCCTCCATTTTTCGGTGAAAAATGGAGGCGTATTTATAAAAGCGATTCGCTTGGGAATATTTTAAGATTTTTTTAGAGGACTGAAGTTTAATTTTATTTTATCGTGGTCCGAACAGAGCATACGATTTAAGGCTAATGAAGGCAAATGAAGAAAGAGCTTAACGCAACAACCTTCATGACTATCATCAAAGGATTCACAAAAAAACTTTTTTACAAAAAAAAAACGATTTAAAAAAAAACACTACAAAGTGAAAAATATCCTTAATTTCGGAAGTCGGTGTCTTTGGATCTGTATTTTAGTTTTTTGCCACCAACTTCCGAAATTAAAGTTATTTTTCACTTTGTAGTGTTTTTTTGAAGTCGGTTGTTTTTTTTTTTTGTAAAAATGTTTTTTATATTTCACTTTTTAATGAGTCACATAGAAATTTATCTGTTATAATAGTTAAAATAGGCTAAAAGTGTCAACTGCTCATCACCTTTTACAAAATATTCCTTTTCCCGATGCAGGGACGTTAATTGTTGAGGAGCTTTTCTGGTAAGAACCAAAATAACTGCACCATATGCATTGTGACGAGCATAAATTGCTTAGCAACCATAATAAAGTAATCGAATCGCAACCCGTGAAATACTTATTATTGAGTAGTTCCGGTGGCCACCTCTGGTCTTCATCATCAGTTCCAGTTCATCGGATCATCAGTTCCAGTTCCAGTTCATCAAAAAATGTACTGAAAAAACAAGATGGCGGCATTCGTTCCAATTTTGGCCACGCGCCTAAAACTCCTAAGTACAGCTATTAGAGTGATGTTAAACTCAGCATATAGCAGTCCACTGCTTGGCGTTTCCGCCTTTGCTATCGCAAGCCATTTAAGATCTGCGGACATGACCAGGTATGCGCTCGCGCTGCATGCTGGTGGTCAGGATACCCGTTGAAGCCATGGGTGCTGGCTGGCTATGTGACACACTGCTCGAAAGCTTGAAGGAACTGATGATGACGTCACGCTGATGTAGTTGCACGAAGGCTGCCCTGACCTTCATGTTGGGGGTCACCAGTATAGAGGTATGAGGAACAGGGTGTAAAGCTCTCTCTTACCTCCATAGAAAAGGGAAGATCCTCTGAACAGACGGTTGACGTGTCTGTTTGGCAACAGCCCGACGATTGATATCGGGACGTTGTATATATGCTAGTTGCGCGATAAACTCCGCTTGCGCGATGCAGGATTTTGCGCGACGTCAGTGTGACGCGTAGCTCGCATGTGGCGTTTTAGATGCCGCTACACTATTATCAAGCTGCTACCAGTCAATCCGCGAACATTGTCATTCCACCTAGCCTGTAGGCAAAGTACCTTACGTTTGTCAATTCCCGGTCTTCACTCAAGATCACGACTGAAACTTTGAATAGGTATAGTAAAACTATTTGGTCGTCAGTTCTGCAACTAATATGGCCAGCCCATGGCCACTTCAAGTCCCTAGTTCAGCACCCTACTTGTATAACACACTATTAAGCAGAATCTGAATCATTTTGAACCATATTGCTAATCGATTGCTTCATATATTATGTGCGAAAAATTTGTCTGCTCAACAACGTAAATAACGCAATGAATGTTGTTGAACTGTCAAAATGAAAGCCATTCCTACTGTTAGTGTGTAGTGCAATTACCCCGCGGGTTAAAAAGTATGAAAACCTACTTAAGCCCATTATTAACAATAACGTCAAGTTTAATAACACGTCATATTTGTTTCACCATTCGTTTCTCAGTACGCAAATCGTAATAGCTTCGAGAACTAAATTTTTGACAAACGTCCGCGGTTTAAAAGAAAAATCTGTTACTAGGCAATCCGCTAGAGTTTTCTAACGCATCGGCGAATTGGTGTTGTTGTTACGACAGTGATCGCCTATAATAATGGCTGGTGTTTTTTTTATTTGCGCTAAGTATTTACGCATTACATTTACATACATATAATGAAAACGGGCATTAGTTTCAGACAATTTACTTATTCATTCATTCATTCATTCATCACTCATTCATTCATTCATTCATCACTCATTCATTCATTCATTCATCACTCATTCATTCATTTACTTATTACTACCTATAGACTGCTATTTATATGAAAAGCCACGTCTGGACTGAATCGTAAAGCAAAACCGTGTTCAGTCATTGAGCCGTGAACATTCAGTCTATAAAGTCTAAAGCTGCGGTCAACCACATATATATTGAGAGAGCAACTGCTTTCATTAATGGTTGCAAGAAGAAAACTACACTTGTAGCTAGAAACCTTTGATTTCGAATCTCTTGATGTGTCAAACTCAAAACTCAAAGCATTTATTTCAATTAAACCATTCACAGCACATTTACAGACACTTTTGGAGTCGGTCATTCAGAAAGATGATGCTAGTTGCTCATTCCAAAGCTCCTCATCATCACATCATAGGTTCCTATGGAGAAGAACGGGCAAGAAACTCCATGGACACTCTTATAAATTATATTGTTATAAAAACTTTTTGGTGGCCGAAAACGAAAATAGAAAACCAAAGACACCGGCTTCCGAAATTAAAGTTATTTTTCACGTCTTTTAGTGTTTTTTTTTGGAAGTCGGTTGTTTTTATGTAAAAAAGTTTTTATTTTTCACTTTTTAGTTGCGGTACCTAACCCTCACAAATTCGTATACCACTACTTGGTGTGTGAACAGTAACAGGAAATTATTAACACATCATCCATATAAACTAAGTGGAAAAAATATGCAGTATTAAGGATAACTCAAAAACTGCTGGTCAGACCTTAATAAATTCAAATGGGACCACATGTGAAGCACCACCTATCAAATAAAAAAAGAATCATCCAAATCGATTCACCCAGAAAAAAGTTCTGAGCTAACACACATAGAAAAAATGATTGCGTAAAACATGCAATAAATGATTGAGTATTGAATATTCAGTATTAAAAAAAAAAAACATACAGACGAATTGGGAACCTCCTCCTTTTTGTGAAATCGGTTAAAAATATGAGTTACATTATTAATGTTGAATTTATTATATAAGATTGGAGAAAGATTTAAAAAAATCGTTCACGTTAAAAGCACCGTACATCAAAAAGAAAGTAAAAAAAAACAAATCAAAAATAAAATATATAAAATAAGCCGTGGCAGATAAGAGAGATTACCATTCCGAACTGGAAGCGCGGCGGCGCCCGTTCACGAACATGATGCATGGATCAGCACCATTCAGCTCAACCGTGTGTGGGTATTTATGAACACGACACACAACTTGCACATCGAGTTTTAGTAACGCGCCGCTTATCAAAGGAGAACTTTCTCTAAAACTCGTTCTGCCGCTTACTGTACCAATACTTATACCTTTTTGGGAAAACAAAAATTTAAAAAGCTACTCGTTTTTTTACATAAACAAGTCACTTTTACACAAAACATTAGCTTCATTTGCCGTTAATGTTTTCTGTTCGCTCTCTAAATATATTTCTTCGGGAGCCAAGTTAAATTGCTTGTGAGTTTTTTATTGGATAAAGTTTTAATAAGACCAAACAATACTTCACCCGGACCAATAGAAAGACACCCATCTATCTACGTACTCTTCGGAAAACATGAATTATTTTCGTGCAATTGCTTCAAAAACGTAGCCTATATAGCTGTTGCCCGCGACTTCGTCTGCGTGTATTTTCTATTTCATCATTTTGGAACGAAGTTCCTTATCGCACGTGATACTAAGCACACTTGGCGAATGAGAGCTGGACCGATAAAAGTATAACATAAACGTAAAAGTGTAACACGACACTTTAGTTACAAACCAAAAGCGAAAGGATCTTTGTTCCAACTGTGTGTCCCGCGACATCTCTCGACTGTTTTCTTTAATGTCCAGCGGGATAATTGCGTAACACACTAACAGTAGGAATGGCTTTCATTTTGACAGTTCAACAACATTCATTGCGTTATTTAACTTGTTGAGCAGACTAATTTTTCGCAAATATGAAGCAATGGATTAGAAGAAGGCTTCAAAATGACTCAGATTGTGATAGATAGTTACGCAATTAAGGTGTATCTACCTCATAATTAATAGTTTTTCCTCATAATTAAGTTTAAGTAATAGTTGCGTTATATTTAATTATTTTTACCTATTGTGGTATAGTCATTTTATTCTAGGTGCATCGTCTTCACATATAATTATATAATTAATGTATACATCATATTGTAAAACATTTTTAAAAGGGTAACGGTGGAGTTTCTTGCCCATTCTTCTCCATACGAAACTACCTTTTGGAAGGGGCAACTAGAATCGATCGTATTTTTTTGTAAATTTTGACGTTCAGAAGTGCCTTCATGTGCCTATTTGAAATAAATAATTTTACTTTGACTTTTTTGACTTTGGTGCAGGCTGAAAAGAGATCACAAACATATTTCTAAAATCCTGTGAGTAAGGTTTCTATACCCATTCAATGAAACGCGATATTCCCAGTACATTTCATATTTTAATTCCGCCAATTAGCCTGTTTGTTTTGTTTCAGCAAATATTGATATCGGAAAGCTGAAATCCTTTAATATAGCCAATTAGGTTTCTGTGCCGTTAATTCTTACCTTTGCAAACATTATCATGCATTAATTTTACATTATAGACTACGGGGTACAACGTTTGCTAATCTGATCGATCTACGTTGCTGGGATCATTTTTAGAAAACTGGTTTTGTTATTTTTTTTTTCGTTTATTACTGTCAGTAGAGGTAAGACGCTGAAAAAAATTAGCATTCGGTCTTATCTTAACTCTCACTAGTTCTGGTGCCTAGCAAAAATAGGAAAGGCTAGATCACTGCAGCGGCCGACAACAGAGGCATTGATGGAAGAACGTGAAAATGTGGGCAAAGGCGAAGCCGAGGCACACTTACTTGAGTCCATTAATGCATGGTTTCGGCCAAGGCTTGTATAGTACTTTTCTCAAAAATGCACAGAAATTCAAACTAAGTATATTAATTATAAATTCCAGAATCAATGACGAACAGCGATAACTTTTCTCTCGCCAATATGATGATTTGTTTCTTTTTCACTTTATACAGCTCTATTTGCTAAGCCAGTTCTAGTTTTAAATTAACTATTTGATAAGTTACAAACCTTGGTTGCCATGGGTCGAAGTAAAAAGTTCGTTCCATTTTTAAATTACACGACTGAAATGAGTTTTCATAGTAATTTATTCGGCCGCTAAACACGACAGATATGGATTTTCATTGCCGGCCGCTGCTCGCATGTATTTGACCAGTAGAGCATTTTCAATTTATCTCGAAGAAGATTGTCAAAATAATGCTCGTATTTCCAAACAAGTTTAAGAAAAAAACTTTCTGCAAAAAAATTACCAGCCAATCACAATAGCCGTACGATGAAAATGTTTCGACGGAACACCCCGTGATTGATCTACAGGATGTTTTAAAATATTGATGGTTGACATGTATCATGTAGATAGCGCACCATGTCGCCCGGTCGCATGAAATAAAACGCGTCATTGCCAGACATTGCTGATACAGCAAGTCCGGTCATGTGCGAACTTTACCGGATAACAAAACAGGATTTTTTAAAGCTCGCTGAGCTGTTTAAAAAGTATTGTATTGCATAATCAACCTATAATGTTCCCACCTGCTTGGACACAGGCCTCCTCGCTGTGAGAGGGAGTGGATCATAATCCACCACGCTGGCCCAGTGCGGGTGGGGGGATGTCACATGTCTTCAAATTTTTGGTTCGAGGACATGCCGGTTTCCTCACGATGTTTTTCTTCACCGTTTTGAGAACAGTGGTGATGAAAGAGTTTACAAAAAGTAAAGTGCCAGCTTGCCACCGCTGGTCTAAAAAATATTGTATGCAAGCCGGTTATTGTTAATTTTCTGCTGAAATGTGATACAACAACGCCTGTGATAAATAAAATGTTTGTTAGTCTCGCACTTACGTTCGGGCGCCTAGTTTAATATTGGTTTTGTAAGGTATGTGTGTGAGAGGTACGCAATTTATGCAAGCGTCTTTAATTTCTTATACCTACTATTTTGATTGCGATCCTATCATAGTCACTGGGTCAATAAAATCGAATAGCAGCCCTAAATCTATTCTGTTAAACGCTCACCTTTTTTTTTCTTTTTTGGGTGGGGAAATCATCAAATGACTTTTCCCGCTCTGGGCGGAGCGGAAGGGCGTGTCAGACTCTTACGGACTAAAACCCACCCGTGTTCCTTCAGTTGCCTGTGCGCCAGGGCCCCGGTAACTCTGTTAAACGCTCACCTTAGCTTTTCAACAACATTACAAGTCATAAAAGCAAATGGCAACCATGCTTGGACTAACTAGGTATCATCATCATCATCATCATCATCATCATCCCACAGAAGTCCACTGCTGGGCAAAGGCCTCTTCAATGTGCGCTTCTATCGTGGAAGTCCACGTCTATGTTCATTATATATTTTGGAAATACGTGCATTTTATAATGTTATCGTTGACGGAAATTTAAAAGCGTATTCAGCATATATTTGTATACAATTTTACTTCCCTGTGTGTAGAAACTATAATAGCGCACAATTGAACGCCATTCAGCTCGAATCTTGGCAACTGTCTTCCACTGCTAGCAGCTACCCTGCGAAGATCGTCGCTCGCGAGTCACGGCCTCCGCCCGAAAAGAACACGTCTACCCCAACAAAAATGCTAAATGGCCGGCCCATTGCTACTTCAGCTTGCTTATTCTGTGAGCTATGTCGATAACTTTCGTTCTCTGCCGGATCATCTCATTCCGGATTCGACCTATCAAACAGGTACCCAATATAAACAAATATGTATACAACAGTTCTATTATTCTCAAATAAGCAATTCCAAACTCCTGTTGCAGACACTTTTCAGGAAACGTTTGAATAAAGTATAAGTTTTCCAAGTCAATATTATAATAGCATGTCTCTCTGAAGCAATCACGTTGACGGCAAGAACAATTTCCTTTTGTGAAGCTTCACAGTCAACAGGGATGTGATTTCACGCTCCGTTTACTAGACATATCAGCACAAGTGCGGTGGCGGTTAAACGTAACTAGTAATTTTGTTTAACGTCTCATCATTGTATTTACTGGAGCATGGCGATTAGCTTTAATGTTTCGTTTTGATGTTATTATTGTTGGATTTATTTTGGATGTTAAGTTATAATGGTCTGATAAACTACAGAACAGAACAGAAGGTCAATTCCCTTAATTAAAACGTCAAAAATCATTGAGTCATATAACAAGAGAAGCAAACCTCAATCAAATCGTGTTAAAAAAAGTGTTACCACAATTTGAACGCGACGATGTAGCTTTGAAACCACTAAACATTTAAAAGTAAACATATATCTGTCTCACTTACTTATGTCGCAAGAATATACCGTCGCTTAGCTTAGACAAAGACCGCAATATAAACATGCAATGGCGGGATGGGGCTGCCTACCAATGCGAAATTTTACCCAACTATTTTAAGCCATAACAAACGTTTAATACATTTAAGTTAAATATTTTTTAAATATTTGAATTATGTATTTCTTATTGGATATATAGGTATAACAAGTTTATAACTAATGAAATAATGAAGACATTTTATTTTTGAATATTTTTTATTTATTATTAATGAAATCATACTCCGTTAGGTAACATTAGTTTTGTATACATAAGTTTTGTATGCATTTTAGACTCTTTTTTGTAAGTTTGAGTGAATAATTTGCTTTCTTGATTACAGAAGTGCTTCGAACAAATGACAGTAGATTTAGTAGGTAGCCAGCAGTCTCTTTTCTCAGCCATCGGATTATTTCCACCCATTTATCACGGCGTGCTGCATCTTTAGGCACCCTGCAACGTTGTTATTATAAAAAAAACACTCCATAAATTAAAAATTCTCCCACGAATGTGGGAAACTAGTACTAAGTTTTTAGTGGTAGCATTGTAACCTAATTTACAAAATTCTACATTTTATTTATGTTATTGCGTTTTTACGTTGATATAGACACAAACAATAAACGTAGGTGTGGAAAGTAATTCCGGTTAATTTATTATGTTTTTGTGATCTTGAATCGCACTTTTTCACTACGCATTTACACATTTATCACTCGGTTCATTTCGGTTGGCATCACCCAGAGCACTGAACTGACGTTAGCTACGCATATGGCTGTGGCCATATGTCTAGTGGCAACGCCTTGGCGCGTTAATTACTAATCTAGTAATATATATCAATGACAAAAATCAAGTCGCAATCTCATCTCAGCAAAAATCAATGTCAAAAATGTTGGTAAGGAAACAACTTTCTGACAGATTGAGACTGAAATTAAAATACGAACATCATTAAAATAGAGGAATTGCCACTCAGGTCTGAGGTCAAAGGATATTTAAAAAAAAAAACGTAATTAAATTGCCTAAACTAATGATCAAAACTGAATCGATCAAAGAGCGGTACTCGTAGATTTATTTAAATAAAGTTCTGTTTCTGTTGATTAAAATTCATAAATATATTTCTAAATCTGTATAAAACAGCAAACTTTTCAAAAAAAATATTATAATATTTCGTTTTATGAATAAGGCTTTCAGCACACAAAAGACGCGTCATGAGTTATGGTCAAGAATTGGAATGCTCAATCGTAGAACTGCCACACACGACGTTATACCTGACTGATTTTGTGATATGGTCATCATTTTCTTTGACCGCTCTCAACACACAGCTCGAATGAGTAAACGTCGTTCACCGGACGGTCAACACGCCTTCTATGCCGTTTTTCACGCTACAGAAGGTACACAGGCTCCACAGCTCCCACAGCCGCGTTCAATGTGCCGACGCGTTAAACATTCGTCCGCAATAAAGATTGCAAATTTTAGAAAATACCTATTTTATATTTCAATTTCTATCAACAGTTTAGGAGAAACATGCGTAAATGTAAGATATGTATGCTAGTGACTCTAACTACGGTTCACAGTGCGACGCGTCCTGCGATCGCCCGGTCGCCGCGATCCCTACGAAATTCATTGAACGCTTACATGCACGCCATCGCGAACGCATATTGAACACGGTGATTTGGCCGTCCCGTTAATTCGAAACAAAAAAATCACGATAAATAGTTTGCGGCAATTAACACGACAATACTGCGGTATAATTTCTATGAAATTGTGGTTGTGGTAACGGAATGACGTATCATTACAGTGTTCACCATAACTAATTAAAAAGCGTTCTCAAAGCGTGGTGACTGCTTGTTATGATAGTCAACATTTGGTCCCATTATTTTATATTACATACCATCACGCCAGTATTCTCCGAAAGGATAAGCATTTACACACCTCCTGAGTACTTAGTAGGTACACGAACATTCCTCCAATTAGTAAATAAAAAGAGCTTAATGAGAGACAGTGGCAGGGAGGATTGTTGCCAGGGAGCAAATCCATACTCCAGGTTGCTACTGTGAATTTCTTAATGAAAAACCCAATAAAACTTTGCCCGACGATCGAATCCAGCACTTCGCTCTCAGCAGACGCGCTTTCGATCGGTAGGCCGACAAAGTAGGGCTTACATAGATTCAAATGCGAGGTTATTCATACATTTTGTAAGAACAAATATTTCATGTAAGTGTCACAAGTACTGAAAGTACACAAAACTGTCAAGAGGTGTCCCGGTTGGAACGAAGTTCCTTTAGGTTTCGAATGAGACCTAACCGTGAAAAGTGTAACATTTGACTGTCATGACAGTTTTGTAGCACTTTTTTCGGTCCAGCTCTCATTCGTCAAGTGTGCAAATAACATGGCATAAGGAGTTCCTTACGTAACTTTATCGGAACGTGGATACGTTCCAATAAAGGTACCTAGTTTCCAAGTACTTTGCAATGCTGTGTATTAGAACTAGCAGCATACAGCTTCAAAGGTTACTCGATATCTACTGCACAGTGGCGTCACTTGTCAGATCGGTACTGAAGATTAGGAGCACGCCTCGCCAGTCGCCAGTCAAATACTGTATTCCTCAGTAGTCTATAGGGGATTAATTTCAAATCGTTTCGAGATAGAACTAATTTTCCTTTGCTAAACCGTATTTTCATACCTGAATTAGAATATATTGAAGTCTGATCAATATGACAAGATTAAGGTGAAGTTCGTAGCGTGCTACGAGTTTTCGTAGCAAGGTTCGTGTTCGTTCGCTCGTTCGCAAAAGACTTGTGCAGATTTTCTGGTATACTATTTACATCTGATACAAAAACTATTTTTTTTTAACTCTGATCATTATAATAAGATTTAAGTAATATTCGTAGCAAGCTACGAGTTTTCGTAGCACGTAGCCTAGCGTAAACAATCTTACTAAAAATTATAAAAAAATATTGTGTCTGTGACTGTAAACCCAAATGAAAAGAAAATGTTTACCCACTTACATTAGGTACATAATGGTTTCAGATATACTAAGTATTAACAAGTAAACAGGAACTTGATATAAAACCGACCGTCATAGTATATATTTCTTAAATTAAGTACATTTTATTCATAGGCACATACCTATTTTTACCGAAGGCGTATTGCTACTTTCTGGGAAGTGGCTATGTGATTCTGTTCGACATATTAAGGGTACTAAGGTACTTGAACAAGTAAAGTTATGTGCTATAATATATGCGAAAGCTAAACGCCTGGTTAACAAGCACGGCTTTGATGCATTAAAAACATATTCTATTTAGCCCCAAAAACTAGGTTGTATAAGTTGTATTTAAAAAAAACTTATAGCCAAATGCTACTACAGCTTATCAGAGTTCCTAAATGAGCGAAATTAAGTAAATTGCGACATTTCTCCTAGTTTACTAATGGTAAATAAACTGTTGTATGTGATGTATTAATAATGTAGTTAGGCAAGAAGTTAACAATAAGTTCCTAATTAACTACGCTTTAACTGGCAAAACATGTAAGTCCTTTTTATTTATTTTTTAATTCCATCCACAATGCACATATATAGCAATTACATTTTTATTACAAAAAAGAAAAATGTGTTATCTTTAACACGTGCGATGCGTAAATCACCAGTGACTGGGCACTTACAAAGAAGAGAATTTACACGATTCAAAAAACATGCATCGTCAGGAGAGAACGAAGGGCTACCCACAGAAAACTTAGCCCAAGTTGTCTGTGGCTACATCGGACTTTAATCGATTGAAACTCGCGGTGTTTCTCCTGTTACTATCATAAATTAGATTCTTATAAACTGTATGAATACAGTACGCAGGAAGCGGCTATAACGTCAAGTTATATAAATAGTTAGGTTTTGTAACAGAGTATCTCTGGCTTGGTAGAGCGTCATTTCCGTCAGTCTTAAGGGGCTTACAAGAGGTAAAGCGCGGTCACTGTCAGATTTCATAGAAAAGAAAGAGACGCGCGATGACACAACGCTGGTAATTTATTGCAAAATATGAAGCAATTATGGATTTTCAAAAAATCTATTCATTGGACTAAAAAATTAAAACACTATTACGTTAGTATGTTACTTGTAGAATAATCTGACAAAAAAACTGAATGTTTGCATGTATATTATTAGCAGTGATCGGAGTAGGTAGATTGAACTGGGGTCATTGATCCGAAACGTATATAATACTATGGACATTCCTCCGGAATTGGTGGATTATTAAAAAAAAACCGGAACTTATGTAGGAATTGTATTCTGCCAGAGTGGAAGGAGTCATTTGATGATTTGCCATCGTCAAAAAAAAGGTAGGAATTGTAATAAAATGAGCAATTTTATTCTTTATTATTCTTCCTATTTTTTTTTTGTCACGATTTGACAAAACCCAACGACCAATCAGAACAAAGGATCATGGGTGGTACAATAACCGGTTATCAGAACAATGCGTACGCCCGCCGGAAATACAAAATCCGGAAATACCGGAATTACTTTCCGGAAAAATGGCTTATCCATGTTATTCTTTCTGTGTGCATTTATGATACAAGTACTAAAAATCAATCTACCTACTCCGATCACTGATTATTAGTATGGTTTTTAATCGTTAAAATATTTTTTTTGACGTATCTTCCTGATTTTTTTCTATCATATCAAGTTAATTGTATTATGTTTTCAACACACTATCTAACTAGCATATATCCAGAAGAATATCATATATTTTTCTGATTTTGGTTACTGCAGTGGATCATATATTTTCAGGTATTATAAATTGGGTGCTAATTAAGGCAGCTTCTTTAAAATGTCAGTCTCGTCTTCAAATATATTTAGTTGTCTAAATAATTAATAGGTAAGCGACAAACTTTTAGCGTCTAATAAATGGTTTTCAAGCGAATATATATTGTAAAACGAGCTACTGTTAATATGACGCAGCATGGTGATAATTCTTAAGCAACGTTATGGACCAAGTAATAAATAGGGGCATTATTCATAATGCCCGCGCATTATGAATAATGACAAGCGTAGTCGACGGAGCCCCGCTTAGCGGGGCTCCTACTTCTGGGTGGTTTAAAAAAAATAACCACGAAGGGGATGGCGGGGTCTTATAGACCCCGCCATTCCCTTCTAACCTAACCTGTCCGAGTCGGGGTGCCCTAAGTCCCGAGCTCGCTTAGTAGCTCACTTACAACATTAGTCACTTGAGTTATCAATTCAGAAGTAAATATATTTATCGGTAGCTCGGAGTCATATTAATTTACGCTCGTAAATTGACGCTGGTTTTTTGATATTCTGTTGGAATAGTAAAGATGATGAATTAATATAATTGAAGCTGTTCTATTAACTCGTCGCCTACATATAAAAAAAAACGCTAGGTTGCAGATGCTAAAGAAAACTTTTGTTGCCGCACATATAATTTCCCTTATAAATTTGCGTTTAGGTCATGTAGTCCCCTTAAACTACATTTTCCTAAGACAGCAGTGGCCTTCACATAATGGCGGTATTGACGGTCGTCATGAAAATGAAGGCACCGGGGTTTGACTTTACGATGTCGAAAAACGCCATCCAGGATAACACACCTACTTACTTTTAATAAATAACGTTTCAGTGCTGTTCTTCGACGGTAAATTGCGGACGCTATGTGGCAGCCACCGCAGTCTTCGAAAACCCTAGCTTTACTTAACAGTCTAATTCTAATATTCTATCACTCTTCAACCATGTATGGACAAGAGCACTAGCACTGATGGCATTAGCTTTCACAAAATTCCATTAATTCTAACCCAACGACGGAAAATTATTTGTCCTGAATACTTGTAGTTACCATTTTCGCGTGTCATTTGTGTGGACACCGGCTTATTTTAATAACCGACAGAGCTTCGCAGAATCCTAGCTGAACAGGTGAAATTCAATTATATATTTGTTTTGATCATTAACGTTATTTGCTTTCAATTTGTACAATAATTTGCGTCCAGCATCATTCATTGAATGGCAATCGAATTTGCTTATTACCGAATTTGTTTTACTAGTTGTAACTAGCACTAGAAACGCAAATAGCAAAATCGCAGAGTACATACGTACTAATTAAACGTTACAAAATAGAACTTTGTGAATCTTTTCATAATGAAATTGTTACAATGTAGGGCCTTTGTGATCTGTAATTCCTAACATTCCTCTGCTCCGTTGCCTGAGTGCTATTTAATTTTATTACGTAGTGCAAAATCTTTAGCAACTGCACCTTTTTCTAAACTGTCTAAACTAATATTTTAAAGAGGTAAAATTTATTGTAAGAGGTAATCTTTAAAGTACTACGGGTAATTTAGTAATTTCGTAACACGCTAACAGTAGCTTCTTCAGTGCTTTCATTTTGACAGTTCAACAACATTCATTGCGTTATTTACATTGTTAAGCAGACAAATTTTTCGAACATATGAAGCAATGGATTAGCAAAATCTTTCAAAATTATCCAGATGTTGGCTATTAGTGTGTTACGCAATTAGGGTACTGATCCAATTAAAAAATTCATTTACTGATAGGACCTACACTATTGCCGAGTGCCTTAGGATATATGTTTTATGGTATAATTGACATTGACGCGGACGGAAGTCGCAGGCAGAACCTAGGTTGTGAATAAGTAGCTTCTAAATCTTTTATTTCATCTCGATCATTCACAGCAAGACACTTCGCTATAAAAGTATGAGAGCTATAAATTGTTCGAAACCTCTGCTACAGTCGTGACCGCGGCCGCGGTGTTCATTCTCGACTTTGCGCTCTCGACATCTCGAGACCTCTCGGTGTAAGAGCAATCCAAACAGATGGCAAATAGTAGCGGAATTCTAGTGATTTGAGGGACTCGATCAAACCAATCGTTTATGTGTCTCTCTAATGATCGGTAAGTACATATCCACTTGCACTCTACAGCATGTATCAGAAAGCCGTGGCCATATTTAAAGGGTATCCCATAGTAATCGCAAAAGAAAAATATACTGTCCTGTACAACACTTCAGTAACTACTCGATACAAATGTATGGAATGGCTGATTATTTATTTTTTCGCGATACCGGTCCACACTTTTCTGATACAACCTGCATAATTATATTCTACAAAGAAGTCATACATAGGTAAATGTTGTGTGTGTGTATACTTGGTATTCGATGTCCTGTGTCGGTATGTCTCGGCGTTTGTAAATTATCAGAAACTAGCTTTTGCCGGCGGCTTCGCTCGCGTTAATTTAGAATTTGACAATCAATTCGGGTTCTTCGGGGAATTATAGTTAGGAGGATGAAAAACCGGTCTATCGACACTCTAGACTCACAAAATGTATTAGGTACTTAAATAAAAAAAACTCTTAACACACTACTAAAGTTTTATAATGATATGATTCAATCATGATTCAAAAGACACGTGGCGCCAGCTTTTATCATAAGAACGTTATTATTGTTTTCCTCGGGAACAGTACTTTTTTTCGGGATGAAAGGTACCCTATGTCCGTGTCTGTACGCCTGAAAACGTCTATGCAAAATTTCAGGATGATCGGTTTAGTGGTTTAGGCGTGAAAAGGTAACAAACAAACAAACTTACTTTCGCATTTATAATATTAGTTAGGATGGAAGTTTTTATAAGTGGGTCCTATGCATGTTTTTAACGTAAATACAATCGAAATACTAGAGATAAGTTGCTTAAATCAAATGCCTACCTACTTCCTGAATATCATCTGAAATAGGTACGTTGTACTCAGATAAATCCGGTGGTATCGGATAGACATAAGTATAGGTATAATTTATAGCAGGAAAAACCATTTTTTTATTTGTGCGCAACTTTGATACTGTTTTTTAGAAGTATTGTAATGGTAAATCCGGGAAATTTTGCACACAGACGCCACACATCACTGAAAAAAGAATGCTCCTTCTTCATAACTTGGAGATGCGTCCTATGTGGTCGCGATCCTCAGCATTGAGGGAACGACGACGATGGAGAAGAAGAAGAATGCGCCTTCTCGAAAAATATGTAGTTTTCGTATGCTGGTGAAAAAATACCATTCTATTATTTTAAATGTTATTTTCTTCGCTTTGCTTTCTTCCTAGAACGATTGTAAAAATAGAAAAAAAACCTCAGACTGATTAATTACCAGCAGACGTGCTAAGCGCTTGTTCGGGTGGATATATTTGATTCTGTCCGCAGTATTTGTTGAATAACAAACCCGAACCGAAGCAATTACTGACCCGGCTGTGCCGATTCATCCGAACAAGTGATATCAGTCAGTTGTAACAAGTAAGCATACTAAAAAAGTAATAAATTGTAGGTACATAATACACTTTTTATTATTAATAGATTACATAAAATTTACTCAATATAAACGTTGAAAAATGATAGGAACATGCAGTACGAAATTCGTGGATGGCCTATTTGCAGACATCCAGTAGAGAGAGTAATTATTAATAACATTGAAAAATATAATAAAACGGCAATCAGCATTGTTTTCCAGTGCTCTTATAACAGCATCCTGCAATAAACGAATTATCAGTCTCCTCTCTAATTGGACATGAGAGAGATATCCCATTGGCAACAGTATACATGTGTAAAAAAAAGTCTTAATGAAGCCGAGTGTCACTTGTTTTTCTGGCAGAGTGCGTAGTTGACGGCTTCGTGAAGGGTCTTGTCCCCGTATTTTCAGTAAAATAGAAAGTCTAAATCTAAAACCCGTGTGAGAAACATCGTAGCACATAATTCCAACAAAGACCAAATCTATCCCGTACATTCAGAGTCGTTCCATTTTACGGAAACGCGCTGCTGAAATCAATGAGTGGTTTTTGATGTCAAATTGATTCCGCCGACTAGACTAACAATGTGAACATAGTTTATATGAAATGCTTACTGTGTTCTGCTTCAAGACCTCGGTTCAAAGGAACTAGGTTTGTGAAAGGAATTTCAAATGGGTTTATTGAAAGATTTATGACGTTAATTTCGTTGTTTTAAAAGGCTGAAAATAGCTTCGTTTTCAGATTGATGTTTAGGAACTGTTAAACCTTGATTCAGTTGTATTCTCGGAAACGTTAAGCTGATGAATTGGAAAACGTTTATCCACCAAACTCAACTACCTACCTATTCAAGATTTCTCTAAATTCTATGAAAGAAGATGTACTTAAACTCCTTCAGAAGTAATTTAAGTCAGTCAGTTGGGGAGACGATTAGATACGGCCACTTGATAGCTATTAGGAGTACTTAGAATGCTCCTCGAAACTTGCGAATTTGCGATAATTATAGGAAGCCTCCCTTATCTGTACCGAATAGGCGTATTTATGTAAGATAAGTTGGTGTGATAGGTTACTTACCTAATTATGAAGTCTTCATTAGGGTAACTTTAATATTAATCGAACCTCGACTGAAAATAAGGTATTTTCTAAATGCTTGTTCAAATTATGGGTCGCTCTAAAAGTATAAACATAATATATTGTAAAATATAAAATGCATTGTACTGCACTTGTTCTTTTTTGTGTTTCTATTTTTTCTCTGCGTCATTTTTAACGCAAATAAACGTATTTTCTTTCTTATCTTTCAATTGCTATTAAAAAATAACAATTTAGTGATATTTCTATTTACAATATTTGTATTGTTATTTAGTTATTTAATTTAGTACCTAGTGTAAATAGTTAGTTGTATAGTAATTTACTATTGTATAGAAGCATTACCTGTGTATAAAAAATAATAATATTATAAGCAACGTTACAGTTTAAAAGAAGATGTAGTGACATAAATTGAAAAGAGTACACTTAGGTGGTTAGGTCATATATTGAGAGGATAAATGAAAGGCGACTAACCAAGGGTATAAGGCACATGTGAGTGGAAACGCTGGGAGAAGACGCACTAGGAGGACATATACATTGGTTCCCTTTTTGGTACCTTGGAGGACCTTATTGATGATGTTCTTCAGAAAGGTCAGGTGTGTAGTACTCGCAACCGACGTGCGTGTATGGCCTAGACAAATGGCATTCCCTTCGGAGCGATTCTATTTCTACAATCGCTATCGCTTTCGCCAATGTTTCAATCATACGAATCGAAAACTAACGACAACGCTTGTCAAAAAGTGCCACTTGGCTACGCATCTCTATGGAAGTAATCGTTCGACACTGTCGATTCGTTTCATAGAATCGAATGATATTGACATTGTCTAGCTAATTTCTATTCGTTGACCTATGATCACATGACATTTCGATAGCTTATGTCAACCCCATACAGCTTTTGGCTTTTCTACTAGCGTCATCGCTACTCGAATGTTGCTTTGTCTAGGCCCTCAGATGTATGAACGTTAACGAAACAAATGGAGTAAGTATGTACGGATCGTAGCAGGTGGCGTTCTGTAGTTTCTGCCTACCCTCATGAGAAGAAGGCGTGAGTTTATGAATATATTATATGTTTATTATAGTCTTAAATGGCAGAAAAGGTAGGTAGATACAATTTGTGAAAAGCATTTTGTTAAATATTCCTGGTCTCTGGATATTACATATCCACACGGCGACATATCAAGCTGTACATTTCCAGTTTCAGCTGACCTCTGTCTGGCTGAGGCTTTTCGTATAATGAGAAGTCTGCTTATACTGGAAATGTATAGCTTGATAATGTAATCGTACGTAATAGGTAATTACCTAATAAGATTCAAAATACAGCTGTATTGGTTGCAATAACAATTAGTTACTGTGAATTTAATTCTAATTGGAAACAGGAAAGGTATATTCCTAACTATTGTAATAGGACCATAATTGTTATCACTGTAAAATGTGAGGTTGTTTTACTACAAACAAAATACGGTGTAAAACTTTACTAAACAAATCTGAAATTTAGCGTGCATTCATTTTCAAGTTCTTTAACATAAAAGACCATACTAAAATTATCACATGTTCTAAGGGTGAATTGCACCGATGAAACTGAACGCGATCAGCACATCTAAACCGCGTTCAAGAGCTGTCAGTGTCATTATTGTAATGGAATATTGAAAATGATAGCTCTTACCGCGGTTTAGATCAGGGATTGAAAACCGGTACGAATTTGGGTTCCGGTTCTTCATTTCGGTTGATAAAAAGCTTCTTTTTTTTCGGTACGGTTCTGGTTCTGGTTCCAAAGTACCGGTTCCAAATAAAGGTTCCAATATACCGGTTCCGTACCACCCGATTTAAAGGTTCTCTATGAAAGAACTACCACTTGATCTACCAAAGCAAAAGCGCCCCTCTCGCTTCTCACAAAAACTCCAAACCGCACTCGGCGGCCGCCCGTACCTCGCCGCTATCATACAAAGCGTCGGCTTGCGCTGAGCGGCCTCGTATGAACTCGCTTTGAAAAAGAACCGGTAAAATAAAGGTTCTTAAAAGTTCCAATTTAGATTCCTGTTCTGGTTCGGGTTCTTGTAACGGAACCACTAGATACCGGTTATTTACAGGTATTTTAGGAACCTTTTCAATCCCTGGTTTAGATGGACTGACCGCGTTCAGTTTCATCGGTGAAATTCGCTCTTAAACATCTTATTATTTATGTATAGTCGACCTCTTATTTTCTTTATTACTTTTGGTAACGATTTCCACTATATTGAAATTTCACTAAGCTTGAAATTATCTAACTGTCACATACATCTTAACCTTGTCGTTTTATGACCACTTTAGGGTGGTGAAGCATTCTGAGGTTGGCTTCAGGTACCTACATAACCAAAGATCAATACCTACACCGACAACACCCTTGTGCCACAAAGGCTGAAAAGCCGAAACAGTTTTTTAAAGTGTAGCGTCCCACTCACTGGCGAACGATCAAAAAAAATACTGAAGTAGTGGCGAGACAGTGTTTCGTTACCCAAACCATTTGTTACATCCGCTGAAGATCTCCCGCCTCGACATGAGTTGCTTGGGTAACCTGGAAGTCTTTAAACAGACTCCGGTTTGGCCGAAGAAAGGAAAACTTGTTCAGGTGGAGATTTATAGACGCCTCTGCCTTGGAGTGTAAATGTAGTGCTGTTCCACAAAGGATGGGACACTTAATATCATGTCCTGCGTGTCCTGTCAGCTGCACGTTACCGCAACAGATGGTCGCTAGTGATGGCGCCAAATACGTAGCTGAATTCAGCCATCGATACGCTAAGAAGATACCTATATTTACATAACCACAGATCAAATCAACACATAAAGTTATGTAGGTACCTACAGTCCCAAAACTACAAAGAACGTGCTGCCATTTTGATGAAGTGTAAAGGGAGTCGATTCTATAAACTCCTTTACCTTCACTGATACTCGGTCTCAACTTGGTGAGTCACTGTTCAGTGCATATGGAGCATTTACTCAGCAATATCTTTTCTATTGGTTGTAGTTACTTATCCAGCTTTGCATGGTCTTTGAGGCGTACTATTCATGCTCTGCAGATTCACTTTGACCGTTGAAGGATTATGGAGCCAATCGAGCCAATGCATTCAACATATATTGCGAATATATTTCAATATGTGCTCGTTACGTGACTATGCGCTTACAACAACAACAAAGGCCCTAGCAAGAACGCGCGACGTATACCTACGTTAAGTTAATTCGAACGATATTTGTATCGACTTATCTGATCGAATACAACTAGTAGCAAGTGGACTCCGTTTTCCACTGTTACGTCCAGTTTGTCAAACAAAAACTATCGCAAACTTAATGTCACAAATTGTCAAGCACGGTTAAACTGCTGTGATTGATTGAATGATTTATCAACACCCAATCGCAGCAATTTACGCGCGTTCGACAATTTGTCACATTCATTTTTGTGATAATTTTCTTCCGAGAAACTGCACCCTAATTACGTAACACACTATCTAACACAATTTTAATCATTTTGAAGCCTATTGCTAAAACAATGCTTCATTTTTTCGAAAAAATTGTTTGCTCACCAACGTAAGTAACGCAATGAATGTTGTTGAACTGTCAAAATGAAACCCATTCCTACTGTTAGTGTGTTACGTAATTACCCTGCTTTTTTTTTTTTGGGTGGAAATCATCAAATGACCTCTCCCGCTCTGGGCGGAGCGGATGGGCGTGTCAGACTCTTACTGACTAAAACCCACCCGTGTTCCTTCAGTTGCCTGTGCGCCAGGGCCACGGTAACTCTTTCGAACAATCCGCGACCCCGGCAGGTATTGGCCCTATCGGACCCCGTCAATTATGCTGACATCTCTTTGAGGCGCGCCTGGAACTAAACGCGCCGTCGACCCGGGCCTAGTCCTTACCGGACGGCGAGCTGCCCATTACTCGCCGTCCGTAGGCCCGCGCCTACGGTGGCCGGGAGTCGGCTATCGACTCCCGACGCCCAGGGTGTCTCCTCCTGCGGCGACTAGGGGCGTGAGGGCGCAACGATTGCCTCTCCCTCACGCGCTCCGCCTCCTCCTTCGCGAGCATTACTGCTTCGCAGAAGGTGGTGACTGCTTCCCATTCCCTCTCGCTCCGTACCATGGCCTGAACCAGGGCCGAACCCGATAGATCGTCGCCGCCGATCGCCGCCACGAGGACACGGCGGTGCTCCGCCCTAGCCGGGCAGACCTCCACCGTGTCCACCGGTCGATCCACACAATGCCAACACCCGGGCGTTTCCTCCCGCCTTATTCGAAACAGGAACCTCCTGAAACATCCATGTCCGGTGAGGACCTGCGTCAGGCGGAAGGTGAGGACGTGGCGTG
The DNA here is from genome assembly GCA_916610205.1 of Griposia aprilina. Taxonomy (NCBI): domain Eukaryota; kingdom Metazoa; phylum Arthropoda; class Insecta; order Lepidoptera; family Noctuidae; genus Griposia; species Griposia aprilina. The sequence goes on from OU744287.1 coordinate 8,688,676, forward strand.
GCGTGGCGCCTCTCAAGCCACTCCTCAAAGAGGGGACTTACCGCCGCAATTGTGTCGTGCCCACATAATTACCCTGCTGGTCTCTCATTCGGAACGTTGTACGTGGTCGAATACAACTATCCTATACTTAGCAATTTAGTTTATTTCAAAAAATGCGGGGCTGTCTTTGGGGACTGCCGATAGAAGTGAAAACTAAGTTATTTGTGAATTGTATCGTCTAAGCGTACGGTGACGATGACGCGAGTTTCACGCTTTTTGTTCACCCAAAAAGTACACATATGTATACACAGTATACATATAGCTCATGGAAAGTGTTCGGTGACGATGACGCGAGTTCCATGATTTTTGTTCACCCAAATAGCGCTCAACGCGCCTAAAGAAGTTTTCACTTCAAAAATAAACCAAAATGCTATCAAGCATAGAAATTAATAAAGTCTGCGCGGATATTTTCAATTTTAAAATCGTGGTATTTACTTTACATTTACTCCGCGCGTTCGTGCTAGGCCCACTGGACATTTTCATTGTTACAAAATGGAATATTTGTTGTGCTTATAACTAATGTACTTTGGTCCGTACCTGTTTTGTTCGCAAACGCTCCATGAGTCAGTCAAATGTCTAATTATTGTAATAGAGACAAAAGCTCTCGCATTAGAACAATATTTGGACTGGTTATGATGATGATCCTATTTAAATATCAACAAAAAGGTACTTTTCCTGCTCTGTCAAAATTCAAATACATAATTAAAAGGGGAAATTATGAGTGCAGCAACAAAATTTTTCTTTAGCACCTACAACCTAACGTCTGTTTTTATATGTAGGCAACGAGTTAATAGAACAGCTTTAATTATATTAGTTCATCATCTTTACTATTCGTTTATGTCAGAAACAATCTGAATGTCTCCATTGAGGAAGCTAATATGGTCGACTGTAACAGTTTGTTAGTTAAAATTGGATCAGAATTTGCGATATTAGCAATATATCGGCCTCCCTCCTTTAAAAATATCAGCAATTTTACTAACTCTCTGAATGACACCTTGCGGAACCTATCATCCTTCAAAAACACGATTTTAATTGGTGATATTAATATTAATATTCTTCCAGGAAGTGCTGATGCATCTGCTCAGGACTACCTCAACTTATGCGCCTTTCAGGGCTTGCTCCCCGCACACAATTTTCCTACACATCAAAGTGGCTCCTGCTTGGACCATATAATGCTTAAATCGAATTTCCCTTCACTTGCACTTGTTGTTAACTCAACAATAACCGATCACAATGCTGCCCTATTAATCATAAACTGTAAATTACCTAAACACAACACTCGCACAATTTCTAAATTAAACATAAATAAACTTGAAGAAGATTTACGCGTCATCAACTTTGATCCAGTTTACAATTCTGCTGATCCGCAGTTTTGTATGTTGTATGTAATAGAAAACATACGACATGCAATTCAAAAAAATACAGTCATATCAAGATTGAGCCGCAAAAATTGTAACATAAAACCCTGGATCACGACAGGTCTTATTCGTTGTATGAAACATAGGGATAAACTGCACATGAAGGCTAAATCTCAGCCAGATAATCCAATATTGCAACTGTCGTATAAAAGGTATCGTAATTTCTGTAATGATCTCCTGAAAAAGGTTAAAAGCAACTACGATAAAACTGCACTGGAAAAGGCTGGAACAAATAGTAAACAGATCTGGAAACACTTTAAAAACATAACATATACCTCGAAAGAAAATGAGTCATCTTTAGGTTTATTAAAAGCGCATTCGACACCGCTGACATCTGCTAACTTAGCAAATAATTTCTTTGTTAACGTCGGAAAGAATCTGGCAGAAAGAAATCGGGTTCAATCACACTATCTAACAAGCACGCATTTTCCATGCAACCACACCTTAACATCCTTCGCCCTGCTAGATACTGACGAAACTGAGGTAGAAAGAATAATCATGACTTTGAAAGACGACTGTGCAGTTGGTTGGGATAATATATCGAATAAAATCATCAAACAATTCAAGAATATTTTAGTACCACCACTGACTTATATTTTCCGAATGTGCCTGTCTTTGGGTCTTTTTCCCGAGTGCCTCAAAAAAGCAGTTATTATCCCTGTATACAAAACAGGCAGTAAACAGCAAGTAACAAATTATAGACCAATTTCTTTACTGCCTGCTATGTCTAAAATTTTTGAAAAAATCATAAATAAAAGAATGTTTAAATATCTGGAGGATAAATCAATTTTGTCGGAGCGCCAATATGGATTTAGACCTAAAGTTTCAACTGCCGATGCCGTACATCATCTGACTGACTATCTAGCCCAGGAACTTGACAAGGGTAACCACACAGTAGGGGTTTTCCTGGACCTCGCCAAGGCTTTTGACACAGTCTCCATTCCTATTCTGTTGCGCAAGCTTGAGACGGTAGGCATACGAGGCATTCAATTGAAACTTCTTAAAAGTTACTTAGAAGACCGAACGCAGTGCGTAAGGATTGGCAATGTTCTCAGTGCAGACGAAAAAAACACGTCCTTTGGTGTGCCCCAAGGAAGTATTTTAGGGCCTACTCTATTCTTGATATACATAAATGACCTTTGTAATCTAAACCTAGAGCACGGCACTATAATATCCTACGCTGACGACACTGCCCTCCTTTTTTCTGCTGATTCGGAACATGAAGTCTACAAGTTTGCGCAACACGGTTTTAATATTGTAAATAAGTGGCTTCAACATAACTCACTAACACTAAATGCGGCTAAGACAAATTATATTAAGTTTTCCATGCGTAAGCCAACATCTGTATTGCCCTCAACGATGTATGCTCACTGTTGTATGGTCCCCGAAGATTGCTTGCTCACATGCCCTAATATTAATATAACTAATCAAATAAAATATCTGGGAATTATAATAGATGAAACTCTATCTTTTAAACAGCACATAGAAGCTTTAAATAATAGAATGCGTAAGCTAATATTCGTTTTCAAAAAACTACGCTATATTGCAGACCCAAACTTAATAAGGCGAGTTTACTTTGCTCTCTGCCAGTCAATTTTGACTTACTGCATTACCTCTTGGGGTGGAGCAGGTAAAAGTTTGCTACTTCCTATCGAGAGAGCTCAAAGAGCGATTCTCAAGGTGTCTACTTGCCGCCCTTTCCTTTTTCCCACTAACCTACTCTATGAATCCTGCCAAGTACTAACAGCTCGACAGTTATTCATAATGAGCATTGTATTAAAGCAACACGCAGCCCTCCCCTACAGCACTGAATTAACTGAAAAGAGACGGAAAGACATAGTTTGCCCTACAAAACGTACTAAACATGCTTTCGCAGCCAAATTTTTTGTCTTCCTAGGACCATTACTTTATAACAGACTAAATGCGAGAGCCAAAATTTATTCACTTAATTATAATAATTGTAAAAAAAACTCTCAAAGAAGCTCTTCAAAGTATGTCCTATGAAGATACAGAGGAATTATTAGTTGTACTCAAATAAAAATTGTATTTGTAATAATTAAGTTTAAGTTAGGTTATGTAAATACTAAGATTTTAGCAAGTAGGGTATGTTGTATATTTATTAAATTTTTTTGTGTATTTACACCTTTTACATATGTACCTATTAGATGACTAGATTTTTATAATTAAGTAGATATGTGATTATTTAGAAATACTATGCCTTGCCTCGCCTGAAAAACAGGATGACCTAGTTCAGGCACATAAAACAATAGAATTTTTCGTATATTTAAGCTTTGTACTTAGTGTTTTACCTTTTTACCTCAATAAACTTTTTATTATTTATTATTATTATTATTATTTATTATTACTATTCCAACAGAATATCAAAAACCCAGCGTCAATTTACGAACGTAAATTAATATGACTCAGAGCTACCGATAAATATATTTACTTCTGAATTGATAACTTAAGTGACTAATGTTGTAAGTGAGCTACTAAGCGAGCTCGGGACTTAGGGCACCCCGACTAGGACAGGTTAGGTTAGAAGGGAATGGCGGGGTCTAAAAGACCCCGCCATCCCCTTCGTGGTTATTTTTTTTAAACCACCCAGAAGTAGGAGCCCCGCTAAGCGGGGCTCCGTTGACTACGCTTGTCATTATTCATAATGCGCGGGCATTATGAATAATGCCCCGATTTATTACTTGGTCCATAACGTTGCTTAAGAATTATCACCATGCTGCGTCATATTAACAGTAGCTCGTTTTACAATATATATTCGCTTGAAAACCATTTATTAGACGCTAAAAGTTTGTCGCTTACCTATTAATTATTTAGACAACTAAATATATTTGAAGACGAGAATGACATTTTAAAGAAGCTGCCTTAATTAGCACCCAATTAAAAGCACAATAAGTATCTCTATAAATAAAAATCAATTTTCGCATGTGTTTATCACTTGAGGCCGGTTCGACGGCTTCAGCTTTTTTTTATTGTGTTTTAATTGTCAGGACAAGGTACACATGAAAGATTTCTTTTATGATAAATCCACTGGAATAGAAAAAATCACCCGACCGACGCCAGGCACGTACAGAAAGTCGTTTATCAAAGAAAAATACAAGTATATGTCGGAAATACGTTAAATCAATCGTTTGACTTTGACTAATCGGGACGCCAGCGCCACCAGGTGGTGCTGGACAGAATATATAAGGCTAACGCTTGACCAGAAAAAAAGCAGAGTTTGTTGTTGGCGGTTAAGCAGTGAACACGTTTAGAAACTGTCGCGCGTTCCGTATAGTTGTGTCGTGTACCTACAGTGTGTGATTCGCTAGTGTGATTAATTTGGTCGTAAATTATAATTTGACTTGAACTTTTTATTTCTTATTTATATAAATGACTTGCCTTACCTCATAAAGGATAAACATGATATAGTGTTATTTGCAGACGACACTTCACTTTTATTTAAACTGAAACGTCAGCAGCTGATTACTGACAATGTAAATAGCGCCCTTGCAATAGTAGTTAACTGGTTTAATGTTAATAACCTACTTCTTAACGAGAAAAAAACTAAATGTATTAAGTTTACGATACCTCATGTTAGACAAGTAGAAACTAGTGTTCTCATAAAGGGTGAAGTGCTGAAACCCGAAAATACCACAGTTTTCTTAGGCATAACTTTGGATACCAAGCTTCAATGGGGCCCCCACATAGATAAATTGTCAAAAAAGCTTAGCTCTGCAGCATACGTCGTTAGAAAAATTCATGGTTTAACTGATTTAGAGACAGCCCGTTTAGTACACTTTAGTTATTTTCATAGTGTGATGTCGTACGGTATTCTGTTGTGGGGAAAATGCCGCCGATATCCAGACAATTTTCGTTTTACAAAAAAGGGCAATTCGTTCAATCTATAAATTAAGTCCCAGACACTCCCTCAGAGATAAATTTAAAGAGATTAATATAATTACTGTGCCTTCTCAGTATATTTATGAAAATATTTTGTATGCACATAAAAATATTAATCTGTTTAAAAAATACCGTGATATCTACAATATAAATACTAGAAACAAACACAAATTTATTGTTCCTACAACCAGGCTCAAGAAAATAGGTGGCTCGTTTAGATGCCAATGTATACGTTTTTATAATAAACTTCCTAGCCACATTCAAGATCTAAGCTTTAATAAATTCAAATCTTTTATAAAACGGAAACTATGCCAGAAAGCCTATTATACTGTGAAAGACTATATTGAGGACAAAAAGGCTTGGGATTGAGCTGCTCCAATAAATTTACACGGTGAATGTTGATTTTAATTTGCTAGCTATTTTAGACATGAATATTTACTGTAAAAAGTATTATATTATTTTCATTATTGAGAATATGAGGACTATGTGGGTCATTGTTTCAGTTATATTCTTGATCTGGCAGTTTAAGTAGTTTATGCGGCCTACCCAAATGTCCTTTCTTTGGTATTGTTCGTCGAATCGTTGAGCTCCTTAAGTTCTGAGTTGAGCTGCACGGTTACTGACAAATGCGTGCACTGACTGGACAGGTCCACTTAATCTGTGTGATTCTTTCCTCAAAAGACCATTTCAGACACCAATCTACATGGTTCTTAAACATTATGTCCGATTTTTATATACACATTGACATTGTTGAATTTTATATACACAATGACATGAGTATTTACTTGTAAAGTATTATGTTATTTTAATTATTGTGAATGTGAGGATTATGTGGGTCATTGCTTTTTTTTCGCAGTTAATTTTGATCATGATCTGGCAGATTGAGTAATTTATGTGGCCTACCCAAATGTCCTTTCTTTGGTATTGTTCGTCGAATCGTTGAGCTCCTTAAGTCCTGACTTCCTGAGTTGAGCTGCACGATTACTGACAAATGCGTGCTCTGACTGGACAGGTCCACTCAATCTGTGTGGTTCTTTCCTCAAAAGACCATTTTAGATACCAATCTACATGGTCCTCACATGATCTGACCAAGATTATGTCTGGACTTTAAAAGAGACTGTGACCTCTGAGTTTGTTTCGGCCTTTCTTCTCAGAGTAGTCAGATAGGAAACGCCGACCTCATCTAGTTTAAAAATATGATTGACGTGTAAAAGTGTTTGTACAAACCTACTTACAGAAATAAAATCATTTATCATTTATCATTTATCATGAACTGTAAACGGTTTTTCTATTGCGCAATAACCAACATTACCCATAGTACGCCCACAGTAGTTAAAATATGGCTGATAGTAACGAAAGAGAGACATACCTTCTGCGTCATATATATTTCTCCTCTAACTCTTTTTATAACATGTAGGAATTATTTAGGCCATAATTTTAAAATCTACTCAATTTAGAGACCATAACCATAATCCACTCTAGACGTAAATATCATCAAGTAATCTTGTTTTTCCACTTTGAGGCGCAGACAGGGAGGCCCAGGGGACTAACAGGAGAGATTTTAATATAAGAAGCAGTGAGCGTACCTTGTCTAACGAAGCATTACCTGTAGTCCTCTAGATAGTTGAGATTCGATACTTTCGTACATCCACTTACTGATATTTCGTCTCTAATGTTGTATTTTTTTTTGAGAAAATATGTCGTTTATTTTTATAGTTTGCTTTTTATTTCAATCAATAGATCAACTTAAATACAATATACAAGTAGGTATATAAAAAACCGGCCAAATGCGAGTCGGACTCGCGCACGAAGAGTTCCGTACCATTATCTATAAAAACGGCAAAAAATCACGTTGGTTGCCGCCTTAAATATTAATTTTATTCTGTTTTTTAGTATTTGTTGTTATAGCGGCAACAGAAATACATCATCTGTGAAAATTTCAACTGTCTAACTATCACGGTTCATGAGATACAGCCTGGTGACAGACGGACAGACAGACAGACTGACGGACGGACAGCGGAGTCTTAGTAATAGAGTCCCATTTTACCCTTTGGGTACGGAACTCTAAAAAGGGGAAGAGCCCATTAGGTTTAAAAAAGTCGTCCTCATCGCTGTCAATGGGAAAAGTCGTCCTCATCGCTGTCAATGGGAAAAGTCGTCCTCATCGCTGTCAATGGGAAAAGTCGTCCTCATCGTTGTCAATGGGAAAAGTGCCCAAAAGACCTGGCAGCTACCGTGTTTAAGCCTAAGAATACTTTAGTTCTTTCAACTTTAGCCTATATTCTAGTATATTGCTGATTAGTGAAAACTCACTGTATTCACTTCGTGGCATCGACGTGAATGAATGATGAATGATTTTATTTCTGTAAGTAGACTTGTACAAACACTTTTACACGTCACTCATATGTTTTTAACTAAATGAGGTGATTAGGACCCAAAATAGTAGACATAACTCGAAACCTTTACACACTTTTATTCACTACTATTTTTATAAATGACAATAATATTATCGTACACAACAAACAGCTGCAAATAACGCTAACAAAACCGCGTCTATATTTTTCACCGCTAAAAAACAGGAGCATCAACACGCTTAGTAATTAACTAAGCCCTACCTCAATAAGCGCTTTTCAGAGCAGGTGCATTGTTAGGCAGATGCCTCTTTTTAGGCACCAAGCTACCTGCATCCTCTTTGAACCGGCAAACAAATCTCGGGTACAGCACACTTTGGTAGCATCAAATGCAGATCGCAGGGGTTAGGGTGTATTCATGTAGAACGCTGGTAACCGGCTCCGACAAGCGTTCACGTTAAGAACTTGTCGGCGCTTATCGGCAACGGTTCGCGCTGATTCGGAAAAAGTATGAAAACTGCCTGTACTGACCAGCGTTGTCAGCTCTTGTCAGCGCCAACAAACGCTGTCATATCGGCTCCTGTTACTAGCGTTCTACATGAATACACCCTTAGTTACCTAATTACTTCCAAATTACGCTTTGGCCATTCAATTGGTGAATGTGCTTTATGAAGCTGTTAGATGTGAAATCGATACCACTTACGTCTGATTGCACAAACCTGGGCTAAATCGACGCTTGAAAAGTGAGATGGTTGATAATTGCAGGCGTTACTAGAGTTGCACACTACCCTGCAACAATGATGCAATTTTAAATTAGGATTCGCCTGTAATGAATGACATCATAGCCAACGGGATCGGGAACTAGTGTGGTAATAATAATAATACATAATAATTATGTTGATTTCGGCCACATTGACTGTTTTTGTTTCTGACGATAATAGCTGACGACCAGGTGCTCTGATGTGGCTTATGCAGGTGTGATACTATACTAAAGTAAAAGAGAAAAAAAGTATTTCTTTATAAGGCATCGAATTCACGTATCTCGAAAGTTGGATGAGTTTCCTAGGAGATAATAGCCCCTGCCTGTAGATACTGTTCAACCTAACAAAGTACAGTTCTCAGGTACAAAGGTATAAATATTTTAACACGTAATAATGTAATATTTATTATTGCTATCGACGTTAATGCATTATAACCGCAGGCCACGTTTTGCTGGCAGGTCGCGGTGACTCTCATTACGTACCTATACTCGCGTCATATTGGCTCTAATAACAAGAGATTTATACTAAAATACGACTGAGAAAAAACCATTAACAGAGAGTTTTGTCTTTGACAGTCGTTACGGATAGTTAGAAGCTCAAAACTCTGACAACCAGTAAATACTGGTTTAGACCAATTAAGACTGGTTGTCAAACACCTTGGTAAGCCAAGGTGTATCGCGTTACCTAGTAACTGAGTTGTGGAGGTCAGATAGGCAGTCGTTCCATGTAAAATACTGGTATTCAGGTGCATCCGGTGAGACTGGAAACCGAACCTAACACAGTTGGAAAAAGGCTACGCTATTTTATTAATAAGGCTAGGCTATTTTATTAAAAAGGCTAGGCTATTTTATTAAAAAGGCTAGGCTATTTTATTAAAAAAACCATTAACTGATAAAGTATGAAAAAACGTTCATTATGACGTCTAATTGCCATATTTTTCTGAGAGATCATGTAGCCTGGGGCATATTCTGGAGAAAAATCCAACGATAGGTGCATCGCGGATTTATTGAAATCTGTTCTATAGTTTCGGTGCGAAGTGACAAACTATCTGACGCACAAACATAGAATTAGATATTTAAAGGTGCATTCAGACAGTGCGAAGCATGCGGCGCAAATGCATTTTTTCATGTCAGAGCGCATGAATGCATAAATGCTTCAAATTGCGTGGCTTACCATTCGAAGTAAATATGCCTCGCACTGTCTGGACGCGCCTTTAAATCTGATTCAACACATCGTTATTTGAAGAGACTCTTTTATTTGAGTAATAAATCACATAATGTCCATATTTATGAAATACTGAAGAGCATTAATGATTCAGGAAGCATCAGTGAAATCTGAATTTTAATCTCTGCTTGCGAGCAAGTTAAGCTTTGAGCTGTTGCGTGAATATTAATGACATCAGTTCCCGTCCACGGGGCCAAGTCTAATAATTTACAAACGTCACAATGGCCTTTGCATTGTAAGTTTTTGACAGATTTTGTATGGCAAATCTGTCAAAAACTCACAATACTCCCAGTTCTTCAGCTACGTCGTAACTACCGATATAATCTTGCTCCACTTTTTCAAAAATGGCATCCATTTTATCCGTAATAGGCGACCAGAGCGACGTGCATCTTTTACATCAAAATTTCCGGATTGAAAACGCTTAAACCAAATTTATGCTACTTTCACAGACACTGCACTAGACCATAAACATCGCAATTTTTTTTCGCGGCTTGCGTTGCCGTTTTACCTTTTTTGTAGTAAAATTTTAAAATGTATCGAATTTCTTAATTAGATTCACTCATCTTGACAGTACGAAAAACAAATGAAAATCACACATTTTCCTAATTTGAATTTGGAATTATGTTCTTTAAAATTTAAACTTTCAATGATACCAAAACCAGCCAGATACAAATAGAATAGCCAAAGAGATTTTATTACAAGTTCATACATACTATAATGCGAAAAGACTTTTTCCCCAACCTAATAAATTGTTTTGTGCAACGAGTTGCTAAAAACCCAAAATTATGGATAAAAGTGAGTTACGTGCGGTGATAAAATATCGCAGTTTGAAAAAAATGTCTAGGAAGGAAATTCTTTCAGACATTCAGCAGACATTAGGGGATGATGTTTTACCCTATTCTACGGTTGCGTACTGGGTGGCTGAATTTAAAAGAGGTAGATCAAGCTGTAAAGATGACCCGCGGTCTGGGCGGCCTTCAACCTCCGTTACGAAAGAAAATGTCAAAAAGGTTGAGAATCTGGTTTTGGAAGACAGAAGAATAACTATAAAACATATAGCTGAGATCCTAAAGATATCATTTGGTAGCTTTCAATCCATTTTAATTGATTCACTGGGGTTCAAAAAAGTGTCGGCAAGATGGGTGCCACGAATGTTAACCGACGAAAACAAAAAGCGACATTTGGAATTTTCTAAGCGTAATCTCGAAATGTTCCAGCGTGATTCGGATAATTTTTCCCGTCGCCTTGTCACCATGGATGAAACGTGGGTGCACCATTTCGATCCTGAAACTAAGAGACAAAGCATGTCTTGGAAACGACCATCCTCTCCATCCATTAAGAAATTTCGAGTTGCTCCTACCGCTGGCAAAGTTAATGCCTCAGTGTTCTGGGATAGTGAAGGAATCCTTTTTATGTAATCGCATGCCAAAAGGCCAGACGAGTACTGGACCCTATTATGCAAATTTAATCCCGAAAGTGCGTGAAGCGATTAAAGAAAAACGTCGTGGAAAACTATCGTTGGGCGTGTTGTTTCTTCAAGGTAACGCTCCTGCTCATCCATCGGACGTTGCGCTCAACGCAATCCGCTGTGTTGGCTTCAATCTCCTTGGCCACCAAACATATTCTCCGGAATTAGCCCCAAGTGATTTTCTCGTAGGTATTCCCAAATTTAAAATAGGACATTGGAGAAACAAAATTTTACGATAATGACGCGGTTATGGCTGCCGTAGAGGAGTTTTTCGAGAGTCAAGAAAAACTTTTTTTTTCACAAGGAATAAGGGAGTTAGAAACGCGTTATTCTAAATGCATTGCATTGGAGGGAGATTATGTAGAAAAATAAAATATTTTTGTTTAAATCTTTGCATTTTTTTTATATTGATTCCAAGATTTTTTTGATTAATCCTCGTAGTAATACGCGCACAACGGTGGAAATAGTACATTTTGATACAAGTGGAGAAATTTTGATTTTGCATTGAGGCGTAATACACACACGACCCGTAGGCAAGGGTGTTATGGAGCCGAGAACTGCAATAACAAATATCCACGTGTATCAAATGACGTTTTTCAATACACTTTTGAAGAAATAAAATAAAAGAAGGAAAAATATTTTTGTCACTAATTAAATAAGACTGAATTTGCTTTTTTCCCACGCTTTACTTTCGCAGATTAAACGAGAGGCAAAGATATAAAGCCGCTAAACAGCCAAATATGAAAAATAGAAAATTCAAATATTTTTGAGTTTAGAGCACAAATAAATGTTAATTTGTTCATAAACGTTTTTTTTTTAATGATTATGGTTTTTGATGATATTCTATTTCTGGACACAGTTTAAATATTCAAAAAATAATAACGCCGTAAAGATGCATATCTCGTTGCCGAGATTTAATTAAACAATCACCGCCGACTTTAAGCGTTGAACCAATTTGGCATCTGTGGCAATTTTTATTTCCGCACGTGTTGGTAAATGAAAAAAACGCACGCGTGTGAAATACATTGCATGTTGAACCTAATCGTAGTGCGATAAGAACCAGTTTTCGAGAAAGTGTATTGAAAAAAAATTTGCCTGATTATAATTGTTAATAATTCACTAAAATATGTATTTTTATTTTTTTAACTTTTTGTTCTAGTCTGCACCGACGAAACCCGACAACAAAGGCGTCGCTATAAGAACAACTAAAAGTATTAAAAAAAAACTACAAAAACATAAAGAGCAACAAAAACTGTGAACGTGCATATGGATGGAGCTGTGAACATATAATGCAGTTGAGAGAAAGTTTGTTGAACAAACGAATAACTTGAGACTTGTTGTTGGCACTCTGTCTACGACAACTTTATTTATCTCGTTTGTCGCACTCAACTAAATGATTTACTAATTAAAGGACACTTGCCAGTAAGTCAGGAAAAAATGTTTATCAAAGGAGATTGGGCAAAAGTTGTCTATGGACCAATAGCGATACTTTTGCAGAGATACCTCGTCTGCACACTTCTTCAAAGGAACATCAAAATGTGACTTGCAATTTTAATTAAAATAGGTACACTTTTATAAAAGACAGGGTGGTTATTGGGACGGTTAGTAAGGGCACGTGCCTTACTACCCGTTCCAATAACCACCCTGTCTCGGGTTAGGTACGTTACCCGTTGTAGCTAAAGGAAAACAATCATTGAAAACTATCCTTAACTTTTTTTAAACAAGTTGACCTGCATTTATAGATTTTGAAAAAAAAGCACAGCCAGCAAGAAAATTGATAATTTACACGAAAACTTTTTTTGATGCCATTCGATTCTGTTACTTATATGGGATCAACAAACTGTATGGGACTAACTGAGTCAATTAATAAGTGAGTAAATTACAAGAATTTCCGGAAAACAATTAGTAGTGATTAATCATCGAAACCACGGAATTTACATAACTTATGAAAAACGATAGTCACCTTATTGTGAGTATCAAAATAACCATCTTTTTTTTTCATTCAACTTTTTCCGGAGGTTGTGAAGAATCAAGAATTTTAATAACGGCACCAACTTACGAGTTGTCGGTCGTGGGTTCGAACCCAAGCAGGCTCTTTACTTTGTGTCAATAATTTCATCACCACTGCTCTCAAAACGGTGAAGGAAAATATAGTGAGGAAACCGGCATGTCCCAGAACCAGAAATTCAAAGACATGTGACATTTACCAACCCGCACTGGGCCCGCGTGGTAGATTACAGCCCACTCCTCGAAGCAAGGGCGGATCCATGGGGGGGGGTCATGGGGGTCATGACCCCCCCCTGGGCTAGGTCCACGACCTAGGTGGGCTACTAATTAAAATTGTTAAGAGCGGGTAGTAACCAAAATTACCTATCTTCAATTTGATTTTTCATGAAATTCATAAGACTTAGGTATAAAATAAATATAATATGAGTAACTACATGATATTTTCAAACTTTTTGTGGAACAGAAACACAAAATGTTAAAATTTTCTCGATAAAACAACATCACGAAATTACCTCTAATTTTTATGTTTTTTCGATTTGTACTTAGTATGATAACTATTATGATAAAAATGTGATGGTTATAAAAAAAATGTGGAGGCATTTTTTGAACTTCACGCATATTTTTGTTTCACAAATCAGTCACCACAGAGTACATTTTATATAGGGAGATCAGTCACCGTCGCTCTGTTGAGAAGAGAGGACTGCGCTGAATTTTCGGCTGCTCTGGGATATAATTTATTTGCGTAGGTAAATAATAATATCGTAATTTATCACATTGTAGGAAAGAGACTGTGAAATAGAAAACATGAAAAAAACACTAAAACCACTTCCGAAACTATTATTAAAATCGTTAAGAATTGATAAACTAAATAAATACCGTAGTTAAACCACAAGACAAAAATAATATATTAATTCAATGTCGATATTTGAAAACTCAAGATGACGTATACATTTTATTTGACAGATTTTCGACTGGTATATTAGAATTAGCACCATTGCTCGGCATTTCGGTCAATTTTCTTGCGGAGAAAATTTACAACATAGCCAATTAGCCAATTCCACGTTCATTTGAAAGTTCGTGCTGGAGATTTTAGATCTTATTACGATTAACTCAAGATCCAAATTCGTTTACTCCCACTTTCGTTGACAAACCCCGTGTAAGGGTAACCTTAGACGAACCATTTCGAGCGACTTTTGACCAACCCAACCACCGAATCAAGTAGAAACTCGAAATTTAACATATAGGTAGGTTATTGGTATAATAATATTATTGGAGTTAACAAAATAAATAAATCGGAAAACTAAAATAGGTAATGGGTTTATTGCGGACAAAAGTATGAAATGGTTTGCACGAGATATGACATTTTTCATACGGATAGTGTTCTCGTGACTAGATCCCTTTTTATGTTGGAGATGAGTAAAGGTTGTGACGGATCACAATGTTTGGGATCAAAGGCTTTTTTTTTTTTTTGGTGTGAAATCGTCAAATGACCTCTCCCGCTCTGGGCGGAGCGGAAGGGCGTGTCAGACTCTTACTGACTAAAACCCACCCGTGTTCCTTCAGTTGCCTGTGCGCCAGGGCCACGGTAACTCTTTCCAACAATCCGCGACCCCGGCAGGCATCGGCCCTATCGGACCCCGTCAAGTATGCTGACATCTCTTTGAGGCGCGCGTGGAACACAACGCGCCATTGACCCGGGCCTGGTCCTTACCGGATGGCGAGCTGCCCATTGCTCGCCGTCCGCAGACCCGCTCCTACGGTGGCCGGGAGTCAGCTATCGACGCCCGACGCCCAGGGTGTCTCCTCCTGCGGCGACTAGGGGCGTGAGGGCGCAATGATTGCCTCTCCCTCACGCGCTCCGCCTCCTCCTTTGCGAGCATTACTGTTTCGCAGAAGGAGGTGACTGCTTCCCATTCCTTCTCGCTCCGTACCATGGCCTGAACCAGGGCCGGACGCGAGAGATCGCCGCCGCCGATCGCCGCCACGAGGACACGGTGGTGTTCCACCCAAGCCGGGCAGACCTCCACCGTATGCTCCACCGTGTCCTCCGGTCGATCCACGCAATGCCAACACCCGGGTGTTTCCTCCCGCCTTATCCGAAACAGGAACCTCCCGAAACAGCCATGTCCGGTGAAGACCTGCGTCAGGCGGAAGGTGAGGACGCCGTGGCGCCTCTCAAACCACTCCTCAAAGAAGGGACTTACCGCCGCAATTGTGGCGTGCCCAGCGCTGGGTTGCGACAGTCGCACTCTCCATGCCGCCATGAGATCCCGCCGGTGCTCTGTCCGCTGTGCCGCGATTTCTCGCGGCAGCGGAGTTACGCCCCGGCGTTTCGCCTCCTCGTGCCACTCCCAAATGTGCGCGAGGACTTTTGCCTCCAGATTCCATGGCGGCAATCCGGCAAGGAGGCTCGCCGCCTCGCAGGAGACCGTGCGGTATCGCCGGACCAGCCGGATGGCCATGACCCTTTGGGACACGTTTAACCGGCGTGCTGGTCGGAGCCTCAATGGTCGCGCCCACACCGGTGCCCCGTAAAGGGCCGTAAGTTCCACCGGCTGTCGAGGATGAGTCCCAGGTACTTCATCGTCGACTCGACGCTGATGTGAACCCCTCCCGCCATTATTTGGGAACCCGAGAGTGGCGCGTTCCGAGGACCATGAAAACACATGGCCTCGGACTTGTGCAGGGCCACCTCGAGTCCCAATTGCCGGATCCTCTCAATGACTGTCGCAACCCCGCGTGTCATTAATTCGGCCGCCGCCTGGTGCGACCTCCCCAGCGCCAGGACCAGCGTGTCGTCAGCGTAACAAACAACGCTGACGCCGCTAGGGAGGTCGGCGCGCAGCACCCAGCCGTACCCGATGTCCCACAGATGCGGCCCCAGGACCGATCCCTGTGGGACACCGCACAACATCTCTCGCCGGTTCCATTCTCCCTGGTGACCGGGTTAGATGACGGCCCTGTCCGTCAGATAGGCCTCCACTATGCGACAGAGGTAGGTCGGCATCCGGTGATACCGGAGTGCCTCCCTGATGCAACTCCAGGGCAGGGTATTGAAGGCATTGGCGATGTCTAGAGACACCGCCAAGACGACCCCACCCCGGGCCACAGCATCCCCCGTCGTGAGGGCTCGCACGCGCATGATGGCGTCCACCGTAGAGCGCCGAAATTAATATCAAATAAATAAATAAAATCGAGCTTCTAAGACGTTGACTTTGAATCTTCGCATAAATTGCCATTCATTTTGCATATTTTGACACTCGCAAATAAATTAAAACCCATAGGATACATCCTGTTGACCTAGCATCATGAAATTTGGCAAGAAGCAAGGTCTCACAGAACAAATAGGTTCAGGAAAATATCTGAAAATCGTTCAATTGTAGTTATATTACATTATGTAGAGGACAATATTTTTTCAGCAACAACGGTTAAGTTTGTCTTCAATTCGGAATCGAAAAATAGGCCGTATCTTGAAGTAACATTTAGCCTTAATTTCATTAAATTTGGTCTACTCTCCAATCTAACAACCCACCAGCATCGGTAACAGATTCACGGGCATACAATAATATTGAATAATATACCTACTTGTACACAGTAGTCATACATGGGTACATTGAATAGAGCGGTTTCATCTGATTATTTTGCGTATACATACTACACGCAAGATTCAAATTCAAATGCCTAAATATACGCCGGGTGAAAAGTTTCAGCTGGCGGGAAGGGATTGTGTTTTGTTTTCGTCGTGTCTGATGACAGGGGGTAGGCAAAGAGGCGCGGGTGAAACTTGATTTTTTTCTGTCTTGCTGCGCCCTCTTAAACATAATGTGTTTATATATTCTTTTGTCACAATATAGATTTTATGGATGTACCTTCAATATTTAAGTAATTTAATATAGTACTTTCATACATTAATAAAATACCTACCTACTTTTCAATATCTATGATTATAAAAATTCAATTATAACTTCTTGTGACTTGACCACGACTAAGTGACCCCCCCCCCTGGCACCAAAGCTGGATCCGCCCTTGCCTCGAAGAGAGTAGGCCTGTGCCCCAGCAGTGGGAAATTTATAGGCATTGCAATTAAATGAGAGAAAATTTAAAACTCATATTAAAAGTACACTTTGTAAACAAGCATATTACAAATTAGAGGATTATATCCTAGATAAGAATGCTTGGAAACATCTCATCTCACATCTCATCTCATCAATAGAATCAATTCTATTTTTTTGTAAACTTTGACGTTCAAAGGTGCCTTTTATGCGGCTATTTGAAATAAATGATTTGACTTTGATAGGCTGATTATGCTACACGGGTGAAGCCGCGGGCACAAGCTAGTGTTAAATAGATCAAACATGTAAGAGAACAGGTAACTTTGCGAGTGCTGTGCGTTGATATTACAATTCATCATAGTTTGTCTACAGTTTTACGTGCGATTCGCCAGGACGGGCGAATCCTAAAACAAAGCATTTCTAAGAGTTTGTTCAGCTGGGGGGGGGCACCCTCCACTTGTAACTTTAACAAAGAAGTTTCGGCGCGAAGTTTTGGGAACTCCCCTGGTTATTATGAACGATATTCACGACGTCTCTCAACTTTAACACAATACTAACAATACCTTGATAAAATCGGTGTTGCCGCACTAAAAATACACGCGAGAGCGAGATTTTTAATCGTGCTGTTTTTATTAAGTTTTGATCGATACGAAAATTATGTTTTTTTTTTTACCCAACAGCAAAAGATTTTAAAGAAGTTTTAGACGTTGTTCGATATTAACATAGGCAATTACTTTCCTTTTTTATAATTTTCAGTGTTTTTTTTATACCAGGGTAGGTAAGTACAGTCTCCAGCACTAATATACAATAATAATAATCTTTATTTATATAAAAACAGATTGTAGTATAAGTAATAATATACCCACAGTTATCAAAATTCAAAAGCGATTTACTCGTGAATACCGATTGCAACTTTTAGATAAGACATATTTTATAATAGTAGGTACGGTACGGGTTCCAAACTCTACGTTCGTACACATCAAATTTTTTGTGTGTTTATCAGGAGAAAATCACTTTTAAAAGTTGCTACGTGCATACATATTAGTACTCGTGGCTGTACCTCTTTTTAACCTGAAGCCTACTGCTAATTTATAGCTTCATATTTTCGAAAAATTTGTCTGCTTAAAAATGTAAATAACGCAATGAATATTGTTGAACTGTCAAAATGAAAGCCATTCTTACTGTTAGTTTGTTACGCAAATACCACACTTTTTATAAACACATTAGTAAATAATTTAAATCCTGATAGCCGTCTTTCAATCACCAGTTTCACACACTCCATCAATGCTCGTAATAGGTATGTTCTCTATTAACTGCACAAGTAGTATCTACAATTTGGCACAGGCTTTAAGGCTCCTCCAAACAGGCGCGACAGGCGACGCAACACAAAGTCACCGCCTGTCGCGCGACAAGCGGTGCCTTTGTGTCGCGTGCCATTCGCGTTGCATGTCGCGCTTGTTTGAAGGAGCCTTTATTCTCTATTTCTTGGTAAGTCGTTCAGTCCCGTGACTGTAAATCACTCGTAGCAGTGCCACCGACTTGAAAGGGACTTGCGAAACTTAAATCGGGTAGTTGGGGAACTAGCTTACTGTTTTCGTACGCTCTTGTCTTGGTACGAAACAATGTGAATGTATGAACGAAAGTCATTCTAACTCCGTGTTTACCATAAGTATTAAAACATGTTACGTATAAAAATTTAAAAACATGTGTAAGGCCCGCATTCCTCCTGCGCTGATATACATAAATATACATTGTTTTCGATATAGCACCATACTGCGACACTGACGTCAGCGACGCGTACGTTGCTACGCCTGGTACGTGACCGACCGTACGTGACGTGGTCAGCGAAGGAGGAATTCAGGCCTCATAGTCGTACATAAGCATTGACGTTGTTTCGGACATGTGAGGAGGTTAGGAACATAATCACTACATATCCACTTTTTTCAATAAGGCAGAAATCGAAAAAAGCTGAGTGAGCACATATTTTTGTATATTTTTTTAAAGAATGCTATTTACGTACGTGATAAATAGGTCCTTAAAAAAGTGTTTTTTTTTTGTGTGTTGAGGTTTTGAACTAAACGTTAATATTAAACATCACTTTACTAATAAGTAAACAAGCTGTTTTGAACTAAACAGTTACTGGTAAACCAGCAGATAATGCTAGTTTTATCATTTTGTGCAGAAATCGTGGAAAAAAAAAGCGAAATTGCCAAAAGGATATATTGTGGTTTTGATTCTTTTTTTTTTTGGTTGTGACATCATCAAATGACTTGTCACGCTCTCAGCAGAGCGGGAGGAAGTGTCAGACTCTTACTGACTTAAACCCACCCGTGTCCCTTTAGTTGCCTGTGCGCCAGGGCCATGATAACTATTTCGAACAATCCGCGACCCCGGCAGGCATCAGCCCTATCGGACCCCGTCAATGGTGCTGACATCTCTTTGAGGCGCGCGTGGAACACAATACGGCGTCGACCCGGGACTGGTCCTTACTGGACGGCAAGCTACCCATTGCTCGCCGTCCGCAAGCCCGCACCTACGGTGGTCGGGAATCGCCTTTCGACTCCCGACGCACAGGGTGTCTCCTCCTGCGGCGACTAGGGGCCTGAGGGCGCAACGATTAGCTCTCCCTCACGTGCTCCGCCTCCTCCGTTGCGAGCATAACTGCTTCACAGAAGATAACGGCTTACTATGCCATCTCGCTCTGTACCATGGCCTGGACCAGGGCTGGATGCTAGAGATCGCCGCCGCCGATCGCAGCTACGAGGACACGGCAGTGCTCCGCCCAAGCCGGGCAGACCTCCACCGTATGCTCCACCGTGTCCTCCGGTCGATCCACTCAATGACACACACACCCGGGCGTTTCCTCCGGCCTTATCCGGAACAGGAAGCTCCTGAAACAGCCATGTCCGGCGAGGACCTGCGTCAGGCGGAAGGTGAGGATGCCGTGGCGCCTCTCAAGCCACTCTTCAAAGAAAGGACTTATCGCCGCAATTGTGGCGTGTCCAGTGGTTTTGATCCTACCTTTTTCATGTATCAACGCGAGGTTACCGCGCGTTAATACATGTTGAAACATGTCCGAAACAACTTCAATCCTTAAGATACGTGTTTTTTGTACACAACATGTTTTTGACAAGTATTTTACAAGGCTTGTTGAAAACGCACGCGGTTAGGTAGATTGTTGTATATTGTTCATTTCATTAAATATTTTCGTATAAGATATAATGCAATCACTCACATTATTAGTTTTCACGTGGTTTAGCAAAGTTGTACCTACCGTTATGCATTTATTTGTTTCAAATAATCTTGTATTGTCTTGCGTAAAGGCTTCAGAGCTTATTTTGGACCATCATATAAATAACCTGTGTCTGTGTTTGCCAATAGTTAATATAATAATACCAGTATTTATGACTGTCACGAAAAAGACATTTTAAGCAATCGTGTATCTTCAATGAATTATTATCGGGTGTGATAATGCCCTTAAGGCTCCCGCAGAAAGGCGCGACGCGATTCTAGTAGAATAATTTCTATGAAAACTTCATGGAAATTATTGTACCAAAATGCTAAATCAATTTAAAAAAAAAACATCAACCATAAAAAAAAATTACTATGTCAACAACAAACTGCTTAAAATTGCCCGTTCAGGAACATCGTAGATTTTGCTACAGCAATCGAGTTACGGGTCTACGGCGTAGGCCGTAGCCGTAGCGCCGTAACTCCTCATCACTTTGAAGTAATTACCGTAGAACACGGCGATACAGCGATGCCGTAGCAATATGCGGCGATATTAAATTCATGTCCTGGCTGAAACAATAAGTTGTCGGCGTTTGTATGGCTGCGCCAATTTCATGGCAAGACTTTGTTCTAAGGCTCCCAAAAGCGCGACGCGACAGCGTGACGCAACTCTAGTAGAACAATTTCTATGAAAACTTCATGGAAATTGTCCTATGAGAGTCATATCGCGCCTGTCTGCGCAAAAAAAGAAAGGAAACGTAGTCTTTGTTTGTAAATAACAAAGACTACCTTTCCTTTCTTTTTTTGCGCATGGGAGCATAAGAACTTACATAAAAATAAACTATAACAACATAAATATATTGTCATAGTTTATTTGTATGTAAGTCCTTATAGCTTTATGTAACATGTGTTTATTTATTTATTGGATTTCACGGCAGTAGATACGCGCTAGCGACACGACGCTGCTTCATAAGGGTGTTTATGACTTAACAAAACATCGAGATTTCTTTATTAAATAAGTAAGTTATTATAAATGTAATAGAAACATAAACCCTTCGGAATAAAGTCTCTGAATGATAGTCAATACCGTATCAAAATCCGTTGCGCAGTTTCGAAGATCAACGCGGTCGCACAGACAGACACGAAAAGCGACTTTAATTTATAACATGTATAGATATCGATCTAAGTAACATAATATGTTTATTATTTTTTAGAAATTGGTAACAATCTTGTCATATTGCACGACTCATGATGCGAAGCATCAGAGAGTGCTTTACGATCGAAAATTTTTTTTCGCCCCATTTTGGCGGCTATTTTTATTATTATAGCCTTGTTAGTTCACGGAATCAAGATATTTTGCATACTATTGTCGAGATAATTTAATGGAGATTAATTTCATACTTTTTAAAAATTGATTTACTGCAATAGAATTGGAAAAAAACACCAAAATAGGTCAAAAAAAATTCCTGTCCGTCATGTGTGAAACCCGGAAACACTGTAACTTGTAAAAAAATCCATTATTTGAGTTATTTTTTTTTTTTAATTCTAATCGACAATTGTAGGTCACTAAATGCAAATGGCTAATTAATTCAGTGTCGTTTAATTACAATTAATAAAAAACGAAAACTACAAGACTGTATATCTATTTATATTTTTATTTTTTATAGAATCGAATGAGATTATGAGGCGTGCACTTTTGGATTTTCCAATTTTTTCATAATATAGCCGTTTGTGTTCATAGCTGATTAAACAATAAAACAGACGCAATACAATATTAACGTGGTTGGTCACGTGCTGTTTATTTTTAGTAGGTACTTAAGGCGAGGTTGCAGTACTTTTAAACTTTCTTAAAACTCTGTTAATGTAGCCAAATGTAAAAGTTGCAAAAAAAAAAAAAAACTTGGAAAATTGAATATGCGGTCAAGCGCTGTGTGAAGATATAGACACATGAATTATAATAATTGTCTCGATAAACAAAAAACATAAAGATGACACTAAATCCCTATTTAAAACGTGTTACTTGAAGAGATTCTATCATGAAACCATGTAAAAGTTATATTAAAAGATAAGGCTTATTGTTTTTAGGGCACGTTGAGAACATATTTTATAATTTCGTTATAATTTTTTTAATACACTCGAGAGCAATGAATCCGGGTCACTTAAAGAATGTTAAAAATCTCGGAAACTAAAAATGATAGGTTAATGCAATAAATTGTATTTAATAGACAATGTAATACTCCTTAAATGAAAGTAAAAAAAATATGAGTCACCATACATTTTATTAACACAAAATTACATAAAGAAAAAAACTGCTGATCTCTCCTTAAAACAAAAATAGGAAACATGAAATTTTTGAACTTTATTACGATTTTCTTGAATTTTAATACTTCGTATTGCCTCCTCGTGCTTCCATTACTTCGTTTACGCGGTTTGGCATGCTGTACACCAAGTTCCTTATACGATTTTGGGGAATATTCTCCCATTCCTCTGTGAGAGCAATTTTGAGCTCACGAAGCGTGATTGGGGGAGGGTTTCGTTGTTTTACGCATCTGCCTAGCTCGTCCCAAGCATGCTCGATCGGGTTGATATCCGGGCTGCGCGCTAGCCACTCCATACGAGTAATGTTCATCTCTTGAAGGTAGTCATTCACAATCCTACCTGTATGAGGTCGGGCATTGTCATGCATAAATATAGCATCTTCACCTAAATTGACCATAAATGGACCAACGTGATCATTGAGGATTTCTTCCACATATCTTACGCTAGTTAAAGAGCCGTTTTCTATGATCACCAGCTCTGTGCGACTTTCAGAAGAAATTCCGGCCCACACAAGTACAGACCCACCACCGTAGGCTACTTTTTCTTCGATGCATGCTTGCTTGAATCTTTCCCCTGGTCTTCGATACACTCTGTGTCTTCCATCGTGCTTGTAGAGCATAAATTTTGATTCGTCGGAGAACATAACTTTTGACCAATCTTCAATACTCCAATTTACGTGGCTCTGAGCATATCTTAGTCTTGAAATACGATGCCCACGCTCCAGTTTAGGGCCGTTTGCAGGTCTAAGGGGTTTTAAGTTAGATTCAGCAAGCCGACGTCTTACTGTCCATGCACTTGGGTTACTTCCTCCGAGGCGTCGAAACTGATTTGTGAGTTCAGTTCCTGTGAGAAAGCGATTTCGAAGCATGGTGTTCACCAAGTATCGGTCTTCTCGTGCTGTGGTACACCTGGTTCTGCCCGTTCCTGGTCTGCGTAGGTTAGAACCAGTTTCTTCGTAACGTCGGAGAACTCTTTGTACTGTTGACAGCGACACACCGACAGTCCTGGCTGTATCGCGCTGACTCCGGCCGGTTTCCAGCATTGTAAGTATTCTGGTGCATTCTTCAGGCGTAAGCGACATAATTTCAGCTTGAATAATGAATATAGAGCACTATCAACATGTTTTATGTACCCACATAAATGACAGATTACAAACAAAAGCAAAACCAAATGCTGTAATTTCGTAGTTCCATCTTCGAAAGTGGCCCTTTTTCAAATTTGATTTTTTTATGATATAACTTTACAATAACTAAGAAGTTTTAATACCTTCATTTAAGGAGTATTACATTGTCTATTAAATACAATTTATTGCATTAACCTAGCATTTTTAGTTTCCGAGATTTTTAGGATTCTTTAAGTGACCCGGATTCATTGCTCTCGAGTGTATATGCAAAATCTATCAGTTCAAGCGCTCACTACAAGACGGCATTAAGATTTGATTTTTTCATCGACGGATAGCTGTTGTCTTATCTGATTAGACAAGAAGCCGACTTAACATATGTACGTAGTTGGAAATAGGCTAGGCAGATGATGAGCTGGTATCGCGGGATTGTTTTTTGTTTGTAGGTAATTAGACGTTTTATTTTCTTGTAGTAACTGAGTCGCTATCGATATTTATCGCAGTGTCCTGAGAAGGCCAATAAATTGATGATAGCGTTGTGTAATTACCCCAATTTGCAAAAAAGGTTACTTACTGATTATTAAGTTTAGATAATAATTATAATAATGATTGTAGATATACAAGATAGGTTTAAAGGTACACATAAAGAACACAGAATTGTAGACAGCTATTTCACAACATGGTGGTTTTTTACACCGTCGTGTCTTATCCGCTGGGACGCTTTTAATCAGTTTGTGAGGTCACCGAAATGCGCCCATGGTATGAATTTCCTACCAAAACGTGTTCAGAGTTTTGCGCCCATGGTGTGAAAGTCATACCAATTTCTTTTGGTTTTATTTTCTTCCTTGTTTATCCTTGTATCACCACTATTAAGCAGTACTTTCCAATTCCATGGATTTAGTTTCATACGTTATCTGTTTCCGAACCGTTTGAGATATGACAACCCTAGAAGGAATTAGTCTATGACATTAAAAAATATCATTTTCGCTGTCATTGAACGAGCGACCCGTCGTGAGTCTCAACTTTGGATGCTTTTAAATAATTAATATTGTACTGTGGTAAGCGGTTTTATTCATGTTTCGTATGAAGAACTAACACACCATGTTTTTTAAACCATAAAACATATAGGACAACCCCTGTTTTTCTTATTAGAAAAAATCTTGTTGGAATCTGTGAAAAAACTGTCTTTGTTCATCTTAAACAGTCGTCTACAAACGGAAACATCGTATATTTAAATACAACGCACACTTTAATATAGCCCTACTCACTAGCATTCATAAAAAAATACAACGGTCGCAGAATACCAAGAAATGACGCCGCTTATCGGGTTTGTTTACAAACACTCGACGCGCGAGCCGACGCGTCATATGACGTGTACAATGTAGTGGGAATACCTAAGCGCGTGAGTACAATTTAGTGCTAGAAAAGTCTGGTATGCTTTTTATACCAAAAGCGTCCCAGCGGTTATCAGAATAGAATAGAATACTCTTTATTATGTACACCATAAAAATTACAGATATAAATGTAGAAATTTTACCTTTTTTTTTTATCAGTTTGTGTATAATCATTTGATTATAAGTTTATTGCGTGTCCCAAAAGTTCGTATAGGATTTGAATTTCGTTCTATTTTCGAAACTTCAAGATGGCGTATTAAAATAAATCATACCTCATCTTGACACGTCAAATTAATAATGGAGCGTTTTATGATAAAAAAGAACGTACAGAAATCGTGCAAACGTTTTACGAAAATTCATGTTCAATTACGAACACCAAAACATTGACCACTTGAAACACAATATTCGGCTAATTATTGGTGAAATAAGCCGTGAAATGTGTAAAAATGAAATGAACGGTCATTTGGTAGATATTCTGTTCAAATTAAATAGTACGAGTATTTTCTTAAAAATAAAATAAAATTACGAAAAAATTCCAATCCATTCGCGTTTTATTGAAAAAACACATCCGTTATCTACCTTTGAGACACCTATTAGGTATGAATAGTGACGTTATTGATTAATCTGACTTGATAAAATCTTAACACAGCTATGTATTTTATTATCTAATATTAATTAGGTTAGACGTTATCATGTAAATTCCTAGATAAACCTAGATATAAACCTAAAAAAAACTAGATAAATATGTATGAAAATTAGAATGTAGCACTATTAAAAGATGAGCTAAGGAAAAGGGAAGTGTCTACCACTAGTAAAAAAGCAGCTTTCATGGAAAAGACAATGAATTATGAACGTTTTATAATTTATAGGTTATCTTGTCTTTGTAAACTTGAAGTTCATTTTATGGTGAAGACTGGATCCTGAACCTGATCGGAGTTGAAAACCAACTCGGGAATGATCTTCCTGACTGAAAAACTTAAGAGATGTTAAATCTAGCAATGTTCTAATATGATAATATAAACACACACTTTTACTATAATTTACGTATTATCTCACCATAAGTGCCTGTAAGTAATAAAAACAGACTTAGTTCTCTTGGGAGCATCATCTGTATACGAATATCTGTCATAAAAGTCTTCAGGTTTAAAAAGAATAGCACATAGTCTCGACGAAATATCGGGTTTCCAATTTTTTTTCGAAGAGCTTTCTCCCACAATTTTCGTCTTTTAACATCTTTGGAAAATTCATGGGTCCCCGTGTTTTTGCAGTCAACAGCTACGCGACGGGGAATATTAATTAATTATGCGTGAAAGCAGTCGCTTGTTTACAAAAAAAAATATGAATAGTGACAGCTAGCTGTCAAATTCTTGGACATTGGAGATAAGCGACATCTTAAGTGAGCAAGTGGCAGTTTTTATCCCCATTGCCGGAGATATCGCATAACAAATATTTATACAGTCAAAAAAGTAGTTTATTGTTGGTTTTTGATGTTAATTTTGTTAGTTTGAATTGCTACTTTTTTTACTATTTGTATTTCTTGTGCGTGTCTTAAATAAAATATTTTTGTTTCTTTTTTTATATGTATGAAGTGAGTCCATCCACTCTATAGCGATAGGCTCGCCATATAACACTCGGGAGTTGTAACGTAAGTGATGACGTCATGCTTGTTTCACACTCCGTGCTATGTATGTACATACAACCACATTTCGCCAGTTATGTTGCTATGTACTTAAATGTAAATTACAATTAAAAGGTGTTTAACAGTATCTTTAAAGTTTACCTCCAACTTGTTGATAAACTCGCGAAATGTGACGAACTTAAGACAAACGAATCAGTAACCCGTGTCTTAATATAAGCGAACGTTACATTAATACTTACACGATCGTCCCGTTCATTTCAGCGAACCCGAATACATCGCACCGACCGAATAAATGAGTAACAAATGATCGCAACAATTGCTTCTATTAGGACACGGTCTAAAAATGACACAATGTTTACGACATTATGCTAGCACAATTTTGAATTTGATTTTATAGTAAATTATGAAATTTAATGTAATGTTAATATTGTGTAAATTGGTCTTAATTTAATTAATGTATTATATGGACTATAACTATCTGAAATAAATGAATCAATAATAATAAAAATATTCATTCGTTTTTGATGTGAAACATGTATAGCCGCGGGTAATTGTTGGCGTGGCGACGCATGCCGTGGCGAGGCGTCGTCACGCTATATTTTCTATACAAAATAGTTTCGATGTTATTCAGTATCTCGTTTTCTATAGTGAGGAGTGAGAATATGAAAGGGCCTCGTAACAAAAACAATTAGTGTCTTATAGCTACATTGTATGCCATTTAAAAGTGGACCTTGAACATAGGGTAAATAAGAACGAATTTGCAATGTTAAGCTGCGCTTGCCAAGGTCAGTCTTTGGATGGGTGACCATTTTGATTATATTGATTTTTAACTTGATTCGTTCGCAATAGTGAAGCCGCCAGGTTAAGCAGCGCTGGCCAAGGTCAGTCTTTGGATAGGTGACCATTTTGATTCTTGATTAGCTCGCAATAGTGAAGCCGACAGGTTAAGCAGCACTTGCCAAGGTCAGTCTTTGGATGGGTGACCATTTTGATTATATTGTGTTTTACATTGATTAGCTCGCATCAGTGGAGCCGCCAGGTTAAGCACCGCTTGCCAAGGTCAGTCTTTGGATGGGTGACCATTTTGATTATATTGTGTTTTACATTGATTAGCTCGCAACAGTGAAGCCGCCAGGTTAAGTAGTGCTTGCCAAGGTCAATCTTTGGATGGGTGACATGATGTGAATCATCTACATATAGCCGCAGGTAAAACCGATTGTTGGCGGGTCGACGCGTCGCCACGGTATACGGTGGTATGTTTCACATCTGCCAGGCGTCCCGTCATCCCATCCCTATACGTGTTACGTTGAAAATTCCTACACTGAACCATGGAAATTGTTCAGTAATTTAACAAAAACTTTTCACGTTCAGCTGTGGCTAAAATTTCAAAATGCTTTTGTAGTAGATATAGTTTCTATAACTTCAGTAACAGTGGGGCAATGGAATTACGAGCTATTTATGTTGGCTAGTTGTGTCCTTGTTTTGGGTTGAACGTGTAAATAGCTCCGCGCTAACATTGTTTGCATCGTTAGCTGGAAGCACTCGGAGTAAATAGGTGTTTTTTACAAGCTTTTATTATTATATAAGTACCCTTAATAGGTAAGGAGCCGCTCGTCACTAAATAATAACAGCTGCACGGGTCGATCGAAGGTTAAGCTATGCTAGCCGCGGTCGGTTCGTGGGTGGGTGACCATCCATTAAATATCGAGACCCGTCCGTGCCTCAGAAAACACATTAAGCTATAGAGGTATGAGGTTCAGGTATCAGAAGGTTGCGTGTTCAAATCACGTCGGGGTCACCAGTATAGAGGTATGAGGAACAGGGTGTAAAGCTCACTCATACTCTATGGAAAAGGGAGGATCCTCCGACCACACGGGTGTTGTGTCTGGTGGGCAACTGCTCGACGGTTGATGTCAGGACGTTGTACTCGTATATACGCTAGTCGCGCGACAAACTCTGCTTGCGCGATGCAGGATTTGCGTGACGTCAGTATGACGTGTAGCTCGCATGTGGCGATGTTGATACCGCTACAAAGCCGTTGGCCCCGGCTGTCATTCGTAGATCAGTCGTTACGGGTAGTCAGAAGCCCAAAAGTCTGAAAACCAGCCTTACCAAGATATATCGCGTAATCCAGTAACTGGGTAGTGGGGGTCAGATAAGCAGTTGCTCCATGTAAAATACTGGTATTCAGCTGCATCCGGTTAGGCTGGAAGCTGACTCCACCACAGTTGGGAAAAGGCAAGGCAGATTGACCCTTAATAGGTGTAGAAATAGCGGCGGAGGTGGTTGTATATATTTGTTAATTGTTTTTGTTGACAGGACACATTAACTTTTGATTTTGACTAGCTTCGTTTATGACACGGGTTTATGCATCGAATATGTTGTATTAATTATTGTGTAAAAAAAACATTTTTGTTTCTAGTTAACTAAATTGAAAAAAAAATTAAGTGACATTTGTCATGAAGGTGTGTATGTCTAAAGAAGGTATATTCTAGGTTAAGAATAACCACTCTCTTGGTAACTCATTATCATAATATAGGCGTACGTAGATAGGTAAGTTCTAGGGACGAATATAAATATAGATCTTTTCAAAATGTAAAATATATGACGGCGCGCGATTATTTAGTCGATTTATTGTAACACTTTTTAAAAGTTGTAATCGATTATTTTTTACTCTGTGGTTTTGAATTTATTTCTTTAGTGGTATTTTTAATTTAGAGCGGGTAACACCGAATGGGGTCGTGAGTATCATGGCGGTGGTGGCGAGCACATGGTGTTGCGATCGTCACGCGGTGCAAACGCACAAATCCATTGTCTCTAAATGCAAGTAATTAGACTTAATCAGTGATAATCATTGTAATCATTAAAGTTTATAGTTAAGTCTCGTTGCGATATTTGAAAGTAAATTATGTGCGTTATTTTGCGAGTATTATTTTCCAAACACCTGCACGTACACGCCCATGATGAAGGACCAACAGATGACGGATCAGCAGCGACACGTGGTGTCTCAGCCGCTCGAACATCCGTCATATATATAAATTTTAAAAGCTTGAGGCACTCTATACATGTTTACTACACAATAAACATCAGTGCCTCAAACTTTTAAAATTTATTAATTTTACATTTTGAAAAGATCTATATTTATATTCGTCCCTAAAACTTACCTATCTACGTACGCCTATATTATGATAATGAGTTACCAAGAGAGTGGTTATTCCGAACCTAAAATATACCTGCTTTAGACATACATACAGACCTATATGACAAATGACACAATTTTTTTTTGTTTTTGTTTCACTTTTTTTTCTAAATAAAAGCTTGATTTAAACAAAAAATACTTTTAATTTATTTTTTGTCTTAACCGTTTGGGACCGAGCCGGTAAACCCGCATACCAAAATTGTTTTCGCGCGTATTTTAACAGTATCTAAGCGGAAGGTTTATTCTCACCTCGCACCTTCTGGCTTCATCATCAGACCCTGGACATCATCTACTAATAAAATACTTGTCAAGACAAATCAAACGAGCCCAAACTCGGTGGGGTTGCGTCGTTTCGTTATAGAGTTCCTATGGCCGCCTTCCGGCTCCATCATCAGATCAGCTCGATGTTACAAAAATTTTGCATTGTCACTGACTTTACATACGTGTGCCAAATTTCAGCTCAATCGAACACCGGGAAGTGGGTATAATTTAACTTGCAAATTTAGAAAACGACAACTTACGTACGAACATTATAAGTTAAAAAAAAGCTTGAAAATAGGCTTGATAGCTGAAATGAAAACAGTGAAAGAATGCGTACATCAAAACCTATGAACTTATCTATCTATAATATAAAAATGAATCCCTATTTCCCTTGGTCACGCCATCACGCGTGAACGGCTGGACCGATTTCACTATTTTTTTTGTATGTTCGTTATTGTTAGGAGAAGCATCTTATGAAATAAAAAAATAAGGAAGTTGATCGGAAAGTTACAAAATTTAAGAAAACTTAACGCCAATATAAATTTTACATAACTGTCAGCGATTGACAGCATGCGCGCTGCAAATATCGTTTAACACAGATGGATCGATTGATAAATGAGTCGATAGTTTTAGTTTTAGTCAATAGTCAAAACTAAAATAAACGACATATGACATTAATAGTTAAGACAGGACAACGTCTGTCGGGTCAGCTTGTTTATTATAAAAAAGGCTTTAAAGACCTCAAAAAACATAGTTGCAGGAATTAAATAATGTTTCTAAAAAAAAATGTATACCACAGAATAAATGATTTCGTTTTCCAGAGGGATTAAAGAATGTTTTAAAAAGAGGTTTGAGTCCATCAAGATAATTTTATACGAGTTCTTTCAAATCTAGTTTCAATAAATGTATTGCTACATCAAGAAATGAAAAAATAAGTTTTGAAATGTATTGCTTTGCTCCATCAAGAAATGAAAAAATAACTTGTAGAATGTGTTGAGTATTTCAATTTACAGTCTATCCTTTGAAAGGCTGTTTGTCGTATTTGCTTCAGCGGTCAAAAGGTTTTTAAGAGCACGTTGCTCTCCTAATAAAACTCAACTGATGCTCAGAAGGGCTACTTTGGAATTCCATCTCCATGCTCTTATAAAGCTAGGTATTGTTTTATACACATACCTAAAGTTATACAAACAATTGAGTACTTCTTTCTAAACCATCTGCAACTATTTTTTTTTTTACCTGCTCCCTATTTGCGAAACAATCTATCACAATCTGAATCATTTTGAAGCTTATTGCTGATCCATTGCTTCATATGTTCGAAAAATTTGTCAGCTCAACAACGTAAATAACGCAATGAATGTTGTTGAACTGTCAAAATGAAACCTATTCCTACTGTTAGTGTGTAACCCAATTACCCCGCTGTTTAGTATAGCGAGAAATAACCAACAGTTCCTTTCAATTTTCCATCCATTTGATCTAAAAGAGTTCAAATGAACGCCCCCGTCGGAAAATGATCGTGTCATTGACGAACAAAACCGAGCTTATCGTGTATCAAATATGTCGTTTTAGACACGTCGGGTGAAGGATAAAGGTTGTCGAATAAACGACAAACGACAGCTGGTGAACGCTACTGTGTACGGACAGTCGGACACAAACACATGAGCGCAATATACGTTTTCCTATGGACGTATATTCTGATGAAAAAGTGTTTTTTAAACGAGGTATTTGAATATGCAAATGGACTCTCGTTTCAACACTGTGCGGTGTGATGTACGAACAATAAAATTAAATTCCGCGAAAATACCTGAAAAAATAAGATACCATTGTGTGGACCTACGGCGGAGCGGATAAAATAAAAAATTCCGATGACTTTGTGGAATATTATTAAATCTGAATTTCATTCAGTCTCCATTAATACAAAATGCATTGAAATGAAAATATTATTACTCATTCATTGATAACGTACGAGTAGTAGTTATAAGTTCTAGGTACTGAATACAATTTTTAAATTAGACATAATTATTTATGAAACTCGAGTCTTCACAATCATTTCACGTATTTATTTCGTACACCAAATTTTGAAGAATAATGTCGTGCTATTCATAATCAGTATGATACGTACTTTTCCAAGAATTATTATCACGGGTCACTCGACAAATCAAAACTCGGGTGTGAACCTCACCTACCTTTTATGTTAACATATCTCGGGACCTTGTGGTCCCGGACCTTTGGAAGGCGTACGAGGGCCCGAAGCCAACACGCAGAGGCCCCTTAGAAAATTTTAAATGGAATGAAGCAACATCCGACGATTATCCCTATATGCACTGTGCAAGTGCTCTCAAGGACAACCCCCGGTTGGTGTCGGACTATTGCAGAATATGGAAACAAAGATATTGGACTACTGATTTGGGTAGCTTAAGTGAACTGGTTATCTAGGACTATGGAAAGACTATGGCCCCTGCCTGACCAATGTTTTATAGAAAATACACAGGTAAAATGGCAGGGGGTGACTTGCACATCATTACCTTATTATTACAGGGACGAATTACGACTAAAGCCATAAAGAATTAATGACAGAGATATGTTATAATGAGAGAATAAGCACATCATTAAAGAAAATTATAACGACTATAGGGATACATTATAGTCGTTATAATTATGTGTAGCTGCTTCGTTATGAACATAACGTAACATTACGCCTGTAATCCGCGAAGGGTTTGGCAGAGGTGTACGTAAATACCTTTTTTTATTAAAGTATCCATTAAACCAATTTTTGAAGTGAAAACTTCTTTAGGCGCGTTGAGCACTTTTTAGGTGAACAGAAATCATGGAACTGGCGTCATCGTCACCGAACGCTTTCCATGAGCTCTATGTATACTGTGTATATATATGTACTTTTTGGGTGAACAAAAAGCGTGGAACTCGCGTCATCGTCACCGCACGCTTCGACGATACAATTCACAAGTTACTTAGTTTTCACTTCTATCGGCAGTCCCCAAAGTCTGCCCCGATATTTTATTTTATTTGAGATGGGTTTGCTCTTGACTCTAGTCTAGGTCAGCGTTGACAGAGACAATCTCGACGATGGAATGAGCTTACGCAGACGAAGCCTGTTCACTCTCAGTTTGAAGAGATTTGGGTTGTATACGTTCGGAAACATATATAAATGTGGTTGATATTTACTGATCAGCTTTAAATTACGTATATATTCCTTAAAAAGGCCAAAACAAATCACAGCTTCGTCGATTACAATCTCAGTTGAATTTCATTATAAGTAACAATAGGTACAAAATACGTTTTATATAAAACATATTTTTTTTAAGAATCGACATGACAACCGAAGCGAAAGGCCACACAAAAAAAATATATGAAGTAGATAAGTAGTAGGTAGGTAGCTACCTACTTAAGCTAATGCCTTATAATCTAGTCCAAAATAGTGAAGCTTAGTATGTTCTTAATTAAATGCAGCCGTAAAAGCTTTTTCTGCACAAAAAGATCCTAAAAAAGTTTTGCTTGCAAACAGTTTTCATACAACTGCATTTTATCTAGTCAAAATAGAATGTATGCCTCAATTTCAGCTTTATTTGGGTGTCAAAATATTCACTTTATGGAATGTTGTGTTCGTTGATCAAATGATCTGAATGTTAGGTATTAATTTTATCACGTGAATTCTCCCAGACTTCGAAATCGAGCCACTGTGCTTGTTAACATGTACGCATAAAGGTCTATGCTGCTAGGTTTTTATGCAGTTTTGAAGCCGACATTTTGGTGCCATCATTATTCCAAATTTAAATTCACGAACATATTAAAAGTTACAGACCTATATACGAAAAAAAAATGAGTGGCTAGATTCAGGTGTCCGGAAGTGTACCTATACCTAGAAAAAACAAAATCCTACTTATAAAAAGAAAAGTCTTAACTCACTCACTCACTCAAGTCAATGACTGACTCATCAACGCCCAGCCCAAATCCTTGGACTTAGATACCTGAAATATTAAACAGATGTTCCCTTTAAGATGTCGACAAGGAATAAGGTGAGATTTTTCGAAATTACCACGGGGTAGGGAATAATTAGGATTGCGGGTGAAACGCTAGCAAAGTGCTAGTCTAATCATAATCAAACTATGATTACCGTCAAACGGGGTGAATAGAGATACAGGGGTGAATCGGAACGAAACTATAAAAGGTATTTTAACATTGAAATGATATATTTTGTTGCCAAAAGGACACTAATGTGTTTATTGTATTATAAGTAACGATTAAGCGCTCTTGTTGGCAACAAACTATATGTATTATTTCAATGTTAAAATCCCTTGCAAAGTTTGGTTCCGATTTACCCCTGCATCTCCATTCAGCCCGTATGACAGTATGTTATTTCCAAGCTTATCTTGTAGATCTATACCTACATCACCGACACACGGTGAAGGAAAGCCACGTGAGGAAATGAGGACTTCCACATTGACCAAGCATAGTGAACAATGTTCATGCCTGCTCTGTATGAAAAGAGGCTTTTACCTTGCAGTAGCACAATAATGGGAGTCGATAATGATCATTCTCTCGCCCTTTTATCAATTTACTTCGAGTCAACGCTGCATGTCTATTTCATCCATACGTCTATATTGGTCATCATCTCAGTAGTCTCCCCCTTTCTAACCATATCATCTGTCACACAGTCCATCCATAGTTTCTTTAGTCTTCCCCTAATCATATAGCATATTCCTCATTCTTCCGTATGACATGGCCATACCATGACAACCAATCTCCATACAATAGGAACCGATAATATTGATTCAAAAACGCTTTGATTTAGTTTCAGCACTCGTCTTCAATCACGCGTAGAAACGGAAGACCGTCTATTGTAAATTAAAATCGGGACATAGGTACCTACTTATACATTCCTGTGCGCACACTATGCGACAGCGAATGTGACGGCTCAGTGCAGCGACAGGCTGCGGTAGACAATTGTCATATACTTTGTTCAAAGCTCCACTTGGCGTCGAGTTGCAGAGTCGCAACGACAGACTAGAGGAGTCGCACGCTCTTGCTATTTGTCGCAGCGACTGGAGACATGATGCTGGCGCACCCCCGACTTCAGCGTCAGGCTTGCTATGAGCGCTGAAGAAGGTGCACGTGAATTACGAATCTCCACATGGGTACGTTCGGTTCAAGTTTTAGTGAGCAGGATGATAAACTTGATGTAAATAATTAAATCAAGTTGATTTTCCTGCTTACGAGATTATCTATTATTACTATATATAAATATAGTTCTAGTAGATGACCTCGTTTGGCAAACTGTGCTTTTAAATATATCGTTGACTAATTATCTATCTATTTAAATAAAAATGAAAGAATGAAATGAAATGTCTGTATATAAAATAAAACCTCTATGGTACTTCCTCAAGTCCAAGAAAGATGAAATTTGGTATTGAGGCATCATATGCCTACAAACAAAAAAAAAATTAACTGTCACCCTCCAAGCTCTTTAACGGGGTCTGCATTTCTTACGGATAATCGATGTACCATTTGTTATGAAAGCTAGATTAGCATGTACATATACAATAAAGAAGCAGCTTTTTTTCGTTGGCTTTGAAGAAAGTAACTGCTGGCGTGCAAGAAATACCTTCTTTACCCGACTATGCTAGGAGTAAGGGTTATGATTTCTGTGTGTCTGTGTAATATCAGTCCAATAACGCCGCAAAAAAAAAAATAGAGAGCCCTACAAAAATAAATGAAGTTCCACCAAAAACATTTAATATAGAGTAGGTTGCCAAGACCCTGTTAAAAAGTTATCAGGTCTAATGTAGAGCCATGCCCCTAAGTCTACAAGGCCTAACTCTACAAACCTTACATCTTGGTCAAATGTATGGCTTGGCCGTGCCATTGAACTATTGCTTGACACAAAATTAAAGACCAGTTACTTAATTTCTTTCCGTAAGCCTATAGAAGTGTATGCGACGGCCAGTGGCGTAACTATAGGGTGGCAGGGCTGGCAAAATGCCACGGGCCCACAGCCCGACGGGGCCCCCGGCCCGAGAGGCCCCAGCCTCAGAGGCCGCGAGCTCAGAATTAACCTAACATTTTTAATAAAATTTTGTAAAAATTATAAATTTTATTAAGTACTTAAAATCAATTAACGAACTATGGGACAAGACAGGCTACGTAACTTAGCTATTCTGTAACTTAACTATTGAAAATTCTATGGCCCGATCTTTAAATTTTGATGATGTTTTTGATACTTTTGCGGAACAGAAAGCTCGGAGAAAAGAATTTTATTTATAAATATGTATATTGTTATTTTATTATAAATATTTACATAATACCTATGCTTTTGAAAATTAATTTTACTATATATTATATTTAACTAAAATGCACACAGTAATACTGTTGGGGAACTACTTCAGTGATTTATTAAAATCAAATTAAAAGGTGACGATTTTTACTGGGCCCCATCCAATGAATTTGCCACGGGCCTCAGATGGTATAGTTACGCTACTGGCGACGGCTGCGACACTGCCAAGCCAATTTTGACCAAGATGTAAGATTTGTAGAGTTAAGCCATGTAGTATGCGTAGTTCGCATGTGGCGATGTAGATGGCGCCACAACCTTTTACGGCTAAACTGATTTGGATGAAGTGCACACATAATGGTATTGTAGGATGCTTTATATCCGGTTGCATTAGTAGTTTTGTCTAGGATGCAAGTAAAACGATGAGCAACAGTCACCTTTAGTCTAGATAAAATACTTCTTTCAATCAATCTGTCTAGCCTTTTGGAATCGGCTTCCAGTGTAACCGGATGCAGCTGAATACCAGTATTTTACATGGAGCGACTGCCTATCTCACCTCCACAACCCAGTTTCTGGGTAACACGATACCCCATGATAAGATTGGTTGTCAGACTTTTGGGCTTCTGACTACCCGTAACGACTGTCGAAGATCTACGAATGACAGCCGGGACCAACAGCTTTACGTGCTGTTCGAGGATCCAAGGTGTCTCTATATGTAATGTATGGTCACCCATCCACGAACCGACCGCGGCAAGCGTAGCGGCCTTCGATCGAGCCGTCCGACTGTTATTGTTTAGTCTTTAACCATACAAAATATAGCCTTGACAAAATATGCTCTGATAAAATATGTATCATTCGGTTGAATCCGGGTTATAGATACTTACTACTATAGATATGTACTTACAAATAATCGTACAGAGAGTGCTGATAACAAGCCTCTAGCTCAAAAATACCTATCTCAAGTTCGTTCGAATGTTCTTTTCACTGCTTCGTGTGGACTCTTTACACTTACTTTTCAGTTACATGCTTTTTATGTAAAAAACTTCATATTTATACTAGCTATTGCCCACGGTTTCGTTCGCATGCGTGGAAGTCGAAAAAAAATACACACATGTGGTAACTTTCACGGTGTTGGAGTTTGACAATCTCATGGTATATCTTCGGCTAGTCTGTCTATCATAAAATAAAAAGCAAGTTGGAAACATTTTCCTGCGAACTGTATGATAAAGTTTTTTGTCAAGTATTGTGAAGGCTTTTTAGAAACAATTAATTTCAAATGTACACAGATCCCAGAACTCTGAATTTTTGGATCGAAGTTCCTTATAGCACGGTACGGACTTGGTGGATGGGGGCTAGGCGAAACAAAGTATAAGAATTTTCCGTCACGACCCTTTCTTTATTTGTTTGTTTGGATTGCGCTAATCTCACGAACTACTGGTTGGAACTGATTTTTTTGTTTGTGTTGGATAGTCCATTTATCCAGGGATTATATAATATCACGCTACGATCAATAGGAGCGGAGCGTAAACGAAAAATGTTGCAAAAAAAATATATATTTTGGAGAGCTTCCGTTGCGTTACGCAAAAATCATGTATTGATCCCCTTTCAAAGTTCTCAAAAAAAAGTCCGGACAGCATATGCCTATCTTTAAAGGTTGCCTCAATATAACCCTTTTTGTGGTAATCAAATTTGTTCTATGGAGTTCTAAATACACTACGTAAGGAAACGTTCGTTCCAACCGAGTGTTCCACGACACTCAGGCATATTTTTTTTTAGTTTTTGTCCGCGACTTTGCCCGCGTAGTAGTCAACTATACTAAAATTGTTTTCAGGATGAGCCGTGTAATAAAATTATGAAATCAGACTAACTTACCTTAAGTGACGTCTGATGGTAATTTTATGAACGGCTCATCCTGAAAATAATTGGTTCCCTCCCTGTCTGATACCAAGTATCACCTACCCGTTAGATAAATCATAATGGCAAATAGTGAACAAAAATGCACTGACATGACAAGTATTGTGACTCTAAAGAAAGTGATTTGACAGATGTCATCGCTGACAGCTAATGTTATTAGCTGCGTTCCAATTTATTTTGTTTATTACAATACTAAATATCTACGCGGACGATTTCGTTGAAGACGAATACTAATAAAACATATAATATGGCACATTGGCACTCAGCAAAAGTGTAGCTTTCTGCCAAATGAAAAAAAAAACCATTTCTCAAGATTACCTCCCACATTCAAACTTTACCTGTTTATAATATTAGTGTAGATTCATTAATAGCTAATTAATAACCTATTAAGTATATTTTTTGGAACGAAGTTCCTTATCGTGCGTTGCGAAAGGGGGCTAGACGGAAAAAATTAAGACCAAAAGTTGTAACGACACTTTTTGCTATAGTTGTAATCCGTGCGGCGTGCGCGTGTTTCTCTGTCTGTTTATTTCTCTCTCTCTCTCTCTCTCTCTCACTCTCATAGAAAGCAAGCCAGTTATTTTTTTTTAAGTGGAACTTCGTTCCATCCGGGTGTCCCTTGACACCTCTCAAGTTTTTTATATAATGTTATGTATATTATATGGTCATCCAAGTCAGTCTTCTCTTTTAAGAACAAATTATGCAGGACTAAAATATTTATAGGTATTGTGGGCTATCCTATACCTACATACAATAAGCTGACTGACGCATTGAGCGATAAAAATATCCTCTGGCCAGTAAAAAGATATTGCGGAAATAAGGTATTCCTTATTATACCGCTGCGGGTGTAACCGTAGGCCGCATCTAGTATTAAAAGATAAAAACATTAAAAACATTAAAAAATAGTAGCCCACCGGTATCGGGAACAAGGTATATATAACAATATCATATATTATTATTATTTTATCCTAAACTCACTTCAAGCGATAGCATTAACTATGATATTTGTCATACTCCATGGGAACCAGATTTGGCAGTAATCAGAAATCTATGAGGAAACTGTTTTCAATTCCCTTCCTACTGTGCTTCATCATTCGAAAAGATCGGAATAGGGAGAGTATATTTACCTAAACTTCGAGGAAGTTAGTAACATAGAGTGGATAATACCTCCTCTAAAATCCCGGAATCATAAACATGACGATTAAGTCCCGGGGTTTAAAAAATTGCAAATTATTTATTGCACGTGAATACATTCGTAACAAATTATTATTTCGAAGAATCTTATTATTTTTTTAGGGTTCCGTACTAAAACTGATAAATTAAAGTGCTTTGTTTAACATATAGGAAAATAAATTCTTGAAAAGTTGGCTGGTTATTGGGTGTATTTAATTGATTATATTGCGATAAAAAGGGTAATATTAAAAATAAGCAAAATATCTAATCAAAACAATATTATATCTATATTTTACTTAAAGATAAGAGTAGATATTTTAACTCAGGAATATTTCAAGAGCTTCTATAATTTGTTAATACAATAATAGGCAAAGCGTAATATGGCATTTATTATTTTTTACATACAGATTTTTCCTTAACTTAGAGCGATATTCTCAGAACAGTTTAATATTAAAACGGAAAGTACAATCTGTATCAAACATATTAATAAAGTATATAATTTAAACAAATACACTGGATCGCAAAAAATCCGGGTCGCTAATAAATGGGGTAACAGTTTCTTAAATACATAAGACTAATTTGCGAAACTATAGTATATTGTAGATGACTGATTAATATCTATAAAAAAATGTGTAACACGTTTTGTAGACTATATAACTTTAATAAAATACTAAAAAATAAGAAAATTTCGCTTCTAACTTATGACAACAAAAATACACTTCGCAGAAATTTTAAAAAAATAAAAGATTTTTCGTCAATTTAATATTTTGTATTTCCTCCACGAGCCCGTATCACTTCATTAAGACGATGTGGCATGCTGTAAACTAAATTTTTAATACGATTTTGTTCTGTTTGCCCATTCTTCCGCTAGCGCATTCCTTAACTCGTGTAAGGTAACGGGAGCAGGAGAGTGTTGTCTCACGCATCTCCCGAGCTCGTACCATGCATGTTCTATGGGATTTAAATCTGGGCTGCGAGCTGGCCACTCCATGCAGGTAATACCGACGTATTGGATATACATATTGACCAAACGAGCAGTAGCTGGGCGCGCATTATAGTGCATAAAAATGGAATTTGCACCCATATTAAAGGACCAGTATGCTCATTGAAAACCTCTTCTACGTATCTGGCAGCAGTCAGAGAACCATTTTCTATGATCACTAACTCCGTGCAATCCTCTGAAGATATCCCAGCCCAAACCATTCTTGATCCTCCACCGAATGGCACCGTTTCTTCAAAACACGCTTGATGATACCGTTCTCCTGGTCGTCTAAATATTCTTCATGTCCCGTCGTGCGTAAATAAACAAAATCTGGACTCATCGGAAAATATAACCTTGGACCAATCTTCATCTGTCCATTGGATGCGCAACTCGATATTCTCTGAGCAGTTTGGGGCCTTTTGCTGGTCTATAAGGCTTTATATCAGTTTCACGAAGACGTCGCAGAATCGTACCAGAGCTCACATTGTTGTGGTGAATTTCTTGAAAACTGTTTCGGACGTGAACAGCCGTGAGATGTCGATTTCTTAACATAGTGCTCACGATGAATGGTCTTCTCGTGTAGTTGTGCACCTTGGTCAGCCATTTCCTGGTCTCCTGATGTTCATGCCGGGTCTCTTGAAATCGCTGGAGTACTCTTTGGATTGTTGATAAACATGCTCCTTCTGTTTAGCAGTGCTACGCTGACTTCTTCCTTCGTGTACCATGGCAATAATCCGTGTACAGTCACGGACTTTAATTGATGAGCCACTTTCAAACTTTTCAATTTTGCAGTTTTATACATTCACGAGATTAGACGATTAAACACGAACCCAAACCACATTCTCGTTGACAAGATGACAAATTACTTATAATCGGAAATAGTCTTATCCATAGAGGTTGAAGGTTGACTACTAAGTTGTCTAAGATAAATCAACAAAATGTTGCTTACGTTTATCCAATATATTTGATTTAGAGCTCATTAAATACTCGTTATTTCTGAAAACCTATCCGAAGAGAGTGACTGATTGATTGATAAACGAAATAAAACTATTTTTCAAAGGTTGACTATTTTTTTTTTATCTTAGCAAATTTTATGACATTTTTAATAGCTAAAACAGAAATACCTACCTAGTAAATAAAATTCATAATAAATTCTTCCAAGAAGGCGGCAGTTTGGTGTTATTTAAGTTTATATGCAACACCTATCATAATTGTCATGAACGTCATCTTGGACGCTACGCGTTCGGATAAAATCGTGTGTCCGAGTTTTTCCGATGTCGAACTGACCAATCATAATTTTTCCGTACGCTAACGTTACTATGGCTACGCTAAAACAATTTTCGCTAGGTTACGGTTGCTATATCTGCAATTGGTTGATTTTGGGTAGTCACTCTGTACTATGTACGAGTATAACCGATTAAACCCGATTTGTTAGACACGGCTAAAATACGAACAGTGCCAAGTGGCTCATCAATTAAAGTCCGTGACTGTACATGCTTCAGGTGTTAACGATATGATATTGCACTGAATACTCTGATCTATCCAAGGAACCATTTATAATGACAGCTCGGTTTGAAACAAAAGCAGAAAAAATATTCTTTTCCTAATTTTAAATTAAGAAATTTTCAAAAGGCAGTTTTTTTTTTGTAATCTATACCTTGTACAAATGAAACCTCTTTAGAGATTTAGAACAAGCATTTAGTAACCTGCTTACTACATATTATTTATTCTAGCGATCTAGGTTTATAATTTATGAGGATATCACGGTTTTTATTAGCGACCGGAATTTTTGCGATCCAGTGTATTAAGTGCAAAACGAGTATTTCCTACGCGCATACGCTAAGATATTTGCTACCATTAATTGAAGAAAAACACCGGAACACGTTAAGCATAATACAAATAAATGAGATAACACTTGGTAATAACAAAGCATCGAAGCGACATATTTTTTATGCGTTTTATTACGTAGAAAATTTTACTGAACATCCAAATGTTTACAAACAATATAATTACTTTTAACCACGTGTACGTGTAAATGGTGAATTCAAAAAAAAAACTTGCAAATAAGCCTATCATTCCACCTATTAGTACCATCAGGAACCAAATCAGCGCAGACAGCACTAATATGTTCCACCTGTTAAACGTAAATACCAACTCTACTTTGTTGTATACTATTTTCGTGTAGACAGATGTCCAGCATAGTGACACGGCGTCTGAATGCCCAAAGATGACAGTTTTTTTTTTTGTTGCAGAAATGATTTGTTTTCCTAGAACTACGAATAGTTCAGCTATAAGCAGGATAAAAGTTGCCTTTATCATAATCAATGATTAGGTACCTAAGTAGCCATGAATGTGATTTACCAAATAACAGCAATGGTGTTAGTAGTATTGTAGAGGTTTTGCTTGGATAGCTTTGCCAATCAACCTCCAGCCAGTTAACCATGAGACCTACGGGACAGTTAAGGGGGGCGCGACTGCTAAGTGTGGGGTCCTGGGTTCGATTCCCAGGTCGGGTAAAGTGTTTTGGTCGGGTAAAATTGGGTTTTCCATTAGGAATTTCTTAGTAACAGCCCGGAGTTTGTAAGTTGGCGGTGTGATACCCCGTGCCTCGAAAAGCACGTTAAGCCATTGGTCCTGCGCTAGATCTCTCTTCGATCGTGTCGAATTGCTGTCCCATCGGACTATGAAAGTGAGGGAAGAGAGAGTGCACCTGTGTCTGCGCACACACTTGTGCACTGTAATATCCCCCGCGCCGGAGGCTAGTTTCCGTTGAGATTGGCCTCCATGGCCGAAATACGATCTGGAGGACTATATACCTAAGTTAATGTCATGTTATCAACCCTATTTCATATTTAGAACAGAAAAGATTTATGTGATGGCGAGTGGTGTTCCTTCCACAAATTCCGTCTCATGTTAGGTGGTTGGTCTTACACCTCACTCCCCCGCGGACTTGAGGAGGCCCACAAAGGTGGGCCGGCACTAGCCGGGAATCGTGGAAGGCGCACAAGTTCCCATGATCCCCGGTGCAAGTGTGCGTAGGGATCACCGAGGTGGTTATTAGTCAGTAAGACTCTGACAGGCGAGAACATCCATGAGGATATTCCAACTGGAATAAAAAAAATAAAAAAAGAGTGGGTTGGTCTTAAGAAAGTAGTGTACCCGGAGCTGTTGTACATTCGTAGACATTATGCCGTTAATTGAATTCTTGGTTATGTTTCTCAACCACACAAGTGACTTCTTACACGAGCAAAGATAGTGCGGGCCGCTGTCAATACATATTAAAAAACAACCGACTTCGAAAAAAATACTTCAAAGTGAAAAATAACTTTAATTTCGGGAGTCGGTGTCCTTGTATCTGTATTTTGTTTT
Organism: Griposia aprilina; assembly: GCA_916610205.1. NCBI lineage: Eukaryota > Metazoa > Arthropoda > Insecta > Lepidoptera > Noctuidae > Griposia > Griposia aprilina. The sequence goes on from OU744287.1 coordinate 8,732,777, forward strand.
TCGCCACCGACTTCCGATATTAAAGTTATTTTTCACTTTGTAGTATTTGTTTTTGAAGTCGGTTGTTTTTTTTTGTAAAAATGTTTTTATTTTTCTCTTTTTAGTGAATCAGTTAATAATAAGTCTAAGTTACAGTAGCCTAATGTCAACTGCTCATCACCTTTTACAAAATATTCCTTTTCCCGATGCAGGGACGTTAATTGTTGAGGAGTTCTCCTGTTATGAACCAAAACCACTGGAGCTGATGGTGAAGCCACCATCAGTTCCATTTCACCATATGCACTGTGACGAGCATAAATTGCTTAGCAACCATAATAAAATCGAATCGCAACCCGTGAAATACTTATTATTGAGAAGTTGCGGTGGCCACCTCTGGTCTTCATCATCAGTTCCACTTCACCGAATGGTGCTTTCCGAGAGCCAATACACGAGTTACTATAAAAAATACCCAAATCGCTATACGTGGGCCTATAAAATTTGATGATTTCCCTCGATTTCCATGGGATCCCCTCATCAGATTCTGACTTGGTGACAATGAGACCACCTCGAGAGTATATACCCTTTCAAACAAAAAAAGTTTTCTTAAATCGGTCTACAGTTGACGGAGGAATCGGTGAAAATACTTTAAAAAAATATATATTTACAGTCGTACATCTAACCTCCTCCTTTTTGGAAGTCAGTTAAAAATAGAAGTACTAACTCACTCACTGCTAGTGTTTAGTAAAATATGTAACAGTTTATATATTATATAGGCATAGGTATTGCTATCACTAAGGAATGTTTTATAACAATGAACTAATTATTTATTGTTATTGAAGGGTGCGTCTCATAACGTATAAACTCATTTGGTCTAATTTCATTTTATTATCGTTCATAAGATATAATCAACGTGAGATATACCAACTGTTGATATAATTTATTTATATATAACAATTTTATTTATTCTAAAACTTAATTAGTATAACGTTGTTTGATATAACGTTTATGTAATCGAAAATCATTTGGTCTAACGTTTAATATATATAAAAAACGTCATTATGGTTAACACCCCGACTCAGAGTACCCCGACTCGGATAGGTTAGGTTAGAAGGCTAAGGCGGGAGCGTAGCGGAGCGTAGCGGAGCGGAGCTCCCTCCTTAGCCTTCGTGGTTATTTTTTTTTAAACCACCCAGAAATAGGAGCCCTGCTAAGCGGAGCTCCGTCGACCTATCTTAGCGCAGGTGGTAATCAGTTACTAGTTATGTTTAATATCTACTTAGGTTACTATTACCTATAACTACGATAGAACTTACTCGTAAACTAACCCATGTCTATGCAATTTTGGTTTGTGTTTTTAAGTAGGCGTTTTCGTCATATTAGACCAAATAAGTTTTATATCTTTTGAGTGGTATGTCAAACGATTTTATATTTAATGTATGTTATGTCAAACGATGTTATATTTAATGTATGTTATGCTTATAAATTTAGTTATTTCAAAATTATATCAATCGTTCATTATATTAACTAATCGCTATATTAAATAAAATTATAGGTTCCGTTGTTATATGTTGTTAATATTAGATATTTTGTTGTTATATCATCTATTACTTACCCGTTATTCAAGGTTAACCAGCACATTTTTCACTTTAGCGGAGCAACTTCCGAACGGAAATAAACTGAATATTAGAGGACACAAAATTCAGTCTCATGCATAAATTAAAAGGTTACAGGCAAGTCTAAAGCCTGAAGTTCATGCTATTAAAATTAGGTAATATGCTCATTTTCAGCATGCTCTCTGAGTGATTACATTTGCTAGTGAAAACGCTGACCTCTGAAACTGAAGCATACTATATACTTCTTACTTGCATGCCTGAGATGCCATGCTCATTTTCATTCAACATTCAATGGACTCATATTTCCGGAACGAATGAAGGGAAATGATGAAGCGACAACAATCACAAAATCCTAATTAAACCTCTTTAGCTATTCATCATTCACCAGCCCTTATTGTCATAAGGACAAATGAATTGGCATTTATTTGGGGTCGGGGCAATATGTCTTTTTCTTCTATAATTCTCTATTAGCTGTCATCTCGGTTGTCAACCCCTTTCTAGTCATATAATTTTTCACACAGTCCAGCCATCCTTTTCCCTACTCTAACATCGCTGCCACACTATGCTCCTCGGGCTGCTCACCGCGCTGCTCCTCGCGCTGCCGCGGTGTTGCCCTCTCTGTCCACACACTGCTCTACTCGCGCAATTAATCTCGACGCTCCGCACTACTTCTCGTTCGCCTTTCCAACACAATGGACATCGAAACTGTGGCAGCGTGCGCGCTATGCATTTAGGTACCTACCCCTTTATTTATAAACGTTGCTTAACTTAAATCTAAGTAATGATTAGCGACTGTTTAACCATATATTTTTGATGTTTAAACGCCTCTTAACTTTAAGAAACGTTTATAAATATATCCCGTAGAGTATAGCAAATTATTTAAATGTCATAAAAAGACGTCCTCGTCCTACTCGCGATTATGTGGCCGGTCACTCGTGCTCGTATTTCCGGTCCTTTGACTCGTGCCAAAATATCGACGACGAGGAGCATCACGTGCGGCATGACGAGTAACGTGGCCACACTACGTCTCTTCCTCCTTTTCTTGCTACTTCGCATGCCACTCGACGAGTGTGTGGTAGCGATATTATAGCCATTCACATTCATATTCAAAACTTTCCTCTGTACATTTTCCTCATTCCTACGCATGACATGCCCATACCGAAACCACGACAACACACAACACACATTAACAGTGACCGGTGCTACTTTCAGACTTCCTCTTTTATGCCCGCACCTTACCTATTGTTTTCTATGATTTAGCTGATTTTTGACGTTGCTAATACTTCTCTGAGTAGCTTACTCGTATACAACTAGCAAATAACGCGTTCAGACTTGCCTATAAGCATACTCTCCACCCGCGGCTCACACCGTGCACTAGTTACCACCAAAAAAAAAGACCGGCTTGCGATTAGTTAGCCTGCTTGTCCACTAAAATACCTGTTTTGTATACACGTGCTTATTCTGCTCGAAAGTACAGAGAATTCGAATTCAAGCCTTAAAGCTAAGACCAGATAGTGCTTCTTAGTCTAACCTATTCTTTCTAAATCACCCAGCAGAAAATTAGTTGCTTTGGCTGACGTAATCCAACCAAATAATGATGTTTGGTGCACACAGGTTACAAGGTGTTACAAAACTGTTCTAGAAGAAGTCTTTAACCGGACTTGAGTTTCAGGTTTGTAGCAGCAAGGAAAGCCTGCCAAAACCTGGTGGAGATTGAGAGACAATCCCTACCTGCAGTGCGAATGTGATGGTGTTCTGCACATGGTTACATACTTACATAATGTGTGTATTGCCTGTCCTTATTTTAGCATGGTACGGGAACCTATAGACTATCACTCGTAGTACTTGCTCGTAGCTTATTTTTGCAGAATAAAAATATATTCTTTCTTTTTTCTTTTAGTTCTACGCTGACATAATTAAAATTGCCATGGACACGCTCTTAAAAAGTCTTTATGACTTCTTGACTTTTTTTTTTTGGTGAGGTTTTTTATAAACCTGAAAAAAAAATGACTGATTATATACAACAAGTGGACATTATACTACTATTTCACTGCAACCGGCGTGCGGCGTGCGGCGTGCGTGTATGAATGTATGAACGTAAATGAAGCAAAAGGAGTATGTAAGGATCGAAAAACTCAATTATTACAACGGTAGATTTATTTGAAAATCTATGATTACTCAAATTAAGCACAAACTAAGAGCTATTCCTATACTTTTTTCTATAGTTTTCGAGAAACAAGATTCTGCAAAGCGTTACCCCAAGAGGAATTGATATATCTCTAAAACCTTATGACGCTTAAACTTATTTTATTGTGCACAGTAATGCACAAACTTAAGCTATCCGACCATATACTTTGTTTCTCTCTCCGGTCATTCGTTTAGAATTTTCCTGCTAGCACGACGTTACACCAGCAGGAATCGTTTTTCCCGTTTTATTCAAAATATGTACATTCCTGGTGGCGTAACGCACTCCTTAGACCTTCAACATTCCCGTAATCAGATGGTTCCGATGGTTTCCACTTATGGGCCAGTACAAAAAAATAATCAGATTGACGGGAATACAAGAATGAGTTAGGATTAGGAAGTTAGGTTGTGAGTTAGTGAGGATGGATGGATGGATGGATGTTTGTTACTCTTTCACGCAAAAACTACTGAACGGATTTGGATGGAATTTGGAACACAGATAGTTTATAACCTGGATTAACACGTAGGATACTTTTTATTCCGACAGTACGTTCCCGTGGGGTAATTTCCGACACTCACGCGAGCTAAGCCGCGGGCAAACGCTAGTAAGAAATATTTATGTGACTGCAAGTCTTGCTTACCTTAGCAAACACAATATGCTGCTATAAGGAAGTAGCCCTAAAAGCATCCGAACACTTTTTTCATTTGAAGACTCACAAGATCAGAAGCATAGGCAGTTTTAGGTAGGTTTGCATGTACCTACCTAAAACTAGCGACTAACTCGTTGGTCTACTGGTCGCAAGTGCTACTGCTGAGCATGAGGTCCTGGGTTCAATTCCCAGGTCGGGCAGTGTCATTGGGTTTTTCTATCAAGAATTTCTCTGTAGCAGCGCGGAGTCTGGATTTGTGCCCGGTTAATGGTAATAGGCTCAATGAAATGAACATTCCTTAAAAATGCTAGTTTTTACATTCTTCGGTTGAATTTCTAACAACGCTGAAAACGTAATTTTTTCATCAAGCCTTAGGTTAAATACCTACCAATTTTCATGGTTTTAACTACAAAACTAAATAGGTAACGGAATTCTTATACCTCAAGCTAATAAAAACATTTTTTTTTGTTGTTTAATTGTGATTTTAACCCTAGCTCCGAACCTTGTCAGAATGGCCCCCAAAATGAAATCCTGGATCTACCCCTGGCTCGCCTCCTATTATATAGGATTCAAACATGCAAAATGTGGGTGTATTATAGGTATGGGCGCCGGGAGCAGGTTGCAAGAGAGTGCACTTGCACCTCCCTGGCTTTAAAATAAATTAAAGGTGTAAAAACATTGAGAACTAAAAAAATATCCGAAAACGCCTTATACAACAATAGAGCACTTTCTTAGAGGCGAGATCCTCAAATTTTCGTTGCATTCTGCAATCTCTCAATTTGAAAGCTTTTGTGCATTAGTCGAAAAAGTAGGTACCGAACTCCTATTTCCAAAAGTCTAATCGACACTAGGCGGGCTTATCGAGCTTGCTGCGCTCGCTCTTGCATCCTACTCTATCTTAATTTTTAAGCTTCTTTGTATTAATCGACACAGTTAGTCCTCTTTCTGTATGAAAGGACAAAATAAAGCCTATCCCATTCGAGGTGAGATGTAAAAATAATCGAACTCGCTTCGCTTGCTCTTGCATCTTACATTCTCTTAATTGTTAAACTTTTCTGCATACGTGGACAAAGTTACTCCTTGTATGAACGGATAAACGATATCTGAGGTGAAGTGCAAAAATGGTCGAGCTCGCTTCGTGGAGCTGAAGATGCACCTCCCTGAAAATAAACATGTTGACGGCGCGCTTGGCGCGATTGACTGCTGCGCTGCTTGTCGCGGGTTAGATTCCCGCATGGAAAAAACATTTATATGACCTACAAGTAGTTGATCCGGGTCTGGCTGTATGTGAGTTTAAATGTTTGTAAACGCACTCACAATACAGGAGAAATTCCTAATGTGGGGCAACGTTTTTAAAACAAAAAAATACTTGCCGACGCCCATGACTATAGGTACACCTTTACCTAACGCTTCGGAGATTAGGGGAAAGGTGTACTAGATGAACCCCCTAAGGGAGAATGCTCGTAGTTTGAACGATATTCAACTTAATGCAGATGTAAAAGCGTTTAAAGATAGCAAATTTATCTGTCTACCTGTCGTCATACTCAAAATGTTTAAATTGTTAACCTTTCATTATTAATATTTCATAATTTTAAAACTCTACCAAGGGATCATCTTGGACACCGGGGTGTCCAAGATGATCCCTAGGGTATGGGCAAGATAATCCCCAGGATCATCTTGCCCCGTTTTTGAGAAAGTCCAGTGGTTTGGTAGAATTAAATTAAAACTATAACTTATTAGAGTTAACATTTTCTTTATTTATGTAATCTTAGATATATAATAAAAAAACAGTTGCTTAACCTTGAGATCAAAATAATCCTTATGAAGATTTTTATCTTACAGAACTAGACTTAAAGTGAATTAGTCTTCTTGATAGTCAGTCTCAAAATTACTAATAACAATTAACAAAATTATAATCTTCTAAAATAATTAAAACAGCAAATCTCTCCATAATCAACGTCAAACTCTTTGTTTAATTATAATTCTAAACGATTTTTGCCTGGTGTTCTTGTACACAGATCACAAGTGAATTCATCAGGATCATCGCTATCTACCCCTGCACAAGTTTCGTGGCCCCATTTTTGGCATAAACAACATTTTATCCAGCCTTCACCCATGTTATCTTTGGAAAATGTTTCCGTGCAGAATAGACATTCTGTGTCTTCTACTTCCGCGGATGACTCAGACTCGGGGGCATAAGAGTTTTTCTTCCTCTTATTTGACATACCTTTGCCTATTCCTTTCAGTAGTTGTTAATTGGGGTTTCTAGATCAGATCTTACCGAACTGATCTAGAAGCCCCCAATTAACTGTTCTGTTCATCTATTCATACAATATATTTATAATTTTTAACATCTATTTAAGTACAAACAAAGGTAACAATGTGTTGCTACGGTTACGATGCTGAATGTGAATTGAATGAATGAATCATGCAGTGATCGGTATGTGTTTTATACTATAGACCAGACACTAATACGTAGTAATGTTAATATCGTGTGTGGCGCTTGGCTTTGTGTTATACGTGAAACTGTGAACATGATCTTGTGTTGTTAATATGGAAGATGGCTGCATTCTTTCATTACCAGCAGAATATGTATACATGCATTCAACTTTGTAATTAAATCATGTACCTACTGATTAGAATGTTTGAGTATTAAGCAATTTTTTTCTTCAATATCTATATAAGATGGTACAAGTTTAGATAGGTTTGCCCTGATTGGGAATCGAACCCGCTATGTCCCGACGCAGTATAGGTATATTACATAATAATAATAATCAATAGCTAGTATCCACTAAATAAAAATGCTTTTTTTTAATTAGCTTTTAATGTAATGTTACACAAATTAGTATAAGTAGTAAATACTCTATCTATGACTATGAAGTAGGTACATACTATTTACACGTACATAGTAAGGCGTCTTATATTATTATAATCATATAGTACCTATATGTATTATGTAAGTAAATATTCACGAACTATCTATTCATTAAAAAACACTTTCCAAATTCTCCTGGATCCTAACTATGAGGTCCTTGGTTGATTGGTATATACCGTCCATCATGGTATGTTTAACAACATGTTGTACGCACAAATCGGCTTTGCATTTGCATGAACTTTCCTCGCAATCGACAAAATCTTTTGCATCGTAGATTTCGATGCGAATTATCTTTAATCCTTTTAAAGGCCGCTTCACAAAACTGTAATGCGTTCCATCATTGGACCTTCTCTTCAGATTCAAACGCCTCGACGATTCTTCACCAACCTCGTTTTGCACTAGCCGAGGTTCCATAGCAGGGAAAATGAATAGATCTTGATTATCCTGTAAAAGTAAAAATAAATAAAAATAAATTAAGTAATTACATAGGTACTCTATTATCTCATAATAATTATAGCATGATGCATTGATTTTCTGGTATGCAGTCCTCCATAATATCATTCATGCCTTTAGTATTTAATCTCACAAAATGTATAAAATAATATTCTATTATTAATATTAAGACCTACCTTCTATGAGATTCATAAAAGTAACGTAAAATAAATCATTTAACAGTTTCTGAACAATAATAAAAATATTTTCTTACCGACATAACAGTTACTTATATTCACCCTGCTACCTGACTGAGAATTCGATTTGATTTGATTTTTTTATCTTTATTTCACAACTTATATATTTTTTTTAAACATGTTTTTAAGGTTGAAAATCAAATATTTTTTTATATCATTCCCAAACTTTGCATAAATGGTTTGATGTAACAAGACTCTCCCGACTGCCCGGCGCCGCCGCTGCATTGTTTACAATAATTCAATACTAATATCAGAGATCCAAATGTATGTTTGTTCGTTGACAATTTTCTCATACATTTATCATGATATTAATGCACAAGTAAAGTCAGGGTATAAGACTAGTATGTGCGTTTTCTTGCTGCGGCAAATCTTTATTACGTATGTTTAAGGTTGAGAATTGAACTACTTAATTATGTTAGCGCTAGGTAAGCATTTTCCAAATACGGACAAATTTGACTCAGGATTTTTAGTAAGTCTTACTTTCCTTTTATGGGTAAAAAATGACGTAGATTTGATGGTATTTAAATCGGGACGTGGACATCTGGAGCGTCATTACATATCTCTGCCGGCCAATATCAACATCGAGGACTACACCGTTAAAAAAATGTAAGTCATAATTATTAATACATATTTTTTTCTTTGTTATAATGTAGTATATTAATAAGACGATGTTCTATTCATTCGGATGTGTAAAGTCGCATCTTAGTGATGTTGTATCGGAGTGGTTTATGTCAAGCTGATTGGTTATTATATCTAATTAATTCAGTGAAAACGAAACGGTTAAACGGTTACGATATTCTATTTACTAACTCTAATTTAAAAATGAGGCTCATTATAGTAACACTCGTTTGGTTTTTCGTTACAATCATTATGATTACCTACCTAATATAATTTAGTTTCCTTGTTTTCTATTGTTGTTAGTTTTCACATTGTAGTTCTTTCATCACAATAAGTTACAGAATAGAATAAGTAAACATAATGATTGCAAGCCTCCCTTTATTGATTGAAACTTTAACTTTTTTTTTTTTTTTTCAGGTCCCATCAAGTAAATGCTGAAGCGTTGTTCCCATCCGACGACGAAGTTCAGCTGCGTGAACCTGAGAGGAGGTCAAAAAAAAGGAAACGAGCGGACTCCCCGTCGTGCTCACTGCCGGCACCGAGTACATCACGAGCGAGCCCTGCCCCTATGTGTCCGCAGTCTTCATCATGGGGTAAGAAGAAGCCAATTATCAAGCCAATCGCTCCGAAGAGAGCAACGGTTCATGATATATTCGGGAGCGACAGTGACGACGACGCTGTGGGACAGCCTTCAGCCCCCGGTAAACCTATTCCACAGCTACAATCCTCCATTAGTAGAAGACTCGCCAATGGGCATTCGCGTCAAACGTTCGATTGTAAACAGGGGACACACTATGTAGAGTTGAAAGTTTATAGTTGTGACGAAATAAAGAAGGTGCAACCGCTGAATAGATGGCGTCACGCAATTGTCTGCGTCAAAAATCGTACCGACCAAAACACAGACGCGTGGCAACACCTAACTAACTTTATTACTGCAACCCGGAAAGAGTTCCGCAATTGCCCTCCTACCTTTATCAGTAATTATTACTGACCATTTAGAAATAATTACTGGTAAAAATATACTTGTTTAATTATGGTGTGTTGTGTTATTGTGTGTTATTTTTGTTTCTTATGCTACTATTACATTATCCTGAATTAAGGCTTTCGTTAAGGTTTGGTTACCTCTGACGTTCTGATTATTCAGAATGATAGAAAAGTAAAACTTTCTTAACCAGGAAGGACGCCTGCATTCAGGATAGTGCATTAACGATATTCCTTTATTTTTGTGTATCTTACTTACTAATTACCTATTACTTATTAATTATACTTGTAGCATATATATATATGTATAAGTGTACCTAGCTATTGATCGAATATTAACGTATTCATTACCTAGGTAATTTATTGACTTGCATTTGATTATAATTTTGTATTGTTAAATATAAGTTTTATTTAGAATAAATACATATAATTAATGTTTATGTTGTGTCTTTGTTTACAGTTACACACCCCTCCATCGCAAGATCTAATAATTTATTGAATTGTATGTACTGTCAAATTGAAATACCTAAAAACGAATTTCAATATCACTTGAGAACGAATTTTCATAAATCGAATTGCCTATTAAAATCTGAATTTGAGAATGTAGATATAATTGCTACGGCGTTTAAAAATAGAATAATTACATACCGACTTAATCCATCAGAAGAGTACCTCACACCAGAGGCGTTCCTTATGGATAATCAAGAACATATCATAAAACTAATTAGTGTTTGTACTGTAAAACATATTTGTATTAAAGTGAACTTCGAACTTTTCGCTTACTTTATTCTACCAAAGTCAGGAGAGCAAGAGCTGAAATCATTTAATACAAAGTATGTATCAATACATCACAGTACTGATATTAATGAATTATATTTAAATGTTATACATACATTTCAAAGAAAACTATCTGAATTTAAACATTGTGAATCTGGTTGGACTTGTCTCTTCATGAGTCATCTAGAGATTAATATTAACAAATACAATCCATTGAGAGGTGGCTCGTATTTAGAGTTACCGAGTGTAGTGAAACATTCAAAAAGTTGTATTAATATACAGAACAACGATGATCACTGTTTCCTGTGGAGTATTGTGGCAGCATTATTTCCACAAAAGAGTAATGTTTGCAAAACGAATTCCTACCCGCATTACTCCACAGTGCTGAATATAGATAATATGACGTTTCCACCATCATACACTGATATTAGAAATTTTGAAAAGAAAAATTCTGACATTAGTGTTAATATTTATGGACTAGACAAAAACATTGTAACTGGTCCTTTATATGCGACTAATTCAAAAAAGCGCAATCATGTGAACTTGTTGTATTTTGAGAAAAATGGCAAGAGTCACTATTGCTTAATCAAAAGTCTTTTACGACTGGTTAAACGGCAAATCACTCATCATAAAGGTAAAATGTATTTATGTGATTTATGTTTACAATGTTTCACAAGTGAAGTAAAGTACAACTCACATATGTGTAACAAAATATTAACTACTCTACCAGACAAAAATACTATTCTACAATTTAAAAATTATGAAAGGCAACAAAAAGTTAACTTCGTTATATATGCAGACTTTGAAAGTATTCTATTAAACCATAACGAATTTATAACACAGAGTACTCGTATGTACAAAGTTCACGAACCTTCTAGTTTTGGTTATTATATTTGTTGCTCACATGATCGTCATTTAAATAAATATGTTACATATAGGGGACTAGATTGTGTTGAAATATTTGTTCGAAATTTGCTAAGGGATGTAGAAGAAATTTGTAATATATTATCAAATAAACAACCTATGTTACCCTTAACGGTAGATCAAGCAAATAACTTTAATAATGCCACTATATGTCATATATGTAAACAGTTATTATTCGATGACAAGGTGAGAGACCATGATCATGTAACATCACAATATCGAGGTGCTGCACACTCCCATTGCAATTTAATGTACCGGGTGTGCCCATTCGTGCCGGTATTTTTCCATAACTTGGCAGGTTATGATTGTCATCTATTTATCAAAGAGTTAGCAAAATATGAAGGTGATTTTAAAATAATACCGAAAACTAAAGAAAAGTACATGTCTGTTACTAAAATTATTAAAAACAATAATATATCACACCCTGTTCAAATAAAATTTATTGATTCTTTCCAGTTCCTTAACACTAGTTTGGATGTGTTATCTAAAACTTTAAGTGATAATGACTTTATTAATTTATCAAATGAATTCCATGAAACAAATTTGGTGAAATTATTGCATCAAAAAGGCATTTATCCTTACGATTATATGGATTCTTTTTCTAAATACGATCAACAACATCTTCCCCCCAAAGAATGTTTTTACAATAGTTTAAAATGTGAACATATAACCGATGATGAATATAGACATGCACAAAAAATATGGCAAGTTTTTAGAATTAAATCTCTTGGTGATTATACAGATTTGTATTTAAAAACGGATGTGTTGTTACTCTGTGATATATTTGAAAAATTTAGGGGTACTTGTTTACGACATTATAACCTTGATCCAGCTTATTACATCTCCGCACCCAGCTTGAGCTGGGATGCGATGTTGTTATTTACAAAGGTTCAGTTAGAATTAATCAATGATATAGAGATTTACGAGCTTTTAGAAAAAGGTATACGTGGAGGATTAGCACAGTGCTCTCTTCGTAATGCAAAAGCTAATAATAAATATTTACCTAATTTTGATGTTTCTAAAGCATCGACTTACTTGATATATCTTGACTGCAATAATCTGTATGGTTACGCGATGACAAAGAAAATACCAATATCTGGTTTCCGATTTTTGTCACCTAAAGAAATATGTACAATTAATATAACAAGCATACCAGATGACTCCGATTACGGGTACATCTTAGAAGTTGATTTGGTTTATCCAGACTACTTACATAAAGCTCATCGTGATTTACCTTTTGCAGCAGAAAAATTTACTCCTCCGGGGAGCAAAAACCCAAAATTGATTGCAAACTTATATGATAAATGTAAATATGTCATACATTACGTTCATTTAAAAGAATGTATAAAAAACGGGCTTGTTCTAAAAAAGATTCACCGTATACTAACATTTAGGCAAGAAAAGTTTTTACAGAAATATATTGACTTAAATACTCAATTACGTCAAGCTTCATCTTCGCCGTTTGAAAAAAACTTATTTAAACTATTTAACAATGCTGTATTTGGAAAAACTATTGAAAACAGACGAAAACAAGTTAACATTAAATTAGTGATGACATGGAATGATACAGACAACAAAACAAACAAAAGCCTCGGTGCTGCGAAATTAATTGCGAAACCTAACTTAAAAAATATTACCATTTTTTCAGAAAACTTTGTTGCTGTTCATTTAAGTCCAGACAAAATAATTCTTGACAGGCCGATATATATTGGCTTTACGGTTCTTGAATATGCAAAACAGCATTTGTACAAATTTCACTATGACTATATCAATAATAAATATAAAAATAAAGCAAGGCTTTGCTATACAGATACAGACAGTTTGCTTTATTTTATTAAGACTCCAGATATATATCAAGATATGAAAGAAGAAATACTGAAATTTGATACTAGTAATTTTGATGTTAACAATAGCTATCATATGCCTAGAGTCAACGCACAAATTCCTGGCCTATTTAAAGATGAGCTTGGGGGTGATATTATTACTGAATTCACTGGGCTTAGAGCTAAGCTTTACTGCATAAACAGTTTAAACGGAGAAATCAAGAAAGCTAAGGGTGTAACCAAGTATGTAACAAAGCGATTACGTTTATATAATTATAATAAAGCATTAATGAGTGACAAAAAATTTAAATGCAAAATGAATACTATTAAATCAATAAAACACGTATTGTTTTCTCAAGAGGTAGATAAAGTAGTTATCAATAATAGTGATGACAAGAGACAGATACTACCAAATCAAGTAGATACATTACCATGGGGGCATTGTGCCACAATATTTTAAATAAATACAATATTACAGTAATTAAGTAATACATATTAGTAAGCGCAGTATAATCCACTTTTCAATTTAAACTTACTTTATTTAATTAATTACATTGAATTATTATATTGTTATTTAATACATATTTACTTGGACTCTATTCGCTGTTTTATTATTAATCCTTTGTAAACATTACCTGTATAGCTTTGTCAAACTACACAGAGGGCCTAGACAAATGGCATTCGCTTCGGAGCGATTATATTTCTACAATCGCTATCGCTTTTGCTAATGATTCCAAAAACTAGCAATAACGCTTGTCAAAAAGTGTCCCTTGGCTATGCATCTCTGTGGAAGTACCTAATCTTTCGACGCTGTCGATTCATTTCATAATCGAATGTTGTTTACATTGTCTTGCTAATTTTTATTCGTTGACCTATGATCACGTGACATTTCGATAGCTTATGTCAACCCCATACATTTTAGCTTTTTTACTAGCGTTATCGTTAATCGAATGTTACTTTGTCTAGGCCCTCTGGTACGATAATTTTATTTAGTTGTGAACATAATGGACGAACGTGTATGCTTATGGGAATCATAATTACTTAGCGTTTCTGATAAGCATTATAAATACTAGAACATATTTCTTTCTGACAGATACAAACATGAAGTGGATTAAGCAACCCGTTTCGTTAGAAGTAAAAAATATTGAGGTGAAGGAAAATAAGCTACATGCAAAGCATAGTGTTCTTCTACCGAATAATATAAGATGTATAATATGTGGTCCTTCGAATTGTGGAAAAACTAACGTCATGATTAGCTTGTTAGTTCACAAAAATGGTTTAAAGTTTAAAAATGTTTACTTGTATTCCAAGACTAGCTTTCAACCAAAATATAGTTTTCTAAAACAGATCTTAGAAAGAGTGCCCGATGTAAAACTGTTTATATTTAACTTTGACGACGAAGTTATTCATCCTAATGAGGCATTACCAAATTCTATTATCATATTTGATGATGTGGTTTGTGAAAAGCAAATTAACATACGAAATTATTTCACAATGGGCAGACACAGAAGTATAGATTGTTTTTATTTATCTCAAACGTATTCTAAAATACCAAAGCAGTTATTACGTGACAATGTTAACTTTTTGATCATTTTCAAGCAAGATGAAGTTAACATGAAACATATATATGATGAACATGTTAGTTCTGATATGGAGTGGTCTAAGTTCAGAGATATGTGTTCCAAAACCTGGATCCATCCTTATGATTTTTTAACAATTAATAAGGATTGCGAAATAAATAAAGGCAGATATAGACAGTCATTTGACAACTTTATATATTTTGATTAATGGTTATATAAAATATAAATGAAAACAAAAAAAATCATTTGAGCATAAATACTTCTGCGTACAAGTCGTATAATGGACCATAACATAACCAATCAATTAATAAACTCTGCGGACGCTATAAGGAAAAAGGTGAAACAAATGAAAGATTATGAATTTAGTACTGACACTCATCTGAAGTATTTTTTTAAACCTCTTGCTGACCCTCTTCATGCTATAGCAGCTAACAAGCAAATTTCTATAATAAAAAATGAAGATACTTGTGACGACCAACCTAAAAACACTGGTATCTTAGGTTCAAAAATGTTTTTGCGTGAAAAATCACATGGTATGTACAAACATGAATCACCGGAATCAGAAAAGTTTTATTCAGAAGACGAAGAAGGTAACACATCTGAATCAGAAAAAGTTAATAATGTGTCGCTGAAAAAAGAAGATATCTTTGAAATATACGATGATATGAATATACCATTTGGTGTACGTAGTGAGAATGATATGCATATGATTGGAAATACAATAGTTAATTTCTCTACCACTCGTGAGAACTCTGATAAAGTGTATTTTATTCGGGTAGCTAATAAACAGTACAAAATAACACCTGGCCTTAAAGAATTATTGCTTCGCAAGAAGCCTGATTTAAGTTTGGTCGATTTAAAAGATAAACTAGTTTACAAAGAAATACTCATCACAACTAATGCTCATAAAAGAGACTTTGACCCTGCAGGCCAAGTTAAAGGTGATAAGGGTCTTAAATATTCACAAGTGATCAAACCGTTATTTCCCGAGTCTAGTAAACGCTTACAAGAACCTACAGAAGTTAAATCTAAACAAAAACGAGGTGCTGGTCTGCCGTATCTTAAAAAATATAAAAAAAATACCGAGCTTGTTTATTGGGATGATCCTAATGAATTAGTGGACAGGCTTAAACTTTTGATCGCATCTAAAACTGCAGGTAATACTAATCTTGACAATGAAATTTTATCAATTATTGAAGAGTTGAAAGAAGCGGGTGTTATAAAAGAATAAAAAGACTCATTATATAAACTGAATATCAGTATAATTTTGTAATTCAGAAGTGACAGTTGAGAGAATGAGCAAAGTGAAAAGAGACATTATAAATGAAATTCATAGAAGTGCAAGAATACATTTTCCTCGAAGGCATGTAATATTAAAAGATATTGATGATCTTTGGCAAGCTGATTTAATGGATATGCAAAGTTTCTCCAAATTCAACAACAACAACAAATTCATATTAATTATCATTGATGGATTCTCTAAGTACGCTTGGGCTATTCCACTTAAACAAAAAAACAAAGAAGCTGTATCTGAAGCTTTTATTACATTATTGAGTAGAGAGAAACGCATCCCTAGAAACTTGCAAACCGATCTTGGAAAAGAATTTTACAATAAAAGTTTTGAAAAAATATTAATAAACAATTCTATCAACCACTACTGCACTTATTCGACTAAAAAGGCTTCAATTGTAGAACGATTAATAAGGACGATAAAGAGTAAGCTTTTCAAGGAATTTAGTTTCAAGGGGGATTATAAATGGACTGACGGGACACTTGCAAAAACCATTACTAGTTATAATAATACAATACATAGAACAATTGGTTTACCACCTGCTCAAGTAAATCATAGCAATAAAACTAAAGTACTACAGAGATATTTCAATCAAAATCGAACGAAAACAAAATGTCCTAAGTTTAAGATAGGCGATTTTGTTCGAATAAGTAAACATAAAGGTTGTTTTGAAAAAGGTTACACTCCTAATTGGTCAACAGAGATATTCAAGATCAGTAAAGTTCAAAACACAAATCCTGTTACATATTTATTAGAAGATGTTAAACAACAACCTATTTTAGGAGCTTTTTACAATCAAGAATTACAAAAAACCAAACATCCTGATATTTACCTTGTGGAAAAAGTTTTAAAACGAAAAGGTAGAAAAGTTTTCGTGAAATGGTTGGGGTTATCATCCTGCGAAAATAGTTGGATTGACGATAGCAATGTTTCATGAGGTGTTTGTCAATATAACATCACGGTCTATGATACTGATCTCATTCTGTTTGTATACATGAAAGGAGAAGGACTTATAAATAATTTAATTAATAATTTACCATTTGAGATCCATTTGCCAGGATATAATTACTGTGGTCCAGGAACTAAATTAAGTGAAAGATTAACTCGAGGTGATAAAGGTGTAAACAAGTTAGATGAATATTGTAAACATCACGATATTGCATATAATAATTCGAAAAGTTTGAAAGATCGGCACAAAGCAGATATCATTTTATTAAAAATGGCAAAAAAACGTGCTTTGTCTTCCGATGCAAGCACAGGAGAAAAACTTGCTGCCAATTTAGTTAATAATATAATGTTAACGAAAGTAAGTTCTGGAGCTGGACTCAAAAAAAGCTTTAAAAATTTAGTAACCAATACTAAAAAATACATTAAAAAAGTTAAACCGAAGTGTAGGAAAAAACTAATAGAATTGGCCTACGCTGCTGCTAGAGAATTGAATCATGATTCATCTGCCAGGATTCCACGTATAATACCAATTCCTAAGTCTGGAGGGGTTCTACCTTTAATACCAATATTTGCTGGTTTGTCCGCTGCCGGCAGTATTGCAAGCGGTATTGCTGGAATCGTCAAAACCATAAATGAATATAGAGTTGCAAAGAAGCATTTAGAAGAAATGAAAAGACATAGTAAGAATGTGGAAGGTGTATGTATTGGAAACGGACTGCGGCTAAACCGTTACAAGGATGGACTTGGAATATATACAAATTTAAAGAAAAAAAACTAAATCATAGGCTACCTAATCGTGCACTTACTAATATAGATATCATACATTTTACGAAAAACGTTCCATATTTTCGCGGAGTGTTCATGAGAGATACCTTGCCGAAGTCTTCCTTTTCTAAAGAGTGCGGAATCATAAATTTAGATAATTCTAAAAATTCTGGTACACATTGGGTAGCCTATGTAATTTTAAATGAATATGTTGAGTACTTTGATAGTTACGGCAACTTGAAACCTCCAATAGAATTTGTTCGCTATGTAGATTCTAACAATATTAATTATAATTACAATAATTTGCAAAATAATAACTTATTCAATTGCGGACATTTATGCATTAGATTTCTTAAAGAGTTTTGGAAAAAGCAAAGTTTTATCAAATCATCACTTAAAAAGGTTTAAATGATACGTACCGTCTACATACGAGAACACTTTGACTTTATCTGTCACAAGAGGTGAATGTCAATTATATTGAGAAAATAAAAAAATGATAGTTTACAATATAAAATCAACTGCCAAAGTTAATAGTTTTACTCGTTCTCATACCTTCAAAAGACGAAGACATATTATACGAACTATAAAAAAAATAAGTAAAGATAATAAATTATTCCTTCGAGCTTTAGGATTTAAATTATGAGTATTCTTCAAGTGAATGATTTACCACAATTCGACAACTCTGTAGTGAGTTATGAAATTCATACATATAATCCATATAGCAACAGTTTTAATGAAAATGATGAAATACGTATACCCATAAATCAGCAAGATTTGTACGTATTACCTTCAGCTAGCTACATTTACGTTGAAGGTCGAGCCACTACAATTTCGAAAGATGGAGCAGGAAAACTAACACGAAAGGTTGTTAATTTTACCAATAATCATATATCATTTCTATTTCAAGACATTCGATATGAAATTAACGGTGTAGAGATGGACCGAATAAAAAATGCAGGTATTTCTACAACTCTAAAATCATATGTGTCAATGAGCCAGGGGGAAAGTAAGGCTGCTGCTATTTGGGGTTGGAATTTGAATGGGGTGAAAGATAATGATGGTATTTTTAGTGCCCTTATACCTTTGAATAAAGTTTTAGGATTTGCGGAAGATTATAATAAAATTATCATTAACTGTAAACATGAACTTATAATTAAAAGAAGCGGGACGAATCTTAATAGTGTTATACTTGATAATAATGATTCCATTGAAGTAAGTATAGAGAGACTGCAATGGCGTATGCCTCATATAAAAGTTTCAGATCGGGAAAGACTAACTTTACTTAAATATTTAGAAAAAGATCGTCCTATTCAAATAGCTTTCAGAAATTGGGACTTGTACGAATATCCTTTATTACCTAGAACTACAAAACATTCCTGGGTTGTTAAAACTGCTTCACAACTCGAAAAACCAAGGTATGTGATCTTTGGTTTGCAGACAAATAGAAAAAATATGAAAAGTAAAGACTGCTCAATATTTGACCATTGTAAATTAACTAATGTTACTCTTTTTTTAAATTCTCAATATTATCCATACGAATCGGTGAATGTGAAGTTTTCTGAAGATAAGTATTATATATTATATGAAATGTTCACCAAATTTCGTCAGTCTTATTATAACACCCGGTCTGAACCAATGCTTGGTTTGGACGAATTTAAAGAAAAGGCTCCTTTATTTGTAATTGATTGCTCAAGACAGAACGAAGCCTTGAAAACTGGGGCTGTAGATGTAAGACTGGAAATAGAAAGTTCTGAAGATATACCAGAAAATACATCTGCCTATTGTCTAATCATCAACGACCGTCTATTCGAATATAAACCGTTAAGTGGTATTGTAAAGAAATTATTATGAACGCTATAGTCGATGTGCAAGGGTTTAAGACGGAAAGTAACGAGTTCATCGTGAAAGAAATAGCAGTAGCATGCGGAAATCAAATTATGGTATTATTAATCAAACCACCATACCCATTTTACAATCTCACAACAAAAGAAAGATTGCAAGTATATTGGATACAGAGAAACAGAAAA